>OV815286.1:24362065-25749565 GCA_929108145.2 Limnephilus rhombicus
GGTTACCCACTTTTATCTGCAGTATAGTAAGAATTAGGAATAGAAATTATTTCTTCGCTCATATTTCGTTAATTGTGAAGCGCGTTCACTTTAGATCAGTTTGTTCGGATACCAAACAATAGACAATGCCAGAGATACTTTCACGTTCACATTCAACAGTCACAAGTCATAATTAACGTCTGTAAAAGTGACTTACTTTGCCATTTAATAGGTAACTTTGACCCATTAAAAAAAACTCACTATTCTACGATCTAAATATTATGTATAGATCGTAGCGTCATTCGACCTAACCTCCTCAGCTGTTTTGGATACTAACTTTATGTGCAACAAATCTGTTAGTTAATATTTGTTAGTCGGTTTTTAAACCCCAATTAATTAATTAATTAATTGATGGTGTCGGGAAATACCCACTTTATTTTACGGAAATTCTTGAATCCAGTATGATTATTTTTAATTGTTTTCAAAGGTGAAGCAATATTAAAGATTTCAATAAAAATGTAACGAAGACAAATTTCGAGTTTGAAAGTTCGAGCCTGAAATTTCGAGTTCAAATTCTGGTGACACCTGAAATCTTGGTGTCATTTCCATCTGTTTTTGAAGTGAAAACTTCTGTAGCAATGTTGTGATTTGAAACTCGATAAAACGAAAAATAAACATACTAAAAACAGACGAACACTACATCTATAGAATTTATCCTGCGAGAGAATGAGGTAGTATAATCGGCTTCCTCTTTGTGCGGTGCTTTGCAAGGTCATCGGTCTCCTCTTTGTGCGGTGCTTCAAAGCTTCCCCACTCTAGTCTACTTTAGTTTTCTGAAGGTTTCACTTCTACAACGTGTGAATTGCACACCCTATTTTTTCTCTAATGCATACTGTTTATACTGAACATTATCGATACTGTTTCAATATTTATTTATTTTTTAAAGGAAAATGTTGCTTCTGTCGAGAGGGGGGACTTAGCCAGCTGAGAAATCCTTGGGTTTAAACAATATCATAAAAGTAGTTATATTTTATTTAAATTGATGAAGTATTACCAAAAAGTTACGTAAGTACACATAATTCGTAATATATTATTATTATTCCCAATAAGTTTAAAAAAAACCTCTTTCTAGGTATTGTTGAAATATTGTTTTTTGAACTCTTAAACGCCAACTTCCATAGGGGCCATCCATAAATTACGTCACACGAATTTCATGATTTTTGACCCCCCCCCCGTCCCTGTCACACATCGTCACCATTGTGAGACCCCCGTTGACGTCGCATATTTTTGCAATTTTGCAATTTTGACCCCCCCCCCCCCTCTTAAGGTGTGACGTAATTTATGGATGGCCCCTTATGGGTAATTTTTCTGAATATAACTAGCTATTCTGTGAAAACTGCATGTTATGATAGATTATAATAATAATAATTTTCTAAATATGTAAACACATTATGTGGTAAGACGGTACAATTTGCAAATGACGAAAATAGAATTAGTTGGGGCACGGTGAAAATTTTGCGGCGGCACACCAAAAGTTACTGGGGCAAAGTTACCTCTTGAGGGGCAATGTAAGCACTTTTACCTAACCGTGAGTGATTCCGAACTGGATCATAACGCCATTACACATTACAGGCATTACCTACACCGAGTCGTGATGTATCCATTGCTCCGGGCGCCTGACGCCTGACACCGCAATGAAACGAGTGGGAGGATGTATATAATTGCGTCTGACAGTCACCATTGGGCTGTTGGCTGGTTCAGTTAGGAATTGATTTGAACTGTGATTGTTACGGGCTACGAACAATGCCTGGTAATCTAGGCTTGTTGAAAAAGTATCGATATTTTTAATTCAATATATCGATATTTTTAGCCGATATATTTTGATCCGATATATCGATACAAAATATCCAACATCGAAAATTGTATCAAAAACGGTATTTTTTAAAATTTATGTATTTAAAGTCACTAGAATCCAAAACCGTATAGGAACGAACGGAAAAAAAGTAACTGTATTGGGTCATGACATCTGGCGGTTGAAATTTTAACTATTAATAGATTACAAATCTATTGTCTTTGCATTAGTATTTGTGATCACCAATACTATCTCATGTGTGTAGGTACATACATAGAAATGTATGTTATTTTTCGCCATTTTTTTCTAAGCCACTCCTTGTTCCAAACACGAAGTCCTTTTTGACGGATTAATACGCCAATAGAATGTTACTGAGACGCATACAAACTTTGTATGCGTCTCAGTTTACGTATAAGCTAGAAGACAGCTTTTTAGTTTTTGATATTTTTGTAATTATTACGTAATAAAAATGAATAAAATAAAAATTAAAAAAAGCAAATTGTGTACAAAAATTACTATTGATAATATTGAGCTATTATTTTAAAAACGCTAAATCTCTTGAAAATTTGACCGATATATCGATATTTTTTCCTCGATATATCGACGTCGATATTGATATTTTAATAAATATCGATACATCGATATATCGATATTTTTTTTCACTTTCGACATCCCTATGGTAATCGAGGTTGCAGCGCTACTACAGCTTAGTAGACAGCGCTACTACGTAATAATAATAATATTTGGATGATTTATATAGCGCCGTTTTTGTGAAAAATCACCTCAAGGGCGCTGTACAAACTTATTATACATTTCTAAAATCTAAACGTACGTACTACAGAGAGTAGATAAAGTTTTTTTTATATTATCCGCATAGCAGGAAATTAATTTCAGGGCCTCTTTGTCATCTTTTAAGGAGATGAAGTTCTGGGAAGGAAAAAGATATGTGGGGTGGGCAATAATCTGGGGGTCAGTGTCTAACCATCCCTCCCACTGCGGTGCAAGGCGATGTTCCGAGAAAGTTTTGCTGGATAGGTCACAAGGTCTCCCTCAACTAGTCTCTCCCGATCCGGCCAGCCAGGTATGTGGGCAAAAGCATCCGTCGCCAAGTTCTAGACAGACCTGACCCCACGAACCAGGGCACCCCCGATAAGTCACAAAACGTAGCGAATCACTTGGGGAGACCTAATTTTTTTTTTACATTAGCTCCACACACTAGGCCCTGGGGAAAATAATTCCCCGCAGGGCCTATGTCATCTTTGGGTATGCTGTGTGGAGGGTCTTTTTAGGAGCGAAAGGAGAGGAAGTTCTGAGAATGAAAAGGGTATTAAAGATGGGAAGGAATCTGGGGGTCAGTGTGTCCAGGAGTGACGGACGTATGAATCCGTCCCTCCCACTGCGGTGCAAGGTTATGTTCCGAGAGAATCTAGCTGGAGAAGCCAAAGGGGGCCCCCTCAATCATTCTCTCCCAATCCCGCCTGCCATGCAGCTGGCAGACGCATCCGCCGCCAAGACCTGGACATACCTTACCCCATGAACCCGGGCACCCCTGCTAAGTCACCAAACGTATCGAACCACTTGGGGTGACCTACGGCAGAGGTGTTGATTATACAATATTGGTTCCCGGGGCGGCGGTACCCATACCCACCTCCCTAATTGAAAATATATTAATCTTTATAATGTTTCAATCTTAACCCAAAAACTCATTGTGGTGGTGATTTGAGATAGCGTTGATTAATATGTGTAACAGTGAACTCGGTTCGTATCGAAATTTACAAATATTTAAAAAAAAATTACAAATTGAACAAATTCGAATTATGGTCGATGGTCAAGACGAACTGTACCTACATAATGTCTGCCTTCTATGATAGGTACCCAATTTTCAGTTTAATCGATAAGTTGTCCAATATTTTAGAGACTTTCAAGTTACGTGATATTGTTTTAAACTTAATTTATGATCTTCATTTCAGAAAAGGCAAAAATACAATATACATTATTTCCTCATCCGAACAAAGACAATGTATTATTTAGGTAACCGATTTCCCTCGTTCGTGTGAACAGGGTATGATTGTGGGTTATTTCTTTGTTCAGTAGTATCGCGGCGTTATAATGGAGGGAATTATTTGGGTGCACGTGGATTGATTTCCATAATGATTGCCTACGTCAAATAAAATAACTCAGATATTCATTTTATGATTTTTACGGTGTATTACTAACTAATAAAACGGCCTGAATTTATTTGAAGTAATCTACACTAGATTAATATTTGAAATACAAAATATTAGTCTTTTACAATAGGTAGGTCTTTTATGACGAATTCAGTTGGGAGTAATAAAAACAGCCCAGAATCTGTATAATGTATGCATGTCCGTAATTACATATTACCTATTTTTTAATACCCCCTACAAACCAAACCACAGAATTCAATCATGCTTCTTTGTACTTCTGGTATTTAAATATATTACATAATATCAGTTTTCAACGCCGCAGCACGACTTATCACTGGAGTACCCAAATTTTCACCTCCGAATTGTAATATTATGTAAAAACTTCCTACTTCTTCTGGCGCTAATCTTAATTGTAAATATGTGTGTTAATAAGTCACCAGTTTTAGGTTAGAATCTATATGTCTTAGTCATAAGTCACTAGCTATAAGTCTTAGATGTAAGTCACTAGTTATAATTGTAAATCTTAGTTGTAAGCCAGTAATATAAGTAGCTATAAGTCTTAGATGTAAGTCACTAGTTGTAATTGTAAATCTTAGTTTTAAGCCAGTAATATTAATTCTTTTATATGTTATTTGTACAGCGCCCTTGAGGTGATTTTCCACGAAAATGGCCCTATATAAATTAGCCAATTATTATTATATTTTTGAATGTAGCTATTACTTTGTGGTTTTCCATTATAGAAAAATGAAACAATATAACTTTGTATAAACCACGTATATAATTTGCAAATCCGACCGGTTTCGGAACAAACGTTCCTTCGTCAGGGAAAGCTTATACTAATTTGACAGTTTAGAACAATGTTTTATTATGGTAGGGGTGGAGCCGTTGTTAGTTAATAATGTAGATTGGGTAACCATATCATTGAAAATAATCATAGTTTTGAAAAAAACACAGGGATAAATATTCTTCATATTAATCATAAAGGAAAACGTTTAGATAACTTAGAAGCTTTGGAAATTAAAAAATCCCTTAAAAATAATGAATCTATTATCAACAAACAAAAAATATTGTCATATAGCCCAATCATGGATTTGTTCCCCTACCCACCCACTCTACACTAATACCTACCCACCCAATCTACATTATTAACTAACAACGGCTCCACCCCTACCATAATAAAACATTGTTCTAAACTGTCAAATTAGTATAAGCTTTCCCTGACGAAGGAACGTTTGTTCCGAAACCGGTCGGATTTGCAAATTATATAAGTGGTTTATACAAAGTTATATTGTTTCATTTTTCTAATTATTATTATTATTAATATAACGCCAACTCTTACGTTGTCATTGGCTAGAAGTATACTTCAGATGACCTTATTCCTGACTGGATACGTCTTAAATACGCCGTCTTAAGGGGGTGTTCTAGTCTAGAAAAAAAAAATCATCACATTTCGATAGTTAAGATATTCAAGAATATCTCCTTTTGGATTTTTTTTCAAATATCGAATTATTTTAAAAGTTATAGCCATTTAAGTTCATACTAGAGTTTATACGAAATTTATAATAAATTTTATACGAAATCTAAATAGAGCTAAACTTTAACCGCGTTTTTCTCAAAACTACTTTTTTCGAAACGTGTGTCACGAAATCTCATGTTCTAATTTTGCGTGAATTTTCTTTATATGTATATCCCTCTATGGTTGGAACCAACAGAATATTAAAATTTTCAATTTTTACTATTTTTAAAAATTCGGAAAATTAAAAAATAACTGAATAAATCTGGTGAGATTTTTTTTTTTAAATTTTGCTTGGGTCCTACCAAAATGACATTTGTACTGATAAAGAATCTACCTTTTTTATTTTTCAAATGACCGGAAGGGTTGGAATCGTGACAAGATGGACACGCTCCTTTTTCCCCCTCTACTTCAACAGTGTGTAAAATATATATAATTTTATACATATATATGTTTTTTTTGTGAATTCTTAAAATATAAATATAGATACTATAAAAAAATGTATGGCTTAAATATTGATATTTTTTTGTATCGACCGTCAGAAAACGCCCGAAATTTGGGCTTCTAGTTTAGAATACCCCCTTATGTTCGTTTGTACCTAGTAAATTTAGATATATGTATTTTGTATATGGAAACATGTTATCAATAATGTCAGCGGTTTTATTCTCTCAAATATTCGTAACAGTCAAAGTAAGAACGTCCCACCCCTAAATATATTCATGGTTTTTAGTGAGCTTTGATAACCGTTGTAAAATGAAATAGTTAGTTATGTCATAATAATAAGTGATTGTTTATTCAGTAGCCGTATTGAATCTGCTAGACGCAATAACTTAACAGTTAGCTGTAATTTTACAGTTTCACTAAAGCAGACCGCAAAACAATGGTCCATAAACTATCTCGACTGCTTGGGGAAAAGCAGTTTTTTCGGCGTTTACATGTAATCTTGGCAAGCGGTCTAGAAAGCTTTATCTTTAAATATTACTGGCTATGATAAATCGACCCCATAAAATGTCGACAATAAAACAATTTATTGTGCTTAGTAATAATATTGATGATGGCGATCAGAGTTTAAAAAATGGATTGTAAAATAACAAATTAAATCGCATCGCGTTAATCATGCATTCAAATGTCAATAAATTATTTTAGCAAAAATCCATCCGTGCGGCACTTGTATCATTATGAATTATTTATAAAAATATTAGAATGAGTAGGTACTCTTACAAAATATTTGTATTACGGTTAACCTGTCTAAACCTGAATTTAACATTATGCAACTAGTTGCGCACGAGTTGTTTTGTGACATTAGTTTCACTGCTAGTTTCACGTATAAACATATAGTTTCATCATGCATGCTTTAGTTGCATGCCACAAAAGTAGAATCGGGCTAGCGCGAAATTACGGCACTATTAGTGGTAAGCAACTAATTGTATAGTGTGAAAACGTGACGCAACTTGTATCGCGAAATCATTTCAGCTGAGCGGATGTGTGTTCCCTGTAACTGCGTGAGAGTTGTGTACAACAACATTGTGCATTGCAGAAAAAAGCTTTGATATTGACGATGCCATGGTTATACAAATATTTATAGCTTGACATTTTTTGTATTAGGCGAGAGGTTCGGAAAAAAAATTAACCGAATAATTCGGCATAATAGTTAAAAATAACTTTTTATTTTCTAGGATATTTTAGTTTATAAAGTAAAAAAATTCTTTACTTTGCGATAAAACTACGGAATATTCATGAACAAACCTGAAGTTAAATCGTCCAAAATAATTACAAAATATTCATTCAATCTAATCGTCAAGCCGTCACATTCAACCTCTACCCTGTCTCTACGTAGTTTTTTTCCTAATTGTTGACAGAAGACAAATTGGGCGTTCCTCACTGAACGCTTACCAAATCTGTTTTGTATTTAGTATCTGCGAAGGTGTCGGACACATTAATTATTTGTTAATTGTATTATCGTTCTAGTCAACAGTTTAATTATTATCACATTTTTACGCGGGTTTTTTGTGAGTTCAATCCAATCAATGATTAAGTATTCTAATTTACAAAGTGATTATTTTTAGACAAAGTGACTCAACAACTTAATTGGCTTAACTACTAAATGAATTTTGTTAAGATTGTGTTTTCACCGTCTAAACATAATTCTATACGCAATTAGTGTCGTTGTGAGTACTTTGATACCTAACTACTTGAACAAACGATTTTTTTATGCAATTAAATCAATTTATTTTTGATTGAGATTGTGGTACCTAATTTTATGACTCGACCGTTTTAAAATAGCGTACTTTAGCGTTATTCGTCATTTTATCATTACGGTTTTTGATGTTCTTTTTTGTAAAACAACTGTATTTTCGTACGAGAAACCTTTGTCTATTGCCTTCGGTTGAATTTAAATATACTTTCGTTAGATTTTGGTCGTGGATAATAAATAAAATCGTTTTTATATTGAATGAACTTTCCCGTACCTAAAACGGGCTATTTTTTTGAAGTAGGAGCAACGATTTGTCATTGTATATCTAAGCTGCTTTTAACACAAAGTTTAGTTTTTAACTGTCGTTGATTAGATTGCCTGAAATGTCTTACCATAACTATCACATTAAATTGCACAATTTCAAAACATAGACGGCAGGCTTAAAGCATACGAGAAAAAGAATAGTTTTTTAAAAATTTATTTTCCTTTCACAAGATCAGATCGCAATAGCCGCCACATTACCTGTCTGTGCGTTTAATAAACAATTACTTAGACACTTACAACAAATATCACCAGATAGTCATCCCAACTTTAAAATTGAATGTTTCCTTTTGATGTTGTAACTCGACCAGAGTGGCCAATGGCCATTGGTGTGTAATGAAGATCTTATCAACCCCATTTGAACTTGTTTCCCTAGTGATCTTCAAATAATCGTCCACAGCCATAATCAACTATCTGTTGCTCGGTGGCGTTATCACAATTGCCCAGAAACGATCAGAAAACCTCACAATCCGGCCAAACTTGTAATCCCATTTCTTCTAGAAGCCGGCCGTAGTTGTCGAGATTAAATTGTACCATTGGCTTCTTGTAACTAATTTAATAAATGACCCGACTAATGGTATCTCGGTAATGTGACGGAGTCTGCGGCCCTCCTCGCCTGGCCTGGGCATTATGGGGACCGAAAGCATTAACATTAAATGCGATGGCCCCTATGCCTGATTTTTCATCTAATCCTTGTCTATTAAATCTTACTATCGTCCGTTATAACGCCTCGGATTAAACATTTCGTGGATGTTTTCAATTTAAGTTTATTGAAGTTGTTAATCTGAGGGCTTAGGAGAATCACATTTATTTATAAATTATTCGATACTCGTTGGGTGTATATAAAATTACATTGACCTCTTCAGTCATATGTGTAGGTAGTAGGTAGATGGTGTATTTGTCGTAGGCCGATCGAAAAATCGGGCAGATTGTGATGCGCCTAGCCACATCGTGAAGTGCCTGAGGTGCATCATGATCTGCCTGATTTTACGATTGGCCTGCGACATATACATTTCTAACAGGATGTATTGCAACGAAATCAGCTATCGGATGTTTGATTAAACCGATGTACAGTCCTGAAGGGCGATTTCGGTTTTACTTAAGATAAGGAATTGTTTTAAACCTAAAATTTAACGACCTTTGGGGCGATATTATCCTTAACTTTTTCGCTGTCGTCAGAGAGATCTGGAACCGCAGTTAATGAAAAAACGTCCATTTTAAGGTTAAGGACAATTCTTTATTCTTAGTACAAAACGGAATCGATTCCAGAGTCACTTTGTTCGAAGACCACACTTTTGGAGTTATAGACTGAAAATAAACATAAACATGGAGAAACAACTCCAAGCGAAACCCAAAACTCATACCTTTTTAGTAAATCGTATCCATAAAAAATAATAAACATAAAATCCCTATTTCAGAAACAATCCCAAGTAGGTACCTAAATTCAAAATTAATACTTTCTGTTTTTACTGTTTCGCAAATTGAGATCTATACAGTTTTTTCATACATATAAAATCTGAACCCTATCGCAAGCCTGCGACATCTGCAAAATGTGTGATTTCCAGTTTTCATTTATTTTATAACTCCTCATAAAATCTACCTTTTTGAATGAAGCTAAGCATTTAGATAAGTAGGTACTCGTATATATTTAACAAAATGCATTGTTTTTATTATCGTGAAGAATGGACGGTTTGCGAACATCCGTTTTTAAAGAAAAAACTCATTGGATGGGTATCTCCCACTCTTACGCAATTTATGTGGGCAATAAAGAAGCTAGATGTCGTATTCAACATTTTCATGATCGTTAAGGTTAACGAACGCTCGACCTAATCATGCGTTTCACGCCTCAAAGTCCAAATCAAGTCATTTGCCGTCAGTCAGCACTTTTCATAGACAGTCTTTTGAATACACACAAACCTTCTTTGAATAAAATAACACTTTGTTTAACTTAAACATAAAAAAAAAAATTTTGTACAGTAAAGCTATTTTCGCGGAATTTTATTTAGTTTTAACATAGTTCACTTTATTTTCATTACCTTTATTTTAATGTCAACCTACAAGTTAAAAGTTTAAATAGTTTAGTATTTATCCTTCCCCTTCTCAAGGTGGTTTGCGAAGGTACAAACATTCTTGTAAGTACATCAATGTTCATCCCGCCATACATCTTCATCAAGTCTGCACCCACACAGCTGCCAGAATGCTCAAAATCGCATTTATCATTACGGTAAGCTTTTTAAATCGTCGCATTATATTGTCAAGTCGAGCTTCGGCAACAAGGCTAAGATAATCGCTTCCCTCCTTCGTCGTCCTTGAACCAAACTCAGCTGTTTTCATCTCCGAACTGAGCTGAATACGGCTACGAACTGAGTAGAATTGTGCTCCAAACTGAGTCGGATTCTGTATCCAGACAAAGATCTTGATCTTTACTGAATCCAGATCCGAAAGTTTCTCTGATAGGAACTTTACGCCGAGTGCGTTAATGGGCGTTGAATTGCGAAAGCCTACCGTAAACGAATTCATATCTTGGAGACAAACAGAAAAGGATGATCATTAGTTATCACATTACTCTTTACAGAGTTTCCTTCCCTCCGAGAATCATAATTTCTATGTCATTGAATGCGAAAGGCGTAAAATTACAAATGAGTTCCAAGTATCTACGCCATCTTCGAGGAGTCCCACTCGGTATCTGAGCGGTAATTCAAATAACGCATAAAATAAGATTGATATTGTATTATTTAGGACTTTTACGAGTTTGAAAGTTAAATATTCCTTCCTTCATTTTAAATGTTCTTACTGAATGCCGTTACTCCCTACCTTTCAGTATTTAAAGCCAATTTGAATGCGTACTTCAAACTTAAAGGTAATATCGAACCAGGCAATTAATAAAAGATAATCCCACTTCAGAAATATTTCAAAGCATTTTCATCTTTTATCTTATAGATTTTACCAAAACAACGGGCGCTGGACAAACAAAAACTCGCGCTCATAACATTTCCAAATGTTTGTCGCGGGACTCAAGCCGACGTAAGCCGCAAAATTATGGAACTCCTTTGTGTGCCGCAGAAAAAAGATACAAACTAAAAAAAGTTTAAAAGTAAAAAATCTCCTGATCTTATGAAAGTTTAAACCGTGAAACTTTATCTATTAAACGAGTTTAATCGAATTTTCAGAGAGCTCAGTCGTGGAACATTTTTTGTAATGTTTTTAAATTGTTGCAATGTTAATCTCATACTAATTTGACAAAAGCAAAACGGATCCCCTTGTTATCCCCCCATTGTTACGTCTCAGCACTCTTGTCTTTGATGTTTGACAGGTGTACCATTTCGCGTGGTTTACCTAAACTAATATCTATATTTCAATAGGTTGGTACTTCGTTAGTACCTAATCTAACCAATTTTGTAAAATAACTATATATCTACCTTCCACAAAGTCAATTCTCATACTATCAATATTCTGATAATTATCTCGATGATTTACCACTACCAACTGCGTGACCAACGACCCACAAAATTAAATCTCTGTTTTCGACGGTAGTTATTTGTAAAACGATCGAAAATAAATAAGGACGTGCTCTGATTTTAGATTATCGATTATACAAAAATGTCCGGGAACGAGAGATCGCTTTTTCATTATAGAATATAAATAATAACTTTTATTATAGAGAATCTTTTCACAGGTACTCGTAGTCTTTAAATGATAACATTAAACTTTTATAAATAACTCTTCCGATGTTAATTTATTGTTTATAATTAATAATAAGAGCAGTTATAATTTTATCCCTGTTCTGACAAAAGAAATTTTTCTGTTGTGAATTTCCAATGACCATTTTTATAAATGCCAATTATTTGAATGCTTATCACACAGCAATAGATTTAAAATATCGATATTTCATTATAGTTTTAAAAATAAAGCTATATTTGAAAAAGCTTTTACAAATAGAGAAAGAAACGAAATTGCTTCGTCCTTATTGTTAATTCTAAATATATTTCTCTGCTGTGACTACAAAATACTATTTATAAGTGTGTTTTATAATAGGAAATCCTAACAAATGGTCCAATTTACGGCATTGTCTGTTGGTAGTTTGTTTAACGTTTGTGCTGTAATATTTTTTTATTCAATAGAAAGCACTGCTTTCAATAAATTGTTCGTCGTTTATCAGTTGGAATGTGACTAATAACAGGGAATAAAACTCTGTTCCATTTTGTAAAACAAATTTCTTTAAAGTTTATATATAAAAATCTTGTGTCACGGTGTTTGTGGTCGCACTCCTCCAAAACGGCTTGACCGATTTTTATGATTTTTTTTTAATGTATATTTGGTAGGAATGAGAATAGGTTTTAAAGTATATTTCATACCGCTAGGGTGTCCCTATCCAGAAAAAATTCTACTTCTTCGACAATTTTTTTTGTATATATTTTTTTTATTATATTACAATATAACCCCAAATTTTAATCCTCCTACCCCACCCTCCCATTTTTAATGGCGATTTTAGTATTTTTGTATGAACAAATTTAACCGTCTTTCGTATTTCAAACACGTTTGTCGGGTCAGCTAGTTTTATGTTTTTCACTAGGTTTTCTATTTTTCAACGCTGAAAGAACTATAAAAACATAACTTGAAGACTTCACGAATTCACGCGTTGATTCTCGATGAGTGATTGCTAGATTCGTTATGACAGAAGTAGAATGAACGTGGAAGTAATGAGATTTTTAAATGTACGTTTATTAATGATCTTGAGTAGCGTTTCTAAAGTTATAAATAGGATCTGATTTTTGGTGATCAATTTTAAGTTGAATTCATCATAGTTACAGCGTGATGATTGTTTTTACAAATAAATAAATGACTTGAATCGGGAACTCCCTGTATTGGAATGTCTCTTGGATTTTTTTTTGCTTACTTTCGTTACTATTATTATTAAAACCAGAATAAATTTAACAAAATAAATATGATCGTTTCGTATACATATTTTTTTTTATTTTTTTAAAAGAAAGGCAAACATTCCCGGGTTACGAATAACACAACAATGTTTGAAAATCTTCTTCTAGAAAGCCGAAAATGTTGCTTGTGTTGTGAGAATGGAGGATATGTTAATTTAACCTTAATTTTTCACATCTTTTTAATGGTTCCTTTACGATGAACAGGGTGAACTCTCTTTATTATGTATGTATGTCAATTTAGGAGGCGGTTATGGGTACCGCCACCCCGGGAACCATTTATTGGATAATCAACCCCCATGCCACCCCAAGTGGTTCACTTTGTTTGCTGACTTAGAAGGGTTGTCCGGGTTCATGGGGTGAGGTTTGTTAAGGTCTAGTCGGCGGATGCGTTTGCCCATCTATTGCATGGCGGGTCGAATCGGGAGAGACTGGTTGAGGGAGACCTAACCTAGACCTTACCACCCATCTCTCGACCCATCTCCTTGCACCGCAGATGGCGGGGTGGATTCATACGTCCTTCACTCCTCATTGACTCCCAGATTCGTACCCTTTTCTATTTGAAACTTTATCTCGAGTAGAAAATGGTTCTTTTTCATTCCTTTTTCTACTCGAAACTTCACCTTCTTCTTTTCCCTAAAAAAAGAGCAGAGCAGCAGCAAAAGAGGGATTTTTTTTTTCTCAAGGCCTCCTTCCTACCGTAAAAAAAAAACAAGTTAAACGTTTATAGTGTTGTTATTTGGTAGGTTGTAAATTAGGTTAAGTTTGGATTTAATTTCTTTTGTCATTTGTATAATACTAAAGCACCCTTTGAGGTGAATTTTACCGGTCAGTGGCTGAGTGGGCACCGCAGTCCCACCCGGGATTCCTCGGCTGGCTAAGTCCTCCATCACGACACAAACAACATTTTCCGCTTAGTGTGGTGGTAGTAGGAGATTTTTAAACATTGATGGGTTATTCGTAATCCGGGAATGTTTGTCTTTCATTAAAAAAATATATAAATATAACACTTAATTGTTTCTAATGCTCCTTTTCACGTAATGCATACAATTTATTACTCTCCAATATTGGGCTAAGGAATTCTTTTGTAGTTTACAAATTTCTTAAGAGACTTAACCAATCTGTTATTTTTCCAATATATATTTTCCTACAATGCTTCTTCCCCGTTACCTAATATCGCGAATTTCTTTATCCGCTCAATGCGTAATGTTCCCCCTTGAATTCTCATATGTTTCTTACCTGCATCGTTACCCCGCAGAATGGATTTTTTTTTGTAAACGAGCATAATGAGGTATAATACAGCGGCTTGAATGGGCCCCCGTCCCGGCGCATCCCCGACCAAGTAATACGGTCCATAAATAAAGGAAACAATGTAGGTATACTAGCAAACGTGTGGCTGGGTACTTACCCAAGTACACCTTTCCAGGTAGGGTAGTGTTCCGGGTAGGTCGGCTCTTTCAGAGCTGGCAGCACTGCCTTGTCCCTAAACCTTACCGCACGATTTCGCATCGCAGAATACTAATACATTTTTACTTTCGCTAGACACGCATGACTTTCTTGGAAAAAAGTACTGTAAGAACTGTTATTTTGTGATAAAAATTTGCTATTAAAATCAAGACCTGTAGGCATAGAAAAAATAATACCACAATAAGTGCTTTGTGGGCGTGTTGCGTGATCCAAATATTTGCCCAATCGACGCTTAAATTTCCAATACAAAACTGAGTTCAAAATTCAAATGGGATGAAGATAGATCTACCATGTCAGCCGAGTGTAAAAGAGGGCTATTGTGCTCCATTTATTGGATAACCAACACCCCTGCCATAGGTCATCCCAAGTGGTTCGCTACGTTTGGTTACTCAACAGGAGTATTAGAACATATTCAAAACAAATTTATGAAATATCTTACCTTCAAATTCAACAATAACTTTGAATGCATATTTCAAACTTTGCAACAAAGGCGAGCAATAGCTGATTTGACATTTATACACAAACTTTTAAATAATAACATTGACTGTACCGAACTTCTTTCCCTAGTTAATTTTAACATACCATTAAGACGTACACGCCATACAGAACTATTCCACACGCTTAATTACAAGACAAATGCAGCATCTAATTCGCCAATCAATCATGCTCTTCATATGTTCAATATTATCGGTCTAAATTCTAACATCGACATTTTCTCCGATTCACTGCCCAAATTTAAAAAGAGCATCATGTCAATATTATAATTTGTTCAATGCGCATACATATATATACATACATACACACACACACACACATACTCTATCTCTCTCTCTCTCACACACACACACACACACACACACACCCTCCCACTACATACATCACCGGTAATTACTTAATACGCATACCATAAATAAGACACTACAATGAAACACGTAATAGGTACCCACCATGTAATATACTTATTAATTGTATTTTTTTTAAACCAAATTATCTAATATACTGTTTATTTCTGTTAATAAATAAAATAAAATAAAAATAAAATAAAATAAAAATAAAATAAGGAGTGCCCGGGTTTATAGGGTGAGATTTGTCTGGGCCTTGGCGGCGACCAACCAACTGCGTGGCAAACCGGATCGGGAAAGACGGGTTTAGATAGATCTTTTGATCTCTCCAGCAGTACTCTCTCGGAACATCATCTTGCACCGCAGTGGGAGGGTTGAATTCATACGTCCGTTTCTTCTACCCACCCACGTTCGTTTCTCCCACCTCTCATACCTTTTTCCTTCCCAGAACTTCCTCACCTTCCTTTCCTTAAAAAGACCCTCATATCCGTGACAAAACTTAAGCATTAGCTGTTTACGGGGAAGGTTGAATATACCTCGTATTATGTACAGGGTAGCTAAAAGGTACAGGGTGTTATTTCAAAGTTAACTCATTCTCCCTTAAATAATCTATTGTTACGCAAGATTCGTTTCGTGGCGCAGTTTCTCAGAGCGTCGCGCGTCGCGGCGCCATCGTGACCAATACTTTGCGACATAAAATTTGGAAATGTATTGCCAACTTTATCGGTAGATAAATGATAATCATGTGCGGTGAAATTTTCCCGAAGACAATATATATTTTGGGTGGAATACGTAACTTTTTTCGCGCAAATTAATTCACTATCGTAAGTATAATTTATGTATTATGCTTTGGCTGTCAACTGTTCACTCTGTTATGTGGTTTTTTTTACATTAACTCCTCACATGAGACCCTGAGGAAAATAATTTCCCTCGGGGACTACGTCATCAGAGATGGTGTGTGGAGGGTCTTTTTGAGGAGAGAAAGGAGTGAACATTGGTTTTGAAGAAACCCGTGTTGTAGGAAGGAGGAAACACAGAGGCCGGCAAATCATTCCACAGCCGAGCTGTTGAACTCAAGAACGAGTAGAAGAAGAGACCCGTTATTCACGTGACAATTGTCAACCGTGTAGTACGTGTGTTGGGCGCGCGTTTGGCGTGTTTACCGACTATGCACCGGTGCCGATGGGATCAATGACGCTAGTTCCTCGGAGCAACTTGCATTGGAATACAGAACAAGGATCGCATTTCCAACTGAAGTCCGTGTTCTAAAGATTGCAATCCGTTTGTTAAGATGGGAGAATCTATCAAACGGACCGCCCGTTTCTGCACAGAGTCGAGGGTTTTTTTTTCTGATGTGATTTACTATTACAGTATGTAGGTACCTGCTTACCAAAATTCTATTGTTAGTTAATAAATATATATATTTTATAAATATATATATTTTTTAAGAACGACAAACATTCGCAGGTTACGAATAACCCGTTAAGGGCCTTTAACCAGCCAGCGGCCGAGAATCCATATTTCGTCGAAAGATGTTCTTACGATTACAGGGCGGTTCGAATAAGAAAGATGAATTATTCTCCGTGCCAGCTTTTTAAAATTATACTTCAATATCCATTTTATTTCATTCAAAATTTGCTGTAATTTATACCTACCTACTACCTACATCCAAAAATGCTGAAAGGCGTGATGATAAAACTATTAAAATTATGTGCTTTTTTAAAATTATTTTTTAATCATAAGTATTTATAATTTTTCAATAAGGTCTAATCAAAATAAGAATGTAAAAAAAACTTAAATATATGTATTTGTTTGTAAGACCGTAAATAAATAGACAAACTGAAGTATTTTCGTCGCAAAACACGTGCGCGGATCTTATTTTTTAATGATTTTATTTAAGATAAAATAAAAATTCTGAAACATTGCATTCCCAGATAATTTATTGATTTATTTTACTGCATGATTATTATGATTTGATATGTGTGTAATATAATACAAAATTTTGTTTGAAAATTTAATAAATCTGCCGACGACCTATGGTATAACCTTATTATACTAAAAATAAAAAATAAATTCTCAAAATTTAAAACATAACTTTACTAGATAAAAGAACAATCTTTCGAACTCAATTTATAATTTTTTGTGGGAAGGAGTACGTCTAAAATTTAAATTTGATTTAAAAATTACATATTTCCGGTTTTCTCTAGTATTCCTTCTTAATATTTGAAATTCTCCTATCACCACCACCGTAAGCGGAAAGTGTAGCTTGTGTCGTGATGGAGGACTTAGTCTATATAAGTACTATATATAAAGACATGGCACGATCATTGACGACATACGTGGTTGAGGTTAAAACGCAAATAAATTTGAGCAATGCAAGTCACACATAATTTTTGTCATAAAATTGTATTTTTAAAAGTTGTCTCTTATATGTGTTCACACGTTTCTAATGAAAAAATACATTTTTAAAAGTTTAATCTTATATATTTTTATAAAGTAATTAACAATTTTATTTAATTCTTCTCAATGGATCCGATAAGAAAGGGACCCTCAGATGGTTTGGGCACGTAGAGCGAATGAACGAAGAAAGTGGTGTTAAAAGAATATATGATGCAAATGTGAATGGTAGAAGGAGTCGGGGACGCCCGAGGAAGACATGGCACGATCAAGTAAATCAGATACTTGAGACGGGCCATGTCAAAAGTCAGAATAATAGAAGAGTATGTATGAGACGATGTATGAATGTGAGTGAGGCAAAGAGTGTGTGCCAAGACCGAGTTGTTTGGCGGTCCGTCCTCTCTGCCTACCCCTGCGGGGAAACGGCGTGATGGTTAGTTAGTTAGTTAGTCAATGGATCCGGTAGGAAAAGCTTTAATTTACCCAAAACATATTTTTTGTATTCATTACGTATAGTAAACCGATCCGTAGTAAAGATTAATCTAAAATGGTGATTTAGCATTAAGCTTCGCCTTAATGACTATTATTTATTTGTCAGTGTTTATTCACAGGATGGCTACAATACGCTTAGTTTTCACAGCTCGGTCTTATCACGGTAAATAAATCCCTTTATTCCTTTTCCTCGGTGTTAATGGCGTGCCCACGTTTTGTTCTCTGAACCGTCGCCATTTGTTTATTGGGAATTCAATCGACTTTTCGGAATTACTTATCTCGTGAGATGAATCTGAACGACGACAGCTGATGGATTCTGCGATCGAGGGTCTGAATTATTTAAAATAATCAATATAATTTATGCCAATCTGTAGAAAATAGAGCAATGCGTATAATACGTGAAATAAATTTTCAAAACCAACTGAATTGTTAAAAGAACTAACTTGGCTAACAGTGAAACAGATGGTGACCGTGAATGCGGTGATATGTATACATAAAATAATAAACAACCTGTTACCTACTTTTCAAACAATGTTATACACAACAAGGACATTTACAGACATAACTCAAGGACCTCCAATGAAATTAGGCTACCTAAAACGGATAACGCGAATACGCAAGATAGTTTACAGTAATTTGTAAACTTTGTTGTACAAAATACTAAATATTCACACAAGAGGCCCCAAGGAAAATAATTTCCCTCAGGGCCAATGTCATCTTTGATGCTGTGTAGAGGGTCTTATTGTGGAATGAAGGAACCTGAGTCTTGAGGAGATCCGTTGTTGAAGCGGAATGAAACACAGAGGCCAGTAAGTCGTTCCACAGCCGAACTATTATTGCAATCAAGAAAATAAAATTAATAAATAAAGTAAATCTCTCCTTACTCCAGTATATAACTTTCTAATATTCACTCTATGCCTCTCTTTCTGCCTGTGCATTTAACTGTTCAAAACCTCAGTAGTCAGTTAAAAATGATCTTATATTTATTTTAAATTAAAAAAAAATCCAATCTATCAGCAAGAAATGACAGCTTTTTCATGAAAATGCAAAACACGAAACACTCTACTACAATTTTTTAAAATGTTTCAATAAGGCCAGAAAAGCCAGTGGACTATATCCAATTATCCTTATTTTTCTTGTACTCCTGCCTCTCCCTTTGTCAATATTGCCAAACATTCCAGCAACTATGGCTTATATACAAGTAATGGAGTATTTTTGGTAAACGTGGAAGAACAACTTAACATAAAACTCGCCATTTATTATTACGCAAATCAAATAAGAAATTGTGGACGTCTGCCTTAAACTTGAGATTGAATTCCTGCCGCCCTGGTACCTATGCTGAGTAAATGGGACACTTGAAGGTCTTTGGTACTGGAAGAAAGGAAAATTTACATTTTATAGTTCCTAAGAGCCCATAATATAACAAAACCCAAGTGAAAAAATTCAATTCAGAAATAAAAAGTCGTGTCTGAATGAGCTTAAATCCCCCAAGGGATAAGTCTTACTACACAGAGCTTTTATCTTTATTCTCTTTTTCTGAAAACATTGCTGCGACATCAGCTAAATTAAAGCAATAATTTAAATAATCGGGAATTTCTATCCGTGTAGATGTACTCTACTTATCAAAGATAAACGATAACGTGTCTGACGCACCTTAACTGCGGCTTTACAGCAATGTTGAATATCGTAATCTACGATTGAATTGATCCAGTTCAACAAATTTATTGAATTTTAAGCGCTTTCCTGTGAATTTAGAAGGTGAAACAGCGAATAAAACATTTTTAACGCCAATGACAAGGCAGCAACATCTACTCATTGCCAATCTGTTATTCTTCGTGGCGGCCAATATCCGTGATGAATTAGGCCCTTCCGCTGGGAACTCTGTTTTAACATATTAGATATTCTGTTATGTGAAAGATGGATAAGTTACAACGGAACTATCAGTGGTATATGTCTTTGGGCACTTTTGATTTGTATAAATTGTAGGTACCTGCTTTACTAAAATTCTATTCAATAATCGGACGTCAAACTAATTTATACCCAGCATCCTTTATACCAGTAGAGTGTAGGCAGATTGGTCTTGTGTCACAAAGAAGTCCACCCTCAATAATTGACAAACTTCAGTGAGTGACTGAGGCTATTTTCAGATCAAGTGCTTCATTTTAATCATGGTCGGGTCTGATAAGAAGTGTTCCGAATTATTTCTCGGTGTACAGTTAGCTCATCCCAAACTACAAACAGGCTTCCTGTCGTTGGAATAATATTTCCTATTATTTGAGGCAATCCTCGCCTCCCCTTTGAATGCTAATAAGGGCAAATCACCATCGTCCCACCTCCCACCCATGAATATTGAACATTGGATAGACACAGGGAGGCCTTATGTTAGTTCCCCTGCTAGGGGTAGGTAGTAGGTGTGGGGTACTTGTAACACTAACTACCCCGATGCCCATATCTGGACGGGTACTTGCGTTACAACTTTCGCAAGTCTCAGTTTGAATTAATTTGTAAAATGTTCTAATTGAGATTATATTTATTCATACGAAAACGCCTCCCATGGGTTTCGAGCTACCATATTATATTATTAGTATTATTAGTCTCTCTTTTCCATCCTCAAAGAGATAAGTTTGTGAAGCGGCTCGGAGTTTAGGATTGTAATCAAATGTGAGGCCGTTAAGAGAGGGTTTATCCAATCAATTCATACAACTTTACATAATAATAATTTACTTATTTTTATAGCACATTTTTAGTGAATATCTTCAAAAGAAATAAGAGTGTAAAAAGCCAGAAAATAACATGAAACTAGATCAAAAGTAAGATTCTACACATTTCATATCAAACGATAATTGTTTTAATTTCATTGGGTGTGAATGATACAAAATAGATAGACGCAGCATATTTTGTTTTATTATTTTATTCTTTACATATTAATAATACAAAGATTTGTACGTTGCCACACACCTATGTTGTTGAGGACAATCATGTAATATTTAGTTTTAAAATATCAGTTTTTTTGTAGATTTCTCTGGTTTTGCAATGTTTGACGTGCCATTGTAGTGTTTATTTTCAGGATAAGTGTATGATTTTTGAGTGATGGATTATGGATTGGTATGATGTTTTTTTAAAACTTAATATGGTTAATATGTTTATGCGTGTGTAACAAGTTATTTTGGTTGATTCTCGTAGATTAAATGCACCCTAGTGCAAAAGGCTATGAACAATGAACATTCGGTTTTCAGCTCTGTTACCTCTTGGGTAAGACTTCTGAACAAATGAACTTTTAGTCTTTTTAATCGATTTGAGCCTCTTATCAATCTTAGTTTATGTGGCAGGTCTATTCAAAGCTTTATGGCTAGACACTCCGAATTTAGTATCTGATGTGCGCTTTGATTCTTTCAAAGATATGCCATGTAATTAATATACCTTTGATGTGAATATAATATCTTTTTTAAAAATGATTATTTTTTTGTAAATACAAAAATCACTCTAAGGGTTGGAGCGCACTCGTCAGGTTTTGATTTGTCCGCATGCAAATCGCTTCCGCTACCGGCCAGCCCCCGGCAAACCTTGTCGGATAGCTGGGATTGCCGGGAACGGACGATAACCGGGAGGTAACAATCACGGAGCCATTGTCCGCGCCCGCTGCATTTATGGGCGATGTTTGCATTGCCGAATCGAAAACGACCCGTAAGCGGATCTGCGCCATATTTCCCCAGGCCCAATCGACTGGCGCACCGATAATTCCATAAGACTTCCATTTCGATGCGTCATTATTCTTCTTTGTGTGTGGCAAAAAATTGGGTTTTCCAAACCCGAATGCTATTGATTGCTCGCTGTGGGCATCACTATCGCATGTGCATTTTTAACGATGAAGTCATTCAAACAGTTAAATTCATTGGCCTCTATTTTTGTTGGACCTAGCAGAGATGCCATGAGTGGAAGGTATAAAAGAGATTCATTTTTTGACTGAGCTTAGCGATGCACATGTTTGTTTTTTCTTCTTCCTCTAGCTTTCTTTCGATGTAGGCTTTCCTCAAATAACATTTGTGTAGGTTCTAGGCAATTCTCACTTATCCAAACTCACAAGTTCTTGTTGGGTCTCCAGCCCATCTCAGCTGTGTAGCAACTATCATTGTTGACACATACTCTAATAAATTTAATGTTCATTGTATGAATCTGGTTAGTTTATATCGTAAATAATGTATTGGCATACCGCTTATCCTTTGTAACGCACACTATCTCTATTTCTCACCAACTTGGCATGCAACAGAAAGCGTTTGTTCAACAACTGATCTCTTAGCGGCAGCAGGATGCTTGTTAGAATGTAAACTAGTGCTTGACGCCCGTCAGTCCGGGGAATAAATCCCTGTTAGCAACATTGACACCAAGATTTACCGCCCTTTAAATAGTGAACACGTGCTTCCAGAGCAAGTACAATAAATCGCCAGTAAACTGCCGTTTAATCCCAATAAATTCTTTTCCAAGCAGATACAAAATCTGCCCCCCACCTACCGTGGAATAATAAAGGGAACACCCTAAGAATTTAAGAATTTCACACGATTTTAGGTGAAGCAGATCGTTCACGGAACCTGTCTACCATTTTGAATAAACAAGCCGCCATTACATTTTATATGCCAATAAAATTATTCAAATGCATCCAAATTGGTGTATTGTTTACGTTAATAGAATTCCCTCGCATTTTTATTCATGCTCCGAGAGTTTTATCATTGTTTCAAACGACCAAAATGCGTTACGACATAAGTGTTCCCAGTTCCCAGTGTGATCGCAAATTATAATACTGACATCCCCTAGCCCTACTATCCGCTGCTGGATATATTCAATTCCATACCGACTCTATAAAATATCTGATTCGGCGATAACGCTATCGATATTTCAAACCTAATGCTCCTCTTCTAGTCCGATGTATTAAACTTCGTATGGCTTCAGATTATTTAAGCTTTGTATTGTTATAGTCTTCTAAATGGATAGTACCTAGACGTGCTATGGTCTTAGGACATAAATAATTACTGCGAATAGAGGTCAGTTTGTCAACATTGGTGTTAAATTGGTGCTTACAAATGTGTTATTTATAGTCATTTCATTAATTGATTTTATTTCTTTTGTGGATTTCTTCTCAGGTCAGTTGATCTCATAATTAAATATTAAAAATTAAAAGTAAAACTTGCATAAAGTTCCTTGAGTCATTTTTAAATTAAACTGAATTCTTTTCAATTTTTTATAAGAAAAACTCTCTTTTTATAACTTTTGAAGGTTATTCCCATCAATGTAATATATATTATCATTGAAGATAATATTGTTAATTCTAAAATTTAAAATATGAGATTGACAATTATGACGGTTTGACAGAAGGTGGCAATAGCGAAATTGGTTAACGCGCACGTCCCGGTTAGACAAGAGGTCTGGGTTCGAGTCCCAGTTACGACCATTGTCTTTTTTCTGTGTCTTGTTCTCTTTCATATTTTCGTTTAGATTATTTTTGTTATCTTCTTCTTCAATGAATTCTTTTCTTTGCGTGTATGAGTGTAGATTTTACGTTTCCAGTTAGTGTATTGCCTGGTTTTGTTTTCACTAAACGGAATTGTGATGAGATTATGATTTATTTATTTAATTTATGAAAATTAAATTGCTTAGTGCGATTATAAAAACACCTTTTTGTTAAAATGTTAAAAGTATATCTGTATACAATGTTAAAAGTTCATTCAACTATGTGTTACTTGATTATAAAATAACTTGTTCTGTAGAAGTTTTCTATGTTAAAAGGTTTAAAAATACATATTGCTTTCATATATTTAAGATAAACCCCCTTACTAATAAGCGTATTTTAAATGTACCATCAACACATGAGATGGGAGGACGTCAACACATGAGATGGGAAGATGACCTAAAACTCACTGCTGGACATCAATGGAGAAGAGTAGCGCGTGACAGGTCCCAATGGAAAATGTTAGAGGAGGCCTATGCCAAGAGGCAAACTGAGCTTCGGGATATACTATAACAAATAAAATCATGTCTAATACATACCTAACAGAAGTCCAGAATAAAAAGGCTTATTATTATTATTATTATTAAATGTACCATAAATTAATTGTTGTTTATCAGTCGGGATAAATTAAAATCACGTTTATTAATAAGGGGTTTAATATTTAATGATTAAAATACCACTAACTCTACGCAAGAGGCCCTGTAATTTTTGAGAATGCTGTGGAGAGTAAATGTAACGATTTACCCTTCTATTTTGAAGAGTAAATGCGCAGATGGAAATATATAGCATTTTTCACAACGATTAATAAAATAAAATTTTTATGCAATCCTTATTGACAAAACGATAAACCTATTGATGATTTTGTATTGTAAAATAATATATTTTTTATTTTGTTTCAGGTATGAAAATTTTTTCATTCATCGACATGGACCTTTTCACTCCATTTACCTTGTGAAATCAGTAAGTAACTTCTATGTACTTATTTTGTATGCGATCTTCTTTATCTATCATGTTTAAAAAAGTAAAGAGACGCAGTTATTGCAGTTAATAGTTGCTGTACCTTGAAATTAATCTTCCTACAGCCGGGAGATTTCTCAATATTCAGACCCTTATTCGTGGAATTTAAAAGAAAAACTAAACAATTCAGCCCGTCTCTAATGGATAGTAAAGCGATAAAAAAATGCGAAATTAACAGTTACTTACAAAATAATGAAGATTCCGTAGTCTATTCTAAAGTTTCGGAAGGTTGCCACCTAATTTCCAAGTTTTTGCACTACCGATCATAGCGGTAAAGTTAACAAAAATCTACACCTAAACACGCGAAGCTCGAGCAAGGCTTTACTTACCCTTCCGGGTACACTTTGTGAACTTCGGCAGGTAGGCCAAAGCTTCTAGTAACCCAATTAGGTATTTAGATGTTGACCCCTCGGTGTCTTCTGCCAAAACAGCTCAGTCTTGTAAAAATTAAACACCCCAACGTAATAAAAAGGCACACGAATATCCACCTTACGCTAGCTTTACCTGTTATTTGTATAAGTTTAGTTCGGCGTGGAACGGTTTGGCGGACCAGAATCGCGTGTTACTTGGCGCCCTGCCATTTCGGTCTAAGCGTTGTACTTTCTGAAATGCATGTTTAACGAACTCAATTGAAAAGTTTCAAATGCTCTTTTATGTGTGTTTAAGCCAGCAATATGAACGAATTGTTCGGAATTCCTACGGCCTATTTTGTTCCGGCGAATTTCATACAAGCCAAATATTACTTTACATAATAAAGAGAGTTCATTGATTCATGATTATTATTGCATTCAGCTTACATTAGCTCCACACAGAAGGCCCTGAAGAAAATAATTCCCCTCAGGGCCTATGTCATCTTTGAAGATGTTGTGTGGAGGGTCTTTTTAGGAAAAGGAAGGTGAGGAAGTTTTGAGAAGGAAAAAAGGTTTGAGGGGTGGGTAGGAATCTGAGGTCGGTGTATCCAAGAGTGACGGACGTATGAATCTATCCTTACCACTGTGGGGCAAGGCAATGTTCCGAGAGAGTCTTGCGGGAGAGGTCAAAAGATCTCCATCAACCAGTCTCCCGACCCGACTAGCCAAGCAATTGGTGGGCAGATGATCCAAACAAACCTCACCCCATGACCCGTGCACCCCTGCTAAGTCGCCAAACGTAGCAAACCACTTCTTTCGTATGGTGGGGGGTCAGAGGGGGATATCCCGCCGGGGAATGAATGGAGCGGGCATTCGTTGACCACATGTTCGGTGGTCTGCACCGCACCGCATTCACACGTCGCCGACTCTTTAAGGCTCCATCTATGCATCATGTGAGCACAACGGCTATGGGAGCACCTTATCCTATTGATGGCATACCAGAGTTTGCGAGGCAATGAGAACCCAGGCTGTCTCTCATTGGGGTCTTGCACGAGATGGGCGTTTTTGACGTTGGCTGATTGCCACTCAAGCTTCCACCTATCTTCTGGGGTGAGAGGTGTTCGAAGGAGTCTTTCTCCTTCCGTCCAGAAGGGTTTTCGAGACTTTAAGCGGCATGCCGGGTGAGAAACGACATCATCGTGCAAGGGTATTTCGATTTTTTGCAGCGCCTAGCAAACCACTTGGGGCGACCTATGGCAGAGGTGTTGGTTATCCAATAAATGGTCGACGGTACCTATACCCGCCTCCAAAATTAAAAAGTACTGTTACCATCAACAATGTTTACTGCTGAATTCTAAGCTCTAAATACATAAATAATTCAATTGAAATAGTAAACACCGCCTTATACCGCTTTCTTACTTATCGCAGTTTGGCAATTTATTATAGGAGGGACGTTCCGATATTGCTTTCTATATTGTAGAGTAACTATTACTAATGGGGTTGTTGGCAACAGTTTGCATAGATGTTTCTTGAAAATATTTTATTTTTTTTGTTCTTATACGAGTATATATGGCTCTCACTAAGAAAGTCGTTATGTTAACATACAAAGAGCTGTGGATTTAAAACTAATGAGTAGGTTAGAAGCAAGACAAAGGTAGCCATTACATTACTGCCACTATCACACGTACAACTATGCTGGACTAATGGAACGGCTGTCCATTAGAATTGAAACACCATTAGATAACGTAGGAAAGAAAAACAGAGTTTGTCCACTGATGGGATGCGAAGAATCGGCAAAACTGGAGACATTTGATCGAGGTTTTTGTCGAAAGGTAAACCCAAGAAGACTGGTGAAGAAGAATGGCAATTTAAAAGTTTGACATGCCTACTCTTAAAATGTGACTCACTGAAAGTTTGTTCACTCGATAATTGTATAACCGAGTTTGGAAGACCTTCAAATCTTCTCAAGCACACACGACCACTTATAGAAAAAATAAAAAAAATCCTGCCACCCTTCTAAACTTTGAACAAACTTTTTCCAATAACAGCACGCACTTTTTCTTTACATGTTGGATACATCCAACCAAACATTTTATATTACAGTCATGTCTGTTTTAAAAAGTATTTCGACTGCTTTTGTTAGGCCAATATTTATTATTGTGTCGCTTTAGTATCTTCTACAAATACTAGTATGTTCCAAATTAACTGCTTTTAATATTCCCTTTTTCGTATTGTGCATAATTATTCCGCCCGAAGGCTTCAGTTGGAGTTCTGAATAGAAGCCTGCCAGGTTGTCTGTACAATTCGTATGGCTAATCACAGCTTGCACTGCAATAATTGCCCCCTGCTCCCTTAATTTGCTTAACTTTAAAACTTCACAACATGCCTAATCAATGCACCCTAACACAGTGCATTGTGATGGCACCCCATGAGTTATTGCCTCCTACTTTATCCACCCCTAACATCGGTCCAGCACGCCAATCACAAACGTTTAAACATATGCAAATTTCTTATTGTGTGATGTATTGGGCAGCACTACAATAGTTCTCTTACACCCGATTACCAAGCCATCACATGTTCAATTTTCATATTCGTACTCCCCTGATCCATTTTATTGAATGGGTTCAAATGAATACCAAAATTATTGTCCATATTTAACCCCTCAGGCCTCAGGCATATTTTGTCAGAATGTCAGAGTATTTCCACTTTGCAATAAAGTCCAAATAAATGGAAGTTTTCTGAACGTATCCGAAAACTAAAAACTGTTTTTGAAATGTTGTGAAATACGCTTTCAAATTAATTTTTTAATGCAAACTTTAAAAAAAATTTTAAATGGCCCATTTTACTTATTTTCTAACTAATATTACTGATAAAGGAAAAATAAAAAAAGATGCATATTTTAGTCATTTTTTTCAATTCGCGATTACAATCTTTAGTTTCACAGAGGTGTAAATTTTAATTTCTCCGTGGTTAATTTTTAGATTTGAATGTAAAGCATTGTGTTTTCTTTATCTAACACCGTTTAGATTATATTTCTCACCATGAACAAAAGCGAACAAATTAGCCTGGAAGGTTAAAAGCGAAAAGCAAAGCTAATTTTCTGGACGATGAAATTATTACTCGGATTAAAACATTTCGAGAGTGATATTATTTCATCGCGAGTCTCTAAATATACTTTCTACACAAAGCCGTTCCCTGAATCCGTTCGCCTCCCTGCTTTCCTTGAATACGAAAACAAATTGAATAAGATTGTATCAAAGATTTGTACCAAATTCATCGTAATCATTATAATCCAACCGGAAACAAATTGAATTCTCGAGAATACATTGTATTGATTTGCGTACATATATGTATCAACTATCAACATACTGTCAGTAAACTCTACTTATTTCGTCATTATTCGTTATTATAATAGTTATTAAGTATCTTGTCTTTTGATAATGAGTTCGAGGCCTTACTTTGTTATAATATGTAGGTAAATACCACAAAATATATATATTGTACGTAAAATCACCTTCGCCTTGGTGTGTTTACTGTGTACTTAAATGAAACGTATAGGTATTTATTTGTTTATTTCTATTCTCGCCGATGCAGTTTACAGTCTTACTTCGTTATAACATGTAGGCAAATACTACAATAGGTACATAGATTGTACGTAAAATCACCCTCGCCTTGGTGTGTTTACTGTGTACTTAAATAAAACGTAGGTATTTATTTGTTTATTTCTAGTCTTGTAGAAACAGTTTACAAATATTTACGGTTTAAATAGGTAATAAGTACCAGTAATACAAAAAATGTTATTAATCAGTAATTGTATGAAATGGGTTAGTAGTGGTGTTTTGTGAACACCTCACGAGGAGAACCTTTGCAGAGTTGTTCGCTTGTTGGTAGTGTTTTTCTGCCGTCACAAGTAAAACCACAGCATCGTCCTTGAGACTCTCAAGGAGGATACTGTGTTTATTTATTAAGTTTGGAAAAAATAATGATATTTAAAATTATTCAATGTTAGCTAAGATGTATTTTTTAAATGTTCTTAAATTACATGAATTAAACGTTTTATCTTGAGATTAGTAGAATAGATTATGAGGGTGAAAAATTGATTTTTCTCTAGTTCTAACGCTTGGTGAGATATATTATATCTGCGAAGTCTCTTCTGCGGTTTCACCCCTGGCGGCAGTATTGTATATTATTATTAATTTATTATATAGACACAATGTAATAAAAATGTAGCGGAAAGAAAAGAAAAGGATACTACATGATGTGAACATGAAGCAGTTAAGACGAAAAGAAAATAAAACTAAACGAAAAAATAGATATTGTAAAATAAAAAGAATTTAAATATCTACTAATTAAATTGTACGATTGTGTGACACTATGGCATCCCCGATTGGGGTATGTTGTGACGCGGAAGGTAGTGGTGAGGGGAAGGGGATGGGGAAAAGGAAAGCGGCGAAGCATCTGCCACTAAAAACGGCTAAAGCCATTTCAAGCAACGATTTAATTCTGAATGGTGGTCTTACTCCATGGCGATACTGAGACTACCTTTCACTCTGGAACGTGCCGCAAATATACTGTATACCATTTTAAATGTGTTAATTGCTAATTATACAAATTGATCAAATAAAATTTATTTGCGCATTCCGGAATTTGAACCCGCGACCTTCGGATAGCTAGTCGAGAGGCTAGGTACGTATGTAAGTAAGAATCATATTATTCAATATTACCCCTGTAATGAAATAAATTGCCACTATATTCGTCTACTGGAAGTCCGACAGATGCAGTTAGCCCCATATTTATATCAGTTTTCCCTTCCCAACCCAATTATTAACCTTAATAATTATATACATTGCCCTCTGGTGTAAATCTTAATGGATTTTCAGGATGAATAATTGAAGTGTTTGGCTTATTCACGGACTCTACTCCGGAATAATATAATTTATACTTGAATTTGGCAACCGTAATTATTTGCAAATTGTCGTTAGTTATGTATGCGCATTCTAGGATTTACAACGTGGGGTTAATTTAATAAATTTGTCAAATATTTACTCAGGGTTTAATACTTTTACAGTTTACCTTAAAAACTTTTATCGAACAATTGAACAAAGAGGTTAGCGTCTCATCTTATTGTTTGACAGTTAAATGGTTATTTTGTGGTAGAAAGCAGTCACTTTTTGGTTTGACATATTCATGAAATAAAACAATTACCTTGTTTATAACCACTAAATTAATTTAATTGATTACGACCGACCGATTTCGCTTAATACGAGCTTCATCAGAGTACAAAATTCAACTAATAAAAAAATATATGGCTATCTATCTCATGCTATATCACTGTTCCTTTATTTTATGTGATGTTTTGTCTATTTCAATACATATAAGCATGAAATTAAATCTCATTGTTCCTTAATTGTAAGTAATGTTTTGTCTGTGTCTATTTGTATAAAACACATGCTATGTATTTTTTATTAAGTTAATTTTGTACGCTGATGATGCTTGTTCAAATAAGCGAAATCCGTCGGTCGTAATAAATAAAATAAATATCGTGGTTATAAACAAAGAAATTGTTTTATTTTATTTAAATTGTCATTTCCTAACTTTGAAGTCGGGGACACCCGATCAAGTGAATAAAATAGAAACTTATGTTCGAGACGGCGCGCGCGGCGTATGAATCTGAATGAAGAATTGTGATTGTTAGTCAGTCAACGCTCCTAATGAAAATTATGTTTTGATCTGAGAGTAGTTACGTTGGCCTATTCCAAAGAAAAAAAAACCTTCCAAATTTCATTACGCCAAACCTCACCTTTCGAGAGGCTTCGTTGTACAATACAAACAGATGTTACGCTAAAGTCTAGAAGATTGTTTAACTAAAATATATACGGAATTAAAAAACAAATATCTACCTAGACCTGGAAATTTAATTTCTGATATCTAGAAATTGTAAAATTTCCACCCACGCACATGGATAAAAATTCATTGAAAATTTATTAAAGCTTTGTCGTGCTTAGTGAAATAAATATTATACCAGTTTGAATACAGGGCAACTTTTTTTGTATTTCTTGGGCATTTACTATGTAACAATTTCTAGAAATTTTGTTTTGAAGAGTTTTATTTCATTTGTTACTTAATTTTTATTTATCTGCTAGCGGTTTCGACAAAACTAAATTTATCTGCTATCGAAACCGGTAGCAGATAAATAAGAATTAAGTTACAAAACTACTATGTAACAATTTCTAGAAATTTTGTTTTGAAGAGTTTTATTTCATTTGTTACTTAATTTTTATTTATCTGCTAGCGGTTTCGACAAAACTAAATTTATCTGCTATCGAAACCGGTAGCAGATAAATAAGAATTAAGTTACAAAACTAAATGAGATATAAAACTCTTTAAAACAAAAAACAGAACACTTTGACATTATTACTTTTGTAGTTCTTTTTTTCCAGACTTTTCCAAAAAGGCCGTAAAACACTCACAATAAGGGTTGCCTGATTGAAGCGTGGTTTTCGCCAAAAAATGTGCGCTCCGTCAGTACCTGACTCTATTGAAATTCTATCCTCATCACAGCTACATTTTGCCACATAAAAGGACCATATTATTGATAACAGCGAATTTCCCCTACCATTACCAGCCTGCCGCCACACAATAAGTGCCAACACGTTCCTCCCCGCCCTACCCTTGAGCTTGGAGTAGGCGAAGGTATTTCGCAAAGAAATTGCTTTGTTTATCACTATTTTTGTATTGCATTGTAAGCTTATTGTATTATTCAAAAGTTCACATTCAATGGATCGAAAGTGGTTACTTTTTATTCATAATATTTAAAAAAAAAATTATTTATTTTATTTTTATAAGAACACCTGTGGTGATTATTAATGATCCGCGTTTTATTTCATTCTTACACCGCTTCGTAGAATATCGCTGGGATTATTTTTATTATTATTATTGGAGAAGTAGGTTGTCTAAATGTTCAGCATTAATTCTTAAAAGATTTGAGTGTTTTTTTCTGTATAAATTTAGCGTTTTATGGACGTGACAAATAAAAGGATTGAAATATATGTCATCTGGAGTAATGAAAAAAAATCTCTTGAAGTCTGTTGGCAGCAGTCCTGGGTCGTGAATAACCCGCTCATTGAAACCCGCTCACGGACCACCAAAGAGCTAGCGGGTCATTTTTTCGTCAGCACCCGGGTCTCGCGATCCACTTCTCGCAACCGCTCTACTACAGCAACCTGGGTTTCGGGTGCGTATGTGGCGGGGCGAGCGACGATAGATAGATATATGAGAGAGCAAGCGGGTTGTCAACACCCGGGTTTTGCCACCCGCTCTCTCGAGTCAGGTAGTAGAAAGTAGCTGGGTGAAGCGTAATCGAGTTTCATATTTTGTGTCGCGAAAAGAGCGGGTCTTCACGACCCGCTCGTGACGCCAGTGTGTCGTGAGCGACCTGGGTCCTGTAAAACGATCGATCGACCCAGGACTAGTTGGCAGTGAAGGCTTTTTACAATAATTATTCCGAAAAAATATTCCCTTCATAAAACTTGTCTGGGAAGATTGAATCTTTAGAATAATTTAATAAATTCACCACTTTTTATTACATACCAGCCTAACATTAAAGAAAACGGCTGTGCAGCCTTTTTAAAAATACTAAATTTGGATTTGAGGCCAAAATGCCTAAGTAAACTGAAAGGGTGCAAATATCTAGTACGGATAAGTGCTATGTTATTGGTTTATGTTTTAAATTATCATAATACGGGCAATTAAATTTTGTATGATTTTAGAGACAACTTTGTCATTTTTTGTGGGTTAATTATACTTATTATAAAAATAATCCTTATAGTATATGTGTGAATGTATAATGAAATATAACATTTAAAAAAATTTAACATCGAAAAAAACATCATTTTTTGGGTTGAAATTTTAATTTATTTATCACAATTCGGTGGTTTATATTTTAAATTTATACATATCAAATCTTCTCTATTGCTTTTTTTTACAATGGCTCCACACATGGGAGATATTTTCCTCAGGGCCTATATTATCTTTGGGATCCTGTGTGAAGGGTCTTTTAAAGGTAAGAAAGGTGAGGAAGTTATGAGGGGTGGGTAAGAATAAGGGGGTCAGTGGGTCCAAGACTGACGGACTTATGAATCATCCCTCCCACTGCGGTGCAAGGCGACGTTCCAAAAGAGTTCTGCTTGAGAGGTCACAAGGTCTCCCTTAACTGCTTTTCAGCTGTCGTACAATATTGGATTTTATTAAGCACAAGGTTCGGGAATTGTGGTCTTGTAAGGAGTAAGTAACACTTTCTGCTGACAATATAAACACATATAATATAAATACTTAATTAATATAAACACATCACGTGCTCTAGCATGTATTATTAAGTAGCTACAGTGTTCACGGAAAAGCTAAAAATTAAGCACCTTAAAAGTCGCACTTTTCTCTGTGAATATGCCGCACACATTTCACATAAATAATTTTGTATTTGCTGAAGTAAAGCACCTTGGAATGATTACAATTTCTGGTTTTTGTTTCGCGCGATCACAAATCATCGCCCACCCGTTCCCGGGAGCGCCTCCCTTCCCACTACGGGGCCGCCTGCCTTCCTGAATAGGGTGAGCGTCCCAGTACTTGTCGCGGGTCATACCAACACCTCCCGGTACGTCTGTATACCTGGCACTTTCTACCTGCTTTAAACCAGCTGAATGACTTTCTCCAGCGCCTTTGTTCCCTCCTTTTGTTGGCGCTTGTTTATTTTTGTAAAACGCCACGTGTTTTACTGATAAATGATAAACTTAAACCCCGGATGCAATTAAACGATTGCCCCTTGAGCAGATGGGTGTAAAAGGGGTTAATTATTGAATTTACGTTAAAAATCATGGTTTAGGGAAGGAAAATACGTTTATACGCCTTCACAATATAGGATTGTTAACATATTAATTCGCATCAATTTTTAACAATTCTACAAAATAGAGCTGTGAGAACTATATTGAAGAAAAATAGGTACAAAAAAAATGAAACAATTCAACTTTGTATAAACCACTTCTATAATGCGTAAATCCGACCGGTTTCGGAACAAACGTTCCTTGTTCAGGGAAAGCTTATACTAATTTGACAGTTTCGAACAATGTTTTATTATGGTAGGGGTGGAGCCGTTGCTAGTTATTAATGTAGATTGGGTGGGTAGGTATTAATGTAGAGTGGGTAGGTAGGGGAACAAATCCATGATTGGGCTATAAGACAATATTTTTTGTTAGTTGATAATAGATTCATTATTTTTAAGGGATTTTTTTTAATTTCCAAGGCTTCTAAGTTATCTAAACGTTTTCCTCTATGATTAATATTAAGAATATGTATCCCTATATTTTATCTCAAAACTGTGGTTATTTTCAATGATATGATTAGCGAACTGAGAAAAATTATTATTATTAAGACACCTTAAATGTTCTTTGATTCTGATTTCAAAATTACGAGTTGTTTTTCCAATATAAAATGAGGGACAATCATTGCATTCGAGTGTATATATTCCGGAATTAGTCAATTTATGGTCTTTATCTTTAGTATTTCTCAAAAAATTACCGATATTATTTCTTGTATAAAAAGCTGGTTTAATATTAGAAGGGAGATTTTTGCAACATTGAACTGAAAAATTATTAAAATACAAAATTTTACGCCATTCTTTATCATTAATATTATTAGAATTGTATAGATATTTATTTTTTGAAATTTGTTTTTTGTTTAGGATGTTATCAATTAATTTTGGTTCATATCCGTTATTTATAACAATTTGTTTTATTATAGAAAGTTCAGAAAGGAAATTATTATTAGACATTGGGACATTTACTAAGCGGTGTATCATGGAACGGAAGAAGGAACGTTTGTTCCGAAACCGGTCGGATTTACGCATTATATAAGTGGTTTATACAAAGTTGAATTGTTTTATTTTTTAATAATGGATAACCACAAAGTAATAGCTACATTCAAAAATATAAAAATAGGTACACTTCAGTCAAGAAAATGTTGAAGGAGTTAAATGTCTTGCCATTTAAACAAATTATTTACTTCAATACTATATTGTTAATCTACAAAATAATCAATGGCCATAGGTACGCGTATTGAATTCCTAAGAAAAATTGATAAACTACAAAGCAAACATACACATGAGACGAGGAAAAGAAATGAACTAAGACTCCCCTTCAGGAAAAAATCACAGAGTCAAAAGTCATTGATGTACGGAGCATTGAAGATATTTGGAGAATTACCAGAAGAAGTTAAATTGGCCGAGAGCATAAAGGCACTTACAATTAAATTGCGAAGATATGTGATTGATTTGGTAAAAATGTGTTATTTAAAATGTATGTATATATAAGAGATTGTTTGAGAACATAGATAACTATGTACATATTTAAAAACATTTTGATTATTATATTTTACCTATCCAGTTAACTTCACCAGTCCACATATGTCGATCGTCCAGTCGATTAGTCAGACATCTTCAAATACTAACTATTGAGACAATGATGAAAGTAATATTCGAATGATCACCATCAAATATTATTTATTTACATGTTAATATTATTATTTACACGTCTGTGTTTTACATATTAAATAACACCGGAGGCATAACGGTCCGGTATATTAGTATGGCATTTTGAAATATCTTACTAGTGACCCAGTAAACGTCAATATTTTGTTTGATTCACTACAATTTTTTCTGCACTATAATTGATTTGGTGGGGTTTATAAGTAATCCGAGTATTGTACCAGATAGTGGGAACACTTTTGCTTATAACTGCAAACTCAACTCAAATTTTGATTTTTCGGGGATGTTTGACTAATCAACTGCACCATCAATATGGTGAAGAACTCGTCAATTCGGCTTTGAAGAGTTGGGTTAAAAATTGAACAGGAGTCATGGAAAAGGTGAAAATCAGATGAGGCAGGATCCTAATAGAATCCGAACTTTAAGGCTGCGAAAACACACGCGAGCGGAACCTGTGGGCGAATCACTAATTATGGGAAAGGAAAGAAGCAACCCTAAACGGCGCGAAAAACCGCTTACGGTTGCTTCATTCATTTCCTATAATTCGTGGCTCAGCTCGCGCTCATGTTCGCAAATTTGTAATGTAATTGTTCTAAGCGCCTCCCACACTTTCTTCTTATAAACTCAATGAAATGTGTTAGTTTTTAATACTCTATTTACTTTAAGCAAAAATCCCTACAAACTGCTTCAACCCATTAATTCAATTTTTTTTTAGAAAAGTATTTTTTTTTTAAATGAACGCCTCCACGCTTTTCAAATTGAATTCATTATTAACTTTCATCTGATATTCAGGTCGCGGAAAGTAATAGTTTTCCATAATGTTTCATTTCGCTGTGCGGTAATGGTAAATAATTCAAACTGTAATGAAGGAATAACAAACGCCAACCATCAAAAGATTCTGAACTAAAACTACCAACCAAGATATCATAAACATGTAATACAGATAATTTATTTATTTTTGAAACATTAATGAAATTACCATTAGGACGGGCTAAGTTATTAACACTACAATTAAAAATGTTCACAACATGCATAAATGAAGGTTTAGTTGTTACTAAATGGAGACGCTTCTAGCAAAATAACAGAAAAATAATAAGTTTATAGTACAGATAAAGAGTAGTAAGAAAAGACAATAATAAAGCAAATACGTAATTTTTAGTTCAAATACTTCTATTTGCCATGACGTCATATTATATAGCTAATAAAATTAGCATATGCTTTTTAAATATACGAGGCTGTTTATAAAGATAATTTTCACCTACTAAACCCACTGAGATTATAATATAAGAAGATAATGGCTGATTCCATTTAAGTATGTAATAATTAATATGTCGATTCCAATAATTTCGTTGTAATACTCGTATTTTGCCGATTCTGGAATGTATGTAAATGTATTATGAATACGTGTATTTCTATTGAGTTAATTGTTAGTATGGAAATATTAAAATTGATCATTATTAGACTAAACATTGTGTCACCTTGGGTGGCGGGTATGGGTACCGCCGTCCTGGGAAGCAATTATTGGATAACCAACACCTCTGCCATAGGTCACCCCAAATAGTTCGCTGCGTTTGGTGACTGAACGTGCCCGGGTTCATGGGGTGAGGTTTGTCTAGATTTCTAGATCTTGGGTGCAGATGCGTCTGTCTGTCAAGACGGGCCGGATCTTGAGAGGCTGGTTTGGGGTGGCCTTTTTACCTCTCCAGCCGGACTCTCTCGACTTATCGCCTTGCACCACAATGGGAGACTCATTCGTTATTCCTGGACATACTGACCCTCAGTTTCCTGTTTACATTTTTCACCACCCGTCATACATTTGTCCTTCCCAGAACGTCCTCTCCTTATCTTCCTTAAAAAGACCTTCCACACAGCATCCCGATTATTTTCCTCAGGGCCCATGACATAATTATTTTAACAACATTATTTTCCGCAGGGCCTCCTGGATGGAGTTTATGTTTGATTAATTTATTTATTAACGGTCTTACGTCCAATTTACTATAACAAGAAATCTAAAAAAGTGTGAATAATAAGAATAAAGGATGGTATTTGCAAAGAGAGACAAAATCAGAGAAGAAAACCGAAGTGAAAAGTCAAGTCAAGACTTAACTAGAAGTCAAAATAGTTTATAAATCGGAAAAAAACTACTATTAGTTTTATTTATTTATTTATTTACGCCCTTTTACGGGGCTTTTACAAAAGTATGAAATTTAAAAATTACGCTACGATTAAATAATATATAAATACTATATATAACAAAGAAATATAATTGATATTTTGCAACGAAATATATAGTATTTGTTGTACATAACTGAACTGCCTTAGTAACAGTATTTTGTATTTGTTTAAAGATAAATTGAAGATGTTCACTGACTTGGTATAATTATTTCCCTCCATTATTCTGGGCAAAGAGGAATACATATGGTAGTTAGCTCCAGAATTTCTGCACTGAAATAAATCCTGACTTCTGGTATTACGTAGTGGAATCCGGAAGCTTATCAATTCAAGCAATACCTGACTATCGATTAAATTATTTAGTATTTTATACAGAAATACCAAATCAGTGAAAATTCTTCTGTCTGACAATTTGAGCATATTCATATCATTTAAAATATTGTTGTCGTTTAACATAATTGCTGGAGTACCTACCCATTTTAAGATTTAGAAAACGTAAGAATTTGTTTTGTATTCTTTCAACAGCTTGTACCTGTATACCTATTATAATATGGGTTCCAGACGGGAGAATTGTACTCAAGTTGACTTCTAACATATTCGAAATATAACAGTTTAAATACACTTTATATTGTTAAAATTTCTAGTTAGCCTAATTATAAATCCCAACATTTTTAAGCCCTTGTTAGAGATTTCTGTTATGTGGTTATTTATTGTCTCTTATTGTAGTTTTCTTGTATTTTAACATAAAATTGCTTTGTCGATGTTTCATGTGAGGCTGTTTTCTGTTTATATTATTTTGCTTATAATACGTAAGTGGCTAAAGTGTTTTGTGTTATTTCGCCTCGCTCCTGGCCTCAGCGACCCGGAGACTAGAAATGAGAGTACCAGGGTAGCAAGGTAGAAGTTATAATGTGCGATTCTCCTTTCAAAGCCTCGACGAAACTTTGAATGCGAGCGGATTGAAAAATCCTGGATCACCCATTGTCAGTTCTGTTTTCCTGTTATATCAAAAATCAATTTTGCAAGTTTAAAAAAAGTATATACTTAATTAAACCAGCAATTCAATCCCGAAACCATTGAGCTGGTTTCAAGGACATTATTTTCAATTCAATGTTATTAAAGAATATCTCAAAATAATGTTTATGATAATTCTATCTTTTATCTTTTGAAAAGATTCTTAATCACATAATGACATTTTTAAATCCATCCTTTAAAATTGAACTCGACACACAATAATCGCGAAAAGCTGATTTTATTGGATATGAAGCGTTATATTTTTCAATATGATTTATGTATAATCATTACGTATAATTAATTCCCTTGTTCGCAATTCTCATATTGATAGAATAAATATTCAAGACGTTTTTTTTTATGATTGGTTATTATTAGAGATGAAACGGATGTTTGGTCGGATACCGGATATCCGGCGAGCTGCGAGGCCGGATGGCCGGATATCCGGCGGCCGGATATTCAGCCCGTTGAAATATTAATTTTGAGTATTAATTCAAAATATTCTCTTTGGTAAGAAGAAGAACAAGAGGTATATTATGGTGCTTCAATGTCAATATTTAATCATTTCAATAATCTGTGTTTTTTACGATTTTTAGTTCACTATAATGGTGATTGTGATTAGTTTATCATGTTAATTAAGTTTTCGCTACTCTGCGAGGTTTTTGTAAGTTTTTACTAAAAGTTTTTAGTTTTGATATTTACTATTTATGTATTTATCATTAGAGTGAATATCTCGGAAGAAAATTTTAGTTTATTTGAAGGCCTTATGGCTTTTTTGTAACTTTTTCGATTTTAAATAAAAGCCGTCATAATTGTAAGCCATTTTATTGATATTTACCTCACAAAGATTAATGTATTGCATTTTATTATAGGAAATTGTCGTAGTTTTTGAATATCCGGTATCCGGCCGGATATTGAGTTACTATCCGGTATCCGACCGTCTCTATTTATTATTAAATAACTACTACGGTTATCTAACTAACTTTGGTTTAAACGTAAGATTATTTACTTCTTCGTAACCGATATTATTTGTTTATTAATTTGGACTGTAATGACCACCGTATAACTACCGCCCACACGATTACTCCGAGGATTAACGTCGAGAGCTTCTCAACTCTATGGCGTATATTCACACCTCTAATGGTAAACACCACCAACATTTTGTTATTGAATAACTCGGCTACAAGTAGGGTTACCAGAAGCAATACAAGATTTGAGTTTTTATTTCGAAGACATTCGAAAAGGAGGACGTTATGCCGATATATCATTGACGGCCTCTTTGGTTGAATGGTGAGGTTCTCGGCTAACAATCCAAAGTTTGAGAGTTCAAAAGCGCAAGTAAAAATTTGTTTGATTGAATTGCATTATTTCACAATTCAATCATTTGGGGTATATTTGCAGCACATTCCTGAGTGGAAGATATTCTCAATATCGCAATGGTGTAAAACCACCAATCAGAATTGAAACGTTGCCTGAAATGGCTTTAGCCGTGTTTGGTGACCCGATCTAAATAGCTAGGTATTTCCCCACCTTCCTTTTTCACATCCCTTCCTCTCCCCACTATCTTCAACTTCACAACACACCCCAATTGGTGATGCCATAGTCTCACTGGCTCCAGGCGTTTTGAGAGCAGTTGGGACTCTTCTACGATATTCGCATAAAAAAATAGTTTTGGTTGTTTAAAATTATTTTATTGTTTAATATACGATGTCTTAATTATTTTTATATTTACGTGAATATTTCAAAATTCCATACGTTAGCTACGACTTTTCAAATTGTATAAACCTAGTTGAGTTGTCCAAGAAATTACAGAGAGAAAAGTCTTCACATTTTTATATATGACACCATAGCTAACCGTTTGTGTTTTTTTGCTTCAAATGCGCAGATTTTTGACACTGTTTTGGCAAACCTAATTTTTAACAGCGCTCTCCGTTTCTGAAAAATACACATCACATACCTATAAAAATTATAAAGCTTGCTTAGTTCATTGATTGACCACATGTTAACCATTTTTAGAACCTCCTAAAGCATGCATGCTTTCCCATTGGTATGATGCTGATTGTCCTTGTACTTTTACTTTAAATGTAAATACCATTGTTGTTGTTATCCTTATTTTTGTGTTAAACTACTTATGCAAAAATACGCCTGCCCACAATACGGGAATTCCTAGTGAGACAGGCACAGCACAATCACCTATATAACTTAATAAATAAAAATTATAATAAAAAATATACAAAAAAAACATTTTTCGTTCAATGGTCTATTTAGAAGAGCATTTTGAGTTGAATAATCTAAATAACTAACCATCACGCCGTTTTCCATAAGGGTAGGCACAGAGGATGGACCACTTAACAACTCGGTCTTAGCAGACGCTCGTTGCTTCATTAACATTCATATATCGTCTCAGACATTTCTGTTATTCTGACATGACCCGACTCAAATATTTGGTCCACTTCAATCGTGTCATAATCGTCGGGCGTCCCTGATTGGATTAAGAATATTTTAATACATTTCAAAGGGAGTGTAAAGAGCGTGTCCTGTTTTTAGAAACCACGTGGCAACCCTATTTTTTAAGCAGTGCGCTGTCTATGAGCATTGTGTACATCAAACACAAACCATAAGCATTCTTAACTAGGATCATGTTCCCGGGGTCACCACCCCCCTCCGCTGCACTGGCTGCCCGTGAGGTCATGTGCCCGTGAGTACGTGCCCGGGAAGTGACCACATAAATGTTTGACCCGAACCAACCGCCCATTCATCACACCACAATCCCGCAAGTAACCAATATCCGTCCAGAACTGCCGCTGGTAATATATTGACTTTTGTTCAATAGCCAATATTCTGCCCTAGGCCCGAGTGCCTACATCCGAGCTCGCAATGCGGCCAATTAAATGAATTTTAAATTGATTCTTATTAAATTCATAAATCACATTTATGTTGGTTGTTTTTTTTGTTGTTTTTTTTTTTCACGCTAAGCCTGTTTTCATGTCTGACCGATGCTTGGCCATTATCCTTTCTACAAGTACGAAATTTTACGTAATTAATTTATAAGCGTGAAATGTTTTACTTTTGCTCGTTTTATTATGTTTTGCCTCTACCGCGTGGTTGTTAACCACTATTTTCAATTATAATAGGAAAAAAAAAGTTTTTTTTAAAGTACAAGTTTACTGGTTTTTATATAATAGATTTCATCGAGTTTTTTTTATATAAGGAGATGATAGAAGATTACTAAGAATGAGAATCAGTGGAATTTAAAAAAAAACAACACCTAACTTGCGGCGGTTTTGGTGGAGCTTCTCTCAAGGTGCCTCGCAATCATTTCCTTAAAATTTATTTTGAAGATTAATTTGGCAGCACGTTAAAAATGGGGTAAAATGTTTTTTCTCTGTAATTGGTTATTTTTAACCTATTTTTTTCTTAAATATTTGGCCTAGCTGTGAACGAAAACTACACATTATTAGCAGTGGAAGAAAACAATGTGTAAAGAAATTCTTAGAAGAAATACAATTTACCTAACTAATAATTTAAATCCGGCTGTACAAAATTAATATGTGAACTTTTAATTCGAAAATTCTGTGGATAAAAGGTATATTTCTTGGAATTTTTGTGCATATTTTGATTAAGTGCTCCGATATCAACGCCATTACTAATATTGCAATAGGCTTTACACATTCATTACCCGGCAGGCGCCTTACAAAGTACGAATGGTTGCAATAAATTAGCCCTAATAAGTAGTGTCTAATGAAAGGAAAGGCAATTCCGCAACAGAGCTGGCATTATCAAGAACGTGTGTAAGGAACGGTGAACTGGGTGATGATCGTATGACAAATTGCGATAATTTTCCTTGAGAGTATGCAAATTAGTTATATGGAATTGGTAGCGGGGGGTGGTTGCAGGTTGTAGCGAGTTACGGATAATGGATGGCCACCTCTGCGCTCTGCCTGTCGCTACTCACTACACTTTCCTGCGGGAATAAACAAACACCTTTTCACAACTCACGTACTCGTATATTTCAACTTTTTCAGAGTGCCATTTTAAACATATCTTCACTATGGGGATTTCACTTTAAAGCAGTACTACGCCGACGCCTACAAATAATGTACTAAGCCTGCAAAAAACGTTATTTCAGCTCTCGAATAAAGGGAATAATATATCTCTCGCACGTTATTCCGTTGTTTGATTAATCAGCCCTTCGCGACGGGAGAGGAAATTAAGAAATAACGTCAAAATAAATAGTCGCAGATTAGAGATAAGATAAAATTTTGCTCGAATTATTACCTCTGTACCGTCGATTTTACACATTTTCGGTGTTATTTTGCTGGGAATATAATTCAAATTCGTACCTACGATATATTTTTTTAATAATGTCCTCAAAGCGAGGTTTTTGCCGCGTCGCGTGAAGCTTTCATTCATACCCATTTAACATGACAACACAAAATCCAACAATAAAATCAGTTACGTAGCTCACTTCGGAAGCCGCGTAAAATAATTATATTATGTTTAGTCACCCTGTAATAAATTGTAGCTCGTTTTGTTTGTACGTGAATACGTGTTAAACCATTTTATAAAGAAATCAAATTTAATGCTTTTGGCAATCAACAACTTCAACGATCCTATGTCAGACGCGTTCCGCCCGCGCCTGGACGGAAACTCATTCAACATTTTTAATTAACTTAACGACTATCTAAATCTAAAGATTAACAGTTTGATAAATAAGACGGTTTGTTTGGAACGTTGTCACATTATACATTAAGCTATCGGAGATTCTCATTTATAGTTACAATAAAACTAGAGATAAATCAAGTTTAAGAGGGCATTACCAGAGAAAGCCTGAAATACGTCATTTTCAAAAAAGTTTTTAGACGTATTGACTCTTTTCCACAAAAAATTATAAATGGATTTCGAAAGATTGTTCTTTTATCTAGCATTTGTATGTAATAAATTTTTAGATTTTTTTAAAATTTTTAGTATAATAAGGTTATTCCATAGGTCGTTGGCAGATTTGTTAAATTTTCAAAAAAGTTTTTGTATTATACCACACCCATTTCAAATAATATTATCATGCAGTAAAATAAATCAATACATTATCTAGCAAAGTTATGTATTAGAATTTTAATTTTAGTTTCAATAAAATCATTAAAAAATATGTACGTTAATGTGTTTCTTGACGAAAATTGGTCCATTTGTGTATTTATTTGCGCACTTACAAACTAATATATTTCAGATTTTTTTAACATTCTTATTAAATTTAGACATTATTGAAAAATGATAAATACTTATAATCAAAAAATAACTACAAAAAGTACACTATTTTAATAGTTTTATCATCACGCCTTTCAGCATTTTTGGATGAAGGTATAAATTAAAGCTAATTTGGATTGAAATAAATTCGATATTGAGTTATAATTTAAAAAAGCTGGTACGGAGAATAATTAATCTTTCTCATTGTAACCGTCCTGCACGATCGGAAGAACAACTTTCGACGAAATGTGGATTTTCGTCCGCTGGCTGGTTAAACGCTCTTAATACATATTAATAAGACAGATTTTGGACAGCGTCCATAAATGGGTGGTTAAATAAAGAACAAACGGGTTTACAATTTAACGATGTAAATATTCAGATCGAAGAGTTGAAATATGTTCACATGTAGGTGGTACTTTGGTTTAACTACCTTCGTTACCCTTAGCTGGAGATTATTAGGGAATATTTTTAAATAAACGAGCGCCTATGAAAGTTTTTACGCGCTGGAAGCACCTTTGCCGTGCAAGCTTGAAGAAGACCCTCTTATTACGACGAATTAGTTTTTTCCCATCTTTTTACCTGGACATTTATCCCTTTTGGAATTCTATCCAATCATATAGGGGTAGGTGCGCGATGATTACGCCTTTTTATACCATCATACGTGGAAGGTTTTTAAAGTGGTGGGTCATGTAGTGAGAAACATTTCGAAGGGTTAAAAAGGTACAATACCTTCATATTTATTTATGCTTTTTTTAGTCCTTTTTTATACCTTACTTACGAGTACAATTGACGGTAGATGATATTCGTGAAGTAAAATTATTTTCATACGCAGCAACAATTTTGTATAAATGCGTTACTAACGCGTATCGAATATGTATATTTTTTAAAAATTGGTATCTTAAGTATTTTTTTGGATTAAATTGGTGGATTCCATTGTGAGAGTCATACCAATTTCGTAAAGCTACCAAAACCTCTGCCATAGGTCACCCCAAGTAGTTTTAGCTATGTTTGGTGGCTTAGCAGGGGTGCCCGGGTTCATGGGGTGAGGTTTGTCCGTCTCCTGGCGACGGAAGCGTTCACGGAAGCGCCCACCAGCTGCACCCCAAACCAAAAGGGGGAGAGAGTAGTTGAGGGAGTCCCTTTGACTTTCAGCCACACTCTCTCGGAACATTGCCTTGCACCGCAATGGGAGGGATGGATTCATAATTCAATCCCAGATTCCTACCTACCCCTCGTACCCTTTTCCTTCCCAGAACTTTCTCCCCCCCCTCTCCTCAAAAGACCCTCAACACAGCCTCCCCAAAGATGACATAGGCCCTGAGAGGAATTGTTTTCCTCAGGGCCTCTTGTGTGGAGTTAATGTAAAAAATAAATAAATACAGGATTAGGGCAGATGTGTAATTTCAAACTGTCTGACAGTTTGAAAATGACCTTACAAATCGAAACAGCTGTAACTAAAATACATTCTAAAATACTTGCAGAACTCAATAAATTGTCAAATTTAATTTTAATTAAATTTCTAAAAATTGAAATGAAATACAGTTCTTCGTTGTATACCAACTAGGGAATGCAAATCTCGTGAGATTGGGGCTCAAGCGAGATCCCGCGAGATTATGAATAACAATACTGCGAGATCTCGCGAGATTGGCAGTTTTGTGTTTTTTTTTTGCAAATAATCACAATATTTGAATAAATTAGGAAAATAATAATAAACATTTTAAGTATTATAAGATAAACATTTATTTTCACGAATTTTTCAATAGACTTTTATGCATCAAACATTGTTTGACGTATTTGTCTATAATTTTTTAATAAACTTCTAAGTAGTAAACTTTGACGTACGTATCTATCAAATAACTAATGAAAGAAACAACCAGTCTCCTCTTCTAATATCAAACAAAAATCTTTTAGTAATAAAACAGTTCTTTTATAACAAACAAAACAACGAGAAGTCAAAAAAATGAAACTTATTATCTCAGTTGAGTTGACTATTAAACTGAGATATTGTTATCAATTAAATAAAACTATATCTACTTAGTAGATCCTTTAGATATTACAGATTATTTAACAAAATATACAAATTAGTCAGACTATTAGAAATTACAGAATAATTAACAAAATGTACCAATCAAAAAACGACCTTTAATTTAATATTTTGTAAAATATATGTGTATATATTGTAACTCATATTTTTTATATTACAATAAAAATTTTTAAAAAAATTAAAGATTTGTTCAGTTCAAATCTCAAGCCATTATTACGAATTATTTTGAAAATAGCTCCTTAAGAAGCACAAAATGTCCAAAGAATCGTCTGCCAAACGGCTTCTTATTTTGTCGGCCAGATAACCAGCCCTTTCGGATTCAACGCAAGTTGGAACCACAGATCTCAGGCTACCCCAGGCCGCCGCCTCACGCGCACCGAATGAAACCGACATTGGAGGGGACCCACCACTTTCCCAACGGCGTTATAAGGAAACATATGGTTTCCTCCTTCACCGCACACGTCAAGACTCTACTTTTTTTGAACGAAGCTACATTTATTTGAATGACTCTAGACCCTCCAATGTCCATGCATACGGGGTTAGTAAGCAGTATGCAAGTACTTACATTAACATTATACAAAAGATAAATAGAAGTAACAGCCCGTGGAATAATTCTTCTGAAATAGGTAACATCAAAAAAGATAATAGTGTTAGTAAAAGAAAAAGAAAAATAAAAATAACGGCTATGACCAGTCGAAGAAACCTTCTGTAAATAAAATAAGTAATGAGGAAAAAACAGTTATATGATTATGTTATAATGTAAGTAATTACTATAGTAGCGGAAATAAAATAAAATATATTTAAAAAAGCCAGAGAAAGTATTCCATAGACCACCGGGCAGTCCCAATGAGAATGCGTATAGCTATCGGCCCAACCGCAGACGATGCTCGAAGTCCGCGTCCTTTAGCCGGTTCCCCGATTTTGCCTCGAAGAAATGTACTTGGGAGAGAAGGGGAAGTTTTTGAAGACCTTGAGGAAAGATGAGCGTCGGGTTACCGGAGGGGGGACGGAAGGACATCGAGACCGCACGGTTGAGCCTCAGGCCAACGCATGTCGATGGAGGAGGCGCGGGCGGATCGCGGGAAGACCGCTCTGGTGTGTGTTCGCCTGGCAATGTGCATGGACAGGGTCTATCCCACCCCCTTTCTATGGGGGAACGACGATACATAACATGCACAGTTCAGTTGCGCCACCAAAGAATGGAAATCAAAACTAATCAAGAAAAATAGAAAATAATAAGAGCATTTATACATGTTTTTTTTTTTTTTTTTTACAGGAACTCCACACAGGAGGCCCTGAGGAAAATAATTTCCCTCAGGGCCTATGTCATCTTTGAGGATGCTGTGTGGAGGGTTTTTTTAAAGGAAAGGGAGGAGAGGAGAGTTCTGGGAAGGAAAAGGGTTTAAGGGGTGGGTAGGAATCTGGGGTTCAGTATGTCCAGGTCATGCACCTCCAAGACCTAGACAAACCTCACCCCATGAACCCAGGCACCCCTGCTAAATCACCAAACGTAGCGAACCACTTGGGGTGACCTATGACAGAGGTGTTGGTTATCCAATAAAGGTTCCCGGGGCGGCGGTACCCATTCCCGCCTCCTAAATTGTAAAACATAATTACAGAATCAGTACAGAGTGATAATGTATCAAGCGATACTGTCATCACTACCATCGCTTACCAAGATGACCTATCGATGAAACCGACAGATCGCAACTCCGTCCGTGTCAGTCCGCGCTTCGAATAAGACGTTTTTATGCTCGAGTGTAATCTCGTTAAACTCGCGAGATCTCGCCCTTTTTTCGTCCGAGATCAATCTCGCTAAAAAAGGCCGAGATCTCGCGAGATCGAGATTTCATTCCCTAATACCAACCCAAATCCATTTTGGGTCCCAGGGAAACCCGATTTAAAGATAATGGGAAAGCAAAGTTTATGTGCTTCATTTTGTTTATTTTGTCACAGCGCAAATTGTTTACTTTCTGCGAAAATATTTTGTTTTTTATACCTACGTGTATTGTGTAACATATAAATTGGCCTTTGTCAGTATACTCTCCAAATGAAACCCAATTGAATTAGTAAGTATGAAGAAGGACATTCGCAAAGTGGGCTCCGTCTTGTTATTTAGCCTTGATTGTTTTATGTGTTGGGCACCCCCTACCGCACCCCCTATCCGCCCCCTCAGTCCGCCCTCCACCCTCCCCGGGGTGGCATAAAACACACCTCTATTAGGTTACACAAACACTTTGGGCAGGTGTCCACAGACACATTCGCTTCAATTTGCCAAATTCACCAACATTTCCAGAACACTGTCCATTTCGCCAAGAGTAGGTTTTAAAAAAAATACAGAAACATTTTTTGTTCCCAAAAATACATAATTAGAATTTATTTATTTGTGAAAAACAAAGAACTGTATAAAACAAAATTTCATGTATACATGGAGGGTTAAGCCAAAAACTTTCTTTTGCTAATGTTAGTTAGAGATATGGGTTTTGTTTTACCTTAAAACTAATACAAAGGTAAAAGGAAGAGGAATATAGGATAAGGATAGGAGATGCTCTCGATACATCATATTATATTCGTAGATTCATTTTTGGTCGTACGCGTTACCTCTGTTCGAGTTTTTCAAAGGTTTTTGTTAAGAATGACGATATAATATAATTTTTGTTTAAATATTTTTTTAAATTTAGAAGTAGGTGAGAGACCACTCCAGGTACCCGATGAGAAACATACCTTACCTTTCCCCGTTTTCTCCCGCCTCACAATATTCTCTTAATTGGGTACTCATAAGAATATAACATTTAATGCTTGCCTTCTTAAGGCTCTGCAACCGGGCCCGAAAAGAAGAAGATGGAGAGATACGAAATTACGAATATTAGAGGAGAGCGCTAACATTTTCAGCAACAAAATCGATGCGAAAATTGCGAAAATGTTTAATAAAACACGACTCGTTTAAAATAGAGCAAAAATCTCGCGGGCATTATCTTAAACAGCATTTAAAGAAACACTGAATTTTTTCACACATATAACTTGTAAAATAACTGAAACAAACGTGTTAATAATAATTTTTGGAGCATACTTTGCGATTTTTTTCTATCTAGGGAATTTTATATAATTTGCGTTTCGGCGCGGGCAAAGTCTAGATATTATCTTCAAGAATAACATAAATTTTTTTAAGAGCTTTAAAACTTACCGTGTTTAAGGGAAATATGTAATAAAACGGTACAAATCCGGGTTGCGGGACAGGCAGATGGCAACAAATTTACGTACATATCACACAAATGCTCAAAATGAAATTAGGTAGGTACTTAGTGTTTAATATGTTACTGTATGATATTATCTCCTTGTTTAATCTATCTATGTAGGTAAAAGCCCAATCGGGTGTAAAATAACAAAAAAATAATTATGTACTTAAGTACTGAATATACTCGTCACGCTTACGCCACACGCGTAATTACAATAAAGTAGGTAGCTTATTTATTATTTTTTTAAATAGTTTAAGAATTATAGATTTTTAATACTCTTTTCCACATATTATATTATGTATGTTCAATGAAGGGATTTATCACAAAGCTTCGAAAGGGCATCTATAAATGATTCCCTTAGTCTGGTGATTCTGGGAAGTTTATTATTATATTTGTTTTTTGGCATTTCAATGTTTCTCTTGTCCTGATATGATTGGATTCTTTTTCTAATATCAGCAATGGATTTATTAATATTTTTTTTATTCTCCTAAATCTTTGTGTTTGTATACTCAAAGTAAAACACACTCGTAAAACCGTAAGCTATAAATCGAAGCGCATGGAAAATGGCTTTGATCATGATAGTGTTTGCGTCTGACTTTATTTATAAAATCTTCCCAACAAAGATTTGCTGGTATGGAAGTTAACCTTCCGACAGTTTAAACTACACGAAGTACCGAATACGTAGGGATTTCTAGAAGGTTTTATCTACGCATATATTTTTCTTGTCAGTTTTGTAGAAAGGACGCTCAGTTCGTGCGTGTATTTCCATTAAAGTTATACGTTATCTCTGGCTTTTTGATAAGCGATGCCGGATTTTTATTGTAGTCAATTACCGGGTCCCGGGTTGAGTCTATCTTTTTATATTATTTTTATGTGGATAATCTTACTGTGTTTTTGGCCCTATTCCCCCGCGGCATTGTTATTTGCCGGCTTTATGGAGGGTATGTCCTCGCTCTAGCTGGGAGGCTTTGATTCCTTCACGAGACTAGATTCCTGAAACTTTACTAGTCGACTGTGTATGGAAATAAAATTCGCATTTGTACGAATGGCTGTCTTCTATTAGATCCTCCAGCCCAACATGCGTTATGATCCGAATGGTTCCAACTCCGAATTACTCAGATAAATATATTCTAACGTTATCATTTGCCGCTTCAACGGGAATTGAGTCCCATCTTCATTATTTTCATGCAATAAAGAGTACTTATTTCCACAGCATATGGTTTCTGTGTAGATACATACAATGTACATATATTTGTCGGGCCATTTATTCCCGTGTTGAATCAAATATCGAGTCTCTTGGGTTCGATTCTCCTGTTGACTCGCGGTTGAATTTGTACAAATGAGGAATGTGTATCGAGAAAATATGAAGACAAACTCGACACGGTATATTTTCAGTTTCATACTTTCGATGGTATTTGATGCTGTACGTCAAAAGTTGTGGACAAAATACATCGAGCGTGTCTGTTCCTATTGCTTGCTATGAATTTCGTAAAGAAAATTGCTTACTCTTCTTTAAAAAATAACAACTAGTGCACGATGCTTTAATTAACCATTCTATTTATAATATGTTGATTTATTACGGCCATGACGAAGCTTGCGATAAGTAAAACCTGGCCGTCAAAAGTTGAGCGTTGAGTTTCTGTGTTTACTTTTTAAAAGTAAAAAAAAAAGTAATTTTTATGACTGGTGAAAGTTAGTGGTGCTGGCGGCACGGTATCGCTTCGAAGTAAATAAGCACACACTTCACGACTAAAAATTACACATCTACCGGATCTGCCGGATCTGCCCTGATGATGGACACTGCAACGATGTCCGAAACGTTGGCTAAAGAAGGAGGTAGCGCAACACGGCATAACACCCCAAAAACAAATCACGAAAATAATTTTTATGATGATCTTCTCAGTTTTACCAACATTTTCACTTGCCCGGCAAAACGTATGCCCAAGAATGATAATTGTTGGGCCACTAATGAAATTTCGTGAGATTTTAAAATAAATCCCATTTGCTGTTGTTTTAAATATCATAAGAATACAAGTACCTATTTAGAAGTTTTGTTTCTGGCTCAATTTTCCAGTACCTACCGCCGGTACCGCCGCCCCGGGAACAATTTATTGTATAAACAACACCCCTGCCAAAGGTTACCTCAATTGTTTCGCTATGTTTGGTCACTTAGCAGAGGTGCCTGGGTTCATGGATTTTGGTTTATGCCAATGCGTTTGCCCAACTACTGCACGCCGGGCTGTAAACGGAGATATTTGTTGAGGGAGACCTTACCTAGAGCTCCTCCAGCCGAACTCTCTGGACCCATCAGTGGGAGAGATGGATTCGTACGTCTGTCACTCCTAGACACATTGACCCCTAGATTCCTTCCCATCCTTCGTACCTTTTCTTACCAGAACTTCCCCTCCTTCCTTTCCCTAAAAATATCCTCCACACAGCATCCCCAAAGATGATGGAATTTTTTTTACTGAAGGCTGAGTGGAGCAAATGTAAAAAACGTTGCCGAATCGAAAGTTGGAAAAAGCTCCATCGAAAAGGTGGTATTAGTTTAATAATCAAAATATTCCCCAGAGAGCTTTCATTTTTATTTGCCTTGAGTAAATATTTGCCAGTTTCTGTGATCCTCCGACGATCAAATGCGCTTATAAACAGAGCACTCATAAAACTTCTTTAAATTACGAACTCCGATCCGATAGATATAAACATGTTATAAAACTATTGACGTTTTTATTTTTATGTACTCTATATAGCTCACAAAGTTACATTATGTTTGTTTGCTTTCTTTAATAAGGTCAGCATTTCTTACATAATACGTTATTTATTTATATTATTATACGCCCAACATGTAATATGCATAATCATTTTGTGGAACAGTAATCACGAAGTAAAACAAGCTTTTTAAATTATATAGAACCCATGCAGATTATTGATTATTATTTTTAGGTTTGGTATTATAGCCTTCTTATTATTCCGTGCAGTTGAACACATCTACTACTTCTGAGAAAGTATTACCAACTGCATGCAATCTAGGTACATGCGAGAATCTAAATGACACTGTAGTGATTGATATATGATATTGTGTATAATGATATTTTTTCACTTATTTATTTTAAGACATAACCGGTGAATTCCTACTACGGTAATCTAATGCGTACGATAGTGTATAGAATGTATCGGGAGCATCTCCTATCCTTATCCTATATTTCTCTTCCCTATGCCTTCTTATTAGTTGTAATGTCTTTGTATTATATTTTCGTTTTATTATAAAAGCTGTTTCTTTCTTTGAAATAAATGAAAAAAATATTCAGACTGGTACAGTTATAATATATAGTTTTAACCATTACCCAAATTCCAATTAAACTTCTTTTACCGTTATATTTAAAGGCTTTTATAAGGCTTAGATTGTGACGGGAAGGCACCACTCACGTTCGCCACGTGTCTCCTTTAAGGCATGCACACGTGATATAAATCCACCTGTCTTTAGAGTACGTGACTCCTCTGCCGTTCTTCATTGAATCCACGGCAGTAATACGAGTACGTACGTCTGAAGCCGTTTTCGAGCCCATTTATCAGAGATCCGCAGACCAGGCGATACGGGGAAAGTGCTGGCACCACTCGGTACAGCCAGCGCAGCTCGGTGCAGCGGGAACTTGAAATGGGAGACGAACCCTAAAGTTTTCACTTGGAATTTACAACCCCTATATTTCAAGCCCGTGACAAATCTTCCAATTGCACGTAACCACCGCATTCTGGTTTCAGATTCCACAATTCTTTTATCCGTCCCCTTTTTGCGGTATTTATCATATCCTCACATCAGCGCGATTAAATGTTCCTTCCAAATAAACATTTTGCTTCTCGGTATTAATCCCAGAGCCGTAGGCGTTCCATATTTTTTACGATTCCATCCTTCTGCTTTTCTCGTTTTTTTCAAATACATACTCGTATAAATCTCCCGGGACCAAAGAAAAAACGGATATAACAGACAAAGTATCTGTTTATCAATGGACAAAAGTAGTATATTTAAACGGTAAACATTTCCGTGAACGGATTATTCTAGAAAAAACCCCTGTAACCTGTAACGTAGATATGGGATTTGGACCTAGCACTCCGAACACGTTGCTCAGATATAATTCCCTTGGATCAGCAAGGTTCTATCTACCATTTGTTTGAAACTGAGATATTGAGGTTCAAAGTTTGAAACCACAATGAAATTCTAAAATACGAAAAAAATGAGAAAGTGAATATGGAGAATCTATTTTAATTACTTTTTGAAGTACTTCTTTACGCACGCTTGACTTGGGGAGTAAGCTGGTGAATGCGGGACGAGAGCGTTACGAAAAGCGAGGCGAACGGTAGTTGAGAGGGAGATATAAGTTAGTGAAGATAGAAAGAGAGAGAGTTGCGTTTCGTATATTACTGTAGGGGCAAGAGAGAGAGGTGCGAGCACACATTTTCTTTCTCTCTTTCTCTCTTATCCAGTTACGTTTCGTATATCTAAGACACAGTGCAGGCCTATTGTCTGTATCACACTCTAGGAGCAAGAGAGAGCAGTGCGCGCGCACATTTTATTTCTCTCTTCCTTTCATATATATGGAGCTAAAGAAGTTTTACTTCAGTCGTGAGGTCTAAAGCACACTCGTTTTTTTATGTTTAAGAACATTCTATGCAATTGGTGTGCATTTAGCCTTTTTGCTCTGAAAATCAGCTAAACTAAGAGCAACAAGGCTCTATCTGATTATTTTAATAATTTTTTGGTTAAATGCTATGTGTTTTTTATTTTCCTTGAAACAAAAGATAATTCAATTACACAACGCCTTTTTTTCAATGTGAATACCGCACAACAGTCCCAACTGCTTCTGTCTGGAGCAATTGGGGTATATTTTGAGACTGAAGATAGTAGGAATGGGGTGGAGATGAGGAAAAGGGAGGTGGGTAAGTAAGTATAAGTTATGCGTAATATATTCGCTTTTACATGAACAGAATCATTTTTAATTTATCTTCTCAGTTTCACGCAATTGGCAAACGAACCATGCTGTCCCAAGCAAATAATAATTTATAATATGAATTACGTTTTGCTGATAAGTGTACAAATGGGGCGCTAAAAAATACATAATATTATAATAAAATAAATATAACTGGCTTACAACTAAAATTTATAATTATAACTTTTTGATTTACATCTTAAGACTTACAATAGTTAGTGACTTACGACTAAGACTGCTTAATGAAATAAGCCGAATTGAGCTTGATGTACAACGCAAATGGAACTATGTTGCTCCAACAATATTTTATCTACGGCTGATCTGCGTTCGTTACGTACGGTTCGCTACGTTTGGTGACTTAGCAGGGTTGCCCGGGTTTAAGGGGGGAGGTTTGTCTAGGTCTTGGCGGCGGATGCGTTTGCCCACCTACTGCGTGGCGGGCCGGATCGGGTGACACCTTTTGATTTCTCTAGCCGGACTCTCTTGGCCGTGGGTGGAATGGATTCATACGTCCGTCACTCATGAACACACTGACCCCTAGATTCCTACGCACCCCTCACACATTTTCCCTTCCCAGAACTGCCTTCCTTTCATTAAAAAGACCCTTCACACAGCATCCCCTAAGATTCATGGCTCTGAGGATTTTTTTATTCCTCATGGCCTCCTAAAACGATATAACTAAATTGCCCGTAAAATTTGCAAATGGAACCTTGCTGTTCTAAAACAAAAATAAAGTATTTCAAATAACTCTTTGTTGCAAAATTATCATCTACCAACTTATATGGAAGTTGTAAATTATTTTAGATAGGGTTTCGAAGAGAAAAAAAATCCAAGAAACTTATTGCAAAAAAGTCAATTTTGGTCAAAATGTCAGATAGAATCTTGTTGTCCCGAGGGCAAGATATGTAGGCAAAAGGTTGGGTGTTTAGCTCCAGGCGGCAGGCAGATCTCACTTTGCTTTTATTTAAAATCTCTCATCTCGTTGATTTTTTGAAAGTGAGTCCTTTTTTATATCAAAATACAGTGTTTGAACTATACGCCTTTATAAACTCGAATGAAAATATTTTCAATTTTTCCTGTGTCGGCGGAGTTGGTAATTTTTTCCCGTAAATACTTTTGGGTGGAATTTTATTAGGGTTATCAAAAGCAATAAGTTTTCTAGGAATAAAAGCGATGCTATCTGAAAATCAAATTCTCCGGTGCTTTTTATCCGAACCGTTTGTGTTACATATTTGAAACTCTTCGAGTGATATATACCTATGCACGCGGCGATAAATACCCAATGCAAGTAAAAATTTAACCGAACAATTTGGTTCTCTCCATAAAACATTGTATTATATTGATATTGACCCCCAATAAAAATACAATAAGGCATTTAACATTCCATTACACAAGTGAATTCATTTGCATATCACATTACCTGTATTCTACATACCTGTGGAAATTCTTCACTTTGTCGTTGTATTACTACTGATCGTAAAGACAAATTCTGTAGGAGCTGGCGACGATTTAGACCAGTGATGATCAATCTTTTTTAATTAGAGGGTCAATAATTTATCCATTTTCTATTTCTTCGCTGGTCGCAGGCGTATACAGCTTGATATCGTTAACTTTGCATTTCTTGGTTCTCAAACATAATACTTACAAACCTAATATCTGCATACTGTCAAATACATCTGTGGAAATACTTCACTTTGTCGTTGTATTACTAGTGATCGTAAAGACAAATTCAGTAGGAGCCGGCTACGATTTAGACCAGTGATGATCAACCTTTTTTAATTGGACGTTCAATTTATCCATTTTCTTTTTTTTTCGCGGGTCGCAGGGTAGGTACATTCAGAATGATATCGTTAACTTTGCATTTCTTGGTTCGCAAACCTATTTATATTTCGTACTACCATAATTTTTTAACAAAATTTTGTAGAACTCAAAATGAAAACAAAATTTTTATATTTATTTTATATCTATCTAAGTCCACAACAATAAATGCTGTCGATTTTTATCATTCTGAAATATTAAAGAATGTATAAAAAATACTTAATTGCAATTTTGGGCAACTGTTCGAATTTTATGAAACTGAAACCTTTAAAATGCATCAAACATAGATGTCAAAAAAAGCGCTGCGTTGTGAAGGTTATTTTTTTGTACACAATGTCGAAGCACAACATTTACGGAACACTGGACGTCATGACAAGAAGGCAACTTTATGCCAAATCTGTACTACTATACTTTTTCCAACATAAACTCAATATTCCAATGCAACTTCAAACAGCAATTAAAATCAAGGCCTCTACGAAAGATAAACACTAAATATACACATAAAACATACCTCACACAGAGAAACTTTAAGTACTACGCAATCGAACCATATAACTGGATGACCACCACACTGAAACAACTACTAACTACAAATATATCTATGATTATTTACAAAAACATATCACAAACTGGAGCAAAAAACAAGGCATACACTTTACTCAAAACATTATAACACCTAACCAAACATATCCCAACCCAAATATTTAAAAAATAATATTTAAAATAAAAACTTTGTTTCAGTAAAGAAAATATTACCACAATATTATTTTTAAAAATATACCTACCTGGATTTCAAGACAATTATTTATCTAACTTTAACTGCTACTAATCTTAAATTTATATACTGCCGCCATGGGTCGTCCCACAGTGCTCTTCTTGATATAATTTTACTTTCGTCGACAGAACATCACTTAAGAGGAATATAAGGGAACGTACCCATACTACGTGACCAACTTTTTGAAATTTTAACCCCCCCCCCCCCCCCCCGCCGGTGACCAAAAACCTAAGCCCGCCGCCGCTCATTTGTACCAAGCGTGATATTTTGAAGACCCCCCCCCCTAAACATGTCACATAGTATGGGTACGTTCCCTAAACGCTAGAAATGAAAAGGCAGGCTTGAAAACGATTTTCAAGCCTGCAAAATTTAAAATCAAACGTGTTATTTGCACGAGGCAAGTAAGCGAAAAAGTACTTTTTATTCATTTTGTGCATAATTTTATAAGAATGAAGAAAAGTTAGAACATACAAAACCTCAAAAATAGTCTTAGCCATAAAGGGGTATTTAAAAAAAATTGTTTCTTGTATTACTTCATAGTTAAGTCATGAAAAAACACCCTTTTTTATTGGTTTACGCTTGTATTTTTTGTTATGTAAATAATAATTGTATTAATTATTATTTTTTTAAATTGTTAAACTAATGTTCAAGACAAGATTTTTATGCATAGCACATAATAATTTTATTGTAATTCCAATACATAGAAAAGTTAGTAAAAGCTTCAACTTATCCGTAGCATATTTGTTGATATTCATAATGTAAACCGATTTGTCATAAGTCATAAAGATTAATCTAAATAGTATCTAAATAGGATTTCACGTATAGCTTCATCCGCAGGTTCTCCCAGTGAGGTGTTTAGAAAATGCATATACAGCTACCGAATATTAACATTTTTGTACTACTATATCTATAAACCACTGTAACCATGTGTAAACCATATTTACCAATGTTCACAAATAGATATAAATAAATAAATAAAAATTTCTTCTTTTTAAGAATATGAAAGAAAGATCTTATTATTTAAAGCGACTGATTCAAATCCTTAAGAAAGACAGAAGTTTTCCGCTAAACCCTTTTACACAACAGAACTGAAACCAGTGAATATTCTTTACTGCATTTTTTTATACTTTATTTAGTCAAGTGGGTAGTAGAAAAATGCTCGCGGGCCAAACGAAATGGGCTCGTGGGCTGTATTTGACCGCGGGCCGCAGGTTGCTGATTTAGTTAGATTTTAAAGAATTTTCGCCCACGGTGTTGTGTCTTAGGAAATTTCCTAAGAAATAACGAATATAAAACAATATTAAATAAGAAGGGATCATTAATGGTGATGGGTGGGTGATAATGATAACAATAACAATAACCACCCAACCGTCAACCGTTAACACAGTTCAAATCGCTCCAACTAAAACTAATGATTAAACTAATGATTAAATTGTTAATCTCAAGTCAAAATGAAGTTCAAAATTTCAATTTAAACAATAACACCTAAATTAAAAAGGTAAAGAAACAATAAATATATATGGGTTATCGTATCCTATAACTTTGTCAAAACTAAATGATCACACGGATGGCATTTCTAAGGTGTCTCTTACACTATAAAATACAATCATATTTTAATGAAAACAATAATGTTGTTATCAAAACGGTTTCTTTCATATTTATTTCATAATTATTTGATAGTCACTTTAATATTGCATAAGAAAGATTCGCTCTAATATAATCGCTTATAAATCATTGTTTGTTTCATTTTTTATTTTTTACACATATTTAAAAAAAAAAACCTAAGGACATATATTTTTTTAAATTTTATCTATTGTTGAAAATGGTATGAACTAATGATATAATGAATGAGAACATTTTGTCTGATCTCTCAACACTTTGTTATTAATTCATATATTTTTATCACTTATTATTTTCTCTGTTTATCATTTTATTTTTAAATTTTATTATTTTGCTTTTACTTAACTGTTTTGCATGACCGATATTTGCGTGTGTTATTTTTATTAAATTGTGAAATTATTAACCCCGATACAGGCGAACCCTAGTGGGGTTAATAATTACATGCTAAAAATATATGTACATAAATTGTGAAGAAGCAATAAATAAATAAATAAATGTAATCAGTAAATAATTGATTTTACGGCGATATTAAATTAAAATTAATAAAAGTAATATTTTCTATGAGTAATTCTTGCTTTTAATTTGAATTTTGTAAGAGAATAACCGCACGACGCAGTTATATTTAATATGTTTTCTAAAAATTGATTCTAAATATTTTAATTAACTAAAACAAATTGATTTTGCCGTTGTTAAAAATATGAACCCTAATGCTTTTTTTTAATTTTTTTATTTATTGTTAAGTTAATTTGTAGAACTCCATTTTAATTTTAATTTCTTTTATATATTCAATAACATCATTATTTAATTTATAAAAAATAGTTTATATTTTTATTTTATTTTTTATTTTTTTTTATTTTGCAGAAACAAACAGTACATTATTACATAATGGAAAATAGTTACAAAGTTATAGAATTAATACAATAATTGGTACCAATGACATGTCGCTGTTATCTACTTATATTTTTGTGAGATAAATAATACAATATACCTAAATTAAGTTAGTAACTTATTAAAGGAGAGGGGTGTGTGAGAGTGTTTGCATGTGTGTAAATGCGCGTGAGGGTGTTATATGTTATATATAAACAAATTCTGCTATGGTGATTCCCCATTCCCATGGGAATTTCATCATTTGGGAATAACTATAAAAATACTTGAATAATCGTAATATATAAAATATATAATAAAATACATAATAATCTTAACGACCCTCAGCCAAATTTAAATAATGCAGTAATTGGGGAAACTTTAAAAGGGTAATAAATGACCATTAATAATTCCGACATTTTACTCGGAAATCAATAAGGACGTAGGTAATAAAGGCAATAAGTTTTTCATCATAAGTACCTATCTAGAAATAATATAAATATATCGTCTGTAAGAGGCCTGACCACAGTTTGATAATGCCTTCAGAAGGCGAAACAGCTGTCACGCGTAATAATAATTACATAGCACAACTTGTTTATTAATAAACTGTTTCGGCATTTTTTGTTTGTCTGTTAACAAAATGTTTTCTTCAAATTAATGTTTTATCTTGTATAATTAAAGTCAGTCGAACTGCCATAAAAAGGCTTCCGATTTTTGCGATTCGTAATTGAATAATATCTTCGCTTGTTAAATGTAATTAAAGTTGATTTCATATTATTTATTTGATTGCTCTAATATCGGCTTAGCATGTAGGTAAGTACTGAAATAAAATTATTTTCACACAGTTAAGATTTTTAATTATAGTGTGAGGTCTCACTCGATGATACAATTACCGAATAATAATTGTTAAGTACCGCTTACATCGAGTTGTGAACTCAAGTACTGGAGGAGATCGACTGAACTATTTGTGTAAGATGCGGTCCATTACAACAGCAATTATTTTCTGAGATAATCTGATAATCTGATTCGGGCTGCGGTTGTAAGTGTGAGAATTCGACGCGTGATTTAGACTGATTTTTTTGTTTTTTATTATTCCGAGGCGCGTGCTTACACAGGTGTTTGGTACTTGACCATTGGGGAGATGGCAAAAAACTTTGAAATACGTCCGAACCAGGCTAGACCACGAAATATTCCAATCACATAGCTACTGGGAAGTGTGATTGGTCTGCAGGATCAACCCCCGACTATTATGGCGTTACCTATTGTGATCGCGGTCCTTATATTTACATATACGTGTATCCCAATTACATTACATTTTATTCATCTTAGCCCAGCAGGGTCTTAAACCCATTTTTATTTAAAAAAAAAAAATGTTTGTAGATCTTGCCCTTTCTGGTACATTATCTGCATTTGCTTACCTCAGCTTTGTCTCTTATTAATGACTTTCAATTAGGTGTCTTTCCACTTTCATCTTCCAATTTTTGTTCGATAGTCGTTTTACGGGTATTCTGAGCGTACGACAAAAACACCTCAATTATCTTCTACAAAGATTAGTATTATTTCTCGAATACAGTAATATTAGTCGCTTCCGATAATTTTAAATAATTTGCTTCCGACCATCTCACACCTTTAATTATACGAACTACAAAATAATAATAATTGGATAATTTGTAGAGCCCCGTTTTTGTTTGAAAAATTACCGCAAGGGCATTGTACAATTTATTATGTTTTCTAAGGCTCTATCTAATTTTATTATTCACAAACGGATACAGAAAACATACTTACCTGGCAGGTCATTTCCGATAAACACATTTTTATTACAAAGTTTATGCTTGGAGAAGGTACGAAAGTACGAAGTTGCACGCGGGGGACACTATATTTAAAACACTGTATATTGCATGATTTTACACTTTTACACTCCATTACTGTGGTTATTACATTTATGAGAAGGTTAGTGGCAAAAGCAGATATTTATATTGAAAGAGTAGAGAATTCAGGACTCTTTAGGACTGGAGAATTTTTATAAAATGACCTTATAAAGCTTACAAGTTCTTATTTGCTTACATTTTTACCCAATTGGTTATTTACAATTTCACGGGCTGCGAAGATAAAATGTTTTTAACTTTATAGATACGACTGTCTGAAAAGGTGAGTTTTAAGTTTAGCTCTAAATTCTGCCGAGTCCTCGAACATTTACCCAAGAAAGAAGTAGCATAGTTTTCAAAAACCAAAAATTGTAAGCAACATACCGCTTCGTCCCTACCCACTCACATTTAGGTCTATCAACTGTACCTATTCCCTATTGCTAAGGGCAAACCATGAAACGTGATACCTTGAATTAACTCCTGGGGCAAGCTAACCAGAATTCTCTCAGCTTTAATTATTATTATCCATCAGAAAAAATTTAAGCTTGGATTTTTTACTGGAACAGGAGGCTATCATTTTTGTAAACTTATCTCTGCTATGTAACTACATTTTGGGACAAGGCCTTTCCGTTATTTTTTTTACTAAGGGTGGATATTTTTTATTGATAGACGCATAATTAAGGATTTATGTTTTCATGACTCTGCAAATTAATTTGATTGTTTGATCTGATCTGTGGAGTTTCTGATTTTTCACTGATAGCAATCAATCATGGAAAATAATGTTGTCATTGCCGTCGATATTTGAATTACAGTTTTTAAAATATGAAAAGCTATATGGGGTGGCCATGACATGGAAATGATTAAGAAATCAAAGAATATAAAGAGTAAAGATACGTATACTGATATTGTTATACATAATTCTTCAAATCATCCCTTTTCTCAAAAACTAGCCGCTTTTCATTCTATGATTAATAGACTAATTACAATTCCTTTGTCAGCTCTTAACTATAATTTTGAATTAAATCTCATAAAGCAAATAGCAATTAATAATGGCTATTCTACTAATTTGATAGATGAAATACTAAATAAAAAAATTAAACAGAATTTTTTCAAATTATATATTTACCCTATATCTAAAGTTAACAATAAACATTGGCGTAGAATTTTATTTGTCGACAACGATACGTCAAAAATTATTAGTAAAAATATTCCCGGTACTATTCAACTAGCGTTTTACACAAATAACAAACTGAAGAAATATATACTCAACAATAAAGATAGCGAAATTAAAACGAAAAAATCAGGGGTTTACAAACTCAATTGTAATGATTGTAGTTCGTTTTATATAGGTAGAACTTATAGAAACTTTGAGTTTAGGGTTAAAGAGCACCTCAGAGCACTAAATGGCAATAGCGATTCTGAGTTCGCAGACCATTTATTAAAATATGATCATAGCTTTGACATAAATTCAGGTCTTCAAATATTACATACAGGATATAAAACATCGCAAATCAATAATTTAGAAATTTTAGAAATAAGAAAAAATGTAAATTCCAAAGCTGACATAATTAATAAGCAAAAAATTTTTGTTAACCCTGTTTTAAATATCTTCCCACTTAACCGGACTTTTACTTCTAATAGCTTGGTAATCCCCAATTCTTCGAAACTCCCACCATTGTCAACCCTTCCCCCTCCTTCAATTTCTTCTCTCCATATGTAATCTATAATTAATTTTTTTTAACTTTAGTATACTTTTATTCCTGAAGAAGTGAACATGGTTCACGAAACATGTTGATATTATAAAATATAAACAAATAAAGTGATGTAAACTAAGTTATTTTCTTTTAATAAATAAATAATGACATCACAAAGTAACAACCTTTTAGAAGAAGTTTTCTTCGAAAAATTAAGAAATCAAAGCTGAAATCTTCAGAGAATTTATTCTTCTTTTGAGAGAGTGTCATCCCATTTTCTACAACAAAGATATAATTCGTAAGTTATGTCCTAAATCTGCTTGTTTTTAGGGAATTAAAACTCCAGAAAATCCTAGATTTCTCACGATTCTTAATTTTATTTTCCCGGAAAGCGAGTTTCACTATGAAGATTTTAACCCTAACGCGAAGTTACTTAAATTTAATCCTGATTTATAGTCCTCGCTTCAAGGTCAATTTTTATTACTCCGGAAAGACAGAAATTTTCGGGAAACCTTGAAATATTTTCTTTTGGCAACAATGTTTAACACCTTTGAAAGGTTTTTGTTAGAAAATATTATTTTCTTTCATATGTTAGGGAAAATCTTGGAGCCTTGACAGTATATTCAGTTTCTTAATTCTAGAACGGTTTTTTCCTTCTTTCCGCTTCTCCCTCTAATTTTGTAAAGTTTGCTCCTTCTGTGGTACATTTAATTGTTTTTTTGGACAGCGTTTCTTTGAATCTTCGCACGTTCTCTCTCTCTCTCTCTCTGCTGAAAACAATGCAATGTCTTTTCCTGATATTATTTTTTCTTTCCCATGAGCATCCTTAGGAATCTATTACATAGCAAATAATACGGATTTAGTCTGAGATTTATTCCCCTGAATGTGAATGCAAAATTTAATTACGTTTTTAACGAGATTCTAGTCTCGCCGAGAATCGGTCAGTAACTGACGAGAATTTCCCATTCCCCACATCGCCAGACTTTCGGGAAATAATTAAGTATTCCGGCGCACATTTTTTCAAATCTCGGGTTCTAATTAAAATTGACGATCTGGTCAATTAGAAGTTCGCTAAGAAATCGCTGATTAATAATAGTATGAACTCGAGAAGATGTTTTGAGAGAATCATGTTGGAACACCAGTGAAACCATTACATCATGTTAGACAGGTTATCTCGGGAGTTGGTATGGTGTAGGATATATTTATATTGGATTCTAGGTACTAGTTTGTAGCTTGTGTGGTGAGATGTCATACAAAAAGTCATGGAAAAAACATCTTAGGTGTCTCCTTGCGAGACAGGCTAACGAGTGGATTGAGAGAGGTATAAACTGTACATAATATTAATGTGGACCTTTGCTGGGCACGTATCACGGCCAATGCATACGCCTAACGACCCCCGTGAAGTGGTTACAATCCTCGGCTACGAATCCGGAGGTCGCGGGTTTAAATCCCGGTGTGCGCAAGTAAAATTTTAATGATTTTTTATAAGGAGTGGTATTTCTTTTAATATCGCCCCGGTGAAAGACCACCATTCAGAAGCGAATGAGGGTTACTTGAAATGGTTTTAGCCGCGGTGACCAGATTTGAATAGCGGTACTTCCCCTCCTTCCCCTTCAACATCTCATTCCCCCCACAGTGCCCACCACCTTCAGCCTCACAACATATTCTAATTGGAGATGCCGTAGTCTCACTGGCTCCATACTGTTGGGATCATACGGGACTCTTGTGCGTTATTCACAAAATGTAGCACAGCTAATGCATTATAACACGGAGAACGACAGAGTTGGCCTTCAAATTAGATGGGATTTACTACTGGTCGCCAGAAACACTTCTTCAAGGGTACTCTTGGGAAACCGTTGTAGCCAGGCCGCTCGCCCACTCATTCTCGCCGGGACTGCCCTGTGATAGTGGGACAAACTGCCCCCGATATCTTTCTTTTTATATATTTTCTTTGGTTTTAATCATACTTGCAGCGTAAATATTTTTCTTTTTCTTTATGATTTCATTCTAACTATACGCTGATCCAACAGGCGAACACATCTATGATGTATTTTAATTACTGCAAAAAGTCTGCATACATTTTATTTTTTTACTAACAATCATGCATGCAGGGACATTGGAGGGTCTAGATTCGTTTTAAAATTAAATGTAGCTTCCTTTTTACAACAAAAATTAGAGTCCTGACGTGTGCGGCTAAGGAGGTTAAACAATCAGTTTCCTCTCACAGCCGTGGAAAAGTGGTGGGTCCCCTCCAATGGTCGCCAGAAGGTCGATGATGGTAAAAATATGAGAGGACTTGGACGAATCAAGGAATAAACTAAGTGTTGATAGTTTCAGATGGTTGAAGGAACCACAATTATTCAGTAGCGGATAGATAACCAATAAACTTTGTTTAGGACCTTCAATGGTCCTTCTATTTGTTTATTCACATTTATTCAGAAATATTATTACCCTAGTTCGTTGAATTGCTGTGACAAGTCCTTTGAAAAGAAATCGCTTCAAAATTGTTAAAATAAAGTTCCCCGATGAATATTTCATTTCCTTTCGGTTCCGCTGAATAAAAGTCACCGGAAAACGAAAACACAACAAAAAGATTATAACTAATGATCTGCCATTTCTTGGTTTCGCGGGATAATGGCCGTATTAAACTGTAAATAAGTTGTCGGAAAGCTTTTGTTTATATGAAAATAAATATTTACAAGGGAGCCTTTGTTCATCGTCGGGGAGACGCTTGAACAAGCTTTAACGTTCATTTTACATCCAGAACATAATCGTTAAACGTATATCAATACGTAAACTGTGATCGCTTGTGTCTTCTATGGGACAGATAAAATATCATTGCTTTGGGCACATGATATGGGTACCTACTTGCGTTACAAAAATGATCCCATATCGATAAGTCGGCTGTATTAAACATATCCTTAACCTTTCTCCTACTGCTTTTAAGGCAACTTTTTTCTGAGACTATTGATAACAATACTTTCACCAGATTTCTGAAGCGTCAAGAGTAGGTACACTATATTAATTCGTTTGGAAAGATCTAAATATTAGACCATTAGGATCGATGATCAAAACCCACATGGATTTTTTTTTAGGCAACATGTACAACATACAAAAAATGATAACTACCCCATTTGATGCAAGGTAACCCCCTTTTAAGTGATAAATTTATTGTTTTGACAGAAATGTTTTGCTGATATGCTCGCAGTAAGATCAAATTATTAAGGATCACGCTTGTATCGTTTTATTACTTTAGTGTACGTATATTACAAAGGTATCCATCGTTCAATAAATAAATGAAATAAGTCGAGCATTGGATTGGCTAGGCACTTTGTTCAATTCGATTTTTTGTTTTGCTTGCCGAAATAAATTCTTTCAAGATCTGATTATATTTAACGATGGGTACGTTAGTTAATATGTCATTAATAACCTTATAATCATTACACGAATATTGTATACGGCGAACGGTAGTATCAATTATTGTGATTCCGTATTGGAGTTGTCGCCATAATTCAGTAATAAATGTAGACAAAAAAAATAATGTTTAAAATTTGGGAACAGGCTGCTAACAATTACACTCCTTGCGTAGATGGCGATAAGGTTTAAATTGCCAGCTCTGATTTATTCAAGAAAAAAAACATCGCCAAAAAGCGCAAATATTTAAATGGTTTATCTTATTTTGCTAATTTCAGGCACAATTATTTAAATGGTTTATGATCATTTTCTGAAGAATTTACACATTATACAATAAAGCCATAATCGAAAAGGTTTTCGTAGGTAAGAGATTTTTAACTTTAAAGCAGTTTTTACAATTTTTTACAGATCTGACACTTTATTTTTTCTGGGCTTATAAAATGACTAATAAAAAGTAACTCGATTTTTTCAAAGGCAAATTATGTGTTCTACTCGCTGTATTTAAATAAATATTTATTTATTTATTTATTGTTGTTATACGCCCGTACGGGCTTTTACATAGATTATAAAATAATATTTAAGATATCGAGGATTACACATACATAGAATTTATACCAAAAGTTATAAAAGTGAAAAAACTTTTATGAATATACAAGTGGTTTTTTCTTTAAAAACTACTTCTTTAAAAACTACTAAAGTTTTTAAAGAAAAAACCACTTGTATATTCTTGCGTAAAATCGTGAAATATTTTAAACAATGTAATATTTTGGTAGAAAGCAGTCACTTTGTGGTTTGACATATTAATTAAAGGAAAACAATCACTTTGTTTGTAACCACGATTTATTGATTTAATTTTTATTTACCGACCGGTTTCGCTTAATACAAGCATCATCAGGGTATAAATTAAAACTGATGAAAAAATACATTGTGTGAGCTTATATATACATACAGACAGAGACAAAACATAATATAAAGTAAGAGTGAGAGATTGTAATTAACATCCTACATAGTGATAGAGAGAAAGAGACGGGTATATCTAATGAATAATTACATTATATCTACCGGGACAAAACGTCATTTAAACAGGTGATTAAGAAATAAAGTGGCTACGGGTTTTTTTAGTTTATGGGAAATATTCCTAATATCGGACTGTTGGACACATTTAACTGATTATTAAGGATTTGGGTTTTTGTTTTAACGGCTTTCTTTATTTCGAGTGCTTCTAAATTATTAAGCCTGTTACCATGACTATTTCTGTGTAAAATCTTAACACCGGTGTTTTGATTGAAGGTATGATCTTTATCAATAAGGTGATTAGCGAATTCCGAAAATCCATTATTATTTAAGCATCTAAGATGCTCTTTGATTCTAATATTGACATTACGCGTCGTTTTACCTACATAAAATGATGAACAATCATTACAATCTAATTTATATATTCCGGAATGACTTAGTTTTTCGTCCTTATCTTTCGAATTAATTAAAAACTTTCCTAAATTATTGTTTGTGTAAAATGCCGGTCTTATTTCGGGAGGTAGATTTTTTACACTGCAGGAAGAGAAACTGATTAATGAATAAAATACGACGCCATTGGTAACAAAGATTATTATTATTATTTATATTATTATGATTAGTAAATAAGAAATTCTTAGTGGCTATTTGTTTTGTTTTTTATTTAAAATTGCATCAATGAGTTCGGCATTATAACCATTATTAACCGCGATTTTTTTAATTATTGCTAGTTCGTTGGAGAAATTAGTATTAGATAACGGTATTGTGACCAAACGATGAACCATTGAATGAAACGCGGAGTGTTTATGTGAAACAGGATGATTGGATGTGTTACAGGATGATTGGATGTGATCTTAAATGTGCTTATAAACAACGTAATAATATAAAACTTAATTTAAAACTCTTACATACAGAACTAGTATATGATCTGCACTCTGTTGAGTGGGACTTATTCGACGATAAAGTCAGACACCTAGTTTCTGTGAAAGCATTTAATAAACTTAATATAATTAATAAAAAACTTGATATGTTGTGTTCCTTAAATAAATCTAATAATAATGAAAACCTAAAACCAGTTCATACGTTTTTTGACTGAGTCCAAAATCTGTCAACAGTACATTTCCTACCTGAAGAGATGAACCTATTATCGAAAGGTTTAAAATACAACCTAAAATATAATAATAAAAACTTTAATTCTGCAATAGAAAACGTTGCAGTAGATATCGATACAGCTTTATATGGTAAACCTCAACGATTCTTCTACAAAAGTGCAGAAACAATAAAAAATCTAATACCTAAATTTAAATTTACTCCAAACCCCGAGACAACCGTAATGAAAAATATTCGTGCTAAATTAGAAGACGAAAATTTAATCCTGACCAAAGCGGACAAGGGAAATACCGTGATTATAATACCTCGAAGAGAATACAATACAAAAGTGCAAGATTTCATCAATAACGACAACTTCATAACTCTTCAAAAAGACCCTACTGGAAAATTCTTAGATAAAGTTAAACTAACTCTTAAAGCCTGTAAATCCCAAATGTTTCAAGATGAGTCATATCATCAAGTTAAGTTTTTAACAAAGAATTCGAAAGCTCCAAAATTATATGGATTCCTCAAAATCCATAAAAGTGATAAACCTATAAGACCAGTTGTTAGTTGCTGTGATGCCCCAAATTTTAAAATATCTTCTGTTATTACTAATGTTTTCCATAATTCCAATATTTTCTCTCCAAAATATACGATCAAAAATTCATTTTCACTAGTAGAAGAACTCAAAGATTTGGATCTCCCTAAAAATTGCAAACTCATATCGTTTGATGTGGTTAACTTGTTCCCTAATGTCCCCATAGAGGAGAGCAAATGTTTGATCTCTAATTTATTAAATACTTCTAATTTACCCAAAGATTTAGTGAATGATCTGACTTCACTATTTAATGTTTGCCTTAACCAAAATTATTTTCAATTCAATGGTGTTATATATCAGCAAATCGAAGGCCTTCCCATGGGGTCTCCTACAAGTCCTTTAATTGCTGATATATTCATGAATAATTTAGAAAACAAAATTTTAACTAGTGCCTCACCCCTTGTAAAAAACGTCTTACTATGGCGTAGATACGTCGATGACGTGTTCTGTATTTGGACAGGGACTCAACGTCAATTAAATGCCTTCCTCATCCTTATAAATTCATACCATCAAAACATTAAATTCACATTAGAGATAGGAACTAATTCAACTTTAAATTTTTTAGATCTCACCTTATCTATCGTAAATAATAAAATAAATTTTAACATCTTTCGCAAGCCTACCTACACCGACGTCGTTATCCATAACACATCCAATCATCCTGTTTCACATAAACACTCCGCGTTTCATTCAATGGTTCATCGTTTGGTCACAATACCGTTATCTAATACTAATTTCTCCAACGAACTAGCAATAATTAAAAAAATCGCGGTTAATAATGGTTATAATGCCGAACTCATTGATGCAATTTTAAATAAAAAACAAAAACAAATAGCCACTAAGAATTTCTTATTTACTAATCATAATAATATAAATAATAATAATAATCTTTGTTACCAATGGCGTCGTATTTTATTCATTAATCAGTTCTCTTCCTGCAGTGTAAAAAATCTACCTCCCGAAATAAGACCGGCATTTTACACAAACAATAATTTAGGAAAGTTTTTAATTAATTCGAAAGATAAGGACGAAAAACTAAGTCATTCCGGAATATATAAATTAGATTGTAATGATTGTTCATCATTTTATGTAGGTAAAACGACGCGTAATGTCAATATTAGAATCAAAGAGCATCTTAGATGCTTAAATAATAATGGATTTTCGGAATTCGCTAATCACCTTATTGATAAAGATCATACCTTCAATCAAAACACCGGTGTTAAGATTTTACACAGAAATAGTCATGGTAACAGGCTTAATAATTTAGAAGCACTCGAAATAAAGAAAGCCGTTAAAACAAAAACCCAAATCCTTAATAATCAGTTAAATGTGTCCAACAGTCCGATATTAGGAATATTTCCCATAAACTAAAAAAACCCGTAGCCACTTTATTTCTTAATCACCTGTTTAAATGACGTTTTGTCCCGGTAGATATAATGTAATTATTCATTAGATATACCCGTCTCTTTCTCTCTATCACTATGTAGGATGTTAATTACAATCTCTCACTCTTACTTTATATTATGTTTTGTCTCTGTCTGTATGTATATATAAGCTCACACAATGTATTTTTTCATCAGTTTTAATTTATACCCTGATGATGCTTGTATTAAGCGAAACCGGTCGGTAAATAAAAATTAAATCAATAAATCGTGGTTACAAACAAAGTGATTGTTTTCCTTTAATTAATGTAATATTTAACAATAACATAGAACAAAATATAATATAAAACATTATAATAACACATCAAATCGTTAAATATATTGTACCCACGTTCCAATAATTTGTAGGATTCCACAAAGTGTTGGTTTAAATTGCATTTTAGAATGTAAAAGGCATCAGCGAATACATCTACAATACCACCAAATGTGTTGCCTAAATCATGCATCCTATTGGTAAGTGAGTGTGATTGATAGTTGGTTGTGTATGTGTTGCAAAAGAATGTTATATTTTGTCTAGTATTCCTTGTTGGTACATGGAGTTTAATACTAGAAACGATGGCAGGGCTGTCAATTAGGTTGTTCATAACTCTGTACAATAAAATTAGGTCTGAAATGATTCTCCCGTCAGACAGCGTAATTAAATTTAGTCGATTCATTAAATTTAAATAATTAATGTTTTCTATTGGAATTTTGAGTTTGAAATTTAAGTACCTAAGAAATTTGTGTTGAACATTTTGTTAGAGTGTTCTTTATAGAAAGGGGACCAAATAGGTGAATTATATTCTACTTGACATCTAACTAATGAAATGTAGAGTGTTTTCATGCAATCCATGGACTTAAAATCAGTTAGGGTTCTACAAAGGAAGCCAAGAATCTTTAAAGCCTTATTAGTTATATCATCCTATATGTGCTGTGAATGTTAAGTTTAAATCTAATATAACTCCCAAGTCGCGAATTTGTAATACTGGTGTTAATTTAACATTATTTAAATTATATTCATGTAAAATATGAGAATGAGTTCTGGAAAATCGTATTACTTGACATTTCTCAATATTCAAAAATAACATATTTTGGTCGCACCATTTAAAAAATTCATCTAAATTAGCTTGTAAAATTAGGCAATCATATATATTTCGTATTCTTTTAAACAATTTTAGATCATCTGCAAAAAGTAGGACTTGTACATCTTTAAATATGTTTACAATGTCATTAATGAATATTAAGAAGAATATTGGCCGAGGTGGGACCCTTGCGGGACACCACTTATGGCCTCGAATACATAGGATTCTATAAAATTAATCCTAACACTAAGCACTCTATTACTGAGGTAACTGATAATCCATGTCAATAAACTTCCTTTGATGCCTAACAGTCGGAGTTTGGATATAAGAATGTGATGTCGAACCTTATCAAATGCTTTACTGAAATCGGTGTATATAGAATCCACTTATTGTTTCAGACTAAAGGATTCGGATATGTAATTATTATAGATAGTTAAATTACTTAAGGTAGATCGACCTCTGATAAAGCCATGTTGGTTAGGAACAATGATATTGTTGATAGGTTTTACAATGGTATCTAATACTAATTAAATGCAAAACCATATAATTTTCAAACCAAAAACACGTGGTTTTGCATTACTTTGCATCACCTTAATAACAGTAATAAGTACTTGATAACCGCTCATCTAGTAACCATGTTATTCAATGTTAAGCCTATGTCAAAGCGTACCGTACGTCGTGTTCTCGGTTGGGTGGCCAACAACTCGCAATCCAACACACAACCAACACAAACCTTGAATCCATTATCTTGGTCGCTTAGTATGCCCCCGACCACCTCAAGCCACCTCTAGCCAGCCCGAGCCAGCCTCAGACATAAGTACAACAACGCTCCTTGCATTCGAATTAGCACCCATCATTATTGTTAGGTGTTTAAATGTCTTCACATACGAACCCTGTTAACTGTCTTCGCTGTTTACACGTAACAAGAATTAAAAAATTTCTACAACATAATAATAATAATATCTCGATGATTTATACAGCGCCGAATTTTGTGAAAAGTATAAATAAGTTCAAATATTTTATTTTTTCCCATCACTATCCATCACTTCAATGTTTTTTTTTTTTTTTTTTAATTTTCTTTATTCATTTTGTTTATTACAGGATTTTTTTACATGGTATTTCGACTACCAAGCTAGGCAAATGCCCGTATTATGGTAGTCGAGATTCATAAGATATTAAGTATATAATATTAATAATCATCCATATATATGTAGATGAGAGTACAAACATATAGCATATCTATTATACTAGTATTAGGTACATGATCACATACAGGAAAGGAGTTAAACTAGGTGAATCTTGTGTAAATAAAAATAAAATAGAATAACAAATAAAAATAAAAGTAACAAAATAATAATATTTTAAGGATAATAGAAATACAAAATAAGAATAAATATGTAAATCATCTATACAGATGGACAATGATAGTCTTTGATCCCAAAAAACAAAAGCAAGTATTCCTAAGCAGCATATGAAATGGACGAACAATGTCAAAAAATATGAAAAAAAGCATAAGCATAATATAAAGTTTTGGTTGAAAATTAATTTAGAGATAAGATTTTTTACTCTAGAAATATGAAAAAATAAGAACAGTTTTTAAGATGTAAGGCATTCTTTATAATATTTCCTTCCCCGAGTAAATAACCAGTTCTGTATATTAATGGCATAAAGATCAGCAGTTTTCGATGTCTTAATATCAATACTCAGTAAGTTGAACATTTTAGGCGCGATATAAGAGAACTGTCGTTGGGCGAAAGCTGTTTTTGTTGGAGGAATTTTGCATTTTTGGTGAGATGAATAGCGGGTGTAAATATTTTGTTGAGTTTTGAGTGTTAAATCATTTTTCCTTAAGTGTATGAGAATTGTCTTAACGTATAATTGTCTAATGTCTAGGATTGCGAATTTTTTAAAAAGTGGCTCTGATGGGTGAGATGGGTGACATTTTAATATAATCCTTAGTAGCAGCTTTTGAATTAAGATCATGGGATATATAATTGAAGCTGCACAGCCTCCCCATCCCACGATACCGTATGTTGCTATTGATTGGAATAGTGCAAAATATATGCATCTAATTGTTTGAAGTTTCAGGATTGATCTGAGAGAGAGAAATATATAGCACAATTTGCGGAGTCTTTTTGTTGTAAAATTGACATGGTCCTCCCAACGCAGTTGGTCATCTATAACAATCCCTAGATATTTAATTTGGTCAGATTTTTTTAGGTTGGTACATGAGCAATTATTGTGGGGAGGCGTAGGGGTAATATGGTTCTGTGAGCATGAGTGAATGATAAGATTAGGACAGTTTTGAGGAGGAGTGACTTTACGTATGGAGAAAAGTAAATATTTTGTTTTGTCAACATTAAGAGTCAGAAGGTTGTCATCTAACCAATGTTTTACTTTATTTAGGCCCTTATTTGCTTTTTCCATAGTTGAGTTCCAATTTTCAGCTTCAAAGATGATTACCGTATCATCGGCAAAAGATATTATAGTTCCATCAATTTCCAAGTTACATAAAGTGTTAATATATATTAGAAAGAGAAGTGGGCCTAATACACTGCCTTGAGGCACACCGTACGTGATTGGTAAACTTGTACTTCTGTATTCTTTAGCAGAATTTACAAGAGACGATTGTGACCTATTTGTTAGATAGTTCTCAAACCATTTGAGGGGAGTACCTTTTATTCCTACCTGAAGGAGTTTCTTCAAAAGTATGCGGTGAGAGACAGTATCAAAGGCTTTGGCTAGATCCAAGAAAACAGCGAGGGGCTTGCGGCCTTTATCAAGGTTATCAGAGATTGCTTTTGTAAAAGTTGCAATTGCATCTGCGGCACTACGATCTTTGCGGAAGCCATATTGATTTCCTGACAAAATGTCATTGTCTTCAAGAAATTTGTATAGCCTTCGCTTTACCGTTTTTTCAATTATTTTTGATATCGGACTCAGCAAGGATATTGGTCTATAGTTATTCACTGATGATCTGTCCCCTGATTTATAGATAGGAATAATTGTTGAGTGTTTTAAAGAATTTGGGAAGAGGCCAGTTTGAAAGCTTAGATTTATGATATGTTTAAGGGGCTTAGTGATGATTGGTTTGAGGTGTTTAATCAATTTAGTGGATATATTATCGATTCCAGTTGAATGTGTGTTTTTGAGTGATGAAATAATTTCAGTGATTTCTTGTTCTGTGGTAGGAGTGAGATTAAATGGGTCATAGCTAAGATTATCGATCGATATATTATTTGCAAGGTTAAATTCTGACATTCCGTTTTTATTTAAAATATTATTTGCTAAGTCTGATCCGACTGTGGAGAAGAATTTATTGAAATGATTTGCGATTTTTTCTGGATGATTTGTTGTATCTAGTGTTTGGTCTGCAATGGTTATTTTATTTATAGGTGCGGTAGTTTTGTTGGTATAGCAAATCTCTTTGACAATATTCCAGATTTGTTTATTGTCATTGGCAGCTTCCTTGATCTGTTTTCTATAGTATTCGTCTCTAACTCTACAGATTATTTTTTTACAAGCATTTCTGTATCTTTTGTAAAATAGGAGAGATTCGTGATTATTGGGATTGTTTTTACAAAATTTGTGAAGTTTATTACGCTTGTGAATACAGTGTAGAATGCCATTTGTTATCCAAGGCTTAAGTTTAATTTTGCGACTACTTTGGTTGTTGTTAGTGTTGGATGTGGAACTTTTTAAATGGTTGTGTATGGTGTCGATAAGAAATTCGCACGCTATGTTTGGATCGGTGAATTTATAGAAATTTGACCAGTTTTCCTTGGAAACCAGTTTGAATAGCGTGTCATAGCAGATTTTCTTCGTGGGTATTTTAGATGTAGGTAATTTTTTAATAAAATGTGAAAGGGAGGTGATAGTAGCATAATGGTCTGTAACCGTGCATTGGTATACGAGAGATTTGGTATTCAATTTACATTTAGCAAAGACATGGTCAATGCAACTGGCGCATAATTCTGTTACCCGAGTGGGGGCCGTAATAGCTGGAATAAAACCTTGTAGAGTTAGTAAGTTCATGTACTCATTTGCTTGGGGATGCATCGTATTTATGATATTAAAATTAAGGTCACCAATAACAAGTACATTTTCACAATCCCTCATACACGATAAGGATTGATTAAGTGAGTTTAAGAATGGTGTTATATTAGACTCACTCGGTGATCGGTATATAGATAATATCGTTACGCTATTTTCTATTTCGAGTTTAAGACAATTTGAATTTGTGATTGAGATTTCTTTAACAGAGTGTTGTATGTGATTTTTGATGTATATGATTACGCCATCATTTTGAGATTTATTATTCTGTGTGTTGTATTGGTTATAGTCTTTTATAGTTTTTGGAATAAAGTTATCTTTGATCCAGCATTCGGTCAGAATAAGTAAGTCAAAATCTGAATCAAGGTCTGTGAGTAGTATAATGAGTTCATTGAAATTTTTATTAATTGATCTGATATTCATGGAGAATATTTTAAGGTTAGATTGATTTAAGATTTGCCGGACTTCTGTAGCATTATTTGTTTCGGTACATGGAATCTGTGAGATATTGTCTAATACATTTGTTATGTCTTCCATTTTTTTAAATTACTAAAGTATGAACTAATAATGTGCCAAAAATGTAGTTCGGTATTGGTAACAGCAAATTAATAATATAGTAAGTAAAAAAGTATATATATATATATATGTAGTGTTGGTTGCAAAAGTCGTTAAAAAGTTGGTTGTTAAGTCTTCCATTTATATATTTTTTTATCTTTGCGTTAATTGGTAATTGTAAAGAGGCAGTAATAGTGGTGACTTTGAAAGTAATGCAGGGATTAAGTTGTTGTAGAGACAAAGTGTGAAGATATAATTTATACCGGGTTAATTTAAAATTAGGAGTATATAAATAAGTATCGGAAGCGATGGTTAAAAGTATACGTGGAACACAGGGAATTTTAAATACAGATTTAGCGATAAAGACTGTGTTTATAGTTAAAAACAAGAAATGTTTAAGTATAGAAAGAAAAAAATATTTCCAAAAATATCTATTGCTGGCAGAAGTAAAAACAATAAAATTTGCGAAGGTAGTTTCACTCTTGATAGTACTTTTTGTTGTATTATTTTGAGTGATTGTTTCAATGTTTTGAATATTGATAAAATAAATTGAACCATGGGTTTCTGTTGTAGGTAATAGTTGGGAAGGATTTTGACTGTTATTCAAAGCGATAACAATAATAGTAATAACAGTGACCTTCATAATGGTTACAGTAACATAAAAAGCAGTACAAAGTGTTCTTTGTAATAAGTGCAGTTATAAAATTCTGACATATGGAGTTAATATCAAAAATACAAAATTTATCTTTGTTAGTACTAGAACTAAATGAAATGTTTAATAGAAATTTTAAGAAAGGTTTGATGATAACAATAGTGTTTGTGGATAAAAATAAATTATAGTTTAGTGATGCATGAAAAAAATATTTCCAAAAGTATCTATTTTTGATAAACCCATAATTATTAGACTTTAAAAAGTAAGTTTCACTCCTGATAATAATTTGAGTAATACATGCATGTTGCACATGATAACAGTTACAGTAATATATAATAGTTGCATGTTGCATACAGATAATAATAACATGTAGAGTATTATTAAGGTAAATTGTGCCATTTGTTTTTGATGTCAGTAGTAGTAAAAATGGATTTTGACAGTTACTCAGAGCAATGACAAAAATACATAGTTCGGTGACCTTTATAATAATAGCAGATTTTTTTTTACAATTAGAATCCATTTCAAAAATACGAGATTTAAATATGTTAGTACTGAAACTACATTTATTTTTTAAGTAAATAATAGTATTGTCAGAGAATCTTATTTTTGTAAAGTTTTTTGAAAAGAAGTTAACTTTATAGTAATAATAATCTATGATTGTGGTATTATAATTTATATGGGAGAGAGAAGTAACTGATTTCATAATATTGTTGAAACTCGAGAAAGATAAATTAAAAACAAGTAACGCAAATGTACTTACTTTTTGATGGCCACTGTGGTCTAGGGGTAGGGCTCTCTGGTCTCGGATTCAAATCCTGACGTGCGCAAATAAATTAAATTATTTTGTGCTGTTTCACAATTAATTCATTAAAAATTTTCTTGAAATGGCTTTAGCTGTCTTTGGTGACCAGATATGCATAGCCAGGTGCTTCCTCACATTCGTCTTCCCTTCTCCTTCCCATCCCCACTACCTTCTGCTTCACAATATGCCTCGATTGGGGATACCGTGGTTTCATTGGCATTAAAAAAACTTTATTTAGGTAAACTATTATAATCAACTTAGGTAAAACTATTAGGTCCTTCCATATGAAATTGGCATTTTGCCGTACTGCAACTTTGATCTCAAAAATATTCTCTTTGGTTAGGAATTCCAATTTTAAATTTATACAGCTATTTACTCATGTATTTGTGTTTCGAAAATTATATTAATTTGTTTTTTATAATATTATTTTATAATATTATTTTATAATATTTTTTATAATATTATTATTTATGTATATATCTCAAAAATATTCTCTTTGGTTAGGAATTTCAATTTCAAATTTATACAGCTATTTACTCATGTATTTGTGTTTCGAAAATTATATTAATTTGTTTTTTATAATATTATTTTATAATATTATTTTATAATATTTTTTATAATATTATTATTTTTATATATATCTCAAAAATATTCTCTTTGGTTAGGAATTTCAATTTCAAATTTATACAGCTATTTACTCATGTATTTGTGTTTCGAAAATTATATTCATTTGTTTTTTCTTTAATTGTTTTTTTTCTTTGCGTCACTTAGTTTATAAAATGGAAAACTTGAAATATCGCGTTATTTACGAGTACGAGTTCCACCGTGGCACCAGTGCTGCAGAAACGGCTCGAAGGATTAATGATGTGTATGGCGACGGTGACGCAAAAGAAAACACAGTGCGTTTTTGGTTCCAACGTTTTTGTTCTGGAAATTTTGACCTGCAGAACAAGCCCCGTGGACGGCCGGAGACCAAAGTTGATAATGAAGAATTAAAGGCTATTGTGGAAGCTCATCCATCGCAAACCACGTCCGAGTTAGCTGCAGGCTGCGGTGTTAATGATAAAACTGTTTTAATCCACTTGAAGCAAATTGGGAAGGTGAAAAACTTGAAAGGTGGGTACCTCACGAATTGAGTGAAGTAAATCAACAAACACGAATTGACTGGTGCGTTGCATTACTCAACCGGCACAATAATTAAGGGATTTTAAATCGAATCATTACCTGTGATGAAAAGTGGATCCTGTACGATATTCGGAAGTAGACGTGGGCAAAATTGAAAGACCGAATTAAATGAATAAATTCAATCTTGTGACACACTCAATCTAATTCTCAATTTCAAAAGGAATTGATTCTTCATTCCTTATCTTTGGCCTTGCATCCTACGATTTTTAATAACACCATACATTTTTAATTTCCGTTTATTTTACTGTTAAATTATTTCAATGAATAATGTATTCTGTAAACGATTTAAATATTATATTGTTTCATAGGTATTTAAATATTATTAAACGGGCCGCGCGCCGCGAAGTGGTCGACGGACGGTATTGTGAACGACTCGCCTATTACGATTGTATTCCGCTACCGCCGTGCCGCCATTCTAAAAACACCCGAACATCATCAAAGTCCATGTCCCAAAATGGCCAAAACGCGGCCGCGATTCATCCGGGTTGCCCGAGCATCTCTTTCACGCAATGAATTAATCATTCATCCTAATCAATAGTCCTGAGATTGTCATAAGGTCCCCGCCGTCCCAGGTCCGTGTTTAATGTCCGCGTCCCAGGTATCTAGTCTGTCGAAATCGAGTTTGTCCGATTCCGACAGACAGAGGAATTAAAACAAAAGTCTTTTTCACTTCTGACGTCATGGTCTTTTGTAAATCTCAGACCTCAGAATCTCAGACCACGTCAATGTCATGATATGTCCCAAACGCATCCCAGTCCTAGGTCCGCAGCTCGCGAGTAAATCAAGTCACTGCTAGGTAAGACACAAAACATTAGTCAAAAGTTACTAATTCATTCCGCAATGCCAGCCCTTAATCCGTCCGCGCGGTTCATTTATTCCCCCGCGCGCCAAGCCGTCAATTTCATTACATAGTTAGTCGAAAACTTTCGACTTTGAATCTGAACATCAGCAGTGAGAAGCTAAAATGATGCTTATCTGTTTTTTGGTACGTACGGAAGATATTGTACCTACCTACTTTTAGACGTAGATCTTGGGTCGATATAATATGTAAATTTGCAGATATTATAAGGCCAATTAGCTGTGGTTAGCTGTCATAAAATACTCATCTTAATGTTAAATGTATGTTTATATTAGATCACGTGAAATGGAACAAAATTATAAGTTTAATAAATAAAATAAAATCAATAAAATTTTAAGGGTGAAACGAAAACTTGTATAATTTTAAGATATAATTGCTAACAATAAATACATTTTACATACGAAAAATTACGACACTAAAAAAAGACAAACAATATAGGATTTAAATGTTCGGTCCCCTCTTTGTGTGGTGTTTCGTAGCCTATTGGTCTCCTCTTTGTGCGGTGCTTCGTAGCCTCCCCACTCATTGTGATTTGAAAACCGATGAAACGAAAAAGTGACACTAAAAAGAGTCAAACACATTAATCTATAGGTTTTAGCGAGATAATCAGATAGAATAATCGGTCTCCTCTTTGTGCGATGCTTGGTAGCCTATCAGTCTCCTCTTTCGCGGTACTCCGGGTACTCCGTGGCCTCCCGGTCTCGTGTGCGGTGTTAGCCTCCCCATTCATTTAATTTTCAATTATTATTATTATTATTATTTTTTTTTTTTCTTTTTTTTTTTTTTTGGGATTTAATTGAATTAAAGGAATGAATTAAAGGAATCAATTCAAAAGGCCATGGGAATCAGACTGAATCGATTCACTCCTGGGAATCATTCTGCCCACGTCTATTCGGAAGCGCTCATCGCAATGGCTGAACCCTGCCGAACCAGCCAAACCATGCCCCAAGCGAAAATTGACTATAAAAAAGTTACTTGTGAGCGTTTGGTGGACTAGTGCTGGTGTCGTTCACTACAGCTTTCTTAAATCTGGCCAGACGATTACGGCAGATGTCTATTGTCAGCAACTGCAAACCATGATGGAAAAGCTAGCTGCTAAATAACCGAGGCTGGTTAATCGCTCTAGGCCACTGCTGCTTCATGACAACGCTAGACCACACACTGCACAACAGACGGCTACCAAATTAGAGGAGCTTCAATTGGAATGTCTAAGACATCCACCGTACTCTCCGGACCTTGCCCCAACAGATTACCATTTTTTTCGAAATTTGGATAACTTCTTGCAAGGGAAAAAATTCAACTCCGATGGGGCAGTCAAAACCGCCTTCAAAGATTTTATTGATTCCCGTCCGAATGGTTGTTTTAGTAAAGGGATCTATGAACTACCTACGAGATGTCAAAAGTGCATAGATAGCAATGGTACATACTTTGATTAAATAAATATATGATATTTAAAAAAAATCGACTTTATGTTCCTCCCATACAAAACGCCAATTTCATATTATGTAAGGACCTAATATTATAACAACTTTTAGCTCAAGGCTTACAGATTGCGTCCACTTGTTTATCGGTCAATACGATGGTGCTGCGTAAAATGTACAAATAAACCTTTTTTTCTGTATTATGCAATTCTAGATCTTTACTTGGTTCCGAAATTAGATAAATCAATTAAAACATACTATATCGAACAGTAATAGACAAGAGACTGTCGGTTTAAATTTAAGAATCCGGCTTAGATGGCAACTCTGGTGCCACACCGTACGCAAAACCATCTTCGTAATTGAAGTTTGTTAAAAAGCTACTTTTGTAATAGAACCGAATTCAAGCAAGTAGCCAATCATGCCGAAGGATGATGCCACTAACGTTAAGTGATCGCACGAGGACATGCCGCTGGCAGGTATAAGTACTATGGATTTGTAATTTTGAGTATCCCTCCGTACATGGAGACATTGACGGTAATACGATTATTAATCGCAGTTAACTGGCAGTTGTGAACAATAGTACCACCCGGCTATACATTACATATGACGTCATTGTCTGTCCCGGTGTAAAATGGTCACTAACACTCAAACTGGGCGAAGCCGAATCATAAGCCCGTAGGTCTTAGCAGCAAATACCTGCGGAGTGGGTTTTTAATTGCTAGTTTCCGTTTATTATAAGATTACTTCCCTTATTTGCACCGGTCCTGAATCCGTCTTTGAGTCAGTTTATTGTGACATTGTTTTCCTTAGGTATCTTTCCAACCGTCTTTTTATCTTATCTGTGTTTCTGTTGCTAATAAACAATCTGTTAATCTGTTGCACTTATATTAGTCTTGTCTGATAGGCTATTTCCTGGTATCCATTATGCTGTCAGATAATTACGTAGGTAGAGAAGTCATTTATCTCATACTTAAGTTTATTTCCAGCTGTGTTATCAGAATTTCTTTGAATACTTACCAAATAAATATTTTCCTTTCACAAATCTACCTACACATTTTGCCGTCTGTATCATAAAATTTTCTTCTATTACAATTTCTCCATTCTTTGACAGTTTATCCCACAAATCTGAACCTTTTCACAGCGTGGAATTTTCTGAATTTCTGGCATCTCTAAATATGTAATACCAATTTTCGTTTATATTGTAACGCCTCGTTTAATCTTGTAATAATTATTTTGAGTATCTAGCTAAGTACTTTTAAGTATATTTAAGTATACGAGTAATACAGAATAAGTTTGTGGCGCCCACTTTTGCCGAATTCATTGCGCCGCCACTGGCGCCGTAAGAACACGCGAGAAATACTACGGCATACACCGCGCAAGGTACTGCCGGAACATATCTACCTACAGCGGTTAATTATTCCGCCACTTACGCGAAAGGCCGCTCAATACAACGGCCGCGGAACGTTTGAGCACTTTCTTCTCTTTGCGTGAATTCGCACCATTACCTGGCGCTCTCGAAACTACTTGCCCGGCCGGCAACAGTAGAAATAAGGCGACTCAACACTGCGCTAGCTCAGTCAGTCCCTAGCCTCCATTCACTGGTCGACACATACATACCGGGCAGTGATTACAACAGTACAGTGCCGCAACAAAACGCAAGCCCTCGCGGGGCTACAACCCGCGCAATCGGCATCATGTGATTAACGCATATCCAGTGTGACTCCAGGAACATCTTCATAACACCTTCGAGGACTCCATCTCCAACCACCATCCGCTGTCCGGCCCACTCGCGCCTTGACATGAGATGTCACTCGACCTATCAACTACCAAGCACGCGCTTGCTGTTTATATAGGTGCAACCCGTTCTCTGGCTTTCGAAACCCATAGCGTTCCGCAGCCAGAGGTCATCCTCATCCTCATGTGAAGGTTAGATCTAACGATGGAAATTTACGTCGCGGCTGAGTTCCAACCCTAAATTCGGAGTGGTATAAATAAAAAGAAAAATAGTGTGCTTTCTTGTGGGGTAATACATGTAGATGACTGAAAAAAATGTTTTTTTTTAAATTTCATAAAAATAACTATTGAATACTTTACCAAAGTTTTTAATAAAAATTTCAATTTGTTCCGGTGTTATGAGGGTGTTTGTGCCGAACCGCGTGGTAAACTTGAAAGGCATTTTTCTCAAAACTGCTTTTTTGAATTTGTGTGCACTCTAGCTCAGAAAGTTTTAAACCATTTTAAAAATTTGCAAATACCTTATTTATATAATTACGATCTATCTGAGAGAACCGAAATTCGTCGTAATATCATTGTCAAAAGTATATTTTAATTGCAAAAAATGTAAAAAAAATGGCAAAAATCAATGTTTCCTGTTTTACACACCTGTAAAAAATTTAATTTTAATTTTTTTGGGAATAGTCAAGTATACATAGAAGAGACACATGTTCTTAAATTTAATTCAAATCCCTATTGATTTGAGATGAAAACTATGGCCTCCAAATGCACACAAAAGCTACGTCCAATTGTGACGCTCGATGTATAGCAGCTGATAATTTTCATATTTTCCGAGGAAATGCTTCGAAAAATTCACAATATTTTCTTAAATAGATGTATAAAATGACATCAAAGTTTCAGTAAATTATACATATTTCTTCCATGCCAAAAAATTCATGAAAATCATCAAAAAAACCTAGTCCTGTATTTTCGACCTTAATAGAATTAAATATCGAATATGCAAGTTTTTACAAGTAACAGTCGCTGACCTTTAAATACACTACTCAAAAAAATTAAGAGAGGTTTTAAAAAAGGAAATTTCTGCTAAATGTTTGATCCATAAGCCGGCTTAACTGAAAATAAATTTCAAGCCCGTGCACCAAAAAATTTGCAAAATTATTTTTTCGCACTATCTATTAGGATTGCATGAGAATCGTAGCTCCTAAAAAATTTGCCAAAAATATGAAAATTAGAATCTTGAAGTTTCAAATGGTTTTTTTAAAGTCTCAATACGACCATTTTTCACCGAAATACAGCCTGTCAAAAATCACCAAAAAATTTGGATTTTTATTGCTCCCTTAATTTTTTTGGAGTAGTGTATTGTCTGCTATATTGATATGTAAAGCCAAGCCAATATTTTTGTTCTTTACTATCGAAACCAGATAAACTTTCGTGGACCCCCACACACAACTTGTGGACCCCCATTTTTTTATCACGCCAACGTAGACCCCCGTCGCGTCTCCCGTGGACCCCTGGGGGTCCACCTGGACCACTTTGGGAATCACTGCTCTAAATGATGCCAGGAATCCAAAAAACCAACTTATTGTAACATTAAAAAAAAAGTATTTATATAAACATAAATTTTGTTTTCATTTTATATTGCTTGTTGCAAGCTTCATTTTGATTTCGTACGATAAACCAGGAACACATTGTTAATATGGCAAGATCTGCTTTGCCGTTCTCCGTTCTCAGCCGTTGTGAGTTGTTAGTTCCATTGTTTCCCAGACTGGATGGACGCCATTGCTATACGGTAGCCAATGTAGCCGTAGATTGGTTTTGCCCCTTGGATTTGACTGGGCGATAAATATCAACGCCACTTGTATGGCCGGAGTTTAGACTGCAGAGAGTGCAGTCTTCGCTGGTTCTGCTTTGTTCTTGTTCTTGAATGCACCGGGTAGAATATACTGATACAATGTTACGTCACGATTAAATATGACTGGATGGTTTCTAATCCGTAAAGATACCATGATATTATTAAAGCAAAGTGTAGACATTCATATTTTAAGAGTAATTTTAAATCGCTCTGCGAAAGCTTGTATTATATGTATTTCCGTCTAAGTAGATATTTTCTACCTGGGCGTAGAAGCATCAAAATATTGGTTTGGGGGAGTTGTCATTCTTTTACTGTGATCATACTTGGTCTCCTGATAATGTATTTATAAATTAATGATTTTTTTCTCTTGTTTCAGGTAAGCTTCTTCATCTACATTTCTCATTTCTGTTTTCCTGTTGCAGTGGGTAAGTTTTTTTGACCAATTGCTCACACCTACCGAAGGTTGGAATACATCATCCCTGAACAACTCAGTGAATTGTATTCATACCATTCAGGCTTCCATCAATCTTCACCTGTATTAACTGCTTGGAGATATTGAATTTGCTTATCAAAATCTGACCAAGATCTCGTTTATTTTTATTTCTACAAGGTTTCTTCTTACTCTTAAAGATTTAGTCTTAATCTTAATGGTTTCTTCTTGCTGTTAAACTTTTCATTTTTTCTTACAGGTTTATTACGACTCTTAAAGGTTTTTTACTCTTAATAATAACGTAGTATTTACATAGCGCAGTTTTGTGATATTTCACTTCAAGTGCGCTTTATTATAATAAACTTAAAATTAATCCTATAGTCTTCCTTACGAGTCCTTACAAAATTGATTAAATAATGTGAAACAAAAATATACAGTATATTCAAAGCAATTCCTAAAGAACAATATTCACAACAATAGTGAGTGCTGTTTTGGCACAGGACAATATATAATGATAAACCATAACGGTGCCATTCAACGAGAATCATTAAAACTAAATTATAATATAGAATAGGAGGCAGTTTACGTTTAGAAATAATACAAATTCGGAGTTCTCATAAAACTATAGTATGGAGGTAATCGAAACCAAACAATTACCAGAAACTTGAGGAACTTGGCTTATTATAGCAGATTGAAAAGGAGTTAAAATTCGTGAAAGGTATAATTTTTTTAAATAAGTTTGTTTTTAAAGCTCTTTTGAATTCAGCCAAGTTCTGGATATTAGTAAGAGCTGAGGGAAGTTTTTTTCCAAATGAGCGAGCCAGTTACACGAAAAGATCGATCATAGTAAACGGCTCGATTTTTTTTATTTTTTTGTTTTTTTTTTTTTTTATTAGAGATAATATATTACAAAATTATTACATAAAATTTATAATACATTACTCCCAATGAGTTTAATAAAACTCATTTTGGAAAGGACAACATTATACATCTAAAGGAAAATTATTTTTACATAAGAACACGGAAATCAATGAACAATACATAGATTTTTAAATGGACTAGACACACTTGATACAGGTAATTGAAGAATATACAAGAGTTACAAAGGAAGACAGATAAATTCGTCACTGGTTAATAAAGTTGCTGAGAAAATATCCTTTTAGAGCCTTTGCCAATATTTTTTTGTTTGATTCTGGTAGTTTTAGGACATTAGGTAATGCGTTGTATTGCGTATGTGCGATGTATTGTAAGGAGTTAATTCCAAATTTAGTTGTGTGTGTAGATGACGATAGGTGTATTTGATTTTGTGATCGTGTTTTGTGCTGGTGTATATCGGAATTAAAGGCTGGTTTAGTGGTGGTGTGTGACGAGTGTTGAATTATTTGTAGGATGGCAGTGGTGATGCTATATTTTGGCAGAATGGTAAAGGGAAGAATTTGTGTCAGTGAGTATATGTCTTTGACATGCGTATCCCATGGTAGATGGTATATATTTCTTATGGCTCTATTTTGGATTACTTGTATTTCAGATATTTGTTTCTTAGTAATGGTGCCCCAGATACTAACCAGATAACTTAGGTGAGAGTGGATCAAAGCATAATATGTGGCACGCAGTAAAGCTGTGGGGAGCACATCTTGAAGTCGATAGAGTACACCAGTTATCGGGGAAATTTTGGATTTAACATATTCAACATGGGAGTTCCACGATAGGTTAGAATCTATGAATAACCCTAAATATTTCGTTACTTGTACATTTTGGAGCTTTTCATTTCCAAGAGTAATATTCATTGTCATATAATCTTTTTTCCCGAAAGTGAGATAGTGAGTTTTTTTGACATTGAGGCTTAATTTATTTATCCGCAACCATTTAGCTAGCTTTGCGAGATCTTTATTCATTAGAGATTCAAGTTCCCTCAGATTTTTACAACGATAATAAATCACAGTATCATCAGCGTAAAGTTGAAGTTTTCCCAAGATGCCGCATTTAGTTATATCATTGATATATAGTAAGAAAAGTAGGGGTCCTAGAATCGAGCCCTGTGGCACTCCACATGTGATTTTTCCAAAGCCGCTTAGGTTCCCTTCGATGTCGACAAGACAATATCTATCAGATAGGTAACTTCGGAGGAGCTTTAAAGATTTTCCGACTATACCCAAATGTTCCATTTTTTGTAGGAGTATTTCATGATCTACTGTATCAAAGGCTTTTTTTAGATCTATAAAAATAGCTGCTACATATTCGCCCTGGTCTATGTATTGCTGAATGTTCGAGATGAAATCGAAGGTGGCACATTGGGTACTGGAGTTTTTTCGAAAGCCATATTGCTGTGGCGTTAGGATATTGTTGTTAGAGATGTATTTTAGAAGTCTATCCTTGATAATAGTCTCGAACACCTTTGAAAATACTGATAAAACCGATATTGGGCGATAGTTAGAAATACATTTTTTGCAGCCTTCTTTATAAATTGGTATAATTTTTGCTAGCTTTAATTGATTTGGGAATACTCCCGAGCCTATGGAGGAATTGATAAGTTGCGCTAGGTGCTCAGCTAGTTCTTCTTTACAGGTTTTAAGGATGTACGGGGTTACTCCATCGATACCTGCCGCTGCATTCGACCTAAGTTTCGAGATGATCTTTAATACCTCAGCCTTATTTGTCCTAGCCATATATAAGGATTGACTTGCCTTTGCTTCTACATATATAGTATTACAGTCATCCGGGAATGATGGAATGGCAGCTGCCAACTTTTCTCCAACTGATAAGAAAAATTCATTAAATGCTGAAGCTATTTCACTGGGTCCCCTAAGCTCACAATTATTTACGATGAGAGATTCGATGGTGTTGGAGGGTTTATGTGCACGGTTAGATAAAATTGAGTTAATGGTTTTCCAAGTTTTTCTAGGGTTATTCAGGTTTTGTTGAAGGCTATTGGCATAATATTTGTTTTTCAAACTTCTCCTATAATTAGTTATTAAGTTTCTCAGTTTATTTTTATGGACTACAAGAGACATATTTCCTGGGTCTTGTTTCCACTGCTTGTGAAGCTGGTTTCTTTCTTTGATCAGCGAATTCAGTTTAGAATCGAACCACGGTGTATTTAAATGTTGTCGATTAGCTATTTTCACTTTAGGTGTCGTTTTACCTGCTTCTATTGCATTTTTGACATAATCGTTAAAATCTTTATAATTGTCTTCTTGTTTGGTTGAGTTGATGGTAAATTTGTTAGCTGCAAGATAAGATTTTACTGCCATATTGTTGATGATAGGTTTTGTAAGGCGTGGCTTGTTCCTATTATTAGACCATTTTTTTAGGTTATTCTTGAAATCAATAATAAGAATGTTATGGTCACTAAGTGAGTCATCTATGTTCGATATGGTAATTGGAATGTTTAGTCTATTTGATATGATGTGATCTATGAGGGTGCTGCTTGTGTTAGTGACTCTAGTGGGAAATGATTTGTTTTGTATTGAGAAATTGTATGTTTCTAAGGTGTTGAGGTAATTTAAAGAAGAGGATGTGTTTATGGTAGTGTCAATATTAAAGTCTCCGAGTATTAATGTATCTTGTCTGCTTTTGTCTAGTATTTTTTCCAAATGTGTCAGGAAATCATGTATATTAGGGTTGGGTTTCCGATAGATGGCATAAATGTTAACCGGTTTCCTATCCTTGCTACATACACTTATACCTAAAAATGAATTTTCGTTGGAAAATTTATCAATGATGGAGAACTTCATAGAATCCAGTACATATATGGCTACACCACCTCCTGCCTCCTTGGGGCGAGAAGCAAACGCACAATTGTAGCCTTTTAATCCAAAAAAACTTTTCTTCTCCAACATCAAGCCATGTTTCAGTGATGACAAGGACATGAACAATATCGCGTAATCCTCTGAGTTTTTCTTCAATTTCATCAAGTTTGTTCCGGATGCTTCTCGCGTTCATGTACATTATTCGAAGACAGCTATTCACAGGAGTATACTCATCGATAGTTAAGCACTTGCGTTCGTGTCTATTATTTTGACCTAGAAAGTTCGATTAAAGGTTTCTTCCTAGTCTTAAAGATTTCTTCTTACTCTTAAAGGGTTCTTTCCACTCCTGAGGGTTTATTATTACTCTTAAAGGTTTATTCTGAATCTTAAAGGTTTTTCTTACTCTTAAGGGTTTCTTTTCACTCTTAAAGGTTTCTTCTCACTCTTAAAGGTTTCTTCTTACTCTTAAAGGCTTCTCCCGTGTTTCTATGTCGTAAAAAAATAGAGAAAACCTGTCACGGCAAGTTATGTCTTATAAGTCATGGTTTACGAAGAGTTATCAGCAGTAATTATTTTATCAGTAAATTTATTTAAAACGAAATCATCTCAAAACAAAACATCGGTTAGATGTATTCTACGTTGTAATCGATAGTTATTATGACAGATTGACTGACGTGCTTTGTGATGAGCTGATGATGCGTCATTAATGTAATGGGTCCGATAGTTGTTTGGAGGAAACTGATCTTGCGGTTGTTATGTCATATTGTATATTACCTGCGGCCAATCAGTCGCCGTCTGCTCATTAGGCTGCTTTAGAAATATGAGACTTGATGATTCCTCACTCTTCTAGTACAATCGATGTTACTTATCTACTCAGATTACGTGTTTTACAAAGGTGTTTTACTTGCAGTATTTAATGAAAACATCTAAAATATTTCACAGCGATCTAATATTAAATTTTTTGCATTACTCATTTTCATCAAGGTAATTTTTTTTAAACGATCGTTATATAATAACTTCAAATATCTTTCCCACGAGGATCACCAGCTCGAAATCATATTGCTACTCATGTTTGGGATTTTTCAATTAAAATATACAAGACATTATTAGAAACCCTTAGTTTATCCAAGATCATTCTATCACTTGAAGTTCTCTCCCAAGCTAGCAGGGACGAGTCAAACAGGTTATTAGGGAGGATTTATACCGAGATTCTCATACTTTATATCTTGGATGTTATTAAATTTTTCCACGTGGGTTCACATTATTGAATCTCATGGAATTCATTCTTGGTCCCATTTTCCAACCAGTAAATCCAGTTCGTTAATATTAACGTTACTTATAATAATCTCCTCAGCATACCTACGGGAAAATTTAAATTAAGTCAAAAAAAATCGTAAAAATCTCTTTTTTTTCAATTAATTTAAGCATGTCTGCTAAAACTAACTTATGCATCGATATTTTGCTATAAAAATTGTTTGTCGAAAGTAAAATAAGAAATTACGAGATAGGCAATGTATTTATTAAATGTAAAAAAATGCTATTTTATTTTGAACAATTCCAAAATTATATTAAAATATGTTTCTATCGAAATATCATAAAGGTCCTAGCAAAAACACTAGCACTTTAAACATAATTTATAAAACTAATATGCGCATTTGGACCTTCACAGTACATGGAAAATGTCTTAATATTGCTTTTTTCGCTATGCTTATTCTCAATTTTTTTATTATACATTAATATATAATACCATTTATGTTACAAATTACAATGATATATGTAATGCTTTTTCTATTTGAATATAAATGCTTTAACGATATTGTCCTTCTCGAAAAGAGTTCCGTAAAATCTTTCAATAGTTTTCCTATATTATATTGTCATTTGTGGATATTCCGTTGTCAGTATAAGGCAACGACATTTTATTCCCACAAATGATAATGTAATACGTGTGAAACATAAAATCGGAAACAACGTTCTTACGGGAAGATAGGCCGCAGGATGATATTCTTCCAGGTAAAGTTAAAACAGAACCGTTACTCGTTCTCCCAAGTCCCAGGGTCCCAGGAAACGTAAAGGTGTTGCGAATCCTTGGAATAAGGATAATTTCTCATAAATATTCATTCCGGCCCGTCCGATGCCGGGCGTTCGAACGTGTTCCTATGTAAATGAACTTCAATAAATTTAAAAACTACTTATCTGTCAGTAATTTGTCTCTGAAAACACGTCTACATCATTCCGCAGTTTTTTATAATATTGAACAAATAATACTCATACTTCATTTATTGTATTGTTGGTTTTATTATTATATTTACTTACTCAATTACGAACTTTTTTGACCTAAAAATCATTTTTATTTAAAAGATTTGTTTCGATTGGGATAGGCTAACTTTGAAAACAGTGTTTCTAAGATGATAAGATAGCGATTAGGTGTTCTAATTCAAATTCTGACCAGTCATTGGCTGAGTTAGCATCGCGTTCGGGTCCCACCCAGGGGCCGTGAGTTCAGTTCCTCGGCTGGCTAAGTCATCCATTACGACACAAGCAACATTTTCCGCGTACTGTGGTGGGAGTAGGAGATTTTAAAATATTGTCAGGTTATTCGTGAACCGGGAATTTTTGCCTTTCTTTATTAAAATTAATTAAAAATTAACTGCTTTAGCTGGTTGAACAATTATGAACCCATTTTTGGAGAACGTTTTTAAGGATAACATGTGGTAGAAGGTGAAGGTGATGAAGAAGGTCGGGTTATTCGAATCTAGTCACTTAATAACATAGCGTCAAAGACGAATTTAATTCTTAATGGTTCGTTTTTTTTACATTTGTTTTTTTATTAACTTCACACATAAGGCAAGGCCCTGAGGAACTTACGTTGTCGACATCCAGAAATATGAAGTTATGTTTAATATGTCTATGGAAAATAACCGATAAATATAAATGATTTTTCTAACCTGACTACGAATCCTTATTTGACTCTTCAATAGGCACGTATTCCTTTGCACATCCTTTTTATGGATTTAAACTAATTTAAATACCTTATTTTATTTAAAAATACATAGAACACGTCCTTTTTTCAAAATTTCATTCATCCAATAAACGGTCTGTTCGAATTTGAATCGGCCAATCACACGCGGAGGCTCCGACCAGCGCAAACGGAAAATAGCCTCCTTCGAGAGGGCAAAAAACCTCGGCCGAACCTCGTCGAGTGGCTCCCGAAGGCCTCGGAGAAACCCGAACACTTCCGAAGATCACCGAAGAGGCAAAGAGGTCGATAACCGAACGCCGCGCAAGGATCGAGTGACCGAGGTGGAAGATCCAACGTACCTAGTACCTAGTACGTGATGTTGTCCGTCTTGTACGTTATATTATATGTAATATTATGTATGGAGCGAAATGGTGATTATGATTATGCATACAACATGAATAATGCATTAATGCTTTCTTGTTATTTATTTAGAATTTTTGTACAATACTGTTTAGATATGTGTTTATAAAACAAACGAAACCATTTAACATTTTTTTTGTAGAGAAATAGATATTAGAGGTAAACTAATAATTACAAGTAAATTGTGTATTTATTGTTGATCTATCTATCTGCAGCTTAACACACTTAACTCTGCAGGCGGTTAAAGCTGGAACTGACCAATTAAGAATAACATTAATATTGTATATATTTTTAATATAGCTTGTATATATATATTTATGTAATCTTTATTTTATAATTTTAGTTACACAAAACGTTATTAGTCAGATATGAGGTTCAAGTAAATGGAAGAGGTAGTCGAGGATGCTCCATGAAGACATGGCAAGAATTGAATTAATTTATTGATTCGGGTGTCAAGAGTCGGTATAACTTATAAGAGTATGTGTGAATGTGAATATAGCGATTTTTTTTACTCTAGCTCCACATAGGAGGCTCTGAGGAAAACGATTTCCCGCGGGGCCTTGGTCATCTTTGAGGATGCTCTGCGGAGAGTCTTTTTAGGAAAAGGAAGGAGAGGAAATTCTGGGAAGGAATGGATATGAGAGGTGGGTAGGAATCTGGGGCTTTGTGTCGCAAGAGTTACGGACGTATGAATTCATCCCTCTCACTGCGGTGTAAAGCGATAAAAAAAGTCTCTCCTGACCCGCCCCACCACGCAGAAGGTAGGCAAACGCATGTGCCGCCAAGACCTAGACAAACCTCACTCCGTGCCGTGTGTTAGTCGGGATAATGTATGTGAATTGCTAATATCTGTAAAGAGATCGGCGTGAAGTTATACGTAAATAAATGCTTTTGTACACATTTTGAAAATGGCCCTCAATTTATGTAAAATGAAATTCAAAGATTTTTTCTAAAGCCTAAACCGTTGGATATTTTTAAGCCGAATTTCTGCTTAAACGGCTCATTTTGTAAAAAAAATACGACGTGTTTATGAAAACATTTTGAATGTATGACAACTGACGAAAAAACATTTAGGAAATAAGAACGTATTTCTTTATTATTAACACACGATTATCTTCCCTAACTTGAATGATATTAAAGACTTCCAACCATTGTTTATTTTCTCTGAAAATGTACGTGCAAAGTTATCATTTAATGTTGGTTTAAAGTTATTAACATTTTTCGGGTGTGTCATTCTTTGATTAGAGGATTATTAATTGGCTTTGACAAAAACTATAATTTTTCAATTCAAATCTAAAGTTTAACCACAAAAATAATTAAAATGTAAACCTCTATGAAACGAAAGTTTCCAACCGCGATTTGAAAATTAATTATGAAACTGGGATTTTTGCATTAATTGTTTATTTTTACATAAAACGACATTTTATTTCATATTTTTCGATAAGTGTGGTGACGACAATGCGCATAAAACATTTGTCTAATAAAATATGTGTGTATTTTTTTCGTTATCAGTAATTTTAGTTAGAAAAGACGTAAGGTGAGCAATTTTTAAAACTATATGTTTGCATTAAAAAAATATATATATTTTTATTTCGAATTGTAAAATTTGAAAGCGTGTTTCGTCACCTTTCAAAAACAGTTTTTAGTTTTCGGATACGTTTAGACATATTCCATTTATTTGGATTTTATTGCAAAGCGGAAATATTTAGACCTTTTGTCAAAATATGCCCGAAACCTGAGGGTTTAAGGAGACTATTAATGCAATTATTTATTCATAATTTTCCAAAAATATTATTTTATATAATTCTTGTAAATAGTTACTTATGATAAGGTAGTGGCACTACGCACCGAAAATAGCTGAGTTGAACTATAATTTCCAGACACGCGGTGTTAGGTTAATTCATATTAATTCAAATTGTTGACGCCAAAGCTCACTAGATTCGATAGTTATCTTCTTCACAAAATATGCTTCTGCCTAAAAGTTAAGCTAATTTACATTGAATGAGTACACTTTGTAATGTGGAAAATTACTTTATTGCATTAGAAATGCTATAAAAATCCAATATCACTTACTTCTAGGGACATAAAGTCATTCTCCTACTATAAAATTGTCGTTTTAAAAATGAATTATTTGCATAAACTAATAAAAAGTTCATTAGAACTTCAATTTGAATGAATTACTCTTTTTGTACAAAGTAGCAGTAAACAATTCATTTATGGATGCATTAAGATTTATTATAGAATATTATTAACAATCGTTAAATCTATTCTCTCATTAAATGTCTGAGTATCTAATAAAGGTTTTCATTCCTTTAGCTGTAATAAGGATCGATAAACATTACGTAAATTTTAAGTCAAATTGATTTTATCAAATACACCCTTTACGTTTGTTTTGTTTTTTTTTTTAAAAGACCAAGAGAAAATTGGTGGGCGTTTCAGATTTTCAGGGGGGCGGTAGGAGACCCAGAGAAACCCATCCCACCCCATCCCACTAGGGGCCATCCACCCACAAAAATATTTTCCCTATCCCATTACGCCCCCTCCGTTGTGGCAAATGTAACCCCATTGAGGTATCCCATTACGCCCCCTCCGTCGTGGTATCCCGTTACGCCCCCTCCGTTGTGGCAAATGTAATCCTGTTGTGGTATTCATTACGCCCCCCCCCCTCCGTCGTGGTATCCCGTTTTGCTGTTTCGGATTCACGGCTTAGGGGGCGCTAGAAATGAAAATATTCTCAAAGTGGACGGTGGGCAAAAAAGGTCGAGAATCTATGATAAAGAGAAAACGAAAAAAATCAGAGTGTGCAATTCACACGCAGTTGAAGTGAAACTAGAATGTCAAGATATTCTATCTAGAAAGATATTGATTTCACAAAAATAATAATGTTAATTTTTTTTGGATTTCGTAAGATTCGAATCTCCGTTCGATTGATGGCCGCTGAGACTTGTCGAGCGCCTTGTCCACTGCGCTATCGAAGGCCCGCGCCGACGTGCAAATTTACCGCTTTATATTAGAACTGAGGACCGTCGAATAATTTTTGTGACGCATTTCCGTTTCATCCGAATTTCAAATGGCTAACGGGGCTAAAGAATTTTCACTTCAAAAACAAAAATCTTTGATCTGAACATTTCGACTTTTAAAAATATGATTAAAAAATACTTTTGGTGTCGGGTATATCGATCGTCCAGTTGATTAGTCAGACATCTTAAAAAAACGAAATTTGCAAACAAAGTATGCAGTTACATGAAAAAGTATACCCTCTATCTGATAAAAAAAACTTGTAGTGAAATAAACAAAAAAAAAATGCTTTCTGGGTTACCTACTAGTAAAAAATTTCTGAATGTCCTACTAATTTACCGGACCCTTATGCTTACCGGCGTTATATTATAGCATATTTAATATGTAAAATACCGAGACTCTTGAGGAGGCCAAGACCCACCAGGGGTTGTAGAGCCAAGAGTGATGATGATAAATGATCGGTAGGCTTCGACGCATTTTAAAAGACATTAAACATCTGATATTAAACCCTTTGCCTTTGTTTCAAATTTAACGAAAGCTCAAATCACAAAACTTGCACCACTAAATCCGAACCAAATATGATGTGTTGTTCTACGAGTTTTCGGACACCGTGTATAGCTAGTTAGCATTGTGTAGCATAACTACAATTTATTAAAAGAACATTGTTTTTCAAAAAATCTACCTCAATTTATGAAATGATATTTTTTTAAACCGCTTTTTTGTTTATTGCTGTTATTTTACATTGCACGCCGAAATTTTATTAAAATCGTACATTTTTTATACCAGACATAAAACGCGTTTAAAAAAAAAATGTCTGCCTTCAATTTATTGAGAGTGTGCAATTTTTTCCAGGTATCAAGTACATTTTTTATACAAATTTTGCTGGTTATTTTCTTTTAGAAGTATTATAAAGTATGACTCGTTAACAACAGCTGAATTTATCGCTTCTTTTGAGGTCACGCTATGAGGCTTTCATTTGAGTTCTCACTTTTTTTGACACTAAATAAGATTAAAAATTGAGAAGTTACTTTTAACTGTACTAAAAAATAAATCGCATAATAGCCTCTAATCGTAAACACCAAAACTTTTAAACGTGTGATGAGAACTTCACGAGGCGAATAGCAAATGGTAAGAGTTTTGGATCAGAACCAAAAACATGACATAAAGTGGACATAAACAAATCGGAGGTACCTAATTTGTAAGTCAACAAATTAAAGTTTTATCTTATTTTGCTTCAAATCAGCTACCCATTTTTAGTAACTGAGGAGTTAATTATATGTTTGTTTGTTTTAGTATATATAGATTGACATATATGTAGGCAGAAGAGTATGTATGAAACGATGTATGAATGTGAGTGAGGCAAAGAGTGTGTGCCAAGACCGAGTTGTTTGGCGGTCCGTCCTACCCCTGTGGGGAAACGGCACGATCGTTAGTTAAACATATATGTATGAACTTACCAACCTATTTTTTCTATTTGTACTTTCCGTTTCGCGATGGTGACCGTTTTAAGGCTCTGCAACCGGGCCCGAAAAGAAGAAGATGGAGAGATACGAAATTACGAATGTTAGAGGAGAGCGCTAACATTTACAGCGACAAAATCGATGCGAAAATGTTTAATAAAACACGACTCGTTTAAAATAGAGCAAAAATCTCGCGGGCATTGTCTTAAACAGCATTTAAAGAAACACTGTGATCTTTTTCATACATATAACTTGTAAAATAACTGAAACAAACGTGTTAATAATAATTTTTGGAGCATACTTTGCGATTTTTTTTCTATTGAGGGAATTTTATATAATTTGCTTTTCGGCGCGGGCAAAGTCTAGATATTATCTTCAAGAATAACATATATTTTTTTAAATAGCTTTAAAACTTACCGTGTTTAAGGGAAATATGTAATAAATCGGTACAAATCCGGGTTGCAGGCCCTTAAGGGTTGAGTAAAGATTATTTTTCAAATGTGAAATCGTCAATATGAGTTTTGGCTTTCTTATTCGCATTTTTCAATATTATGGTAGGTACCCTCCTTCCTGAAGAAACTTTAAAAAAGAATTGTCACGCTCCATACAAATGAGCGGCGGGTTGCTTAGGTTTTTGGTCACCGGGGGGGGGGGGGGGGGGGGGTTAAAAATTGCAAAAAGTTGGTCACGTAGTACTGTTCCCAGAACTACTAATATAACACATATTCCAATTATTAAAAGTGTCATATGCCATAGTTCTGCTGTCCATTAATTATTGAATAAATTAGTACATGTCAGTCATAAAATTTTAAAGCACAAATCTTTAGAGTACAAAAACACCATTTCGTAAAATACACATCATCGTTCTTCAAATAAAGCACATAAACAAGTTTTTACTTTTGTTTTCAATTGCCCCTGGTCTGTTTGCTACATCTCGATAAACAATCAAGCCTAACTGATCTCAGTTCCTAATCATAATTCGATTTCCCAACAGTCTAATTTTTGTTCTAACTAGTTTACCGCCCTTCGGGAAACGTTTGGCACGACTCGCCCGAGTTTGGAAATAGTTTGTTCAATTAAAATCGTTTCCATGTAATCGGTCAGGCATGTTTATCAATCTTGAAGATTTGTTTTAGATTTAGTTGTTCGCTCCATTAATACCTCGCCACCTGAACGAACAGCGGGCGCCGAGCCGAGGGTGGTTTGTTTGGGGAAAGATTAATTATTGTAACCACGTATTAACCGGCGTTAAAGGTTAACCGATGGTTATTTGTGTTTTGTGTATTTTATTCGTGCGATTATTTTTAACTAGCGGGTGAAGTTTGAAGTGGTTTTTTTTTTATTTTATTTGGGGTCGGATTTTGCTTTTGACTGAGTGAATTTTGTAACCTGTGTAATTGATACCGGTTTCATGGTTTAATTAATTTAAATATGGTTACTCTTGTAATGCACAACCCATTATTGGAGTAAATTGAATAGAGCATGTCTTACTTAACTTTGTAACTACAAGTACATAGTAGTATTTTGAAATCACACTATTTACGCGTAACTTTAATATTAAATTAAATAAGATTAAGACGAAAAGAGTGCTTAGAGCCCGGCATTTATGACATATTTTCCTTTAACACTAAAGCTTTTCTAGTTCTTCAAAAATTATGTGTTATTTTTTAAGATAATATCTCTACATTTGCTTAGCCGAAACAGTAATTATTTGAAATTCCCTATGCTCCGAATATTATTCAAAAGACATTTTGTTCTGTTATTTAACATGTTATAGGTATGAAAAAATTCACAGTGTATCTCTAAATGTTACTTTAGATTTTTGCCCTGTTTTAAACGAGTCGTGTTTTATTAAATATTTTCGCGTAATTAAAATCGTTTTTTTTATGTTAGCGCGCTCCCTCTAACATTCGTATTTACATTTCTCCCTTTCGAACCATCTTATTTTTGAACGCCTACTACTTAGCATTAAAACGCACCATTCACATTCGGCGGACCGATGCGCTCGCGTATTTCTGCGCCGGACAAGCCGCCGAATGTTGCCGATGCGCTTTAATGGAGACCTGTAATATTACCAGACCCGTAGGTCAAGACTGCTACAGGATTATGTTCCGAACCAAAGACTGTTGACCTAGATGCGAGTCCTAGGGCTCAAATTGGTTAACGGTTAGTAAAACACACTTGTAGCGAAACATCACTCATTAATTATTTTTCCTTTGTAGCGAAATATGTCGAGGCTATCGTGATTTACCTTAATTTTCTGCCTTTGTGTATTTCTATAATTTAATCGACGCTGTGAATCACCAACCTATCCACGACTGAATATACCAATTAAGAAATCTATTAGGCCACGTTATCGGAAAAAGTTAATTAAATACAAAATCTACCCTTACATCAAATAGTCTACCAATCCTAATTAATACCACGCCATGTGTAAAATGTTTGTTCAGCTTCTTATCCTATATATTTTTTTGTATATCTGAATTTTGTTTTCTTCTACACATCCGAATAAAGCATTTCAGATTTTCTTCAGGTTTTATGTATTTATTTTATTTTTCTCCCGACTTAGGTAAATAATCGGACCAAAGGCCACGAGTCACGAGCAGGGTTGCCAGGTCTTTTCCAAAAATATACCGAACAGTGAGCAAAAAAAAAAATTCGAGGTGAAATTTCCCTAGATTTCACGGTGGTATCTTGGCAAAACCCGTGTCGGGGGGGGGAGGTCAGTCAAGCAGTCAAATTATTTCGAATAATCACATTTACGCAAGTACATAGTTAGTGTTACACCTAATGTGTAACACTAATCCGCGAAATGGCTTGAAAACAGCGAGCGCGTGCACGAAGCGGCATCGGCAACATCGCACAAACTAAGTAAAGGATGCTTCGCAACAAAAATCGATTGCCGATTGCGTCAAATCTGAGAGTTGAATCGCTTATTAGGGAGAAAAATTAATCAGAAAAAATACCGAACCGCCCATACTTCGGTATTTTTGTCATACCGAACACCGAACACGGTGCTAAAATACCGGCAACCCTGGTCACGAGTAAGGGAACCTTTCCGTCTATAATTATTTTTCTCTGTTTAAGTCGGAGCGCCACGCCATTCGCTTTATGCCCTAATAAATTTAGTTCGGTTCCATTAGATGTATGAATGTTTGTATGTGTAATGTACTGATGTGTGTACGTATGCGGGCCGCTTGGAGCTTCTTCTAATAATCCTTCCGTACTAGGCTACCAGAGCTTGCTCGATAAATCTCTATAATATCTTAACATGTGTATATGCGCTATACGCTTTACATTTTCTGTGCTCCTGGTGTCCCGGTAATGGTGTCTGCCTAATCTCCCCGCACAGTTCTGCCGAAAATAATTTAAACAGATTATAATATCGAGATGGTTTAGTCCTCTCGTTCCAATGGACAACTGGGATCCAGTCTCGGCTGTCTTTATTCACATACTCGGGTACCTAATCTACATAATGATTACGAATGGCGGGATAATAAATCGCGCCATCTTAATTACATACGCAATTATTTTAATGACCCAGGTTTAAGATGCTTTTAGGCGAAATGGCCCACTAATGGAGAGGAGCTCCTTGATCTGCGTCAATGTTGAGGTAGGTGGAAGAATGAGATATCTCAATTAGAGCAGGTAAGAAGAGCTTAGCTAGAAGATGTACCAATGGCTTTAAATATTGAACAATAATCCAAACAACGGTCTATACATTATAAATATTTAACATCAGCCGCAGTCAGTCGTCACCTTGACTTGTTCAAGAATAGCTGGTGTTCTAGCACAGTATAAGCAGGACAAGAGGAATGTTGCCATTGAATGAAATTTCTAAAACAAATATATTTAAATTAATCCTACTCTTTAAATAACCTTTACAAATTTTTACGTCTATATTTCCAAATGTTAAGATTGTTATAATAAATAAAATTTATTTTTAACAAACTAACTTACTATCTATCCATTACGCCATTTTTCCGCAGGGGTAGTAGGCAGGCAGGACGGACCGCCAAACAACTTGGTATTGGCACACACTCCTTGCCTCATTAATATTCTTACATTCTGGCTGTTATTCTGGCTCTTGACGTGAGCCGCACTCAAGTATTTAGTTAACTTGGTGATGTCATGTCTTCCGACATCTTCTAGCATTCATATTTGCGTCATATATTCTCTTTCCACCTCTTCTTCGTTCATTCGCTTTACATGCCCAAACTATCTAAGCGTTCCTTTCTCAATCTTACTCATTACGCTTACTCAGTTTTGCATTCCTCCAACACGGTCATACACGGTTTTATAACGCATACTCCTCAAGGATCTCATTTCTACAGCATTCGCTCTACTTTCATCCTTTCTTTGCCATGCCTCACTGCCATACCTCAGGGTAGGTACTACTACTTCATTGTGGACCTGAGGTTTCGCTTCTTTGGATTATTTTTTGTTAGCGCCAATCGCGTTCAGTCCTCCATTAATAGAGTTTTGGGCATTTACCCTTCTTTCAATTTATGATTAATCTGTAGTAAAATAATTTAAATAAATTAAAAAATATATTAATAAAATAAAGTGTGTGTAATTCGGGGTATTGTTTGGTACAGTGGTGTTGTACAGCGCTTTAGTCGTCTGGCCGATAAATCCCAGGATTTAATATGTACCCTTTTGTTGATTTTTCCCGCAAAGGTCGCACAGTTAACTGGGCTCTAAAACGGCTAACAGATTTACTCGCACTTGCCCAGCGGTTGTATGGAGTATGGAGCTAACACAACCGTTTCCACTTTCGTTTTATTTTGTTTGACGAATAAAAACTTCTTGCGAGCCGGACGGGGCATTTCGTCGTTCTAAAATTAAAGGCTTTTCCGAAAAACGAACAATAATGACATTCGTTTTGCGATTTGAGATTCATAATCCTCAAACGATGCATAATTCCGTGTTTTATTGATTGTTGTTATTTCCATTCGTAAGGGAAAAAAGAAACCCTCCTAAAGAATGTATTCATAAAAACTAATTGGCTATTAGTGTTACTAAGTTCAGATGAAATAGGTATTTCCCTTTTCCTATTTAAAATATTGTTTTTTTCTTCTCAAGTCTTGGATGGAATAACAAATTATCTATTTCCCACTATATTGTATTATTATTTATTAATGTATATTTATTTTTAATTTAACGAGTAAAACCTCAAATTGTAATTTCTTTATGAAATGAAGACAATATTAGCGAAATCAATCGAAAATCTGAAAACAAAAAGTTGGTAGAGTTTCGTCACTGAGGCACTGAAGTAAACAATTTCCCTCAGGGCCTATGTCATCTTTGGGAATACTGTGTGGAGGGGTCTTTTTAAGAAACGGCAGGGGAGGAAGTTTTGGCAAGGAAAAATGTATGAGGGGTGGGTAGGAATCTGGAAGTCGAGTGACCGACGTATGGATCCATTCCTCCCACTGTGGTGAAAGGCAATGGGTCAAGAGAGTCCGGCTGGAGAAATCAGAAGGTCTCCCTCAAACGGACTCTTCCGATCCGAAGTGGGCAAACGCATCCGCCGCCAAGACCTAGACAAATATCACCCCATGAACCCGGGCACCCCTGCTAAGTCACCAAACGTACCGAAACACTTGGGGCGACCTACGGCAGGTGTTTTGGTTGTCCAATACATGGTTCCCGGAATGGCGCGCGGTACACGAAATAATTAACTTTTTTTAATCATTGAATACAATATTTGCGGTTCTCAAACGAATTTTAAACAGTAAAATCGGAAAAAGATGCGGTCGCGTCTAGGAATTGATCCCAGGACCTCAGTCTTGCCGGGGCTTTGCTCTACCACTAAACCAAAGATATTCAAATACAGAAGAGATATGCTATGGTGTCCGCGCAACTGTCGCCGGACTACGCGCTAATTAGCGTAGTTTTCATACAAAAAGAGTTTGTTCATTTCGTTGATTTTTTGAAAATGTGCATTAATATTGGTTAACAAATATATTTTGAATAAGGAAAGAATTCGTTCATTTAGTTTAACGTTCGTTTGGTTTATTCGTTAATTATTTGTTCTTTTATTTGTTAATTGGTAAACAATATCGGCGACACCCGGAAGCGCAGACCCACATAGTAAAAACAGCAGATAGCACATCTACTTATATTTCAATATCTTTGCACTAAACTAATTGGACCTGGTTCTGGGTTCAATTTCACAATGGGACCGAATATTTTCGTTATTTGTTTTTGGGGTGTTATGCCGTGTTGCGCTACCTCCTTCTTTTTTTTTTTTTTACAAAGAATACCGCACAAGAATCTCAACTGCTCCCGTCTGGAGCCAGTGAAACTATGGCATCCCCAATTGGGGTATGTTGTGAGGCTGAAGGTAGTGGGGAGGGGAAGGAGGTGGGGAAGAGGAAGGTTGGGAAGTACCTGGCTATTCAAATCTGGTCACTAAACACGGCTAAAGCCATTTTCAAGCAACGTTTCAATTCTGAATGGTGGTCTTACACCAGGGCGATACTGATAGTATCTTCCACTCTGGAACATGCCGCAAATATACTATATATTATTTTAAATGAATTAATTGTGAAATAACACAAATTAATCAAATAAAATTTATTTGCGCATGCCGGGTTCGAACCCGCGACCTCCGGATTGTGAGTCAAGAGTCTTACCCACTGGACTACGGAGGTCGTCCTTCTTTAGCCAACGTTTCCGACATCGTTGCAGTGTCCATCATCAGGGCAGATCCGTCAGATCCGGTAGATGTGTTATCTGCCGGATCTGCCCTGATGATGGACACTGCAACGATGTCCGGACACTGCAACGATACTGCAACGATAGCGCGACACGGCATAACACCCCTAAAACAAATAACAAAAATGCTTTTGGCCGTGAAAATCTTAAAACTTATCGGACCGAATATTGTTTGATTTTTTTACTTCAAATTTTCGAGTCTTTTCTAGTTCACATTTTTAAGAGTCGCTAATACTGTCCACAATAATAAAACATGAAAATCTCATATACATAGTTATTAAAACAAAAACAAAAAAATCTGTAATTATTTTTTTTTTAAATTTCAACAAAATTCAAGTGTTTCGTATTTATATATTTTTTCAAACCAAGAGAGTTGCGATTGTTTTATTTCATTCGTCATTCTTCATCGTATAAAAGGTAGAAGCAGCGATCTGCTCATTTTGTTTTTAATAAGCTATAAATCCACATAACAAGGTCTGGCGGGGAGATATTTCTGGTACAATAACTCACTATGGGATATTTTAGAAATGCCATTGTCTTGGGCGGAATACCGCCACATAATATAGGCCGCTATCCGCTATTCTCCCGATAGCCGGGAGCTTTGTCCCTCGCCCCCAACTAAAGCGCGGATCGGGGATATTATGCCAACTTAGTTTGTCGTGCGTTTAACCGCTCGGAATTCTCGCGGCTAACAAAGCAGAACTTTACAATTTTGTTTTCATTTTGATTCGTAATTTATTTCAAAACTTGGAACCTGTGACTGTTTAGAATGTTATCGTGATGATGTGCTAATTTATTTATGAGGTGAATGGTTGCGGATTGTATTTCATCGAATTTAACGTAGTTAAAGTTAAAACGATGATTGTTTTAAATCTGTACGTTAGGCCAAAGATTTCCGCCTGGGCCTCTGTCATCTTTGAGCATGTTTTTGAGGAGAAAATCAAGTGAACCTACATAGATCTTGAGGAGACCCATATTGTACGACGGACTAACAAGAATAGGCAAAAAGTGTTAAGCGTAGTGTAAGCCATTTTATTCGCGTTAATTAATAATTTATGAGTAGCTAAAGACGGTTAACAAATGGGTAAACTCTATGGCTTTTTGACTTAGACTTGGATTCGATAAGGAACGTGGAATGTGTTGAACCTTCATCTAGCAACAGCTAGATGAAGGTTTCAATTTGGGAGGCGGGGATGGGTACCGCCGCCCCGGGAACATTTATTGGATAACCAACACCTCTGCCACAGGTCACCCCAAGTGGTTCGCCACGTTTGGTGATTTAGCAGGGGTGCCCGGGTTCACGGGGTGAGGTTTGTCTAGGTCTTGGAGGTGGATGTCCAGGACACACTGAACCCCAGATTCCTACCCACACCGTAAACCCTCTTCCTTCCCAGAACTCTCCCCTCCTTCCTTTCCTTTAAAAAAACCCTCCACACAGCATCCCCAAAGATGATATAGGCCCCGAGGGAAATTATTTTCCTAAGGGCCTCCTGTGTGGAGCTCATGTAAAAAAAAAGCTCAAGTAAGGCAGTAAAAATAATAAATAATGTGATTTCGAATACACATGTAGCAGTCGCGTCGGTGATTTTTGTATAAGGGATGTTGAAGTACATAGGTACGAGTGGCATTCCGTGAGTTTTCAGAGAGCTAGAGTGCTAAGATTGAAAATACGATGTTTTGATATTGTTGTAGCTCAAAACGATTTTTTTTTCAAAATTTCAACTTTTTACATGAAGATATACTGAAAATCTTCACACAAAAAGGTTGAAATTTCGAAAAAAAAAATTTTTTTCAGCTACAACATCAATAACATCATATTTTTCAATCCTAGCACCCAAGCTCACTGAAAACTCACGGACGCCACTGATAGCATCTAATATAATAATATCTATCTAATATGATAGTATCTATCTAATATGATAGTATCTATCTAATATGATAGTATCTATCTAATATGATAGCATCTATCTAATATGATAGTATCTATCTAATATGATAGTATCTATCCACCGCCACCGTTAATATCTAATACAAAAACTATAGACTAGCCCACGAACAAGATGCGATTACTGAAAATAGTATGTCAAATTAGCTCTATAAATCCTTTATGCTTCACATAAATTATTACAGTTCTAAAATTACATTAATTAAATGGATATTCGAAAAATATTCAACGCATCAATCGGCTTCAGTAATTCAAGATTTAAGCCAAACTGTCGAAAAAGCGGGCGCGCGAACAAATCTCTAATACGTATGAATTAATCTACGCGTGTGGTTGTGCTATTCTGTGCACTATGTCTACGCGCATAAAATACGTTTTATACGCGTTGGATGCTTCTATCGAATGCGTATCCAGCTTCTGACGAAACTAGGCACACAGGACTAAATGCGAATGCGCGAATATCACTCTTTTTTATTTATTTTATTTCTATTCTTGAACATACACAATACAGATTATTACATCAGTTTACATAGATATTAAGTTTAGTATTAAGAAAAAAAAATGTGAATGATCCATAACTGTATGTATATAGGAAAGTACCTAGTAGTATTTTGTGAACACCTCACTAGGTGAACCTGTGCTGAGGTGTTCCCATGTTTGGGAATAAATGCTATTCTGTCAACATAAGTAGAAACACCGTATCCTCATTGATATTGTCAGGAAGGACACTGGGTCGACCCATGGCTATATCTATATCTAACATCGTAGATACGGAATGAAGCAGAGAATCCACGTTGTTTCTGAATCTTTTGCTAGTGTTGGAGCGTTTACGCGACGTTCGACACATGAGCATCGATAATGGTATGCTAAGAGTATGGATATTATTCGGAATAGATAAATAATATATATTTATTGTACGCCTAGAAAGGAAGGGAAGCGCAGCATCCACAGTATGTATGCCTGACATGTAGGTATTATGGCCTTTTGTTGTATTCATTCAGAGTGTGTTAGTTTTTCTTATCGAAATAAAAGAAACCTGCAAACATCGCCAGCATGTAATGTGAGACGTGACATTAACCCTTATTTTACTGTCCATTTGTAATTTAAGTGCAAATGTATTCAGGAGAAAATGTATTCAAGGGAAATGTCAAATAACACAATCCCCGGAAAGGAAGTTCACAACGAATGGGAAGATGTATCATAACTCGACATGTATTATAATAATAATATTAGCTTCGGTTACAGTCACGATGGAGTGGTGTATTCGTTTGCATATTTTTATCAGCTTACAGTACGTTATCCTTCTTGATCGCGAACTAATGAATACTTACTTTATAGATCCATGCTTGTATGCTTTTATATATTATGAATTATGAATGCTGCTTTTCTTGGTTCGTTTGCTTACATGAAGGAGTGAATTCTTCATTCTTCAGAGTTCGCTTTCTCACCTGCAGGTGTGAATGCTACTTCGGTAGGTACTGAAAAGATGCAGATTTCGGATGGATGACAGCCCTCAGGCTTTGGCAAAACAGGAGACATTATTGAGGTAGGCCCTTTACCGGATCTGGATCCTGGATTCTGCAGAACGCTTAAAAGAAGAAGAAAATTTCGCATTTGTGATGTACTTCAATCCCAGTGATTGAGATTACTTGAAACATGTTCGGGAAAACTCAAATAATGATCCAGGTTCATCGAGATTACAAGTCGCTTTATTTACGTTATCGTAAAGTTTACAATGAATATTGTAACTGGACCATACGTCCATTCTATTGGAAGCTTTAAGTTATTCTGAAGCTAGGGAACCCAACACTTCCGGAGCCCTGCTGTCTATCGTATAGATAGTACGTAGGCTATTTTCATTACCGTTCGTGCATTAGACACGAAAGACGATAGTCGACACTCTTCTAAGGCGCTACTTAACTGACATCTGTTGAGACACCTAAAAAATCCATATAACATATCATATTAACGACATCTGTTGAAGAATGTTGTAATTACATGTATAATCTTATATACTATATACCACAGCATTCAAAACTTATTTCGCCCCATAATTGATAAGAGTGTTTTACGTCACATCCTATTAACACTAAGCCCAATTTTTAATGGTTCTTTCCTCTACCATCGTTTTTCTCGCAACATTTTCTACTTTAACGAATTGTTATGTTACTAGAGAGACGTTAAAGCGTTACGAAAAGCTCTCATACGCCGACGTAATCAGGTATTACGTATGGAAATCGAAAATATACTCAATTGCGTAATGTAAAACGTATTATTTTTTATTCGTTCCTATAAAATGAAACTAATATGGTAAGCAAATTTAAGCCGTCGAACGTTTTTCTGTTTGTATTCCGAGATTATTTTTGCTTGATAGAAATCGGTTTTTAAGACAGGGGTTTAGCCTCTAACTTTTATTTTATTTTGACAGAGATGGCTTCCTATAATCAGTGTTACCCAGTTACAAAAAAAACATAAATGATAATAAATAAAGTAACGATGATAATGGCATTAAGAATCGTTACTGGCTACATCGTTAGATGAACTAAAAATTACTATTATTAGTGGTCTGGGCAGGCCGTTTTCGGACCATTTGAATAATTTGAAGTAAAATAACCAGCCAAAAGTGGCCATTTCTAACCCTATATTAAGCTGTCGACGTTTAACTTTTCAAAATACCAGAGATGGATTATATTATTAGTGATGATTGTAATAGAATCATTCGTTTTTTAAACAACTAATTCAGTACGTAACAGTAATTACGCACTGAAAACAAAAGTCGTTCTTCCTTTCTGACAAACTTAATATTACATCAAATTTGGACTACACATTCGTATATTTATGATTTTCGCTTTTTATGATTAAGAATAAAAATAAAATATTGGTTTTATTAAGTTATGTTCTACGCGGACGACACAAACTAACCAAAGTTTGAAAATGAGCTAATAACTATCAATTTAAAAAAATAATAATTTAAATTAAATTTAATAATGTTATTATCAAGTTCTGCAAGTCAAGATATACATCTACTCAATTAATTTTTTTCTTCAAACGCAGTAATAATAATAATAATTCATTAAATTTCACCTTTAATTTTCAAGTTTCGTAAAGGTTCAAGTTATGTTATTATATCATTATTGGCAAGTTGTTTCACACAACTGAAACAATAACAGAACTTGGATAGAATGTTCACATAACTTGAAAATTAACTTTTGAAATTTGGGGTCGTGCATTAATCACGTGATGTTTTTTAGCAACTTTTTAACCCCACCCCCCTGGTGATATGTGTTAAGGTTTTACACTACACCCACCCCCCTACCCAAAATCACGTGTATTTTTTTAGTACAAAGTATATCGAAATTTTCAGAATATTATCACGAAAAATAAATACACGTGATATCTCATTATACCCCCCCCCCCTTGTGATATTTCGTGATTTTTTCCGGACCCCCCCCCCTTTCGAGCCTCACGTGATTAATGGACGACCCCTTAGACGATTTTTTTCAAATTCTGTTAAGCAACTGGCCCTTGGTTTTCGCCACTTTTATTGTTTAAAAAAAAACAAGATGCTTCGAATACAATGCTTACTTTGAGGGTAATATTAGATGTCAAACTAATTACCCCAATGTTTTTCTAAAAACTTTTTCGATTATTTCACAAAGTATACCTACTTTGTTTTTTCCTAAAAATTTGTCTAGACATTTTCATAATTGATATCACGATTATATTAAAATGGGTATCTCGGCTGCGCCAATGATTAAATATAGAAAAGGTATTCCCTTCAGCTCGTTTTAGGAAATATGTTAAGTGCTCCCATGGGCTGCTCAGATTTTTTGATAGGAAATTTGAATAGTTCATGAGGCCGCAGCTTCCTGAAATTTGATAATTAAGGCTTCTTTTATTCTGATTGGTTTGATCGATAATGTACTTGGAACTTTTATTACTCCGGTAAAATTTCATGTGGGGAGGCCTGCCAAAAGAATTCAACCAAACTTTACGAGTTACTTCAAACTCTGAAAATAAAAAAGAATTGTAGGCTCCCCCTGACAAATTTTGCGTTTTTTGGAATTTTTTTGTTCTTATTTATTTAAATATATATTTTTAATGTTAATGTTAATTTGGGAGGCGGATATGGGTACCGCCGCCGGGGAACCATTTGCTGGATAACAACACCTCTGTCACAGGTCACTCCAGAGGTTCGCTACGTTTGGTGACTTAGCAGGGGTGCCCGGGTTCATGGGGTGAGGTTTGTCTGGGTCTTGGCGGTGGATGTATCTGCTCACCAACTGCGTGGCAGGCCGGATCGGAAGAAACTGGTCTAGGGAGATCTTTTTATCTCTCCAGCAGGACTCTCTCGAAACATCGCCTTGTAGGAGGGATAAATTCATTATTCCGTCACTCCTGGAAACACTGACCCCCAGATTCCTACTATCCCTCGTATCTTTTTCCTTCATAGAACTTCCTCTCCTTCCTTTACTAAAACGACCCTCTTCACATCATCCTCAAAGATGACACAGGCCCTGAGGGGAATTATTTTCCTAAGGGCTTCCTGTGAGGAGCTATGCGAAAAAAATGGATTGTGAGTCCCGATTGCTCCCCACTAACCGGTTTGTTTGGAACCTGAAAGGGGTGGAGAGGGGAAACACATGGGGAAGAGTAAGGTCATTTAATCTTCCATTTTTTCGGTTTTTCAACTGGATTTTAAAAAAATGGAATGGAACTGAAAGTTTTTGATAAAGTGATTAATAATTTTTAAAAGTTTAAATTTTCTTGTACAAAAATACTTACAAAAAATTGCCTACAAAATTTAAATAGAAATACCTACATCTCACTTGACGCTACTGGTGTGTCTAACTCATTGGCACTTTATTATTGCACATGTTACTGTAAAAGCCCGTACTTTGGTATATCTTAAGATTTTCCAGCTAATCTTAAGATTTATTAGTAAAACCTACGATTTATCTATTTACGGGCTTTTACAGTAACACATATACATATTTCACTTCGTTGCCTGCCTCCGACTGTGAAGAATACGAATGTCAATTATTATCAATTATGGTATTACACTGAGATTAATAAAACTCGATTCATGGGCAAGACAATGGCGTTGACAAATAAAACCAAAGATAACATACAGATTTTAGGAATAAAGACAATATTTTCAAAGTTTCCCAACCAGATGGCGATGTAGTTTCTCTGGTTGTGCAGTTGTGTTATCATACAGACTCGTTCAGGGTTCTTGTGAGGTGACGCATTAAACAAAATCTTGCAAAGATTCTGTAGGCGTTTAGACTTTCGTTGCATCTGTCACAAGTCCTGCATGTAATAGTTCCTTGAACAATAAAAATGCTTTGTCCCTCGAATACCTAAGATCGTGGTCACAGCAATCATTATACAATCATGAACTTCAGTATGCATGCATAAAGACACACTGCTGATAGCTCCGTAGTGACCTCTCCCTCTTTCTCATCAACGATGCATAACAGAATGAGTGATGTCAACATATCTTTCAGTGGATGGTTCATACCCAGCAACCCATTAAAGACGGTCAGTAATGAGTCCAGTTGACTCTTGCCAAGGGTTAACGCGTTGTAACAAGTTAACATTCCTCATAAATTATGAACGGCAATCCCAGCAACAAATTACACTGTAATGTCCTTTGATTAGGCACACATGATTTCATATATTTTTTGTGTCTATTACAAACAATCCATTATTACCGAATCAATTTTTTTTTAGATAAGCCTCAAATTGTAATATTTAATCCTTGAAGGCTATAACGAAAGATGTGAAAAAGAAATAACAAAAATAATCGGTCGCCTCTGAGAATCGAACCCAGGACCCCTGCCTTGTTGGGGCATTGCTCTGAACACTGACATAATTTGACCATATTAACTTTCGCTATTTTTAACTGTATACTTCAACGAAGAACTACCAACATTCTCTTCATTTTCTTAGTGCATATTTTTTGGCTGCTATCTTTATGTATCTTTTTCTGACTTCTCGTTCACATTTTTCGTTTGAGTATCGTTAATATTGTCTTCAATGATGATATATATATTATTATTTACAGCGATTCACACTCACACTAGATAATTTCAGCGCGAAAAATAAATAAGTAAATTAATATAAGTTATCTTTAATGTTCTCTTATTCTATACACTTCTAAATAGCTCAAAAGATTTTCTTTTATTTTTAATATGTCGGAAATACTAGAATACCTTATAACTTCGGTTTAGACGAAACCGGCACGATATAAATATGTCCACATCGACAACGAACTTTCCCAATATGACAAATATGTACATTTGTGGTTCGTTTGTAAAAGGTTGAGGGTTTTATTTCAAATATTTATTATATCAAACCACAAAGCGATTGCGTTCCACGAAAATATTTAATAAAAAAGTCGGTCTTTTGTTATAACTATAACTTTATTATCTATTTGAATTGTTGTGTACACTTTTTTTATATTATCTGTACGTGCCTTGCTGCTAGTTTCAATTGGTATCAGAACTCCATTATGTTCTGCTAGCCTCGCTTCCTTTTACTTTATTTAATAGTATATATTATGAGTCCACAAATGAGTCCACATATCATTTATTAAAATATCACAAGTACATGAACACTTCATACGACAATATACGAGTAATAAATTATGCACTAATTCAGTAAAGACTGAAAGTGGTAAAAGAAGCATCAGCCATTAGGATGTATAAATTTACAATGTCCTTTCATATAGTTTGAAAACAGAAAATACAGTAAACGCGTTAAAAAATACAGTTTAATATTAATTGAAGAAGAAGATAATACTAATCAATCTAAACGAAATATGAAACAGTATGAACATGAATATGAATATATTATATAGTTTTCAAGGTTCCATGCCAACTCAGAATCAAGTCAACTCAAAACCTCTTTGAAAAGTTATTAAACGCTTTGTAAAATATAATTTTAAAATAACCCATAACCCTAACCTAAAGTAACCTATTTAATGAATTTTTTTATTACTTTTAACGACTTTTCAAAGGAGGTTCTGAGTTGTCTGATTAGGTGCCATTCATTTATTACGTAAGACGATTTTGCTAGTTTTCGACCCCATCCCCCCTATTATAAGACAAAAATTAGAATAGGCCGACACCCTCCCCCCCTGTTTAATTTTTATTACGTAAGAATCTAAAGGAAAAAATGAATACACGTTTGGTTTGTTTTAATGTTTATTTTTCAAAGTAACTATTTTTAGAAATGTTTATTTGTACTTACAAAGTTACTAATAATTTTAACTTAGAAAAAATTAGACATGGTCGACCCCCCTAACCCCCTAAATCGTCTTACGTAATAAATGAATGGCCCCTTACCAGTTTTGAATTATGTAGTTACTTAGGGGGCATAAATTAATTACGTGAGCTCAAAAGGGGTGGGGTCCAGCAAAATCTCAAGTTACTTGAAAAAAAAAAAACGAAATGGACCAAATTTATCTCACCAAGGGGAGGGGGTGGGGTCTAGATTGGAAGAAAAACTGCTCACGTAATTAATGTATGCCCCTTTAGAAAGCGAACTACAATAAATAATAAAAACAAATGTTTGAAAATCAGTGTTTCGATTTGTAGCAAATAACTTTGATTCGATCTTTATTTTGTATTACAGGTGTTATTTTACATGTTGCTGACATTTGAGCTCGTAATTACATCTCAGTCTTAAAAGTAAAGTCAGCCTTTTAATCACATAGTCTGTAGTAAACCAGGGCAGTAAATGAAATTAAGCACTTAAGTAGTAGGAAGCTATTATATTTTATATGCTTACATTGTTTTATTGTTATGCCGAAAGTTTATAGAGATATTCATTAATTAATTCAGCCCTTAGTACTTTATGGCCGCAATGGGGAGAGCTCCAATCGGTTTCATCGATTCGAATTAAAAATCTCGGCTCGGGCTGTAAAATATAAGTATTATTCGATTATTCTAGATGTAGGCGTTCATTTTGGGTTGTGATTCGGCTTATTTGAATAAGGGTCTGAAGTTAAGTACTGAGAACGCGGATTTAATTTCATCGTAACGTATTACAGCTCTTCCCGTTGAAGTTGAAACTTCACTCTTTTCCTGATGATTTCGGTGAATTATTAAGTCTTTTCCGGGTCTATTAAAGTGCGTTTTTAAGGAGGAAAGCTTATCTACGTGAAGGAAATCTCTGTTTAGTTTATTAATCGTAAATTTTTATTTGTTTTCGTAAAATTTAGCAGGAACGAAGAGGATATAGGTATTCGCCTAATGTAAAATGTTTTATTATCTTTGGGTAATCAAATTCTAAAGGTGTCATTTAGAAAGATACCATAATTTCTTAGTACATAATTTTAGCTATAGGGGTATATAAACGTTTGTATTTAAAAAAAAATTACTAATTATAATACTTCGTTTTTAATGCATTTTCAAATAAATTTGTAATTCGAGAATTACAAAAATATTTAAAAAAAAATAGCTGTAATCTATGTATACATATGTATAGTAGCTACAGAGTTAAGGCTATTCGTTTGGAATTTCAATTGATAACATATGAATCAAACAATGATTCGAATTTTTAGGGCCGGTTTTATAAACGTCCGTTCGTTACGCTTGATACCATTTTTGGTTTACCGCCACAAATATTTGGTCTACCGCCCGATTTTGCCGTTTTATAAACGTTCGTTAGGTTATCGGTAGGTTAAGTTTCAGTTAATGCTTAACTGACTGATTTTGACCAGTTAAACGGATAACGATCCGTTTTGTTGCTTGGCGCTCAAATGTTATTTGACAGCTGTCAGTAGTAGTTGGTTGTTGCCCGACGATCGCTTATTTTAAAGAGACAGTATTATATTATTTGCATTTGTGACATGGATTATTCATCGAGCAGTGAAAGTGAGGATGGGCGTTTGGCAATGCTTGAAGATGACACGCCATCGTCGTCATCTAATAGCAGTAGCAAGGAAGACGAAGCTGCGGGAGGACGGAGACGTCTACGTGTTTTTATGCATAGACCGGATTATTTTAATTGTGATGCGGACATCGATTTTAAAATGAGATTTCGGTTGTCAAAGAGAACCGTGGCTCAAATTTTAAATATAATTGAAGCTCAATTAGTGCCGGCGACACATCGAAACCAGCCAGTTACGCCCGCACAGCAGTTGTCACTGACACTACGATTCTACGCTTTGGGATCAATGCTGCAAGCTGCTGGCGACTTCACGGGAGTCTCCAAGTCGACAGCGTGCATCGTTGTATGGAGAGTTACTAAAATAATAGCCTCCTTGAGAAACAATTACATAACCATGAATAGTGACACAGTTCAGGACTTCTGCATAAATAACAATCAACTTTGAAAGCTAAAGTAATACCCATAGATAAAAACAATATCAGAGACAATAATTTGCCAAAAACATTGCCATTAAAAAAACTTTAGGACTAAACGTAACCGATGACCGCTAGTAATGCAAATTTGTTTTAAAATAACGATCGGATAGCGGTCCGTTAACGAAAAATGGTTCGTTACTTAACAGAAATTTGGTACTTCGTTTATAAAACCGGCCCTTAGAAATGGAAAGTACGACTTGGTCTTATGCTCAAAAGCTTGGCTTTTTAATTATTATTACATTTCACTAATTTTTCCTGAAGAAAACAATTTCCCTCGGGGAAGAGGTCATTTTTGAAGAAGCTGTGTGGAGGGTATTTTTGAGAAAAGAAATTAGTGGCCGTTGGTCTTGAAAAGACCCATGTTTTAGATAGAAGGAAAAAGCTATGGTGTGACTAGTAGGCTTTTGAGTTTCTTTCCTCTTTCAATAACAAAAGTCACAAAACACGTACTTGGATTTTTTTAACGATTTTATTTAAGTAAAATAAAAATATCACTAAAGAAGAAGATAATAATAATCTAAACGAAAATATGAAAGAGAACAAGACAAGAAAACAAAAATTCTTATGAGTAGCTTTCTTTTTTTTTTTTTTTTTTACATTAACTCCACACAGGAGGCCCTGAGGAAAATAATTTCCCTCAGGGCCTATGTCATCTGGGATGCTGTGTGGAGGGTCTTTTTGAGGAGAGGAAGGAATGAACATTGGTCTTGAAGAGACCCATGTTGTAGGAAGGAGGAAACACAGAGGCCGGCAAATCGTTCCACAGCCGAGCTGTTGAACACAAGAACGAGTCGAAGAAACGACCCGTTCTCATGTGACAAATGTCAACCGTGTACAAATGTTGGGCACGCGTTTGGCGTGTTTCCCGACTATGCACCGGTGCCGAAGGGATCAATGATGCTAGTTCCTCGGAGCATCTTCCATTGTAATACCGGTAGAACAAGGATAGCATTCCCACCCGATGCCTGTGCTCTAAAGATTGCAATCCGTCTGTTAAGATGGGAGAATCTATCAAACGGACCGCCCGTTTCTGCACAGAGTCGAGGGTATTTTTCAGGTATTTTGGAGCTCCAGACCAGAGATGGCTGCCAAATTCAAGCGTGGGGCGTATTTGTGATTTGTACAAGGTTAGCAGTTGTGTACTATTAAAGTATCTGCGGGCCCTGTACAGTACGCCCAGTTTTTGGGAGGCTAACTTTACTCTGGCTTTGATGGAGCCCCCATAGATGGTGCACCTTCGATGAGCTGGTCACTACACTACACCAAGCATATCAATGGAGGGCCTGTTCGGAAGATTGCTTCCGTTGAAAGAGACTAGATTTTCATTTCTATCCCTTTTAGACGTAATCGGACAAGATTGGGTCTTTGAAACATTAAATTCAACGAGATTATTTTTACCCCAAGAGAAAACACTCTCGAGGTAACCGTCCATTCTTTGCTTCAAAGCCCTACGAGCTGTTGGAGTTTGTGAGCCCTTTGGGGGCTTGTCAAACAAAAAGCTATCATGAACTGTACTGTCATCCGCATAACAGTGAATTGGTGCACATGACAAAAAAAGTATATCGTAGATAATTTTTGATATATTTTACTGTGATAATATTATGACAACATTTCGTTTGAAAGTTTAATAAATCTGCCAACGACCAACGGTATAACCTTAATATACTAAAAATAAACATATTTAAAAAAAATTTAAGTATAGCTTCACTAGATAAAATGGCTTTACTAGATAAAATAACAATGTTTCGAAATCAATTTATATTTTTTTTTGTAGAAAAGAGTCGATACGTCTAGAATTTGATTTAAAACATTCATATTTCAGGTGTTGTCTGGATATACCCTCGGCATTTTGTTTATATGATATTTTACTAAATCGTGTTTACAATTTCTGTAGCGTTATGGGTTATATTTTTAAAATATAGTATCTCTAATATTCCGGAACCTGTAAAATACAGAGCATATTAAATTAATCGAGTAATGAGGATTCTTCGTCACTTATGCGTTATTAAAACCACGTCTTGCGGTTGGAAATTTTCGGAAGACGCACGCCTTTACGCTGAATATGAGCATTCCTTGAGATAACAACATTTTACGAATGTTGGTGTTATAATTTCGCGGTTTTGATTGCGAAATAGAAGAGGCAGATTGAAGACGGGGTGTAGTTATAAAAACTGTTAAAAAATTAAAAATTTGTCTCTGTATATGTGCAAAAGTCATATTGAAAATTGATAAAATGTCTGTAGATCTCTATATCTTCTTATATCTAAATCTTTTTATATAATATAATAACATTGAAAATTGTATAACACATCCTCCGTAAGTTATTAGCTTTAAAGAAGCGTGGGTCAGGGGTCGGAAACTTTTTAAAAGAATTTGGTAATTTTTATTTTCATTTCTACAGCGAAGTAGCAGAAGAGCCAAGAACAGTTGAGAAGAGAGGAGGAGAATCAAGAAGAGGCTAAAAGAGACGATAAGACCCGAGAAGAGACAACAAAAGCCACGAAGAGACAAGAAGGAATGAAAAGATCCAAGAAGAGGCAAGAAGAGACGAGAAGATCCAAAAAGAAGCAGGAAGAGCCAAGGAGAGACAAGAAGACTTGAGAAGAGACGAGAAGATACAAGAAAAACCGAGAAGAGGCAAGAAGAAGGAAGGCGTAAAGAAGGGGAAAAAATGAACGCTCAATCCTTTCCTTTATTCCTGCCCATCCTAATTTCCAATATTGGCTTATTAGGTTGCCATGTATACTGGTCGATTAAACTCCAACCTCCTTCCTATCCTCTGAGGATATCTCTCACGTTTTCCAGTCCCAACAAATCAGTGCCCCCTGGTGTCTCACCGGGACAGGAGTGCTCCTGGCTGGGGTGGTACAATCGTATCGTATCGTATTTTATTTCGTCATTTCTACAGCCTACTTTATAGCGTCCTTCCGGACTTATGAAAACATGAATCGAAAGTTGCGAGGCGATAAAATTGTGTTAAGTTGTCCGGTTACCCTTAAATTGACAGTGTCGTTTAAATGCCGTATATTTAGGAACATGTCTTATTTAATTCCCGATTTTATCAAATATTTGACTTTTAAAAGCTCATAAATCGATGTAATAGTTTGGATTATACTAATTTTAAATATGCCTAAAAGTCAAATCGTTTATATTAATCGTCTGGTTGTTGACACCTGTCGTAGGTGTACCTCTATTCCCTTGGAAATTCTGCTAGAAGGAAATGTACAACAGGCGTTGAATAATAATATTACAGAAAATGTCTTAATTGAAGATGCGTACGATGTACGTATTTTAAATTGTACATAATATATAATGTTGAACGACATGACAGGGAAATCGTCAACAAAAGTAAAATTACATAATTTGGTATAATTTTGTTTACATGCCTTTCTGTCTGAGAATATTCTATGTGAACTATTTAAATAATTAATATGACTTATGAAATTAAAATGGATTCTCATCATGAAGCTTTCAAAGCTAGAAGCAACATTTCAATTTTTATTAAGAGGTAGGTACATATTTAATGTCTTAATATGTTGCGAGTCCCAGTTTTGTGGACATAATCCTACGAAAGAACGTTATGAACGGTTTCAAAGTGTATAATATATTATATTTTAATAGTTTAAAGTTAAACTCTACATTTACAATGTTCGTGAGATGAGTATATTCCGATGGCCACTTTTATAATTTCCACGGCAACGGCAATGGCTCGCGACACCTCATTTCTTTAATACGAGTGAGGGAGATGCAAGAATTTTTTTTTTTTCTTTTGGAGGAAGCAGTCATTTGTAATACGTACATTGTTTGTCTCATTATTATTTGGTGAGTAAGAAAGATCAGCAGTATTATTGTGATAAGGAACGTACGTTTATTGCCTTTTATGTGCAGTCGCTGGATCGTAACCGTGGGAATTATAAAAGTGCTCAATCACTGAAAAGAGAATTCCTAGAAGTTTGATGTAGGTACACCGATTTGAAGGAAAACTTGTCGTTTATTTACAAAACACCTTTCAAGTCCTAGGCCCCAGAAAGGCCAATAAAACGATTATCTGTTCAAGAAAATTTTTCGGTATTAGAAAAAGTTTCATGATTTAAAAAAAAATGGGGAAAATTGACTTCGGCCACACCGTACACGCCCACAGCACACTTAACGGTTTATCTCCTCCGTGATTCTAATACTGTTATCTTGAAGTTTGTCCATTTATCTAAGTTTAGATATTTTTACCTTAGTTTCTACTCTTGTGAGGTGTCTTTTTTTTATACTTCGTTTCATTATTTTTGGCAAAGTACACAATTCACCCCCTAGTTAAAGGTAAATCTAGCTCTCAAACCATGATTTAAAAACACCCACATTTTAATATTAAAGCGAAGCCAGTATAAATTGTTTAAAAGGTTAATTATGTTGAATTATGGAAATTACTTTTTAAACAATGCCATATGAAGACTAACTTTAGTATATACCCACTAAACAACATCGCGAATTGTGAAAATGTTTAGGTTAGTGGAAAAAACATTTTAAAATAGAAAAAAACAGAAGGTGAAAATCTGAATTTGCACAATAGTTTAAACAGCATAACGTATTATTTTCGTAGAAGGTGAACAAAATTGGTTAAGATGAAGCCATAGTAAATAATGCAAAATCATACAAAATCATATGTTTTTGTTTTGAAAATTTGATCGCTTAGAAGTATTATAGATGCTTCAATTAAATACTGGGTGTGGAACATACCTTGGCCCTTAAAAATATGGTAATTTTTTTTATAAGTCTTTTAATAATAAAAAAATAAAGTATAAGGTCTAAAAAACACACTTTCAAGTCCAAACTCTTCTATTTATAAACCCCCTTTCGGATATGGTTTTATTGTATAATGTGGCAAATTCAGTTTATTTTATAATAATCGCAAAAAAAGTTGATATTTACACCCGATCTTCCCAAAATAAAATAAAATATGCATTTTCGCGTTGTTATTTTACAATACGGCCGCTAGTCGACGAATTCGGTTTTTCAAAGTGAACCCTATGGCGTCCACCGAAGAACTACTGTCCACGCCACAGTCGCTATACCTCAGTCCTCAGTCACGCCCCAAACGGAGCATAAGATGGACGCGTGCCTCCGCGTCGCTTGATTTCGTGAAATCAATTTTAAATTTCCGTTTTATTGCAATAAACAATGCGGAAAAAGGGAGTTAATGTTTTTCACAGATTTTTACGAAATCAACCTGTAAAAAAAATTTCTTAAATACCTTTTCCAACGTTTCCAAAAGCTTTTTCTTAAGTATTTTCAAACTCCTCCCATAAAAGGGCGTGAATTCCCATTTCGATTTTTTCCTGAACTATTGGATCGCCTTAAATTCGTTGAATAAAAATATCAAATTGGGTATGTATTGAAGTATTCTAGTCTCCTTCAACGGAAGCAGTCTTCCGAACAGGCTTTCCATTGATATACTTGGTGTTACTCTAAGCTCTAATTGACCAGCTCATGTACGGGGACTCCATCGAGCTAGAAATCAATTAGCCTCTCAGAAGCTGGGCGTACTGTACAGGGCCCGCAGATTAGACTTTAATAATACACAACTGCTCGCCTATACAAATCGCAAATACGCCCCGCAGTTGAATTTGGCAGCTACCTCTGGTCTGGAACCCCACAATACCAGAAAACACCCTCATCTCTGTGCAGAAACGGACGGAATGCTGACCTTGTTGTACCGGTATTGCAATGGAAGATACTCCGAGGAATTAGCTTCATTGATTCTTTAGGCAATGGTGCACAGTCGAGAAACACGCCAAACGCTCCAACATTTGTATATAGTTGACATTTGTCGATTGTACAGCTCGGCTGTTGAACGATTTGCCGGCCTCTGTGTTTCCTTCCTACTACAACATGAGTCTCTTAAAGACACAGGTTCACTACTTTTTTTCCAAAAAATACCTTCCTTACATCATCCCGAAAGATGATATAGGCCCTGATGGAAATTATTTTCCTCAGGGCCTTCCGTATGGAATTCATGATTAAAAAAGTAGGTACTTCTGAAAACACGACTAGAAATAATATCTACACCTAATAATGAACCTATTAACGTATAATATTATCTACTAACGTGATTAAGTGAAGGTACAATGTAATACAAACAAAAATTAACCAACAAAGAACAGCATTTGCGTATAAGTGTGTCAGTTTTTTGCAGTGGCTTGAAAACACACTACAAAACACACAATAAGATTGGTGAATGAATATAAAAAGTAACCGTCAAGTCGAGCTGTCAAGTAGCTGTCAAAATATCAGTTGGGAGAAAGAGAATATCCCTCATTCAAGTTTTTTTTGCATTATTTATTATTCATATAACTCCCATTTTTATTAACAGAATATAAGGAAAAAATATTTTTAACACGATCATAATATTTATTAATGAAGACAATATGAGCGACACTTCAGAAAAATCAGAAAAAGATACAGTCACATCTACGAATCAGTATCATCTAGATGTGACCGTATGTTTTTCTGTTTCAGATTTTCGATTGAGTGTCGTTAACATTGTCTTCATTAATTAAATATTACAATTCGATGTTTTACTCAATAAATATATAATTTTACAATATCTAATATTATGTGATTTATTTTTGGGGTACTATGTTGCGCCACCTCCTTCATGCCAACGTTTCGGACAGTGTCAATATTTTTAACATTTACTTAGAACTGAAATATGTAAAGATGTACTACATTTTTATTGGGATAACTTTTTGAAGGTTACTCCCATCAATGCAATATATCGTAGAAGAAGAAGAAGAAGATAATACTACACGGAAATATGAAAAGGAACAAGACACAGAAAATAATAAGGTAGCGGTCGCAATAGAGAACTCCAGTCCAATTTTTTTATTTTTTTTAATGAATAAAGACCTTCAAACTTAAATAACTGCATTTTTATTTTTATTTTGATAGTTAGTTTTAATAGTTAAAATAATTGTCAAAGTTTTAATTTTTAAAGACTCCCAGAAACGCACCGTATTTATGGTGGTCTAATTTTTTTACTTTTTAAGTTGTCATTTTGAATCAGTGATGTTATGTCGAGGGAAATTTCCCTAGATCTAGGGGAGAAAAATATTTTTTAGGAATAAGGGAAATCAGGACAAAATCTAGGGAAATTTCGAACTCTGGCAAAAATTTTATTACATATGACAGTATTACTGGTATTATTTATATATATACGTATATATATTTTTTGGAATTCCTATGAATCTTAATTATTTTTCATGTACTTACATGCCATGTTATTTTTAACACTGACAACTCAAAATGATATTAGGGAACGTACCCATACTACGTGACACGTTCGGGGGGGGGGGGGGTCTTCAAAATACCACGCTTGGTACAAATGAGCGGCGGGTTGCTTATGATTTTTATTTTGCAAAGTGTTTTTTTTTAATTTGGAATTTAGTTTCTAATTCAGTGGTGAGTGTATTCGTACTTTTAAATTATTACTTCACGTAGCAAAAAGTGTTTTATTTGGAAAAACACGGTATTATTAGTATATTTACCAAGTTCCGATATCTTTCCAATTAATTATCATATTAATTAACATATAACAGGATTAGTGTTACACAATCAGGTGGCTACGTAGGTAATTGCGTAAATGTGAAATTCTAGGGAAATTTCACTTCTAACTGTTGGCAACACTGTGAAGAACCAGAATAATCATGGCGGATAATGACTTTTAGGTGTGAGGTGTGTTTTTTATTCAAGATTAACTGCTTTTAATATAGAAAAACATTGGTAAAATGTCCACATTTCACCGCTACTGTTATTGTATTTAATCAAAGTGCAATATAAAAACAATAAATCATCTCTTTCATTGCAAATACATGTGACATCGTGTTTTGTGTCAGGTGTTACTTTGTAGGTACATTGTTTTATGTATAATACATACAGAAACACTGGTATTTATAATACACTGATCATGACGAGTGTGTAACAACTTGTATAAAAAGCCCTATACTAAAAACAATTTGAAAATACATAAAAACAAACGTCAAAATATGACACGACTTTAACCTCAAATAGACAACATTTATTGCAGATTGTCCGCAAATATAGCCCTTTTCGTAAATTGTTGAGGGCCTAAATTATGTTTCAATAAACACAATAACTATTATTTATCTAAATCTCTATAAACAGTATGAAAATAAACCAAAAACACGAAATGTTGAATTGCATAGGTACGTGTGCACTTCAAGTCATTTCAAATGTCAATACAATACAATACACAGGTGACAGGTTAACTGTGACGTCACGGTTAACCATTTCAGTAATGCCAACTTAACGCTGTGTTTTCCGAAGAGGTTTAAAAATGCACTTTTTAATAATTTATTAAAAACTCTGCATTTAATATTATGAAATAAAACTTATATATTCAGAATCAGCGTTTCTTGGACTATATGAACATATTTTTTTAAAGCCATAATATTTTTCACTGGAGTTCCTTATTGGGACTCGAATCCAAGATCTAATTATTTTTCCGTATCTTGTTCTTTTTTCACATTTTCGTTTAGATTTATGAACATTGTCTTCTTCTTCTTCAAAGAGATACTCGTATATTCATTCCGTGAATTTTGTAGTGATTTATTATTATTATTATTCCAATACTTCGTTTCATGTCTATAAAATATAATGTAATTTTTTATAATGATTGCCCAGTACTTTATTCTAAAAAAAATTACTTAGATACGAAATAAAGCACTTTGTATCGACCGCTAATATATAAATTACAGTCTAACAAAGTGAGTTTTTTGTTTGACACAATAATGTCAAGCCACAAAGTGATTGCTTTCTACGATAGTAGGTATGGATTATTTTTAACCTATTTTTGTATTCAACCATGAATTGTCAAAATGAGGCTAGCATCTTTTCTAACTGCCATGACAACCCAAATTGTTTTCTTCTGTCATAGCTAAGGTTTTCGGGTTTCCAAGGTTAGCTTTAATTTCTTTTAGACGGGTGGATGAAGTATTCATTCGCTCTACCCTTACATAAATAATATTCCTATCCAAAGTAAGGAGTAGATAAATGTATATTTTATGACCTGATAAATGCTTCTACAAACTTTAATAATTAGTTAGAACTTCCACTTTTGTAAAAATACATTATCCTTAGTTTATTCCGCTGTTTCTAGTTTATTATATCGGATCGATTCGTAAAATAGTTAATTAACGCACCGAGTCGTGAATAGAATAAATATGGAATTAAAAATGTGTCTCTTCAGGTTTGTGAATAGGCTATATCTATGATTCCAATAATAAAGTAAATATTATGTCAACTACTCTGAATTGCTATTTCAGCAGTTAATTATCCAGACCTGTTGTACAATTTGCATCCGTTATGGGTCAAATAATTGCATCTCTATAAACTTAAGATACTTTTTGCCGTTCTGTTTTACCCTTTATTTAAAGTTTTTAATAGTTTTTTAAACTCCGGTAGAATAAAATAGGTTTAAAAGGATGAACCGACAGTTGATCAGCCGACTGACCGTTTTTTACTATAAAATCACAATTTTCTGTGCATTATTTACCAATTTCAAACAAAATCGACTTAAAAATACCCTTAATAGTAAGTTGGTATGAATATAAAGGGTCGATTTTTTATACTTATGCGCTGGAATGCACAGTACTCGTATATAGAGAAGAGTAGATTTTCCTTTATGCATTTGTATGAAAATAGGTTTTATACTTTGTTATTCGGCGGTACACTCTCTCTGCACATCCCTTCGGGATCACTTGGTTATCTTGTGTAATTAGGAATACCATATTTTTCCTAAACCGACTGCATGTTGTGCGTAAGTTCATACGCCCGTACATACGCATTATGAATATGAATAAATAGTTTCGTACGTATATACACCAAATCTTTCAAGAAAGGCATGCAAATGAACCGCCGATATCCAAGAACGAGTAGTTTATGAAAAATAATTTTTTATTTTAAAAGTTTTTCTTCCAGATTATTCTATAATGCTAAATAAGTGTCAAAATAAATAATTTCGGCAATTCGAATTTAAAAGATCTCCTGAATAATTGATAATATGTAATAAATAATAAACTAACCGCCATGTCGTTTTCGCAGGGTTAGGCAGATAGGACAGACCGCCAAACAACTCTGTCTAAAATCAGAATATTCAATTTTTATTGGAATAACTCTTGTTGTAATAACTTTTCGAGAATATAATACTAATTAATAAATTTAAACGAAAATATGAAAGAGAACAAGGCACTGAAAAATAAAAAAGTAGGTAACTGAAAAGTAATAGGTTCGAGTATTATGTCGGAAATTTTTTTCGAAGTTAATATATATTTTTTTTTTTACATGAGCTCCACACAGGAGGCCCTGAGGAAAATAATTTCCCTCAGGGCCTATGTCATCTTTGAGGATGCTGTGTGGAGGGTTTTTTTTAAGGAAAAGGGAAGGAGAGGAGAGTTCTGGGAAGGAAAAGGGTTTAAGGGGTGGGTAGGAATCTGGGGTTCAGTATGTCCCGGTCATCCGCCTCCAAGACCTAGACAAACCTCACCCCATGAACCCGGGCACCCCTGCTAAATCACCAAACGTAGCGAACCACTTGGGGTGACCTATGGCAGCTAACTTAACTCTGAATTCGAAAAATGATATTGTGATAGAAAATTACTTTTAAATAAGCTGTCCCAATGGCCGAGTTGGTCAAGGTGTTTGTCCCGGTAAGACAAGAGATCTTGGGGTTCGAGTTCCAAGTTGCGACCGTTACCTTTTTATGTGTCTTGTTCAGTTTCATATTTTCGTTTAGATTAATTATAAAAGAATATTTATTAGGTAAATTAGTCGGACCATAACATTAACACGTTAGTCTTCCATTTTAGCTGAAGAAAAACATATTAACATAATGTTTACACTGATATAATTTTCCATCATTAAAAATACTGCAGTCGGCTAGCTACCGGTTATGTTTCACAACATTCTGCCTTTTTTGTTTTTTTTTCTAACATTAGCGTTATCCGTTTTTAATCCTTGTAGCTCGGAGCGCAGCCGAAGCAGATATTATGATATCGAATCAGATAAAAAACCTTCATACTTTTTTTACCGCGGTTTTAGCATAGACTCCTCAGATAAGACTTGCGGTCAACTCTACCAAATACGAGTATATTCAATATCGGGATAGCAAAAATAATGTGCATTGCAACTTAAACACACGCTACTTATACGTCTGAAGCGTAACTTTACATACGTAAAAGATTGCAAATATAATAATTATGCTTACAACTTATGGACGATTTACACGGAGTGTTTTGTTCGCCCAGTTTCCATACGGGTTGTTTTTTCATACCTATAAATTCAGGATGAAAAACAGGACGTGTTCAATTTTGGTATCGATTGTCGTACAAGATGGCGGACATTATTTGACTCGGACGTTTGTCATTGTTTTACGAAATGTTTATTTCGTTTTGTGTTCAAAATTTGTCTAAAAAGATGATATTACGTGTTTATTACTGATCAGCATTGTGAGGCTTGCTTGTATTTTTGCGAATTTGTTGACCGCAACGGCAAATGACAGATGCTTATCATCTATGTGTTCCCATTTTTTTACGATTTAGTAGTACCGTCCCAAAAAATTAGGCAACTATCAACTACAGTTTGTCAAATAAGAGTAGAAAATATATGAGGGCGCCACTGTTGATCAAATGGCAATACTAAACACATAACTCATGCTGTTAAAGTACAGCTGTGTAACCTACATTTTTATAAAAAATTAAAAAGGCATAATAGTGGAAAAAATATTTTTTTCATTGCATTTACCCGCCGATCTCAAAATTAGAATTGCATATAGGTATATTATTATTATACTTTTGCAATTTTGTGTTAACATAATGAAGAATAACTATAATGTAATAAAATATAAAGCACAGTTTAGAAATTGCTCACATTATTTAATACTAGATAAAGTACTTAGCGTTGCCCGGGCTTTAGATCATGTCTTTAATTTTAGATCTGAATATATTTAACTCATTCAGATCTAAAAGTAGTGTAACTAAACTCACCATTAGTGATTCTTCCTTTCTATCTATTGTTAAATTCAAATTTATGTTAAATTAAATTAAAGCAAATCGCTTTACAAATCACCTTTTAATCAAATTTATGTCATGAAGAAAAAATGTTTTTTTAAATGTGGTTTACTGTGTTCTATACATTCAGTGTCATTGCACTTTAAAAAAATATTTGACAGATAAATTGGTGTTGCCAGTCTACAAATTTAGTAGTTCCAGTTTTTATATTTTCTACTCTTTTTTGACAGACTATATCTCTGGAAAATCGCAGATATGAAAATAATAACTACCACTACACAATAATCACGAAAATAATCACTACACAATAACATTTTTTAAAACTACTGTCAAATTTTGCTCTTCCACTTTTTAAATTAATATTGTTATAAAAATCGATATATAACAATGACTAGACGTGCAAATTCCAAGTCCACCAATAACCCTAATCCCGAACTACTGCAAATTGTAGATAAAAAGTTCGTTGAATTTAAAATCCAGTTTCTAGAAAAATCATTTGCAGACTTCAAAAATACCATAGTTTAAGTTATAAAAAAGGAATTCAAGGAGGAAATTGAGGAGCTTAAGAAGAAAGTTAAACATTTGGAAGGACAAATAGAACGCAACGATCAATATAATCGTGCAAATAACCTTATAATAAGTGGCGTTCCAGAAGATAGAAACGAAAATATTTATGACATTCTCTTCAAAATTGGTGCTGCAGCTGGATGTAAAATCACCGGAGAGAAAGTGGACTTCGCAAGCAGAATCTCCCCCAGAATAAACCGAAATGTGACAAATGGAAAACAGAGGAACATTATCGTAAAATTTACACGCCGACACCTTAAAGATAACCTGTTAGCTGCAATAAGGAAGAGGAAGGGAATGTTTGCTTCAGAATTGCAACTTCCTGGTGCCAGCAGAATTTACATCAATGAACATTTAACCCCAAAAAATCAGCATCTCCTAAAACAATGTAGAGATATAAAAACGGACAGAAAAATTCTCTACTGCTGGATAAAAAACGGCAAAATTTTCATTCGTGTAAGTGATACAACACCCATAATTTTAATTGCAGATCAAGATGACGTTAACAGACTTTCAACATTGAAGACAATGCCCACACAAGACGCTTCTACATCGGCCCTCCCTTTAGGAAACTAAATTTACAGAACAATATCAAACTTATTACTATTTATATCAAATTTAACCTCTTGCAGTACCTTAACATAATACCCAATTTCTACTTAGTCGTAATACATGAATCATCACTATACGTTTATTACAAATTCCCTTTAAACTCTTATCAAATAATGTTAAAACATGTTTTTGTCAATTGTTTGAATTGTATTAGTAATCTGTCCGTAGATATAACAATCAATCTGTCAAAACTAAAGCCTCTCAAAACCATAGACATTTTAATTTACCACACACAAAAACAAAAAAAAATCGTATGTTCAAAAATGCCCCAAATCACAGCATAATTATTTTTTTCCAAACTATTTTCCAAACAATTTCACGAACATAATATTTAAAAATGCTTAACATATATTTTCAAAATATGCGAGGTCTTCGCACAAAAACTCATAGCTTCTTAAATCAGGTCCTTTTGAACAATTACGATATTTATCTTAATATATGCGAAACTTGGCTAAATAAATCAATCCGTGACAGTGAATTGTTTGACAATAGGTATGATGTATTTAGAGAGGATCGGAACTACTTTTTGTCTGGACAGCAGCAGGGAGGGGGTTACTAATTGCAACCTCCAAATCTCTGAAGGCTCAGAGATTACCCTGGTCTACGTGTACTGAGGAGATCTGGATATCGGTGCCAATACTTGGTTACAATAATAAACTCAAAAATGTATATATCTGCTGCACATATCACCCACAAAACACCAACTACATCCACAATCTAACTCATCACTTCAACACCACATCAGACCTACACGCAAATCACCCGGAAGGATTGTTTTTATTAGCTGGAGACTACAATATACCCAATGGAAGTTAACCGAAGGGCAAAACCAATTAGAACCAAATTTTCCAGAAAACACAGCTAGCTGTGCCTTGGTAGACTTCCTTTCTTTCACGCAACTACACCAATTCAATTCTATAATCAATACAAACAAACGAATTCTTGATTTAATCATGACAAATATTTCAAAATGTAGTATAACCCATTGTACCGAACCTCTGACGCCCGAAGATTCACATCACAGAGCATTAGACATAGAGTTATCACCTATCACTGTACCGTCTCTCTCCGGCTCATCTAGGACAGTTTAAATGTTTCACCGAGGTGATTACGGTCAAATCACTGATGAATTATCCAAAATAAATTGGAAACTCGAATTTCAAGGTAAGGATACCGAAAAAGCCGTATTAGATTTTTACAATATCATAAATGACATTATTCGCAAATATGTCCCCGAAAAAAATTATTACGGTAATTTAGAAAGGTTTCCCCCGTGTTACGCTTTAACACTTATTAAAATTGTAAAAGAGAAATTAAAATATCACAAGAAATGGAAAAAAATATAAGAACCTGGCTGACTACTAATCATTTTCAGTACTGAGAAATCGTCAAAAGAAGATCGCGTTAGAATGTTATGAAAACTTTATTATGACGGCAGAAGATTCAATAAAAAAGTGCAGCAAACAGTTCTGGTCATTTGTTAAATCAAAGCAATCCTCTTCCGATTTACCAAAGCAAATGTAGCTTGGAGATATTTCCTGCAATGATGGACAATCCATATGCGACCATTTTAGTGATTATTTTAGATCAGTTTTCTAGATACGCGCAATAAAGAAATGCATAAATAGGGCAATACACAAACAATAATAAGACTTAATTGAACATACATATTCATTTATTCATTAACATTCAAAATAACTACAAACGTAATTCAACGCATAATAGATATTATTATTTTTTAATCAAGCACTGATTACTTTCTGTAGTACGACCTATCTTGTATAGGAATACCTACCAAAACACATTTTTAAACAAACACTAATTAAACGTTTGATAGTGTCGCCTATCTTGTCCCACATAAAGCTGCGTGTTGCTGGTATATTTGGAAGTTAAGCTTCTCGTGTTGCCTCAGTTTTGCAACAAAGCTTTTCAGCTTGTTTGTTTTATTCAATCCCCGGCACGTATACGTATACACTTACAAGCACATGTAGTATAGGTAGTCGGCAGTCGGCAGTCGGCACTGTGTTGAGGTAGTGGCTTGTATTGCGCTTTTATTCCGATTACACAACTCCTCTTTGTGACCAAAGGACACTGCTGACTGTATGAAAAAAACATGTTTCGTCCCGTTCCCCTGGCAGACCTTTCCGCGAACCAGATTATACAACAATTACATTATTTAGATTATTCTAGTATTTAAATTTTCTCACTTCCTTCGTTTTAATATTAAATCCTTTGTGATGAAAATTTTGTGTTGAAATGCACCATATAACTTTGTAATTAATGTATTTACATCATACTCTCTCCGTACTTACGATTCTCTTGTTAAATTAATGTATCTATGTACACTTTTTTCTATATCAGGTTTTCAATCTCTTGTGTTTCTATTATGCATGCCTTTTTAAAATCTATTGTTGTACATTTGATATAGAAAATTACATAGTTACATATAAAGCCAAATAATGTAAACGTGGATATTCAATTGAATATAATATGTGCAATGATAAGATATAAAGGCGGCCGCGGCGGTTCACGCCGCTACCGCGACCGAAGACCGAGACCAGAGACGGAGGCAGGCGACCGCAACGGGTACTTGTTGTTTAGCTTTGTATGGGGGCCAGTTCGTGCGCGCGACCGAGACAGGAGATAGAGACGGGAGACCGGAGACAGCACGACGGTCGCCGCAACGGACTAGTGGTGTCTCGCGTCGCGCTTGAAAAGCACGTGTGAATTGTTGTAAAAAATGACTCCTTTTTCTGACGAAGACTGTGAGAAGCTTATTGAACTGATCAGACAGTATCCTCCGATATACAATGCACAATTAGATTCCTACAAAGACAAAAATTTAAAGGACAATATTTGGATAAACATAGCGGAAAGCATAAATAAAACAGGTGAGTTATTTTTAATTGATGTATTTTGCATTTAATTCAATATTCGGAAGGAAACACATAGTATATAGGTAGAAACAACTTATTATTTATTTTAATGATAACCTAACATTTTCAAGACAAGGTTTTATGTATGGCTCATAGGATAAAAATTTATTTTAAGCAATAATTATTAGCCTGAAGCCTGAAGCATTCAGACAAATTGTATTTCTTCTCGGGAGATTTTTTTCAATTTGTATGATGCTTCAGGCTAATAATTATTGTTTATAATAATTTAGAAACAACTTAAGCAAGCCGTGTGACACGTTGTTCTTGCCAGTCCACTGCTCCTTGCTGTGACATAAAGTAATTGATTATTTTTTTTCTAATGTCTAGTCCGTTACTGTTCGAAAACCTTCCTGTTCCACGTAATGAAACGAAATTTGAAGGTAAATTTTCTTCTTGGTTCCACTGATGCAAGGGTATTTGAGCAGTTTCCAAAAATCCATCCCGCAACAGATTATGCAAGCAACAGGCAACTAAGATCAAGTCAGTACATGTTTCTGGCGTTATTCCGATAGGAGTGTAAAATATCCTAAACACCTGAGACAGTAAACCGAACGCGTTTTCCGATACTCTTCTAGCACGACAAAGGCGGTAGTTAAATATTTCTTTCCTTAAATTGTATTTTGCAACTTTCCTAGCTTAAGGCTTCATCATAAAAATATCAAGACTAAATGTTTCATCTCCAACTAAAAAATGTGGTTATTTTATGTTCGAGTTCGGAAGATTTTTTGATTCTGGAAAATTAAATTAATTTTTTTTTCCCATTTGAGACTTTTGGAATATTCCACTATTTCCTTCTTTGCCATAAGAGCCAACGTCGACTGCAATGAACTTGTAATTATAGTCTACAATAGCCAGAAGAACTATAGAGTAAAATTCCTTGTAATTAAAATACAACGACCCACTATTTTCAGGGGCTTTTATTCTCACGTGTTTCTCGTCAATAGCGCGTGTGCAATTGGGGAATTGCCATTTATCCCAAAAACCTTCAGATATAACCCTAAAATCACTTTCTTTTGGAATAGGCATCAAAATTGGCACTAAAGAAATCTTCAAATTTTTCAATACCTCTTTTTTGGGAAATATAAGAAGGTCATATACGAAAGCCAAGGATAGCCAAGCATATGTTTCTCCAGTTGCCATAAACCTGAAACAAAAATATAATTTTATTAGCGCTTTGCTTGCGGTCCGCCCGAGTGTTTCTTGTTTTTCCCGTTCCCCGTAAAATTTGAAATAAAAACTGTGTACCGAATTATTAATAAAATATAACAGGCTAACATCTTTCATCACAACCGGATTGCAATATTCAGAGCACAGGCATCGCGCGTCGGGTGGGAATGCTATCCTTGCTCTATCGGTATTAGAATGGAAGATGATCCAAAGAACTAGCGTCATTGATCCCTTCGGCACCATTGCCTAGTTGGGAAACACGCCAAACGCGTGCCCAACATATGTACATGGTTGACATTTGTCACATGAAAACGGGTCGCTTCTTCGACTCGTTCTTGTGTTCAACAGCTCGGCTGTGGAATGATTTGCCGGCCTCTGTGTTTCCTCCTTCCTACAATATGGGTATCTTCAAGACCAATGTTCAATCCTTCCTCTCCTCAAAAAGACCCTCCACACGGCATCTCAGATGACATAGGCCCATAGGGAAATTATTTTATTTTAAGCCCAGTAAACATCCCAATAAACTATTTTTTTTTCTGATTCTTTACGTGTTTCCCGTGGGAATGTATGTCAAACTTTGTATGAGAAAAAAGACATAGCGCTAGTCTCAAATAATAATTTGTTTTTACAGATTCGGAATGCCGTAAAAAATGGAAATTAATCAAGGACACCTACAACCGCTATAAACGTAAACAAAAGCATTCGACGGGATCCGCAGCACCAGCGAAAAATTCAAAGTGGCAATTTTACGAAAGCTTAAGATTTTTAGAAATCACACCATCGGAAAGACAAAGCTCCTCCAGTGCAATAGGGGAACATACTTATACCTCCTCAGAAGTTGGACGTGAAAATACTCTTCCCGAAGTCACAGACGAATCAATTCGCTATACTCCTTCAAGAGAGTTAGAGCCTACACCAGGAACCTCTACCTCTACACCAATTCTCGAAAAATCAGGTAAAAAGAATACGAAGAGAAAAAGACAAGACAACGATTGTATAAAGTTTTTGAAGGAAAGACATGAAAACCGAAATGGTCAGCTGGAATTATTATTAAACTCCCAACAGGTAGTTGACGATATATCGACATTTACAAAAAATATTGAAATGACGCTAAGAAAATTGAGCGCACGTTCAAGGGCAATGGCAAAAAATGAAATATTTAATATTGTCTCCAAGTATGAGATTGCAGATATCGACGGACAAAATGAACGCCCCCATACAAGTTCCTCGTACACTTCATCTTCTCCAATAAGTGTAGCGTCATCAGCAGTACCGGATTATCCCTAAGGCTGAGTAGGCAACTGCCCCGCGTCCCGAGAAAAAATGACTTGCTTCAATTAGTGAGCAACGAAGTTTCGGAAAAAGTCAGCTTTCAAGATGTTTTAATTTTTTTTTATTAGGAACATTTACAGGTTAATAACGTTAGGTTTACGCATTATAGAAAACAAAAAATTATAACAATTAGGTTATAACCCAATTAATAACTAATGTTCACATCATGCACAAATAATAAATAAAAAGTCTATAATTAAAACAAATATATAAACATGGTTGTATTTTACTTTTCTTTCCTTCTATTTGTTGCAACATTACTTAGTATCTGAAGTGATTGAAGGTGCCGTGTGTGGATTATATTGGCATTTGTTTTGTTTTATTTCTAATTATATGTTTAAAACACAAATGTTGTACAAGCTTCAGTATATGCAATACCTATCTGCTTGCTAATATTCTTTAGAAAAGGTTGTCTGGAAGAGATCACTTAAGTGATACGACGGCTCATTGTAAAGTTTTTTTAAAAATATTTTTGTTTCTATGTATTTGTCCTTTTATTTGCAATAAAGGGTTATTGTATTTTATTGTATTGTATTCGTTTTTTATTGAATGGGGTGATGGCATACATTTCGTAATGTAGTAAAAGAACAGATTAATTATGAACAAAGTGTGAATTAATTATGAATAATTAGTGAAGTAGATCTAATTTTACAAGTTTTTTTATTCAGTTCATACGGGCCTCTGACTCTGGCGGGCCTCCAAACGCCTCCATGTTCCCTTGATCAAATCCTAAACAAGGCTTTAAGGACACTGCAAAAAATGTTGTTATTGTTAATTCATTTTCTGAAAGATGAATTGGTTAATAATACTCTCACCATTTGAGGAAATTGGTAAAATTGATGGAGATACAGCATTTTATATGAAGCCGTTTTAAACAGTTTGTATGTTGAATTATCCTCAGGAAAGTGTGTTTCTCGAAACTACGTTTTTCAACCTGGTTGACAACATATTAGAAAAACTATATATCCGATTTGCATGCACTAAGTCTTAAACAGAAAATCCAGTCACTATGGCACCACTTCGAGATTTTTTTATGAAGGTCTATTTTTTTTATGAAGAATGAAAATTTTCCATAAAAAATCGAAAATAAAATTCGCTGGTCCGTCATTTTTTTTTTAGATATCAAAATTCCCCTATGCCATAGACAGTAGATTTTAGAACAGACTAAGACTTGGTGCATGCAAATCGAATATATAGTTTTTAAATATGTTGTCAACCAGGTTGAAAAACGTGTTAAAAAAGTTTTGAGAAAAATGCATTCAAAGTTTGCTGAAGGATAATTCAACACACAAACTGCTTCAAATGGTTTCACATAAAATGTTGTACCTCCGTCAATTTTTCGAATTTCTTTAAAACATTTGGTGAGAGCATTTTTAACAAATGCATCTTTCAGAAAATGAAATATATAAAAAAAAATTACAAAAAAGAATTTTTTACAATGTCCTGGTGCCTTAAGGGGGGTAGTTTACATGAGCTCCACACAGGAGGCCCAGAGGAAAATAATTTCCCTCGGGGCCTATGTCGTCTTTGGGGATGCTGTGTGGAGGGTTTTTTAAGGAAAGGAAGGAGAGGAGAGTTCTGGGAAAGAAACGGTTTTAAGGGGTGGATAGGAAACTGGGGTTCAGTGTGTCCTGGTCATCCGCCTCTGAGACCTAGACAAACCTCACCCCATGAACCCGGGCACCCCTGCTAAGTCACCAAACGTAGCAAACCACTTGGGGTGACCTATGGCAAAGGTGTTAGTTATCCAATAAAGGTTCCCGGGGCGGCGGTACCAATTCCCGCCTCCCAAATTGAGGGGGGTAAGGTTTGAAAGGCGAAATAAAGGCATATTGTCATGTTTTTTTTGAGATATGAATAATGTTGGTTTTTATTTATTTCATACACACTTTTTTTTTAACATCTGAAGTATCTTTAAAAAAAATATTTCAATTAAAAATATCAATAAATAAGTCCGTGAGAGCGAATCTCCGGAGGCGCCTCAAAAAAAAGTTGTTATGCGGTGCACTCCATAACTCATTACCGCATCATTTGAAACAAAAAATCGAAATGCGTTTAAAATGTTATATGTTTTCCTAGGTAGTCAGAGGGAGTTTTTTTACGATTTTTTTTTAAATTTTGTCAGCATTTGAAGTGAAAAGGGCGATTTTTGCCTAAAAATTTCGGTGAATTTGTTATTATAAAATGGTAAAAAAACCTCCCTCTGACTACCTGTTGATTTATGTGTAGAAATAGTGTAAAAAAATTTCGAAAGCATCGGTCAAGTCAAGTCAAGATTTTGAGTTATGATGTTCACGAACTTTATTTTATTTTATTTTATTTATTTTAGAGAAAGTTGACAGCAAATCAGAGATTACAAAATAATACAATAATAAGATGTTAATTATGCCAATTATGAACTTTCCACTGATGATCGTTAATAATAAATAATAAAGAGTGACATTGTAAGGGTATTATCTTAGTTTCATTTTTTAGTTAGCCAATTACAAAATATTTCCAGTGAACCGCTTCAAAATATTTTGAACTACGAATTCGACCCAATAAAATTTCAATAATAACACAAACTTTTTTTTTTTTTTTTAACTTTATTTATTCTCCTTTCTTTGTACATAAAATGTATAATAGCAAATAGTATATAATAACATAATGTATAATAACAAATAGTATGAACAAGAAATGAAAACCCACTAAGGCACTGCCTGTAATATTAAAACAAAATACTATATTTCCAAGTACCCAAAGTATAAAATAGACTTAAAAAACATATAAAATATAAAGATAGTATAAAAAGTTAGTATTACATAGGTAGAATAAGTGAAAAGGGTTTTTTTCAGCTATTATAAAAATATGGAGAAAAACATACTGATTTTTTTTTTTTTTTTAGTTATTATAAAAAAATAAACAGAAAACATATTGTACTACAGTTTAGAGAGTTACAGAAAGTGAGTTGTAGAAGGATGGATAAATTTATAGAAAAAGCGTTTCAATATCTACATTATTCAACCATAATTTTACCTCTTTTACATATTTTATCATTTTATTTATTATTTGAGTTTGTAGTTAGAAGGTTAAATGTACGAGGACCAATGAAACTGCTATGTGTCTGCAACAATTTAGTATTGTAATAAACACAATTAAATAACTTTGTTTCAATTCCACTTTATTATTTTTTAATCCAACCGGTTTCGGTTCGTACTGAACCTTCCTCAGGGGTGAATAAAAATATATTGAACATAATACAGAAAAACATGGTATTTATAAGTAAAATTAGAAGAGGGAGACAGAATATCAACTAAGGTGGGGGCGATGAGGGAGGTGTCTAAGAGGGAGGGGTGAACGTGGGTGGGGGTAATGGAAATATTTTAAAAATCGGGGTGTTAGACAAATCTAATTGTTTATTAAGTAAATTGGTTTTATTTATTTTTAATGACTTTTTTATTTCAAGGGCTTCAAGATTATTAAGGCGTAGACCTATTAAAATTGTAGACGATTTTTAAAATATTTCCATTACCCCCACCCACGTTCACCCCTCCCTCTTAGACACCTCCCTCATCGCCCCCACCTTAGTTGATATTCTGTCTCCCTCTTCTAATTTTACTTATAAATACCATGTTTTTCTGTATTATGTTCAATATATTTTTATTCACCCCTGAGGAAGGTTCAGTACGAACCGAAACCGGTTGGATTAAAAAATAATAAAGTGGAATTGAAACAAAGTTATTTAATTGTGTTTATTATAATTATGTATTCCCACAAAGTGTTTGCCACATATCAAGATTTAATTTAGTATTGGTTTGTGGGGTGTAAAATGTATTATTTATTCTTTTGCTCGTTCTGTTTTCATTTATTTCGAAATTATTTTTGTTTTTAAATACATATTTCAAAGTTTGTAATATAAATAATTTACGTATATTAAATATTTTAGTTTCTCTGTATAGTAAACTGGTCGAGAATGTTTTATTTTTGTTATATATGACTTTAATTATGTGTTTTTGAATTATTTGTAGTGGCTTCATAAATGTATCAAGTGCACCACCCCATCCTATAATGCCATAACTGATTGATGATTGCAACAGGGAAAAGTAAATCATTTTCAATTTTTCAATGTTTAGTACTTCCTTAAGTCTATAAAATATGTAGGTCAGATATCTTAATTTAGAAGTGATTTGATTAATATGTGATTTCCAATTAAGATTTATATCTATTGATACTCCTAAATATTTTATATTTTCGACATTAGTGAGTTCGTTGCACATGAAGCACATTTCTTGATTGTAACTGGTATTATGGATTCTAATTTTAAGGTTGTCTTTAGGTTTATTTTTAATGGTTTTATAAAATGGCAAGTAAAATGTTTTGCTATAGTTTAAAACGAGTTTGTTGTATTTTAGCCATGTTGAAACCAGTGAAATACAATCAGTTGCTTTCGAAAAAGTTTCTTTCCAATGATTACCCTCTACTATTATTGCCGTGTCATCTGCGTAAGAAACAATTTTAGAGTTAGTGCTAATTTTTCATCCAATGATATTCTTCCATTTGTAAGCATTGTCTTTTGCATTAAATGTAATACGTTAACAAACCGTGTTTTATTCTACCTAAAATAAGTCCTGAACATAATATCGTCATCAAACAATAGGTGATTCTTCACTAACAGCGAAAATGATCCTTCTTGGTCTCTAGTTGCGTATAATTCGTTAATAGGTAATCTTTTTTAGATTTGTAATAATAATATAAGTACAAATCATCGTCTTCTTCTTCCTCCATTAGAAACTCTACTTGGGTTTCCATTAGTGTAAATTAATAACAGTACAACACAACTGACTTCATCGTCAGACTGCGCTATATTGAAGGCGAAGGCGGTCGCGGTCTACTGTCTCGGTCTTCGGTCGCGGTCGCGGCGCGAACCGCCGTCTTAAGGCGTGAATACATTATGGCCTAGTCAACATTGGTTTCTAACTAGGCATTACCTGTTCTAAGAAACTAATGATGACATCAATTTTTGCTATTTGGTACGTAATATCAAATTATAAAGATTTTTTTAAATTACATTAGGGGGCATACATTAATTACGTGAGCAGTTTTTCTTCCAATCTGACCCCCCCCCCTTGGTGAGATAAATTTGGGCCACTTCGTACATTCTTTTCAAGTAACGTAAAATTTTACTGGACATCCCCCCCCTTTTGAGCTCACGTAATGTTTTTTTTTTTTTTTTTTACATTAACTCCGCACAGGAGGCCCTGAGGAAAATAATTTTCCTCAGGTCCTATGTCATCTGGGATGCTGTGTGGAGGGTCTTTTTGAGGAGAGGAAGAAATGAACATTGCTCTTGCAGAGACCCATGTTGTAGGAAGGAGGAAACACAGAAGCCGGCAAATTATTCCACAGCCGGACTGTTGAACACAAGAACGAGTCGAAGAAACGACCCGTTATCATGTGACAAATGTCAACCGTGTACAAATGTTCCTCGGAGCATCTTCCATTGTAATACCGGTAGAACAAGGATAGCATTCCCACCCGACGCCTGGTATTTTGGAGCCCCAGACCAGAGGTGGCTGCCAAATTCAACCGTGGGGCGCACTTGTGATTTGTACAGGGTTAGCAGTTGTGTACTATTAAAGTATCTGCGGGCCCTGTACAGTACGCCCAGTTTTTGAGAGGCTAACTTTACTCTGGCTTCGATGGAGCCCCATACCTGAGCTGGTCACTTAGGGTTACACCAAGCATATCTATGGAAGGCCTGTATGCTCCCTTATATTAATTTATTTGTGTTGGTAATGCAATAAAGGCTCGTTTTTAATTTATTTATTTCTTTTTGTTCCAGGTAATCTTTCTTATTCACATCTCAAAAGAAAAGAAAGCAAGGTCGTCAGACCGGTAAATACCAAGGCTGACTACATAGGTATGGATTTTGAAGTGTCACGTGATCTTGTAAGTATCATCGAGCAACGACAGTTTGCAAATGGCGAAGATTGTTGTTTATACTCGTTGTTACTGATAATAATAATAATAATTGGATAATTTATAAAGCGTCATTTTTGTAAAAAATCACCTAAAAGGCGCCGTACAATTTATTAGGAATGCTTAGGTTCTAACTAATTTTACTATTTACAAATGGATACAGAAACATACTTACCTGGCAGGTCACTTCCAATAAACACACTTTAATTAGAAAGTTTTTGCTTGGAGAAGATACGGCTTTGCACGCGGAGGACATTACAGTTAACACACTGGACATTGCATGATTTTACATTATTTGCTACCCTCATCACTGTTAGTAATACATTTATGAATAGATTAGTGGCAAAAGTAGAGTTCGTATTTATTTTAAAATACTGGAGAATTTAGGACTATTGGAGATTAGTGGCAAAAGTATAGTTGATCACCATCATCACTATTGGCTCTACAACCCATGGTGGGTCTTGGCCTCCTCAAGAGTCTTCCTCCACTCATCTCGGTTTTGAGCCAGCTCTCTCCAGTTTTGAAGCTCCAAGATAGATATGTCTTTGAGGACGTTGTCGCTCCATCTTAGTCTTGGTCTTCCCAGGCTCCTTCGCCCTATTGGTCTTGAGTTCAGCAGGGACTTTGGTGCTTGATGCTCGGTCTTTCTCTCCACATGACCCAGCCACCGAAGTCTTCCCAATTTTATAAATTTTGCGACGTTTAGCTCCTTAAACAAAGTATAGAGCTCATTATTATAACGTCTGCTCCAAAATCCATTTTCTAGAACCGGTCCGAAGATGCGCCTCAAAATTTTTCTTTCAAAAACGTCCAGTGCTCGCTCATTCCTCTTAGTTAGTACCCAAGTATCAGCTGCGTACGTAAGTACTGGTCTGATAAGTGTTTTGTACACTAATATCTTCGTGTTTCTGGACAGTAGTCTGGACTTTAATTGGTTTTGTAAGCGGAAATAACAGCGATTTGCGTTCACTATAGTTGATATTTATTTTAAAATACTGGAGAAATTAGGACTCTTTAGGGCTGGAGAATATTCATGAAATGACCTTCACAAACGCTTACTTTTTTTTTTCTCTACGTTTTTACAGGTTTATGTTGTTTACCATAAGCACATATTATTAATACACAGTTTTTTCTTAATTTTCTAGATATTTGCCATGAAGTGAGAATCATTTAAATATACTAAATTTAACCTTCTTGTTCTTTATGTAAGTAAAACGGCGTTCTTTGCGCACCACAATGTTTATCTCACCTGAGAATTAAAAAAAAAACGGTGCTCTACAAATTATCCAATTATTCTTATTATCATTAGAGGTCTTCTGTTTTTGGATAGGAATTTTTTTTTCAGAATATTTGGATTATTTTAAACATTGAGGTTTACTTTGCGACAGCACTGACTTCTTAATTTGTCGGTTGCGCTCTACTCTAGTCTGCCTTCGATAGGTACCAAGTGCCCGCGTTATAATAAACCATTAATATCTTCCAAAGCGTTCTGGAACTCGTATTTCAAAGGTTAGCAACACCATGAATTTGAAAATGAGATTCTCTGATAATGAATTTTTCCATCATTATCTTGGTGGGATATGCTTCTGAAATTTCGCCCAAGGGAGCATTCAAATTGATAGTAGAAACAGTAAACCGGTTCATTATGTATCGTGTAGATACACCATTTTCTCGGAAGAAAGAAACGTTAATTAAAATTTGAGTTGAGCCTTAGAAAACGTTCGCCGCACAATGGAAGCGATTGAGACGCGGCTCAGCTTCAGGATTCAGAAAATACAGTACACTCTCGATTTAGCGGTCCGGATTAACCGGGAAATTACTGAACCGAAACGTTTCAAAGATTTTTTTTTAAATTGGCTCCACACAGGAGGCCCTGAGGAAAATAATTCCCCTCGGGGCCTTTGTCATCTTAGGGGATGCTGTGTGGAGGGACTTTATGGGAAAGGAAGGAGAGGAAGTTCAGGGAAGGAAAAGGAAACCATTTGAGTTTGATAGGAATCTGGGGGTCAGTGAATTATGGGACGTATGAATCCATCACTCCCACTGTGGTGCGAGGCGATGTTCCGAGAGAGTACGGCTGGAGAAGTCAAAGGGACCCCCTCAACCATTCTCTCCCGATCCGGCCTGCCATGCAACTAGTGGGCAGACGCATCCGCCGCCAAGACCCGGATAAACCTCACCCCATGAACCCGGGCATTCCGGCTTAGTCAACAAACGTAGTGAACTACTTGGGGTGACCTACGGCAGAGGTGTTGGTTATCCAATAAATAGTTCCCGGGCAGCGGTACCCATACCGCCCCCCAAATTTAAATAGAGTAAGAGTACCTAAACGAATTTAAACATTTTAAAACAAACCAGTGTCAGATAAATGTTATTTTGGTTTTGATAACGAACCGTGTTGCATTTCGTTCTCCATCTTGAGCCGTTATTACTTATTTTATGACGTTTTTTCAATAATTTAATCATGTACATTTTTTAATTACTTCTAAAAATTGTTATTTTTTTTATATTCAATAAATTGTGTGAATCGAAAGTCTTTAATATTATTATTTATTTATTAACGTTTGGGAAATTAACAGTTGAATTATATATATTTTTTAAATTGTACTAAAAGTACAACCAATTATGGAATTCCTGATTCCCAAGAAGTGAACAGATAAACTGAACAGAATTATATAAAACAATAACTATAATATTGAAGTTAAGTTAAACTGTAAGAAGACAAGGATGGAACATAAAACAAATTAGATTTATAACAAAAACAACAGAAAAATTAGGTACTGACGACATGTCAGATAAACACTCTTTTAAGGAATTTTTAATAATTTAAGTAATTATTGAAGCAAGAATTTCGTTTACAGTTTGTTTTGCATTATTCAACTTTGTATAGGATAGAAGAGTGTGTAAGCCGCAGGAACATTAAAATTAATCTTATTTAGCCACTCTGGGCACTGAATACAGTATATCAATTAATTTAGACACTCAATGAATCAATTTTAAAGTATGAATCCATCTCTGCATAATTAGGTAAATTGAATGTATACTTAATATGACGAGAAGCGACTGTTCGTGTATTGCGCAGCCCTCAGAATATCTACACTGCACCTAAATAAGTTTTTAAGCATTAGGTTTTTAAAGATTTGTAATTGAAATGTACCGGATTAACCGAAAAAACAGTTTAAGTGTTTTTTCAGCAACTTTAATAAATCGAGAGTTTGCTGTACCACATGTTATAAAGAATATATTATTATGGGTAGGATTTAATTTTGCAAGATGTAGTTTAATTATGAAAATTTCATTAGCGACAGAGGGTCGGGCGGAAAGCTGCGAAGTAGTGAAAAGTAGGTCTCTCCGCGGTGAGGTTTTTCCTCGTGTCCCGGTTCGGTTCACAAACAACCCGCCGAGGAAGGATCCTACTTCTGCATTCTACAAAGAACCGAATTTGTATAAAATTATATAAGGAAATTGGCCAAATGTTGTAGCTTATTTTCGGTAAAGATTTGAATACCTAATTTTGAACTTTAAACACCACAATAACTAAATTCAGCTGCATTAATTATTTGCTCCGTTTATTGTTTTGCTAATTGCTTGATTTACCATGCGGTTTCCCCTAACAATAATTATTTGCTGTGTAAAAATATATTTTGCATTAATTGCTAGATTTTAACCGGTTTCATTTTATAGAAAAAAAGCCTTTTTCCCGAAAATTGATTATGTTTACTTCGGTGTAAAGAGAAATTTTGATATTAGTTTTTCTTCTTCTAATTTTATCAAGTTTTTTTTTAAATTTACCCTTTGTTGGGTAATGTATATCTTTAAATGATGTTAAATTTCATCATCCTACTTCGTTAGTACCCATTCAGGTTCTTAGTTTAACCACTCTATTAATTAACGTTATATTTCAATAATGAAGATCTGTTTATCATTCAAAGACGAAGTGCAGAGTGCAGAAATGCAGATGGCTGCAATCGACTAACCGATTTAAGTGTTTCCGAAGTAATTAATGCAATTCTCCGGAGTTAACTTGATAAAGAACGGGAACCCCGGTTCACCAGCTCCGTTTTTAACCTCTAGTGTGCCAAGAAATCCACCGTGGATTTCTAAAGTTTGTACCCATCATTTACCGGCGAATCCACCGTGGTTTCGCTAGTAGCTCACAGCATTTAGTTTGATTTCATATTGTTTTGATAATAAAAACAAATAATTTTGTAAAACACCACTATATAGTATACTTTTGTAAAACGCCACTGCTTGTCACGATTATTTTGTACTGGTGAAAGTTAGTGGTGCTGGCGGCACGGTATCGCTTCGAAGTAAATAAGCACACACTTCACGACTAAAAATTACACATCTACCGGATCTGCCGGATCTGCCCTGATGATGGACACTGCAACGATGTCCGAAACGTTGGCTAAAGAAGGAGGTAGCGCAACACGGCATAACACCCCAAAAACAAATAACGAAAACACCACTATATAATCAAAATTATCAACAAGTTTCAAAACCAGAGGTTTTTTCGTCAGGATAAGATTAACCACTCCGATTTATCGCGAATATGCAATTTTACGTCTTAAACGAAATGTCAGATCTACAAAAACTTTGAGTTATTTCCGCTTCACAATTAAAGCTCTTTAAATGAAACAGTTCTGAACTTAGCCGAATACTAAAAACTGTTTTTGAAAGGTTACGAAATAAGCTTTCAAATTGCCATATTATAAATAAATATTAACATTTGTAAATATTAAAATTTAGAATGCAAACATAAAAAAATGTTAAAATTACTCACTTGATGTTTTTATGTGAAAACGTTACTAAAATCACGGATTATTTAAAAAAAAACAATTCTTATTATATTGTACAAATGTATAATAAACAATTTAGAAACCTCACTTTTATATCATTTCATACAAGAATATTTAATAAAAATTAACAATATCTAGCGGCCCGTAGGCGATTTGGCGGGTAAAATATATATCAACCGTATATCTGTTAGAATAGGTCTTTTTATGTATTTCTATGGACCCCTTGAATAGGGATGTGCAACATGATTTATTATCGACCTTTTACTTTTTGTTTTAGGGATGTCACTATAACAATAACGGAGTTATAACGATTTCTCCAATGATTTCTCAAATGACGGTACAAAGTGTGTTTGCAAAGATTGAAGAAGTATATATTTTATTCGCTTTGCAAGATAATAACGTATCTTAATATCATTCTAGATTGCCTTTTCGTCACTTGCAAATATGTTTATTTTACTCGTATCTGTGAAAAACCGCGTCGCAAAATTCCATGTTAAATGTCATATTCGATTTTTCAGATGTCGGAGTAGGTACTGTATTTATTTACAGAAAAGCCTCGCATGACTTATTTTTATTGTGAAGTCCGCTTATTTAGATGGAAAATATAATAAAACTGAAGAATATTTTCGTATGTCTTCTGTATATCACATTATTAATATTTTATGACATTAATGAGAAAAAAAATACTTAGTATTCCAAGGGTTAATGAACGCCTCAAATGCTCCTTATTGCGAGTTATTTATTTCCCAACTATTGTCGTGAAATTACACAGATATCCACGTTTTGGCTTACTTGGATCTCTTTCAAGCGCGCATTCATTAACGGTTGAGATGTTAAGTAATAAATTGAGGTCACGGAACCATTGAATAGTAAAATAATTACAGATTTTTAGCACCCATTGCTTATTTTAATGAAATATTTGGCGAATGAATTGTCTTTCAAGAGGTTGCTAAACTTTAATTAGTATTAACCATTTACAATAAACTTTTACTCTACAATCTTTACAGCTGTACCTGAAGCTAATTTTCAGAGTGTGATAGACCACCAGTGAAATTCTCCTTCCCCTCTTTAATGTTCCCACTGGTTCCGGACATCGGCAAACAGTTGGAGCTTTTGTGCGACATTCACACAAAAAGTAGGATTTTTTAAAACCAGAACAGTACTCGTGTTCTGAAAGTCAGATAAAGGAGGGTGATAGTTGATAGGTTAATATGACCACTTAGATTTTACACATATTTAGATCCAACCTTCTATATCCTACGTCTTATGCACTGTTGGTATGTAGGTTAGGTTCTGAATAATCCTGGTGAAAACCCGTCTTTATTTTCGAAATCGTACTTGAAATTGTTTCAGTGACCAAACTCCAATAGTCAGATTCTCTAGCCTTTCTTTTTTCTCATTCATCCCTCCCTCTCAGAATATAGGGGGTGCTATTATTATTACAGATTTATTCGGAAAGCTAAAACCTGCGTACAATAATACTAATTATGCTTGTACCTACCTTATCTGAAATTTAACCCAAATAGCTAGTTACCCAGTGTCCGATTTCGTAAAACTTTTGCCCAATCTGAATGTTTCGAACGACCATAAATAAAATGTTTCTTGCTAATACACAGTATTGAAATAATCGTGAAAGTCATTAGCGAAAACCTTGAAACTCAACAATGGATTAATATTAATCACCATAATCAAATGATTTAGACATTATATCTATCGATTTGTCCAATAATACCTTATTAGGGCCCCTTTCAGACCATTTTATTGCAGAGATAACCAACACAAAATAAATCATGCCTTAATCCAAAAGAAAACCCCTAAGACATAAAAAATAATCACACCTCTATAGCATAGAATTATTAATAATAATAATTCTTTATTCCAGGATGTGGGGAGGATAGTGCAATCCCACACGTCATTAATTAAAAGATATTTTCTTCGTTTTTGGTCAAAAATAATTTTTTTGTAAGTACTAAAATATACTAAAGATAGCCTATATTATTTTGGTTATTTTCGTTATTTGTTTTTGCGGTGTTATGTCGTGTTGCGCTACCTCCTTCTTTAGGCCAAACTTTCGGCCGTATCTAAACGTATCTATATTATTTTGCTTCAAATTTTGAGAAAATTTCAAAGATATAAACATGAGAAAATATTTTAAATCCATGTTTTTATGCGCACAGATCTCCTTATGCTAAAATTAAAACTTTATTCTACACGCAGTTAATTTAATTATTTCAAAGTGTTGCAAAAACCAAAATGTTGTATTTATATTAAATACAGATAGGTACTATAAATGGAATTAAAAGCATTTTTAGCACAAAAAATAATTTCTCCAAGGTTTGCAAACTTTCAAATTCAGTTTTTTCAATATTACAATTGACGCTGATATATTGGGTATTATGGAAATGCAATATTTCAACTCTAACCCATCGACATATAAGCTATTGATATTTTTCCCTTTTTTTCCAACTGATTTTTTGGAGCCGGTCGTTTCTATGCATTTAAAAAGAAAATAAACAGCTGATGTAACCCCGCTAGCAACCGATTTTTTTCAAACCTGAAAACTTTCTTCGTATTCGAAAACGAAAGCACAAAAAAAATATACTACAAAATCGATTCCAAATTTGATGTATTTTCACCAGTTTCCTGTTTGTACCCCCAGCTTCCGGATACCATGTATATGTGTGTATCGAACATGGCTCCACCGCTCAGTATAAAAGTTGGCTTAAAGTATTTACAAGTTGCAGAGCCAATATGCCTCTCATTGGGCACGCCCGGACGGCTCAGGCTCAGACCTCTCCCCGAGGAGACGAGAAAACAATCGCCACTTCGGGAATCTGTGTCGATTTCATTTTGTCTAAATCTCCTCGCGCCCTGGGACCGGAGGCGGAGGACCGGAGATACAACAACTCAGGAGGATAACGACGATTTATCCTGTTTATTTTTATCAATTGGTTTTGCCATCCCCAAAACTTTGGTAACTGATGTTGAATCGTTTTGTTAAAAACTATTTTTTGTACATTTTTTATATTGTTATTTTGTGTGTTTTTTATTGATATTTTATTAAGCGTGTACCTATCCCATACAATATATACATATTTTACATATGCGTATATATTTTTTAACATTAAAATAAATTAATACTCAAAATTAAAAATTGGATTAAAGAACAAAAAAGACATTATTTCCAAAATCTCATTATATAATAAGAATAAAACACACACACGTAACACACAAAAATAAATATAAAACACATCATTAAAAAATATATTTTACCTTAATTATAAATTTTAATTTTATCTTTTTTTTATGCAGCATTATTTTTATATTATTTTTAATGTAATAAGTAAAAAAAATTGTTTTATAAAATGGAGGCCTCCGCACAGGTGAGCTACCCAGTGAGACCGACATTGCTGAATTGTATTTAAAAATGTGAGATATTATATCAAATAAATAAAATAAACATTAGCTCCATACAGGCGGCCTTAAGGAAAATAATTTCCCTCAGAGCCTATGTTATCCTTGGCGATAGATAGTACGTGGAGGGTATTTTTAAGGGAATGAAGTTCTGGGAAGGAAAAATTTGAAAAGGGTTGGTAGGAATCTGGGCATCAGTGGGTCCAGGAGTGACCGACGTATCCCTTCCACTGCTGTGCAGTGCTAAGCCTCCAAACTTAGCGAACCATTTTGAGGTGATTGTGGTAGAGGTGTTATCTAATAAAAGTAGTTATCTAGTAACAGTTTCACTACAAAACAAAATCACTACAATACTACACTAAAAAACTACACGAATGCCATAGAAATAATGCTCAATATCACTGCCCAGTCATATAAAAAACATAAAATAACTCAGAGTAATAGTTGATGAAAATCTTAGATGGGACCTACACATCAAAGATATTACTTAAAAACTCACAATATTTCTTTAAAAATCTAAGAAATGTGGTAAATGATAAGGATTTGAAGAAGGTTTACAACGCGTTATGTCATTCTCAAATTGAATATGGAATTATAGGATGGGGATTTACTACACATAAATACATACACCACCTGAATACAATTCAAAAAGGAATTATAAAGACCGCGCTGAAATTACCTATTAGAACGCCTTCGATTGAAATTTTCAATAGCTTTGACGTACCAAATGTACAACGAATATATGACAAAAATATATTATTGAAGCTATTCAAAAATACTGAATCCTCTGCTAGACCGCGTATCCATCACACTAGATCGAATAAAAATGACATAAAAAAACATCTCGAGTTATAAAACCACATTCGGACAAAGAAACTACACTTATTTTGCAACTAAACTCCATAATATTCTTCCCCAAGACATAAAACTAATAAAAAAAATTAATTAGTGCAAATCAAGAATAAAAACATGGCTGAAAGAGGTCAACGAAAACACTCTAATGACACTAAAACGTGATAGAAGACAATTAAACTATAATTAAACAATTTTAGTCCGCTTTGGCACAGGAATCCCTAGTGAGGAGGACTAAGAAATACAATATCTTTACCTAACATAACCATTATATTTTGTATACTCATAGAATTATTTTATATAGTTGCTTAAATCAAAAAAATGGGGCGGCGGTACCTACACCCGCCTAAAATTATTAGTTTACTAGCGCAGACCCAGGCATGAAGTAGGTATTTATAAAATTACCCTACATTCTTGGTATTCCCTGTTAGATTTGTCTATTATTTTACTTTGCCCTTTACAAAAACCTAAAAAAAATCGATCATAATATCATTTCCATTTTTCATTGCTGCCATTACACTAGTGTGTGAGTTTAGCAATAATCCGTTGAAAAGCTCGTGTTTCGCGTAACGAATTTCGTTTTAATACTCCTTTGTGATTTAGCGAAAAAACGCAATATCTGCTCTCTTCCTTCCGTTGTTATTGGCAACGTGAAAATGAGCGCCGGATGAAAAGCTTCAAGGGGCTTGAAATAATTGGATAACCGAAGGAAAACGCCATACGCCATTACTGTACGGGACTTTTCTTTTCAATTATTTCCACTCTTACTATTTCATGGAATTATAATTTTCTTCGTGTGATTGGAAAACGCTATTTAATTCCTTTCGAAATACCACACACCGTAACATTATATAATATTTTATATTATTTTTAAATACATCTATCCGAACTTCACTTTTGTTTTCTTGATTGAATGAAGGAATGACTGAAGTGGAGTTTTAGAAATGGAAATTAACGCTTTGTCGATGACAAAGCGTTAATTTTGATTCTATCTTTGCTCATTTATTTGGTGGCACGTACATACGATCACGTACACGTATATATATTTTATAATATTTACAACAGTAATTGGAATTTGACTCAGGACCTAGCGTTGTTGACTTCTGTCCTGGAGAGGAAGGTTAATAATAATAATAATAATAATAAGCCTTTTTATTCTGGACTTCTGTTAGGTATGTATTAGACATGATCTTATTTGTTATAGTATATCCCGAAGCTCAGTTTGCCTCTTGGCATAGGCCTCCTCTAACATTTTCCATTGGGACCTGTCACGCGCTACTCTTCTCCATTGATGTCCAGCAGTGAGTTTTAGGTCATCTTCCCATCTCATGTGTTGACGTCCTCTACTTCTCTTGCCATCTCTGGGATACCAGTCAGTGACATTTTTGCACCATTTCTCTTGTGGATCGCGTATCATGTGTCCTGTCCATCTCCACTTTTGTTGGTCTATTCGGGTAACTACATCGGCAACTTTAGTTTTCTCCCTTATTGTGCTACCTCTCACTCTGTCCTGTTTCCTTGTTCCTGTCAAACTTCTCTCCATGGCTCTCTGGCAGCGTTCCAACTTTTCTCTGTGGCGTTTGGTGAGTGCCCAAGTTTCACATCCATAGGTGATGACTGGAAGTATACACGTGTTGAAGACTTTCCTTTTTATTTGCATACTTAGCTCCTTAGATTTCAAGACTTCTTTCAAGAGGAGAGGAAGGTTAAATCCTAGTAAATCAATAAAAATAATTTTAAAAGCCGTTCTTGTATTGTAGCCAGTATTATATAATAGTGAAAAAAAAACTTTTTTAAAGATAATTTTTTTTATTCATTATTTACGTATAAATTTATTTATTGCAAATAAAAATATTTGCCTATATATTTGTTTTTTAAAGGAAGCAATTTTGTTAAAATAGACCATTCTTATAGCGAGGTTTGTGTTTGTTGGAACTATATTGAAAAATAAAACAACACTAAAAAAAATCAAGAAAATCTAAATAAAGGTTTCGTATACATGTATTTCAATTTCAGTGCCGGCAACCCGGGCTTTTATTTTATTTTCATTTTTATATATGTATATAAATCGGAAGACCCGTTTCTCTGCATTAGCAACAAATTGATGAAATTTTGACAGTTTTTTTTTTAAATATGTTACATTTTCTAGATTAATTGCAACATCTTGCTCTGGGTGTAGATGAGGTGTGGAGCTTTAAATTTCGTTTTAATACGCTGAATTTTACTTATTTTAAAATTGTTAACAAGAAGACCGGAGAAATTGAAATGTCTTGTAATTTTTCGATGCGCGCTGTTTTTTTAAACTATTTATCTTGATTTTTTTAGTATCATATCAAAATGTACAACCGCATCTCCAACCATATTTTTACATCCTAATTATAAAGTTCCCATATCTCCAAATGAATATACCTACTTATCTAGGAATCTTTTATTTTGATGCGTGTGTGCATCTATATGTGTGCATATATATGTGTACATGTGTTGGTATACGTATGTACATTCATACATATCAATATTTTTAAGGAGATATTTTATATACTTTAATCACTTTTATTTCGTTAAATGAAAAAAATTACATTGTATAACACCACTATATAATCCGTATTATCGACATGTTTCTTTTATTTCGTGTTAATTTTCATGTACTGCTTCACTTTTTATAACATTTAAATTTTTTTGTATAATTAACCGTCTCAGAATAGACACCGTCTAGTGAGGCGGTTAACGTACTTGATTTTTTAGGATTATTTTATCTCAATAAACGCCCGGGTTGCCGGCAATTAAATTTAAAACAAAACTAAACTTCCTGACAAACCTTTCCACCACATTGCCTAATCGACTAACATTCAGTTACCTACATATTATTTATTATTCTTGACTGGTATTTCTCAGTCAGCTGTAGATATTCCTCGCGAAACGCCGTATAAGAAAATGGGTTATATCTATTTACGATACTTTTGTGTTCCTTCGACAAATACACCATCTGTCTTCTGTTTCCCGGGTGAGTGAGATTCTAGAATCTGTCGTTTTCTTTCAGAGTATTTTCTCGAAAAAAGCACATAGTTGCTCTTGTTGCCGACTCTGACGGGACTTGAAAGCTAATCTCTTGTTTATGTTTCATCATGGCCTCGCTTGCAGTAGTACCTAGTACCTACGCTCATGCAAAATTTAGCTTCGATTAAGTATTATAAACATTACTGTAATGAAACGATAAATTTTGTTTGCATAAAACACTAATTAAATTTTATTAATTTGTGTTGTTTCTAATTAAAAATAATACATACTATACTTGCGGCGTGGTGCAAAGTGGAAGGTACTCTAAGTATCGCCCCAACACACCACCATTCAGAACTGAAACGTTATTTGAAATAGCTTTAAATTAAGTTACTCCACACTGAGGAAAATAATGCCCTTCTTGAAAAAAGACCCTCCACACAGCATCTCCGGTTTTGACATAGACCCTGAGGAAAATAATTCCCCTCAAGGGTCTATGTCATCTTTGGGGAGGCAATGTGAAGGGTCTTATGAGGAAAGGAAAGAGGAAGTTCTGAGTAGGAAAAAATTATGAGGGGTGGGTAGGAATGTGGGAGTCAGTGTCCTTAGAATCCATCCTTCAACTGCGGTGTAAGGCGATTTTCCGAAAGAGTCCTGATGGAGAGATAAAAAGGTTTCCCCTTAATCAGTCTCTCCCGAACCTGCCTGCCATGCAGCTGGCATCCAGGCACTCCTGCCAAGTCACCAAACCTAGCGAACCACTTGGGGTGAATTATCAGATATTACCCCATCTCTTCCTCCCAACTTCAGCCTCACAATATAATCTAATTGAGGATGCCATAGTCTCACTATCTCTAGGCAGTTGGGACTCTTGTGCGGTTTTCACGTAAAAATAAAGTAAATGAAAAAGTTTATTTTGTTCGTCAATCAGTTGCGTTCAGCTATTCGATGAAGCTGAGTTTTTAAATGAGTGCTTCACGATTTTAAAATAATGGATAAGATATACTTTCAAAATGCTTCCTACATGAACAAACCTAAAAAAATCGCACGGGTCTTGTTGTGGGATCGGAATTTCACGACAGTTCAGAAAACATTTATTATAATATTTTCACAATATCACAAAACCGTAAAAAAGCTTTTATGCTTAAATTAACAACTAAAGGCCCACAGCTCATCATCGAAATGATGTTGCGTCATAAAAATTGTTGCATTGATCTAGAAATTACTGACAGAAAGTGCTCTGCAATTTTCACGACGCCCGAATTCACCGATTTTGACGCTTCAATACCTACTGATTAATTTTTAAGACAAGACGTTACATCGGGTCACAAAATACGTATTCAAATTTAATTAAAATCAACAATGCACACAAATGCTGACCCTGTTTAAATCGCAAGTGTGCCCCACTGTTAAATTTGGCAGCCACCTCTGGCCTGGAGCTGCAAAATACCTAAAAAGAAAACCCTTGTCTCTGCGCAGAAACGGGCGGTCCGTTTGATATAATCCCCTATCTCAACAAATGGATTGCAATCTTTAGAACACATACGTCGGGTGAGAATGCTGTCCTTGTTCTGCCAGTATTACAATGGAAGATGCTCCGAGGAACTAGCATAATCTCTTCGGCAGCGTTGCATAGTCGGGTAACACGCTAAACGCTCGCCCAACACAGGCACACTGTTGACGTTTGTGACGTGACAATTTTTTTTTTTTTTTTAATTTTCTTTATTCATTTTTTGTTTGTTACAGGTTTGTTTTACACGGTTTTTCGACTACCAAGCTATGCAAATGCCCGTATTATGGTAGTCGAGATTCATAAGATGTTATATTAAGTATAGAATATTAAGTATAATCATCCGTATATGTAGATGAAAGTACAAACATATAGCATACATATTAAGGAAAATATTCATACTGGTAGGTGTATTAGGTACATGATCACATACAGGAAAGGAGTTTAATTAGGTGAATCTTGTGTAAATAAAAATAAAATAGAATAACAAATAAAAATAGAAATATTTTAAGGATAATACAACTAAAAATAAGAATATATATATAAATCATCTATACAGATGAACAATGATAGTCTTAGACCCCAAAAAACAAAAGCTGGTATTCCTAGGCAGCGTATGAAATGGACAAACGATGTAAAAATGGTCACAATGGGTGGTTTGTACGACTTTTTCATGAGTTCAACGATTTGCCGGCCTCTGTGTTTCCACCCTCCTGAAACATGGATCTCGTCAAGACCCAGGTTCACTTCTTCCTTGCCACAAAAAGATCCACCACACACAAGACATCCCCAAAGATGACATCATTGGCCATGAGGGAAATTATTTTCCTCAGAGCCTCCTGCCTGGAGTTATGGAAAAAATGCGTATTAATTTAAATGTTTTTTTTTTAAATTTATAAATGACCTGCCGCACATTTGAATTGAATTTTATAATTGTTTTTTCATGAGTTTATTTATTGTTCTGTTATACGTGGTGGAATTATAATATTATATTAAAATTGAAATTAAAACACTTTTAAACTTATTTCCACTTATTTATTTCACCAGTACCGGTTTCATCCTATTATGGACATCTTCAGGGTGGCAATTGACATTCTTAATAAATAAGTGGAAATAAGTTAAAAAGTGTTTTAATTTCAATTTTAATTGTTTTTTCACTTTGAAAAAATATTCTCTGCGATTTTTCAATTTTTGAGAACAGCTTGTTATTGGAATAAAGTGTGATTGACGCACCCCCATTCGACACTGTGCATTATAAAAAATATAAATCCATCTGACAAAATCGTAATTCGCAGCGGCCACCGATTGAATCGTTGGCGGCGGGTAATTTTATTTACGTTTGCAGCTCGCACCGAATGTGTTTGACGAAATGTGTTTTGTTTTGTTTGTCGGGGGCTTGTTTGATTTCACAACGGGTTGCACTTTTTATTTTTATATATATATATTTGTTTTTATGTTACACCTCACAATAGCACTGCAACGGAATGAAATCAATCACTCTCTGGTTTACACCGTAAGCGGTTGATACTTTTTTTTTATCATAAAACCATTTTTGAAGAAAATAAAATTTGTCACTTAGTGAACTTGCCCCCGAACATGTTAGAATGTTTCAAAATTCTGGTAAAGTATTCTTGGAAAACTAAGGTTTTATTTTATAAATGTAATATCTACCTACACATAATAGTCATATTGCCTAAAGCAATGCTTGGTGTAACTCTAAGTGACCAGCTCAGGTATGGGGGCTCCATCGAAGCCAGAGTAAAGTTAGCCTCCCAAAAACTGGGCGTACTGTACAGGGCCCGCAGGTACACAACTACTAACCCCGTACAAATCACAAGTGCGCCCCACGGTTGAATTTGGTAGCCACCTCTGGTCTGGAGCTCCAAAATACCTAAAAAAACACTTGACTCTGTGCAGAAACGGGCGGTCCGTTTGATAGATTCTCCCATCTTAACAGTCGGACTGCAATCTTTAGAGCACAGGCATCAGGTGGGAATGCTGTCCTTGTTCTACCGGTATTACAATGGAAGATGCTCCGAGGAACTAGCGTCATTGATCCCTTCGGCACCGGTGTACACGGTTGACATTTGTCACATGAGAACGGGTCTTCTTGTGTTCAACAACTCGGCTGTTGAAGATTTGCCGGCCTCTGTGTTTCCTCCTTCCTACAACATGGGTCTCTTCAAGACCAATGTTCATTCATTCCTCTCCTCAAAAAGACTCTCCACACAGCATCCCAGATGACATAGTTGAACACCTGTTTTGAAGTTAATGTAAAAAAAACGGAATTCATCCCAAGATATTAATTTTTCTGTTAAATTAAATTTTTGGTTACTATTCATTTACTTAGGCAACGCAACGTAAAAACTCATATAACTTATATTCCGTGTCTTTTAATTTCAGTTTCAAAAGCCTACTACTCTCTCGCCTCAAAAAACTTATTTTTAAACAAAAATTATCACTTTTAAATAATCTTAGTAATTAATCCTAGATCCCTTCCCCAACATCCGCGAGAAGGTCCAACTTACCACAATCAATTAACGTTTTTGCAGGCTCCCTTTAACATAAAAAAGAAACATTTAATTTACCATTTTATTCTCCATTGTTAGTCCGAATCTCCTCCGGGCTCCCTGTAAAGGGCTATAGGCTAAATCAGAAGTTAGACACTTTTATGAGGGCTTTATTTGATCCACTTATTTTTTTCCGCCAACCCTTCGCCCTGCTTGCTAGGGGATAATTTCCGGCTTTACTTATGGAATTGTTGCTGCGTTTATTATTTCCTTCTGGTACATAACATAGTTTGCCCTACATAATTAATCCTAGCTGAGCTCCTGTCGGATAATTATTCTATGTAATAAAAACGGATGAGTTGGGATTTTTTGCTTTGTTATTTTTTTTCTTTGTTGCGCTTGATTGTTGTGTAAAGGTTGGAAGAACAAACGCGCACTAGAGATAGTTTTTGGAGATTTTTTTAATTCGGACTTTTTTTTTTCGGACACAATTTTTTGGAACTTAGGTAAACTTATTTTATACAGATATAAGATAATCATAGGCGGCTTGTAACTGAAATTTCACTTTATAAATGTACCTATCTGGTATTATGGGTGTAGAAAATTAATTAATGGGGGTACTACAATTCATACCTGAGTTACTTGTAAAATAATTGAATAAATCGTACTACTTAATCAGTGTTCGCAAAATCATCTCAAGAGTAATAGACACGCAATTAAAATCTGATGGAACCGTTTAAATTCCCCGCGCACGAGTGCTAGTGTGTGAACTGTGAATGTCGTTGCGCTAACATTGTAAGTTAATATTACCAAACGAATACATTCCAGACGCATTGGATTACGCATGATCAAAGTGATGCAAAATTCACATGATGAGTTATATATCTATCACCAGCTTTGCCCTCATGAAAATAATCTGTCTTGCTCATGTCACCGTTTCGGCTTGCCGAGCTACTGTCTCGATAACGCCCGTTGCGGTCCCCATAGTATGGTAAAACCATTAAACTTCCATACTCTTAGGGTAAAACAAACATTTGAATATGCATGTCTCGTTTGCGCTTGAATAAAGACCTGACGGGAATTATGACTGGAACGTACTTTCGTATATCGATGACTGCGGCAAAGATGACGCCGTTGTAAGTTATGTGAAGGTTATGTAAAGACAAGCAGTGCATTGCACAAATGCACATATCTAGGAACCGCCTATATACCTAATTGAAACCCTACATCTTATTAGGTAGTTGTAGGAAATACTCACAAGAAAACACAAACAATTTAACAACAGAAACAAGGAATAGTTTAATAATACCTACGTTAACAAATGTTATTTCGCGATAATAAGTATGTAATCATTTTCAGATGTGTTAATTCCGCCGCGAATGAAGATTTGTTTAATAAAAGTAGAACGACAATATTTTAAATACTACAATTTTTATTTATTGTTTTTAAGTTTATTTTGTAGAACTCTGTAGAACTAGAATAATATTATTATTTAATGTATAAAAATAGTTTAGTATAAACAAGTTCTGCTTTGTAATTATTATTATGCGTTACAGCTGTTTCGCCCTCTGAAGGCATTATCAAAGTGTGGTTGTTACCACCTACATACGATGTATTTATATCATTTCTAGACAGGTAGGTACTTATAATAAATAGCTTTTATTTTTATTACCTGTGCCCCTATTAACTTCCAAGTAAAGTGACTGAAAATATTAATGGTTAAGTTTCCCAATTACTGCATTGTTTAAATTTGACTGAAGGTCGTTATCTGGTCGATAATTATTCCATAAAATGAACCCATGATGATTCATCAGGATTTACTTTATAATACAATCGATATTTTGAAATTTGAAATGGTCATCATTATGCTCTAGAATAAACCCATGATGACTCAAGTATTTACTTCATAGCACAGTTAGGTATTTGAACTAGGTTTGAATATATCTAAAAGTGGCGAACGAATAATATTTTTTGTTCATTGATTAAAATAGCTTCCTGATTTATTAGAGTTTTTATTAATTTCATAATAATATTATTGAAATAATAATAATATTATCGAATATATGAAATAAAAAAACTACAATTTTTAGTTATTCTAATAATACATTAACTATTCCCAAACTTCGCAAAATGTAAATCATCCGGTGTGTGATATTACACAATACAAATTAAAGCAGTATTATTAACTAGTGCGTGAGGGGTGTTCTTTTCAGTGTATCGATGAAGCTTTTTTCCCTTTTAAACTACTTTTATCGCTCTAGTTTCGTTGGGGGGTTGGGTTAAAGTTTATGTACATAGGATTACATAACTGATGGCCCGTGTTCAAAAAGAGCGGCGTGTACTTTAAATGTGACGGCTGGAGCAAATTGGATGAAATTGAATTATATCTATCGCGTTGAATATATATTTTGTAAGTAGAATAGAATGGTGGAGTGCGCGCCTCACAATAAAGCCTTAACGATACAGTAAATATTTAAATATGATTTGATGTTTCGTTTAAGAGATACGGGTTGTTTATTCTTTTTTCTGGCTGTATCCACGCAGCGAACAGACCAAAACAATTTTAATGTGAAGTTTTGTGTTTATTTTCTTGTAGGATACATGGATACGAAAACCTTTTTAAAAGATTATTATTTTTTAAAAACACGTTATAACTTTGTTTCAATTTTGTGAATATTCATGTTGTCTTGGTTTTTTGTGAATAACTGTGTTGAAATATTCGTGTTGTCTTGGTTTTTTGTGAATAACCGTATTGTATTATATTCAATCGTACTAAAAATTTGTCAGAATACGAGTACATATTTCAATTACTTAATAGATTCAGTTTTCAATCTTGATATTATTGTTTTTTGTGGAATTAACCTCTGAGGGCGATGTGATATAATAATATTTTAACCTACTTGGCTTATTAGGTTGCCATGTATACCGGTCGATTAAACTCCAACCTCCTTCCCATCCCCAGAGCATGTGTTCCAGTCCTAACAAATCAGTGCCTGGTGTACCGGTCTCACCGGGACAGGAGTGCTCCTGGTTGGGGTGGTACAATGGTATCGCAGCGAACCAGTTTGTCCAGTTATCTTAATACTGCTGTATCTTTTAAACTTAGCAAACCATAATTTCTATCAATATATATTGTGTTATTACATAAGAAACTATATTAAAATGCTAATAAATTCATTTACGCCCCACAATATTTCGCCTTACAACATTCCCTACTTGTGGTGACTTAGTCCCATTTTATTCTAAAATGTACATACTGAGTATTTTATTATTTTTATATGTATGGCACAACAGACCAGACAATTAATAGGAAACACGGTCGCCGATAAATTAGAATAATATGTATTTTACCAAGCTGTTGCTGTCACTGTCGCTGTTACCCCCCTCTAACACTGAGCGGAAGGGATATCTGCACCTCCGGCTTTCCTGATCTAACTAAACTAAAATCGTCACAATCGATGTTTTATATCCCCCATTTTTTCCCGGTTTTTAAGATTTGTTTACCAACTGTATTAGAAGAAAATATTCTACGTCTGTACGTTTTGCTTTTTTTTTAAAAATACGTTGTTTTTTAAAATACGTTTTACTATACACGATGGCGTTCCATGCAGGCAATTTTAACGATTTTTGTAGGGTCCTAATATTTTATTAAAAAAGCAAAACATATTACATTCAACAAATATTTGTACTAGTATCAAAATCTAAAGAGGAAATTGGGAAACAAGTGTGTATTGTCAAAACGCGGTTTCTTCTTAAGGGCCCGCAACCCGGATTTCTACCGATTTATTACATATTTCCCTTAAAAACGGTAAGTTTTAAAGCTCTTAAAAAATATATGTCATTCTTGAAGATAATATCTAGACTTTGCCCGCACCGAAACGCAAATTATATAAAATTCCCTCGATAGAAAAAAATCGCAAAGTATGCTCCAAAAGTTATTATTAACACGTTTGTTTCAGTTATTTTACAAGTTATATGTATGAAAAAAATTACAGTGTTTCTTTAAATGCTGTTTAAGATAATGCCCGCGAGATTTTTGCTGTATTTTAAACGAGTCGTGTTTTATTAAATATTTTCGCAATTTTCGCATCGATTTTGTCGCTGTAAATGTTAGCGCTCTCCTCTAACATTCGTAATTTCGTATCTCTCCATCGTCTTCTTTTCGATCCCGGTTGCAGAGCCTTAAGGATATTTTCAGACTGGTTCAGATTACACTTCTTTAACAAAAAATAGGACAAATATAACAGATGTTATGTAGTCGACACTTTCACACAAAAGGTTGTGGGGAGAAGGTTAAGTTGGTTCTTTGGAAAAGAATAGGGAAAGTTTCGGGGTTTCTTAGTAGAGATTGTTTCGCAATCGTATAAAAATATTAAAATTAATCTAACATACTCGTATTTGTACGAGTATTATTCTTTTGCTTGCAGCTCTGTAATTCGCCTAACAAATGCGAGATTCCCAGTTCTCAGCGATTGTTCGGAAATAAAATTTTATTCCCATTTGGTTGAATCTCGCCGCACAATATTTTGCTACTTCGAAATCACAATTACATTTTATCAGATTTTTCATTTCGATACAATTTTCTGACAAATTTGATTACAGTTGAAACCCCAGATGAAATATAATTATGAATACAGGACGGTGTTTCATTTATTTGCATAATATTAATCGATTTAATTCACATAGACCATCAGCCAAAACCATTTTTGATATTAATTGGCACATTTTATTATGAAAATGTTTGAATATTTTTTTTACCGAATAATTACACTATATCTATTTTATAATATTATTATCCTTCAGTTAACCTAAAAACGCACCTTTTTAGTGGAAATAATACTGTGAATTTAATGCAAGCGATCATTAAGATTTCCCCTTTTTAAAATAATCTACATATTTGTATTTCTCTCAATCTGGCAATCACGCTTACATTATACGCGGACATATTCGCATGTATCAGAAGACATTATATTAAAAAAATTATAGCGGTTAACATACGAAATAAATCTCGATCCTATCCAAATGGGGTGTAGCGTGGGTGTTAGCGTCGTCAGCGGTGCTCACTTATTTTAGTCAGGTTAGAAAGGTTCAATCCTCAGCCAAACAAAAAAAAATAATTTGAGATTGGTTGATTTTTTTAATGCTTTTAATTTATTAAAAATGTTTATATCAATCATCATGTTGTAGAAATGAGATTCGTTGTACGAAAAATATACCCCTTGCACTCGTAGAATAAGGAAGAACTCCTTTTTTATGCTTTGCACCAGTAAGTCTATTTGGCAGGTTGTTCCTGCGTATAAGAAGATGGGGCAATCAATGCAGCTGGTCTCTTTCGATCCATCGTCTTGGAGCCAGTGGCGGCCGCTGCCCTGAGAATGTAGTGGTTCACTAACAATCCCCTACATATGACAAAAAAATTATGACTTAATTAGGAATTTTTAATTATTAATTTATTTTCAAACAAACTGTTATTTACTCTTACACTGGTTGCACTCATTTTTGTAATAAAATTATATATTATGTTATTAGTATTTAACACAATCAATACACAAAAAATACAAAACAATGATAATTATCACGTCACGGGTCAATAAAATGCCGCGCCGCTAGACGCAATCTGGATTGATCTACATAATATGATCTTCGCCGAAATTCGATTGTATTCGTTTCACCTCGGCTCATGGTTCATGGTCAATCGGTAATCTTCGGCAAGAATCGGATTATGTCGGTTGCGGGTGGCACACGGATTCAAGCCAAATTCTGGTACAAATAGCGAAAACGACGCGCTTCTGACGCACGGCCGATAAGAGAGAGGATACTAAAAGCGTTCTCCCTGATATAAATTCTTAGCATTATATTGGTAATTAAAATAATATTATTTTTGAAATGATTAAATTAGAGAATTTAAATTAGAGATTTTATATATTTAAATTAGAGAAATTAAATTAGTAGCCTTCAGTAAGTAAATAAAGTAAATTTGTCCATTATAATTTGCCAGTGCTGCACACGAACACACTGTGCGACCAGCCGCCCTTGCTTGGAGCGCAGGGGGAGGGATGGATTCATACGTCAGTCACTCCTGGACACATTTACCCTTAGATTATTCCCTCATACCTTTTTCCTTCCCAGAAATTCCTCCCTTTCCCTTTCTTAAAGGACCCTCCACACAGCATCTCTAAAGATGGCATAGGCCCTAAAATAATATATTTTCCTTAGGGCGTCCCGTGTGGGATATATATATCATGCCGTCACCATGACGTTAACTGTTCACAAATTCCTTACCGAATAGTGTATATATTTTCACGTCTTCTTCGCATATTTCCCGCTTAATTTCCCGACGCGACGCGCTCGGAATCGCGATGAAATATATGACCTGGAGAGATGAACTACCTGATGAAATATAGTATTTACCCGCGATGATTATGAAACATATCTTCTGCGATGGAGTTTATTTACCTAACCGAGGAAAAATATGTTGCGATGGTGAAGCCGTCGATTATTGGAGCAGCTGACTGACACTTAACGCCCTCATTGTGATGCCAGATACCTCCCAGCTTTGTTTTAATTCATCAACTAAGTGAAAATAATCTAAAACATTCAGTACTGGTTGCTTAAAAAAATTTGACGGATTATTGGACGGATATTTGAAGTTAATTTTCATGTTCTGTGTAAGTTTTATTCAAGTTCTGTGATTATTTCAGTTTTATGAAGCAACTGACCTTTAATGATGTAATAACAGAAATTAAATTGAACTTAACTTACACAGAATGTCAAAATTAACACCACCCGTGTCACCCGCCACCATCAGCTGAGTTCGCCAGCCCGTCCGGTCAATTAATGAGGTCCTTCCTTTATTAAAGTAAGTGTTGATTATTGACAAATTTTTGTTCCAATAAGTAGTTAATATATTTTATTTGTTTTATAGCAGTAATACAATATATAATTTTTTTAGAAACTTCAATTATTGTTTTTTTTTTTTTATTTATTTCATTTAACACGTGTTAACTGTCTGTATAGTTGTAAAAAATAAGCCAAATTATAGTAAGCCATGTATTTTTAACATGTCTAAAAAAGTTTTGATTTCGGTTTCGGTTTCTTCCGAAACTGAGACAGATACCGAAGATTCGGTTTCGGTTTCGGTAGAAAGTCCTGTTTCGGTCGGACACTATAATAAGACACTGCTAAAAGTTTCTTATTGGCGTTCAATTTACAAGTTTTAATTGAATACATGTAAAAAAATCAAATTTTTCCTTTTGATTAGAATGTATACTCTATTCAAAAGTCAGGTTAAGTTTAGTTCTTCGACATATTGTCTATAATCAAGTTCATTCAAGGCTGTCGAAGAATAAAAACAATATTTGTCAAATACATTTTACACTCTGTATACCTAGCTACCATCAAATATTATCGATTGCGACTGTTTACTGACAACACAGCGATTTTAGAAATGTTGTCGTAGAAGGATTATAAACAATTGTAACATTTTTTTAGAATTGTCAAGTCACAAATTGATTGCCCTATTTCGTATCATTGCCAAATTGCCATGTTTGTTCAAATACCACCTTGCATTGTAGATCAATATCACCAACAGAGTCAAACTTAGGGTCAGAAAAATTTTACCCTGTGCGGTAAAATCTTAATCGAATTGTCCGAATATTTTAAATGTGTATTTTTCATTCTGGATTGCATATATAGCACATACCTACCCGAAAATGTTAAGCAGCGCTTTGGAGTAAAAAAGTTAGATGTCGTTTAGCTATCCGATAATATTTTTTTTCAATTAAAAACTTTTTTTCCCATAACACGTTACAACTATTACATGAGCTGTCACCACGCGAAGAAGTGTGATCAGTGGTGACGTGTGGTAGATACATGTATTTTTCTTTTATTTTATTGAAAAAAAAAAATCATCGGACAGCAAAATTACATTTACATTTTTTACTCCAAATATGCTCAAGAATCGCTGGTTAAAATCCTCCGGGTACATGTTGTTACACCTTGTATAAACACAGATGTTTGACAAAACTAATAGAAGCACCACGAAAAGTTGTAAGTACGTTCACACGTTCTGGAATGACGACACAAGTGCGCGATGTTGTTCGCAAATAATGTATTGAAGTGAAAACCGCTTTAGCACCATTGTGATTTGAAACTCGATGAAACGAAAAAGCGACACTTAAAAGTGACAAACACTTAGGTACATCTATAGAATTTAGCCTGCGAGAGAATAAGATAGAATAATCGGTCTCCTCTTTGTGCGGTGCTTCGTAGCCTCCCCACTCTTGTCTACTTAAGTTTTTTGAAGGTTTCACTTCTACCGCGTGTGAATTGCACAACCTTTTTTTTAAAGTATTCCACTCAAAAAGGGTATTTAAAACTCATTGATTTGTACGTATAACATATCTTTTTCATCCTACGTTTTACTGTGTTTAATCAAATTAGGCCCGCCTTACATTAAACGCATTTGAAAGCGGAGCGGCTCTACTGTGATTATTGGTATCAATCATTTAAATAAAGTTTCATCATCTGGCGATTACTCTGAATTCAAATGCAGCTGTGCCATTGATATATGACTGCACTCGGCCATGCATTCAATTCAAACGTTAATGAATCATCAGTGAATAATGATTCTGGTTCGAGTACCGGGGTTTATATTCAAACCTATTATAATAATATATAATGTACAACAGTTGAAAGCGAGTTACCCAATACTTTAGATACTCTCAGTATCGCCCTGGCGAAAAACCGTCATTCGGAATCAAAACGTTACTTGAAATTACTTAGTAGTTTGTTATCTTGTGCGGTAGCGGTGCTTGTGAAGAAACTTATTTAAAATTGTGGTGTTTTGATCAAAAACAGTAGCTGAGTGGGCATCACACACCCGGGCGTCGCGTGTTCGATCCCTCTGCTGGCTAAGTCCTCCATCACGACACAAGCATTTTTCGCTTAGTGTGGTAGTAGTAGGAGATTTTCAAACATTATTGGATTATTTGTAACCCGAGAATGTTTGTCTTTCTTTAAAAAAAAAAAAATTGAAAACCGACATGCTTATTTCATCAGGGTTATTTTCAATTATGAAGTAAGCATTGCTTGCGAAACTTGTCGGTTTTTGAACAATACACGTGGTTAAAACTAAATAATCTATTAATTTTGAATTAAAGTGGTGCCACAAAATAAGTTTGCTGTGTTTGAAGAGGTGTCTTATATTTATCGTCGAAAGCAAACAATTTGTGGCTTGACATTATATAGAATGAAACAAGTACTTTGTTTAAAAACCACTTTATTTTTATTTATATTAGTCGACCGGTTTCGGTTGAACTCTACCTTCTTCAGGACAATAAACATATAAACTAAATTACAGTACAGAGTTAAGATTCTAAGGTTAACACAAAAGAAAGAGAGAGAACAACTGGTTGGTGGAAGGGTAGGAGGCGGAGTCACGGGTGGGTGGGTCTCCCTCTCTTATATGCTCTCTCTCTTTCTTTTGTGTTAACCTTAGAATCTTAATTCTGTACTGTAATTTAGTTTATATGTTTATTGTCCCGAAGAAGGTAGAGTTCAACCGAAACCGGTCTACTAATATAAATAAAAATAAAGTGGTTTTTAAACAAAGTACTTGTTTCATTCTATGTCTTATGTTTGTTCAAATTACTTGCATTGTGATCTCAAATAAAGTAGCTTCGCGGCCCGTTACGCCAGCAGTTTTCTCTGTTACACATTCAATAATATTATTATAATTTTTTTTAAAGCAGTTTATTTATAATCAAGTTCTGCTTTTAATTATTATTACGCGTGTTGCATTCTATCGGCGTTATCAAAATATGCAATAATAAACTTTATTCTATTTGAATTATAATATTATTGAATACAAGTGGAAAAACTTTAAATATAAATATAAGATTCAAACTAAGAGTAAGTTAAAAATCACAGTTAAAAGTTAAGTAAAAATGTTAGTGTGCTACTATAGAATAAATATATTTTCTTATCAATTTTCATGTTTTAATTTCTCTAGATAACAAATTTTATATCTCTAATACCTTAATGATTAAATTAATGAACCCTCGTTTACAAACATTAAATTTTCGTATAGAAAATTAACACTAACCACGCATTGAAGACGCTTTGACGTCTTGTTTAGTATACCGTAATCCGTCAGTTTCCCGTGATCCCTTCACAGTTTAGTAAGTCCATAATAACCTCATTGCAAAGTTATAGTCATCAACACTGTCGAAATTGTACAATCAGGAGATTTAAAAAAGTGATTATGTTATAAAACAGGTTACTGAATATTTTTTTTACAAAAAATAAATTATTCAATTATTAATAAACCCAGCCAAGATAGCAGAGAGTGTCACAAGTTACCGCAGTAAGTCCCCTCCTTCCTTTCCTTCAAGTGCATTCTTTCTACTTGTATAGTGGTCTTTTACACACATATATTTCAAAAAAGTTCTATAAAAACACTAAATCATTAGCATATTACAATAATTCAATTTAATAATACAATAGAATGTCTCTCGACAATTGATTTTGGAAATCCATTTACTTTTATATTCTTTTCTCTTTTCTCTCTTCCTCTTTCTCTTCTTCTTCTTTTTTATACTGTTTTCTTTTTTTCTATTCTATTTCATATATCTTGTTTTGAATATGTATATGTATTATGTATATGTATATATATATATGTATATATATATATGTACAAATATGTATATATATATATATATATATATATAAATATATAAAAACATATAAAAATATATATTATAATTCTAAAAAATATGTTAAATAATTTTTCACACACGCTGCTCCACCTTTTTTACACGAGCATGCTCTAAAAAAAGGTGAATCACGTTATATAAAAAATGTATCTGAAAAATGTAATGTCATTATTGTATGTACAAAAATAAATAAATAAAAAAAAATAAAAATAAAAAAAAAACACACACACAAGGTCCTTCGACATACGCATCCAATTAATCCACACATCATTCACAAGCTTTGTAATATACGGTTTAAAGTTAGAATAAATAAATATAATCACTTTAGAACAATTTTATTTGTATCCTCTTTCATATTAACACGAGGTATTTTCACCGGAGCAATGTCAATGAAGAAATATTCACTTTGAAAATTTTCTCGGCAGATTTTCATTTTCATGTTTTATTAATGTCCCATTTAAATAAATGAAACATTTTTGTACTAAAATGGTAGCGAATGAAAGCCGTTTACTTGCGAGAATGGGTGAAAACATAGGAATACCCGAGCATTTTTTCACAAACGGTTTCTCGTTTATTTATTTTTGTGATAATTATTATTCGAGACAAAGTGTTTTCTGCCAATAGAGCCGAAATATTTTCAAAGAAATTAATTAGTTTAATAAAGGCGTTTTTAAGGTTTTCGGTGCAATGCCCTTTTTTCTCAATAGGAGTCTTGAGTTTTTAGGTGAATTAATTAATGTTTTATGTAAACAACCCTGTTATTCATGAGACAAAGTTTATAATATTTTAAAAAAAGACCATGTTGAATTAACCTACAGCTATTGCGGTAATTGTTGCATTATCAATATTTTTGAAGTGAAACTTCTATAGCCCCGCTGTGATTTGGATTTGGGAAAGCGGAAATGACGATTACTGCACCTGCGACGCATCAACTGCGCTCATTATGATGTCACTTTTAAAGGCTCCTATTGGTTGAGATGTGAAACGGAATTTACGCAAGGTCTGCGCTCATTGGTCGCTTTGATTATGGCCTCATTTTTCAAGTATTGGTTGAGATTGTTTTGGTAAAGTTTCGCTTCTACCTCATGTAAACTGCACTCGAATTTTTTTCTTGGGATGCCATGACCAAGCAGATGTTTGCAAAACGTTTTGAAAGTTTCATTGTTTCTGAAATACGTTCCTCAAGATATTGCCCTTTGACGAAGTTATGTTTTACCTCAATAGATATTATCTACCATAAGTCTTGTAAATGTAAAATAATGAATCATGTTAAAATATAGGTTACTACCGATGTTTTATCACGCTTCCCCAATCACTGATTCAAATTTCATTGATTGAAAAAGCATGATTGATGCTTTTGAGGCTTTGTATTTTTAAGTGCGTTGGTTTTGTGGTAGTACCAGCTAGGCTATAGGTGCACGTCCCAGGCTCTTTGTTGCAACCGGCTGCAGAGTACAGCCAGTATGCACTAACGAGCAGTTGATGCAGCGGGTAAATAAATCTGCAATCAAGACAGTTTGAACAGGGTTTTATTAACAGCTACATTTTCAGCAAAAATGCACATTTTATGCATTGTTCTTTGCGTTGAAATAAAAGTACCATTTTCTCTATCTATTTTGTATTAACATGCTTATTTAGTCTTTTTTTATCAGAGTGTTGGGTTAATTTAAATGTGAAAACCCAAGTCGGATAAATTACGCTTTTTTTGTTGACGCAATTTATTAAATCGTTATAAAATAAACATTACGCAGACTCGCTGTACATTAAACTAACTGAATGAGACGCATACATTTTGCTGTAAAATTGGTATATCGATTGTATTTCGGATGTAATAGTAATACTCGGTTGATTTTTATAGCAATACCTCCTCAAGGCGTTTAACTAAACTATACAATAAGTTAATTATTATAATAAGTGACTGATTCTGAAGCAATACCTCCTCAAGGCGTTTAACTAAACTATACAATAAGTTAATTATTATAATAAGTGACTGATTCTGAAGCAATACCTCCTCAAGGCGTTTAACTAAACTATACAATAAGTTAATTATTATAATAAGTGACTGATTCTGAAGCAATACCTCCTCAAGGCGTTTAACTAAACTATAAATAAGTTAATTATTATAATAAGTGACTGATTCTGAAGCAATACCTCCTCAAAGCGTTTAACTAAACTATACAATAAGTTAATTATTATAATAAGTGACTGATTCTGAAGCAATACCTCCTCAAGGCGTTTAACTAAACTATACAATAAGTTAATTTTATAATAAGTGACTGATTCTGAAGCAATACCTCCTCAAGGCATTTAACTAAACTATACAATAAGTTAATTATTATAATAAGTGACTGATTCTGAAGCAATACCTCCTCAAGGCGTTTAACTAAACTATACAATAAGTTAATTATTATAATAAGTGACTGATTCTGAAGCAATACCTCCTCAAGGCGTTTAACTAAACTAAACAATAAGTTAATTATTATAATAAGTGACTGATTCTGAAGCTTAATGGTCTAAGCTTTTGACTTTTGAATATTTTGGTTACTGGATCGATTTTCTTCGTAGTGCGAATATTGTGCTGAAACTTGAAACAGATCCTATTATTATGGGGTGGTTAGAGGTCTTATTTAGTTTGATAGACGTTTTATGAAATGCTGTCATTATTACATGAATATTTCAAATACGAGGGCTATTCAGAAACTAGGGAACGTTTTGTAATAAAACAAAAACTAGGTACAGGAAAAATATTTTATTATATACATCTGAAAGAGTGACTAAAATGCTACTTTTCTACATCCTAGTCACCAAACTAATTAAGGCACTTATCGTAGCGGTGGACAAGCTTCGAAATTCCTTCGTCATAGAAATCCGCCGCCTGCGATCTCAGCCACTCAGTGACGCACGCCCAGAGCTCGTCGTCGTCATCAAAACGCTGTGTCGCTAGCCAGTTCTTCATCTTCGATAATTCTTCATTTTTGACGATAACTTTCCTCCGCGCTTGTTTTGCATTGCTCTTCTAAGCTTGCGCAATGTTTGGCAGTACCGATCAGAGTTGATTGTTGCACCACGCTCGAGAAAGTCAATAAGCAGCACACCTTGCCTATCCCAAAAAACTCGTATTTCTGCGGAATATTTATTGAGTAAATAAATATCTACTCATAATGCGTTGCCTTCTTGAGAAGGAAGGTTCTTACCTATCTTGAAACGGTTAGTATACTTAGGATCCTCGTACAAAGGGGAAAGTAAAACATAAACAGAAAAAATAATTTGCATTACTAAAGGTGTTATTAACAAATGCAGAATATATTGAATGACAAGGCACAATCGCTAGTACAAAGATGAGACTCGTAAGACACTCTGTGTAAGCCCTGAAAACGTCGATTTATAATAACAATGGATTAGCCCTATCATATCCAAATTCACTCTGAAAATAACCCCATCTATAAAGTAATTTCATATTACAACTCCCTATCTTGATGTAAACTTATTATACAAGCTTCTCAAAACTTACGCGAAACCAGCGAAGATTATTCAGTTTGTGACAAAAGTGTTGTCATAATTTGTTGCGTGGCGTAGTTGTTTTGATAGAAATAATTTTTTTTTATGATTGTAAGGTACACATTTAAAAAATGTATATTCATATAGCTGTTTATAATAAAGTCTGCGAGAGCCCCTACCTAAAATATTTCTGACTGCCTCAAATTCGTGTTTGAAAAATGGTCTTCACAGCTAGTCTATTGAGCGTTTGGATAAACTTGCAGAAATGCAAATTTGCTCTGTGCAGATCAACAAAAGGTAAAATAAGATGCTTCTTCCGATCTTTCGACTGCGAGATAATGCACTTTTTTATGCGTGTTTTCTGGAGCTAATATGTTTGGTCATCATTTTAAGGTTCACACGCCCTGTCTAGAGTATTCTTGGTCGACGCTTGAAAAGAAAAAAATCTATAATCGTATAAGCCCTGGAGATGCATATATAACTAATAACCGTGTGTATCAATTAAGCTTAATCTAAACACCCACAGCAGGTTTTAGCACAAAGCATGCTGAGATATTTTGAATTCATTGCTCGCCAACCCAATAGTTAAATTTAGAGAAACAGGAGGCAGAAGATGCAGAGAAATAAGGGGTCGTCCATTAATCACGTGATGTTTTTTAGCAACTTTTTAACCCCCCTCCCCCCCCCCCCGGTGATATGTGGTGAGGTTTTGGACTAACCCCCCCCCCCCCCCCTCCCCCCCAAAATCACGTGTATTTTGAAATTTTCAGAATATTATCACGAAAAATAAATACACGTCTTCTTCCTTGCGCTGTCCCAACTCATTGCCTAGGTAGGCTCTTGGGGTCGGCTCTTCTCGTTCTCAGGTTGTAATTTCTTCTGTTCTGGGTATCGCCTTCATCCAGGCCGTTTCTATGAAGAATTTTGGAGCATTGAGTCACCCAGGAGTTCTTCGGTCTTCCTCTGGATGACTGTCGATGAAGCTACACAGACATTGCCTGCCTCACTGTGTGGTCTGATGGTCTCCGTCTTATGTGTCCATACCATCTCAACTGTCGTTCCTCCAGCTTACTATTTATATCTGTGACACCCAGGCTACTGCGAATGCGTGAACTTTTGATCTTATCTTTTAGTGATACTCCTGCCGACCATCTAAGCATTCGCATTTCTGCTGTTTCGAGTTGCCTAGAGTAGGAGTTGTACGTAGTCCAGCATTCGGAGCCATACATTATTGCGGGTCTTACGAAAAATAAATACACGTGATATCTCATTATAACCCCCCCCCCCCCCGTCGTGATATTTCGTGATTTTTTCCGAACCCCCCCCCCCCCTTTCGAGCCTCTTAATGGACGACCCCTAAGGCCGATTATCTACAGAGTCCCAGAGTCTAGACTCTAGACTGATCAAGTTTCACAATAGTTCTAAACCTAAAGTGTCCACTGCTTTCTACAGGATCGTGAATATCCCCTTTCATCACAGCAAAATGCTTGAATTCACGAACCTCTCACTTTTTAAAATTCATGAACTTCAATGAACAGATTCTGGACTTTATTTAAATTCATATTGGTCCAAAAGCGGCCCTGTACCACAGTCATTTTATTCTGTACTTACCTACGTAACTGCATTCTTTTCAACTTGAACACGTAATTTATCCTGCGAGAAAATTAGTTTCTACAATTTATTACTCTTGTTAGCACATATTTTTACCGAGCTTTTCATGTTAAATAGATCTCAGATATTCTCGTTTTATTTTTCATCCCTAACGCGTATTTCATCAGGCTACCAAGAGAGTATATCCAGCGAAGGATTCTGGTATCTTAGTGTCTTTATAACACCATTTCTCATCTCGAGTGCTTTTCTTTACGGACGTACATTTTAGCGAGGATCCATTGTGATAATATGACTTAGCGGAAATTAATGGTACTTAAGTACGTTTTAAAAAATGGAGATAGGTCGATCTCGAGAGTTTTCAAAATTATTTTAAAAAACTACGCCAGAATTATTATTATACTACGAAAAACTACTTGCTTACTTAGAAATGATTATGCAGTCATCATCATCATCATCACTTTTGGACCTACAACCCCTGGTGGGTCTTGGCCTCCTCAAGAGTCGTCCTCCACTCATCACGGTTTTGTGCCAGCTCTCCCCAGTTTAAAATCTCCAAGGCGGATATATCTTTGAGGACGTTGTCCCTCCATCTTAAACTTGGTCTTCCCAGGCTCCTTCGCCCTGTCGATCTTGAGTTCAGCAGGGACTTTGGTGCTTGCTGCTCGGTCGTTCTCTCTACATGACCCAGCCACCGAATTCTTCCCAGTTTTATGAATTTTGTGACGTTTTGATTCTTAAACAGAGTATATAGCTCATTGTTATAACGTCTGCGCCAAAATTCATTTTCTGAAACCGGTCCGAAGATACGCCTCAAAATTTTCCTTTCAAAAACATCCAGTGTACCCAAGTCTCAGCTGTGTATGTGAGTACTGGTCTGATAAGTGTTTTGTACACTAATATCTTGGTGTTTCTGGACAGCAGTCTAGATTATGCAGTATTGGGTCAAAATTTAATAAGTGCAATAAGGTGCATTTGTCAGGAAAATAGTTTGGATCTCACATTATTTTCTTATCAGCCGTAAATCTTACACCCCCTTGCTTATCGTTGCAGTGTAAATATTATGTGGCGCGTAAGGTAGGAAGAGTGAAAACCTTGACTTATTACCACGGTGTAGGTATTATAAGGCCGGCATAAATTTACCAATGCTGAACCTACGCCTAGGAATCTAATAAATAAGACGGTGAAGGTTTACTGGTTTATTTTGTTCAATTGATAGAGTTAAGCCCTGCTTCCGCAAGGGTACGAAAGTACTCGACGATTCAAGTATCTTTGTGACTACCAACTGCACGGAGGTTCATACACAGGCACAAGTTGCCAACATTTTGTAAATTCCTCGGCGATGCCAGTGTTCCGTGAACATTTTGTAACAATTCGAGTGCTTTAGATCAATGAGAAATGAAAATGAATGGAAAAAAAATCAAAAAATAATTACATGATGTAAAAATGGCTAAAGCAACTGTTTGATTGTGATTGAGGTTTCATATCATAGTGTTTCCATACAAACGAAACTTTAGGGTGCACAATTAACACCCGCGCTATGCAAGCGGATTCACCACAGAGCATCGGACCATCGGGGGGGGAGGGTGTGGCACGGGGCACGTGCTGTGGAGATTCCATCACAGTACAGAAAACTGTCAAACATTTAATTTTTCTATTGTTTTGACACTTTCATAAACCTTCCTATACATACTTGAACTTGTAGAAATAAACTTGAAGTATGATACTTCAAGTTAATTTCAGAAAAAAATCCTAACAGTAATTGTTGATTTTTTTGCGCGTACGCCCCTTACGCCCCCCCCCCAGAAAAAAAATCCTCACAGTAATTGTTGATTTTTTTGCCCGTCCGCCCTTTGTGCCTCCCCCAGAAAAAAAATCCTCACGGTAATTGTTGATTTTTTTGCCCGTCCGCCCATTCTGCCTCCCCCCCTCCCTCCACCCAGAAAAAAATCCTGGATCCGCCCTTGGCGACGTGTACTGACTGTGGGCGACAAGTTGTTGTACGAGTACATGATTATCGGATACTCGTGTACCCCCGTGGAAGAAGATGTAATTATGTAAGATGTAATTATTTCCGACGAAAAATAACGCACGATATAATCAAATAACATACTTGCGACAAAATAACAATTTTCGCCCTTTCCCTTATATTTATGTACCTACATATATATTTAAGGGATGTCTGTAATTAAATTAGTTAGAATTGTGGTTTGATCTACTTGTTCAAAGCGAGTGTTTGTTTCTCCGCCAATTAAAGACAGGAAGTAGGTGTTAGTGATGTTTTGACTGCGGAAGGAAGTAGCCCATCAGAGCCGCCGTGTTAGTAACTGGAACTTAACTCCATTCCATGTCACACGCAGGGTTCGGTTCCACATCCATCATACTTAACGGTGAACTAGGTTTACTTGCATTATGTATCGTACGAATCCAAATTCGAGCGTATTAAAGAACCATTACCGAATGTCAACGACCGAGATTTGGAGATACACTTTACGATACAATGGATTCTGTCCATTGATGTACTCGTACATATCCACTATAATAGAAAATAGGCCATTTATTATTATTAACATTTTGTTGGTCGTACAGATATGTAGGAATAAATGGTGAAAAAATATAACTCAACAAACTATTCCAGTTAATGCCTTATTTTCAACAATAACAATCGATAACAAATTGATTTCCATTCATGTTTGGAATGCTATATACAAAATTAATTATATTATTACGTGTTTGTAGTACACGTATCTTTCGATTAAAATAATAATAATTTCCTGTTTTTTCTTTTTCTCTTTTTTATTATCCTCAAATTACCCTCATCATACTATTTATTATCCAATTACTCAGTCAACAACCAATCTGAATTATGTCTACTGTTTTCTCCGATAAATCCGTCTGTCCAAACAACTCTTTTGCTTTGGACTATTATAATAAAAAAAAGGATCAAAATTCAAATATCGAAGAAAATCTACGTGGAAAGGACATTTCCCAATTTCTTTTGAGGAATATAATATAATGAAGGTTTTGTCAATACCCAAGATTTTTTTATGAGAAAGCAACCTTCAAGAATACGTTGTTAAGTTTTTTGCAAGTTTAACCTATCGTATATAAAAAAAATATATAACTACCTATATTTAGGTACAGAGTTAGATACTTATTTAGTATCTGGGTTTCTACCATTCCTGCTTAAATGTTCACACGATAAAGTCAGAGCGTTATTCCGTTGTCTCAGATTTATTCCGAGTGTAATAGCCATGTACTATGAAATATGAAATGCACAATTTTTCGCATTCTCCGAATTGCTTTACCAAGAAAACATGTAGGTATTGCATTGTTAAAATGCTAATATTCAATATTTTTTTAACATCTAATTCTATCTAAAGAATTACATGGTTTTACATTTCGAGACATCAAAAGTGTATTAATCATACTTGACAGCGGACTTTTAAATTCATTTCTCACTCAGAAGAAAGCTTTTCGTTCTTTTAATGAATTGAAAAAAACTTTTATATTAGTACTCAGATATCGCGAGGGCGGAATTGAATTTCAGTAAATTATTAAATACGTAAACAGTATTTTCTTCCGCCCATTCCATTATTCTGTTCTATTCAATAAAGGCATGATTGATTTAACAGTATTTGAAAGGGAATTCATTTTCGTAAATTGATAAAACATTGACGGTAAGAGATCTTTATTTTATTACAACTTCTTATGATAAGAGATTATTTTGTACTTGACGTAATTTGATACCATAACAAAGTGTCCGACACCGCTAGAGTGGGATGATTAAGTCAATTTCCCTCATAATACTCAATTAAGTCAATTTCAACTTCAAACATAAACACGTCTTCTAATAAACCTTCATAACTAACGGGTTCTATAAAGCCTATTAATTGTTCCATTTTCAGCTCCGCAAAGAGTTTTATTGGCTAGAGCTGCACTGCTGACTCTAAATTAAATATTCTAAAACAATATTACACATTTCCTAGATTTTAGTATCCGCAGAACAAACTTCATATTTAAAAAAATTATTAAGTGACATGCATTTGAGCTTTAAATTATATTTTAATTTATTTATATTTTAATTTAACACACTAATTCCTCTAACACTTTAATTTATGAGCGTTTCAATTTTTTTGTTTTGTGCCACAAGCGAACACGGTAAACTGTAAAAGTGTAGAGACATTCGTAGAAATAGCCAGGATAATAAGAAACAAACCCAGGCAGGCAAGAGTTATCATACTGGGAGACTTTAACGCTCGAATAGGTAGAAAAGACCTTAACAGACAGAGATGTACTGGAAGAGTGGGACCAAATACCTATCACGACGCTTCCAATGAAAACGGATTATTCCTAATAAACTTTCTTTTACAACACAACCTAAAAATCAACAGCACGTGGGGAAGGAAATCGGTCAGAACCACATGGGCAACGGGAAACAAAAAATCTCAAATCGATCACATAATCACACCAATGTACACAGCGGTGTGTTTCGAATAAATTGCAGGTAAATGGTCAAAAATAGTCAAATCAGATCACAATTTGGGGAAAACTCGTGCCTAGGAAAGCGCGGGCAAAAACACGAAACTCAAGCACACATGCCCTGAAACGACACGAACAAAGAAGCTCGACATCACAGAAATTTAACCACAGAGCTTCTCAAGTCTAAAGAATTAAAGGAATTTCAAGCAACGGCCAGGAATAAAACCAAGAAAGTATTGGAGGGGAAAAGCAATGACCCCAGTGGAACCAGCTCGTGCACGTGGTCGGAAGTAAAAGAAATCTTAAAACACACTACAAAGGAGACTCTGAAGAAAGGGAGAGTCCTCTCAAGAGAGAGAAGAATAGCTTTAGCACAAATATCAAAAGCGCAGTTCTGGAAAAACAGAGACCCGCATGACCCAGAAACGAGTAGAAAACTTAAGGAAGCAAGAAAAAACTACGTCTCAATTCTGGAAGAAGAAGAGCAAAAAGAATGCTTAGCATTCTTTAGTTCCCTGGGTAATCTGAAACCATCAACAAGAATGAAGTACACATACAAATTCTTCAGTAAATTTAAAAAGACAACCCGACAAAACCAGAGGAAATCTTTCATCCCTATGTCCAAATGGACAGAGGAACTTGAGAAAAGCGAAGGGCCCCAAGTAAACATAATCGAAGAAAGGGACTACAAACCTTTGAGAGCTCCCCCCACGATAGAGGAAATTTCCGGCATAATTCGTGGAATAAAAGGAGGAACAGTTCCGGGGACGGACCAGCTGGTGGTTGAACTATTTAAAGCTGCACCCACAGAACTTGTGGAAGAAATCTCAAATATCATCACAGAAGCCTGGGTTGATAACATAATTCCAGAGGAATGGTTACACACAGTCCAATTCTAATCCCTAAAACAAAACTCCCAAAAAGTATATCAGAGTACAGACGTATTACAATCTGCAACGTTGGGTATAGAATCTACGCGAAAGCACTCCTTAAAAAATTAGAAGAAGAATACGACGAGCTAGGAAACTATCAAACGGCATTCTTGCAAATCCGTTCCATTGACGACCACATATTCACTATAAGAAGAATCCTCGACGCAGAGTGGAGGGCGGGACATACAACCTACGTAGTGTCGCTGGATATAGAACAAGCCTTTGATATGGTAGACCTCCAACAAATGGTTGCGATCCTGAGGAACCGAATAAGTCACGCCCTCACCAATAGAATAATTGCAGCGTGCATAGTAGAGAAAACGTCAATATCTTGGTTCGGACAACAATCAAGAGAAATATTAAAAAACCGAGGGGTAAAACAGGGGTGCCCCCTATCTCCAAGGCTGTTTACAATACTTATGGACGAAATCCTAAGAACTCTAGAAGAAGAAATTGAAGAATTAAATTTAGATCAAGACCTCAGTATCATCCTGCCAATCATATTAGCATACGCAGATGACATAATTATACTGGCAAATAACACCAACATACTTGGAAAAATAATCGAAAAACTGAAAGTTTGAAACCGCTGTTGAAATCAGTAGGCCCGACCCTGAATGAAACAAAAACTAAACTCTTAGTCAGAAATCCGATGAGAATAGCTCCAGAATCACAATGGTACAACGAAGGAGGAATCTGTATGAAACCCGAAAAAGAAATCAAATATCTTGGAACGTATATAACCTCAACAATGAGCAGGAGAGACACAATCAAGAAACCCTGCAAACAGGTGGTCCAAAATACTAAAACCGTTATGCCATTCTTATTTAAGATGAAACTGGACTGGCACACCTCTAGACTACTTTACATCATGACCATTGCACCAGCAATGATCTACGGACTAAAAGCCGTCGCTCTCACCAAAGCCAACAGATCAAGATTACGAAGATACGAACGATACATCCTGAAACAAATGCTGCAAGAGTCTAGGAACGCGCCTAAAGAAAAAATATGCCAAATACTAGAAGGTAAAACAATCACTAAGAAGATAAAAACTTACAGGTTAGGATACCTTGGACACATTTTAAGACGAAAGCCGTCGCATCTATTAACAGCAGCTTGGAACTACTCTGCAGGCAAACGTAAAATTGGAAGACCTATCTATACGTGGAATGACTCTTTAAAACATGACAAGAGCTACATACTATGACAAAACGCTGGAAGAATGGAAGGAAATAGCTAAAGACAAAGGGAAACTCCGAGAGTCAACTCAGAAAATATATACCATGAACGAAACGGATTCCGATAATCCGATAACCCGGCAGAATAAGTGAGAAACGGGAAGTGAGAAACGGGAGGAGGAACAAGAAAACTGGAAGAAGGATGAAGGAAGGAACAACTTGGAAAGGGAGGAACTACGAAAGGGGAAAAAATATTATATTGAAATAAACATTGCTCAACCCATCCCATTCCGACCCAACCTACTTTCCAATATTGGCTCATTAGGTTGCCATGTATACCGGCTGATTAAACTCCAACTTCCCACCTATCCTTAGAGCACGTGTTCCAGTCCTAACAAATCAGTGCCCCCTGGTGTACCGGTCTCACCGGGACAGGAGTACTCCTGGCTGGGGTGGTACAATCGTATCGTATCGTATCGTTTCAATTTTTTTGTTTTTGATTATAATCTCTACACATTTGCATGTTGAAAAAGTAATTAGGCATAATATGAATTCCCTCGATAAGAAAAATCGCAAAGTATTATTCTATGAAAAAGCGGTTATTTAAGATGTTATAGGTATGAATAATGGTGACCGAACAATGCAAAATGTGCAACTTCATCACTCGTAGGTTAGGTTATGGGCTGTTTAAAAAAAACTTAATGTAACCTATTTAACCAATTAAATTTTTTTTCCATCGCTTTTAATAACTTTTCAAAGGGGTGTTAAAATGCCACCTTGTTGAGTTTTTTTTACATTAGCTCCACACAGGAGGTCCTGAGGAAAATAATTTTCCTGAGTGCCTATGACATCTTTGGGGATGCTGTGTGGAGGTTTTTTTTAGGGAAAGGAAGGAGGGTAGAGTTCTGGGAAGGAAAATGGGTGAGTAGGAATCTGGGGTTCAGTGTGTCCTGGTCATCCCAATCATCCCATGAACCCGGGCACGGGTGCCCGGGATGACCAGGTCCAAGACCTAGACAAACCTCATCCCATGAACCCGGGCACCCCTGCTAAATCACCAAACGTAGTGAACCACTTGGGGTGACCTATGGCAGAGGTGTTGGTTATCCAATAAAGGTTCCCGGGTCGGCGCGCGGCGATACCCATTCCCGCCTCCCAAATTGAGTTGTCATGGAACTGAAAAATATCACAGCGTTTCCAAATGCTACTAGGAAATTTGTCGAGAGATTTTTGCTGTATTTTAAATAAGTCATCCTTTATTAAATATTTTCGCATACGCCTATTCAATATAATCTTTTTTTTAGTATTAGCATGATCTCTCTAAAATTAGTATTTACATATTATCTCCCTTTCAAACCATATTCTTCTACTTTTTGAACGCTCACTTCGGAGCCTTACGTAAAAGTACCGGTGCAAACAATTTAATAAAATTGTGTTAATGACTCCTAGTTTCTCAACTCAACAGTCTCTAAACTGCATCGATTACTGTAGACGTAGACCAATTACATCAGACACTAAAGTCTAGTAATACAGCTTCAGCACATATTACATTAACGTATGTAGTTCCTACTGGAGCTGGTTAGTGATGCATATTATGTTTGGCTTCTGGCACTATTATGGCACTGTTTTGGTTAAACAAAGACAAGTGAACTGTTTATTTTCCATCGTCGCTTTGAGTCCCATATTATCCCAGCGATTCTAGTGGCGTACTCAATCATTTTGCGTCTTTCAAAGCTGTTGGCAAGTAGTTTTCTTATTTTCCTTCGAACCGAGCATATTATTTTTGCCTCAAGTGTGTAGCTTACAGGCTCCTCTCCCGCAAGAAGACTCGGGAGTGTATCCAAGAGATATTTATATATTAACGGTTTTTTCGCCGAAGTCAAATATTTACGAACAGACTGAAACCGGACAAAAATCTAACCGGAAAAATGATTCTTTCTGGTCTGCTTGAATTTATATTACGTTCAAGTGTTTGAAATGCCTCTTTTCTGCATAAAAAAACCTTTAACATTTCAAAATGTGTGTTTTGGAGTAACTGCCAAGTAAGTTCTTATTTTTTTGTTTTTCTTATCTCTTATTGAAGGTTGGCTATCACCGTCGAAATATTCACTCTCTGTTATGTCTCTTACTTTCCAATAGAAAGACGACTTAAGATGTGTTGGATATCTTCCAAATAAGTTATAGATTCGTGTGATTACTAACTTATTTATTTAGTTTCGTACATATTTACACTGAATATTTAACTGGACAGACGTCATTACTAGACTAGGCCCTAATAGGCTCTCCACCTACAGGCATGCAGAGAGCATGGGTTTGAGCGAACTAGCGCTGTCTCGTATGTTAAAGGGCCGCTAGAACGAGACGCATGCAGGGACTCTCTGCGGCAGAAGTCCCTGCATGCCTGCATGCAGTGTCGTGTGTAGAGCCCTTAAGTAATTCCACTCGCCGCTGTGGCAAGTGGACAAGTGGACTGGACCGCCCAATCTCGCCGATGCCTTCGGCCATCATCGTAACCGTTCGTACAGAGGATAGATGGTACTCTTATGATATCACACTCAACTGCCATCTGTTGGAATATAGCAGAACTTCGTATTACAAACTAAGCTATCTATTGAAGGAAGCTGAAACTACATGAATAGTCAGTCTGGAGCGAGCTGCGACATGGATCTCCCAACAATCCAGAATTCCAACATCGGCCGACGATTTACGAACGCGAGATGGCGAGCGTCTACTACGTAATATAATATCTTAGTTTATTTTATTCTATCATGGTTTACTCTTAAATTTAATCTCACTATCCTTTCTCATTGGGATATAAAATTGCAATGAGATGGCGTCCACACTTCTCTTAAATACCCATTAGATCTTTTCTAGAATTTATCACGTAACATATTATATTTATTATTTAATAATTTACTCGTTACTAAGTTTATCTTGGAGCCTTAGGCGACCTTGAGATAATTTTTAAGAATACCTTTTAATATTTAGAGTCTCATGCTTATTGCTAATTTTGCATTATTAATGTCCTTGTAAATTTTGTAATAAATTGATACGATGTTTTATCTGAGCTAGCCATCTTTTATTTCTTTTGGGCACATCTTTATTCATGTATTATTTTTCAGAGTACACATTGCACTCACATATCTCTTATAGTTGCACTTTGACTATCATACATGAGGATATCATATATTTAACATCTTCTATGTTACATTTTGGCAAATAGCTCCAAGCTGGGTTTAGTATTATTTGCCTAATGGTTTTTTTCTTCTTGTTTTAGGTAAGCTTCTTCAACTACATTCCTCATATCTGTTTTAATGGTGCAGCATTGCGGAAGGTAAGTACTTGACCAATGGAGTACTTTCTCAAATTATGAATACCGTTAAAATATGTTTTCTCTAATTCTAATCATGGTAGATACTAAAAATTAGCAATTTTAATATTTTCATTCGTGATTATTGATTTTAACAACGATCTAACGCGCTTCCGAAACGGTTCCAGATGACCACAACATGCAATGCTATTGGGTTCTTTTATAATTCCCACGGCAACGGCACAGCGTCGGCAACGACACGCGGCATCTCATTTCTTTAATACGAGTGAAGGAGATGCAAGAAAATGATTACTTTTCCTATGGACGAAGCAGACAGATTCGTACATTGTTTTTTTTTCACTATTATTTAGTACGTAAGATGGAGATGCAGCATTATTGGGATAAAGAACGTACGTTTTTGGCATTTTCGTGTCGTTGCCGTGCCGTGAACGTGAGAATTTAAAAAACGGCTTTCATGTCGCTGACATTAATGGCACATTTGTGGAGATAATGTAAAAATAAACATTGAAGATGAAGATAACACTAATAATCTAAACGAAAATATGAAAGAGAACAAGACACAGAAAAATAGAAAAAGATAGTGGTCGCAACTGGGACTCGAACCCTGAACCATTCAGCCATTGCCACCTTCTAAAATAGGTTCTGGGTTCGAGTCTTATTCGAGATTATCTTTTTCTACTTTTCGTGTCTTGTTCTATTTCATATTTTAGTTTAGATTATTAGTGTTATCTTCTTATTCAATGATATATTAAATTGACGGGAATAACATTCAAAGCTATAAAAAAAGAGTTCTTATAGTTTTTTTTTTTAAATGTATAAAAAAATTATGCTACAAAATCGCCTCGAAACCTGATTTAGATTCGCCAGTTTCCCACTTGTACTAGGATCATCAAATGAGCAAAAATGTTAAATGTCATACGTTAGAGAGGATGTTCAACTTTTAAAACGTGATTTTAACTTTAATTAATTATCTAAGCATTTTATGAACATTTTTGGCAATTTAGACAGCACCCCGCGGTTAAATGCATGCCATGAAAAAATATTTTTATATTTTTCAAGCCACACTTGTTCTAATTTCACAAAAGGAATCTAGTTTTTGTGTAAAGTTGGCTTATGTGGAAGCCGACGTAATGAGAAGGTCTCATTTCAGATTGTTTGTCATTTTTATTACTAAATACGTACAATTTTTTGAATAATTAGGTACATGCTTTAATTTCCATATTTAACAGACACGGCGCGCCGTGGGCCACGGGCAGAGACGAGTAGAGCTGGGAATTAAAACGTTCAAGTAATTGAGGGCTTCAGTTTTTGCGTTCATTTCAGAAAAGTGTCATAAACAATGCGATATTTTTATTTTATGGAAAAAGCTGAATTTCACAGTTTCATAGTTCTACAGCAGGGGTGCTCATACTACTTGAACTGCTGGCGATCTACCTCCAGAATTGGTTAGAAATCCAATTTTTTTATTGCGACCTCATTTTATGCCGATTTTTATAATTTTTATATTTAAGATTGCTTCTGCGTAAGAGTCCCGAAATAATAGTTACACACAGATCAGTCAATTTCTCAGAATTTTGCAGCACTTGACATGCAACTCAAATGCAAATCTTAACTTGGTACACGAAGAATCGGCAACTTGTTATTTAATTTATCGCTATTTTGTGAACAAAAAACTGGTTTAAATTAAATCTGTATCCGGTGAATTAAAACAACACTCAGAACATGAAAATGGTTTTTCTTTGATTCTGGCAGTACATGAATAGTCTGCAACTTGAATTTTATAACTGCGCTTCGAATAAAATAATGATTTTCTTTCGAAATGTGTCAGCAGATGAATCCACAACTGGAATTTTACATGCTGAACACAAAACTGGTTTAAATTAAATCTGTGTGCGGTGAATTAAAAAATTAAAACTCAGAACATGAAAATGAATTCTCTTTGATCATGGCTTCACATATATAGTCTGCAACTAGAATTTTATAGCTGTACTTTGAATAAGAGAATGGTTTTCTTCGAAATGTGTCAGCTGATGAATCCAGAACTGAACACAAAACTGGTTTAAATTAAATCTGTATGCGGCGAATTAAAACTACTCGCAGATGAAATTGGTTTTTCTTTATTCTGGCAGCATAAATTAAAAAGATTCTTGTTGCTCCCCAGCTTTAATTGCTATTACTCTCATAACACGCGCATGGTTTTCCAACGAATTATTAATTTTGAAGAATGGTTTGAAATAAAATTTAACTCCAAATATTATAACGACTTTCTTCGAAATGCGTTAGCAGATTAATCCGCTACTGGAATTTTAACAGATCATTCGGAACATAAAACTGGTTTTAACGTAAGACTTAATCTGCACGCGAATCCTCGGCTTTAATTTATATTACACCCAATTTAATTGATATTTAATTGATACTACACTTACAACACGAAAATGGTTTTCTTGCAATTTTTGTACTCGGATGTCATGGACGGTTTAACACATGGTAATTTCCAAATAAAGTTTCACCCGCTTCAATAAATGCTCCCTTCACAACCATTCAATCTTCAAATAGTTTATTGTGTTTCGCCAGTATATGATATATTTTAAATGACGCGATCGTTGCAGCTTTTGATTCTTTGGCTGGTCTTATGAACAAGGTTTGTTTTTTTTTTTAAACAAATCATCAAATCAAATACTTTTCGTTTTCTTAATTCACTCTGTGGCGGGAAATGCTTTTCATAGTTCTTGTGAATGGTTTTATAATGCCTCTTTAAGTTCACATGCATAGATATTGCAACTGACGCATGGCTAATGAGACAAATGCAATTATACTTCACCATACAAAATAAGAATTCTTCCTAACAATCGTTATTAAAATGATACGTTTTACTTCTATTCACCGCACTCATTTTGTATTATTTATTAATAAACTTCGTATCGCCTTCAAGTTACAACTCGAACTGACTGACTCATAAATAAACCGAACCGCGCACTAGAAACTAGATCGATAACTTCGGGCTTTTGAAGGGGGCAACTTTTGACAATATTTCACCATGAATATGCAATAATTAGACTTTTTTTTCTATGTGGACTTGTGACGTCAAATACCATAGATGAGGATAGAGTAAACAAATAATAAAAATGCGCAACCATTGACAATATAAGCTACAAATAAATAATATACAAAAAGGCATGAAAATGGCGGTCTTATTGAGGCCTAATTGAACGTAGTTATGCAGAAAGCAGCCAGGCCACAATTTTGGCAAAAATGAGATATTGTTGTAATCCTATGGAGAAACGTCGATTCTATGTTCTATTAAAACCAGCCAAGTCGCTTTCATACAAAAATTCATAATAATCGCCTTCTTAAATATTTGCTGATCACAAAAACACCGTTTAACAATCGACAGAAAGTGCCCACAGCACTCATATTCAGCAGAAAACAGCCAGAGACAACTAGTCGATCTCGTCATCACAACTTGCATTTTAACGATGACGTTTACCTGATCTGCAGAAAACGGTCACGGCCCCCGTCTGTTTTCTACACTATAGCGTTTGTACCGAAAATTTCAAGTGGCGATCTATATAGGTATATAGAAAGCGCTCTCGCGTTATAATAATAACTTGTTTTTGGAGAAAAATCAATAGTTTATTATCATTTATTAATAATATTACATAAATTCAATGAAGTCCAAGACTGCTAGACAGCATTTGTAAGCCGGTTCTAATAACAATCTACTTATATTAATTTTAAAATTTAGTAACTGAACCTATCATCTAACATTATTTAAACGGATAGAAATAAAATATTTTTAGTAAATGAATGATAAATATCAAGAATGAAAATAAAATAAATTATTATATCTATGTATATTATGTTTCACAAAGTATTATGTATTAAAGTTTAAAAATTTATATTTCCTGGAAGATATTAAAAAATCCTCAGAATATAAAGTTACTAACTGTATCATAATAGAAATATATCTATCTAACTACCGATTTAAAATTAAATAATAAAGCATAATTTCATAAATTTTGTGCATTTGGTAGCTCTGGCCGTTTCTACGGAATGTGTATTTCGCAAAGTATGGTCGGACGGTTGATTGCTGAGCGCACATTCTCAATAATGTATTCTACAGAAAGCAGCCAGACCTTATAAAACACCAATATCTCTAAAAACACCCTTAAATTCACTTTAAAGTTATAAAAATTTGATATCTATATATTATTTAAAAAAATTTGAAGTAAAAAACATCCTAGAACGAAATTAGACAAAAGTGCTCGTATCTCCATTTGAGTTTTTAATGGCTGGCTACTTACTGCATAACAACGTTCAATTGAGGATCAACTAAAACACAAAATTTTTAAAAAGATCTATTTATATCGGCAATTTTTTCTCGAGATCGACTCAAATAGCTCTCGCGATCGACCGTTTGGGCACCACTGTTCTACAGCATAGTTCATTGTTGGAGTTTTTCAAAATAAACACAAAAGGAATACATCAATGAAGAAGACGATAATTCGAATAAATCTGAACGAAAATACGTAAAAAAACAAGATAAATAAAATAAAAAAGTAACGGTGGCAACTGGGACTCGAACGCAGGAACTCTAGTCTTATCGGGACAAGCACAATTCGGCCACTGATCTAAATCTAAAGTCATTTTTAGAAAAAGGTCCCATAAAAAAAGGAAATGTTTATCCGAGAAACTATCTATGTTACAAACCAGGTCTTCATCATATCATCTAAAAAGCTGCCAAATATATAAGAAAAAAGGTTCCATGATAACTCAGAACTTGACGGCCGGCGTAGTGCAGCGGTAAGGCGCTTGACTCGCATTCCGAAGGTCGCGGGATCGAATCCCGGCGTGGCAAATAAATTTTATTTGATTAATTTGTGTATTTCACAATTTATTCATTTAAAATAATATATAGTATATTTGCGGCACGTTCGGAGTGGAAGATACTCTCAGTAACGCCCTGGTGTAAGACCACCATTCAGAATTGAAACGTTGCTTGAAATGGCTTTTAGCCGTGTTTGGTGACCAGATCTGAATAGCCAGGTTCTTCCCCACCTTCCTCTTCCCTCCCCACTACCTCTTTCCCCACTACCTTAAGCCTCACAACATACCCCAATTGGGGATGCCATAGTCTCACTGCCTGCTGACGGGTGCAGTTGTGACTCTGGTGCGGTATTCATGTAAAAAAAAAATGCAATTTCAACATCCAACAAAATTCAATAATAGCACATAACCTAAACAAATTGAACCTATTTAACCAATTTTTTATATGTTTCTTGATCCCTTTTAATGCTTTTCAAAGGAGGTGTTGGCGTTGCACGATTTTGAGTTGTCCCAGAAGTGGAAGATACTCTCAGTATCGCCCTGGTGTAGGACCACCTTTCAGAAACTTTGCTTCAAATTGCTTTAGTTTTGTTTGGTGACCAGATCTGAATAGCCAGGTTACGCACTATACCTTCCCTCACCCATATCTTTCTCCTTACTACATTCAGTCTTACAACACATCCCAATTGGGGATGCTATCGTCTCACTGACTCCCGACGGTTGGGAGCAATTGAGACTCACAAAATCTTCACAAAAAAAGCAAAAATATTGATCTGAACAAATGTGTCATGGTTTCCTATTTTGAAGTTAAAAGTTAATTAACGACAAGGTACTCGGTAAATATTGTTTAAGTTCATACATTGCTCAACACTTTGATTGATTCATTCATTACCAAGTTTCTCAGAATGGAAGTGTGTGAGTACCCACTAACGAAAATTTGTCATAGAGTATTCTTGAAGAGTATGTATTATTAGGCAATGACGAACCATATCGTAATTTCATTAAATCAAATACCTCTGAATAGCTTATCTATGAAATATACAATACATTTAATCGATCCCCTGCTTTGGCACACTGTGCTAATTTTGTGGTGTTAATTTTAAACTTTGTATAAGCCGAATGCAAACTCCAGTCTAAAATCAACATGATTTAGTCACAGAAGTTTAGTTTATTCGCGTAAACTATATTATTTAAATAAAGTGGGTTTATTCACAGAAACTGAGTGTTTCACATCCTTTGCTCATAAATCGTGATGTATTCGTGCCACTTCGTGTTGCGTCAAAATAATATGATTTCTCGTGTTTGACAACTTGTTCACGGTATAATATGACCTGCTCACCATTATGTTTTCAAAGTGTTTTGTCCGTAAGATATTTGTTTAAAGCTCGACACATTCCATGTTTACTATTTTTTTCTCACATTTCTGGGGGTCAAGGTCCTCAGACTTCACAATTACCGGACTGAAAAAATTAATAGCTGACTGACAAATATATGGCAAATTTTTTGGGGTGATACGCCATTTTCCATTCCTTCTGGAGCCGAAGTTTTCCGTTAGAATCTTAAATCGTATCTAATTTTTGACAATATTGTGTATTATTTTTTATTAAGTAATAGGTCTCTTAAAGACCCAAGTTCTCCTTTCTTTTCTGAAAAAAACCCCCCATATAGCAATCCCAAAGATTCGGGTTTAACTAAGATAAAGGAATTGTTCTTAACTTTTTCGTTAACTGGGGGCGATTCCGATTCTACTTTGGTAAAAGAAATTACCCTTAACCTTAGATTGTCCTTATCCTTAAACTTAAGAACGACTTTTTCGTTAAATAGGGGCGATTCCGGTTCTACTTGGGAAAGGAATTGTCGTTAACCTTAAAAAGAACGCCCTTTTCGTTAACTAGGGGCGATTCTGGTTCTACTTATGGAAAGGAATTGTCCCTAATCTTAAAATGAATTACTTCTTCGTTAACTAGTGGCGATTCCTCAGTGATAAGGAATTATCCTTAACCTTGAAATGAATGACTTTTTCGTTAACTAGGTGCGATTGCGGTTCTAATTAGATAGAACTTAAAAAGTATCATTTATACACCCTTAAGATGACTGATCATTGTTATTATTATTACGATTTTTATTATTTTTACTAGTATAAACTACTATCCCTTCTTTCTCCTACTCATCCACGCAACATTCCATAATAAAGTCTATCGTAGTCCTACTGCTTTCGGACCATTTTCGCCCAGTGACTGATTTATTTAAGGCTACTATCTATAAAAAGATTATTCATAACGTAAATGGTAACCATGCGCTCTTCTTGTTTGTGACTTACACAAGTTCGCACGGAATTCGAGTGAACATCTTTGTACACTAGTAATAGATTTCTTGTGAACGTATTACGGTTTCTGAGATTCGATCTAATATCTAAACTTCGTTGGCTTCTTTTGAGAGTAAAAAAATGCGATAATACCTGCTAGATTATTATTTGATCGCGTGGAATTTCCTGTCCAGATAATTTAAGATGCGGTTCGCGGTCTCGTCAGATCAATTCCGGGAAGGAATTTTCCCTTTATTTCTATAAGTAACTTAGATCACCCGGAGGGTATAGCCGAAGGCTTTTGATTCCATTAATCCGTGGAGGCCTTTGTTCCACTTCCCAGAAACCTTTTTTGTCCTTGGCTAAAACACGACTTGGGTCGTGCCCGGATTATGTCAAAATATTTGCCATTACCTGTGACGAATCTAGATTAAATTATGTTTATTAGCTTATAATATGTTGATGTACAATAAAAAATACGGTGTTAAGAGACGTACACTTTAACCGGTGATTCCTAAGCGTATTTAGAGTAAAAAGTAAAAATAATGTAGATGACTTTTGGTCTCCTGTGTATTTTTTTCAACTAAAACATTAGATTTCCGAACGGATGGTAGACAGATATGGTCGGGTTGGGGCTCGGCGTTTACTATAAATTATATGGTTCCATGCCAACTAAGAACAAAGTCAACTCAACACCTCTTTGAAGTGTCATTAAAAGCTATGATTTTTTTTTAAAACTGCCCATACCTTATAACCCTAACCTAACGTAACCTATTTAACCAATTTTTTGTAAAAAAAATTTCATCACTTCTGATGACTTTTCTGAGGTGGTTTCATTCTGACTTGTCCGGTCACCAAATTATATAAACAATTTTAATTGATAAATTATGGTATACCTGCATATTTTTTTTTTGTAAAAAAATATGTATACCATATATTTTTTTTTTTTTGTAAAAAAATATGTATAACTCCAAATAATGCCAGGAATCACTGAATCCGCCAGTAAGGCTTTGGCATTTTCAGTTCGGATATGTTTTGAGGCTGACGAGGAGGGGAAAGAGACGGGAGGAGGAAGATGATTAAGCGCCCGGCTATTCAGGTCTAGTCAACAAACCTAGCTAATAAACCCATTTCAAGCAAAGTTTTAATTCTGAATGATGGTATTTCACCAGTTTCACCATTTCATTAGTTACGGGAATCAAAACATTTTGATAAGGTTTATGATTGATGTTTGCACCGTGAGAAGGAATTAAAATGGAGTAGGTAGGTACTACAAAATGAAGGTTTTGGGGTAAAGTCTGATTCTCTGAAATAACGGTTCAGCCTGCCATAAACTTTTAGATCCAGATAATTCGTGAATACCTATTTTATTTTTTTATTTCTGTGATATATTTTGTTACTAAAATAGATACACGATCTACTAGTACTTTAATGTACTACAAGGTGTAATGTATGAAGGACAGTATCATACAGGGTTATAAATTATAAAAGAAACAGCAATAACGTATTTCACACATTAAAAACGTTTACATACTAAGCATAAATTCTATTTTCTATTTTATTCCCGAACTGGTAAACATGAACCTGCGCAAAATACGTAAGGGTTAAAAGGTTTTCTTTCGGCAGGTGGTTTCAAATAATAAGTGGGTAATAATAATTGGATTGTGTGCTCTTTTTTTGGCTCAAAGGTTTCAATAATGTAGATCCGTAACTACATTCTTTATAGTACTAAAAAACGTACGAGTATCATTTAAGTTAATTTTTGTTGTTTTGTTGGAATTTTTTTTGTGGATTTGAGGAACCGGCTATTTTTGGAACCAGTTTCTATCGAATTTATAAAATGGCCACCAACACTCAAACCGGGCAAAGCTGAACCAAATGCAGCCCGCAGGGCCTAGCAGCAAAAACCTGCGGAGCGGGTTTTTAACTGCTAGTTATTATTAAACACCCTCGCTTAGTTAGGCCTTGCCTTTGTAGGATTTTTGTTTACACTTAATTTTTTATATTTCCTTGTATTTTTTTATTACCTTGTTTACTATTTTCCGATGTAAAAAGGAAAAAAAACTGAATACCAGGGACAAATATTTTCGTTCAAATTGAAACTATAGTTCATTTCTAAATAATTGAGTAATTATATAAAAACTTTATAATTATTTCTTTTGGCTAGTGTCATTTGTGAATGTGCATAAAAAAATACCACATCCTTATGAGGTATATTAATTTATTTTGTTAGCTTCTGTGGCAATGAACGAGAATATATTATTATCTCTAACTACACAATTATAATATTATAATCTTCCTTGTATTACGTTTGAACGGAAATGTGGGCAATTAATTTTTTCCTCACTCGTTTCTAGGAATGTCTGAATGTGTAGAACCATAATTGTCATGATTAAACCTTAATACATTAAAGAAACATCCAACGATAACAGTGAAGATAGCTAATCACACAATCAAATAACTATTAAACTTCCCGCAGTAAAAAAATCTCTGGGAGTTATTTCAATAGCCGTTTCGCTTCTTGTCTCTGTATTTTGTCTGTCTCGTAACGAGGCTAATAATGCTAACAGAATTATTTTTAACTCGTTATTACTATCTAATAACTACGGTACCTAACCTACCCGACTACTCCGACCGGAAGTCTGACGCCGCCATTATGAATTATGTTGCCTTTATCATGATTTGATTTTGGGTTATTAGGTTTCGCGACTTTTCATCCCCGACAAAATATCCTACGGATAAAACCATTCCCCAACGAAACCTAACCTAACCTAACCTAACAAAACCTAACCTAACACAAAATGGGACAAAAATAATACAGACATCCATGTAGCCATGTAAGCAGAAGGTCTTTGGTTCGAGTCCCAGAGGTGCCAATATGTTTTTCCGATTTTTCTATCTTCAGATTTTTTATTGAGTTTCGCTAATATTGTCTTCATTTAATTAAATATTATAATTTGAGGTTTTACCCATAAAGTTAAAAATAAAAATTAATATTCATCCTATTGCAGGGAAGTCAATAGCTGTCGCATATTAAAAATAAAATTAATAAAAAAATATTCAGACCCAATCTACATAGCATTCAGTTCGCGTTTGAATCTTGCAATCATATATAAAGATAGCAGCCAATAATATGTGCGTTAAGAAAATGTAGATAATGTTGATAGTTCTTAGTCGAAGTATGATACAGTTAAAAGTGACCGAATTAGATATATACACCTTAGCTCAGTTGATAGAGCTGTTGCCATGTAAGCAGAAGGTCCTGGGTTCGAGTACCAGAGGTGCCAATATCTTTTTCTGATTTTTCGTGTCTTTAGATTTTCGATTGATATTCGCTAAAATTGTCTTCATTCAATAAATTATTGTTCAAAAATAGTAAAATAATGTTAGGTTAGGTTAAGTTAGTTAGTTCTCCACGTCCCGTCCCATCCCATTAGGGGCCATCCATCCACAAAAATATTTTCCCTATCCCATTACTTTTAATAGATATTTTGTTGAAGGATGTTTTGTCCGTAGGATATTTTGTAGGGGATAATTGTCGCGATTATTTTTTTACATGAAATCCACACAGAAGGCATTGAGAAAAATAATTTTCCTCGGGGCCTATATCATCTTTGTATATGCATATGCTGTATGATGGGTCTTTTAGTGGAAAGGGAGGAGTGAACCTGGGTCTTGAAGAAACTCATGATGTAGGAGGGAGAAAACACAGAGACCGGCGAATTGTCCCACAGTAGAGCTGATGAACTCAAGAACGACCCGTTATGGCGCGCATTTGCCGTGTTATCAATCGTCTTATTTTTATTAATACAAATTTGATTCAAACGTTGTCATTATTTATTTCTTTAAATTTTGCAAATCGGGTTTCATTGTAAAAACTAAAAATTCAGTGGGCTTATATGTTACTTACATCAAATATAATAAAAACCGTTAGGTTCAACTTTCTAGTACCTAGAAAAGTTCTAAATGTGCCCTTTTTATATTAAAGTTATTTTTTCAGTAGAGCAATGCAAACAGCAGTTTGTGCCATGCTTGAAAAGCGCTAACATTAAAGCGGTAAAAATTAACCTTTATAGTGGTTAACAGTGACTCAGAAATTAGCAGTGTTTGATCTTTTGCTTCTTTTCTTTATGCTGTTTTCATCGCTCCAAAGTTCGGAAAATAAGATAATGTAAAACTTATTTCAGTCAATATTAAATATTTAACCGCTGGAAAACGGTAAATATTTGTAAAATACCCCCAAACAAAGTTATATTTTGTACATTGTTAACCCGTCTGCTTGGTTCAATATATTCGCACCTCACGATCCGGAAGCCTCGGTTTCGCGCGTAAATTCTGAAACCATTACTTTGGATCAAGATTGTAAAATATCTGTGCAAGATAGCTTTCAAATTTTAAAGAAAATAATAAGCATTATTTCGTTCTCTTTCTGGTTAAAAGAAAAATACATATGTTAGCATGAGAGGAAGAGAGATATATAGCTTTTAAAACGTAAGGTCGCTCTGGGACGTTTGTGGTCTTATGAAAGTATAACGCGATTACGTGTTTTGAGATGTATTTATTCCTAAACAAGCAGACGGGTTAAATATTAACACGTACTTCACCGGTCAGTGGATGATTTGATAAATGTTTCGGTTTCCCACCTATGCATTGTTGGTTCAGTTCCTAATGTGGCTAAGCCCTCCATGATTGCACAAGCAATATTTCCAAGGAAGGCAAAATGTATGAGGGGTGGGGAGAAATTTGGGGATCAGTGTCTCCAGGAGTGACTCCATCAGTATGAATCCATCCCTCCCACTGCGGTGCAAGGCGATGTTCCAGAAATTCCTGCTGGAGAGGTCAAAAGGTCTTCTTCAACTGTTCTCTTCCGATCCGGCCTGCCAAGCAGCTGGTGGACAGATGCATCTACCGCCAAGACCCGGACAAACCTCACCCCATTTGTGTGCTACGTCCCGCTCTTAAAGCCAATAACGCGTGTGGAGAGATTGAGAGAAACAGTCCCTGTCAAGTTAGGATATTAAAGTGATAACCATGTTCTTGTGAAGTGTGCCCATATGGCGATTGTAATAACCCTGTCTCCTAATTGAATAAACCCTTTACGTGCAATACTGTGTTCTGATTGAGGAAGGAGACCCCGGAGATTGTGAGGAAAGGAGGAAGAGGAATACCCAGCGAACCACAAACACTCGCCCTGGTTTTAGGAGAATCTTGCTTGCGCCGACTGTCCTGAGCTAGCATCGTTGGCCCATTAATTGCATGTCCTTTCCAGGTTTGGTTTGGCTAGTGGCCGTAGGCCTGCGGTATGCCGACACTGGCGCCGTATGCCGACCGCTGACGCTAACAAGCTCAATATTATCAATAGTAATTTTTGTACTCAATTTGTTTTTTTTTAATGTACAAAAATCTCAATAAAAATTAAGGTATTTTTCAAAAACTAAAAAGCTGTCTTCTAACTTATATTTAAACTGAGATGCACACAAAGTTTGTATGCGTCTCAGTAACATTCTATTGGCGTATTAATCTATCAAAATGGACTTCGTGTTTGGAACAAGGTATAGTCAATAATCATAGACAATTGGGAACCAACACATAGGAGTGGCTTAGAAAAAAATGGCGAAAAATAGCATACATTTCTATGTATGTACATACACACATGAGATAGTATTGGTGATCACAAATACTAATGCAAAGACAATAGATTTGTAAGCTATTAATAGTTAAAATTTCAACCGCCAGTACTTTTTTCCGTTCGTTCCTGTACGATTTTGAATTCTAGTGACTTTAAATACATAAATTTTAAAAAATATCGTTTTTGATACAATTTTCGATATTGGATATTTTGTATCGATATATCGGATTTTGAATTTAAAATATCGATATTTCGATATATCGATATTTTTTTAACAAGCCTACCACCGAGGGCCTAAAATACTTGCCATCACGAATATAGTTTAATGGTACCCGAATTTGTGAAATGGTCGAAACTATTACACTGTACTTGCAGTGCACTAGGAATTATTTGATTTAACTTCCATAGCAATGCGCAATCTGGGCCAAAATATGACCTCATTATTTTGATTACATAATATAATTTCAAAACATCGCTCAGTTTTCATTGTCCTACTTGTAAAACATTGTGTTACATCGGCAATATAATAGTCATAATTATTTTTCTTCAAGCAATGACACATCTGCAATCTGCATAGCTCAAGAGTGTTGCACTAATATAATTTTCTGCGTCATAATAAAATTGAAGATATTCAAAAAATGTTCAGCCTGGACTTGCAGACAAGTCAATATACGTCGCACATTTAAAAAAAGTACATTTATCCAAGTCGATAGATTGAAAGAATTTTAGTAAAATATAACAGCCAATTAAAATATGCATTAAGAAAAGTTTGTGGTTCTTGGTCGAAGTATGACTGTAGGGGATAGGGTCGAATTAGCTCAGTCGTTAGAGCAGAGCTCCGGCAAGGAGCTCTCTTGGGTTCAATTCCTAGATACGACCGTAACTTTTTCTGAGTTTTCAATGTTGTCTTCAATGATTAAAAATAATCGTATTTGATTTCAACATAATACATATCGTTATATTAATATGAAATTTTAATTGAGTTTTGCACAGTAAATATTTTACTACTACAGTGTCACTTTATTTTATGACTGGATAAAATTGAGGGAAAATCAGAATTTAATGTTTATACTCAAAATTATTTTATATCGAACTAGTAGTTACTTCCCGGAATTGGCCGCGTTTCAACACAATTTTATTTTCTTATTCATGACAGAAATGGATTCTTGTATTATATAATTGCGGTTAACAAGATATTTCTAACTTCCACAGCTCTTTCTGGAAATAAAAATGCTTATTTCATGCTGAAAATAGCTAAAAATCCATAAAGGCTTGTTTCAAAAGGCGAATTCACTGTTCGAGAACTTTTTTGCTTCACCGTAGATTTTCTATTTTATGCTGACAGACTTAGATATAAAAGCGCAAATATTTGCGACCGATGTGCTGAAATACGCTAAGCCAAAAAACAGTGGCGCTTTTATAGCTAGGTCTGTCACTAGCGTTTTTCATAAGCTCATCGTGGTGCCTCATCGAAGAAAAATAAACATTCACGCCCACAAGCCAATTACAAAATAACTTGCATATGACTTGTTATCATAACATTAATAACATCAAATAAAGCTTTGAAAATGTTGGGCTTTATAATAAGAATTTGCAGTCAATTTAAAAATATTCAAACCTATAAAAATTTGTACATGTCTTTGGTTAGGAGTCAAATTGAGTACAACTCTACAGTATGGGCACCTAGCTACGCTAGTCATTCGCTCACGATAGAAAGAATTCAAAATAAATTCTTAAGATTTATTAATTTTAAAATGGGTATTACAAGGGATTGTGTCAACTATGATTATCTACTATGCCAACTCAATTTATTAAAATTATCTGAACGTAGAATAGTTAATGACCTAACATGTTTATATAAAATCATAAATTCAATAATTGACAGCCATGAACTATTATACTTGATTTCTTTTCATATACCTCGCAAACCAACATCGAGGCAATATCTACCGTTCTATTGTGATAACTCCAACACAGAATCACAGTTATATACCCCCGCTCGCCGCATACAAAATTTGGGAAATGACTATAAAGATGTTGTTGACATATTCAACACACCATTCACCAAATATAAGCAAGTCATTACCCAATTTATATTGAAAATAAGAATACATATTACATACAACAATACAACCTTTACATAGTCTTGGTAACAAATACTTATACAATATGGATGTTTTGATAACAATTTTTAACTTGGCAAACTTTAAACGCCGTTATGTGCCAACTATGTCAACTTGTTTCATTAACTATTATTGTGAACACCAATTTTATGCACTTTTATTAATATTATTGTTGATATGGAGGATATTAGAAAATTATCTAATACTGGCTGGGTTACCCGGCTTCGCTCGGGACAACATTCGAGATAGTTCTGGAATACTTTGCATCTTGTATTTTATGTAACCTTTATTTTATTTTCTATATTTTATGATATCTGTATTTTGTCAACTCTTTATTTTGTTGTAATAAAAAAATGTACTGCGTTATATGTAAAAGCCCTTTGGGCGTTTAAATAAATAAATAATAAATAAATAACTTTGTTTTTGTTCGTTTCTAACAGTACCTACGCAGTAAGTTATGTGTCTGCCACAACAGATATAAAACTGCATCTGCTTGTGGTGTTATTGGTATATTTTTGATGATCAATGTTTGCTATTTTCATCTCTTGTCACGATGACGAAGTTAACGTCATTCATTCATCAGTTCTAAGCCTGTCTACGCATGTACTACGGGAAATCCATCCATTAAAATGCATCAAAATTTCCTTGCATTAAAATGCGAAATGCTGATAGCAGTGATAACTGATGTCATTAAAAGAATTCTACTCTTCTTTGGTCGTATACCAAAGACTGATAATAATAACATTAGGATAATTTGCACAGCGCCATTCATTGTGCAAAGTCACTTCTGAGACGCTTGATGGGCAGGAATCTCTTATATTCACAATTTTTGTTGATATTTTCCAAATTCGAGCATTTATTCAAATATAAAACCTTTGTATCGTAGGTAACCGAACAATTCAGCGTAATAACAAATAAGAACACTTAAAAAGTGATATAATGTCATGAAAAAACTAGGTTAAACAGGTTTATAGACTGTATCACTTTTCAAAAGTGTTTGTGTCACTGTCAAAGTGACACAGCCATGAAACCGACTATTTAGTAAATAACCCAATGTATAATTTTCAGATTTAATACAAACATAGTACTTTTGATTCTCTACCGATGTTTGAATATGGGAGACAACGAAAAAACACACACACCCACATATTTTATTAGGCAAATGTATTATAAACGTTACATTTAACTCACTTATTTTTGTAATTTCATGTAAAAATAATTTTAAAAAAATTCTCAGATTTCATTTTTTTTTTTGTAAATTGCGGCAGGAAACTTTGGATTTTAAGATGTGTACATTTTAATTGTTTAGTAGATAACTTTTAGATTTGAATACATTGCATGGTGTTTTCTCTTTCTGACCATGATAGTAAGGGAGACAACGATTTATTTGAGTTTTTCCGAAAGCCGAACAAATTAGCCCGAATAAGACATTTACAATACTTACTTATTAGTTTGCTAGATGCTTTTAGAAATTATACAGGTAGATGAAAGTTAAATGCATGCCTTGATCTTTGGTGGCCCGGTTCCAGTCTCCGTTTGTGCAATATCCTCGTCTGATCTGAATCACCCGTTTATGAGTCATCGAGTGCCTACGACATGACGCCCGATGCCCGACTGAGTCGTGTTCCGCGAACTCAGCATCAGCGCCATCAGCGGCTCGGTGGCCCATAAACTTTTCTTATGAATGTAGCCTTATCGGAGCTGTGGCACTGATTCTTATTGAGGAACTTACACGTTTTTTAAATTGTAGGTATTACTTTAACAAAATGAAATGAAAAATTTGTTAAAATTATTTACTTTTTGTTTTTAGCTCGCATTGTTACTATTTGAAAAATTATCTGATTTACAATGGTAGCTATTTATTTTCATTAAACTCCACTCTGAATGATAATTGAATTAATGAATTTTAATTTTCACGGCCAAAAGTATTTTCGTTATTTCTTTTGGGGTGTTATGCCGTGTTGCGCTACCTCCTTCTTTAGCCAACGTTTCGGACAGCGTTGCAGTGTCATCGGCAGGGCATATCAGGCAGATCAAGCGATACCGTGTTGCCAGCTCCACTCCACTACGAGCTGGTATTACAGTATACTTCAAAATGGTTGTAGATTTCAAATCAATTTGAAATCAAAAGAAAAAATTAAAAATATTTCAAATCAATTTGAAATCTACAACCATTTTGAAGTATACTTTTTATACCAGCATTCGCTTCTAAGTAAATAAGCACACATTTCAACACTAACAATTACACATCTGTCGGATCTGCCGGATCTGCCCTGATGATGGACATTGCAACGCTGTCCGAAACGTTGGCTAAAGAAGGAGGTAGCGCAACACGGCACAACACTCCAAAAACCAATTACAAAAAAAAAATTCATTCTTAATGTTTTTTTTTTAAATATCTATAAATAGCAGAACAGAGTCGGTCTTTTTTAAATTTAACTTTTAAAATTTAAAACTGTGAATTTTAAAACTCGAAATGACGATTTTTATCTCCGCGCGTTGGTTTGACGAAATCTTCTATCTATGTTTTATATTTTATAAAAAAAAAAGTGTTTGTGGCAGGCGGGTGGGCGGCCTTGCTTTGATTATTGTACAATTTTTTTTTTCATTTATTCACGCCCTAAAGGCTTTTATATGCATACATTATAATAAAATTGTTGTACAAGGGAGTGTTCCAATATTGATGAAATTTTGCACACTTGACCTTAAAAACAATAGGAAGATCACTATATGCATAAGATTTGAAAAACTCTGCGTATAGCCCGTGCAACGCCGGGGACTTATTTGTTAATAAATCTTTATTTATTTATTTCTATGATCTTGAGCCCTATGATGGTTAGAATGTTTTTTTTTTTAAATTTAGACAACTGTTAAATGTAGTTAAGTGACAACCAGTGCAGCACAAATGGCTGATCAATCGACAATAAAGTTGTCTTTAATAGTTGATAACAAATGCTTCCTTTTTTGTATAAATTCAAATTGTCATTTATTTTAATTTCGGGAGGCGGGTATGGGTACCGCCGCCCCGATAACCATTTATTGGACTACCAACACCCCTGCCACAGGTCACCCCAAGTGGTTCGCTACGTTTGGTGACTTAGCAGGGGTGCCCGTCTAGGTCTTGGTGGCGGATATGTTTGCCCAACCTTGCGTGACGGGCTGGATCGGAGAAGCCTGATTGAGGGAGGCCTTTTGACCTCTCCAGCCGGATTCTCCCAACCCTTCGCCTTGCACCGCAGTGTGAGGAATAGATTCATACGTCCGTCACTCCTGGTCACACTGACCTCCAGATTCCTACCCACCCCTCATACCTCTTTCCTTCCCATATCTTCTTCTCCTTCCTTTCCCTTAAAAAATCTCCATACAGCATCCTCAAAGATGACATAGGCCCCTAGAGAAATTGTTTCCTCGGTGCCTCCTGTGTGGAGCGAATGTAAAAAAAAATCTAAAAATCACTGCTATTTTAAAAATATAATAACAAAGTTTAAAAAATTCTGAATGCCGTAAAAATCATTCATGAACAACAAAAAAACATTAAAATCATCAATCATCACGCCAGTTGCTCATTATTATTTCATCTCCACAGTCTCCGTGACGTGGCATAATGACTCAGTTTTACGGACCAAATTAATATTCCGACAGATCGATTGTTCTGGAATCGAATCGCAGAATCATAACGTAGAGAAGTTTATTTTATCTTCTCTCGGACCATCTCGGGGAGTCATCAATATTAATCCCAGATTAAGAGCGTAAAGAGTGTTTTATTTGCGCTGTTTTATGGAAATGTCTTGCTTAGAAGGTAAATAATAATTAACATAGATATCTTTCGATGGGTAATAATTATATTTACTGTTATTTTCCTTGTCTGTGTTTGTGGTTTTTGTATGACTAATTAAGGAAGAAGAGACATGTATTGCGAGATCGTACCTCATCGGAAGTTAATATAATTCACGAAATTCCACGTCGTAGGAGGTTTAAAATGATGGCACCTTGATTGGCACCAGTTTGGTTTTATAAAGTCACTCTGCACACAAGATGCTATTGCTAATGTAACCTCATACATCAACGAATCATTGGATAAAGGTGAAAAATGTGCCGGTATATTTATTGATCTCAGAAAAGCCTTTGATAGTATATCCCATGAGATTCTACTAAAAAAACTGAACAATGTAGGTATAAAAGACAATGCGATTAAATGGATTTCGAACTACCTAAAAAATCGACCGCAAGTCGTAAAAATAAATCAAATTAATAGCGATAAAGAAATATCAGACTTTGGAATCCCGCAAGGTACAGTAATCGGACCAATCCTTTTCACCATATATGTTAATGACATTTTTTTTCAACCACTACATGGCCAAATTACTTCATATGCCGATGATACGGTACTAATAATTAGCGATAAAACTTGGGAAAAAGTAACATTTAAAGCCAACGAAGACATAAATATTTTAAAGAATTTCTTCGACGTAAATTTACTATCACTAAATAGTGATAAAACATTTGTAATTCCATTTGCAATACACAAAAATGATACCCCTAAAAACATTGACATCATCATCCATGATAATTCCAAAACACATAGTAAAAACCTTTGTTTCCCAAACTGCACAATATTAAAAACAACAAACACAATCAAATATTTAGGAGTTATTATCGATAAAAATTTGAAATGGAAGGAACAAATTTGTCAAGTTGTAAAAAAAATTAGAAAATTGATTTATATATTTTTAAGAATCAGAAATTTTTTATCTGTAAAAAACTTATATCTAATATATTACGCTTTGGTTCAATCAACTTTACAATATGCTATCATTAGCTGGGGATCCGCATACAAAACTACTCTTTCCCCGATTGAAGTTGTGCAGAGGCTAATAATTAAAATTATATTAAAAAAACCTTCTGACTACCCAACGGATCAATTATTTAAGGAATTCCAAGTACCTTCATTCAAAGATCTGTACAATAAAAATGCATTGATTCAAATTATAAAAGAAAAAGAAAAGTATCAATTTATAACTGAAAACCGTACAAGACATATATATATATTTTTTCATGCCCAAAATTAAACACTTCCTTCGCACAAAATTTTTATACTTATGAAGGAAGACTTATTTTCAACCGACTACCGGATGAAATTAGAAAAATTAATGATAAAATCAAATTAATAAACACTGTTAAAAAATATTTTAAAGATAATCTCAAAAAAATAAAAATAAAAGTTTCCAACTAATCTAATCTCAAAAATAACTTATAACTCAGTTTCCTAGTGATACTCCATTTTATTTTTTATTTTTACAATTTTGTTTTGTTTTTGACAACTAATTACAATAATTCTAGATACATTATCCAAATAATAGAATTGTTTGATAGTTGATAAATACTTATAATTACAATTACATTAAACCGAACTTACAACTTATTTTTATTTTTATTTTAACTTTATGAGTAAAACCTCAAATTGTAATATTTAATTAAATGAAGACAATATAAGCGAAACTCAATCGAAAATCTGAAAACAGAAAAATCAGAAAAAGATATTGACACATCTGGGACTCGAACCCAGGACCTCTCGCTTACCGAGCGAACGCGCTAACCACTGCGCCACCGTGTCGATATCCAATTCGGTCACTTTTAACTGTATCATACTTCGACTAAGAACCACCCACACTATCTTCATTTTTCTTAACGCATATACTATTGGCTGCTATCTTTATGTATGATTGCAAGATTCAAACCCGAACTAAATGCTCTCTAGATAGTGTCTGGATAAATCTTTATCCATTTTATTTAATATGCGACATCAATTGACTTTTCTGCAAGTCTAGGATGAACATTTTTATTTTTATTTTAACTTTATGAGTAAAACCTCAAATTGTAATATTTAATTAAATGAAGACAATATAAGCGAAACTCAATCGAAAATCTGAAAACAGAAAAATCAGAAAAAGATATTGACACATCTGGGACTCGAACCCAGGACCTCTCGAAGATAGTGTGGGTGGTTCTTAGTCGAAGTATGATACAGTTAAAAGTGACCGAATTGGATATCGACACGGTGGCGCAGTGGTTAGCGCGTTCGCACGGTAAGCGAGAGGTCCTGGGTTCGAGTCCCAGATGTGTCAATATCTTTTTCTGATTTTTCTGTTTTCAGATTTTCGATTGAGTTTCGCTTATATTGTCTTCATTTAATTAAATATTACAACTTATTGTTTTTTTTTTTACATTCACATTGTAAAGAACTTAAGATATAATAAAGCATTTAAAAAATGTACACTACTCTTCCAGACACAAGCTAATGCTTCCATGGAAGAGTGGTATTAATTAAGATATTTGAACATGAATGTACACAAATTATTACATAATGTACATTTAACATTATATTTTATATGCTAAAATAAAAATAATAAAAAATAAATAATAATAACTAACGTCACAAATGTTTTTTTTTTAATGCGTTCTTTGTACTGCAGTTACCGAATAAAAATGAACTTTGGTACACAATATAAAATACGAAAAAAAAAAAAAAATTCTTTTCAACATTATTAGGTATTTAGTCATTGGGATAACATTATGATTTCTATAGTAACATTCATGTAACATTCCAGTCTGTTTGTTGGAAGACTTACGAATAAGCTGTTGGAAATGATACTTGAAAATATAGTGGAAGAAATTAACCCTTTTAACATTCTTTACTCACTGCTGCACAAAAACATCCCCCTATAATAATAATAATTAATAATAATAATTCTTTACTCCAGGATGTGGGGAGGATAGTGCAATCCCACACGTCCCATACAGTTATACATATTTATATATTTACACCGTAAAGAAACAAGAACATAAATAGAAAAAAAAACTAATAATAACAAAAATAAATAATCCATTATTATGCAGGGCGTGGTCTTGAGTGCGCTCGGGCCCATCGCTCACTCAGCAGTGGCGCTTGGTGCTGGAAGGCTGCAGTCACCAATGTGTTGTTTCTGGCCATTAGCCGCATCCTGGCTCCAGTGACCCGGTGTCTCATCAGACCGGCGAATCCGTGCAATCCTAGTTCCGTAAACATTGTCGATGCACTGCTATATCTTCTGAATCCAAATATAATTCTGCATGCATTATTATATTGGATCCGGAGTCGTTCCATCGAGGTTCGGTAGTGACACCATGTTTCACACGTGTAATAGACTCGTGCAAAATGCATTGAACAATGTTTTTTTTTACATGGTTACTGCATTGGAAGAATCTTCGAGCAATCATGTTGGACAATACACTGATACTTCTCCTCTGTCGTTCAATATCACCATCATCCGAGAGGTCTTCAGTGATTATGTGACCTAAGTATATGCTTAATGCTTTAGTGTGTTTTATTGTTAAGTACATTATTATTATTAGGAAGCTATTACTGTTTAACCTTCGGTCGGAGAGGCCTGAGCCTCTTTGAATCAGGACCTGGAGGTCGCGGGATCTAAATAGTATTAAATTTAGGTGGACTCACGTATAGAAATTAAAACAACCTATTTTTGCAACTTGTTCTATGTATAGTAGAAGATACTCTATCGCCCTGGTAGGTACATCAACATGATTCTAAATCACAACATTGATTGAACTGTTTCTATCTTAGATATGACTTGAGATTTTTACGGCCAAGAGTATTTTATATACATCAACATGATTCTAAATCACAACATTGATTGAACTGTTTCTATCTTAGATATGACTTGAGATTTTTACGGCCAAGAGTATTATATACATCAACATGATTCTAAATCACAACATTGATTGAACTTTTTCGTTATTTGTTTTTGGGGTGTTATGCCGTGTTGCGCTACCTCCTTCTTTAGCCAACGTTTCGGACATCGTTGCAGTGTCCATCATCAGGGCAGATCCGGTAGATGTCACACATCTACCGGATCTGCCCTGATGATGGACACTGCAACGATGTCCGAAACGTTGGCTAAAGAAGGAGGTAGCGCAACACGGCATAACACCCCAAAAACAAATAACGAAAATGCTTTTGGCCGTGAAAATCTTAAAACTTAATTGATTGAACTGTTTCTATCTTAGATATGACTTGAGATTTTTACGACCAAGAGTATTTTATATACATCAACATGATTCTAAATCACAACATTGATTGAACTGTTTCTATCTTAGATATGACTTGAGATTTTTACGGCCAAGAGTATTATATGAATAATAAGGATGAAAGTAAACTAAATGCTGTTGAAATGAGATCCCTGAGACGTATGTGTGGTAAAACAATGTATGATCGTGTGAAAAATGTGGATATCCGCAAAGAATGTAAGGCTGATGTAAGCATAATGAGTAAGATTAAGAAAGGGACCCTCAGATGGTTTGGGCATGTAGAGCGAATGAACGAAGAAAGTAGTGTAAGAAGAATATACGACGCGAATGTGAATGGTAGAAGAAGTCGGGGACGCCCGAGGAAGACTTGGCACGATCAAGTGAATCAGATACTTTAGTCAGGCCATGTCAAAAGTCAGAATAATAGAAGAGAGTGTATGAGATGATGTATGAATGTGAGTGAGGCAAAGAGTGTGTGCCAAGACCGAGTTGTTTGGCGGTCCGTCCTCTCTGCCTCCCCCTGCGGGGAAACGGCGTGATGGTTAGTTAGTTAGTTGCGCTTTCTCCTTATTTTGCCGAAATTTCGGACAGCTTACAGTTACAGTGTCCATCTTCAGGGTAGAGTTTGCTTAAACTTTTGATCCGAATAGGCAGCTCCTTCCAAACCTAACCTAACCTACCTCTTTTCCTACAACGTTCCCCAATTTGGGAATTACATAGTTCCACTAACTCCAACCAGTAAAAAATACAACGTTTACACTAATTTCTATGCTATATTATATATTCTTCTCAGGGCACTATCTAGTAATTCAAAAACATTATAACTCCAAAAATTGACAAACCCCGGATAGCCTGAAATATCCCGGCATTCCCCGGGAAGCTGTCTTGTCTACCATGCCACTGAAGTCACTTAATCTTAGAGAGAAGGTATTAAGTGTTGCATTTATCTTGTGCAGTGTCCCGGCCGCAGTTGACGGATTACAGTCTGCATTGAAGGCAGGAAGCGACTGAGGCGAGGGCTAATTGCCCAAACATAATGACGGCCGCGTACATTACCTGCCATTAGCTGCTGCCTGAGCTTTGCACTCCGTTCAGGCACGAGGGCCTATTCTGCTACTGAACAAGAATACGCGCTTTTGTAATATGTATAGTAATTACCAAGTCTTAATTTGTGGGTTACTTTTGTATTATGTGACTTTTAAGTCAGAGTGGTTGAAAACATTGTAGGTTTTTCAGATTTAATGTATTTGGTACTCTACTAGCATTTCGAAATTGGTCGTCTGCGAGATGTAAGAAATCAAATACCTACCATCGCCATCGCAATTCAAAGAATAATTAATGTTATAAATACAAGGGATATTACAGTAAGTAACTATAACGCCATTTCTCTGCAGGACTTAGCTTAGGATCAAAAGCCACACAACTTACAACATACACGAAATGTCTGCAATATTTAAAATTACTATAATTAATCTACTAAGAAATACCGAAAGTGTCCATATTCCTTTCCAAAGAACCAACTTAACCTTCTCCCAACCTATTCCTCGAATATGTCGACTATGTAAAATCCACAAGTTTTTAATGCAAAAAAACTTGCCTAAAAACCTTTATTTTTTATTTATTTTATACATTCAAAAATATTATTATTTAATGTTTAAAAAAAGTTTATTATAAAAAGTTCTGCTTTGTAATTTATTATTATTATTACTTAATAACAATAAATAAAAAATAAAGTAAAAATAAAAAACTTTTATTTTATTTTCAGAATTCCACCAAAGTAGTACTTACCTAATATTCATAGATTACATGTTAATAATGTCTCTTCTAGCCCTTCGTTATGTTATCAGGAATACCAACATAACAAAGCAAATACGACAAAAGCAAAATTTTCATTTTACGTAAGTAAGTGAAATTTTGAATGCAGTATTTTCCATTCCACCGAATTCAAACAGTCTGTTAGGGTAATTAAGGTGAATCCAAAGGTTTTTTCTAAAAATATTCGAGTCCAGCGATGACGAAAGTTTACCAACGTAATAAGTGTAGTGCCTTCCATAGTAATTAGTTTTTTTTCAATTATTTCTGGCTTTCACCCTTCAGGGGTGTTCTAGGCCATCATTTATAATTACAGAGAAAGGAAAGGTGAATTTATATATTAATTTTATTTAAATGTGCAAATTTCAGAATTTTATGGAAAATTGGAGTAGAGTTCAGACTTAGAAGAGATGAGATGTTGAATGGAGGAGAGGCAATTTTTGATAACGCTTGATAGAAGAGAGGATATTTATTTAGAGAGGGACAATAAAAAAATATGTGATCTAAAGTTCCCACATCTAGACCACAGAACGTACAATCTGGGGAGTCAAGCACATGAATTTTATAAAGGTGAGAAGGAACGGAACAATGTCCGATTCTCATACGAATAAGTAAGGAAATTTCTTTTTTGGAAAAATGGGGGAATTTTTGAAACCACTTTTGTAATTACTTAAATTTCACTAATTACAAATTTTAACTAAAATGTAATTACAAATTGTAAAAAATGGCATTACGGTTATTCATTAATGCAAATACGTACCACAAATTACATTATGATTTATGCTTTTTGATGTTCCCAAATCATTAGCCGTTGTTCTCACAGTACAATTTTGCGTTTATTTAAACGGGAGCAGTTTTAGTGGGAACTTTATCAACTGCTAACTGTGAAATCATCTTTTATAAGGTACCTACTGTTTGCATCTAAAAGCAAACCAACAACCAACGTCATGAAATAAGCCCATAATTCATGTGATGTCATAACCCCGATAGCGAGCTTTCCGTTACATTCCGAGTATCGTATAAGTTCGGCTCACGTGGGTCTATTTAAGGTATTAACAAAAGGTCACCCGCTTGCTCAAGTTAACCTATATTTTAAAATCATGTAAGTGGTATTACGTATGGAGCATCTATTTCTGAATGTCTCCTTTCTTCTCTGTTATCCGGGTATTGATACCGCCACTACCACAAGGTTTAATGTGGACTCGGCAGTATTGTGCTCATATTACTATATTATACAAGAAGTAATGTTTCTTCAAAGTGTACTATGTGGCAGAGACGTAGTACGCCAAATTTGTACAAATTAATGAATATTCTTAGATATGCAAATATTTTTTTATTCAATTTGGCATGCGGGTATGTGTACCTCCGCCCAGAAACCATTTATTGGAAAACCAACCCCTCTTCCATAGGTCACCCCAAGTGGTTCGCTGCGTTTTGCGATGGGCAGGGGTTCATGGGCTGAGGTTTGTCTAGCTCTTAGCGGCGGTTGAGTATGCCTACCTGCCGCGTAGCGAGCCAGATCGAGAGAGACTGGTTGAGGAAGACCTTTAAACCCCTTTAGTTGGACTCGACTCATCGCCTTGCACCGCAGTTGGAGTGATGGATTTATACGTCAGTCACTCCTGGACACACTGACCCCCAGATTCCTACTCACCCTTCATAGCTTTTCCTTCCCAGATCTTGCTCTCCCGCATTTCCTTAAAACGACCTTCCACACACCATCCTCTAAGATGATGTAGGCCCTGAAGGAAATTATTTTCGTCAGTCTCCTGTGTGGAGCTAATGTGAATAAAAAGTGAATTTGTGATGAAATCAATTGAAATGTGACAAAGGGAAAGATATAAGAAGAACATGGAAGGAGTACTTTTAGGTCAATTTATTATTTGACGGCCTTCGTGGTTGAGTGGTAACGATTCTTGGCCACTAATCCAAGGGTCGTGAGTTCAATTCTCAGCGGGTGCATTACATTTTATTTGGGTTATTTCACAATTATTATTCATTTAAAAAATTACAGTGTGTAATTCACAGTGTGTAGTAAGCTGGAAGAACGACAGTTGAGATGGTATGGACACGTAAGACGGAGACCATCAGACCACACAGTGAGGCAGGCAATTTCTATGGAGCTTCACCGACAGTCATCCAGAGGAAGACCGAAGAACTCCTGGATGACTCAATGTTCCAAAATTCTTCAGAGAAACGGCCTGGATGAAGGCGAATACCCAGAAGATATTACAACCTGAGAACGAGAAGAGCCGACCCCAACAGCCTACCTAGGCAATGAGTTGGGACAGCGCAAGGAAGAAGAAGACAGTGTGTAATTCACACGCGATGGAAGTGAAACTAGGAAGTCGCTTTCTTAGCCTGATATTTTAAAGTAGTTTGAAAATTGTATATTGATTTACGAATACTAAAAAGTTTATTTTTTTTGGATTTCGTGGGATTCGAACCACCGTCCGCTGGATTTCTCTGACCGCTGAGAATTGCGACGCCCTACACCGTTGCGCTATGAGACGCGCTCGGCGAGGCGCGAATTTACGCATTATATTCCGACGTTCCGTAAAAAAACAAAGCAGCCAATGAGCGTAGACCTGTTGACGTTTCCGTTTTATATCTCAACTTTGAGCGCAGTTTGTTGCTTCGCAGGTGCCGTAGTACGTCATTTCCGTTTCATTCAAATTTCAAATCACTCAAACGGGGCTAAGTTTCACTTCAAAAAGTATATTTGCGGCGCGTTCCAGCTTGAAAGATACTCTCATTATTGCCTGGTGAAAAACTATAATGCGGAATCGAAATGTTCCTTTACATGGTTTTAGCCGATTTTGGTGACCAGATCCGAATAGTCAGTATTTCCCCACCTTAATCTTTTTCATTTCTTTCCCCTCCCCACAGCCTTTCAATATCTCGTACATATCTCCTTCAGCCTCGCAACAGCCTACCGTCGGGGAATCGAGACTCGGGGTTGCAGTAGGTACCTTCTCACATAAAAAATATATTATATTCCAGGGAGAATTTTAACGTTTTTTTAAATTTATTTTTTGGGTGTAAGATAGTTTTGCTTCTTTTTCCATCAAATTGTTGAAAATTTTAACCGCTAGAGAGAAAACATACTGAAGGTTTTTATTTATTTTTACAAGTGTTGGACCCAACTTGACTTCTGTTTGTTTCGCACCAGCTCTGGGAAACGGGAAGAAAGGTTTCCTTCAGTTCACGACTTTCATTTCAACTCTTTGTGTTTGTACTGATAATAATATTAAAAAAATGCCGTGGGATTTCCGATCCGACTTTGAGAACGTGAGAAACCTTGAAATTAAATAATATCGCAATAACACGGTATTTAGAATCAGATTATCGTTATCTTCATCTTTTGAGCGAACGTGAACATTTTGAGTGAGTAATATGCATCTATAAAGTTTTTAGAATTATCGTTTCTAAAATATACCTACAGTAATAGATAATTCGTTCTGTACGCGCAGATAACATATCAATTGGAGAAAGGACATGACTGGAGTTGACACATTCCTAGCTTCATTTACATTCATTCATCGTCTCAGACATACTCTTCTATTATAGTCTTTGATTTTTTTGATTATGCCATATCTTTTTCCTTTCACTCTTTTCTCCGTACTTCCGCACTAGTAGCTACGGATATCATTATCTCCTATTAACTAACTAACGCCCTTTCCCCGTAGGTGTAAGCAGAGAAGATTGACCGTCAAACAACTCGGTTTTGGCACACAATCCTTGCTTTGTTTATTTATTTGGGACACAAACAGGATATTTATTAAAAAAAAATCTGGGTAATCTATAATATAAAAATGAATCCCTGAATGTGTTGCTAAGCGCATAACTTTCGAACGAATGCACCAAATTCGATAATTCTTTTTTTGTATGTTCGTTATTGTCAGGACAAGGTTTTTATAAAACTTCAGGTGAGCTCTGGCATTTTGAAATGGGGAGGGGGATTCGCGGGACGGGGGAAGGGGGAAGGGGGGGGGAAGTGGAGTGGGGAGAGGGAAGGTGGAGGTGACGGAGTGGGAACGCGAGAGGGAAAGAGGACGCAGGAGAAGAAGGGGAGGCGTAAGGGGAACGGGACGAATGGGAAAGGACACTCAGGGAGAAACAATTTCTTTATTAAATGGCATAGTAACGCATGCCGGGACCAGCTAGTATATAATAAATTAAAATACAAATATAAATATTCCTAGACTAATGTGTCTGCAGTAATCGCATATGCATTTTCACAGAAGCAAACACATGAAAAACAATGAATGTATTATTTACACAACTTGAAAACTTAAATACATAATAATAATAAGTATTCAATATTTATTTACTGAAAAGTAATAAAACAACATTTTTTTTTTTTAATTGCACAAATTGTGGAGATATTTTTTGAAACATGTTATATTATTTACAAAAATATATATGAAAGTGTATAATTTAACAATATCGTTGTATGATCATACACAAGATGACACAAGTGACGGTGCGTTAAAATTTAGAAAATATAAAGGATTACCACTGTTTATTAGAGAAACTTAGACACATTTTGCATGCAGAAGACATAATTGGCGTATCATTCTGACTCTCGACACAGCCCTACTCAAATACCTATTTGGTTCACTTGATCGTGCCATGTCTACCTCGGACATCCCCGACATCTACATTTCACTTAAATTCTCCTTTATTCGTCCATTCATTTCTTCGCATCCCCAAACCATCTAAGCGTATCTTTCTTAATTTTATCATTACGTTTACATCAGTCTTGCTTTATTTGCGAATCTCCACATTTCTCGCACTATCGTACATGGTTTTACAACAACACATACGCCTCGGGGATTTCATTTCTACAGCATTAAGTTTCCTATTAGTTTAAAGTCGAATCTGCAATCGTCGAATAATGAATATTATCTCTTGTAGTTCTCAATGACCAATATAGTATTATGACTAGATAATTCGTTAGTTTGGAAGTCCAAGTTAGTAATACTGCACCGGATAAATAGCCCTAAGGCGCATAGTTCCGTAACACACCAAGTTGCGGGAAAGCTCTTGAGATGATCTAAATCACCCGAACTTGGCATATATTTTACTGCGCTTTGCTCCTAACCTCTAACCCTAGCCCTATCTAGTCAGAAGTTAGAATTAGTAATCTGATATATTTAATGGGAAACAATAAGTTGAAGCCAAAATAGTGTATACCTTCTGAGAATCTTGGAATGCACTTTCAGTATCGCCTCGGTGATAAAGTGCCATCAAGATTTGATGGGGAAAAAACGGAACTTCCAGTGTAATTTATGGAATTCTTGAATTAATTCGTCCTAAATTATGTTCGATTTTAATATACCTACACGTACACGGTGCCTGAAAACTCGTGGTACAAGCGGGAAATTGGTGAATCTACATCACGTAGAGATGTACATTTTTTTACGGTTTGATAATTTCGATTTAAACATATATTTTTTTGAAAAAACTTTTGTATGTCTTTTCGGGTTCAAAAAACTTATAGGGGCCGGGTCTACTCTGCGATGCATCTTTACTCTTTATTATTATTATATTATATTACTAAGTATAAAATGAAGTCGCTTACGCTGTATGTGCGCTTAGATCTTTTAAACTTCGCAACGGATTTTCATGCGGTTTTCACCAACAGATAGAGTGATTCATGAGGAAGGTTTTTAGGTATATAATTTGTCAAGGTTTTGTGTAAATTGGTTGAAATACATAATATATCTGGCCAAGCGGCAGCGGGCAGCGTGTTGTGGATTTGATTTAAAAGATGACGTTGGTTATAAAGGTTTCATTAGCCACAGCAACGTGTGGCCGGGTCTGCTAGTTTTAAAATATATTAAAAAGCTAATGTTAACCTCCTAGCGACCGCGAAAAGTTCCAACTTCTGACTCGATTTACTCGAAAACAAAAGCTCAATTCAAAAATATTTTTAAAATAAAATTGACTCCGAATGTGATTTAGATTCAAGTTTCCCGCTTGTATTTTTTTTTGTATTTTCCGTACACCGTGTTTTTGTATTCTCTGGAACATGTAATGGTATTTATTTCTCGAATTGCTACAGAAATGTATAAATAAATCAATTCGTCCGGAATTATAATGAAGACCTGATTTTTTTATGAAATTTATATATCGACATCCTCTTGCGGTAGTGTTAACGGCGATTTGAATAGCCGGGTTCTACCAATCTTTCTTCATTCCCCTGCCCTTCAACTCCCTCTAAACAATTCTCTGTCACCTCACAATCTTCCTAATTCCACCGGCTATGTACATATTGAACTCTAGTAGAACGTCCATGTACTTATTATATGCTTTCTCCAGTTCAAACATCATATCGTGAGTGCCGCAATAAAAACTTGCTTGTACATCTAGATAAATTTGCCGTCAGTTTTTTGTTCGCTAAATAAAACGTCCTCATATTTTATTTATGATTTTTTTGTTCCACTGATAGTTGGTTTTTTGACACAAATAAAATGTTAAACCTTTCTCTTTAACTGTTTTGCCGAAGAATTTATGGCACAACAAACAGTGGGTATAATTTATACCGTTGGCCAAAGCATCAAATGATGACGCAGTTGTTAACCCGGCTTATCAACAACTATACAATCCCAATATTGGGAATGTTTAAATGACATTTACTTCCACATAATACATTCTAATCGAGTGAAATTCCCACAGGGCAATATGTTGTGGTTCAATGTTATAATAATAATAATGAGTTCTGCATTGTACACATGCGAATGATACACGGACTTTTGAAAAGCACCGAAATGTTTACTAAAACATAAACATTGTTATATTTCCATTAAAACCTATGCCAAAGCACGCTCTGCTCCGTTTGCAGATAATAAATAACGCCACGTTGAAGTAATATTACCAGGAAAACGTTTGGTCAAAACAGACACTGTTTCCAAATATTGCTTGAATGTATTTTTTTTAATATTGCTGTTTTTAATGTGTTATTATTTGATATTTCTATTTTTGAGAGTTACAATTCATGGAGGAATTCCATTATAATTGTATTATAATAAAACGAATATAAAACTTTATTCCACTTAATTTTATTTGACCGTAACCGGTTTCAGCTTGTTAGAGCCGTCTTCAGACTGGTACAAATAATTCTTAGTCTACGGTTTTTATACACAACATATTGGGGAGGGGGAGAGGGTTGGTCTACAAGGATTTTAATCAATTATAATAATTATATTTGTTATATAAGTCGTTTTAGACTGTCGAATTTCTAAATATTTTGGTAATTCTAGTAAGCTAATTACCTTGGGTTTGTAGCTCACTCCAATGATGATTAGGGAAAATCCTTACAAGTAATGTGAGTTATAATATGTTAGTATTTGGATTGCTATTATTATTTTACATTTTGAAAATAATTCTGTATACAGTATTATGAACAAGGATTATCACTAAATTATGCCACACGAATAACTCTGTACACATTTAAGTGGAGGGTATAAGAAGTGGGTGAATGTTTTCCACTTCAAAAGTGTAATGGACGGAAATCATAGTACCGTAAAAAGATATTTATAACCTTATAGATAAACACACCTATATCCTCAACGTGATCAGGTACTTAACCCTCTCAATACCAAAGTTCTTCCTAAGGATCATGAAGAAAAAAAATCGTGCAGTGCAGTGCAGTTTACACGTGGTAGAAGCGAAACTTAACCAAAACAATCTCAAACAATACTTTAAAAGTGAAGTCATAATCGAAGCGATCAATGAGCGCAAACCAGCGTAATTTCCGTTTCGTATCTCAACCAATAGGAGCCTTTAAAAGTGACATCATAACCAAAGCGGTCAATGAGCGCAGTTAATGCGTCGCAGGTGCAGTAATCGTCATTTGCGTTTCATCCGAAATCCAAATCATAGCGGGGCTATAGAAGTTTCACTTAAAAAATATACATCTCTTGATTTTGTGAAACAAATGGCTCCTTATTTTGCGTAACGCTGAACGTGAGGGATATAGCTAATGGCGTCTATTTTTTCTGCTAAGTAACACTCTTTGTTCCTATAAATAAATACTGATAAATTCCGATAAATACTGCAAATGTAATGACAAATCCGCTTTGGCTATTTTGCTTGTACCAATTATTTTAATGTTTTTTGGTTATTTAATGATATTATTCTGAAAATTAATATTTTTTAAATTTAGCAATTGTTGGTGTGATTGATTTTATCCTTATTTAAAAAATAACCATTTGAGACCTAGAAATAATAAAAACATCTAAATTTGTAAGTTTAAAAAAAATTATGCTCCAAAAATTAAAAATAATTATTGAGGTGTTATCAATCATAAATATGTGGAAATAAAAGTTCTTAAAGTGTTAAAAAAGTATTTATAACCCTCGGGAATTTTTGTAAACACATTTTAAGTTTCGTCAGTCTGGATTTTTGTGAATTAAGGTTTTATCGGTTTTTTTTTCCTTGGCCAGATGTTAAAAATATGGAGGCTTTCATGCGAAAATGTGCCATAAATAAATTCTTACTTTCCACATAATTTAAGTTATTGTCCCTAAATTTATAAAATACAAATAGGTACATTAATATTTACTTTGGCACATACCATTTTTTCCCAGAAGCGCGCGTGAAACCCCTTTTTTCGCACGTCATAGGAATCTATTTTAAATGGTTTTTAACAAATTTTAACAGGTTTTTAGCAAATTTTGTATCAGGATTTAAAATTTGTTTGCTTTGATTCATGAGAAATTTGATGCATTAAATTGCAAAGATTTTTCGGGTCGTGTCTGAGTTATGATGAAATGGAACCTTATCGAATGCACTGTGTTTGACCTTTGTGCCTTTAGGGGCGTCTACAGCTAGTCCGGAAGCGGGTTCGGTCGGCCGACGATCGGTCACTGCGGGAACCATACTATTAAATTGGAGGGAAATTGCTAACATGACCGGGCAGGCGACCGGCCCACTTATCCTGGCACACTGGGCTCAAAGCACTGATGAGATAAACCATTAGAAGTGTATCGTGAGCGTGTATGTGTGCCCGAAGTAAGTTAATTTTATCTACTTACCTCGTTTGAAATTCATAAAAATATTTTTTGAAGAGATAATCAATTTCACTGGTCTGTTTGGGGTCTAGGAGTTAAAAGATCCTAGATGGCTTAAAGCCAAGAAGGATATGCATCACAAGCAATTGTTTCAAGATAAACGGAGTCGCAAATTTGAATCTCTCTGAAAAGTTGATTTTAACATTTTGAAATATTTTATATCTTTCGAATGGTGTGAGTGGAATGTTATTAAGATGATGCACTACCAAAGATAATAGAAAAATTAAGCTATGCAAAATCATGTGATTTTGGTTTAAAAATTAGATTGCTTTGAAATATTTTAGATGCTTTAATTACGTGAGTGGAACACACATTTGGCTTTGAAATAATCTAGTTTATCGAGCCTAGAAAAAAAACTATCAGGCCTATAAATACTGCTTTAAAGTTCAAAATCTTCTCCTTGCGAACCCCTTTTCGGTTGTAGTTTTAATGTATAATGTGGAAAATTAAATTCTTTTAGAAAATGATCGTGAAACATTTAAATATTTGTTCCTGAGCTGCGCAAACTAATATAATAACACACGCTTTTTGGTGATGTTTTTTTAGAGAATAAATCAAAACAGGCATAAGTTATAATAAATCATATTCATACATAAGGAGTGCTATTGTTAGCGGACTGATCCCGAATTTTTCACGACGTGGTGCATCACCTTACTGCCACATTTCTACACGTACAAATTGGGGTTAACCTTAGTAAAGTCTAGTTCATAAATAATTTTCCACAAAGAGATACGACGTAATTCTTTAAGTTAGCGATTTTATTAATTGGCGACATCAGTTCGGTATATTACACATTTGCTGGTTTTCCGTTCAGTGGCTAAAGGGGAATGTTAAGTTGAGGGATGGTAGTTATTTCAGGGAGGAAATTTAGCGTCAAACGTAGTAAAGTGGGGACGTTATGGTGCTAAATTCAAAGACATTGAATTACTGTGGAAAAGTTGCCATACGGTTAATGATATAATTTTACTATGGCCCGATTTTATATAATATTGCTAATAAATTGAATATGTCTTGTAATCATAATTTTCAATTTTCAATTTTGTGTGAACGAACTAGGTAGAACATAGTAGAAGTTACCAACAATTACAATGTAGTTACTGCATGCTACCGCCCGATTTTAATTTTTTTTTTCTTTTAGTTGACCTAGATTTTCCAAATGGAAAAAGCTGTTCAATTTCAAAAATTTCTGCTTTGTAGAAGTTTTTTGATTTTTAATAATAATAATAATAATAATTTTTATTTTAGTAATTTGTACATTTAAGTTTACAAATTTCTAATTGATTATAATATTTCATATTCACTATATTTTGTCAAGTTTTATGTAGCTCCTACAATACATCTTGAACTTTCCAATTGGTGTGGACTTTAAAGTTTCTGGTAGTGTGTTATACAACTTCATTCCCTTGTCCTTTTTTTGTAGCCTAATTTCCTTGCACGTCCTTGTGTTATATCTGTGAATGTCTTCATTGTACACAATTTTATTTGAGAAGTATTTTGGTAACGTGTTGTTCAATATTTTGTGGATAAATACCATCGTGTTCAAGGTCAGCATCTGTTTCACGGTCAACCAATTTAGTTCCTTTAACATTTTAATTATTTTTGAAAATCTGTTTAAGCTCTGCATAAGATTTATTAAAAATCACGTAGTCAATCAGTTATCACCATATCGATAGTTTGCACGCCGAAATACTCATTTTTGCCTTTTTTCCCACCTGAAATTGAAAACCCTAATTGCTATTCCGGCAATTAGGGTTTATTATACTTTCTTAATAAAATAAGCCACTTCTATTTATTACTATAATATGGTTATACCCAAAAACTAGCGTAGTGATGAGAGCGTTGTCCTGGTAAGAGAGTGGTCCTGGGTTCGATTCACAGTTTCGTCCGTTACCTTTTTATTTTCTGTGTCTTGTTCTTTTGTATGTTTAGTTTAGATTTAGATTTTTTAGATTTAGATCTTCTTCGGTGATTATTTTTGTGTTGTTGTTATTTGCAAGTATTTTACCTATCTAATCCTTCCTTAAAATCTGATTTTACGGTTCTACAATTTCAAATCTCTACAAATTATTATCTGAAAATCATTGTATATATAAAAGTATACAGTATTATATGTAATCGTATGTACATAACTGAACTGCATCAATAACTGTCTTTTGTATTTATTTTGGTGATAAATTGAAGATGTCCACTAACTTAGCATAATTATTTCCCTCCATTGGTATTCTGGGCAATGAGAAATACATACGGTAGCTGGTCTCAGAATTTTTTAATTATTATTTTTTAATTGATAAACTAACGTTTAAAACAAGATTTTTATGCATAACACAAAGGGTAACAATTATTATAAGCAATAGTTATCAGCCTGAAACACTCATCTACATTGAAAAAATCTTCCGAGAAAAGATACTTGCCGCCAACGGGACTTGAACCCGTGTCCTTTTGATTGCCGGTCAGGTGCTCTCACCTGTGGTGAGCTTATAGCTCCCAGCTATGGCGGCTTATCTAATACCCGCCAAATAATTCAATGTATACCAGTGTTTTATTCAACGATTACTGTTTTATTACATTTTTCCACCTGAAAACAACCAACTTTGAGTGGTGACGAGAGCACCTGACCGGCAATCAGAAGGACACGGGTTCAAGTCCCGTTGGCGGCAAGTATCTTTTCTCGGATTTTTTTTTCAATGTAGATTAGTGTTTCAGGCTGATAATTATTGCTTTATAATAATCAGAATTTTTTCACTTAAAATAAATGCCGACTTTTAGTAGTGGATTCCATATTATGTAGTGGATTCCGAAAGCTTATCATTGCAAGCAATTTTAGACTATCAAATGCATCATTTGAAATTTTGTACCAAGTAGTGAGTGTGAGGAGAATATATATGACGCAAATGTCAGTGGAAGAAGTAGTCAAGGACGACCAAGAAGGGCATGGCACAACCAAGTGAATCAGATACTTGAGTCGGACCATGTCAAGAGTCAGAATAATAGAAGAGCATGCATGAGACGATGTATGGAATGTAAACGAGGCAAGGAGTGTGTGCCAAGACCGAGTTGTTTGGCGGTCCGTTAGTTAGTTAAGTCAGTGATAATCCTTCTGACGATATCGTCGAGTGATCTTACATATGTTAGATTCTCATCGATAGTCATTTGTAGTATTAAGTAGTAAAATCCTCATTAGTAATTTTATACAGAAATAACAAGTCAGTGATAATACTTCTGTCAATGTCGACGAGTGATCTTAGTTATGTTGGATTCTCATCGATAGTCATTTGTACTTAACCAAGTTGTGTAGTGTGTAGTTTAAGCCAGCAGCTCTACGTCTCCATTACCGATGTCAGCCGCAGTGCTTAGTGCTTAGGCGATACTAAGATCGATACATATTAGTGTTTTCAGTGACTGTATTTGGGTCACTCGCGCGCCGGTTGTTGCACAACGCCACAGCTGGTTACAACTAACTCTTCCCGGCATTTGCATACGGCGGTGGCACTTCTTATCGAATTAGAGCCATTTTATACTCAAACTATGACATTTCAATGAAACAACGAACATTTTCTCAAGACTTTTTATTGACTTCGTAGCGACGCGACGTCAGTTGCCTTTTTCTTTCTTATTGGATTTTTGTGTCCTTTTTTATTTCTTAAATTAATGTTTGTCTCGCAAATTGAAACAGCAGCATTTTAAAAATACTTTTTACTATAACCCAGATTGTAATGCAAAAATTATGCCATTTCAATTCCTATTAACTTTTTTCTAAATGCTTCAAAATATTTTCAGCACTTAAAGTTTTGTTTTTAGTTCACTCATGGCCGATGTCATTTCTAGGGACGCCGTTTGGAAGCTATTATTAGGTGGGTCAGTGTGTCCAGGAGTGATGTGTGAATACTGCTGGAAATAATATCAAAACTTCTACCTCAACAGGCCTCTTCCAATCCAGCCAGGGACCCTTATTACCTTATTAGAGTGTAGCGGATTCCTAAACAGAGGGCTGTGTGCACCGTTAGCAGTTAGCCGTTAGCCTGCTCAGTTCCTATACGAGTAATGCTCCTATCTCCAGCTAATGTATCGCAAAATTGCCAAAAGCCCCGCTTCTGCACTCAATGCACAACTTTCGTGTTATTTTCGGTGAAGTGAACGGACAGACTTATCATAGATCACGATCGGATTAAAATATCCAGTACTAACGCAAATTTGCTTAAAATGTATATTTTTTTACTGGTAAACTCGAAAACAAAGATACGCTAGGCAAGATATTGGATGTATTGTTATTACAAAATTATGTTTTTTCTTGAAAAATCTCTAGTAGTATTTTTGTTTTGGATATTTAACTCTCACCATAACCAAGTCAAAATATGTATAATAATATTTTCAAATAATGTGACAAAATTGAAAAAAGTGATGTTTGAGTAGTATTTGAGAACTCCCTTAGCTGAGTGGTTACGGTGCTTGGCTACGAATCCGTAGCTAGCCAGTTCTATTCCCGGCGTGCGTCAGTCATTTTTTGCTATGAATATATGTTATTTCACTATTTATTCATTTAAAATTATAAATGAAAAAACCATTCAGAATCGAAACATTACTTGAAATGGCTTTATTCGTGTTTGGTGACCAGATCTCAATAACCAGTTACTTCCTCTTCAATGTCTTCTTTCTCTCCTCACTTATCTTTAACCTCACAGCGTACTCTGATTGGGAACGCCATAGTCTCACTCGCTTCTGACGGTTGGGAGTTGGGAGTCTTGTACATAAAAAAGTATAAACGCACACATCAAGTCAATCAACTGCTTCAACGTACATTCCACTGCCAAATAATAAAAAAAAGTAATAAAATATTTCCTAGAAGAACATCTAAGTAAACGCGTTCGTATGTTTTGAATGCCATATTAAAAATATGATTCTTTTTCATCCTTTTACCCTTGCTTTTATTTTTTATTTCTTAGTATTATTTTGCGTCCTTTTATGTATGTACCATGCAATACGCCAATTCTGTATCTATTTAAATCAATAATGCTTTCATCCTTTTTCGTTCCATGAATGATTTTATTCTAATACTAATAAGTAAAGTAGCATAAAACTAATATTCATACGAATATGAGTGAATTTTATCACAAACCAATGGTGATGGACTCGTCCTACTGTAGTTAATTAAAAAAAAAGTAATTTATAGATTTGATTAATTTTCCAATATGTTTATTGTAACCATGAAGCGGATAATTTGTTTACATTTATTTTATTTAAAACATATTAATTTATTGTTTCTAATACGTGTTCTTACTGGTTTTCCTCTAAATAGGTTTAATGTAACCATAATGCAGATAATTAGTTTACATAAGTTTAATTTAAAACACATTTATTTTAATTTTTCAAAAAAAGAAGTAAACACATTGTGACTTGACATATTTATTTTAGCTAATACATATTCTTACTTGTTTTCTTCAAGCTCCAGCCGCCACCATAATGCAGATAATTAATTTAGTTAAGTTTTATGTAAAACATATTTATTGTTTTTTTTTTCATAAGAAGCAATTACTTTGTGGTTAGAAATTATATGATAAAAATAAAACAAACACTTTGTATTTAACCACGAATATTTATTATTTTATACGTCTACCGGATTCGCTTCAACCAAGCTTCATCAGGATATACATAATAACAACTAAATGCTAAGATAGAGTTATCGGTTATAATATAAGTTAATAGACGGAGGGTTGCAGAATATGACAAAAGAACATAATTCGACAGAGACAAAGTATTTTTATCCATTGTACTACCTTCAAATACTTTGTCTCTGTCTAATTATATTCTTTTGTCATATTCTTGCTCCCTCTGTCTCTTAACTTATATTATAACCGATAACTCTGTCTTAGCGTTTAGTTATTATTATATCCGGATGAAGCTTGGTCGAAGCGAAACCGGTCGATGTATAAAATGTGGTTAAATACAAAATGTTTGTTTTATTTTCATAATATATTTATTGTATCTAATTCGTAATCTTACTTGTTTTCTTCTAAATAGTTTGTTTATATAAGTTTTATTTAATTATAATACAAATTCTTATTTGCTTTCCTCTTGTTCCAGGTAAGAAAAATCTCACTTACGAAAATCTCCACTCCCCATATTTGGTTTGTAAGTATATTCAATATTCATACGTGAAAGGGTTTCGGTCCTCCTGTATGTGTATTTCTGAAGCCGAAAAAATCCTTTCCATAAATATAAACTAAAATTTAAGCTCCGCATTAAAAGTTATGGGAAATATTGATGGTATGAATTCGAATATTTATCGTAACGCTGTGTCATAACTCACCCCATCCATAAATCTTTATTGTCGTTCATTTCCAGCAGCGTATCGATTTTGAATCGTGCCTTTTAACCAGAGTGCCTTCCATTTTGTTAAGTATTTAATTTAAATATTTAAAATACAATGGTTTTAAGCGTGAAAATAAATTTGACCACAGGGACCATTTCCTTTTTTAACATTCGTACATCGTCAAAACTAAAGTCAAAATATCGATCGCCCAGTTGATCAGTCAGACCTCAGAAAAATCGAAATTTGATTTGAGTACGCAGTTATGTGTAAGCGTACCCTCTGTCTGGTACAATACTTAGATTAAAATGGGTATTCCAGCAATTATGTTGAACTACAACACTATTTTAAATGATATGAATATGCTCAAATTCTCAGACAGAAGAATTTTCACTGACTTGGTATTTCTGTATAAAATTCTAAATGATTTAGTTGAGACTCTGGTATTGCTCGAATTGATAAGCTTCCGGATTCCGCTTACGTAATACTAAAAGTCAGGATTTATTTCAGTGCAGTAATTCTGGAATTAACTACCATATGTATTCCTCTTTGCCCAGAATACTAATGGAGGGAAACAATTATACCAAGTCAGTGAACATCTTCAATTTATCTTTAAACAAATACAAAATTCAGTTCAGTTATGTACAATAAATACTGTATATTTCTTATTATTCATATGTAAAAGCCCAGAAAAAGGGCTTTAATAAATAAATTACCCATAAACATTCCCAAATCAATTATAATGCAGAAAAACTTGTATTGAATTGAACAAAATGGTGATGATTTCTGGGTTGCTGGTAGGTTATTTAAAAATATCATACCAATGTAACGAACCGTTGTGCCTCCCGGTGTTAGTTTATGCATATTATAATATTTAATATGTAAAACTGTGTGTCTGCACATTCGAATCGAATATTACTGTCCCCATTTTCTCAAAACTGAGTATTTGGAGATGTCTGACTAACCAACTGTGCTTACGTACGTATATATCTTGTTATATTTTACTTAAAATATGTTTTTTTCTTTCTCTTCTTTCTAATGTCTTATAATTTCTATTTCAAACCTATATTTTGTTTTAGTTCTTACGCTGTATAATTTAAATCCTGTATGATTACCTTAACACGGGCATTAGCCTAGTATGGTAGTAAAAAAAAACATAAAAATTGTACTTTCCAGAAATCTATGAAATAATAACAAGAAAAAACTGTACGATCCATATTTGTATAAAGAAGAGTGTCAGTGGTAGCGTGGATTTGTTTTTTTTATGCTCAACTTCAGTTTTATTCCGAGCTTGACGACATTTTGCACACTTGGCCTTCAAAACAAGAGGTCTACCTAACGAAACACCTCCCCATCCACCTTTGCGCCCCTTAAAGCAGAATTTACTTCTGATGAAATTTTACACATTTACTGGGAAAATTTTCGATCTGATTTCGAAGAACTCTACGTAAAGCCCGGGAAACGCCGGGGTCTTCAGCTGGTTTTATTTTTAATTGAAAAAAAAATACATTTTGGATTTTTTTACATGACCTCCACACAGGAGGCCCTCAGGAAAATGATTTCCCTCGGAGCCTATGTCATCTTTGGGGATGCTGTGTGGAGGGTGGTTTATTTCTAAAGGAGGTTTATTTAAACGGAGATCTCTGTTCTAGTCATTATTTTCCTCGTTTTATGTATCGTGTTATTTTAAAGGGCCAGTTTTTTCATGGAATACTTAGACTGGTTTATTTTTAAATTAAAAAATATATATTTCGGTTTCTAAGGGAGGCATAACCGGAGGTCTCTGTTCTCGTAACTATTTTCTTCTTTTTATATGTTATTCTACAAATTAAAAACACAAACCATAAATAACTAATATGACTTTGGTTTAAATTCACTGCTTTCCTTACATGGAGAATAAAACATAATTATGTTTCTAAGAATTATTCGTGTTATTTATTGTTTTCTTATAATTTATTGTTCAGCTCTCAATTTTAATGAACCCAAAGACGATTCTTTGTCAATGACATTATACAAATACAAACAAGTTTAGTGATACACTAATCGAACGAAAAATGTAGCAGCGCTTGTGAAAAGGATAGCCATTCAATGAATACGTGTGTGCGAATTAAGTAGCTATATGAACTACCCGCTACAGTATGTTCACTGGACCTATTACAATGCAACCACGCGCGTTTTCTTATATTCACTGTATTAATTCATCCAGTCCTTTGAAATGTTTTATTTGGGTCTGAAGTTGTACTATACATTTTGGATTTTTACACCGTTTTACTTTATTATGTGCAGATTTTACTTTGTGAGCTTCTCTATTCCAAATAAATAACTGTGTTCAAAGAATTAATTTTCTGTTTTTTTTTTATTATTTTTTTTTTATTACTAGTTTTTTCCCGCGGCTTCGCTCGCATTGTATTAGGGGATTTCCACTCAGCCTCCTCCACCTTCCCTCTCCCCACACCACTATCCCCCATCAACCTCCTTCCCCCCACCCACTACCCCTCCCCACACCCTCCTTAATCCTTCCCCTTTCCCCGTCCTTCCCTCTCCCTCCCCTAACCCCCTCCCCCCACCCTACTCCCCCTCCCCTTCCCCCCTTCACCAATACCCTCCCAACACCCCCTCCCCCCCTCCCCACTCCCCCCACTCACCTCACGCATTCCACACATTCATTACCGATACATTCAGTTTTCAAACTGCTCGCATGCTACCTATTAGATATAAATTCTTATACAAATTTCATAATGCCAGAACTCAACGGTAGTTTTATACAAAAAAACGAACAAAAAAAGGATTATCCAATTTGGTTCAGTCGTTCGGGTTTATGCGCATACATACATTTCGGTGATTCATTTTTAGAGATAGTTATTAAGTACGAGTTATTATTCTTCTTTTTATATTCTACTAAAATATCCATTACGGCAGTTTTATACTTAAAAAATTCGATACCTGTCTATCCAATTAAAACAATAATAATTGTTGTGTGATAGAAAATGTCAAAATTTGAGAATGACATTTTGCAAAACAAAGCTTCTTAAATAAAAATTCTATTTTAGAAAATATTTAAATTAGCGAATTTATTTGAAGTACCTACTTTCCTAATAATTTGAATCGATTAAAGAATTATAGATATCTTACTAATCGTGCCACCTATTGCAATTTTTTCATACAAATTTCGTAATGCCAGAGCTCTATCAGTCTTACTCATCATCGCAAAATAAGATACAACCTCGAAGTAAGACCGGGTTAGGTGAAATTGTTACTCAACATGGTGGGTTAATAGCGCGCATGCGCGCGTTCTTACCACGTCGCTGTACGGGAGTATATCTTACTAATCGTGCCACCTATTGCAATTTTTTCATACAAATTTCGTAATGCCAGAGCCTATCAGTCTTACTCATCATCGCAAAATAAGATACAACCTCGGAGTAAGACCGGGTTAGGTGAAATTGTTACTCAACATGGTGGGTTAATAGCGCGCATGCGCGTGTTCTTACCGCGTCGCTGTACGGGAGATGTAGTAGCTGTCAGAATTTAAACCACCCGATCACCAGGGTTAACTCAGTACCCCGTGCGTTGTAACTGACGAAATGGCGAACTTTTATGAGAATCTTGACGTTTTGAATGGAGCTTTGGAAAATATTGACCGTATTCGCGGCATTCGTGCACCGCGGCTACGGAAAAGGTTAAAAAAAGGTACGATCCATTTGCGGCATTTACGGGAGGAGATTTTAGGTCTAAATATAGATTTACCAAAGTCAACATGAGACGTTTGATTGATTTGGTACGACCGTATTTGGATGTGAATAATAAACGGGGTGGCAAAGTATCTACCGATCTCCAAGTTCTTTGTGCCATACGATACTGGGGTAGAAAAGAGGTGAGATAGTGTTTATAATTGCGTTAAAAACGGTAAACAAACATAGATCAATCTCGCTGAAGCTCCTCGAATAATATGTTGTATTGACTGATGTTGACGTATGAATAAACATGAAGTTGGCAACACGCCGCGAAATGCTAAATTGACCGCGTTTTTCAGCTTTGGAACAGTGTTGCTACCGTAAAAAAATCATAACATCTGTCGAGAAACATTATGATGATGAGTAAAGATTTTTACCCTGAGCAGTGTAAGCCCCCTCCACTGTGTGGCTACCGCGACGCTACAGAGCCGTGGTACGGTTTCATGATGAGTAAGGCTGTATATTTTTATATTATTGTAAAGTTTTATTAAAATTCATTTGGCAAAGTAGGAATTAGTATTTTATACATATTTGAATTTTAACATCAAAGGGATGTCCATAGTAACCTAATTTAAAAAAAAAAAAACATCGTTTAAAACAATGTAATTTTCTATTGGTGAAAGAATTTTTAAAATCTATTCAGTAGTTTTAGCGTGAAAGAGTAACAAACATACATCCATACAAACTTTCACCTTTATAATATTAGTAGGATTATAATATTAGTAGGATTTACGTCTGCCCTAAAAAAATATTAGCGGCGTAGAATAGGTTTCTAGAAAATTTGTTTTTATTTCAGAAACTGTGAGAAGGACCATGGATTCAATGCTATTGTTGATTTTTACAAAAATTTAAGGTAGGTTCTTAGATTAACTGACAAACTAACTAACCATCACGCCGTTTCTCCGCAGGGGTAGGCAGAGAGGACGGACCGCCAAACAACTCGATCTTGGCACACACTCCTTGCCTCGTTCACATTCATACATCGCCTCATTCATGCTCTTCTGACTTTTCACATGGCCCGACTCAAGTATCTGATTCACTTGGTCGTTCCATGTCTTCCTCGAGCGTCCCCGACTTCTTCTACCATTCACATTTGCGTCGTATATTTTCCTTGCACTCCTTTTCTCGTTCTTTGGCTCTACATGCCCAAACCATCTGAGCGTCCCTTTCTTAATCTTAGATTTACTGCGTTTTGATTTAAAGATAGTAGAATTTTTATGTAGTTTGAGGGATATTCTGAATATGGCCAATTTTCGTAATATAATTTTAAAATACTTTTGAGGCCACTTTTCACAAAACAATTATAATAATATTTAATCATTGACGACAATAGAAACAAAATCAAATTAAAATTTGAAACAGAAAAAGATTCAGTCGCATCTATGAATTGAACCCAGGAACAATCTTGCCGGGGCTCTGCTCTAACCACTGAGCGAATTTTCTGTCATTCCATTTCGGTCATGTTTAACTGTAACATTCTAAGAATTACCAACATTATCTTCACTTTTTTAACGCATATTTTTATTGACAGAGCTATCTTTACATGCGATTACAAGATTATTCCCGAACTAATTGCAAACTAGTTAGTGTCAATGGATAAATAAATTTTTATTTTATTATTTATTTATATTTTTGAATGTAGCTATTACTTTGTGGTTATCCTTTATAGAAAAATGAAACAATACAACTTTGTATAAACCACTTATATAATGTGCAAATCCGACCGGTTTCGGAACAAACGTTCCTTCGTCAGGGAAAGCTTATACTAATTTGACAGTTTAGAACAATGTTTTATTATGGTAGGGGTGGAGCCGTTGTTAGTTAATAATGTAGATTGGGTGGGTAGGTATTAGTGTAGAGTGGATGGGTAGGGGAACAAATCCATGATTGGGCTATATGACAATATTTTTTTGTTTGTTGATAATAGATTCATTATTTTTAAGGGATTTTTTAAGCTTTGGAAATTATTAACGCCCTTTTTCGGGGCTTTTACATATTAATAGTAAGAAATATACAATATTATGCGACATCGATTGACTTTTATACCGTAAGTTAAGTATTAATATTATTTTTAAGTAAGTTTCTAAGTAAGTTCTACTAAGGTCCTTCCTTCATTTCTCAGATGCGACCGAATCTTTTTCCGATTTTTGTCTTCAATGATTTTATATTACAACTAGCTGACCCGGAAAACATTGCTCTGCCATATAAATTATTTCTGGTGAATATTTTGGGTGTTAAATAAAAATAAAATAACGAATGTATGGGTGTGTGGGAATGGGATCTAGGACAGAAAGATGAATGGAGCTCTGTAGACGATGGCCGCCGATAAAAACAAAAAAAACACCAATTAATTTTTTCCATTCAATTTATTTCATTAAATTAACGGACATATTCATTGTTTGATCTCTTAAAAGTTAAATGTAAAGTAGGACGGTTAAATTTATTCTTACAAAAATACTAAAATCGCGATTAAAAATGGGAGGGTTGCATTTTAAAAAAATGGAGGGCGGGGGTAGGAGGGTGAAAATTTGGGGTTATGGGTATTTTTTGGTGCCAAATAAAAAAATATTCAAAAAATAATTGTCAAAAAATAAAATAAAAAAATCTGGATAGGGACACCCTAATGCATATGAAATATACTTTACGATCTATTCTCATACCTACCAAATATACTTTTAAAAAAATCATAAAAATCGGTCGAGCCGTTTCGGAGGAGTGCGACCATAAACACCGTGACACGAGATTTTTTGTATAAATTATTACAATTTGAGGTTTTACTTATTAAGTTATTCCAAAAGTAAAGAATATAATATTTCATACTAGCTGACCCGACGAACGTTGTTCTGCCATATAAATTATTTTTAGTGAATATTTTGGTTGTTAAATAAAAAATAACGAATATATTGTATTGTATGGGATCTATGACATAGAGAGAAAAGGAGCGCTGTAGACGATGACCGCCGATAAAAACAAAAAAAACACCAACTAAAGTAGGAAAATGAAATAAAGGAAATCAATATGAATTTCGAAGAGCAATTGAGTGTACGATATTTTTGTCAGACCGTCTTTAGCCAACACAAATAAGCTTGACGGTTTGCCCACGCGAGAACATGATGCCGAATGAAATATCAAAATGACGCGATGCTTCTCGTGAATGTCTTGCTCATGTGTGAATGAAAGTTCGATGAGGCGGACGTAGCGCCATCTGTCATTCAACAAGATAAATAATTTCGTTCTGTTTGAAATACGAAAGACGGTTAAATTTGCTCATACAAAAATACTAAAATCGCGATTATAAAATGGGAGGGTGGGGGTAGGAGGGTTAAAATTTGGGGTTATAAATATTTTTTGAAAACAAATAAAAAAAATATACAAAAAAAAAAATTGTCAAAAAACAGATTTTTTTTTCTTGATAGGGATACCCTAATCACCTAGCGGTATTAAATATACTTTAAAACCTATTCTCATACCTACCAAATATACATAAAAAATTTCATAAAAATCGGTCAAGCCGTTTCGGAGTAGTGCGACCACAAAAACCGTGACACGAGATTTTTATATATAAGATTATTTAATTATGGTTTAGAACGTCTTTGAAAATAGACTAAGCTGTGAAAACGAAAGATTATTACTTGGTAGTGGAATCAGCCCGTAAATTCATATTATTATTATAAAGATTATTACTTGGTAGTGGAATCAGCCCGTAAATTCTTATTATTATTATGCTGAAGATAATTATACATCAATTCCTAAGAAACCAAATTTCAATCATACAATATACCAAGTTAGTATATTTAACCCCTCCCACGTTGGTCATAATCAAAGACCACAATAATAAGCTGTTTAGCGTGCTGTTTATTTGCTTACGGTGTAGAACGTAATTCCACCTACGCTGGGATATATCTCGGAGGATCGATATGTTAAGGCTGTATTCTGATTGAAAGCCTGGAGGTTCACGTGACTGCGTGCTTCCTGCCGGTTTGTACCGTACGCATGCAAGGGGTGCCGAGAATGAACAACCCTTGCTATTGTTTAATAAATTGTATAAAAATAACTGCAAACAAAGCCTTGTATTACGGCGCAACATGAAATTGGACAATGATCATTACGAAATATGACAGAATTAGAAATAATTCAAAGCGTTAATTGTTTTGATAAGGAAAAAGGGGCAATTTAAAAATATTATTTACAACAGAATTATTTGAATTTATGACGTAATTTAACCGTATGATTAGTTGAGGCATTTTTATACATATTTTTGTAAGTAATTAAATTATTTTTACTGTTTAATTATTCTCAGATTCTTAATTTGCATTTTTCGATACCTCGTATTTTGATAAGTACCTACATATCAGTGGCGGTCCGTGAGTTTTCAGTGAGCCGGAGCGCCAAGATTGAGAAAAATGTCGTTATTTACGTTGTTGTAGCTGAAAATGATTTTTTTTTCAAAATTTCTACTCTTCATATGAAGATCATCAGGATTATTTCAGTCAAGGGATGCGCCGCATCCGCATACTGAAAGATCTTCAAACAAAAAGTTGATATTTTGAAAAAATAAAATTTAATTAATTTTCAGTTATAACAACATCAGCAATGTCGCATTTTTTAAATCTTAGCCTTATGTCTAATTAAAATTTACAATTAATTTGCATCACGAATTGATGTGGTCATAAGCGGGAAATTCTTAGGATTTAATTTTCATTTTGATCTTAAATTGGAGAACATCACCAGATTTTGTATGCGACGTTGTTTAAATTTGGAAGATACTCTCAGTATAGCTCTGGTGTAAGACCATCATTCAGAATTGAAACGTTGCTTTAAATGACTTTAGACGTGTTTGGTAACCAAATCTAAATAGACAGGTACTCAACTACCTCCAGCCTCCCAGCCTCTCACTGGTTCTAGACGGTTGGGACTCACATAAATGCGGTATTCACATACAAATTAGGTGTGTGGAGGAGCTCCATCCTCTCAGTGATGAAATGGCGTCATAAAGTTTTGTTAGCTTTATATATAGATAAAGAAAGTTCATCGGTATTGCTTGCAGAAAGTTTGAAAAAAAATTGTTGTTCAATTAATGAAGTTTTTTTTCGACATATTGTAAAATTCTTTATATGTTATAATATTATATTAAGATTTATAATTAAGCAGGTAGATATTTAAGCGCGTACTTTGGTTTAGATTTATAAAAAAAAAAAAAAGTTTTTGGACTCTACGTCTACTGTTTACAGAACAGTTAAATTATTAAAGGCGATCGGACAACTCAGAATGAAGCAAACTCTGAACCCTTTTTGAAAAGTCATTAAAAGTGATGAAAAAAAGGTTAAATAGGTCATGTAAGGTTAGGGTTATGGGCCATTTTATTTATTTTTCATATCTTTTAATGGCTTTTCAGAGACGTGTTGAGTTGACTTGATTCTGAGTTGTCATGGAACCATTATTAAACTGTATTAAATGTCGCAGTCAGTACTATCGACGCTCCTTGTATTTAGTATAAGCGTTGTGGGTGTTGTGTGTGGTAGTTGGTTCACGTACATGAAATTTAATCTGTATACGGTTTTGATATTCTCCCAATATTAAGCTTTACGCAGTTTACCCAACGTAGTACGCTTAATTAAGACTGTTTGCGCGGTTAGTAAGCAGAACCCAAGTGTATCTGTCATAGCATGCTAAACAACTATGTGTGGGAATCAATACAAATGTTTATTGGTAACATGCAATATTTACACCATTGGACCTATTTATTTTATTTTACAGTACATAAAACAGGCATGGTAATAGTTAATTACGTTAAATAACGGTAGAATACAATTCATGCGTACCAACAAAACAATTTATTTTATCGAAGGAAGCAAACACTTTGTGGTGTGACATTATATATTAAATGAAAAACACACTTTGTAAAACACCACTTTTTATTGGAATTAATATTTAACAGCCAACCAGGTTTCGCTTAGCTCAAGCTTCATCAGGGCTTATTATATCAACTAAAGTAAATTAGATACAGACACATATATAAAAGAAATTAAGAGAATTAGTGAAAGAGATAGCAATAGAATAGGCGACACCCTATTGGTGCCAAAAGGAGATACAAATAGAAAAGAGGGAGACAAAAATAATATTATTAATAATTATGAATAATATTATTAAACAATAGCTTTACATGACAAAATTAAAAAAAAAAAAAACTTATATCATTGATGTAGCTATTCCAAATTCCTGTAATATTCAAAAAACTGTTTCTGAAAAAATAAGAAAATACACAGATTTAGGAAATGAGATTAAAAGAATTTGGCATTCTCAGACTATAAAAATATTACCATTTGTTATTTCGGCTACTGGCATAATACCTAGGTCTCTCATTAAAAATTTAGGCATATTAGATTTGTCAAAGAATTTATATATAAAAATGCAAAAATCAGTCATTTTACATACATGTAGGATTACAAAAGATTTTTTAAATATTTATATTGAGGGATCAGTAGGATTTATAGGTTCAATTAGGAATTCCACAGAGTCGGCTCTGTGGAATTCCGTTTGTTAAAGGGCTGCTAGAACGAGACAGCGCTGGTTCTCTCAAACCCACGCTCTCTGCAGTCACTGCCTGCTGGCCAGCATGCAGTGTCGTGTGTAGGCCGCTTAACTCTTTCACTAATTCTCTTAAATTCTTTTATATATGTGTCTGTATCTAATTTACTTTACTTGATGAAGCTTGAGCTAAGCGAAACCTGGTTGCCTGTTAAATATTAATTCCAATAAAAAGTGGTATTTTACAAAGTGTGTTTTTCATTTAATAAACAATTTATTGTTTGCACATGTGCTAATGATACACTGATTTGTGTTTTTGAAGCGTTTAATCGGGTTATTGAAAATATCTACTTCATTTTATTGAACCAGTGTGCAGTGTGCAAAGGAGAACCAGTGTGCAAAGGAGACAAATATCTTGTACTTGTGTCTTAGTTTTAGAAAATGTCTTTTATACTCCTTGTTGGTTTTCTTTATGGTATGTTTATATTAATTCAGGATAAAATGTTCGGTGCACCAACTAATGCAAGCATAATTTTGAATAAAAGTATTAATTTAGGTGCGGCTGTCAGAGAAATGTAAAAATCGTAGTTATTGGTGTTGTGTATACTTTATTTTGGTGGTTGCCAAAACGCCAGCTGTCACAAAGTTGGTAGGTCTGTCTCGTCACTCGACGCATAACCCCCGTAACAATTCTGAATGAATGTCTAATAAGTAAATCGTCTCTTTTCTTACAATCAATCAAACCGCAGACATATACTGCATTTAATTTTTGAAATTTTAAATGTCGTTATTAACTCTTAACTGGCGTTATGGTAAAAAACTTACTTAACTGGCGTCGAATCCCATTGGACCCTTGCCGAGTCCAAGCCTTTCAGATATTTTACAAATTCACGAATAACGAATTACGAATATGTCGACGGCCGGCGTAGTGCAGCGGTAAGGCGCTTGACTAGCCTTCCGAAGGTCGCGGGATCGAATCCCGGCGTAGCAAATAAATTTTATTTGATTAATTTGTGTATTTCACAATTTATTCATTTAAAATAATCTATAGTATATTTGCGGCATGTTCCAGAGTGGAAGATACTCTCAGTATCGCCCTGGTGTAAGACCACCATTCAGAATTGAAACGTTGCTTGAAATGGCTTCTGCCGTGTTTGGTGACCAGATCTCAATAGCCAGGTACTTCCTCACCTTCCTCTTCCCTATCTCCTTCCCGTACCCACTACTTTAAGCCTCACAACATACCCCAATTGGGGATGCCATAGTCCCACTGGCTCCAGACGGGAGCAGTTGGGACTCTTGTGCGGTTTTAATGTAAAAAAAAAAAAATAGTTAATGACAATGGGTAAATAATATAAAGTTAACTTGTATATTTTGTTTTCAACAACAATATCGAAAAAATAATAAAAAAAAATATTGTTTAGAAATATAACTACAAAACTCTATGCTAGGAATTTTAGAACACATATTACTTAATTAATGACAAAAAATAACAATGCAGGGTGTTAAGGGACGTACTTGACTTACTTTAACCAGTGATTCCTGACATTATTTGGAGTAAAAAATGCAAATAAAATTTTGGTCTCCGGCGACTTTTTTTGGCAACTTTTTTTTTTTCGAAAATTTTTTCTTCAAAATCAAACAAAAAAAAATTTCTTCCGAACTTCGTCACTGGTCACTCAGCCGAGAATCCAACCAACCCCTTACCCCACCTCCAACTGTCCAACACCTACCATTTTTTTATGTTTTTGTAGAAAAAATAAATAAAAAAATCATCAAAAATGTCACCGGAGACCAAAATTTTATTTGCATTTTTTACTCCAAATAATGTCAGGAATCACTGGTTAAAGTAAGTCAAGTACGTCCCTTAACACCCTGTATGTAAATTTAAAGATATTTTTTCACTCGTTGAAGCCGATTCTGCATACTCTGACAGAGTGAATGATGCAAACAGCATTGTTACGTACGAGTCAAAAATGGATGGTCTGGATAATATATGCACGCTTGCCATGAGGACATTCGAAGCATATTTTCCTTATACTGCGATCCAGGATTTCTTCGGGATGAGATAGATGTACACGTGGCGCTTTAAGGAAGTCAAAATTTTCATCTAAAGTTCAATAGCTATCCTCGCATTTAAGTTACAAAAATTCGTGGAAAAGGAAACAAAAATCCTTTCGTATTAAAGGTTGTAAATAAGAATATTGTTTTGTTTTTTTTTTTTTATTCCGTATTATTAAATTTAAATTAAATAAATTGTTCAGTTAAATTGGAAACTGGATAACAACAAGCCTACTTACATTTATTGACATAAATTTTATGGGGGCGTGAATAATAGGAAACTTGCGTGGATTTCATAGTGACTTGGAAAAAATCGTGTGGATAGATTTTTCTACTAAGATTTCGAAAATGTTAATAAATTTTTTTAGAAATTTTTAGTTTATTTTTTAAACTCAATAAATACGTTATTTGGGCTCGTGACGTCACTTCAAGAAAATGTTCAGTCTCCGATAATATTCAACTAATTTTTTAAAACTCCACACTGATTGTTTTTTTTTGTGTATACACTTTGATTTTCGGCGAAATTTAGACAGATGTTACGAAGAGAACCCCGTACGTTAAAATTTTTTATTTTTATTTTTTTTTTAACGTTTTTAAACCCTATGCCGTTTGACGTTTTGACAAATGTTACGAAGTGACCTGCAGGTAAGAATGTTTCTGTATCTATTTATAAATAATAAAATTAGATAGAGCCTAAGAATTCATAATAAATTGTAAAGCGCCCATGAGGTGATTTTTCACAAAAACGGCGCTGTACAAATTATCCAATTATTATTATTATTACGAAGAGAACCCCGTACATGCGAGTATTATGCCTTCTGTACCTGTCTTAGAAGAATAATTAGCAAACAGTTGAATCTACGGCAATCGGAATCAGAATGATTCGCATTTTATTTCGGCCTGTCGTAGAAAACCAGTGACTACTTTTAATGTACGAGCTCGCAATAGCAAGTATCTGTCGTTAAGGCGCTGTGTTGTTCGCACACCACAAATTAATTATATTATTATAGATGTACACAGTATAAATACAAACCTATTCAGGTTGTCAACATATCAGAATCATTAGTCTCAAGTTTATGTACGTTCCATGATATCTACTGTTATTCATCAGCAATAATACTAATACGGAATCACGCGAAATAAAATTGCTTATCGGAGACCTTCCACTTCTACCTTCCACCTCTGTGGGATGTGTTGTATCGTTCGACGTTAATTGCCCAAGGTTACGTGCGAATTTACAGATATTATACATAATATCCAGGCGTGGTGTTATGCAAATATTGCTGTCTGTGTGTTTGTCAAATAATAAGACTCCTTGACATATTATTATTATTATTATAGACATTACAATCTGTGCAGATTAATAATCTCCATTGAATTCGGTGGAAAATTAACTTGGGGTAGGCGGCAGAAGTTTCTTGATGATCCCGGCTGGTTAAATACTTACATGTATAGTCACTCTGTATATTTGTGTAGTAACCAAGTATTATTGTATCATCCTATTTCTGTAACAAGGGATTCCCACAAAAAAACCTATCATTCGTATATATAAAAAAAAAATAAAACAAACACGTCATTTTACAATTTCGATTGTTTATTTTTTCTGACTGAACCGGTTTCAGACAATCACGTGTACAAAGAACATTTTTTGCTTGTTATGGTATCTGTACGTTTTTGTGGCAGAGGTGAATAGGGGTGGTTGCTACGTGTAGTTATTATTTCAGTAAAATAAGATTAAGGACTGCTTTACAAACGTCCTTTACCTTATCATCTTTTCAAACTATATTCTGTGCATATTTATTTGTATTATTAATGCCTTTCGACCTTTATAAACTATAATTTATAGTATATATGATACGATTGTACCACCCCAGCCAGGAGCACTCCTGTCCCGGTGAGACCGGTACACCAGGGAGCACTGATTTGTTAGGACTGGAACACGTGCTCTGAGGATGGGAAGGAGGTTGGAGTTTAATCGACCGGTATACATGGCAACCTAATAAGCCAATATTGGAATTAAGGATGCGCAGGAATTAATGAATGGATTGACCGTTATTTTTCCCCCTTTCTTTTATCTTCCTTCTTCTTGCCTCTTCTCGGCTCTTCTCGAATCTTCTTGTCTATTTCTGGCTATTTTTGGCTTTTCTTACGTCTTCTTGGGGCTTTTCATCTCTTCTTGTTTATTTTTGTCGCTTCTTGCCTCTTCTTGGATTTTCTCATCTCTTCTTGGCTCTTCTTGCCGCTTTTTGGCTTTTCTTGACTCTTCTCGTCTCTTCTGGGATCTTCTCGTCTCTTCTTGGCGCTTCTTGCTTCTTCTTGGATCTTCTCGCCTCTTCTTGGCTCTTCTGGTATTTTGTCTGTTCTTACCCTTTCTTGAATCTTTTCGTCTCTTCTTGGCTCTTCTGGAATCTTATTGTCTGTTCTTGGCTCTTCTTTAATTTTCTCGCCGCTTTTAGCTCTTCTTGAATCTTCTCGGCTCTACTAGGTTCTTCTTGCTTTTTCTTGAATATTCTCGTCCCTCTTCTTAGTTCTTCTTGTCTCTTTTTATGACTTGACTCGAATCTTCTCACTTCTTACCGCCCATTCCCAGCTCTTCTCTGCCTTTGGATCTAGCATCTTCTTGGATCTAGCTTTGGATTGGAACTAGCCACTTTCTTCCCCCACGCAACCCCTAAACTATAAATGAGGGGCAGGACCAACAACCCCAGAAAGGTCTTCATCATTGAATCCCGTCTGAACTCAGGATCGAGCATCGAAGAACGCTGGAGAAAGATAGTAGCCACAATAGCTCCACAAAGATAGTAGCCACATTTCTCCACCGGATGGACCAATAAGCTATCAATAAACGATTTTTTTAAAATTATATATCATTGCACAATCATTCTCTTATAATACTTCTCTCCTTTCTATCTTTTCCCTTGGCTTCTTCGTTTTATTTTAGTCTTATTTTTAAATACGTTCTTACTTGAATCCCTGTGTGTAACTAAGTACTCATATTGTTTATGGAATGTGTGAAATTGCACTTACCTCCCCACATTCTAGAATAAAACCATTATTATTATTATAACATAAGAAATTAGAATTCTGTGATAAATAAAGATACCTGTTTATAATCCACGTAAAAGCCCGATAGGCCACTTAGGCCACGTAGGCAAATATTCTAAGACATTCTGTATTTTTTTTCGTATTTTTGAAAGCTTTGCGATTTTTTGAAAATTTCAATCATTTCAAAAACAGACCATTTTTTATGAATCGGAAAAACGTGACATAATTTTATGGGTGCGAAAAAACGGTAATTACATAGCCGAAAATCATTTAAAAAAATAACGTTTTCCACACGAATGGCACAGGAGAATAACGAGGCATTTAAAAAATATTACATCTCATAAATATTTTTTCCTTAATCCATCTTATTGATCATAAATCATTATAATGTTCAACGTCTATATATGACTAAATCCAATGTAATATTCTTGTACTTGTAAATAATAATAATAATAAGAACATTATAAAATTTTATTTTGTTAAAATAACCACCATTACGATTACACCTCTAAAACAGGTACAGAAGGCGTTAAATGTACGGGGTTCTTTTTATAACATCTGTCAAAACGTCAAAACAAATGATAAGTTCGCAGAGACAAATAATAAATCTAGTGCACGTTAAATGTCAAATTCAAAAATTCTCCTGAAATCAAAGTGTTGCCATATAAAAAAAATCAATGCTGAATTTTACAAAATTAATCGAATATTTTTGGAGACCGGACATTTTCAAGTAGTGAAGTCACGAGCCCAAATAATGGATTTATTTATTTAAAAAAAAAAACTGTACATTTCTATATATTTTTACGAACATTTTCGTAATATTAGTAAATAAATCTATCCACACGGTTTTTTCAAAGTCGTTATGAAATCCATGCAAGTGGCCTATTGGGCTTAAAATTAGCTTAAAGAAATATCAATAATTAGGAATACTATATTTTCGACCTATCCCTACATTATCACATGCATGACAAAGTTGGTGTAAAAATTACCTTTCTAAATTGCTACGTAATTACTTACATAATTGCCGTTTATATTTTTGCATGTTCCTTATTCATATATTATTTATTATTATTAGGTAACGTTAATAAATCTTTTTTCAATTAGTTAATTGAGTCGCAGTAGTTAGAACCCATGATATTAATTGTCGTCAGTAAAAATGGTTTTGTATGCACGTCACAATTTACAAAGGGGAGTTAACTCTATTAAATATTTTTGCATGCACCAGTTATTAATATTTAATTACGCCTTTCAAACAAAAGCAAAACGTTGCGATATGTACAGCACTGCCCCAAATATAAATCACGCAATTTTAAAACTTGTTATCTGCTATTTATAATGATGGGCATTTATTTATTATTGAATGTATTCAGCCTCAATGTTTTCAAACTAGTTCGTTACATAATTTTAAAATATTGGCATAAAGGGCCAATTTCGGTGTGAATGTTTTGGGTGAATTGCGGGTTTTGGATTTTAATTATGGATTCTGAATTCATGGTTTTCGTTATCATTGTTATTGTTTATAGGACTACATCCATGGAATTTGTAAAAAATAGTCGATTTTAATAATATTATTCAGTTTGGTTAATGTAAAACTTTTGGTAGTACCTATCTTTTAACTCATTTTAACTCGATTTATGAGATAGCGCAATACGTACCTACTTATTAAACTTCTTAGTCTGACCAAAGCGTTTATAAGCACTTAATGCGGATAGGTGATGGTTGATGATTAAAATCGACAATTATTTTTATTTATAATATTCTTAAAACCGAACAATATCTACAGACCACCGTTTCCCAACCTGGGAGTCGTGACCCCCAGGGGAGGTATATTTATTTAATAATAAATTTCTACTTTTTTAATTAAATTCGTTTATTATTTTAAAAACATTAAAATATCGTGTGTTTTTAAATTCATTTTTAAAAGAGAATTACATGAAAATATACAGTAAGTATATCTTTATATTTTAAAGGCAGCTTCATTTATGCTAAATATGTCGATATCCGAATTGGTTCTGTTCAACATCAAGACTGCTCTCCCCACCGGCATGCATGACCATTGGCATGATGGTTCATTCCGAATATACCAAAAGAAAGTCGGTAGGATAGAGCCACGAATAGTGGTCATAGAAATCTCAGAATGTTCTTCGGAACCCTCTCAAACAATCTACCAGTCACCTAAGCGGTGAAATTGAGAGTTACGATAAAAAATTATGACCAACCATCTCTCCAACTAAACAAACAACTAAATAAATCAATTTTCTTCTACAACCATTAACATAAATTCATGATGAAAGAGAAAGGGGCCTTTTTGGCCCGGAGCTCTGTATGCCAATATTTCAAAAAGTCAAAAAGTCCATCTCTCCAATAGCCCAGGCAACGAAGATCAAAAAATACCAAATAGGGGAAATAATTCATGTAGAAGCCAATTTTGGCACAGTTGTAGGGGAAGGTGTCCTTAACAAAATACTAAAAGTACTGGGGGGTGGGGGTGGAGCTTATGGTGGGGGGGGGTCTAAAGGTCCCTTTTTTCAGTTTTTCATTAATAACTCGAAAACTACTGCCTCTAGCGAAAAAGTGTTTAGGTACTTAATTATCTACATAAAATTCTCTACAAAAAAGGTTCTTCGTTGCCTGGGCTACAAAGACATTTGTTATTTGTAAGTACTGGGGCCAGTATTCTCCAGTACTACAGATGCTTATTGAAAGATTTATAGGTTCCTTGAATAATTATAATTCGAGAACTAACGTCCTTTCTGACTGAAAGCTAGTTTTTGTCTGTAGATTTCTAGAATTTTAATGACTCTGCACATCTGCCTTCGGTTACCTTCGGCACATATCGGAAACGAGACCATATGACCCGAAGAGCCCATAGACAACTTAAGTAATGTGAGAACTAATCTTAGACTAATTATGTTACATTACATCCATAATGATCTATTTCGATGAATTAAAATTTTTGAAAACTTGCTCGCTGTTTTCCAGTAAACAATTAATAATAACCATAGCGCAGAGTCTGGCGGTTCTACGGCGATAAGGGGAACACTATTAATTCTAGTGACCTCTCAACAGGAAAACACGGTCTAGTCTTGTCACCAACGCTATAAATTATTTCACCGTGACAAGTAAATAATTATATAAAATTGCAAGCAATATGAAGGCAGAGCTGCAAAAAGAGAGTTGCAAAAGAAACAGAGCATTATAAAAATCTAAGAACTATGTAGACAATATTTTTTTTAACTAAATTAAAATTGCTGTAACTTATAAGTGTGCAAAATTTATTAGTTTCTATATAAAAAAAAATTCTGGAAGAAAACGCCATTTAGGAGATGAGAACAAGGTTAAGAGGGAATAAATAACCAGTCAACCGGAAATATGCCATTTTTAAATCAAATTTTACACGTATTGACTCTTTTCCACAAAATATTATAAATTGATTTCGAAAGATTTTTTTATTTATCTAGTAAAGCTATGTTTTAAATTTTGAGACAATATGTTTATTTTTAGTACAGTAAAGTTTTACTGTAGATTTGTGAAATTTTCAAACAAAATTTTGTATTAAACAACATACATTTCAAATCATGTAATCAAGCAGTGAAATAAATCAATAAATTATTTAGGAAAGCTACTTTTCAGAATTTCTATTTTAGTTCAAATAAAATCATAAACAAAAGATCCGCGCTCTTGTTTTGTGATGAAAATACTTCAGTTTGTCTTTTTATTTACGGTCTTACAAACTTATATATTTAAAAAAAATTACATTCATAATTACAAAAATTATAAATACTTATAGAAAAATGAAACAATACAACTTTGTATAAACCACTTATATGATGTGCAAATCCGACCGGTTTCGGAACAAACGTTCCTTCGTCAGGGAAAGCTTATACTAATTTGACAGTTTAGAACAATGTTTTATTGTGGTAGGGGTGGAGCCGTTGTTAGTTAATAATGTAGATTGGGTGGGTAGGTATTAGTGTAGAGTGGGTGGGTAGGGGAACAAATCCATGATTGGGCTATATGACAATGATAATACTATAATAATACTATAATACTAATATGAATATGATGTACTTTTGGTAATTATTTTTTGATCTTATGATCAAAAAATAATTACCAAAAGTACATCATGTTAATAGTTTTATCATCACATAAGCATTTTAGAATATTGGTATACATCAAAGCAAATTTTGAATAAAATTAAATCGATATTGAGTTATTATGTTAAAATGCTGGTTTAGAGAATAATTAATCTTTCTGTAGTACCTTGCAATCCGCCCTGTACAGTTGCAAGGGTACGATAGCAAGACCATCGTTTGACGAAATTTGAATTCTCGGCCGCTTAACTATTGTTCAACAATGCTTCAAGAAAAACAGGGTTGTCTTATGAAGTAGATACCAATTGAACGTCTCAACTGACTTTTATTTACAAATTGATCAAAACATATATAAAGTAGGTAGGTTGGTGCTTAATGCATAAAATACGTTTTAAATATTTTCACTTATAATTTTTGTTCTTATACTTGCTTAAATTGCTGTTTTTTTTGTTATACCCGTAATAATATTAATTTGCTATCCTAAAAATGAATGTATTTTTTGGCTGTGGACGTAGCGAAGGATTATTACAAAATACATAGAGGAAAATAATATTTTTTTTCTTTACATAAAAGCTCAAATAAATCATTATTCAAAGAGAATCATAATGAAGACCTCATCTTAATTAATTATCCTTGTTTTATTTTTATATTTTCAATCGATTATTTTTCACCGAAGTTTTTCAGATATTTCGTCGGTTTATTCGAGGATTATTTTCTCCCGCAATTTGAGGGAGATAATATAATAAACAAAGCACTTTGATTCATGGTTTGTTGCCAATTTTAGATTAAAAAACGTTTGAACGACCCACGATCACGCTATGACCGCCTTGAGGTCAAAGCCGCTGAGAAACTCGGATAAAATATCAGAAGTAATTGATTGCCTGATAGCGAAAAACCTAAAAAAATCCAGTTATACACGATGAAAAGTGGAAAATACATTTTTCACGTATTCGGCCTTTAGAAAAAAAGTTGACTTAATAGGTAATTTAAACCAATATTTTGCTGGTTCACATTGCTTAAATTTCATTGATAAAACAGCTAATGATACAATTTTACAGTAAACTTCATTATTTCTAGTGCAGGAGTTGCTTACTTAAAAGTATTATACGGAAAAGTTAATTTCTCGGTGTAAACCACTCAGGCAAATAAATATCTATTGTCAACAATATCAAATTGCGCGTGATGAACTGCCTGCACTGCCAATAATAATTTCTACACTGTTCTGAAAGGCAATGACTGCAACATGTGACGGTGGCTAAGGGGAAATAAACTCACCCATTCTTAACTAGCCATCAACCAAACGGCTTACGAACAATCCCTTCTTTTTACGTTTACACTTCAATAAAAACAAATTATCGTAGAATTAAATAGGTATGCATTAATCCAAGGCTGCGTATAAACAGCAGAAAAATGCGTGAACCGAACCACGAATTATGGGAAAGGAACGAAGCAACCGAAAGCTGCGTTTCGCTCGGCGTTATGTTCCTCCAGTTTGTGAAAGTAGGTCCTTTTGTTACTCAAATGATTGTAAATCACTCAGAAAATAAATTATGACCTGCACACGACACGTAAATATTATTCGGCCTTCAGCATTGAATTGAAAACTTAACAAATTAAGATTATGTTTAAATCTCCATTATTTTTTGACAAAGAAGAAACGTGATTGGTGAAAACGGCCCTGATTCCGAGAAAAGGCTCGGTGATAAAGGGACGTCGTCAATTTTCGTTCCTTCTGGGATATTTATTATGAATTATGATGAATATCTGGTTGGCTGTAATGGATTTATAAGTTGTGGAAAACTAGGGTTTGAAAATGTGCGCAGAAAACATGCTAAAAATAATATAGTCATAAAGAAGGAAATAAATAACGACTAACCGCTGAAAACATCTGTTCAAAGTAATTTTTCGAAGTTTTCAATTGGTTTATGTTAATCTGTGTGCTTAGTATATTTTTCTTGAAGGAGAAGGCAGCTGCTTTGCTTGGAAGGCTAAGTACATTTTGTTGGCAGAATCGCTGTCACGGTCGAGAAAAATGAGAAGGTGACCTATAGGAAATAGACTAAAATCAAATGAATGTACTCGTAAGATATTATCAAAGCTTTTAAAATGATTACTGATTACGCTTGATAGAGATCTATTCCACAAATTTTTATTATCTGACAATCTGAACCTTTGGAAATTCGTAACTACTCGTTTATTATTAGTATATCTAAATATTTTAAAGTCTGGGTTTGTTTTAGTTTTTTACGTAAAGATGGGCCGCCCAAAGCATATTGAGTTAATTAATAAATACCGACTTCAATATTGATGGGAAGGCCTGAATACGCATTTATTTTGCTCTTTTGACTGCCAAATTATGTATTTGATAGTTGGGAGCGGCTTATGTGCATAGTGCGGCACGGCTTTATAAAGCTATTGAAAAGAAGAAGATGGAGAAATACGAAATTACGAATGTTAGAGGAGGGCGCTAACATTTACAGCGACAAAATCGATGCGAAAATGTTTAATAAAACACGACTCGTTTAAAATAGAGCAAAAATCTCGCGGGCATTGTCTTAAACAGCATTTAAAGAAACATCAGTGTTTGACTGGTCAGTGGTGGAGTGGGCATAGCGCTTGGATCCCATCCGGGCGTCGCGTGTTCAATTCCTCGGCTGGCTAAGTCCTCCATCACAACACAAGCAACATCTTCGGCTTTCTGTGGTGGTAGTAGGAGATTTTCAAACATTGTTGGGTTATTCGTAACCCGGGAATGTTTGTCTTTCTTTAAAAAAAAAAATTGTGAATTTTTTCATACATTTAACTTGTAAAATGACTGAAACAAACGTGTTTATAATAATTTTTGGAACATACTTGGCGATTTTTTTCTATCGAGGGAATTTTGTATAATTTGCGTTTCGGCGCATGCAATGTCTAGATATTATCTTCAAGAATAACATATATTTTTTTAAGAGCTTTAAAACATACCGAGTTTAAGGGAAATATGTAAGACATCGGGAGAGTTTCGGGTTGATGTTAAACGTACGATAAGCATTAAAAATTGCTTAGACCGTACTGGCAACACTCCACTTAGCTTTTAGATTGAAACTCAAAATTTAGTGTTTCCAGGGTTATCAGTTGTCAGCAACCCATGTATAAACAATGAATTAACAATCTAAAATGTTAGAGGAACTAAATTGGCCAACAGTGAAACAGATGCTGACATTGAACGCGGTGATGATACATAAAATAATGAACAACTTGTTTCCAAATACTTTTTAAACAAAATTGTATACAAGGACATTCACAGGTCGAGGCAATGAAATCTGACTACGAAAAAGGACAAAAGCAAAACGCAAAACAGTTTATTCTACAAAGGGATGAAATATATTAATGCGCTACCGGAAACTATAGTCTACACTAATTATTAGTAAATTCAAAATAAATAAATAAAATTTGCAGTATTTAACAAAAATTTACATTTTTAAAAGTTCCATTTTCAAAGTTACTGATAATAAAAAAAATAATAAAAACACATGCCTATTTTATTAGACAAATGTACAATAAATAGATATTGTAACCTCACTTTTTGTCGCTCTGTGTAAAAATAATTTATAAAAAATTTCCTAAGTTTCAAATTTTTTTTCAATTTGCGATTCAAAACTTTGTGTGCATAAAAGTGTACATTTTACTTTTTTGGTGGCTATTTTTTAGATTGGAATATAACACGTGGTGTTTTTCCTTTCTAACACCGGTTAGAACATATTTCTAACTATGATAGTAAGGGAGTTTCAGCGTTTTATATGAGACCTATGTGCGTTGGGACAAATATGGTCTCCTGTGATTAAACGGGTTAAATATATTTGCGTTGATTACATAAAATATGCTCAATCTCGGCATTTCTTTTTAAGCAAGACGGTGTTAATGCAAGGAGATGCAAATAACTAATTGAAAACATCCAGCGTGATTTTCCCAGATGCTCACAGTGGCGGTGTAGCGGTGGGATAGCGGCTGCAGGTTGTAGCTATATGCAAATATTGTTTTATCAAGTGTTGGCTCTGACTGCTGCATATCGGGGAATTGCATTACCACGAGAAAAGCTCGGATACCTGAATCGTTAAGGAGGTAGAAAAACGATGAAACTTTTCATGCTATTTTAGAAGTAAACTTTCTTTACTGTAAAGAATTATATTAATATTATTTGGATGATTAATTTGTACAGCACCGTTTTTGTTAAAAATCAACTCAAGGGCGCTTTACAAATTTACAGTACTTGTATATCTAAAATAATTACAATAATCTTCTTTCCAATTTTTTCTCTTAATTTTTTCACTAAATTTTATTTATTTTTTAATTTTAATTTTTTTACTTATATGTTTTAATTTATATATTTGTATAGAACACTTGAGTTCTTAACATTTAATCTTTATTATTAATTTTTGTATTTCAAAATTTGAATTTTCATTTTTATTTCTACTTTTCTTTAAAATATGACCTTTTTTTCTCTTTATTTTTCACTTACTTTTAAATATTTCATAATTTTTATTTAGTATATTTAATCATCTGTTTTAATAAAATAGTATTTGTATTAATTTAAATAAATATTAAATATACGACTACCATAACACGGGCATGAGCCCAGTGTGGTAGCCAAAAAAAACAAATATCTGTAACTAATAAAAAAATAATGAAAAAAAAAAAAAATAATTATAATTACAGATTAGACAAACTATTATAGGTATTAACTTATGGCTATCAGACTGCATCGATCGTTCGTCGATCACTAATACAAATCTATATGTACAATGCATTTGACCAACGAACGATGTCGTGTTAAAATGTACATACATTGTTTGATAAATTTTCTGCAGCTAATAATATTCATTAAGGCCCATTAATCAGCGGATGAGAGTTCAAATTACAAAACCCTTGCAACTGTACAGGGCGGTTCCGATGAGAAATGTTGATTATTCTTCGTGCCAGCAATTTTAACTATTAACTCAATATTTATTTTATTTCATTCAAAGACAAAGAACGCCCGTTCCCTTCCCAATTCTCCATCTATACTTATGCCCTCTTCCTCTTTCACTTGACGAGTCCAGGCCATTTTGTTAAATCATATATTATCTATAACACACATGTAACTTAATTTTATACTACCCTGAAAAAGCTGCGTTTGTAGCGAAACCCGGTCGGCATAAAGTATAAAAAATAAATGTGGTGTTTACAAAGTTATTGTTTTATTTAAAAAAATTAAAAAACAAACATTGTGACACATTGGGGGGGGGGGGGGGATATTGGGAGATCCGTGGGCCAAAATAGTTTGAGTTTGGTTTTGGTTACCACTTCTCTCTCAAGTGTGTTTAATCACAGTCAAAAAGAAATCGGTAGAGTGAAAAGTTGATGTTCAGATGTTTTGATTCAGTTGATGCCTTAGTATGCTTTATTCGAATCTATTATGTAAACTTGTGCAGTGATCAACCCACTGTTCCCTCGGTGCCATAACATCGATTCCCCATAATACCGTATCTTAACGTATGTCAGTCTTTTACAATATCCAATGTTTTCCAACCCCCACATAGTTGTGTCAATCAGAAAAGTTTATTTAAAAAACATTGATTTATAGTTCATTAATTCGCAGTTTATACCTGCGACTACAATTCTAAAACATTGTTATGCTTTGGTTTATAGTTCATAGACTTTCAGTAAATACCCACCCTTATCCTAGGTACAGCTAGGTACCGAATACTCTGCATAGTTATTATTTATGACTGTCACTTGTAAAAGTTTATTTTTTTAAAGTGGTTCACAGTACTTTAAATTTGTTATTTCATCAGTGGAATTATCAGGAAATAATGCATTACAGCGTTGTGGTGTATACTGTACATTATGCACCGTGATAGCCTGCCGAGTCGCACTCCACTTTCTAACGTATCTGATGTCTGAGTTAAAAGAGATGGATGGAGTGCAAGCAAGCCACATTACGACTATTGTGACTCCGCCTTTTTTTGGCTCCCTGGTATCGGGATCTGCATTTGCAATGACGAATGTATCTTTTCCGAGTGCATTCGTGTAAATAGAATAAACATTTCGTGTAAATCAGTTAGTTCGTCGTGAACTTTTTTCGAAATAAATGAGTTTTTGTGAACTTTATTTTTTTCAATGGAATTTTAAACGGGTTCAAGATATAAAGAATGTATCTTATACAGAGTGTTAAGAGATGTACATGGCTTACCTATTTTAACCAGCGATTCCTGACATTATTCGGAGTAATGTAAATGAAATTTTGATCTTCGTCGACGTTTTTGAACTTAAACTTTTTTAGCACCGTTGTGATTTGAAACTCGATGGAACGGAAACGATTGACACTAAAAAGAGACAAACACATACATCTATAAGATTTAGCCTGCGATAGAATGAGAATGAAACTATGAAATTGACTATGTACAACTCCTACTGTAGGCAACTCGAAACAGCAGAAATGCGAATGCTTAGATCATGGATGGCGAACCAATGGCACGCGCGCCATTAATGGCACGCGACACATTATTTTGGGCACGTCACTGATTAGTGATCACAAAATTTATTATGCACTACGAAAAAAAGTGTGAAGTGTATAGTAGGTGAACGAGCGAACCCGAGGGATCCCCACGCTACAGAATGTTCGGGTGCGGTGCGGGGGCTGCGATACGGTATATTTTTTTTGTAGTAAATAAAGACTTTTTAATTGATTTTTTTATTTATCTCTTTAAATCACTAGATTATACCTGTGTGGAGACAGGCGTATTTATTATTATTATTTTCCCAATAATCACAAAGTGAAAATTATTTGATGGCACGTCTATGACCTCATTAAACATTTCTTTAGAAAAATGGCATATTGATACGTAAAGGTTCGCCATCCCTGGCTTAGATGGTCGGCAGGAGTATCACTAAAAGATAAAATTAAAAGTTCACGCATTCGTGGTAGCCTGGGTGTCACAGATCCAAACAGTAAGCTGGAGGAACGACAGTTGAGATGGTATGGACGGAGACCACCAGACCACACAGTGAAGCAGGCAATGTCTATGGAGCTTCATCGACAGTCATCCAGAGGAAGACCGAAGAACTCCTGGATGACTCAATGCTCCAAAATACTCCAGAGAAACGGCCTGGATGAAGGCGATACTCAGAACAGAAGAAAACCCTTAGGACGAGAAGAGCCGACCCCAACAGCCTACCTAGGCAATGAGTTAGTACCTATGAAGGGTGGCGCTGTGCGCGTTAGCCGCTTTGATTACGAGCTCAATTTTCAAGGCTCTTATTGGTTCAGGTTGTGTGGGTGAAGGTTTCACTTCTACCGCGTGTGAACTGCACTCGATTTTTTTTTGTTTACTACATAAGGAGGAAGGACAACACGTCATAACGACTAAATCAAATCAGTGTACCAGAACGTACCCGAGGGATTTTAACCATTGATTCCTGAGCATACTTGGAGAAAAAAATTTAAATGAAATTTTGGTTTCCGATGATATTTTTGATGTTTTTTTAATTTATTTTTTCTACAAAAACATTAAAATATGGTAGGTGTTGGACAGTTGGAGGCGGGGTGAGGGGTTGGTCGGTTACTCGGCTGAGTGACCAATGGCAAGCGGAAGAAATTTTTATTTTATTTATTTTTATTTTTTATTTTATTTTTTATTTTATTTTAATTTTTTTTTATTTATTTTTATTTTTTTATTTATTTTTTTTATTTTTTTTTTTACATGATCTTCACACAGGAGGCCCTGAGGAAAATAATTTCCCTCAGGGCCTATGTCATCTTTGAGGATGCTGTGTGGAGGGTTTTTTTTAAGGAAAAGGGAAGGAGAGGAGAGTTCTGTGAAGGAAAAGGGTTTAAGGGGTGGGTAGGAATCTGGGGTTCAGTATGTCCCGGTCATCCGCCTCCAAGACCTAGACAAACCTCACCCCGTGAACCCGGGCACCCCTGCTAAATCACCAAACGTAGCGAACCACTTGGGGTGACCTATGGTTTGAATTTGAAGAAAAAAAAAATGTCATTAAAAAAAGTCACCGGAAACCAAAATCTCATTTACATTTTTTACTCCAAATATGCTCAGGAATCGCTGGTTAAAATCCCTCGGGTACGTACTGTTACACCCTGTATAGTTCACATGTATTTTTCGTTTATTTGCTGTTTTGTGAAATATTTTATGTCATTACTATTTTTTATCAATTTAATACGATCTGTGAGAATTCAGCGAACACAGCAGATATTTTCATAACGCTCGTTAAAAATTTCCAAGCGGACCGTCGTACGCCGTACATATTATTCTCTTCGTTGTTATAATATGGGCGCACAAAAACATTGTCAAATGATATACGAATTGTTGAATTCATAGGTAGTGATGTTAACTTTACGTTCATGACGAACATATTCCCCTAATTGGCCAACCAGCTCTCGCGCATGATGTGCTTAAATAGCCTTAACCCATGTTAAATTGCAGTATAACTTTTAATTACTAGAAGTTACAAATTTAATTAATTTACGAAAATAATGTTAAGCTAGCAAGTATTTGTCCGAAACGATTTGTTTGAATGGATTATGCGAACGTCTAACATTCAACTGGATTTCGTGAAAACTTCTATTAGTATTTAGATTTAGGAGGCGGAACAAACACCTCTGCCTCAAAGTGGTTCGCTACGTTTGGTGAATTAGCGGAGGTGCCCGGGTTCATATGCGTCTGCCCACCGACTGCGTGGCGGGCCGGATCGGGAATCGGGAGACACTGGTTGAGGGAGATCTTTGATTTCTTCAGCAGTTCTGTCACGACCCATTGCCTTGCACCGCAGGGAGTCTGTCACTCATGGACACACTGATACCCAGATTCCTACGCACCCATCATTCCCAGAATTTCCTCTCTTTCCTATCCTTAAAAGACCCTCCACACGGCAACCCCAAATATGACACAGGAGGCTCTGTGTAAATTTTTTGCCTTAAGGAAATTTTTCTCCTGTGTAGAGCTATTGTAAAAAAATCATCTTTGGAGATTATTCGGTAGGTCTAGCACCTAACTAAGGTCTAAATTCTAATGGTTTTGTGATTTTTCTTAAGTTATTCGTTGATGTTCGGTATATACTTAAAATTAGGCAGATCATGATGCGCCTAGCCACATCATGAAGTGCCCAGCGGCAGATTGTGAAGTGCCTGAGACGCAAAATGATCTGCCTGATTTTACAATTGGCCTGCGACATGTATAAATGATGACATTTCTTCTAACTGAATTCCGTCTTGTAAACTAACATTTTTACATGCTGAACGATAGCTATATTTATTCAGCCGTTAAACTCAGCGAATCGGTTGTTAAAAAATGCGACACTTTCTTTTGAATAATTCGTCTCAACCAGTGAATAAACCAGAAAAAGGAGTAGACAGTCTCACAAAAACAGACGAAATTTACTATGGTATTTTTTATCATTAAATTGTAGTAGTAGTATTTAATTTTTTTTCGGCATCATTCGACGGTTACCATTAAAACCCTTATATTAGCATAAAATTTTGCATACGCACATTTATCATCGATAAACGGAATTGCTTTAAAATATTTAAAATTGTTATTTTATACAGCGTCGCTTCTGTGAAAAATAATCACCGAGCGGTTATTGAAAATAAAATTAACCACATTGTATTTTTTGACCGTGTCATTTGATATAAAGTTAATTATGCAAAAATATTCCACGGTAAGTGAACTGTTTTGGAATGCAATAACATTTGGAAATTCATCGTTGTAACTAACTAAACAACTCACAGATATACATAATGTATTCATAATTTAATTTGTTTTTCTTCACTTACAAAGGCTCGATTGTTGGGTCGATGAACTCTTCACCATTTTTTGTTGTAACTGAGTCTGAGGCACGATGCTTGACTTTATGATGTCATAAGGGATCTTGACCCCGTCTCAGAGGATTTGCGGCGGGCAGGTATAACGAATAAAAATACGTTTTTGAGGTCACGCTTAAACAATTTCTAGAGATTGGAATGAGCCATTGTTTTAAGCCTTATTTTTTTTCTCTTATCAGAGTTTGACTTTATTTGGATCTGGGAAATAATAATGCCAAAATATCTTTATTTAAAAATAAACGAGTGTGCTTTAGACCACACGACTGAAGTAAAACTTCTTTAGCTCCATCTATATGATAAGAAGAGAGAAAATGTGCGCGTGCACTGCTATCTCTTGCTCCTACAGTGTGATATAGACAATAGGCCTGCACTGTGTCTTAGATATACGAAACGTAACTGGCTATGAGAGAAAGAGAGAAAGCTCTGCTCGTACCTCTCTCTTTTGCCCCTACAGTAATATACGAAACGTAACTCTCTCTCTTTCTATCTTCACTAACTTATATCTCCCTCTCAACTACCGTTCGCCTCGCTTTTCGTAACGCTCTCGTCACGAATTCACCAGCTTACTCCCCAAGTCAAGCGTGTGTAAAGAAGTTTTACTTCAAAAAATGCAGCTGTAATTAAAAATACACGTTAAATATAGTGCACATTGGTTTATAAATTAGATCAGTACAAATAATTAACAATAAAAAATAGTAATTAATATCAATGTAAATAATAGAGTGTATAAGTTGAGGTTTCTCATAATCCGCCTCACTGCGCTAGCCAGTGTTGAGGCAAATTTTGCAAATTATTTTATAATACTTGTGAGTGTACACTTATAATATAATAAAATATGTTCACTCAATGGTTTGAGTGCACCGGTAAAAGCCCTATCATTACTTTTGACCCAAGTTTTTTTACATAATTTTGAAATTATTTTGTGAATTACAGTTTTTTTATGCTATCTGGAGAATATTGACAGTTCTTTTTTTTACATGAGCTCCACACAGGAATCCCTAAGGAAAATAAATTCCCGCGGGGACTATGTCATCTTTGAGGAAACTTGTGGAGGGTTTTTTTAAGGAAAAGAAGGAGACGAGAGTTCTGGGAAGGAAAAGGGTTTAAGGGGTGGAATCTGGGTTTCGATGTGTCCTGGTCATCTACCTCCAAGACCTAGACAAACCTTACCTCATGAAACCGGATTCCCCTGCTAAATCACCAAACGTAGCAAACCACTTGGGGTGGTCTATGGCAGAGGTGTTGGTTATCCCATAAAGGTTCCCCGGGCGGCGGTACCCATTCCCGCCTCCCAAATGCTTGTAACAAAGGTTTCGTTAACCAAAAATAATATGAGTTATAGTGATAATAGGAATTTCGAGTGAATTTATTTCTTCGTGTTCTCCGTAAAACAATTATACACCAAACGTAACATAATTATTCTTTAAATGTGCCTTTAATATGTCTGTCTGCATTCTATACAGTGCCCCCTGGTACACCAGTCACATCGGGACAAGAGTACTCCTTGCTAGGGTGGAACAATCGTATCTTATCGTTTTTAATTAGCAACTTCTAAATAAGTTGTTATCTTGATGTTCAAGGTATTTTTAGGTTATGTCTATACATTCAGATCTACGCGATAGTTCAAAATCAATAAAAGAAAAACAACATTTTGAATAATACATTGTTTGAAATGTTTTATCTTAAATCTTATTTTAAAATCAACAAACTAAAATGAACATTTAGAATAAAATATTATTTCAAATATTTTCTCTAAAATCTAATAGCGTATTTAAAATGAACATTTTCTAGGAAATCCAGCGTTCGATCGCGACCTAACGCGATCTGTAACTCGAACCAAGTCGGAAAATTCTACTGAAAGGCAACTAAATAATTCAATGAGTCGACTACAATCAGCGGTATGGTAATGCGACCTTTTCTTAATAATAAATGCTGGGAATCTCTAATTTATTCCAGACGGGAACCGCTTACAGCTCGAATGAGTGCAACTGAATTTAAGCGAAAGGAAGTGAAACTATTCCATGTTGGTTTTTCTGTGTTTCAACTGATTTATAGTACCGCCCGGGAACGTTACACGAGAATGTTCCACGGGGAAAGATTTTCTGATTATTGTTAGAGTTGAGATGCTCTCCGAACTCTGAACAATAGCCACTATGGCCAGACCAGAAATATCTTTATTCTTTTTGCCATTATTGCTTCCTTGGTTGACTTTGACAAATTGAGCGAAATTTAACTTTTTTTTTGCAATACCCATATAATTTAATTCAACAAAAATCTTGGAAGTACGTTCAGACTTACAGTCACTTCATTTAGTAATTGCTTAACAAAACACCGGTTATTCGCATCATTGATTCAGAAGATCTCCATTGGTCAATTCTTTTTTAAATGTTTTTCTTATAAAAAAAGTTCTGCAGTATAGTTATTACGCGTGACAGCTGTTTCGCCTTCTGAAGGCATTATAAAATTGTGGTGAGTCCACTTGCAGACGATATATTGGTTCCAAGGTTCAACACTGCTCAAAGCACAACATCGCTCTTTCCAATATACAAGCATCGCTTAAGAATCGCTTAATCTAAGGAAGCCGGACACGAGGATTAAGTTCGACTGAGCAAAGCAACGTCATAAAAAGTGTCAACAGAGTGGCTAAACGACAAAGCTAACGTCACGTGGTATCGACGCACCGGCGGCAAAGGTCAAGCTGATACCTTATTTTTAATATATTTTATACATTTGTTTAAAAATGTTAAATGCAAATTTATGGATAACAGTATTTAAAAATAATTATGTGTGTTAATAATAAATACAATATTTAACTCTTTAATATTAATTTAACATCGAAATTTTTTACTTTGAAGCTGTTTTGGGCGGGGCCAAAGTGGGCGGGGTCACTTAAGATATTAAACGATAAAATATTTGGGAACAACGAGAATCGAGAGTTACCTTTAAAATGCTTACAATTCGCTTAGCTGATGGTAGTCTCAGATTGGTCGATCGAAAAGTTGGGACCAACGGCTGCTAGTCTTTCTTTTCTTGGTCCATAACTGAATTCGTTTTACATATACCTATGACCAACGAATTATATTCTTTTGTTCATTGATTAGACTACTCTTTTTTATTTACTTAACATTTAAACTAATGAATACTGAGCTTAGTTTATTAAAATATTCAGTCTCGTGTTAACTGCAGCACGGACGGTGAGTAGGTGATCAAACCTATGTCGGTAGCTTTGAAGCCGTTTTGGTAATCACTTTAACATTAAAACTAACATTTAAATTTATTAACATTTAAACTAATTAATTTAACATTTAAATTTTTTAAATATTTAAACTAGCGAATACTGAGCTTCGTTTATTAAAATATCAGTCTCGTGTTAACTGCAGCACGGACGGTGAGTAGGTGATCAAATCTATGTCGGTAGCTTTGAAGCCGTTTTGGTAATCACATTTAATTCGAGTGACATGCAATAAATGTTTTGAATCCCATATCGAATAATCCTCATCGCTTAATCAGTCATAGCGTCACGATATTATTACACGATTTACTTATTCAACTCCTGAAATTGTAACGAATTTTGTGTGAATTCAACTTTTGCAGGAAGCTTGAAGCCGCGGGCCGAAAGCTTCGAATGAGGTTGTGCGCATTAACATCAGTTTTTTGAGAGGATGTTCTTTTCATGGCCCTAATAAAACGCCTTTTATGTAACACATAAGAGTGGATTTATTGTTGGCGTAACTTATGCTCTTTTAGGTAATGAGGGTTAGATACCCACCGCCAGAGAAAGGCGCTCGCGTTTTTATGCTAACGTCAAAGTTTATTCCTGTTAGGTTCTAAATATATAAGTAGCATGTCAAATTAAATAAACATTTTATTCAACAACAAGCTTTTAGAGTACATATATATTATCGTAAACATCATCTCGCGGGGACTCCATCGAAGCAAGCAGTCGAGTTAGCCTCTCAGAAACTCTCCCCTATCTTGACAAGCGGATTGCAATCTTTAGAGCACAGGCGTCAGGTATGCATTTTGTCCTTGTTCTACCGGAATTACAATGGAAGATGCTCCGAAGAACTGCCGTCATCGATCCCTTCGGCACCGGTACTTACTCGGAAAACACGTAAAACGCGCGCCCAACATTTACCTATAAACGGTTTAATTTTGTTCACATGAGGACGGGTTGCTTCTACGACTCGTTCGTGAATTCAACAGCTCGGCTGCAAAATTATTTCTTGGCCTCTGTGCTTCCTGCCTCCTACAACATGGGTCTCTGCAATACAAAAAAGGAAATTATTTTCCAGAAGGCCTCTTGAGTGGAATTATTGTAAAGAAATAAATCTTACTTTGTTGTTGATTATATCAAATGATATAAAAAAATATTTAAAAAAGTTTTATTTAAACTCTAAAAAAACACGAGTGAATACTCCACTGCTACACATAAATACTTAACCATGGCAATAATCAAAATATACTAGTTTAAATACATCTTTTTGGACAGAGAAATATTAAATTTTATGCTTCAAAACTATAATAATAATATTTGGATGACTTGTATAGCGCCGTTTTTGTGAAAAATCACCTCAAGGGCGCTGTTTAAACTTATAACATATCTCTACAATCTTACTTCCTAACTACAATCTAGACACACAACATACAATTTTAGTAGGGTTTTTACATAACAATTTTTCCCTACGAGGAGACCTCTAAGCCTATAACAGCCAGGTACTATTTTTAAATACCCACAAGAGGTAAAAATTGCAAGGCGCATATGACGCCGTTCTATTTTTATAAGGAACATTAACTTTAAATTCAAAAATTTAAATGATTCATCTCTTCAAGAAATATAAGAATCTAGTAAATCAAAAAAATATATATATACAATCTAGACAAACCATCATAAGTTGACGTCAGTGAAAACCTATTATTGGTTAAATATTTACACACATTTCATCAACATTATTAATTATTATTGTAACTGTTGGTTTTCCAAATAAAATAAATTAAAATAACAACTTATGACTAAAAACTGCATCCACCGCACCGGTTCATCGATCACCGATACGAAACTCTATTTGCAATGATTTGATCAATGAAAGCGATGCTGCGAAAAAATGTTCTGTAAAGGCGGAAAATATACAGGACCATACTTACCTGGGTGGTTACTTGAAATTAACACTGTATAATGTTGATTTAGAAAAAATTAGGTACACTATGCGTATGTTAGGGAACGTACCCATACTACGTGACACGTTTAGGGGGGGGGGGTCTTCAAAATGTCACGCTCCATACAAATGAGCGGCGGATTGCTTAAGTTTTTGGTCACCGGGGGGGGGGGGGGGGGGGGTTAAAAATTACAAAAAATTGGTCACGTAGTACGGGTACGTTCCCACTGTAAAAGCCCGTACTACGGTAACTCTAATTTACATATAACTTTAATTTAATTTATATAATGCTTTACCAAATAAAATAAAAAATATAATTGAAACGAATTTATTTACTTGGCTGAGAGAACAGCGTGATAATCAACTTACTAACATTAAAAAGATAATGTAAAGACAACTAGAAACTAACTAAAAATATGAATACTACAGGCCACCTCAAGAAATTTTTGTGAGGACGACTGTGAAAACGTTAATCTTATATTATTATTCTTTATAATTACATCACGTGCAAACTTTGCTACAGAAACTACTAAAGAAATTTTCAAGAGTCCGAAAAGCTTTTGCATAAATAATTCACTAGGTACGTATAATTATATTTCTCCTTACTTAATTTGTAGTTTGTTTTAAATTCCTCTCTCTAACTTATTTATCAAAAGTCTTGGAATTTCAGTTTATTATTAGGAATGAATTTCTTTATTTTACCTAGTTTTTTAAATTTGTTTTTATTTAATTTATTTTTTAATCGCTACTTAAGCAATCATAACATTTAGCAAAACATTCAAATGTCTACTATTACACAGGGCATTTATTCACTTCTAGCTGTTAATTGCATTTATCGCCGTTGGTTTTATTTTATACCTCCATTTGAATTTATATTCCGAGTGCAGTCGACATGCAAATAACTTGCCCGTGTTCAGCATTCCCCGGCCACTGGGAACTCGTAAAGAATGCAATCGTCTAGATTGCTATTTAATAAAATAATCACAAGAAACGGGGAGAATTGACGATCAAATAGAAGAATCAGAGGGTGTTTTGAATTTAAGAGAATTGCTAATACTCGTACATTTTGTAGCGTGTCGTTTCTTTGTAGAAGCACGATACGATAATAATGATTTTCAGGTCAATGTTTATAATACCACTAGCGAGTACCCGGCATGAGTTGCAATGCCACTCAAAGAAAGAAATTGTTTCTCCGATGCTTTCCCGTTTCCGCCCCCGTTCCCCTACCGCGTCCATTACCCTCCGAGTTCCCCTTCTGTTTTCCTCACCTCTCCCGGATTCCCCACCCCTCCCTCCTTTCCTTCCTGTCGCTAAACTATATGAAATACGCTCATTTTCAAACAACTCGCTGCCAATTTTATTATGCAATTTTTATAACGCCAGAGCTCACCAGTATATATAGAAACCTTTGCGGGCTTGCTCACAACTACTCACCAAAGTTTCATCGCAATTGTATCAATAGTATAGGAAATATTTTCATAACGCTAGTGTTCACAATTGTACCTATATGGCATGCATCGCGGGCATGCGCACAACAAATCACCAAAGTTTCAACGCAATCGGATGAATGGTTTAGGAATGCATAAGTTACTTAAGTTATAAAACGGTGTTCTACGCAGCTAGTAAAAATAATACCTAATATCTAATTGGTCAACTGTATGCGAGTACTGCGTTGTTTGCTGATTCAAAAATTCGATTTTTAGACACTTGAAAATTGCTGAACATAGTCGCACAGGGCTGGAAGATTCTTCAATAGTGACCTGATACTAAGTCTGTATAAATCTCAATAACGTACATCAATATAATTATGGAGCCACCTATGGTCTGGAGCCCCAAAATACGTGATAAAACTATTTGATTCTGTGCGGTGGAGGGCGGTTCGTCTGATAGTTGTTGTTAACAGACCGATTGCCGCCTCTAATGCACAGACACAATTTAGGCAATCTGAGTCTGTTCCACTGGTATTTTAATGGAGCCGGCTCGAAGAAGCTTGCAGCACTGTTCCCCGGCATCATGCGAAACTCGACAGCCACGAATGGAACACCCGTTAACAGCTGGTAATGTTGGCTTCGTGAGAACGTGACGTTTCTTCGACTCGTTTTTGTGTAAGTTGGCTCACATGCGAAAGAGCTATCGGCATTTGTTTTTCCTCCTTCATGTAATCCGAGCCTCTTCAAGATCCGCATTTAGAAATCCCTTCCTATAGTCCCTGCCTTAACCCGCCTCACTAAGCGTCGCAGAGAGTGCAGCGTGGTGGGGATTTGGCGTGGGGGAACGAGGCTACACGCCAGTCTTGTCGGATAGCACGTAAAATGGTTCCTCGCGACCGCAGCATCTTAGAGACCTTATTTTACGGACAGCCCTCGTATTTTGAAATCAGTTATACAACTCGAAGGTAGTTGAAATTTCCTTGAAATACTTAATAGCCACTCTACTGCAAGAATTATACTGAGCAGATCCAGACGTTCTAGAATAAACATAAAAAATTAAAAGACAACAAACACCAACCATCAATATTTATATACAGACCAGCTCTGAAATAAGGTTTACCTTTTTACAGATATGACTTCCCGACATGGGCGTAGCCAGGGGGGGGGGGGGGGTTTGGGATTCAACCCCCCCCCCCCCCCCCCCGAAAAGTTAAGATATCAACATCAATAATATTAAAAAAGGGAGATGCGAGCGGTATAACTTATACTAATTATTACACTAATGATGTATTTTGGATTCGCCCTCTCTACTCTACCACTCGCCGCTGGCCGTCGTTGATTATCCGATCGCATTCGGTAACCTTTGTATATTTTCGTGCCGTATTGGTACGGTATTGTCCCCACACCAGTGGCGGTGTGTCCAGGGAAATTTAAATTTCGACCTGGTAATTTTTTTATTACATATGACAATATTACAAAAAAATTAAGTAACCAATGTACATAGTAAATTAAAAGTTTTCAACACAAATTGTTATAGTTAATGCTCAAGACATACAAAGTCGTCCCCCCCCCCCCCCCCCGACCAGTAGTTTTTATTTTTCTTGAACCCCCCCCGATACTAAAACCTGGCTACGCCCGTGCTTCCCGATGTCGATGAAGTAAGTTTGAAAGAGAGGAGCATTATTAATTCATTATTGAAACCTGTTTAACTCAAGGTTGATTTTGTCTTTTTTTATGTGAACACCTCACAAGAGTCCCAAGCTGCTCCCGTCTGTGAGACTATGGCATCCCCAATTGGGGTACGTTGTAAGGCTGAAGGTAGTGGGGTGGTGAAGAAGATGAGGAAGAGGAAGGTGTTGAAGTACCTACCTGGCTATTCAGATCTGGTCACCAGACACGGCTAAAGCCATTTCAAGCAACGTTTCAATTCTGAATGGTGGTCTTACACCAGAGCGATACTAAGAGTATCCTCCACTCTGGAACATGCCGCAAATAAACTATATATTATTTTTAAAATAATTAATTGTAAAATAAGACAAATTAATCATTTAAATTTATTGGCGCACGCCGGGATTCGATCCGCGACCTTTGGACCGCGAGTCAAGAGCCTTATCCCTCGACCACAGAGTCAACGGGTGGGAACAGTCTGAACTAATAATATGTATACAAAATTGAATATTTTAAAGTTTTACCTCAAGCTTTTCGATGATGACTGAAATAAACTCCCTTCATAGCGCTGCAGTTGCAATGAACCTGATTTATCGCGTTAAAGATTAATTGCTTGTTTTTAATGAACAAGTTAAATTCGATCCCAATTTCAATTGTAGTATATTCAGACTCAATTGCTACTCTGCTAAATGAACTACGTAGCACAGGTTTGGATTTTGCACAATAACGAGGCAAGCTTTGGTCAAGACCCGTGGATCGTTGGTTCGACACCCGGCGGCGTAGGCTATGAAGAGTGCGGTGCAATCGATGCGATGGAGTTAACTATGTGTTGAGACCAATTCTGAATAGCAAGGATTCACCTTCACCTCGCGCACTTTCTCCAGGAATCTTAATATCCCTAAAATGAAGTTGCCGTATTACCACGGCTCCACGCAGTTACAACTCTATTTTTTATTTATTTAATTTAAATATACATTTTCAGTAATTATAACTAATAATAAACATTCATTATACATACATGGTTAAATATTAACACAATTTTAAACGTTAATTAAATAATATCTTTATATCAGAGTACAATGACCGGTCAGTGTTTGAGTGGGCATAGCGCTTGGATCCCATCCTGGCGTCGCGTGTTCAATTCATCGGTTGGCTAAGTCCTCCATCATAATACAAGCAACAATTTTGGCTTTCTGTGGTGGTAGTAGGAGATTTTGGGAGAGGGAGGGAGATTGTTGGGTTATTCGTAACCCGGGAATGTTTGTCTATCTTTAAAAAAAAAAAATTATTTACTTATTATTTTTTAATTTATAAACTAACGTTTAGACAAGATTTTTATGCATAGCACAAAGGGTAACAATTATTCCAAGCAATAATTGTCAGCCTGAAACACTCATTTACATTGAAAAATCTTCCGAGAAAAGATACTTGCCGCCAACGGGACTTGAACCCGTGTCCTTCCGATTGCCGGTCGAATGCTTGCCCCCATAGCTCAGTGGTCAGAGCATTCGACCGGCAATCGGAAGGACACGGGTTCAAGTCCCGTTGGCGGCAAGTATCTTTTCTCGGAAGATTTTTCAATGTAAATGAGTGTTTCAGGCTGACAATTATTGCTTGTAATAATAAATTATTTACTAGTAGAATCATTTTTCCGAGCTGCATTACCAATGGTAAGTTAGTTCTGCATCTCTTCATCTTGTGAAATAGTCTGGAGCATAAAACTCTAATTTTTGTATTATATGGGAATAGTTAAGGCCGTTCAGAAGGTTGTGTACTGTTAACAGGAAAGCAGTTTTCCTTCTATTGGTGAGGTTATAAATACCAAGCCTACCAGACAGAGACTGATAAAGTAACCACGGATGAACCCGAAGTCTCTAAGATATAAATATCGCAGAAACTTCTTTTGTTCTTTCTCTACCGTTAGAGATTAAGTAAAATTCACTGGTCCCATATAATTGAGCCATTTTTTAATGTGTCAATTACCTAACTATAGTAAAACAGTACACGAAACGCGGCCGAGCTGCAAAAATCTCTGAACTTGCTTATAGCACTAATCCCAGCACTCTCAAAGCTTTGCCGCATTAAGTTTAGGTATATGTGGACATGAAATGTTAGGTGCGTATCAAATGTGGTTCCAAAATATTTCTAAATAACAATGGGTTTAAGTATATTTTCTGTAGTCATAATAAATCGTAATATTTTTATTTGGTGTAGCTGGGTTTAACACATTAAAACATTTTTTATTAAAATTAAATTCTAATTTATTGGTATGAATCCATTCGACGAGAGATAGGTATGCGGTGTCACAAAACACAATTTTAGAGCCGGTCAGTTTAGCACGCCTTTATTCAATAGGTATACATGCTATACTGAACAGTCAAAGTCCACGATTTTGAATAATGTTTATAATTAATACAGAACTTCTGATAGTATTATCATTTCGTGCTATCGGCAGCACTTCCCACTGTCTCGTAAAAGACCCCGATATTACCACCAGCAACCAGCAGTTGGCACGAATAAGGAGTGGCCTCCTAAACTCCTAACGATACCGTTTTAGCAAGACTGATGGCCCGATGTATTAATCAGCTGCCAGGCGTTTTATTCACCTCTCTTTAATAAGCCGGTTATTGTTTCAGACTTTCTTATTAATGGCCGAACATTTATATTTATACAGTCGGCCAGTGTTTCCGTCTTAGCTTAGTACCCCCGGCCTTGGTTCGTTTATTGCCGAAGACATATATTTTCGTAAATTAGGAAATAAAGACATTAACAGCCCCGCTATTTTAATGAGTAATTTGTTGGTCGTTAACACTACCGAAATATTTCCGCATTTTGTATATTTAATGGGCTTCTCTGGCTGGGGGAATGGCTTTACGCTTTGAATATAAATATGTACACAAAAACCTTACAAAGTAAGATGTGCTTTAATAAACTTTGTTACATATATAACCTCTATAAAATTTAATTTTTTGTTGGTAGTACGCTAGAAGTTACTTTATTAAAAATTGCATCTCTACCAAGTTATTTGCTGCTGATAATATTTTAATTAATTAATTCAAATAAAAAAACATATATCATAAGCTTTAAGGCTTTAATAACGTTTATAACAAGTAAAATTTTTGAAAATAAGTATTTTATGTGATCTCTGTAAAACTGCGTAACTCTGGTTAGTATGCTGTGCAGTATTTTTTTAAATCGTAACGGTTGCAGATAATGTATAATATTAATAAATAAAGTGTAATAATGTCACAACACACTTAGTTTTGCTTGTAGTGGTAGTGCAGAAATACCGACATGTTTTTGCCTTTTGCAAGAAGAAAGCTTTTAAAGTTCTGTGGTCGTTTACTCTCACACATTTCAACCCCTATAACCAAGTTTCCACATTTAGAAACCCAGGGACTTGCTGTTCCTTGCGCAACTGATACCGTTTTATAAGAAAATGGAAACAAAATTCTTGCTCAACACCACATCAAACTGCATTCATGAACTGTTTAAAATGACTTTCCGCGGAAGAAGTTTAGAATTCGTAGTAATTGTACATAAAACTGCATGTATTTGATATCTTCTCCTTGGTTAGTGTAAGTTCTTATTTTATTCAAAGTCCATTGTCGAGACTGCGAAGCGTGAGGAAATTGATATTAGGATTGCGATTTAAAATGTTAAATCTTAAAGGCTCGCTTTTCGTACCGTGGATATTTCCTATTTATGAGGTGCCTGTTTCCTTGTTCCAGATTTTGAATGTGCTGGTAAGTTTTGAGTCTTGGGTTTATACGATTGAGCGTACAACCTTCCAGAATGTTTATCGCTGTTTCCAGCCCATTAAATCGCCTTTGGAGCTGGAAAAGGGCCCCGATGCGAGAATGCACGAGGCGGTAATCCCCCGAGCTACTGCCTGAAATATCGAATTAAAAGATGGTAGAAATTACATTTGAAATTCAAAAGACAAATGACCAGGGAAGGAGCGAACAATAGGTTAAACCATTCGTTAACTTATGGTTCCATTTTCTCGATTTGATAAAAGTGTTCATGCAAAACGGCTTTGTTTCCGAATACCGTTGACTTTGGCTCATAATAGAATTCTTTGAATTAAAATTACAAAAAAATACAGTCCAAAAATATATTTTGTTCACAAACATCTTTTAAACTAATTTAAAGGGTCGATCAAGTGTGAACCATTTAAATCGTGCTTCGTCGCAGTCACTGAGTTCATTGCGAAGGTGAATCATCATTAAGGTATACGTATAAAGTATATTATAGTATGCACGCCGTGCAGTTTCAAAATTATTCAGTTAATTTGCAAACAAGTCCGAATGGAACCCGCAAAAGGTGGGCTGACCCATAAAATAAATGGAGGCCAGCTGATGTCCGCACAAAGGTAAAGGTCTGATGTTATTCGCAATCGAGTTAAAAAAACGTCCGTCGATCCTACCTGGACCGGAGGACGCCTTGGGAGCGGAAGTCTCCCCCTTTGGGCGGGAATTCCTGCCCGGGATATCAGCAACCGGGATCGCCGCTTCCGGTGGGGAATTGGCCAGAAAGCTGTTGGGTGTTGCCATTTATTATAGATATTTGACGTAGGTACTGAGATACCTTATTGAGTTCGATACACATTTAAATAAGAGTGTGGGCTGTCCCAAGGTTCGCAAAAGGGTCCTGAATTATTTATACGTAGTTCTTGTAAAGGTTTCAATCTAACCGTAATGACAAGGAATTAGTTTACTCGGGTATACAATATAAATACAATATGAAACCCATCGTTTATTCTTTCTTTAAATTTCCTAGGATAATCGATATTAAAGTTCGTATTATTCGAGTTTATGATGTTTGCGTAAAATGTCCTATTACGTATCGCGTTACAATCAATATTTCCACGGGAGGCAGAATACCCGGCGACCTAATAAAATCTTCTCCCAACTTGGGAAACATTCACTTATCGATATTATGTATGGCCTCGATAACGCCGGTTGTAACGTAGACGAGGTGTAACATTAACGGCTTTCTCTCCCCGTGAAAGACTTCCATTTTAACGTGACACATGTTATTATTCAATAAATAGTGTCTCGCCTTTACTCGGCCGACTTTCTATGGGTAAGGTGTAGCTGTGAATCATCCGAATTGTCCATTAGGCCAACCTCGTAAAACCCTTCTTCGGATGACTGATGATCCTCGGACATTCCATCGAGAAGTTCACGTAGCCGCAAGATTCTCGTACATACAGATACGCGGCGGTGGTATTTTTGATATTTTATACCCTCCCCTCAACTCGATACCAAATTTACCGTTTAAACTTTCTTGATTCTTAACCCGGTGAAATGGGGGTGGAAAATTGTTACACGGAGGTCGGGTAATTGTTACCAGAATAGACAATGTCACACATTTCAGTATCTATTTAAGGAAATTAATATTATGTTACTATTATCAATGTAATAAAACACCAAAAAAATCTTAGAAATAAACTTTAAATCATAGGAACTTAATGTCTAAAAAAATCAACAAATCTTGGCTTCTTCTAGCAAAATTAAAGTTATATATAACAATTATCAGTCTTCAGTTGTTTAAATATTCCTTTTATGAATCTACTAATATAAAAAATTACGGAAACAGTCGAAGACACTAATTAACATTATCATTATTGCTACAATCCTCACAGAATGAAAAGTTTCATGGACATTTGTAATAATTACCTTTTTCAAGTTTTGGCGCGTGTAGCTCACAACACGGCTAATGCCCGACTGATTTCGCGTCAGAAACTTGTCGAGGCACTCAATAACTCGAGCTACTGAGAAAAGCGGCAACGTCGCATGTATAGTTTTAAAATTATAAGCAAACTTCTAAGGCGCGGGTAATCTTGACCCAGCTCCCATCTCGCTGGGTTAATTGTGGATAAGGTATATTTATTTATTGAAGTGAAAACTTCTTAATCATCTGTGATTTGAAACTCGATGAAACGAATAAGCCACACTAAAAAGAGACAAACACAAACATCTGTGGCCTGCGAGAGAATGAGATAGAATAATCGGTCTCCTCTGTGTGCGGTGCTTCGTAGCCACCCAAATCTTGTCTACTTTAGTTTTCTGAAGGTTTAACTTCTAGCGCGTGAGAACTGCACACTTGTATTTTTTTACTATTGAAATTAATTACCTTCATAGATAACATAATTCAATTATGATACCACTCTTCTCTTGTAATGATAATAATAGTTTATTCCAGAACTAAGCCATGCTTGTGTAGAGAAGCGGATTGTCCATTTTGAACATAATACTCCTAAGTTTACCCTCGAAGTTTCTTGAAGGGGATATTTAAAAATGTTAACATATTATATTTTATTTATTTATTATTTGAAACATATACAAAGTCTCTATTACATTAATGAAATTGACATTGGAATGTTCGTAGATATTAATACGCCAAAGTAGATATTCAACATGTACGTTTTTAGATTTTCACGGCCAAAAGTATTTTCGTTATTTGTTTTTGGGTGTTATGCCGTGTTGCGCTACCTCCTTCTTTAGCCAACGTTTCGGACAGCGTTGCAGTGTCCATCATCAGGACAGATCCGGCAGGTCCGGTAGATGTTGGCTAAAGAAGGAGGTAGCGCGCAACACGGCATAACACCCCAAAAACAAATAACAAAGATATTAAACATGTTCACAACATGTTTTATACAAGGTTAAATGGTTTCTAGGTAAAGCTGCTACTAGTGAAATAACAGAAATAATAATAAGCAAAATAAAATATAAAACATAGCAAATATACAGTACATAGAAAGAAAGAATGGAAATAAATAATAATAAAGCGATTAGTGTCCGACCGAACTTTCGGTTTCGGTTTCGGCCTAGTTTCGGCCAAAAAACAAGTTTCGGCTTAGTTTCGGTTTCGGCCGCCATCCAGCCGAAACTACGGCCGAAACCGAAACTGAATTCGGAAGGTTTCGTTCTACGATCGGACATGTTCGGTGCACTGAATTGCGAGCCACGAAGTATTTTGCTGCGTCCGCGCTCATAGTCGTGTCAGGACTTGATTCACTTGTTTGTGTTCGCTCCGCGAACTTTGCGGTAATTTGGTTTATTTGTTATAAAATTGGAGGTGTTTATACTTAACATTATTTCGAAATAGGTAAGTTCTATTTCGCTATTGAAATGATTTAGTTCATGATAGGCCCGGAATAAAATAATTTCCCTGAGGACCTATGTCACCTTTGGGGATGCTGTGTGGAGGGTTTTTTACGGAAAGGAAGGAGAGGAGAGTTCTGGGATGGAAAAGGGGTGGGTAGGAATCTGGGGTTCAGTGTTTGGTGGTCATCCACCTTCAAGACCTAGACAAACCTCATCCCATGAACCCAGGCACCCCTGCTAAATCACCAAACGTAGCGAACCACTTGGGGTGACCTATGGCAGAGGTGTTGGTTATCCAATAAAGGTTCCCGGGGCGGCGGTACTCATTCCCGCCTCCCAAATTATTTTGTTCTTAAGATGAGAGTATTTTTTGTTTAGTGTACCTAAACAAATGAGGTTTAAAAAAAGTAATATTGTTTTCTACCTTTTATTTTATGTTACTTGTTAATAATGTTCAAATAGGTAATACCTACTATTTATTTTTAAAAATATTATTTACGAAGCGATTTACGATTACTATTTCAAAAAGCATAAATAATTTATTTGAAATAAGGAGTATAAAAGGAGTATAAGAAACATAACATAATTATGTTATGTTTATTTTTAGTTCAAGTATCAGAGACTCAATGATTAATATTATATGACTTAAAAATAAAGGCTGATTGATTAGAATTGACAATTTTTTTTCCACGAGAACATGACCTTATATGGAAGTTTCGGTTTCGGTTTCGGCCGTAAAAACTAGTTTCGGTCGGACACTAAAAGCGATTACATATTTTTAATATTTATTTTGAAAAATACCCTTTTTTGAAAAATCAAGTTCAAATCTTCTATTTCTCATGACGTCATATTAGCTTACAGCTAATGAAATGAGCATGTGTCATTTCAGTTTATATTATGTATGTGAGTTCAAATAAGTGAAAAAGATAATAATGTGTGTTTTAATTTTAATGCTTTTTTTTAAATCTTCTGAATTTAAATTGTAAGAGTATTTAATATTTTAATTTGTGGCTGGAACATATTTAACATTATTATTGTTTTTAATGAGTCTAGTTTTTGAACTGTTAATGCGTGGTGGAATTCCATTGTATTAGAATTTGAAATTAAAATACTTTTATACTTTCAAGTGGAAGAAAGTACAAAAGTGTTTTAATTTCAAATTCTAATTATTATTGTACCAAGAATTACCTACTGATAATTTATGAATCATTTGTAACTAAAATAATTATCGTTGATTAACAGGTTTTACCTAGAAAATATTCTTTATCATTTATATTATTTGTCAATGGTAATTTAGATAACTTAGATAAGATTGATAATAATCTATTGCTTAATTTATTTGACAAAGATTAAGATATGTACTATATATTATTTCTTACGTAAGTACTTTAGAGACATTATCAATCAATACTTTCAAAAATAGTTGGGTAGGTACTTACATTTTTTATACCTAAAAGCTTAGCTCTTTACACGTATTTAATAAAAACTATTATAGATTCCCCTATTTTAACAAGTTGATTGAATTGTTTGGAGCACAGGCGTCAGGTAGGAATGCCGACTTGTTCTACAGGTATTTAAATGGAAAATGCTCCGAGGAGCTAATGTCATTGATCCCTTCGGCACCGGTGCCTAGTCGGGAAACACGCTAATCGCGCGCCCTACACACAGTTGTTCGTACACAGTTGACATTTGTCACATGAAAGCTGGTCGTTTCTTAAACTCATTCTTGGTTCTCGTTTTGGAATTCATGTTACCTCCCTCCCATAACATGGGTCTCTTTAGACCTCTCTAAGAGCCGTGATTCACTCCTTCCTCACCTCAAAAAGACCACCCTCATAGCGTCCTCAAAAATGACATAAGCTTCGAGGGAAATATGTTGTAAGAAAAAAACTTTTTTTTTGTGATTTATATTAATCTGTCTGATTTATAGAGAAAGATAATTATTCGGTGTATTTAAAACGCCTCTATGTTTAAAATATATATTTTTTGCTGTTTACGTAGCATTATTTAACAGAAATCGAATTCGCAAAGAATCACTGAAATTAGCCCCAGCATTTCAGAAGTAAGCGTATGAAATATAATTCCCTTGTAAGCACCTTGAAGGTTGAAGCCCTGACGTTGAACCCAACGCAGTCTGAGAGATCTTGCGATGTCGCTAATGATAAAACCTGGATTTATTGTGAACGTTACTGGTTACTGCTTAACCTCCGCCCCTGGAACGTCAGCTTTTCTCTCGGATATTTACTGCAAATAAAGAAGCGTTGGATCCGAACGATGCATTCAAGCGGTGGACACTAAAATCCGACCTGATAAAGAATAAAGATAGAGTGAGTATTCGATTCTCTTTGATTAAGGCTGTTCGGACGATTTTACGGGCTCGATTCATTTGACATGCAGAGCTGTGATACGCAGAAGGCTTACATAGAAAAACATAAAATATTTTCATGTGTTTAATAATATTTAAACCTGAATTAGTCGAAATATGGTTACGGTATGACTAATTAACCCTTCAAGCTTTTAAATATTTTTAGCCCCATTTAATCAATAACCAACACCCTTGCCATAGGTCACCCCGAGTGCTTTGCTACATTTGGTGACTTAGCAAGGGTGCCCGGGTCGCGTATTTCCGGTAGCAGTCGGTAGCGCGACTGAAACGCGGTAGGGATTGTAATGCATAAATCACTATTTCTGTGAGGGTGACGACCGTAATTATAGAGGGGTTAGCAGAGAAGATGGACCGCGTTTTTTTTTTTTTACTTCAGATTTTCGTCACTTTCAAGTCTTAATGGTTTGGGAGCGGGCCGTATCGGCAGAGACGGGACGAGAAATAAAAGGCGTCGGTCAGTGTAGTGGGTCTTTATTGTTGCGCTACGTAGCGAGGTCGGAGCGGAGCGGAGTGGCAGTGGTGCTGATAGTTATGCTGCTGCGTGATGAAGAGTGAAGAAGGGCCGGAGACTACGGCGGTGAAGATCACTGGTCTTCAGGGAGCCAGCGTGTTGCTCTACACCATGGCGGTGTAGAAGTGACCTTGGTCCAGGCGGTCGACCGTCGTCGTGTTGACGAGGTATGGCGGCTGTGTGGCCTTTGAGTCGACACACACACGTGACGCAGGAAGGAACCTTGAGAGGCGATGAGGATGCTGGTTGCTGGCTCGTTGTCGGTTGTGGTTGCTGGTTGTGGTTGCTGGCTTGTTGCCGGTTGCTGGCTCGTTGCCGGTTGCTGGTTGCTGGTTGTGGTTGCTGGCTGGCTTGTTGCCGGTTGCTGGTTGCTGGCTCGTTGCCGGTTGCTGGCTCGTTGCCGGTTGCTGGCTCGTTGCCGGTTGCTGGTTACTTGACATCTCATGTCGAGATGGTAGTTGGAGATGGAGGCCTCGAAGGTATTACTGGTGTCACACTAGACATGTGTAAATCACTTGTTGCTGCACGTACTTAGTCGCGGCACTGCTCGGACTGTGTTGCTACTCGACCGATGAATGAAGACTGAACTGGTACTCAGCGAGCGAGCGCTTGCTTATATACTCGCGGCGAGTAATTACTCTCACGGTAGGCAAGGCTGGGTGAATTCACGCAAATTCTGTGGGCACTTGTATGGTACAGCCACACGTTCTAGGCCTTTCGCGTAAGTGGCGGAATTATTATTCCGCTGTAGGTAGATGTAGTATCGGCCGTAGGTAGGTCCGGTCTAAAGTGTTCCTTAACCAGTGGCGCTGCGATGGTTTTATCAGAGCGGGTTAAGTGACCGCTACAATGGTATCTAATAATAACGGTAATAATAATAATGACCAATGCCTAAAATGGATACCTCATATAACCATTCTCAAAAACAGAGTACGAAAATTGACCCATATTTTTAACTGTTTGAGACACATTCTAAATAAAGAACTACTGAGAATCTTTTAAATTGTACCAGCATGATGATTCCGGAAATTTATATTTTCTTTGTAAATTCCTGACTGGGCACTCCCAGCTATCTTGAATGGACATTTCCTAATAGTGGTTGATAATACTTAAGTACCTACTTAGAACAGACCTCACTGCCACGAATAGAATTGTTTGACTCTGCTTCCACTGTGTGGTTATAAATGAATATTTTAATCAATAATATTCTGTAAGATATTGTATTTGCTATTATAACCAAACACCATAATTATTTAATTTCCTTGTAATTCACTCAGCAGTTAGAAGGTTCGAGTTACGGCCAGTTGTAATATTGACGAAAGCTGTACATTACCTATTAATGAGCTTCGTGGCGTTACTAAAAGGGGTGGCTTTTAAAGTTCCAAGTGACTACGCGATAATAAAGGACACTCTTCCAAATTAGTATCGATTTATTGACAGCTTATTATTGTTTATACGGTTCACCTTAACGCTCTTACCCTGCCACGCTCCACGCTTCTGTCTTATCAAATATATCACGATTTTAACGGTACAATTATTTCGTAATTTATTTTCTGGGCAAACATATTTTTCTTTCTTCGCTCCAGCGGCCAACCCTAGGATTCTGGGTAATGAAGCTTGCTGTATTCAATATTTCAGAAGGAACATTACGAGAAAATAGGCACAGGAAATTATTAACTGTGCGTGTTCCTGGATATTATTCAGAGTATTATGTGTTTTGCTTGTCTCTGAATTGTTATACGGCCGTATTTAAATACATTTCTACTCCACACAATTAAATGAACGATTGGAGTCTCGATGAGTTAATCATTCAGAAGTTTTGAATTTAATCATGTTTCAATTTCGGGTTAAATTAACATGACCTTTGATCAAAGATGGTGATTACAGACGCAGTCGTAATTATTTGGAAAATATTAGAGAAGCTGTAGTAATTATTTGGAAAATAATGAAACTCTAAGAAAACCGCTTCCACTTGGCTGATTCAAAGTTTTGAACATTTTTTGAGATACCAAAAACGATTTCAAGGTTTCTATTTAAATCAAATTAATGCCCTTAATATCCTAATGTTACGAAGAAGTAAAACATTAAATAAAATCTTCTGCATGGAAAACAATTTTATGCCGAATGTGGTATAATCAGTGTTCAAATCTCCGCAACTAAATAAAACCCAGCCAATAAGGAATTAGGTAGAATCGTGTGTTATTGCCCCAAAATAAATACCAAAATGGCAGTTTTTAGTTGTTGGAGAAATATCGCACGAGTCGATAACTGTGCCTAATGGTTATCGGTCAAATATTAACTAACCCCCGAAGCTAAAGATATCGCCCGAGTCGGTTAGGGTTATTCGTGTGGAGTTATTGCTGTACTATTACCTTTTTATGGACACGTATATTCAAGATCGTTTAACGTTGCCAATAAACCGTTTACCGTTTGGCGAAAACGAGAAACAGGGGGAAACATTACACTCGTATAAAAACACCACAAATGGATTTTTTTATACACACTCACACACATCAAATTAAATATTAAAAATCTATACGGACCAGCAGAAGGGCTTTTTAACATTTTACGAGAAGTCTTATCTTATTATTTGAAAGCTCTGTACAAATAGTAAGCTTGCTTCTCTTATTTCTTCAGTTTCGCAGCTGCCTTTGGTCTAGCGTCTCTAGATGCCTAAAAACAACTTTAAAAAAGATAATTTCGATTGGTTGATTCACACAATCTAACTTGAGTAATTACAGATTTTATGACGTATGTAGAAGGTGCTTCTAGAGTTGTTGATTCCTTCATTGTTGTTCGTTGTAAGCCGAGATACATCGTAAAACACTTGCAACTTGAAAACGGGTTGTTTTTATGTCTAGTTTTTGTACTCAGTGATTTGGAATGATTTGCCGGCTTCTGTGTTCCATCTTGTGAAATGGAACCCAGGTTTACTTACCGTCACTTTCATTAAAAATACCCTCTGCACAGTGTACCCAAAGTTGGCATTACCGTGAGGCTTCGCTCAGAGCGTCTTGTGTGAAGCCACGATATCTACTTAACTTGATTCCTTTTCCCTCAATTTCTAAATTTTAAACCGTCTTAAATGCGCATTAGGTTACGTTCTATTTAATTAGGAGCTCGGCAGCTATTCTCACCCGGTGAAACTTCAAATGGATTGCTTGTTGAAAATTTTACGAGCTCCCGAATAATAATTATTATGCTCGGTTCTTTCTTCTTGCTTAATGGCAGTAAACACATTACTGTCACCGGTAATGAGTGTGTTCTATCAGTCGGGAAGATATCCATTACTCGTGTGCGTGGCGAAGCAAGCCCCATGCAGTAACATTGTTTTATGAGCTCACAAAAGACTTAAGAAGTCTTAGCAAATTATGTTAGAACTACTTAATATTGTAAAAATTAAAAAAAATATACTTTTAGAGTTATTTTTAAGTCGCTTTAGGTATAACCAAACATCTATTTGGTGATCAGATACGTTTTTAGATTTTCACGGCCAAAAGTATTTTCATTATTTGTTTTTGGGGTGTTACGCCGTGTTGCGCTACCTCCTTCTTTAGCCAACGTTTCGGACAGCGTTGCAGTAATGTCAGCGTTGCAGTAGATGTCATCGGATGATCTAACGGATGGTAGATGATCTACCTGATCTGCTGGATCTGCCCTGATGATGGACTCTGCAACGCTGTCCGAAACGTTGTATAAAGAAGGAGGTAGCGCGACACGGCATAACACTCCAAAAACAAATGAAAATATTTGATAATCGATTGAAAGAAGTCTTGATTTTGGTATCTTTCGCCCTCTCTTTCTCTCATTTCAATCATTTTTTTTCTAGAATGGAAGCACCCAGAAAAATGGAATTTTTATTAAAATAAATTGTCATTTTCATTTTACTCGAGTTATGAAATCATTTGATCGTAGTGAATGTGAATACGATCTATTGAGATGAGTTGTAACGAAGAGTTTGTCGAAGAAACGACCCGTTCTCATGTGACAAATGTCAACCGTGTACAAATGTTAGGCAAGCGTTTGGCGTGTTTCCCGACTATGCACCGGTGCCGAAGTGATCAATGATGCTAGTTCCTCGGAGCATCTTCCATTGTAATACCGGTAGAACAAGGATAGCATTCCCACCCGACGCCTCTATTGCAATCCGTCTGTTAAGATGGGAGAATCTATCAAACGGACCGCCCGTTTCTGCACAGAGTCGAGGGTTTTTTCAGGTATTTTGGAGCCCCAGACCAGAGGTGGCTGCCAAATTCAACCGTGGGGCGCACTTGTGATTTGTACAGGGTTAGCAGTTATATTAAAGTATCTGCGGGCCCTGTACAGTACGCCCAGTTTTTGGGAGTCTTACTTTACTCTGGCTTCGAGGGAGCCCCCATACCTGAGCTGGTCACTTAGGGTTACACCAAGCATATCAATGGAAGGCCTCTTCGGAAGATTGCTTCCGTTGAAAGATACTAGATTTTCATTTCGATCCCTTTAGACGTAATCAGACAAGATTGGGTTTTTGAAACATTAAATTCAACGAGATTATTTTTACCCCAAGAGAAAACACTCTCGAGGTAACCGTCCATTATTTGCTTCAAAGTCCTACGAGCTGTTGTAGTTTGTGAGCCCTTTGGTTTGATGTTTGCATTTCTTAAAAAAAAAACCTTGAATTTGGATTACGTGAAAATCAGTTTCGTAATAAATGAATGGATCCAAAAAAAATCTGTTGATCATATTTATATAAAATGGCTATTTAGGTAATAGTCCGTACTACATAAATTTTATCTGCTGTTAAATTAATAAACCTTGTTTTAATTTATTTAACATCCACCTCACGGTTTGGGTGTCCCCTACCCTGTGTTACCTTTTGATTAAATATTCATGAACGTCTTTCTCTTATTACAGGTGAGTGTCTTATTCAATTGGAGCGAGCGGGAATACGCAAGGTGACATTATACTCCATATTGATATAATCCATCATCGGATTATTCAATAAGAGTCTAGCAAACTGTCAACGCAGGGGGTGAGTAGTGTTAAATATTAGGGGCAGTGTTTCTAGAAGGATGTTTTGGAAATTGTGCTCCGAAAGACGTGACGGGGGTGTATGCACTCTAATTATAGGAGAAAGGAATGGCGTGTCGATATTGATAAAAAAAAACTATAAGGAAAATATTGGTCAAGAACTTTTATTGAATATTGTAAGGAACATCTTTTCAAATGTGACTTATAAATATTTGCTGTCAATTGTTGCAAAGGAAGTATTTTTAGTATCATTTCAACCTAGGTACGGGTAAACTATTTAAATAGATTCTTACTTGTGTAGTGGTGGACTGGCGTGCTGAGTCGGTTAAAAAATTAATGATTGCTAACCATTTGAACGCAGTTTGGACGAAAATTTTGATGCTTTGAAATCAGAAGTTAAAAAATAGACTGTTGTTTGGATTCTGAGTGGATTTAGTTTTAGCATAGTTTATTTTACATAAAATAATGAAAATAAGATGTACAATGTATCTCGTATGTATCTCTTTCTAGAATGATAGATTTTTTTCGAAATCTGATGATATACCCTTTACACAGCATCCCAGATGACATAGGCCTTGAGGGAAATTATTTTCCTCAAGACCTCCTGTGTGGAGTTGATGTAAAAAAAATACCACTATGAATTATCAAAACGGTGCTTGAAATAGGTAAGTCATGTTTAGTGATCTGATCTGAATATCCAGGTGCTTCTTAAAGTCTGAACCTTCCCATTCCTCCTCTCTTTCCCTATTCCACTTCCTTCTGCTCCAAAACATTCCCAAATTGGAGATGTCATAGTGCAGTTATACGCTTATACAAAAATACCAATACCTCTTTGAATTAGTTTTGGTACAATGTTTGAACTGATGTAGCAACCCTTCTGGTCAGTACGTACTCAAAATTACGGTCAGTTCGAGGACATAAACTAGCGGCGAGCTCTTATCGAATTAATAACATCGTTAATTCCACTTAGCGCTGTAATAATAGGTCACTTCTGTTATGAATGTTGGGAAATTAGTGAAATAACAGGTTGGCGATATAGCAGGAACAAATTGCTTTGGACAACTTAACCGGTGTCATGAATAGGCTTTGAATAGGTCTTTCTGAAACATCGTGAATCATATTGCCCTAAAACCAGTGAAACATTCAGATACATCTTAAAACTTTCAAAAACATCCCAAAACATCCATTGAATCGTTTGAAACTCCTTAAAACATCCCTAAAACTGAAATACTACTGAAACCCCTTTAAACATTAAATAAACACCCTGAAACACCTTTAACCATTCAAAAACACACTGAAACATACTACAGAACACCTATAATTATTCAAAAGCACAATGAAACATACTACTGAAACACTTTTAAACATTAGAAAACACCCTGAAATATACTACTGAAACGCATTTAAAAAATTGAAAAACACCCTGAAACATACTACAAAAACACCTTTAACCATTCAAAAACACCCTGAAACATACTACTGAAAATCCTTTAAACATTCAAAAACACCCTGAAACGTACTACTGAAACATATTTTAAAATTTCATATTATTATTTGTATGTGGGAGACGGATATGGGAACCATTTATTGGATAATTAACACCCCTGCTATAGGCCACCCCGAGTGGCTCGCCACATTAGATGACTTAGCAGGGTTGCCGGTGTTCACGGGGTGAGGTTTGTCTAGGTGTTGGCGGCACATGCGTTTGCCCGCCTACTACGTGGCAGGCCGGATCGGGAGAGATTTGTTGAGGGAGACCTTTTATCTCTCCAGCCGGTCTCTCTCGATCCATCGCCTTGCACCGCAGATGGATTCATACGTCTGTCACTCCTGGACACGTTGACCTCCAGATTCCTACCCACCCCTCGTACCTTTTCCTTCCCAGAATTTCCTCTGCTCCCTCTCCCTAAAAAGATCCATCCTCCTAAGAAATTGTCTTTCTCAAGGCCTCCTGTGTTAAGTTAATGTAAAAAAAATGTATACCTACACCCGAAAAAAAAAACTAACTTATAAAATTGTGTTCAAGACCCTTTTGTTTTGTTAGAAAATGTTGGAAATTGAAAGTTCACTCTTTGTTATTTCAGTCGTTTCCGTCCCATAATTCCGTCAGTGTAAGTATCGATTAGCTTGTCGATACTTGTCAATTATTACTTACCCGAACTTACCAATAGCTTAAGTGCTTTTCTTTTCGTCGATGATTCATTATTTTATAAAATATTTAATAATAAGAATACTAGCGAGTTCCCGGCGTGCGTTGCAAAGTCACTTAAATAAAAATTCTTTCTCCCTGCGTGTCCTTTTCCATTCGTCCCCGTTCCCCTTCCGTCTCCCCTCCCCCTTCCTGCCGCAAAACTATATACACTCATTTTGGGTTATACAGGGTGTTAAGGGACGTACTTGACTTACTTTCACCAGTGATTTTTGTCATTATTTGGAGTGCGAAATGTTAATTAAATTTTGATCTCCGGTGACATTTATGATGTCTTTTTTTGTTTTGCCTTAAAACATTAAAAACATCACTAGGTATTGGACATTTAGGGTCGGGATGAGGGATTGGGTTGTTGTTTACTCGGCTGAGTGACCAGTGATGACATGTGGAAGATTTTTTTTGTTAGGTTGAAGAAAAAAATTAGAAAAAAAAAATCAAAAAAGTCACCGGAGAATAAGCTTTCGTTTATTTTTTTTTACTCCAAATAATATCAGGAATCATTGTTGAATGTAAGTCAGGTATGTCCCCTAAATCCTGTATATTGTATAACCCAATATAAGATGACGATTATTTTATAATAAATATTATAATACATTTCTAAAATATTACTTCCAACTACAAACTAGACAAACCTTTAAAACCAACTTACGGCTAAAAATTGCATCATCGGTTCATCTTTCATAGGAACAATGATTTGACCAATGAACGCGATGCTTCGTAAAAATGTACTTATGTATACTGTTTATTCATACTTTGACAGTAAATATACAGGACCATACTTTCCTGGGAGGTCACTTGAGATTAACACTGTTTTTTTATTATTTAAAGAAGATAAAGATACAGTTCGCAAGCAGAGAATATAATTTTGAACGCATGTTATTTAATCCTGAAATATATTTTAATAATAATAATGTAATATATTCATTAAGGAGCTTATTTTGGAAAGCAAAAGAAAATTTTATGATGGGAGGTACAATAGTACAAGGATTTGATCAGAAAATTAATCTTTCCTAATGTGATTTGCCCCTCGGTAATTGACATATTGATGTGTAAAAGATTAGAGTAATTTTAATTCAATAAGACAAGTGTCATTAAGATGTAATCATAGGCAATACAAATATGATACTCTCAGATACGTATATTTAATTTAAGGGTATGAGAGCCCAAAAAGGTAGGTTTTTTGGACTTAAATTCTGTTGAGCATGTTATGCATCTTAGTTCCGGAGGGAGTTTACTCCAAGCCTTAGGCCCAGATGATCCGAAAGCGCGATCTCCAAACTTAGTATTTGGCTGAACTTAGGTTCTATTACCATTTCATTGATTGATTTAAACACCATCTAGCTCAATTTATACTGGATTCTTTCTCAGTGAGGGTAATACAATAATATACTTATTTTACATAATACAGTGTGTTATGAAGATATTTGCGTTGGACGCCAAAATGTTATGAAAATATTTAGCTTTCACATTGGAAGCTAAAATGTTAGGAATATAATACACGGAGAGCATGAGACAAGTGTAATTATTACTGGAGAATTTCTCAGGCGTGGACCTTAAGCAGGCGGCTGTGTAATACTTTGTATGAGGATAGGTTATTTAAATGAAATAGTATAGTGCTTTGACACAGTTAAATTAATTTATTAATTAAGTACAAATAATAATCAGGGCTAGACTAAATTCTGAATGGGCATATTATGGAGCGTTAGTACCGTTTAATCTTGAGGAGTTGATGAATGGGTGAATGCCATATGTAGGCGATCCATGCTGCTGCTTGCTGCCTTCGGAGATGGGCAGCTAGCTCCCTCCGCTGCTGACATGTGCTGAACGGCAGGCTGGAGCGACGAACAGGCCTCCAGTCCCGCGGTTTCCCAGCGACGTCCCGTCCAAGGGCGGTTGCCAGCCAGCCGACTATGTTGATGACGGCCAAGGTGGGCGATCTTCGGCCGCATCTCGGCGAGCACCTCTGGCTCCAGGTATAGTCGGAAGGTCTTGTGATAACTGCGTCTGCAGATGCTGGATGTGGTTTTAATCCAGCAGAAATAATGTGCTCCCATGGTACTCCGCTGCTGATTCAGGATTTTTATGATTGTCCTGATGCCGCTGGTGGGCGCGGATTTATAAATCTTCACATGTTGTTAAAATAATGGCGAACTATTACTATTTGATTACGTCGACCCGTCACAGGGACGGGATCACCAACTGAGCAAAGGTAAACATTTCAATGCTACCAATATAAAGATGTTGAATGTTAACAAACTTCACACCAAAAGTACCCATACACAGATGATTCACTTGTTACATTATTTTTTATGTAACAAGTGCGTTGCTTGCGCTTGAAAATTATGTTAAACTGAGATAACGGGTTTAGTTTGCACCTTCACTGTATTGATACGCGTATTGCAATTTGAAAGGACCTATGAATAATAATATTTAGTGTAAAGGGGTTTAAAGGTCTGAATAACTTGCTGTGACTGTGAAGCAGAATTCAAACATAATCAAAAACTGCTTCTAGTTCGTTATCCCAGAACGACATCTTTTTACCTATGATTGCGTATTTGCGAGAGTGATTATGGCGATAACGTATTACGTTTTTTTTCCGAATGAGAATGTTAGAAAATAGAGATTTAGCTAAATGTGATTTTTTCTTATCAAAATACGAAAACGTTATATTTCTTTATTTAATTGTGTGAGTTGACCCCCTAAGTGTTGATACGGAGTAATTGATTGGCCGGCAGATATTTGTAAGGGTCGGGTCTGGGCCAGTTATTAGTTCTAGCCCTTTACTGATTACGGGAACCACTGCTGTGTAAGACATTCATAATTGCTGTAGGAATCGACATTTGGAACTAATAAACCTTGGTATTATTCTACTCTATCTATTTCCGACGTAATATAATTAATAAAATTACTTACGTTGAAGTTTTGGGAAATGTAATAATTTAGATTAATTTCTAACTAAATATTAACCAACCTTCGAAAATCTTATTGTATTTTTATATTTTTTTATGTCAACCTGTGTGACTGTCTGTGTGAACGACCGGTAGTTAGGATTTAATTTTTTTGCAGAACGTATAAGGTCAACAAGTCTTCATCCAAAAAATTGGAAAAATAATATGAAAAATTACAAATATGAAATCAATCCCCGCAGGGTGGATTTCTGATTTGATTTATTGAGCTGTTCTCAGGTTATGGGTAAGTTCTTTAAACTTTCGGTGGTTTCGTTGTTTTTAAAACATTTTTACATTTAAACGCCAAATTTAAAAACTTTCAAATTTCCTTATCCGGTAACCACCACCTGTACATCCTTTTCACGGATTCAGTGGCGTAGCCACAACCTAAAATAAAATTATTAACAACCCCTCCACTTTTTTCATGACAAAGATGAATTTTATCCAAATATACCTGCACAAGGACATAATGTAAGACATAATGAAAATTTCTGATTTAAGAAAAACACGGAGACGTGAGAAAAGATTCATAAAAAAAATAAACAAAAATTTTAACAAAACAAAAAAACGACTTAAAAAAATACACTAAAAAGTAAAAAAATAATTTCGTATTCTTCTACAACTTCATAATCAACTTACTTTTTCTACTCATCAATATGTAGGTACGATTGTTATTTTTGGAGTCGGTGTCAGCCAAGATAGGTTTGTAACTACATATGTAGTTATAGGTGAGATGTGCTTGTGTCGCACGAGCGACTTGACGAGGCGAGAGGCGAGAGCGGGGCCGCGGCTTGAGGGGAGCTGTCAAGTGAACACGCCGGGCCGGGTACCTTTGCTGACATCGACTCCAAAAATAACAATCGTACCTACATATTGATGAGTAGAAAAAGTAACTTTATTATGAAGTTGTAGAAGAATATGAAATTATTTTTTTACTTTTTAGTGCATTTTTTTAAGTCGTTTTTTCGTTTTGTTAAAATTTTTGTTTATTTTTTTATTTTTAGTGAATCTGAAGTACACTAACTAATTTGTCTGAATATGGGTAGACCTACTAAACGTGTTGCTCATTTGAGAGCCTATATAAAGATCCGGATAGCCTATAAAAGATTCGGCCGAGTAATTTGCTCTTAAGAATTGACGAGTTCCGTTACTTTGTGATGGATTCCATAATCAGAACCCAACCAAACTCTCATCAAACTACTCTTGAAGTACATCCTTTCCAATAAAAAAAGAATCATCGAAATCGGTTGGCGTGATATTGAGTTATTCGTTCATTTGACGCGCACATACTTAATGCAAATTTAAGACTTATATGGTTTTCTCATGGATGCCATTGTCGGAACTGGACCAAATTAAAATGGGACCACACGGGAAGCACCAGCTTGCAAATAAAAAAAGAATCCTCAATATCGGTTCATCCAGTCGAAAGTTCTGAGGTAACATCATAAAAAAAAAATACAGTCGAATTGAGAACGTCCTCCTTTTTGAAGTCGTTTAAAAAGGAATTCAAAAAGGAAGATAAAAATACATAAAATTATTTCCTGCCCATGTATCAAATAAGCATACGTTATTTTGTGGCTATGTAACTTTATAAAGATATTCCAACAGAAATAAGTTTTATGTTATGCAAATAATTAAGAAAGCATAAATAAATTTATTTTTACAATTTTACGATCAATTAAAAAGCTGATGGTATTTTGTGCTATCTGTGATTGATAAAAAGCATAATTCAAACAATAGCTGTAGAGATTACGCAATTTTTTTTCCTTTTTTCTGTGCTCTTCAATGTTAGGTCCACTGCGACCTGAGACTATTTCGGATTGGTACACGATTGCGGCTCGTATATGTTACTGTAAAAGCTCGTCCTACTGGTAAAACTTAAGATTTACCAATTTACGGACTTTTACAGTAACATACGAGTATATACTTTATTTTTGATTTAGGCCAGATTCAGAACAAGAAAGCTCTGAAAATAACCACATTGTAGGACACGGTACTACGTTAGGCCTACTAGTATGTAATTTACACTGCAGAGCAGGCCGAGAAGAACAAATAGGTTGTATGGCCTGTCGCAGCGGCCGGTACGTGTGGTTTGTTCCCACTATCTGCGCTCCGTGAATTGGTTGCCCAAGTCACACGTGACCGTTCACTGAGCGGCTTATAGCCATGATCACTGAAAGGATAATTCATGGAAGTGTGATCTTTGCCAATTTGCATGAAAACGGATGGCGCCAATTTAAATATCGATGGCTGAAAGCTAAGATAATTTTTTTTTAAATTTTAATTCAAATCAAACTTAATAATGTTTTTATTAAGTTCTGCTGAGTCTTACGCACCAGATTTAAATGTCCGGGTTTAATTTTCCCCACAGGAAAAACTAAACCCTTTCACACACTTCCCAAATGATCATCTGGTCAATCCACGTTATGCAATTGCACTATATGTATTATAATTACAAAACAATACAAGAACAACATGTCAACCTACCAGAGACCAGATGGGAAAATAATTCACCGACTCCAGATATTTTCATATCAGAGGGTTCGGCTCTGTGGAATTCCTAATTGAACCTATAAATCCTACTGATCCCTCAATATAAATATTTAAAAAATCTTTTGTAATCCTACATGTATTTAAAATTACCGATTTTTGCATTTTTATGTATAAATTCTTTGACAAATCTAATACGCCTAAATTTTGAATCAGAGACCTAGGTATAATGCCAGTAGCCGAAATAACAAATGGTAATATTTTTATATTCCGAGAATGCCAAATTCTTTTAATCTCATTTCCTAAATCTGTGTATTTTCTAATTTTTTCAGAAACAGTTTTTTGAATATTACAGGAATTTGGAATAGCTACATCAATGATATAAGTTATTTTTTTAATTTTGTCATGTAAAACTATATCAGGTCTATTATGACTAATTGTTCTGTCTGTTAGTATAGTTTTATCATAATATATTTTATAAAATTCATTTTCTAAAAATGAATTTGGTTCATATTCATAATATGGTACTATATTACGGCAGTCAATCAAGTTATGTTTAATTACCAAACTTTGGTGGATTATTTTTAAAACCTGATTGTGCCTAAATGTATACTCGGACGGCGCTAATATAGAACATCCCGATATAATATGTTCTATAGTTTCCGGAAAAGCCAAACATTTTCTACATAAATCATCAATTTGATTTATATCTTTGATTATATGCTTCCTATAATTTTTAGTATTAATGACTCTATCTTGAATGGCAAGCATAAATCCTTCTATTTCTGCGCTCAACTCTCCAATACTCAACCATTTGTTTGACGAAAGTTTGTCAACATACGTTTGGTTGAGATAATTGAAGTGTTTTGCATGAATAATTTTATTTGACCAGGAATCTAATAATTCCTGGTTAGTATTTATAAGAATGTTGGCATTCTCGTCATATAAATTTAAAGGTGTAATGTTTCTATCTGCCTTACAAATTATTTTGTGCATTTCTGAGCTATTAGCTTTCCTATGGAAAAAAATTCTAAGCATTTCTACCTGATTGTGTTTCAAAGATGTTATTTTGACTATACCTCTACCTCCTAAATTTCTAGGTAAATTAATTCGTTCTATAGCTGAATTTGGATGATGGCAATTAAACTTTGTTAACGTAGTTCTAATTAATCGTTCTAAACTATCTAAATCTGTATTGGACCATTTAATTATGCCAAATGAGTACGTTAATAAAGGTATTGCCCAAGTATTTATTGCTTTTACTAAATTTTTAGCAGATAGATTGCATTTTAAAATTTTTCTGATCCTAGTTTGAAATTTAATCCTAATATCATTTTTAATACTAGTGTGATCTAATCTATTCGATTGCGGGTATCCTAAATATTTATAAACCTCATCCCCTTTCATACTTTTAATTTTGAAATTTCTAAATATACCCTCGTCTCCATCTACAATTTTGCCTTTCTCTATATGGATCGTTTTACATTTATCTAAACCAAAAGTCATTTTAATATCATCTGAAAAAATTTTAACTACCTTAATCATTTTTTCTAAATTTGATTCAGAATTTGAAAATAATTTTATATCATCCATATATAATAGATGTGAAACTATACTACTCTCTCTTGTATTACCCTTAATTTTTATTCCAAACTTGCTTTTAATTAACATTTTAGACATAGGATTCAATGCTAAGCAAAACCAAAGAGGACTCAATGAGTCTCCTTGAAAAATCCCTCTTTTTATTGAAATGCCCGGTACTACTATTTTCTTACCTTTTAAATTTACTAGTAAATCTGTATTCCAAAAGGACATAATATTTTTCAAAAAGCTAATTATAATTGGGTTAACTTTATATATTTTTAATATTTTTATTAGCCACGAGTGCGGGACACTATCAAAAGCTTTTTGATAATCTATATAACAAGTATGTAAATTACGCTTTTGATTTTGAATTTGTTTTAAAATTACAGAATCAATAACTAATTGTTCTTTACATCCCATATGTTTTCTGCGACAACCTTTTTGTTGTTCAGATAAAATATTTTTTTCATCCAAATGAGTATATATTAAATCTGTCAAGCAAGAGGTTAAAATTTTGTATATTGTCGGTAGACATGTAATGGGTCTATATTGAGAGGGATTATTAATATTTTCGCTTTTAGGTAACATATAAGTAATGCCCTTAGTTAGAAAATTAGGAAAATTTTGAGGTTGTTTGACAAGATTTGAAAGATTTTTTGCAAAAAGAGGATGTAAAGTAGTTAGACGTTTGTACCAAAAATTATGTATCCAATCGCAACCCGTGGCTTTCCAATTATGAGTATTTTTTATAATTTTGGCTAACAATTCAACCGATATATCAGAAAAACTCATTTGTTCAATGTCTGAACAATTGAGTTCTTCATTTTCTATCCATGAACCTGCCTCATTATGTTTTATATCTTTACTCCAAATGTTTGTCCAAAAATCGCGCATATCTGATTCAGATGGCAACGGAATATTATTATTCGAAATAATATTTTGTTTATCATCAAGTTTGGAATAAAATATTTTCTCATTTTTTTGAAATAATCTATTATTATTTCTTTTATTATACGTATAATTATATCTTTTTAATCTACTAGCTTTTACACCTAATTTTTGTTTTAATAAATCTAATAAATCATTGATTATATTTTCATTATTATTACTACCAATGTTATAACCAAATTTTCTCCCAATTTCATCTACATGTCTCAAAATATTTCTACTTCTATTCCCATTTTTATATTCAATTACTCTAGCTATACTACTTCTTAAAAATACTACATCATTTTCTAATCTAATCTGCCATTCTGGTTTACTATAACTATATGATCTATCATCAGAGGATGTTAATTTAACTCCTAACCTAGTACATATAGTGATAGCACTAGCGTACACTAACGTATGAAGATCTAAAAAACTAATATCGTCAAATATTATTTTTGGTAAAATTAAATTATTTAATTCAGAAATTAATTTAGATAATTTTTTTGACGTATGCAATTTTGGTAATTTTGGTCTAACTGTGGGCTCTATATCTATATATCTATTTATATTATTATGAAGCAAGTTAGCTAATTCTATTACATTATCATCTAGTAAGTTTAAATTTGCAATGTTGATTTCCCTAAGATTATGAATAGCGTCTAAGTTATTTGAATCTACTGTAATATCATTAGATTCTTCTACTAGAATATTATCTAAACTGTCTTCATTCAATGTATCTAATATAACATTACTACTCGTATTAATTTGTTCTAAATTATTCTCTAATTGCAATCTATCTCCTATTTCCTTTTTTATCTGATTTAATGTTACTACAGGGATTAAATTATTTTTGAAAATTGCCCTTTTTTGGTCAGCTAATCTTTGTTCGTTTACTTGGGCAACCGGATAATTTTGTGAGAAAAGTAAATGTAATTTTTTCCTATACAATAACATATCTGTTTCTAGTTTCGTCACATAAAAATATGAACGAACGATGAACATATTGACATCGTTCGTCCATTTCATTCTCTGCCTAGGAATACCTGCTTTTGTTTTTTGGGGTCTCAGATTATCAATGTTCATCTGTAAAGATGACATAATCAACCCATTTTCATTTCCGTTGGTTGAAAATGACATTTTGTCACCGTTCAAAACAACTTGGAAATGATTATTATTATTATTCCTACATTCCAGTAACCAAGCAACTGTCGTCGTTACCTAATACTGTCATTTGTCAACAAATAATTTTCAATTTGGCCAAATTAAATATTTTAATGTAAACTACCCTTCAATACTACAAATCTATAATAAATATTATATTTTAGAATAATGTTATCAAAATAAAATATATAATTAAATTTACCTGCAAAATATATTTCAAAGTAATCTCAAAATACTGTTGTTTACCTTGGTTACTGAAGCCCTCACAAAAGGAAAAATTTTATATCGTATTTATTTATCTAAATATCCTACGGTTGACTGGCAGTTTATTTATTAGGTTATCTAATATACTTATTTTCAAATATTTATATGTTTTGGGATCAAAGCTAATTCTTTTCTTTCTGATACAATAAAAAAATCAGAGAGCCAAAATACAAGCAAACGTCGAGGCTAGCGTTGCTAAGCAACATTTCAATAAATTAAGTTAATTATTATTATTTATTTTTATTTTTATTATAATCCTAATTTTTTTATGTTACATAGGTAATTGTGCTGTGCCTGCTCACTAGGAGTTCCTGTGTTGAGAGTAGGCGCATTTTAACATAAATAGTTTAAAAATAGTGTATAAAGGATAACAACAATGTTATTTACATTTAGAGTAAAAGTACAAGGACAATCAGCATCGTATCAATGGGTTAGCATGCATTAGGAGGTTCTAAAAATATTGTTGATATATTATAATTGTGACAGCTGTTTTGGCTTACAAGGCCATTTTCAAACTGTATTAATTTTTTTTAACCCTCGACCCGTCACGTGGGGTCTTTAAAAGCCCAGGTTTTACAGAAAAACTAATTATGTACATTTTAAATATTCCCACTAATTCCTTACTTTAATTAGCTTCCTAAAAGGGACTATACTTGATGCTAGCGCCGAAAAAATTCAGTCTGCGCAATGTGAGATGCATATTGTGTTTCGGCGTGAGGCACAAAAAAATCAACAAAATATCAAGTTTATATGTTTTTTCTTTGTATTTCGTTGATTTTTTGTTGTAGTAATAATAAGTCTGTATCAACCTCAAATAGTTATAAGTTTGATAGAAATTGGTTAGAATTTAAGAAAAATTTATATTAAAAAATACGATTCAAAATTACAAAAAATGTTCCTTGTTGATTTTTAAGCTTTTGCATTGAAAATAAATATCTAATTTTTAATATTTCTTTTTATTTCAATGCAGTCATTATCACCTGACTATAATCAGTTAAAATAACACAAAATGTTTGCTATAACAACAATTTATTCATATTTATTTTTGGGTTCCTAAGCGACCCCGCGCGACACCTCGCGTTACAAAAAAGGCGCGACGGGCGGAGGGTTAATTAAATGAAGTTATACGAATTAAACACAAAGCAATAATTAATTAACGTATGAAAGCCAAGATATTCTATCACTATAAACCGTTACTTGTAGGTAAACTAAAAGTTGAAAATTAGAATCTCTTGGGGAAAAAATATTTCAACGCTTTGAAATAGGTGTGTACATATATAATAAATGCCTTTTGAACGGAATGAGTTAAACATGCCACAATTTGATCCATAAGCAGCTGAAGTTACCGGCGTTGCAACATTGCGTTACATCAGGTTTTTCACAATCAGATAAAGATGGTAGTTTTTTTCTTATTTTATTTTTCGACTTAGTAGCACTTCAGAAGCAAACAGGATTGAACCCGCGACACCCCCTAGGACAGGGATGGCGAACCTTTACTTATCAACGTGCCATTTTTCTAAAGAAATGTTTAATGAGGCCATAGACGTGCCATCAAATAATTTAGACTTTTTCATTACTGGGAAAATAATAATAAATACTTACTATCAATTAAAAACTCTTTATTTACTAGTACTAAATAGGAACATTTAGTATTATACGCGTAATTTAAATTAAAATAAAATGAGTGACTTCTGTTGTTGCATGTTAGATGACAAATAACATATGGCAGGGTTGTAAGATGTTACTTTTAGCAGAATGCATGCTGAACTGGAGTCATCTGTCAAACTTTCTCTAACCGACTCTTTAATGTTATTCATCTCTGAAAATAATTACTCGCAGGAATAGGTTGATGAAAATATTGTTAATATAGCAAGAGCCAGCTTCTTCAAACAATTAAATGTGTCTGGAAACGTATTCCATGTTTCCAAAATTTAGTTATTAGCATTTTCACTTATATTACCCGTCAATCTCTCAATTAATTCTAACTCTCTCCTTTTTTCAACAAATTTTTGAAATCATATTGAACTAAACTGGAAATCAATCGCTGCATTTCAAATTCATCAATTTCCAACCAATCGAATGGGGACAAATTCAGTTTATCAAATGACGTCACATAAGGGTAAATAATAAACTTGAGTATTTCCGATAATTCTTTGAACCGAGAAAATCTGAGAACTCGGGTTCGCTCGTTCACCTACTATATACTTCAAACTTTTTTTCGTAGAGCATGATAAATTTTGTGATCACTGATCAGTGACGTGCCCAAAATATTGTGTCGCGTGCCATTAATGGCACGTGTGCCATTGGTTCGCCATCCCTGCCCTAGGAGAAGCCATTTTCTTTGTACCGCACCAACCAACTTTACTTCAACGACAAACATTCCCATCGGTGGAATCGTAACCTTCTTTCGGTTTTTATCTTCAGTGGTCCTGACTTGGCTCGAGCTTTAAAATTGCTAATATTTATTTTTTATACCGCAACAGAGTGGCCATTGTTCTTGCAAAGTGAAATCCCAACCGTTTGTTCGCCCCGTTTGAACAGTGGCTGCCTATTTGAGCATTCTTTATAATATGTATGAATGTGACTACAGCTTTGTAGGCATCAAAGAGGCGACACCGCGGTCTAAATATGACGAAGAAAAGGAACAAAGCGCATAGAATGATAATTGATATTTGATGAGTTGATAAATCCATCAAACTTCAATAAGTTATTTATTTTATTATTTACTAGCTGGTTCCCGGCATGCTTGCAGTGCTATATTCAAAGAAATAAATTGTTTCTCCGTGCATGTCCTTTCCAGGGATAAGAAAAATCAATTAAAATATGGTATCTAACAAAGGTACCTATTTAAAATATCTATAATTCTTGATTCTATTCAAAGTATTAGGCGAGTACTTCAAATAAATTCTTTAATTTAAAGAGTTTCGAAAATTGTATTTTGATTTAACGATCATTGTTTCGTAAAATGTCATTCTCAAATTTGGACAATTTTGACAGTTTCGCAAGAGTTTTTGTAATGATTAACAAACTTTTCAGATTTATTGTCATGGGGTTGTAATAATCCAGAAACCTTCGCGAGGTATTTTATTTTCCCTCCCAAGCAAGCATATTTTGATTTTTAAATATATATGTAGATTAATTTTAAACGCCCTGATGAGCTTTTACATGATTATGAGACACATGACTATGGTACAGCGATACAATGTTTAAATAAATAAATAAAAACTTAAAGAAATGAACATCATACATCAAAAAGGGAGAAAGAAATAAATAGAAACCGATTTTTAAATTGCAGATGGCGTAAAAATAATGACATAATTGTCAAAAGTTAAGAATACAAAATTTACATTTGAATAATTCACTACAAACTGATATAAAATTAATACACTAACAGAAAAGGCATGAGCAAGTTTTTACATTATAGGTAAATAGAAAGAATATAAAAGAATATGCGATGTTCCTTAATAAAAACTGGTAAACTTATATTAAATTAGCCGACCCGGGCACACGTTGCTGGCCACACACAACGCCATCTACTGACCATGCCATTCTCCAACCTTTGTAACCAACGCCATCTGTTAATTTGCATACATATATGAAATCCACACCGCCCGCTTGCCAACCCGCTCCCTTTTATCTTATATATAAAAAAATTAATCGCTGAATATGTTGCTAAGCGCATAACTTTCGAACGACTGCACCAAATTGGATAATTCTTTTTTTTGTGTGTTCGTTATTGTCAGGACAAGGTTTTTATAAAACTTCCGGTGAGCTCTGGCATTATGAAATTTGTATTAAAAAAATTGCTATTGGTGGCACGCGAGGTTTGAAAACTGAATGTATGGAAAGCGGGAGGGAGAGAGGGAGGGGGAGGGGAACCTAGGAGGGGAGAGGGGGACCTGGGAGGGGGGAGGGGAACTCGGGACGGGGGTTCGCGGGACGGGGGTTCGCGGGACCGGTGATGGGGGGAGGGGGTGGAGTGGGGAGAGGGAAGGTTGAGGTGACGGAGTGGGAACGTGAGAGGGGAAGAGGACGCAGGAGAAGAAGGGGAGGCGGAAGGGGAACTGGACGAATGGGAAAGGACACGCAGGGAGAAACAATTTCTTTATTGAATGGCATAGCAACGCATGCCGGGACCAGCTAGTATATTACATATTTCAACCACTTTACACAAAATCTTGACAAATTATATACCTAAACCTTCCTCATGAATCAATTGGTGAAAATTCATCTATGCTTGAAAATTCGTTGCATGGTTTAAAAGATCTACGCGTACAGCCAGCGGGAGCGACTTTGCTTTATACTATGTAGAGAAATGTCAGTATTTGACATGAATTGGTTTCCAATTGTGTGAGAGCGAGAATATATCGTGTTGTACATGATATATTTAGATTAAAACCGAAATCTCTTGAAGTTAATATAAGTGCCTATTAAAATGGAAAAGTCACATGGCAATCATTTCTCAGTCGATAACTAAATAATAACTCAATGAATTTAGGTATCTATCTAGATAGGTAAAATGAAAGTGTTAGGAAATTCAATTTAATTGGTAACATTCAATGTGTAAATTAAAGTTTTCCCGTTATTTATTTTTGGAGTATTATGCCGTGTTACGCTTCTTCCTTCTTTAGCCAACGTTTCGGACAGCGTTACAGTGTTCATAATCAGAGTAGATGTGATGTACACTGTAAAGCTGTCCGAAACGTCGGCTAAAGCAGGAGGAAGCGCAACGGCATAATACCCTAAAAATAAATCACGATGGATACTTTTGGCCGTGATATACTCAGACGTATTGAAATTAGTACGCGCGATATTGAATATCCGGATTTCCCTACAGTTTTTAAGCTCCAGCCGTCATTTCCACCAATTATAAAAAAGACAAGACGCCATTTTGTAAATTAACAAATGTTGGTCAATCAGCTTATCTACACTGATTTAAAATTTACGAAACCGAGTAGTGAGGTTTGTCTAGGTTTTGGAGGCGAATGACTAGGATACACTGAACCCCAGATTCCTACCCACCTCTTAAACCCTTTTCCTTCCCAGAACTCTCCCCTCCCTCCTTTCCCTAAAAAAACCCTCCACACAGCATCCCCAAAGATGACATAGGCCCTGAGGGAAATTATTTTCCTTAGGGCCTCCTGTGTGGAGCTCATGTAAAAAAAAGGTCATCCCCGCCAAAACCTAAACAAACCTCAACCCAAGAACTCGGGCATCCATGTTAAGTCAGCAAAAACTTGGGGTGACCTATGGCAGAGGTGTTGGTTATCCAATAAGTAGTTCCCGGAGCGGCGGTTCCCGCCTCCCAAATTGAAAAAAAAATGTACGAAGAATATACGAGTACTATTTAACGTTGATGTATGAATGTATTTCGAAGCTACACGGTATAACGTTCAAGCACTTGGCTATTTGATAATAGCTACTCGTCCATTATGACGTAGGTAGGCTGTAGGTACCAGTACAGTGTGCACGTGACCCCTCGATAATGCTCCCGTAAGCATCGATAGGAGAATAGTACTCCGTAACCAAAACCAATATCCGTTTCCTCTTTGACTCTGAGCGTTCGTGAACGCTGTGAACAGTAGACAGCGGTACTTGTACGTGATGCTGGCAGTGGTTCCATTGCATGTTGTACTGCCACTTGAAGATTTACCCGGAAGTAAATCAACTCCGGTTCCAAAAACGGACTATCTGAAGAATCGCACTGTATTGAATGTACACTCAACTCATAAGGGATATTAAAACAAAAATAATATATGTTTTAACCTAGTTATTATGATATAACTTGTGTTATGGTATATTGATACAGAGACCTGTATATTTATTCTTTGTAATGTGTACGAGATATTGATATGTGTAAGTCAGAACAAATGCTGGCCTCTTTGTCATTCGGCTTTCACCCACATTAAATGTGTATCGTTAATTCAAGGAACCTACGCACACCACATTGGCGCAGCCGGTAGGTAGTTGCGGAGCTGATAAACGGATTGGTAGTTGCGGAGCAGGTAAACGGAGAATGGATTGTCAGGAGAATTATGATGACTGTTAATATTGCAAAAATAGTGTTCATTCTGTCAATATATTATAATAAAACGAATATAAAACTTTTATTAAAACTTTCATAAAAATTTTTATAAAACATTCTGTCAATTATAATTCATTAGCACAAATCTTTTTCTTGGAATTATCAATCAGCCTCTTAATAGCTTAAAGCACTGCAAATATGAAGTTCAATGCTTAAACATACTATACCTCTACTTAAGTGTGATTGAATCGACTTTAGAACGCTAGAACGAAGTCTTTTGGAGGCTTTGTTGTTTGCCAACCTTTCTTGTATCCCAATATGTTCTATACGCACTAAATAATATTCGATTTTAAATTATCCCCACTTGATTGGAAAAAGAGTTGACTAATTTCAAAGAACTTTGTCAGTGGCCTTGTAAGTTAAAAGATTTATGGCTCTCCTAAAAAGTTTCATGTCTATTTAAATCAATATTGCGTGCGTGGTACATGGTACGGCTACACGGTATACGAAGGGCGGTGAAGAGATAAGGCCTGCAGAAACTTTTTCTATGAATTGAGTACTCAACATTTCAGCACGTGAAGGAAATTTCAAATTCGTATCAATCTCAGAAAAACTTTCGACATTTCTTCAAAAGTTATTTAAATCGAGATAGAATAGATACACTCACTGAATGTATTCGATTTTGTTTATGTGTTTCGGAAACTTTTCCGGGAAAGCTGGCGCTTTTCTTTCTAGGGATTTCAGGCGAGGCCACACGATCCTGGAGTTGAGTTGGCTTCCAGCGGGGAAAGGTACCCTAATAAGCGCCCATTATTTGCAGGATTCGGATCTTGATCGGAGCTCGAAACTCCAAGAGTTTGGCCGCCCGCTCCAAGTCGGGACGCGTTTTCTTTTGTAGTCATTCTCGGGGAGATTTCATCACGACCGCTCTTCGAATACACTCTAAATCACCACTTACTGAAACGGAAGGAATGCGGGAAGGAGTGAGGAATGGGTAAAGTCACCGGGCCTATCTACGCACGACGCGAACGAAAGGTCACGACGCTTTTAAAACAACGAAATAATGACGGAGAATAAATTTCCCGGTGATATCTAAAGACTGATTGTGCTCCATTTCCCCCCGTCGCATTCTCCGCCCTTGGTGACTTTAATTATTATTGTTTTTTCGACATTAATATCTCTCGTCAGGGAGGACCAGTGACAGCGGGGAGGAATCTCGGATGAGTAATAGGCCTTTATATGTTTTTGCGGCGCTTTTATTTCCTTTTTTGTCGAGTTCCACAGGTTATTATGCGCCTCATCTCTCCCCAAGGGCGGACGGTTCATTAGCTGTCAGAGGCAGAATTATATCAGACCGAGGGAGGGTCTATGACGTCAACTGACAGGACTCTGGTGTACGAAATTTAAAAACTTCAAATCAAATTTAAGTTATTACAAATTGATACATTTTCGTTAAACGAGCAAGTGATTCAGCATCATTTTTTATTTATTCAATTAATGGAACCATCAACCTAATAATCTGATTGATATAAAGTTGAAAGAATGTGCTTCCATATTGACTACAATATTTAGCACAGTAAGAAATAACAGTTTATCCGTGTAATTTGTACAAAGTATCAACACAGATATTCAAAAGAGACCAGTCACTTTGGCGAATTGGCTGATAAATGGTAATTTATGGTAGATGTGTATTAAATAAAGATTCGCATGAATAATAATTCCGTTAACAGAAAGCTCTTAGCTTAATTTCCTTCCGTTTCAGCGATAGTAGCAATATAACGTGTGTTCTGAATGGGTATTTCCTTCTTTATTTTCGTTGATATTCAATTAAGTGAATTGGATTTTTTCTTATGAAATCTCTTCTTCGATTCTTTTAATTCCATTGATACATCAGTAATAATTCTTTCTGAAATCGCTTCTGCCAATATTCTGCCAAGAATTGTGCATTTCATAATTCTTGACAAATACACGCTTCTCGCTTCTGGCAGTCTTTTACTCGCATTAATTTGAACGCTTTGATTGTTCGAACGGACGCGGGCTTGCAAAATGGATGGACGGAGAATGCGGCAGCAAAGTGTTATGAGAATACATGTGACTTTCAGTGTATATAAGAAGACGGGGACGCCTCAGAAAGACATGCTTAATAAACAAGACTGATAAAGGGAAGCGTAGATGGCTTGCACACGTAAAGCGGATGGACAGAGTAAGGATTGTTAGTAGATTAATTTTGTTGTGCAGATGGATGAAATTTTATGTGAAGTCGGGAACTCTTCTGAAAGAAATGCAATCTTAATAATCTTTCATACGCGCCGCTGCCTTTTTCATACAAAACCTAAATTTGGATTTGAGGTCAAACTGAATTGTATATATTTTAATCAAAAGTATAGCAAATATATGTAAACACAAATAAAAGGTAGCACATATCCGTACTAGATATTTGCTACACCTTTTGATTAAAAAAAAAAATCAGTTTGGTCAAGTTTTTGGCCTCAAATCCAAATTTAAATTTTGTATGAAAAAGGCCGCGCAACCGTTCCTCTTAAGAAAAGGATTTTAAATATTTAATACTTAATATTTAAAATCCTATTCTTAGGGATCACGCCAAGATTTTTTAATGAGACGATATTGTATGATGATGCAAAAAAATTGTGTTATGACTAATTTGTGTGGCGTTTCATTCTCTCTCTACTCTTGGGTTGAAATTGCCTGATACTAAGTTTAGGCAGTTAGTTAAGCTGTCATCCAATACTCTAATTTCCCCTTTTCACCGAAAGCTAAAATCCCTGCGAATGTTGTGATTCAAAGAAGAAAATTGATTTAAGTACCCAACTCACAAATTGGACCCTGACCCGGGGCCTCCCAGATCTCAATCCTCCACGTCATAAGGTCCTTCAATCAATCCATCAGCCATCACTTGTCAGAGGGTTTGAGTCGCCCCCAATACAGGCCTAATGAATAGACTTGTAATTATAATTATTAATCCAGGGGATGTTCCTCGTACAGTGATATAAATTAGCGACATAAATTTCATTCAGTAAACCGCCCATTAGACCATTGCTTAGTGTCCACGGTGCCGGTGGTCTGTGAGACCCCTGGGGGACGCAAATAAAGACACATATCCCTTGGACATGGAGGAAAATGCGATTAATGGATATACCCTATTTTGAACTTGGTCTACGTCTACGGGAACGCTTTGATCGGGGACCGATTGAACGAATTTTGCCATTTGTAAAGGACTTATTACTAATATAAACATCCCGAACATTACGGGGTATGTTTATTGGGAATGGTATGGATAATTAATTCATGTTTTAGGCTGGGTTGATCAAATTTCCTTCTAAAAAAGCATTTCTTATTATATATTAAAGTAGGGTAAAGCTTTGTTGTGGAACATTATAACAAAAATGTTGTAATAAGTACTATTTGTGTTTAAAATAATTAAGAAGAAGACATCTTTTTGAGGGCAGTTTAAAAGAGTTGTTAGATTAGAGATTTTTTTTATATGCGGTTTCTTAAAATTTTACTGCTATCCAACAAACTAAAATAAATTAAAACGCACTTAAAAATAAATACTTCTTAAATAATCGCAAACTCAGATTGTGGCTTCATTTAAATGAAATAAAAATAAATAACTTTGTGTACACTATTTAATAAAAAATTGGTGGATACAAAATAATTAATTACAATTTGGGAGGTGGATATGGGTACCGCCGCCCCGGGAACCATTTATTGGATAACCAACACCTCGGCCATAGGTGACATCAAGTGGTTCGCTTCGTTTGGTGACTTGGTAGGGGTGTCCGGGTTCATCGGGTGTGTTCAGGTTTTGGTGGCGGATGTACTTGCCCACCACCTGCGTGGTGGGTTGAAACGGAAGAGGCCGATTTGCGGAAAACTTGTGACCTCTGTAGCTGGTTTTACATCGCAGCGGGAGGAATGGATTCGTACATCCGTCACTCCTGAATACATTGATCTCTAGATTCCTACCCACCCCTCATACCCTTTTCATACCAGAACTTCCTCGCCTTCCTTTCATTAGCTACCTCCACACAGCATTCCCAAAGATGACATAGGCCCTGAGGAAAATTATTTTCCTCAGGGCCTCAGGTATTTTTTTTTTACATGAATACCGCACAAGAGTCTCAACTGCTCCCGTCTGGAGCAAGTGAGACTATGGAATCCTCAAATGGGGTATGTTGCGAGGCTGAAGGTAGTGGGGAGGGAAGGAGGTAGGGAAGAGGAAGGTGGAGAAGTACCTGGTTATTCAGATCTGGTCACCAAACACGGCTAAAGCCATTTCAGGCAACGTTTCAATTCTGAATGGTGGTCTTACACCAGGGCGATACTGAGAGTATCTTCCACTCTGGAACGTGCCGCACATATACTATATATTATTTTAAATGAATAAATTTTGAAATACACAAATTTATTTGCCACGCCGGGATTCGATCCCGCGACCTTCGGAATGCGAGTCAAGCGCCTTACCGCTGCACTACGCCGGCCGTCATTGTAAATTGTGTCATTGTGTGGGGTTCATGTAAAAAAAATGTAGAAATCTGTTCTTTAAAGCAGCTATAACGATCAATCCGATAGTTCTGGCGTTATGAAATTTGTACACCTTTTTGTGTGTCGGTAAGCATGGTCATTTTCAGCTCGGAACGTCACTTCCATCACGAGCTAAGGAACTGTGAAAAATTTATACAAACCGACAAAAAGGACAAAACGCAATATTATTAGTCCCATACACTTATTTAAATTGTTCATAATTCTGTGTTAAAATAAGCTCGGGTAAAGTCGGGTAGGAGGTATTTTCCTAACTGTCCTATACTACTATATAGCCGTAAATAAAACAAAGCGAGGCAAATCCTCTAAGCTAAGCCTTATAATAAAAGTTTTTTTCTAAGATTAATTATTCCATTTAGCTAATTAAGGCCTCTTTTTTTATTTATGGGCATCTTGTCCTTGAAAAAAAGGAATATAAAGTACATGGGTAGGTAGTAGGTAGTTGTTTTGCATATTTTTCTCCAGTCAGAACATCCGCCCACGCCACGCGGCGCCTGTGACTTACGATAATTTTATTCAGTCTGATATAACGTATTGAATGTACTCGTTGTTTTTTTCGGATTCAGAGGTATGGCAGATATGCGTATACTCGTAATATAAATATAAACTGTAAATTCAAACATGTACAAGTATTATTAGAGTCATAACCCCGAATGCCGAAATATCGAAAGAAATAAAAATAACTAGAATAGGAGACTAACTAACTAGAAAACAAATACCGCTTACGGACAAAGACATTATCATAATCTGGCTCAAATTGCTTAAAATTTAATTGAAAAAGATAAAAAATGTTAATATAAAACACAAAATACACTCATTTTGTCTTACCGATCAGGTGTCCACCATCTTCTAGACCTCGAACCATCAAAAACTACACGCACCTTCGTCGTGGTGCTAGCTTCTTTAATGACCGCGTGATGCGGCAAAAAATAGGATTGCTCATCCCCTCTCCATTTATCACATAACTCCATATGACCTAGTTGTTCATATTCCTGCATAAATTGTACATATTGCGATTTCAATTCAGGATTTATTAAAAATTTCTTCTCTAAGTTCTTAAATCTTTTTTCCGCTGTGTTTAACGAGTCCCCAAGTTGACTCACACACGGGCGGCGCGGCAGACTCACAACGTATCTACCATCGCTCTCTCTAGAGTGCGTGGCGACGAAATCCGCTTCACACGCCTTCTCCTCATGATTTTGAAATCTCGCAGGATTCACCTCCTCCATTTTACAAAATTTTTCTATTTGATTAGATAATGTGTTTATTGATAAACTACAAATTTGATGAATGTTGATCGGGCCTGATATGATCCATCCTAATTCAGTCCTCTGAAGAGTAGGTCCGGTATCCAATCTCAGCCGATCATCCTGTAGTATCTCCCAAAAGCTCTCAGCGCCTAACAGGATATCAATAGGCGCCGCTACGTTGAAATTTGGGTCCGCCATTTGTAATCCCGGCGGCAGCTTTAAGTCTTTTCTGGCCACTGTTGCTTGGGGTAGGTTTGTGGTTATTTCCTGTAATATTAGACAAGTGATATTTTGGTTATACTTTGTCCTCAGAGATTTCATTTTAATCGCAACACGTTTCTTTTTATGGGTAACATTGCTGTGTATGCCTAACACAGGCTTCTAGGGTACTAACAAAGACTTACGTATTTCAAATTAGAGAGTCTAGTTAAAAGACGAAACATAAATGACCTCTTAATGCTTTATAAAATTGTGAATAATCGTGTAGACAGTAACTTAGTCAACCAAATCAAGTTATACGCCAGGCCCAAATCTACAAGAACCCATAACATATTTTGGACTGAAATTTTTACGAATAATAGTGGATATTTTAATCCTATATCTAGAATGTCTCGGTCATACAACGATCTTGTTAATATACACAGTTTCATAGATATTTTTGTAAATAATGTAACATGTTTCAAAAAATATCTCCACGATTTGTGCACCTAAAAAAAAAGCAATTTGTTGTTTTATTACATTTCAGGAAATTCTTCATAAATATTGTATACTTATAATGTATTTCAATTTTGTATTTAAGTTTTTTAAGTTATGTATAAATAATACTTGCATTGTTTTTCATGTGTTTGCTTCTGTAAAAATTCAAATGTGATTACTGCAGACACATTAGTCTAGGGATATTTATATTTGTATTTTAATTTATTATATATTACCCACAAACATGTTTTTTAAATATCCTGTTTGTGTCTCAAATAAATAAATAAATGTATAGCCCACAAAGATGCCTACTAAAGCCTCCTGCGGAAAGATAACCTCTACAATATAAAGACACACCCATGCATAAATTTTTCTCTATTCTTCTCATTTTTTCTTTAATTTATCTTCTATCTCTCTCATTTATTTTCTTTTCTTCTTTTTTATTTTTATTTCTTTAATTCATGGATATTAAAAATATTTATAAATTAAATTTCTGCCACCTCGGAACAGGCTTCATGCTAGTGAGGTGGCTTATACCAAAAAATATATAGAATGTAAAAATGTATTTATCTAAGTGTACTTGATTAATAAATGACAACAAAAATAAATAAAAAATAACAAGGCACTCTTACATAAACACCTCTGAAAAAAGAGATGAAAATCTTAACTTAACTTAACCTCGGGTATGATTTTAACCAAACTGCCCTGATGATGGACAATGGACACTGTAACGCTGACCAGAACGTTGGCTACAGAAGGAGGTAGCGCAACACGGCATATCACCTCAAAAATAAATAACGATAACCTAACCTATTTTTTTTATTATAATATCTTATTAAATTCAGAGTGTGATTTAGTTAGCACCTTTTGCCTGTTTGATTTTATGTGTTTGACTTCTCTATCACTGTTGCTGTATTGCAAGGTCCCTAAAAAAGTAATCTACTGTATGAAACAGGAGAGTGGCAATTCTTACCTTATCGGTCGAAAAAATTATCTTTTATGGTTATATCTACGTGTAATGAGTATTATAGAAAATATAGTGTAACCTTTTGTATAATTTGAAATGGCAATCGAAGGAGACACCCTATAAGGCCTTCTGTTCAAACTTCTCTTTTTGAACTGATACAAACTAAAAAAAGAGAAGTAGAGGTCCTGAGGAGACAGATTTAATAGGTGTATATGTATCTGCCATTGAGAGCTCCGTCGTTAGCTCTCTTTCTATTACAAGCATCGTTTATGCGAAAGAGCAAAATGTTACAACGGAAGTATCAGCGGTACGCCTATATAAATTCTTTCCATTCGAATCAAACAGCTCCTTTCCATTGTCCGTTTCATTAGGCGCCCTGTTCAAGGAATAACAAAGTGCATGCGATTAAATTAATGCGATATGTAAATGTAAACGCTGCAGTGAATTTCTGAGGATTCATTGTTTGCTGAGATGAATAAAGATATTAGAATGACGGGTCTATAATGTATTTTGATGATGGATCAGGCTTCCCAAAGGCTTAATTTGAGATGAAAGCACGGGAGAGGATGCGTAGGAAGCTATTTCGATACGATTTTACTGGATTACAATATGCTGGAATCTGTCATAACTGTCTAATCTGTCATGTTTTTTCATTTATAATTAAAGATTTTCGGATATCCTAATTTTATATAATGTTTAAGCTAGCAGTCCACAATGGAGTGCTGGTACCTACCCTGTCTTATGCCAGTGAGGCATGGAACTGGCAGAGGAAGGATGATACGTTTGTGTTTTAAAACCATGTATGATCATGTGAGAATTGTGGAGAATCGCAAAGAATGCAACGCTGATGTACATAGGCGTAATTAGTAAAATTAAGAAAAGGATTTAAGCATTGAATTCAATTCAGTTTATTATTTAAAAAACATTACAAATTTGTTCATTTTAGTGCGCATTTAAATACATTTGTAAATAAAAATTTCATAAATATTAACAGCGTCAACATAAATATACCAACTATACTATTAGCCTTTTAAAGGCTGTTTCGTTGATGCTAAATATGTAGATATCCGAAATGGTTCTGTTCAACAGCAAGATTGCTCTCTGAAAGGAAGAATCATTCGCATTTGAAGGCAGTTTTTCTTCAATGTGACATGTCAATTAATCTCACAACCCTAAAGCCCATATCTATTGCAGTAAATGTGCGGGCGTAATAAGTTTCGTTATGTTCCTCTGAAAAATCATTGTCTGTATATATATATTTGCATTTGCACAAAAGTAATCGAAATGGACGAATATTTATCTCTAATCTAATCTCTTAATCATTTTTAAGAATCTCCACAGTTACATAGTCAAAGTTTAAGACAGAGATTAATTTGACAAGACGGGTTTTTTCGAAATTTTATTTCGATCAAATGTGATACCGATATAAAGATATTTAGGCTAGGCAGAAGATTTTATTGAGCTATTTTATCTTATTTATTTAATGATTTCAAATTCTTCATAAGAAGGGAACAGTCATGGGGCCATTGTGTGCGCTTGTAGCTATCCTTTAAATAAATTGTAAAGAGTTTGATTAATTTCGTTTTGAATTGTTGGCTATTGTATAATTACCTGAGTTTTATGTTGTAAGAATAAAAAGGTCACTTGTATTTCAAAGAAAATTGACACTTCACTCCGCAGTAGGTAATGTATCGCTTTACTTCCAAATTTGACTCCAAAGAAATCACAACACAAAACAGATCCTTTCAGTACTAATAATACAAAATCCTTATGGTATATAAAGCAGGTATATAATTTGTAATGACTCACGTGAAGTGTAAAATATGTAGGTTTTCAAGTTTATCAGTTTCTAATTTATCAATGTTTCTAGTCTCAATCTATAAAGCTTTTTAAGGCCCTTTTTTAATACCAAAATAATAACATCGTCAAAATAGCCTTCGTAACAGTTCAAACATTTGAAGTCTGAAGGTTTCGGGTTAACGTTACCTGAGTGATAATTTCTTCTGACCTTTTAAAGCCCTACAGATACCATAATAATAAATTATTGATCCTTGATATTTTTACCGATCCTTTTAATGTTGAAGCGAAATCAACCATTATCTACGCTACATTTCGTTAAATATTTGCGTTAATCAAAGTAAAATTCTTTGTTAGCTCAGATATTCATTTTACACTCTTCAAGGATATTGCTAATTTCGCTGAAGAATTTTAGTTAACGCCGAATTTTCGCCACTTTTCCGAGCGGAAAGGTCAAGTGTTATCACTGCGGAATAATATTCATTAAATGTTGCGGAAGGAATGGTTTTCACTAATAACAAAAAAATTTAGCTGTAGGCTACTTTATCAGTAGGTACATTCATAGATAGCTATATTCTTTTTCACAATGTTTCATAAACTTGTATGATCATTGATAATAATAAGTTTCTGATACATATTTATCGTTTTATTTTAAGTTTGAGTGGTTTTATACTATTCATATTGTATTTTTAGCCACTTCTTACGACGATTAACAAAATAATGATATGAAAAGGATCCAACTTTACTTACGATAATAATAGCCAAATACATAATGTGCTTTTTACGAGTATAACGTATTTTATAAGAGTTTTCTTTCACAGGAAGTTCTATTACTATAAAAGTAATTAAAATAATAACATAACAGAAAGTTATCATCCTGTAAAAAGGTTCCACATTTTTGTGGAACACATTAAGTATTTATACATTAAAATATAAGCAAAAACTATTAAATTAAAGACTACGAAACTATGCATAGTTCTATTTTATATTTTTACTAGCTGACCCGGCGAACTTCATACCGCCTAAAAATCAATAACTGTTGTGTTAACTTATTAGCGGAATTAATTTCATTTTTTATTTAAGTTAAAATTAATACTCAAAATGAATTAAGAAATGTAATTCACGTGGCAGCAAGGCAATTGCTTTATTAAAGCGAATCGAAATGATTCACGTGGCATTATTGTACTACTTTCTGTTAAAACTATTTACTGGGTGGGTTGCACTTGGGTCGATTCCCTTCATTGAAGCACCTTGTGATATACAACATTTTTCGTTTTGTTGTCGTTAGATATCTTCCCAGTTCCACCGGGCGCATCGAGGAAAAATAAGCCACCATTTCCATCACCAACTGCCTTCATTAACGTATCGTGCACTTCCTTCTGTTGGGGGTACAACAGTGGTACATTCGTTCAAACTGATTGGTTCAATGCACCTTGATCATATTCACGTTCACATACCAATTCTTGATTGAAAGCATCATTCATTGCAAGTTTCATTTCATTCATTGCATTCATGAAGCGTCGATCTGACGTTGTTATTCCTAACTTGACTAACAAACTGCCGCACATGAGGTAACACATGTCTTCGATCAAAAACAAAGCCTGTTTATGTATATCCTCATGCACCTCGAGATCAGGATTCCCTGAACTGACACGAATTCGATGTAAAATGTTTTCTGACATGTCATCTTTGTACTTGTTCCATAGTTCACGTGGATTCGATGGGAAACATGTCGAAATAATGATAGCAAATAATGTGCGTATCAGACTGGAGATGCAGAAATAATTGCTTCAGTGATTGTCATGTCCCAATGAGTATCGTTTTCAAGCAAATTGATCTGCTGACATGCAACACGAATTGTTGGGCACACTACATCATTGACTTGTGATTCAAACGTAGAAGCATTCGTTACCTTTTACATGAACTGTGTAAATGTGACCAAGAGCATCAGTATCAGCACAACCGGATGATCAGTAACCACATCACCGTGCTTCCGACGTGGAAATCTCTTCGACAAAGTGTAATAACGTGGCATCTCAGAGTAGAGAAACGTCCGGGCAAACAGATCGCATTGGCAAATCGAAAAGAAACTGGTCAATGTTGTTGCTGGAGATGTTTCAGCACGTTTGGCAACAATCGATGTAATGAAATAAACTCGTTGATCATTCTCCAGATGCATCGCCAAATCTACAACAATGGAATGTCGTTCATGAATGGGGAATGAGAATATACGCCAAATCGCCTCATTGTAGCTCACCAACTTGATAGCGTGTGATTTCATCGTTTTTTATCTGTAGTTTTAACGCCAAAAACCGCCATATCGCTGACTTTTGTGACAAATTTGCAGATGTATTTGATTGACTTCACCGAATTGCAATAGGTACCCCACATCACAATGCGCCTTGAATGTTTTGAAAAGAAGTGAAGAGAGGCAGCATTATATGTTTAAGAACAAAATAAAAACAATCAGCACATTGACATTTGACGTTTTCAAGCAAACTTCAATATTATACCTACCTACCACAATATTCCTACAGCTCTTTCAAAAGATGAAAATTCGTTCCATATTAAATGTATGAGGAAATGAATTTTCGTCATAACTTTCTTTTTCGTGAATTTTTGCGATGTTTTAATAGTTATTATGTTATCCGAGGCGGAGACAAAAGCAACAAATCAAAATCGGTTCAGCCGTTCTTGAGTTATAAATAGTGTAACTAACCCGACTTTGTTTTATATATTAAGATAAGATTACTTATTAACTATATCTGCGTTATGATTCAAGTGATTATTTATGATTTGTCCATACGTTGAATGGAATGTCGTAATGTCGAGTTTCTCGCATTCTCCAATAAATTCCGTAGTTCTCCAATAATTTCCGTAGGTATACGTAAATAATATATGCACACTGCTCCCATTATTACAGTACGATCATATGCCTGCGCCTGCGTTCTGTATGCAATAATACACGAGATTATAACAAAGCCCCTAACGTCGGACCTTTGTGGAAATATGTCGAACATTATTTAAACAAAACTAATTATAGAAGTTTGCTGCTGGTCATTCGAAGCGAATATTAATATTTTAATTTTTAATTGCTTTTGACCTGACCTGGCTCTCGCCATTGTCAAGTTGGTTTTTATCTTGTACCTTACAATTGAATAACATCCACTGTGTTTTACCGGAGTGTAATACATATTATATAACATTTAACTTTTTCTTGGTAGTAGCTATGATTTTTTTCCATACCGTGGAGCTCTTCTCACTATACTAAAAAGGTAGTTCTAAAGACTTGACTTTTTGGTTTATGTACCTGACTTTTTGGTTTATATGCGTACTTTTTACGAGATATAGATAAGCACAAAGAAAATACAATTCTGTAGAGTTCGTCTACATAATATCACGCTTGTAGCTGTTGAACAATTTTCATTACCATCAATTTGTATTAAATCCTCGGGCCTCGATAAAATTATACCATGTCGTAAATATTCCCATTTTTACATAAAATTTCAAATACATTCGCTATTTTTTAACGTATTTCAAAATAAAGTACTCTTTTTGGCAGCAGACTCTTTCAGACTTTACTATTACAAATCAAAATATATGCAAACTATACGGAATAATGGATAACCTAACATATCTAATAATAATATCTATAATGGATAACCACAAAGTTATTGCTACTTTCAAAAGTAGAAAATATATGCAATTAAAATGTTAAAATTTGGAACGCAAATACAGATAAGTTTTTATAGTCGCTTATCGATGTTTTTTTTCGTGTAAACTGTAATTATTACTTTAAACGAAACTAAAAGAAAACGTATTTAATTGGACAAAGGTGTTAAAAATTCTCTCTTCGCTTTTTATCGTTTATGTAAAAATATTTATTAAAAAGTTGCAAACCCCCTGGCCAATTATTCATATGCAAAATGTTGTTTCATGTAATTATTTTTCCGGGAGCGTTTATGGTGAACTTTTATAATGCATCTGAAAGCGTGATGTTTTCTCTTTCAAATACCTACTATTTAAATCACATATCTCATCGTAATACAAAATGAAATATCTTGACTTTTATGAGTCCGTGTCAGGAAGAAAATAATGGCTTCTAAAAATATTCAAGGGGTTAATTTAATTATGTAATTGACAAGCAATATGATTTCATCCGTTTTTTTTTTTTTCAAAAAAGAATTAGCCTCCCACTTGCCTGCGTTTTTCAATATTTTTAAGGTTGACGTAAACGTCGATGTTTCGGATTGCAGGCTTACAAAAGCGGCGTTTGGTGGTGTTATATGTAGATTACACAGACAAAGGTGTCTGGGTTTTGTCTTGATTCATCTGATCTAGGTTATGGTGTGAGTTTTTGTTCCATTGCTTTGATAAATTGTTTAGAAAAAATAGTTCATTCGGAAATCTGAAAAATGTCAGCCTCCAATTTCCAATATTCCCCTTCAACGTCCCCAACACTCGAGAAGTGCCAAAGTTGGGAAGACAATGGCAATTTATGGCGAAACTGGCTGGACCAGTGGCACTTTTTATTTCATCTGAACTCTGTACCTAAATCATGTTTGCCCTAGGTCACGTAAATTTACCGAGACACTGTTACCGGTAAATCGGTAAAAATATGAAATTCTTTCTAGTCAACCGGTAATTACGAAGATTGGTTTAATTTAATACCAAACCAATATCACATTTATGAGTTGATAATACAATAAAGGTGTGTTGTCAATTAGGCTGAATTTAATTTTAGTTCGGAAAGCTCTTTCCGATTCCTGAACAGTTTTAAAACAGTTATATGCTCTAATTTTATACATTACCCTCCGCATTTTTTCTCATTGTCGTAAATATTCTATTCCTACTATCTTTGCTAAGTTTTTTTTTTTTACCTTCAACCATACTCCAGGAACCGGCGATTGAGTACGTACGATACAATTTTTCTGCAATACCGTTAATTACGAAACGTTTACCGATAAACCGGTTTACCTGAAACCGGTAATACGTGCCCTAGTTTTACTCTTCTAACAAAGTTTGCTATTCCAAAGGGACTACCGGCCTTGCGGATTCTTTCTGCCCTTGGTGCTACTCGTATCGAAAAACTGTTCTGTTTAATTGAATTGGATTTGATTGCTGCAAAAACGTTTTTCTTTGCGATCCACACAAACAGCAAGGAAGACTAAAGTTTTTTTCTTGAGAACCAGCGAAGTGAGCCTTAAAAGCTGTTCATAATTTCAACTTTATAATGTTCATTTTTATTTTTTTTTCATAAAATATACGCTATAGTACGTAATTTGGTCGCTAGTTGAAAGATATAGGTTATGTGTCACAAGTAATAATTGTTGAAAGCTTATCGTAGTCACAAGGCATGAAATCGGTTAGTCAATGAAACTAGGTTGATTAATAAGGTAAGTTAGATTTTTTTATGCGTTTTTTTATCGTTAGTTGTTAGTAAAAACCTTATTTATTTATGGTAGGTTTATAGATTGCGTACGTTTGAAAGTGTTAACCGGTGTTTTGGCGCCCTTTAGATTTTTTATAAAATATGGCGCAGTGCGCATATCCATTCTTAATTATTTTCATATTTTTTATATCAATATTCCCGAGTTAAATAAATCATATAACAAAAAAATCTCCCATAATGTTATTAATATTATTAGAGAACACAAAATATTTTGATACCTTTTAACTAGAAGTCCATAAAAAGGGGTTGTAAACATTTCGATTTTTGATGTTCGATCATTATAATAATGGAAATGTCCATTAGTCCGGCTTCACAAAACGTGCTACCTACGTGGATTATCCATTTCGGGACGATTTTCGCGGAAGGATCATAAAGATATTTTTAAGTACATCTATTTCCTACATTATGAGATCACAATATCACAAAAAACCTTTCTTGATTAGGGATGTAACGATATATCGGAAAACCGATAAATATCGATATATCGACCCCCAAAAATATCGATAAAGACGATAAGCCGATATCGATATATCAATATCGAAAAACTCAATATATCGTATCGAAATATCGAAAAACCCGCCCAAATTAAAATATCCACAAAATTGGGTAAAATGCTATTACTGGCAACACTGACCGTTGACCACTATAACTCAAAGCAGAAACTGGCTAAAAGGAAGCAGACTATTAAAGTTACTATTTTTAAGTTCGACAGCTGGTACAAAATACTAGAATATTTAAAAAAAAACACATTTTATATATTTATCCAAATTTTGTAATTATTCGCATAGGTAAATATAAAAAAATATATACATATATAATCGATAAACTTTTGATATAACTAAAACTACATTGGTTTTCTACAACCTTTTAAAAAAATAAGAAATATCGATATATCGGCCTACTAGACCGATATATCGATATTTTTAAAAACCTAGCATCCCTACTCTTGATCCCCCTCAGTAGTTATCTTTTTCAACGCCACGATTTTAGTGATTTATATAAAATAATAAGTTACTTACAACATTTCCAGTTTGTTGCTTTAGTAAAACACACATCTTTCTCTTTTAATATTTCCATAAACGCTTTAAAGAAAGAAAGTGATATTTTCATTTTATAAGAATTTTTCCCCCAGCAACACTTTTATTTACAGCTCATATTTCTTCCCGAATAGGATCTAACCTCCCCGACATAAACAACATTTTAAAATTATGACGTACACAACAAAACCACCGAATGAACGCAAATAAACTGTAAGTAAACTAGGATGGGTCTATTTTTGTCGAAACAAAAGTTTTAAATGCTTAATCAAAATATTAATTTTACTGCGACCATAATTTTTTTCTTTTTTATTCATTTCCTTCAGTTGTAAATATCAACAGAATGTACTTATACCGCCACTTATTTATTAGAAAATTATTACGGAATGAAAAGTTTAAAGAATGATTTCAACACACATTTATATTTGTGGTATGAAATCCTAAATCAGACTTCGTGCCTTTACTACTTTTTTTAAATTGTGTTAAATTCATATCATCAAATGTCTAATTTAGTATAAATATGTGAAAAAACGAACGTAGGTAATACAATCAATATACCTAAGCTCTTGGAGTAGTCAATAGGTGAAACCAGTAGATGAATTTATTCTGAAAATTCATTATATCTAATTTAATTATCTTCCACCAACAATTTACTGTACAAACGTAATATATTCAAATAAAACAAAAATGTTTTTTATTGGGCCTTCTAATTCGCCTTATTTAAAATCTGCTCACCCCAATGTAAACAAATATAATATTTTAATGCCCTTAATTTTTTTATTATTTACCTGAAATTGGTCGTTGTTCCAGCGAGGCGAAACAATTGAGTGTCGGAAACAAAAACTTATTTCATATTCTATGATCATTAAAAATTTAATTTTGAGATATTTTATTTGATTTTAATACGGGATTCGTAAAAAAGGGTACTCTGGCGACGATATCCGCCGTTATTTCCCGTATGAATTTTTATTTTACGATTCTTAGTAGCTCGCTGTTCGGAGCAGTAAAAAGCTCTTAAACATAGGAATAAAATTTTAATCACCGAGAGCTTTTATCGCGCGAATAAAAAAAATGCCAAGAATGTTTTAATGTTTGTTTTTCCCCGAGTAATGCTGATGGCAGATTGCTGATGGCCTCAGTCTACAATGTTCAAGTTTGATGCTTTGCTTTTATTTACATCATTTTAAACACTCTGTTGGATCATTGTGCTTTTTATGCTAATGTGATGTCCTTTGTTGCCACCGTTCTAAAACAAACGTATTTATCCTTACCGAAATATAATCGCACAACCGACATGTTCCCAGTATTTTTTGCTCTCTAAAACTGGAACGCTGCTAACGAGTTTGATGTAAAAATATTAATAAGAACATTCGTATGATAATGACACAAATGTTCCTTCGTCAGCCACCCCAAATTTAACCATCAAACGTTTTAGTGTCTAGATTCGAAAGAAAATGGCTTTATTATTGAAAATTTTAAGAAATACATCATACTTTATATTATTATAATATCTCTGATGTCCTCCCCAGAGACATTCGTTATATGTAATTACTGGGACCAGTATTCTCCAGTACTAAGCATGCTTATTGAAAGATTTAGGTTCTTTCAATCACAATTTATTGACGTATTATTATACTTATAGTTCGGAGGACTGACGTTCTTTCTAACTGAAAGCTAGGTTTTATCTGCTGAGCTCTAGAATTATAATGACTGCCCATCTACCTTCGGCTCATCTCGGAAACGAGACCATTTGACTTGATACAACTAAAGTTATGTGAGAACTATTCATAGACTAATTATGATACATTAAATTATGCTCACAGCTTTGTCTTAAGATACTAAATTCAAAGTTCTATCAGAATGTACAGTTTACTGGTTTATAAATCCTTAACAAAAATTGCATATTTTTGGCACTACTTTCGAAATGTATAATTCCTTCTCCGCCAATGAATTATGAAAGGAACGTTTGCGGGATAACGAATAATTGAAAGGCAGAAATTTATTTAAATATTACAATTTGAGGTTTTACCCATACAGTTAAAAATAACAAAAAATAATTAGAAATGTATTGTTATGGCCGAGACGCTTTGGAATTGCAGCGGGATGGATCTCTCTTGGCTCTTTCGTGCTATATGAAGTGCTATTTTTAAATCCTCCACAAAGCAACCCCAAAGGTCACACAGGCTCATTATTTTTCTTAGGGCCTCCTGTGTGGAGCTAATGTAAAAAAAAATATAGTGTTAAGATTTTTAGACATTTAAAATAGGTACCTAAATCAATTTGTTATTATCTGTAAATATTCCGTTTATATTATAGCATTGAGAAATTGAGACCCCTAATTTTTTTGCGATCTGTGCCTCACACAATTTATTTTCTAAATATATGATTTTACCGAAAATATTATTAAATCACCTTTAAACATCATGTGCATAAAAATAGGGGAGTGTTAAATAAAATCATTTAAATAAGTCGTCTCAATGTAGCACAAACACATTTTTTTATAATGACGTCGAACCTTGAACAAAACAGCTGTCACAATAATTAAAACTAAAGTACTTGCTGAGCTTTTGATACTCTTGTGTAGCTTTATGTTACTGGTGTACGTTATGTATAATATAATAACAAAACTCCGAGATTATATATATTATATGTAGGGTATGTTATATTTAAGGTATCATCACTATTGGCTCTTCAACCTCTGGTGGGTCTTGGCCTCCTCAAGAGTCAAGAGTCTTCCTCCACTCATCTCGGTTTTGTGCCATCTCTCCAGTTTAGAAGCTCCAAGATAGATATGTCTTTGAGGACGTTGTCGCTCCATCTAAATCTTGGTCTTCCCAGGCTCATTCGCCCTATTGGTCTTGAGTTCATGAGGGTCTTTGGTGCTTGATGCTCGGTCATTCTCTCCATATTAACCAGCCACCGAAGTCTTCCCAGTTTTATAAATTTTGCGACGTTTAGCTCCTTAAACAAAGTATAGAGCTCATTGTTATAACGTCTGCGCCAAAATCCATTTTCTAGAACCGGTCCGAAGATGCGCCTCAAAATTTTCCTTTCAAAAACGTCCAGTGCTCGCTCATTCTTCTTAGTTAGTACCCAAGTCTCAACTGCGTACGTAAGTACTGGTCTGATAAGTGTTTTTTACACTAATATCTTCGTGTTTCTGGACAGCAGTCTGGATTTTAATTGGTTTTTTAGGCGGAAATAACAGCGATTTCCGTTCACTATGCGCATCTGGATCTCCTCTGTGGTATTATTGTCGTTTGTTATCAGGGAGCCTAGGTATGTGAATTTTGGTACCGTTTCGAAATTTTGGTTTCAACATGAAATTTTTTTTTTACAGATAGTAATTTTTAAAATTGATTAACTTTAAAATTAAATGGGAGTTTTACGAAATAAAAACATGATAACAATCAATATAGTGGTGAGTTATTTAACGTTACTCTGTTATTCTTAATGTTGATGGTTCTGAATTCCCACCATTTTACCATGTGCAATTAAATAATAGTTCTATCTGTATACAAGTTTGGCACAGTTTCTGCGTCAGCATCGATATATCCAGCACGTTCGAATTACCCCCTGAATCCGGAGCTCGTATTGGAAAAGAATGCACTTCCATTAGTGTTATTTGAAAGTCGTAGTTGTTAACGACGAGGGCAACAATAGCGTATTGTTACTTCATCGGTATTGACACGTGACTCGGCACATTCTGCTTTGGTACCTACAAAACTACAAAGCTGAGCTAACACATTGTGGTGCTACTGCCAAAAGTCGGTAAGTCCAGAAATATTGTTAAATTTGTCTAAAAAATTGGCTTTCACACAACAAAAATATTTTGCTCCTGGATCAAAGTATATAATAATTAAGTTGATGCACCGCGTCAAAAAGAAGATGATGGAGAGATACGAAATTACGAATGTTAGAGGAGAGCACTATCATTTAAAGTGACAAAATCGATGCGAAAATTGTGAAAATGTTTAATAAAACACGACTCGTTTAAAATAGAGCAAAAATCTTGCGGGCATTGTCTTAAACAGCATTTAAAGAAACACTGTGACTTTTTTTTTATACATATAGCTTGTAAAATAACTGAAACAAACGTGTTTATAATAATTTTTGGAGCATACTTTGCGATTTTTTTCTATCGAGAGAATTTTATATAATTTGCGTTTCGGCGCGATGAATGTCTAGATATATCTTCAAAAATAACATGTATTTTTTTTAGAGCTTAAAAACTTCAGATGTTTAAGGGAGGTTTGCAAGAAATCGGTAGAAATTCGGGTGATGGCGTCTTAAAAGATGACGATGAGGTTAAAATTCCCGTTTAACACCAGCCGCCTGTTTTAATTTATTCCTCAAAAAACATTGTGATATATTTAAAACTTCTTTACGCACGATTGACTTGGGGAGTAAGCTGGTGAATGCGTGACGAGAGCGTTACGAAAGTGTGATCGGGCACGGTCGGGCTTTTACGCACGCTTGACTTGGGGAGTAAGCTGGTGAATGCGTGACGAGAGCGTTATGAAAAGTGTTATCGGGCGAGGTGAACGGAAGGGCCTTTAGGCACGCTTGACTTGGGGAGTAAGCTGGTGAATGCGTGACGAGAGCCTTATGAAAAGTGTGATAGGGTGAGGCGAACGGAAGTTGAGAGGGAGATATAAGTTAGTGAAGTTTTACTTCAGTCGTATGGTCTAAAGCACACTCGTTTTTTTTAATTATTTTGCGAAGCTCTGGCACAGATATTTAAACGTTTTACGATCATTTTTTTAAGAAGTTATTAATATTCTTCAAAAAATATATATATTTTTATTTATTTAAAACTAAAATCGAAAAGGTGTTCATAAATAGGAGATTTTGAATTAGTGGCAATTTTTATAGGCCTGATGCTTTATTTTTTTCTGCACTTAAAAAAGGACTAATCAAAAAAATACAAAATTATTTGATAGGCAAAAATATTTGTTGTAGGTACTTGTAGTTTTTCATTAAAATAGGATTTTTTTTAAAACGTGTTTTATTTTATTTTGCTAATCTCTGGCACAAATATTTAAATGTTTACGGTCATTTTTTAAAGAATTTATTTCCACATTATATAAAACTATGTATATTCGAAAAGGTGTTCATAAATAGGAGATTTTGAATTAGTGGCAATTTTTATAGGCCTGATATTTTATTTTTTTCTGGACTTACAAAATGACTATTAAAAAAATACTCGATTATATTTAAAAGGAAAAAATAAGTGTTCCACTCACAGATTTTAATTAAAAAAATTAAATAAGTATCTTAAATATTCCTAAGCGATATAATTTTCAAACCAAATTCGCATGATTTTGCATTGTTTGGTAGTGTATCACCTTAAGAATCATTTACATTAAAAAATTTGAGCAGATACATAATTTGAGTATCTAAGATAAATCATTTGAAGGGATGAAGAAGAGATTAATTAATATTTCGCACAACCACAATCACACTGCCGTAAGTTTTGTAACTCCACTACGTACATTTCGGGAATATATATCTCTACTAAACAAGATTTTGATATGTGTATTACAATGTGTCATAATTATTTTATATAGTGTATCAGTAAATATCAGTTTATCACGATTTTATATACTTACCTACACGAAAAAAACCTTTTTTTTTTCAATTGTCTTTCATTAATATGTCGACAAATAGCGTTTATTAAGTGAATTTGTTCCCATTTTAATATCTATTGTATATCTAATTTTCTTTAAAATTTAAAAAAATAATTTTAAAATGTTTTTGTGGCATTCTCAATTTTTACAAAAAGCCAAGAAGTCTTTTGAAGATTGCTGTCTTTGCTTTTATAGCCCGCAATATAGGCCATTTGCCTAAAATGTAGAGTTGCCAGCTTTTGGCAATGACCCCCCTATACCTATATGGATACTAAACCGGGCCAAACGTACCTCTGCTCACAAGCCAAGCCGGGCTAATCTTACCTATAATGAATACAAAGTATTGTGGTGCGAAAGTTCTACGGAGCCAATTTCCACCTTTTTCCAAAGCTTGTTAACGTCACATATAATGCGTGTCAAAGGATAATTTGTATTCTAAAGATTTTTTTTAATACTGGCGTAAAAAGTAAACAGCCACTTATTCTTTTCTGTAAGAATACTAGAATTTTTTGTCTTGGACTTTTTACTTTTTAATTCCTTTGTTTAAATTATTTTAAAAATAGATACATTTGGTGGATTTTACTTCGCCCAGTTTAATTTAATTTATTTAAATTTTTTACCTTTTTTTTGTTATTTTACCCCCAAAGGGCTTTACGTAAATATAGGTAGGTAATATTACTTTAACTGTGAGAAATAATTTTGAACATTAGAAAGAAATAATAAAAATAAAATATGAAAAATACATACATGAAATAAAAATATCAATTAGATCAAACATTTAAAAAAAATACTGTTATCAGGTTAACAAAGAGAAAACCGAAGGTTTAAGAATAGTTTGGGAGTAGATCGACATGATATCGATCGACATAATTAATATGATCGACAAAATTCACCAAGTTAACATTAAACATGTCAATAATTATTAGGCTTATGTATACTGCACTAGAATGTACTAAAATGGGTAAGAATAAGTTTATAAGTTGCAGCAGAAGTTCGGAACTATTTAATTTGGAATAATATATTTGTAATATTATAATAGTTGCTATAATGATATCATTGTAGTATTGTAGAAATCTTGACATTCATTTGTCACTAACAGAAACTGTTGATTCGTAAATTCGTTATATTATTTCGTGTTGCTATTAATTTATATTTTTAGCTGAAGCACTCGGCGTTGCTCGGGCTTTATTCTGCTTAAAGCGATGGGGTTTTTCAAAATCGTGACCGTCCTCTTGCTTTGAAAGTCAACTGTGCAATTTTTTTTCAATCTTGGAATAAAATTGTAGACTTTCCCCCCGCCACTTTTTTATAAAAATAGAAAGATAATCTAAAACATTACGACTTATTCCATAGATTATTTGGGACCGAGCCGATTTCAGCTTGTTGGAACAGTTACCATTCAAATTACAGCCAATGATTTTTTCATACAATTTATTCAGACCCTTCCTTATTCGGTGAATTTGTCCACATCTGCGTACGGATTTAGTCCGAACTTGACAGCTTTGTCGAGGCTCTTAACATACTTATACAAATACAGTAATTCCCCGAGTTACGTAAATAGTACTTTCCGTAGACCTTTACTTAACTTGAATTTTACTTAAGCCAAATTGAATGCTACGTAGCGATGATAACCATAAAATCAACTAACTACTCACCATGAACGCCGTGTAAACTAGTACTGATAGACTTAAAATGTATCTAATTAAATGAAAACAATATTAGCGAAACTCAATCGAAAATCTGGAAACATAAAAATTCAAAAAAGATATTGTCATCTATCGAACCCTCGAAAACCTATCGAACTCGAACCCTGGAAAACAGAAAAAAGACAATGGTCGCAACTGGGACTCGAACCCAGTTGCGACCATTGTCTTTTTTTTCTGTGTCTTGTTCTCTTTCGTATTTTCGTTTAGATTATTATTGTTATCTTCTTCTTCAATGATGTATTACTTTGAAGGGAATAACCTTCAAAAGATTTAAAAAGAGGGTTTTTCTTACAAAAAATTGAATATTCATTTAGACTTCTATAAATAGTCAATAGTTCCATAAGAATTAATTCGGATACATTTATCCGAGACGCCATCCAGGTTACAAACCAAGAATGATTGTTTCCAATAAAAAGGGTAGTTGCCCGTAATATGGAAAAATAATTAGTTAAAGATAATATTGTTTATTCTATTATTTGAAATAAAAGAACAAAGAAATTACATGTGCCTATAATAATAATAATATATGCTGATTTATATAATATGTAATAATAATTGGATGATCTGTACCGCAAAATTACACCAAGGGCGCTGTATAAATAAATATATAATAGAATTGATATAACTGGCTTCAAACTAAGATTTGTAATTATAACTAGTGACTTACAGCTAGTGACTTACTACTAAGACTTACATTACACTAGTGACTTACTACTAAGACTTATTAAGATTTGAAACCAGTGACTCAATGACATACATCAACTGTGACTTAAAGTAAGAGATTTACAACTAACTTATGGACTTTCATTTAAAAATACTTGATTTGGGTTTTGTCAGGGTTGTCAGTGATAATATTAAAAACCAAACAACAAACAAAACTCTGTAGGTACAAGTACAAATACGCAACATGGAAAGAAGTGAGTTTTTGCTGCGAGTCGAAGTAGTTTAAGGATTTTATATATGAATAAAATAACATGCTGATTTAAAATAGTACCTATTACAGAAAAGGAAATTGTATATTATTCGTGTACACTTAGCACTTGTCTTATTGCGGTTTGAAGGAAACAGTCCATCTAAGATGTATGGACGCGCGGTGCCATTCGACTACAGCCTGGACGAGAGTGTTCTCGGATTTCCGGAAGTGCTGGCTATACTCTGTGGCACATCAAAGCAGCGCAGTACCTATAAAAATCTCAATAAAAACTGCAATTCAGCTATCCTCTGATTAACTTAGCCTTCATAATTATAAGTCACGCCTTTTTTCTTTTTTAACGCGGTGACGGTTTACGAATAGTAACCGTGAGCAATTAGACCTTAGGCCCATTATCCTATCTCCTATTTTATCTCAATCCTTTAACAATAACCCAGTCCCTTTTGTAAAATCATCATAGTTGTCATTGGATATGTGTCTATGTCTTCTGATTCTACAGTGTGTCTCCCCAGGTATCTGAGCCTAGTTCCCACCAGGGCGGAACATTGGCACCATAGGTGAATTGGAGTCTCTTCATCCTCTTCACATTTTCTGCATCTATTGGTATTTTTTGCACATATTTTCTAATCCCAAGAGCTGCATGTGTCTCCTGAGATGGCAGTGTCCCGTTAGTAGTCCTACCAGTTCACCCAGCGAGTTTCTGTCCATACCGAGTAGTTTTCTGGTCCGTGTAGGATGTGGTCTCTCCCATTCCTTCCGGTGCTGGGATTTGACCCACCTTTCAATACGTAATTTGGTGCGGCAAGCTGCCACTCCTACGGCCGGCTCCGATCCCGCAAGCGGTGCTGTCGCCCCTTTGCTAGTTCTTCAGTCCGCTCGTTGCCCTCAATACCCATGTCCTGGAACCCAGAACAGGGTTATTTTATTGATGGCAGCGAGTTCTGTAACAATATTCCTGCATTCCATCACCAGTCTGGAGTCGCATCGGTTACTTTCCAGTGCCTTTAGGGCTACCTGGCTATCAGAACATGTGCTTATCTTCTTTTTTCGTATATTGTAAAGGGTGACTCTCGACCAATGTAATGATAGTGTTTGTAAATTTCCACAACCTTTTGACCCTCATCACCGTTACATGTACCATCACGCAGGTTACACTTTACTCATCAGTCATCAGTCATCACCCAGCTGCGGTCTAAAGTGATTGCGCTAATACCCGCTGTAAGCTTAACCTCGTTAGCTTCGCCGTGGGCACAACGACCCGAACAAAGAAACAGTAGAAGCAAAAATACAAACAGGTGGAAGAGGAAATCCTCGACTGAAGGCGCCTTTAGTAGGTAAAGAGCGAGCTTTTTCCAGCAAAACAAAGGGGGTAATTAGCCTTATGACACTTACCTGCGGGAAATAGTAAAACCCGCTTTATTAGCAGTAACAGCACTGGTAATACTGTTACTACTGATTTCGGAAACTGGTTAACTCTTTGAGAGAATGGAATTGGTGTTTCTGAGATAGAGAGAAAAACTAAAGTTCTCAGTTTTAATTGCATAAATAATTTATTTTTAAATGAATGATAGAATAGTTTTAAATAAACTGTATATTTAACAAGTTATTAAATCATATTCATTGTTCGTCGTATTAGTCGTAGATATCGGGTTTTTATATTTATTTTTTTATTATTTTTTATACGAACTCCACGCAGGAGGCCCTGAGGAAAATGATTTATCTCAGGGCTTATGTCATCTTTTGGGAAGCTTTGTGGACATTGTTCTTGAAGAGAGGAAGGAATGAATAGTGTAGTAGGGAGGAAACACAGAAGCCGGCAAATCGTTCCACAGCCGAGCTATTCAACTCAAGAACAAATGTTTAGCATGTTTCCCGACTATGCGACGGTGCCGAAGAGATCAATGACGTCAGTTCCTCGGGGTATCTTCCATTGAAATACCGGTAGTACTAGGTCACATAATATATCCACGCTGCGGTACATGCGATTCCTATTATGCTAAATAAAGTTGTTTTTTTTTCATCTCTTAATAATAGTATCCAAAAAATTTTTTTTTATGGCGAACCTTCACAAAACAGCGCTATATAAATTAACTGTTCTTACTTTTTTACTTATTTTTTTTAAATATTAGCTACACTCCGCAAAATAATTTCCGTCATCTTTGAGGATTCTGTGTGGAGGGTTTTTTTTAGAGATGAAACGGATAGTTGTTTGGCCGGATACGGATAGCTGTTAATGTCGAAATATTTGGCAATATTTCGACATTAACAGTGAAAATAATAAGTTTGCTGTTTGTTTGTTGTGCCGACTTCAAATTTCTCGTGGTGGTGAAGGGAAAAAGGCAGGTACATGTTATTTTTTGTTTATAGTTAAATTAATAAATTATTATTAGTTGAATAAAATATGAATTAATATGGCTTTTTTGTTACTTTTTCGACATTAAATAAAAGCCGTCATAATTATAAGCCATTTTATTGATATTTACCTGACAAAGATTAATGTATTGCATTTTATTATAGGAAATTGTCGTAGTTTTTGAAAATCCGGTATCTGGCCGGATATTGAGTTACTATCCGGTATCCGGCCGGATAGTAAATTTAGGCCGGATAGACCGGATACCGGATAGTTACCGGATATCTGTTTCATCTCTAGTTTTTTTTAAGGAAGGAAGAGGAGAAAGCTCTGGGAAGGAAAAAGGTATCGAGGGTGGTTAGGAATCTGGGGGTCAGTGTGTCCTGGAGTAACAGGCGTTTAAATTCATCCCTCCCTCTGCGATGCAAGGCAATGGATCGAGAAAGTCCTGCCGGAGAGGTAAAAACATCTTCCTCAACTAGTCTCTCCAATTTTGGCCCGGTTTTAGGTGGACAGATGCATCCACCCCCAAGACAATACTCACCCCATGACCCCGGCCACCATTGCTAAGTCACCAAACGTAGGGAACCATTTGGGGTGACCTGCGGCATAAGTGTTGATTTGATTGACGGCGGCGGTACCCGTACCCGCTGCCCAAATTTTATTACATATCTTATTTCATTTTATCATTATCTTATACATATAAATCTCGTGTCACAGTGTTTGTTGTCGCACTCCTCGGAAACGGCTGGACCGATTTTTATGATTTTTTTATGTATATTTGATAGGTATGAGAATAGGTTTTAAAGTATATTTCATAACGCTAGGTCATTGTCATTAGGGTGTCCCTATCCAGAATTCTTTTTTTTTAGTATTTTTGTATAAACAAATTTAACCGTCTTTCGTATTTCAAACAGAACGAAATTATTGATGTTGTTAAATGACAGATGGCGCTACGTCCGCCTCATAGAACCTTCATCCACACATGCACAAGACATTTACGAGAAGCGTTGCGTCATTTAGATATTTACACTCAATTGCTCTTCGAAATTTATATTCAAATTGATTTTCTTTATTTCATTTTCCTACTTGAGTTGGTGTTTTTTTGTTTTTATCGGCGGTCATCGTCTACAGCGCTCCATTCCTCTTTCTGTCATAGATCCCATCCCCACACACTTACAATACATTCCTTATTTTTTATTTAACAACAAAAATATTCACTAGAAATAATTTTTATGGCCGAACAACGTTTGTCTTTTCGGCTAGTTTTATAATAAAGTCGAACATTATCTGCGCCTTAGTACCGATCGCAATATCCAGCCTAAATAAACAACGTTCCTGTCTTTTGCCTCTTATTATTTTCGTAAGTTGCTAATAGCGAACATTTGTTTCTGACAAAATGAAGTCTCTATTTCGCCCAAATCATGCGAAATGATTATTTAGTTTCCTTCTGGAATGCCTAATTCCCGTTCTGCTTTTTGAACTTTTCATTCCTTAATGTTTATTTTTCCAGTCACTCGACCCATTTCATGACAGTTATTATGTCATATTTTTTGTTATTTCTTGAGCATATCTATTGTCCCGTGTAATTTATTTTTGTAGTTGGGTATTTGAAAACATTACCCCATTCATTTCAATAAGATTATATTGCATTTCGGCTGTGAATACAAAGAAGGAAATAAACTCAAGTTTTTTCAAATTTCATTCTTTTACTTTACATTATCTTCTTCAAAATGTGTATCTGATGAAAATTATCGTTCACTTAAAATCCACACTTAGGCCCAGTTGTTTCACAGAAATTGAGGTGTGACAAAGTCATCAAATGGCCATCAGCGCCATTTTATTTTTTTGATATTTCAATGGTCGATTGAAACCGAAGCGCCGATTCTAGGTGCGTTTCATATTTCTATCAAATTGTAACTGGCAAGCTTAAGAGGGTATTACCAGAGAAAACTAGAAATATGTCATTTTCAAATCAGATTTTAGACGTATTGACTCTTTTCCACAAAAAATTATAAATGGATTTCGAAAGATTGTTCTTTTATCTAGCATTCGCATGTAATAAATTTTGAGAATTTTTTAAAAATTTTTTTTGTGGGTTTCTTCATTTACCGAGAATGCTAAATGCAATGCTAATTGTAAAATTAAACGATCGAAATTTAAAAATTTCTATGCATTTGACCGTTTACTTTTACAATTAGCATTGCATTTAGCATTCTCGGTAAATGAAGAAACCCACCATTAGTGTAATAAGGTTATTCCATAGGTCGTTGGCAGATTTGTTAAATTTTCAAAAAAGATTTTGTATTATACCACACACATTTAAAATAATATAATCATGCAGTAAAATAAATCAATACATTATCTAGCAAACGCATGTTTTAGAATTTTAATTTTAGTTTCAATAAAATCATTAAAAAATATGTACGTACATGTGTTTCTTGACGAAAATTGGTCCATTTGTGTATTTATTTGCGCACTTACAAACTAGTATATTTCAGATTTTTTTAACATTCTTATTAAATTTAGACATTATTGAAAAATGATAAATACTTTTAATCAAAAAATAACTACAAAAAATACATTATTTTAATAGTTTTATCATCACGCCTTTCAGCATTTTTGGATGAAGGTATAAATTAAAGCTAATTTAGATTGAAATAAATTCGATATTGAGTTATAATTTTAAAAAGCTGGTACGGAGAATAATTAACCTTTCTCATTGTAACCGCCCTGCACGATCGTAAGAACAACTTTCGACGAAATGTGGATTTTCGTCCGCTGGCTGGTTAAACGCTCTTAACAACACGATAGTTGTCCTCTTCTGCTGATCGGCATTTAACGAGGACCTTTCAATTGTCAAAAAACACAATGGCGCTGAATGGTCATTTGATGACAATGTTACATTTGAAGTTCTGTGATACAACCCATCCTTAGAAACATACTTTTGAGTCATGGTTCAGTTAAATTAATTCATTAAACCTTTTCTAGGATTAATCGGTATAATACTGGTTATTTGTGAAGGTACAGATGACTTAGTTAAATCCATGCTTTTTTTGGTAAAACCTATGCCCCATTTGTCAAGTATCGGTTACATTATCAGATTGAATATAATATGGACTCGCCATGATATCTGAAAGGATACAAGGTTCACACAATTTTCCAATGCAGATTAAAATAAAATAAAATAATGTGAATACCGTCCAAGTGCGCCAATTGCTCCCAACCGCCTGGAGCTAATGAGACTATGGCATCCCCAATGGGGGTATGCTGTGAGGCGGAAGGAGGTCGGGAGGGGAAGGAGATGGGTAAGAAGAAGGTAAGGAAGCACCTAGCTATTCAGGTCACCAGACCAACGGCTAAAGCCATTTCAAACAACGTTTCAATTCTGAATGGTGATTTTACACGTATACTGAGAGTATCCTCCTCTCTGAAAGTGCCGCAAATATACCTTATATTAGTTTAAATTATTAAAATGTGAAATAACGCAATTTAATCGAGTAAAATTTACTTGCGCACTCTGGGATTGCCCGCGACCTTCGGATTGCTATTTGAAAGACCTCGGAGGCCGTCAAACAGTTTAAAAAATTGTATTGCGGTATAGCCCCTTCTGCCCTTTTAAGGTCCATCTTATTACGTTTATTTATCGTAGAAATAATGTCCCTTACCCTAAAAAGATAAAAAATATTACGCATGTTTGATCAACTTGTCCTAGAATTTTACAGGAGTGTGAAAGGATGTATTTTTCTTGCTCTGAGATTTTACCATTCTTTTCATAACTGCGCTAAAACTAGAAACTGCTCTCAGTGAAACCGCAAATATAATTATCGTAGTTATAACTTCAGTCTGCTTATAATCGTATAATTTATCACTTCAATGAACATAATTGCCGAATGCTGGAGAACCATTTAAATATGATTCATTAATCAATTTCACTTGTTTAATAAATCATTTCTCTTTCAATTATTTCACTCTTTCCAGCATCTTTTATCTTTTTCACTCTAACACTATTGTGGTTTTGAGTCTGTTGAAATGTTGAAAAAACGTGTTTTTATATTGAAAAATGCTCGAATTATAATGGTCAACCAAAGGATTATAGGCATTCGCACACCACCCTTAGAACCACCTCCCAAAAATTAATCTTAACCCCTAGTGCGCCAAGAAACCCACAGTGGATTTGTTGGTGGCTCACCGCATTTGCCTCGATTTCATGGTATTTTGAACTCTAAAAAATATTCCTAGCATACTTAAATTTATGTTATTCGCTTGGCAAGGAAATGATGTATCTTAACATTATTCTAGCTTCTCGTTTCGTCACTTGCAATATATTTATTTTATCTTAAAAAAAACGCTTCGCAATGTTCGATGATAATGTCATAATACCAATTGTCAAAATGACTTATGACTGATAAGTTTTAAGATTTTCACGGCCAAAAGCATTTTCGTTATTTGTTTTTGGGGTGTTATGCCGTGTTGCGCTACCTCCTTCTTTAGCCAACGTTTCGGACATCGTTGCAGTGTCCATCATCAGGGCAGATCCGGCAGATCTGACACATCTGACACATCTACCGGATCTGCCGGATCTGCCCTGACTTACTATATTTTCTAGTAAAATAAATATTCTTCACAAAAAATAAATCATAAGTCATTTTCGTTATTTGTTTTTGGGGTGTTATGCCGTGTTGCGCTACCTCCTTCTTTAGCCAATGTTTCGGACATCGTTGCAGTGTCCATCATCAGGGCAGATCCGGTAGATGTGTCAGATGTGTCAGATCTGCCGGATCTGCCCTGATGATGGACACTGCAACGATGTCCGAAACGTTGGCTAAAGAAGGAGGTAGCGCAACACGGCATAACACCCCAAAAACAAATAACGAAAATGACTTATGACTTATTTTTTGTGAAGAATATTTATTTTACTAGAAAATATAGTAAGCTCAAGAATATTGTATGTCTTTAGCTTAGCTTAGAATATTTATTTTTATTTATTATTATTTTATTTTATTAGCTCGCCGTTATATTAAAAATTAGTATCCTGCTGGCCGCGCCATTACGATTTATGTGCTTTTGTTCGATATCATCATCATCATCATTACATAGTATAAAATGAAGTCGCTCAAAATGTATGTGCGCGTTAATCTTTTAAACTACGCAACGGATTTTCATACGGTTTTCACCAATAGATAGAGTGATTGAAGAGGAATGTTTATTTGTATAATACATGTAAATTATATTAGAGAAAAGCCGAGAAATTCAAAGAAAACATATTTTTGTGCGATTTAAAACGGCTGGCGGGCCGTAGGTACTATAGCCACTTTTGAAATTCGTTCTACGGAAGAAATTGGAAAATAGATGTCCTAGAGTAAGTAGGTATTTGATTTTCCCTTTTCAAATATCCAGTGTTGCATTGCAAGCATTGTATAATTAGTGGCGAGTTAATTAGTTTATATGTATAATACATGCTTATTATAGTAGAGAAAAGCCGATAAATTCAAATATTCAATTCAGGCAGCGGGCAGCTGGCAAGCGGGTGGTGTGGATTTTATAAAGATTGGGTAATGGCGTTGTGTTTCGTTAGCCACAGCAACGTGTGGCCGGGTCTGCTAGTGTTAAATATAGTGTACAGTGGTTTATAAACTAGTTACAAAAAATAATAATAGAAAATAATTTTATTTATTTATTTATTTATTTAACGCCCAATGGGCTTTTACATTTTGGTAGTACAAATAATTCATGACAGATTATTTAACATATTATACAGAAATAATAAAAATAAAATTTGATAAAAAAGCACACAAGTCATAAAAATACAAAAATACAGCGATTTCATAGGTTTTCAGAAAAACAGATAGGTGTAGGAATAGTTTTGGAATAAGTTTTTTACAAGATCAACAAATTTTGCCAAGTTTATGTTAAATATGTCAATATCACCTAAGTACTGATTTCCCATAGTGTGAAATCGTTGTATCGGAGAGTGGGCAATGTAGTTCCGCTTATGAATGCTACAGTAGAATAGTGTATTTTGTCGTGTAGTTACTGTCGGTATTCGTAAGTTTATGAGTTGCAGTAGTTCGCAACAGTCAAATTTAGAGTTAAGTATTTTGAATAAAAATGTTAAGTCGTTTATTTTACGTCTGTCTTCTAGTGTGTGTATTTTTAAAACATTTAATAATAAATTATATTTCAAGTCTTCTAGTGGGATATTTAATTTAAAATTTATAAAACGCAGAAAGTTTCTTTGTATTCGCTCAATGTTATTAATGTGAATTTTGTAAGATGGAGACCAAACTACCGAGTTATATTCCATTACGCTTCTAACTAGAGATACATATAATATATATTTTTTTTTTATTTTAACTTTATGAGTAAAACCTCAAATTGTAATATTTAATTAAATGAAGACAATATAAGCGAAACTCAATCGAAAATCTGAAAACAGAAAAATCAGAAAAAGATATTGACACATCTGGGACTCGAACCCAGGACCTCTCGCTTACCGGGCGAACGCGCTAACCACTGCGCCACCGTGTCGATATCCAATTCGGTCACTTTTAACTGTATCATACTTCGACTAAGAACCACCCACACTATCCTGGGTTCGAGTCCCAGATGTGTAAATATCTTTTTCTGATTTTTCTGTTTTCAGATTTTCGATTGAGTTTCGCTTATATTGTCTTCATTTAATTAAATACATATAATAATTTAATGACTTGTATGGAATTAAAGTTTTTGGTTGTTCTTATAATAGTAGGTATTAGACGTGGGCAGAATGATTCCCAGGAGTGAATCGATTCAGTCTGATTCCCATGGCCTTTTGAATTGATTCCTTTAATTCATTCCTTTAATTCAATTAAATCCCAAAAAAAAAAAAAAAAAAAAAAAAAAAAAAAAAAAAAAAAAAAAAATTGAAAATTAAATGAATGGGGAGGCTAACACCGCACACGAGACCGGGAGGCCACGGAGTACCCGGAGTACCGCGAAAGAGGAGACTGATAGGCTACCAAGCATCGCACAAAGAGGAGACCGATTATTCTATCTGATTATCTCGCTAAAACCTATAGATTAATGTGTTTGACTCTTTTTAGTGTCACTTTTTCGTTTCATCGGTTTTCAAATCACAATGAGTGGGGAGGCTACGAAGCACCGCACAAAGAGGAGACCAATAGGCTACGAAACACCACACAAAGAGGAGACCGAACATTCTATCTCATTATCTCGCAGGCTAAATCCTATATTGTTTGTCTTTTTTTAGTGTCGTAATTTTTCGTATGTAAAATGTATTTATTGCTAGCAATTATATCTTAAAATTATACAAGTTTTCGTTTCACCCTTAAAATTTTATTGATTTTATTTTATTTATTAAACTTATAATTTTGTTCTATTTCACGTGATCTAATATAAACATACATTTAACATTAAGATGAGTATTTTATGACAGCTAACCACAGCTAATTGGCCTTATAATATCTGCAAATTTACATATTATATCGACCCAAGATCTACGTCTAAAAGTAGGTAGGTACAATATCTTCCGTACGTACCAAAAAACAGATAAGCATCATTTTAGCTTCTCACTGCTGATGTTCAGATTCAAAGTCGAAAGTTTTCGACTAACTATGTAATGAAATTGACGGCTTGGCGCGCAGGGGAATAAATGAACCGCGCGGACGGATTAAGGGCTGGCATTGAGGAATGAATTAGTAACTTTTGACTAATGTTTTGTGTCTTACCTAGCAGTGACTTGATTTACTCGCGAGCTGCGGACCTAGGACTGGGATGCGTTTGGGACATATCGTGACATTGACGTGACGATGACGCATGACGTCACAAGTGAAAAAGACTTTTGTTTTAATTCCTCTGTCTGTCGGAATCGGACAATCTCGATTTCGACAGACTAGATACCTGGGACGCGGACATTGAACACGGACCTGGGACGGCGGGGACCTTAGTACAATCTCAGGACTATTGATTAGGATGAATGATTAATTCATTGCGTGAAAGAGATGCTCGGGCAACCCGGATGAATCGCGGCCGCGTTTTGGCCATTTTGGGACATGGACTTTGATGATGTTCGGGTGTTTTTAGAATGGCGGCGCGGCGGTAGCGGAATACAATCGTAATAGGCGAGTCGTTCACAATACCGTCCGTCGACCACTTCGCGGCGCGCGGCCCGTTTAATAATATTTAAATACCTATGAAACAATATAATATTTAAATCGTTTACAGAACACATTATTCATTGAAATAATTTAACAGTAAAATAAATGGAAATTAAAAATGTATGGTGTCATTAAAAATCGTAGGATGCAAGGCCAAAGATAAGGAATGAAGAATCAATTCCTTTTGAAATTGAGAATTAGATTGAGTGTGTCACAAGATTGAATTTATTCATTTAATTCGGTCATTCAATTTTGCCCACGTCTAGTAGGTATTATGTAAAGAACAGGACTGCACGGATATAATTTTAGATTTATCGTAACGTTCCTCACTAGTAGTATAATAAAATGTATATTCCGAGATTATTAGTTGTATATTTTAGGTACAACTTGTATACAAAAACTTGTAGTTGTTGACTAAAAGAAAAGAGGACGCCTGACACGCAAACCCTGCTTTTATTATTATCCCACCACTTCTTCATCCTTAGCCCGAAGACAATTCTCGTACTTAGGCCCTAAATTGCTTAATCTTATATCCGATGCATGGAAATCAAAAAGTGCATTCTTCTCTTTGTTTATATTATTTTAAAATACATTATTTACATTCATAAGCACCTTCTTGTATCTACCATCCAAACTTTATAATATTATTCACTCAGTGTAATATCTAAGTAAAAGTTAATATAATAGAAAAAACAATAATTTCCTAAAATTGGTAAATTTCCTAGTTGGACAGCCATAGTCAGCCACAAAAAAATTCTACGTTCGCGTTGTACATTCATTCCAAACGTACGTTCATTTGTTATCTATAGTTTCCGACGTAGTTCATTACAATTGTATTTTATTTTTTTATAATATTAGAGTGCGGAAAAAATAGCTATTCCGGAAAACTCTGTAGGACAGCTGTATAAAATTTTTATATTACATTATTTTGCAAGAAGGTACAATTTACAAAAACATTATTTTGCAAAAAACAACAAAGTTATTACGAAAACAGGCGATTGTCATTTTATCTCTGGCATTCCAATGGTTTAGATCTCTTTGGTGGAGACAACCAAGTAAAAAATCTCTTCATTCAATATTTATTTAATTTCTTCCCCTTAATTACTAATTATTATGTTTAGTATTAAACACGTGCAAAGATGTCTCGTTTTAACGAGTGAACTTTATGCGTAGGTAATCGGCCAAGTTTATCTATAAACATTTGAGAGCATCAAGTATATAAAAGCTTGCCAAATCGTCCGCCGCACAATAATTCCTCGTTTATGATAATGTGGATTCCTTGTTCCGCGGTGGCAGCTGTCGAATTATTACCCACACTTCGCAGGGCCGTATAACTTAACGTGTCGTAAGACTGTTGTTTACTTTCGGGTTTCATTTGTCGTTAATGAATACCTACAGCAATGGGCCTTTCTCACAAACTGATATAAAATAAGTATATGTGTAAATATCTTATTTGTCTATTTTTCATAATATATCATCTACATAATATATACATTTATTTATTATTTTTTATTTTAGTAATTTGTACATTTAAGTTTACAAATTTCTAATTAATTATAATATTTCATATTGCAAACTAAATTTTATGTAGTTTTATGTAGCTCCTACAATACATCTTGAACTTTCCAATTGGTGTGGACTTTAAAGTTTCTGGTAGCGTTTTATATAACTTCATTCCTTGGTACAGTAACTATATTTGTTCAACTGTTCTGCTTATTCGCCTTGTCCTTTTTTTTGAAGCCTGATTTCCTTGCACATCCTCGTGTTATGTCTATGAATCTTCTTGTTAAATATTATATTGTTTATTATTTTATGTATAAATATCATCGTATTCAAGGTCAGCATCTGTTTCACGGTTAGCCAATTCAGTTCCTTTAACATTTTGTTTACTTTTGAAAATCTGTTTCGCCGAAGTATTATTCTCATTGCTCTGTTTTGGAGAATTTGAAACTTATTTTGTTCTCGTTCGTTGCATAGGAAAAGGATAGTTGAGCAATAGTTAAAATGAGGAGCAATAATTGATTTGTAGATGTAGGTATTCGTATTTGTAGGTGATTGCAGTTTTACTAGATAGTTTGTGCCGAATTCTTCCCAAAAAAATATTTTTTTCCCATTTTTCTTTTGTGTATTTTCAGCACGCTTGATGAATGTTAGTTTGGAATCTAATATAACTCCCAAATATTTAATTTCAGTAACATTTTCAATAATTTCACCATCAATTTTAATTTTGTTTTCACTGGATGTCTTCTTATATCCGATCACCATACATTTTGTTTTTAAATTTAGTTTAAGCTTATTGATTTTTAAATTATTTAAAAGAATTGTGGCGGAGGGTACGGCCTATTTTGATATAATTCTACAGTTCAATTCCGATATAGATAAAATTTTGCTCACTTGACCTTCATAACAAGAGATTTAAAAAAAACCAACCCCCAAACTCCTTTTCTTATCCCTTCTTGATTAAAATTTGCACGAAAATTTGCACGATTGACATTTAAAACAAGAGGAAAATTACTGTCTGCATCTGCTTAAATAAGGGGACTTCAGCATGTTAGATGTTATTCATAAGTTATTAGAAAGAAAAACAATACTGGAATAACTGTAGAACAACTGACCTGTACCCTTCTTTTCCATTATCGAACGGTTATATTTATGTGTATAAATTACTGCTATATTTTGGCGATAATATTGAACAATGAGTTATGAGTTATTAATCGAAATTTAAGGATGTCAGCATGACAACATCAATGATGGTTCGATTCGATTTGTAGTTTTTGGACTCGTTATGTCATGTACCAGTGTATCGAAGTGTTTTTCTTTGTTTATAACATTGATGATCAACGTTTTTAGCCGGAGGGTCAATTTATCCAATTCAATTTGTTCGCGGGTAGGGTACCCGGTACCTTCAGGTCCGTTGTTAAATTTGCAGTCGGCAGTGTCGCAAACTTATTTGTATTTTCTAAAACGCAAATTTTTAATAAAACTACAGATCTTTAAAAAAAAGCCGCAGGCGAAAATTTTGCACCTGTAATGCCAAACCAATAAATGCTGTCGATTTTTATCATTATGAAATATTATAGAACCTAAAAATACTTGTACTTTCAATTTTTGGAAACATTTAATTATCATTTGTAAAGTTAAACAAAGTTTGGTCAACACTTTTTGGTATTTTATAAAATGTAAATTTTTAAAATGCATCAAACGTAGATCCCAACTAAAAGCGCTACGAGGTGAAGGTGAAATAAAGATTTTTTTCGCTAAATTCTTTACAAAACAGAATAGAAATGATGAATATTATTTACCACAAGTTTTTGGATATTTTATTTAGCGAAGTGGGCTAAGTACGAAAAGGTTCGTCGCGGGCCACACGAACTGGGCTCGTATAAACATAATGGGCAATATAAACATAATTATAATAATTACTAACGCTTTGTTCCCATGCTGTGGTATTTCAAAGGCGACACCTACCTCGCACGTTTCACCCCTCCCCAACCAAACGTATGATCTTACCTTACGCTAATTTGATTATGCTCTGACACCATGTGTGAATTTTGATTAATGATACCCAATTGAAAATCAAATTTTCAGAAACACGCGCAGTCCCCACTGGGTAAACAACCCTCTCTGCTAATGCTTAACATCTATTGCTCGCATGTGGTAATAGGTAGATTCTAATACTCAAGTAGAATGATTCGTTATTTTATTTAACGAATCATCGTAAATTTGTATTCACTGAAGAAGATAATAATACCAATAAATCTCAATGAAAACATGAAACTGACAAAGAAAATAAAAAGATAACCTTCGCAACTGGGACTTCAACCCAGATCCTCTATTTTCACCGGGACTGGTGTCTTTACCAATCGACCTATTGAAACCTTATTGATTTCGTTAATTTTTATCGATCTCATTTTTAAATTTAAGAATTACATTTTCCCTATTTTTTTACCGCCATCTTTTTGATATGATTGCAAAGTTTTACCCGAATATGTATATTTTACAATCTACTATACCTAATGAGCTTTACAAACTTCAATAAGTTATCCCTATTATATTAAAGAATCGTAAATTTTGACTATAATTTATCGAACATATATTCAATAATTTGTGCTTAACGAATGAACAACTTTTGTGTGTATTAACAGGTGACCGGGCAACTCAGAATTAAACCAACTCAGAAGCACCTCAGAAAGGTCATTAAGAGTGATGATATAAAAAATGGTTAAATAGGTTAAGTTAGTTTAGGGTTACCGGCTATTTTAAAATTATTTTTTTATAGCTTTTAATGACTTTTCTGAGGTATTTCTGAGTTGGTTTCAATCTAAGTTGGCATGGAACCGTATTAACTACGTAATATTGATATTCGATTTTGAAGGATTCAATGTTTTATGGATTCTTGACTTGAAACTATCGAATCGTTCGATCGAATCTTTAATAAATCAATTTATTTTATACCAATGAATTTAAACGATTTTGTATTTTTGTATGAATCTTCGTAATCATTGTTTGGGTCTTCGTAATAAAATTATAAATGTAATCAGATATATTCTGTTTGATTATTAACAATTCGTTAATTTTCGTTGTTGTTGTTATGGAATACGTTCTCAAAAGGTTAACTTGTTTTAAAATCAAATTGATTCATAGTGAACGAATTTTGATTATTAGTTATAATGAATCGAATCAAATGAAATAGATGAATTCATATTGAAGTATCCATCTTTCTACCACTGCCATATATAATTATTTTTAGACTCAAAATTATCTTGAGATTTCAATTATGAAATGAACGTCAATATTCGTTAGTGCGACTAGACAGTTTAATCGAAAACTTTGAGGCATATCGATTAATATTACCCTGTTGAACCATCGCCCCCGGCATCTAACTATTCCTTATAACCTACCCATACCATTTGCCACAACATACCTTTAAGTGTTAAACACAGGATATCCAGTTTCAAAACTTCCAAGGTCGCGAGGCGTGATCGATTTTTAGAGGTTTGGTTAATATTCTATGTAGTGCAATGATTAATTAGTACATTTTCATATGAAGATCATTTAAACACCCTTTTATTTAATCACCAGCTGAGAATCAATAACTGTTGTGTTCACGTATTACCTGAATTAAATTAAGTTTTTTTATTGAGTTAAAAATTGCGCAATTATCGATGTTCAACTGTCCGTGTTTTCTTTTTGTCAGTATCAGATGGCATTGTGTACGGATTTACATTTTTTGTGATTTTCTTACTTTTCCACCTACTTACGGGAATTGCGTTCCCTTCCTTTTATTTATACGTGATAGGGAGATTTATTATAATTGTTGTATTTTTCCTTTGGAGGGCTGCAGACATACGTTCACCGTTTGTCTCATTTTCGACTGTTGACATTTAGTGTGTAAGAAAGAGGGCAGCAATATATGTTTATGAACAAAAGCAAAACAATCAGCGGATTGACATTTGACGTTTTTGAATTTTTGGAATTCACTCACTATTCAATATTATATTTATCACAATATTGTTTCAGCTCTTTCAAAAGATGAGAATTCGTTCCGTACAAAATGTACGAGAAAAAGAATTTACTTCATAATTTGTTTATTCCATAATTTTTCCGATGTTTTAATAGCTACTCTTCTATTCGGGGCCGAGACAAATCCAACAAATCAAAGATCATAAAAATCGGTCAGCCTAGCCGGTGATTTGCTCTGTCACTGAGCTAATTCGACCCTATCCCCTTTGGTCATATTTAACCGTTTCATATTTTGATTAGGAACTACTAACATTGTCATCATTTTCTTAACGCATATTTTATTGGCTGCTATCTTGAAATGTTTAAATTAGGTATGATTGTAAGATTCCGCCCGAATTAAGTGAAATGTATATGATGATTTTTTTAAAACTACCTTATGTACATTGCTCTACTGGTCTCAGAAGCCCTTCCTATTAATTTATGTAAAACGATTGAAAATTGAATGATATTTAAAAATATATAATATGTAACTTTTCTTTTTACTAATAATAATTTCTTTTTGTTTCAGGTGAGGCCTAAATCAGTTCGGGATTATTTGAATGCTACATTATTTAACATACTTACAGCCGTAAGCAATTTTTTTCGTAAGTAGTTACATAATTTGCTAACGTTATGGATACTAGGACGGTAAATTACAATGTGTTTGTTTTATACTTTCCAATACGAGCAGGGAAACTCGGGCTAAGCCGGGAAATAAAGCTAGTTAAGTTATACGATGAATTTGACGACTATTATAATAGAACATCGTACACGTTTCATTGTTGTTTCGTAGAAAGGCAAAAAGGATATATTTAATAAATATAACATTATCTTTGTCATTCATTTAAAAATTGAGTGCCCTGAAAAAATAATGTACATTGAAATTCGAGGTACAATGGAGGTACCCCTTTTCAATGACCTATATTTTAGTTAACGTTTCCCTTATTTTCGGTTTTATTTTGAAATGTACATTCAAATTCAAATTCAAATTGTTTATTCTTTCAAAAACATTACAAAATTAAAATTTTTAATGTGTTTTTAAAATACAATTGTAACAGTATTACATTAAACATATTTGGTAGGCTAAAAACTATACAAGCACTAATAGAGCTTGCCTTTTAAAAGCAGCTTCACTAACGCTAAATATGTCGATATCTGAATTGATTCTATTCAACAGCAAGATTGCTCTCTCGACCGGCATGACCATTGGCAAGTTAGTCCTGGAGGCCGGAAGATAGAACAGCCTATGCTGTCGGTGGCGAAGATAACCATCGGGAACATAGAAATGAATGCTCTCCAAGATAGCTGAGTTTTCAAACCATCCGCGAATCAATTTGAAGAAATGCGTAGCAATGTGTAGGTACATCCCTTCTGACTCGTAGATGGTTCATTCCGAGCATACCCAAAAGAAAGTCGGTAGGATAGAGCCACGGGTAATAGCCGTACTCCCTCATGTACAGAAATCTCAGAATTTTTCTGAACTCTCTCCAACATGAGGGAATATTTTACTTGGTGCGGACTCCAAATTACCGACCCAATTTCAAGTCTACTCCTTACTAGGGAATTGAATAGGATTATGAGAACCCGGGTATCTCTAAAATTCCTTGCAGTACGCAGTACACAGGAGTGCTACAAACCATCTGAATATGAGTATGGAATGTCAGCCTACTATCAAACATGATTCCAAGGTCCTTCATGGCGGAGACACGTTTTAGACGTCTGGCGTCCATCGTATACTGGTAATACCAGGTATGACATATTGCTTGTCTTGTCGAAGTGTTTCAGTAAAAACCATGTGTGTAAAAACAATGCTAACAAAAAGTGTAAAACCAAGAAATTTATTGAAGGAACCTATACATGTTCCATAAACACACATAAATAAGGTATTGTCGGATGAAATGAGCAAAACATTAGAAGTCGCTACTAGATAAATTATATTTTACTTCAAAATTATCTTTATTTAATTTAATCGGTTTATGCCGTGCTACCTTCTTCTTTAGACAATGTGTCGCACACCGTCACAGTGTCTATCTTCGATTACAAATCTGCTCTGTGCTTGTATACATCGTATTGGCGCAGCTCCGATCATCTGAATGCTGGTATTACAGTATCATTTGAAATGGTTTTCTGCGTTTAGTTTTGGTATAGCCGTCAATTACCGGATAACAAGAACTGTTGAGCTTAGCCCCGTCGTCTTTATTTACATTAATGGGATTTTTGTGAATTTAAATTGCCTCCTTACTTAGATGGGTTCTATGCGTTTTGGGTATTCCTATGACTTCAAGAACAAATCCAAAGTAATTGCCGCTTTCAATTAAATGCTCGGCAATTGCCGATTTGTCAGGATGGCCGAGTTTGCATGCTCGAAAGTGTCCTGATACTTTTTTGGAGATGGTCTGTTATGTCTAATATTTTTACATAAATGCTTTAAATGCCCTGTAACAGCTAAATATTATATAAGGATGCGCGCTACTTTTCCACGTTAAAGTAATAATGACGGATAAAAAATTATATAACTGTCTGCAAGTTTGTAGTGCACTGCTAAGATTGCTTCCTTAAAAAGACAAATAAATATACACACAAATACGCAATAATCCTTAACCCTATCGGTTTGTTATATTGCTATTATAATTGAGTCGTTCAATTGCTATATCCGCTATATCAACTTTCACTGATTCGGAGAAAATCGCAAAAAACTGTCACATCTGTAACGTAAATAAAAAATTGCATTTTATTTGTTTATATAATGAATTGGAGTAATATACATTCTTAAGGTGTTCATTTTTCAATGTATGTCTTGAAATATTTAAGTAATTTGGATAAATAAAATGGATATAGCGGATTTTGATACTCACTTCGTGATTTATATGGATTATAGAGGCATTTGAAACTCAACTAACCTCAGGGGCTTGTTTCTACACCCGCCATCTTGGCAAAATAGCTGCTTGTGATTGGTTGAATTCCCATATAGCGGGTTTTGATAGTAACTTCTTGAATGATATATGATAATTATAAGATTATTTTCTCCTTATATTATTTATACTTTTTATATCTATGTAAAAGACCAATGGGCGTTTAAATAAATTAATAACTTTGATAGATAGGTAATATAAAATCGCCCCTAAGTTCATTTTCACAATATAATAAATCATTTAATTTTATCAACACTGACAGCAAACAACCCAGTGGAAATGACTTATCGTATCAGTATGGCCTTAGCTAAAACCATAATTCAGTCAAATAATTGATAAAATCGACACATTTCCAACGATAATTTCACCCTTAAGGGAGGAACAAGATTTTTTGTCGTAGGTATTTGAATTGAGAAAGGGATGGGACACCCAAACTGATTTTCAACTATTGATTCTAAACATCATTCGATTATTAGAATGTTTCGATTTTCCGCGTCACCAGTTAGGACTAGAACCCTTCCGCATCTACGGTTCTCAAAGCCATGATTGGATACATTTCCTGACACCATTCATCTCGCTTCTTCCAGTGCGTTCTCGCAAAGAGAAGATGCGATAAGATTACTTCTTATCAATATAAGCAATGAGAAGAGTTAAGAGAATCTATTGAGTTGACCGATCTTAAGCGAAGAATTACTTAAATGAAAACAAATTACTTTGTATAACACCACTATACAATCAATATTATCGACATATACTTGCTCTCCGGCGTTGCCCGAGCTTTACGCAAAGTTTTTTAAAAATTTCATGTGGTCAGCGACTTTCCTGCTGCCCTGGAGGTCAAGTGTGCAAATTTTCATTAATTTCAGAATAAAACTATAAAATTCAAATGCACGCCTGCCGTCCGGTATCCGCCATGCTTCACAAACACTCTCCTTTATACAGCAGAAGCTGTACAAGATGTCCGGGAAGAGTTCTAACTTGCGGGTGATATTTTTTAAAATGCCAACATTTAAAGATGGTTTTCAGGTTGAAAAGTTGAATTGTTTGTACGGAGAAAAAAATAGACCGGGGAAAATAATTTTAAGTAAAATCTTTTTTACGTCTACCATCGTGTATACCTACCTCCTCCCGATGTTACTGCACTCTTTCCCAGAACACCCCGTATATTTTAGTATTTAATCGGTGTTCGATCACTGTTGATTTTTGTTACCAGCATCTTATTATTATTATTTTTTTAAATTTCATGGCTAAGCTGTAGTCTCTGTATTTATATTGTAATCCTTAAACATATCATTCAGGAGTAGTGTGGCCTTGCTGTCGTAATGGGGTCGTTACTAAAATAAGCCATTATTTCGTAAAATATTATCCCTGCTAGCTAAAGCAGGATTGGCTAGCTTTAGTAATAAGACTCGAATATACAAGGATGTTACGAGGAGGGCGTATACTGGATTCCGTCAGGGGATGTCCCGGTACTTTGACAGTTTTAATGATCCTTTAATAGGTGGATTCAAAAAAATATATATGTCGTAGGCCAATCGTAAAATCAGGCAGATCATCAAGCCCTTGCGGCGATTTTTCACAAAAACATCGGTACCTACAAATCATCCGATTATTAATTTTATAGGAATGCACGTTTGATGGCCTCCTTGGTTGTGGACTAAGGCTCTCGATTAGCGATCCGGAGGTCGCAGGTTCAAATCCCGACGTGCGAAAGTAAATTTTATTTGATTTGTTTGTGTTATTTCACAATTTAATCATTTAAAAATAATATAAGGCATAAATGCGGCACGTTCCAAAATTGGAAGATACTCTCAGTATCGCCGTGGTGTAAGACCACCATTCAGTGTACTTGCCAAGTACTTCCCGACCTTCCTCTTCCTTATCTTCTTCCCCTCCCCACTTTCATAGTCTCACTGGCTCCTGGCGGTTGGGAACAGTTGTGACTCTTGTGTGGTATTCACATTAAAAAAAAACAAACAAAATATCTGACAAATTACCACAAAACACCATATTGAATCTTGCAAATTACTTATCAATGTATAAGTTCTATGCAATATTATGAATATATTGGTTTCTTTTATTGATATTTTCCACGTATAGGTCTTTCGATCCAAAGTAATCTCATCAATTACAACATCATAATAATTAGATAATTTGTAGAGCGCCGTTTTTGTGTGAAAAAAATCACCGCAATTAATTTTCCTTTCGTGTATGTATTTAGATTTTCCTACGCTGTTATAATTCGATGGTACATTTTAATGTAGGCTTCTGATAATGGCAAATTGCTGCCTACAAGTGATTTATTCCTGTGGCCTAAATTACCCCTTTCTTTCTCAAACCATGAAAACTTTTAATAATAATGTAATGTCCTTATATTATACAATCTTTCCCTTCCTTGCGTTTTATTACTGTCTTTTGTCATCTTCCGCATAAAATGGCGACCCTACAGTTGAACCCCGACAGTTGGCCCCGGAAATGATATTTATTGTAAAATTATAATGTTTCGTGCCTTATTTACCAATTTGAAACCTAAAATCGACTTAAAAATACTTTTTGTATGGATATCAAACGAATTAATTTACAGTGTCGATTTTTTGTACTTACACGATGGTGTATACAGTATATGGACAAATAGTTTTTTCCTTGATGCATATGAATAAAAATATGTTTTATATACTTTTGAATGTAGCTATAACTTTGTGATTAAAAATTGAAATAATAATAATCAGTAGGATTTATAGGTCCAATTAGGAGTTCCACAGAGTCGAACCCTCTGATATGAAAATATCTGGAGTCGGTGAATTATTTTCCCATTTGGTCTCTGGTTGGTTGACAAGTTGTTCTAGTATTGTTTTGTATTTATAATACTTATATAGTGCAATTGGATAGCGTGGATTGACTACATGATCATTTGAGGAAGTATGTGAAAGGGTTTAGTTTTTCCTATGGGGAAAATTTAACCCGGACATTTAAATCTGGTGCCCTAAAAATCCCTTAAAAATAATGAATCTATTATCAACAAACCAAAAATATTACTTCTTCTAATAGTGGAAAATAATTTTGTGGTAACATTTTAAATTCAAATTAATAGATAACTTTGTATTAACCACATAATTATTTACAAAAACCGACATGTTTCGTCAGCAAAGCTGACTTCTTCAGGGTTTTGACAGAACTAATTTTAAAAATAGACATGCATAGACATACATAGATTAGAAAGAGTGTTAATGCAAATTTAAATATTATTAATAATCAAATATTGTTTTTAAATGACCCATTATTAAATCTATTCCCCTTTTAAATTTTTTATTGTTCTATATTGCCCCTTGTCTCCTACACATTATTTTCTTTCAAATTTTATTATTGTTTATGTCTATTATTTTTCTCTATTACCTATGTATGTCTATTTTTAAAATTAGTTCTGTCAAAACCCTGAAGAAGTCAGCTTTGCTGACGAAACATGTCAGTTTTTGTAAATAATTAAGTGGTTAATACAAAGTTATCTATTAATTTGAAAAAATATTATCTTACAGCCCAATCATGGATATGTTCCCCTACCCACCCACTCTTCATTAATCCCTAGCAACGGCTCCACCCCTACCACAATCCTTAGTAATAATACTAATAATACATTGTTCCCACCCACTATTTTGTAATTGTCAAATCAGTGTACGTTTGCCCTGAGGAAGTAACGGTCGTTCTGAAACCGGTCGGCTTTTAACAAATATACAAGTGGTTCAAAGAAAGTAACATTGTTTAATTTATTTACATGATATATACTTTTGTTATTCGGCGGTACTTCTTCTCTGCACACACTTCTTCGGGGACTCTTAGTTATATTTTGTTTAAGTAGGTATTTCGTGTTTTCCCTGATCCGATTCCGTTTTATATACAAGTACGCCGAGGGACCAACCGCGTAAAATATGTTCAAAGGGCGTGGATGGATGTTCAGGGTCCTATTCCTTGACCTGGCACTCATTTCTTGCTTCATCCACAATTATATGTTTTGACTCCTGACATACACTGAATCAAGCAAGATCTATTTTTGATTCTGCCATAACTTCCAGGGAGGTACTATTTTATTCTGCCATACCTTCCTGGAAGGTACTCGCTTTAAACTGGCTTCCTTTGGCAACTACTGTCCACCATTAATCGAATTTCCTACTTTTACCCTTAACAGCCTTAACAGTCCTTTTCAGCCCTTCCGGCTCTCGCAAACATACATTATTGGACAAAATAAAAAAAAAATCCATCTAAAAGGCGCTTAACCATTTTATTTTAGACATTAAATTAACTATATACTCGTAGTTTGAACAATTTGCCATCCGAACACGCTGACATCCTAATTGCAGTAATTAAAGTCAACAACACCAACAATCCACAAAAGTTTTCAATAGTTTTGATATAATCCATTACAATTTCAATATGGCACGAAAAGAGGAATGGTGCTTTTGAATGAAATTTATAAAACAGTGGATATATCGATCGTATAAATGATTATAAGATAGACACCTGCAAATACAAAATTTTGAGATAACGAGGAAAGAAATATTCCTATAAATTAAACCGTAAATTAAATATTATTTACATTAGTCTATGTTTGTTTTACATATTAAAAATAACACTGGGAGGCATAACAGTCTGGTAAATTAGTATGATATTATCCTACTAGTGACCCAGGAAACATCAACATTTTGTTTAATTCACTAAAAGTTTTTCTGCATTATAATTGATTTGGTGGTGTTCACGAATAATCTGAGTATTGTACCAGATAGAGGGTACACTTTTGTTTACACACCTAACTGCACACTCAACTCAAATTACGATTTTTCGGATACGTATGACTAACCAAGTGGACGATCGATGTACCTCCCCAAACGCAATGTTGAAGTAAGAAATATTGTATTGTATTCTAATGTTGCCTACAAATTCCTCCTTTCTAATGCAAAAAGCAATAAAAAACGTGAAATACATACGGTATAAAATTGTTTAAATATTCCTAAGCTTTTTCTTATAAAACAAAACTAAATAAATGTGTTATTGACTGAACCACATGTTTATGCTTGATTTATCATAATTTATATAATGAAAAATTAAGGTCTAAAATTTTTCATACTAACACTACGGGCATACAATTAGATTGAGGGAGCGGGCCGGATCGGCAGAGACGGGTTGCGAAATAAAAGGCGTCAGTCGGTGTAGTGAGTCAGTCTTTAGCTACGTAGCGAGGGTCGAAGCGGAGCGGAGTGACAGTGGTGCCGTCAGTGATGCTGATGCGTTGCTGATGCGTGAAGATGGTCAGGAGACTACGGCGGTGAAGATCACAGGTCTTCAGGGAGCCGGCGTGTTGCTGTACACCGAGGCGGTGTAGAAGTGACCTTGGTCCAGGCGGTCGATCACCGTCGTGTTGGCGGGATATGGCAGCTGTGTGTCCTTTGAGTCGGCGCACACACGTGACGCAGGAAGGAACCTTGAGAGGCGATGAGGGTTGCACCTATATGAAACAGCAAGCGCGTGCTTGGTAGTCGATAGGTCGGGTGACATCTCATGTCGAGGCGCGAACGGGCCGGACAGCGGATGGTAGTTGGAGAAGGAGTCCTCGAAGGTGTTGGAAATGTTCCTGGAGTCACACTGGACAAACGTTATTCACTTGCTGCTGACTGCGCGGGCGGTTGCCCCGCGAGGGCTGGAGGAAGTGTTACGGCACTGGACTAATAGTAATCATTGCTCGGAGTGTGTTACTCGACCGGATGAATGAAGGGACTGACTGAGACTGAGTAAGCGAGCGCCGAAATGAGTCGCTTTATATACTAGCGCGATCGGCAGAGTAGCTTGCTAACGCGCCAGGTAATGTTGCAAAAATTCACGCAAAGCGGAGAAATTGCCCGAATGTTCTGCGGGCATTGTATTGCACAGCCACAAGTTCGAGGCCTGTCGCGTAAGTGGCGGAATTATTAATTACCTAGGCGGCCGGTCATAGTACACGCAGGTAGGTAGCTCTATACCGGCCGGCGCGCGGTACCTTACGCTGTAGGTATTCGTAGAATTTCTCGCGTGTTCTTTTGGTGCCAGTGGCGGCGCAATGAATTCGGCAAAAGTGGCCGCCACAAGATAACTTAGAATTTTTAGAAATTAGAAAAAGCGTTAATAGTAAATTAAATATTATAAATAACCAAACATTTCTTTGAAATAACCATCTTTTAAATTTATTTTCTTATTAATTCTTACAATAATTATGATTATTTATTTTGTTGCCTGCTTATATTGTTTGTTTTAAAAGTTTTTTATGAGATTTTTTAAGCAATTAATCACGTCTCCTTTTTAATATTTTGTCTTTGTTCTAATTTGTCTAGTTTGTCATTTAAATTAAATTATTTTTTTAAATTAACATCCTGTCCTGATGAAGATAACATTGTTATTGAAACATGTTGATATTGTTCATTATATAGTGGTGTAAACGAAGTTATTTATTTTTCATTATATTTATAATGATGCCACAAAGAATTTTTGTTAAGTTTGCAGAAGTATCATAATTTAATTCAGTTGTACCCCAATTTGCTTCAGTTTTCCGTTTAGGTATGTATAGTCGTTCTATTTCTTTTTGCGGCTTAGCGGGGATTATCTAACAGGTATTTTGATTGATTGGACCTTCTATTGATTATGTACACCTTTGACGTAATCTCATCTCGTGCGGCTCACTTGAGGCAAATGCAAATAGCTTCATCGTGGAAAATACGAAATGTTGAACGGAAGGGTAGAAGAAAAAAAACTTATTTGTAGCAAAAAATAACGGTTTTCAAATGTAAAAAAAACGATAAGTAGATAAAACCAATAATTAGATTTAAATAGCTTCACTCCGCCTCAACACATGACTCCCTAGTTAGGAGGACTAATAAATACTCATACCATTACTATAATTAAATCCCCCATAATATTTTGTATAACTGTATGTATAGTTTTATATAATCGCCAAAATAAAATAAATAAAAAAGTTAAATTACATATATTTAAAAAAGAAAGTGTGTATTACGCCTGGAATCTCAATACACAACATCCCACGCCTTTTGATTGTGACTTCTTGTAACAATTTGAATAAAAAACCAATCAATAACATTTATTTAAGGAAAGCAGGGTAATTATTAATAATTGCTGACCATTCCTTCGGAAACGTAATAAAAGTTTTGTTAGTAAAATTTCATGTCACCCACTTGCTTGAAATACGCATCTTTACTTTTTATACAGATCGTCCGCTAGTTAATTATTAATTCTATAAATTTTACTATTTCAGCTTTTCTTAAAATATATCGAACTACGCCATTCATTAAATTCATCCTATCTTAGCCAGCGTTTCGGACAGCCTTACAGTGTCAATCATCAAGGTAGATGTTAACGATACGCTGGGAAATAAGGAGGAAACGCAACACGGCGTAATATCCCAAAATTCAATCATGATACTACTTTTGGCTGTGAAAATCTCATATTATATCCATTATAATAAATTCACATTCGCAGTACACTACGCAATTGTTTGCATAGTTTTAGGCATTTTCCAAAAAGGCTTTCTCTCCCGTACCTCGTATGAGAGAAAAGCGGTTCCTTAATATTTGCATTTGCATATGTGCGGAATAAGATATTCGGTTACCGCCTTCACAGGCTCTTTACACACGTGCGAAAATTATAATATAACCCAACATATAGATACATCCAAGTCATGTTGGAGTTAGGGTCTATTCGGCTTAGAACAACTCCAATATTTACTTTATTAAGTCATCAGCGCCGTAAGGGTCTATTATACTAATTTCCCTCTGTGGACAGCCAGCGTCCTGCAGTTTGGAGAATGGGACAAGTACATCATCTTGAATGGATGGAATGATGTATTCATTTGTATTCTTAGTTTATGTTAAATGGTAGGTTAGATACTCGTAGATATCTTATTAATATTAAATATAGTCGTGAGCAATTATTATGTAATAATACATGAATGAGATTTATGTTGTGTAGAGTGGATTGATATGTTTGTGTAAAGACTGACTGGCGAAGGACCTTGATTTTGTGTTACTATCACTGTTTGAAATGATAAAAATACATGTGGCATAGAAAGGAAAGGACTCACCGAAAAGGATAAAAGAACTTGTATGCTGGCAAATGCACTTCTCTGCTTTCTCTCCCATCCAACAGGCACAAACAGCAATAGGCGTGAATTTCGTTTATTTTATAGTACACGGCGGAGTTATTTATAATGGCCGTTCACCGATAGCGGAGGCACAATGGCTATATGTTGCGGCGGGCGTTTATTACAGACTGGGTAAAATTGACGGATAGGCAATAGGGATGGGTAGGAAAGGAATTTGCAACAATATTAATACCAATCCCAAGCAGTGACAGTATGTATGCGTGCTATGTAGATATGCGTATGTGTAGGTATGTGTATGGGCGTAATATAAAATTTTCCACATTTTAGGTATACATTTTATTTTATTTATTAAACTGTGTTCAAACTACCTTAAAAATGACTTGTTTTGTACATTAATGATAGTCTTCTTTAACATACTAGCTGTGGCACCCTGCGTTGCCCGGGTTTTATTTATTTATTTTATTTATAAACAGGAACAAACAGTACATAAGATACATTGGTTAAAAAAAATAACAATTATAAGTATATTTCATTGTGGGTACCTATTATGTATTTCATTTATGGTATGTACATATATTAAGTAATTACCGGGTGATTTATGTAGTGGGCGGGTGTGTGAGGGTGTGAGGGAGGGTGAGGGTGTGTGTGTGTGTGTGAGGGAGGGAGAGGGTGTGTGTGTGTGTGTGTATGCGCATTGAACAAATTTATATTATTGAAATGATGCTCTTTTAAAACTTGGGCATATTATTATTCTGCTTTAATTAGTGAGAAAGGGGGATGGGTGGTTCTTTCGTAATCTCTTGACAGTGACCTTTCTCTTTTTACGAAGGTCATGTGTGCAAAATTTCATCAACCTCTGAATAAAGCTGTAGATTTGTATACAAATCAAAGTCAGGCAGCCCACCCGTCACAAACATGCAGACATCTTCTTTATACTCTCCCTCATTGTTATAAGTTTAGGTTTTTCATAATACGCGCACTAGGCTGCCCTGTGCCGAGGAGGTAATGATAATAATGTTTGGATGATTTCTATAGCGCCGTTTTTGTGTAAAATCACCTCACCTGGCGCACAATCTTACTTTTAATTACAGACTAGATAAACCATTATAACATATAACTTATGGCTAAAATACTGCATCAACCGGTTCTTCGATCACCGATACAAAAATATACGTACAATGCATTTGACCAATGAACTGCTCCGTAGAAAATACATTTATTTATATTTTATTTAAACTTAATGCAGAAAATATACAGGACCATTGTAACATTTATAATGCCTATACATTTAAATTAAAATATGTTTACTGAAAGGTTTTGTTAAATCAATAACATCGAATTTAATAAAGGACCTTCTTTGCATTAGTTTTGATCCAATTGATTATTCTGCTTTTAAGGGTGGGAAAGGGGAATGGGGATGGGTTTTTCGAAATCTCATGTGACCGTGACCTTTCTCTTGTTTTGAAGGTCGAGTGTCAAAAATTTCGTCAACCTCTTAATAAAATTGTAGATTGGTGTTAAAAACAAACACACCCACCCACAACACATTTTTTATTTTTGAATGAATGAATATTGATTGTTAGGTTAACTCCCTAATAACCATCTTTGGGGATGCTGTGTGGAGGGTATTTTTAGAAAAGGAAGGAGAGGAAGTATTAGGGAATCTGGGTGTCAGTGTGTCCAGTAGTGACGGACGTATGAATCCATCCCTCCCACTGCGGCGCAAGGCGATGTTCCGAGAGAGTACGGCTGGAGCATGGCATTCTCTTCCGATCCGGCCTGCCATGCAGCTGGTGGGCAAACGCATCCGCCACAAAGACCCGGATAAACCTCTCCCCTACTTAGTCACCAAACGTAGTGAACCGCTTGGGGTGACCTATGGCAGAGGTCTTGGTTATTCAATAAATGGTTCCCGGGGCGGCGGTACCCAAACTCGCCTTCCAAATTGAATAAATGAGAAATGTTATCAATCATCAATATTAATTAATATGCTAAATAATATCTGGAATTTATTTCCCAATGTGACGTAAAACTTATAAATAATAATAGATAATTATGTTGTAGGAAATTAACCTACATGTCCCTAACGCGTATACTCGTGGGAGATCCCACGTACTTTTTTATGCTCCGAAAGCGAGAACTTCTTCCTTTCAGAATGCGCTATTAAACAGAGCAATTCAACCGATTCTGCATTGAGCATCGACATCTTCAATGTTACCTATAGAGAGTTTAGTAATTATCTTTTGACATACGTCACAACATAGTAAAACTGCCCCCATGGACTTTTTTTTTCTTCTTTTAAATTTTGTAATCTTCTCCGTAATGGTTTGGTGTATAACTGTTTTATGGAGAACCTGAATAAAAAAGATGCATCCCAAAGCCTTTTGATGAGTAGACCGGGGTTATAAGTTTTAACCTCTACGCCTAATGTTCGGTTTTATCAGGCACCCTAATGATGAAACACGTGGTACCAAGGAAGCAAAAGTGCTGACTTTATACATTATTAGATTGTTTAGGCCAATTCCACTTCTAAGTGAAAAGTCACCGCTTTGCTACGTGAATGATGCTCCCACGGTAACAGGTTTTAATACATATTTTTTTTTTAAATTTGAGCTTAGAATTCTGGTATGGCCGAAATCTTATCGAGTTCTCAGAGTTGATTGATTTTTACAAGCACCCAATCAACATTATTAGGGATATTTGCAAAGTATTTCTTGATTTCAAGTTTTTCTTTTACATATTATTATTCACTTTTAAAATAATCAGTTTATTTAGAAAAAGTTCTGCTGGGTAATTATTTTTAAGCGTGGCAGCTGTTTCGCCTTCGGAAGGCATTATCAAAATGTGTTGAAGCCACTTCCAAGCAATTTCTATGCAGGGAGATACTTACAATGAAAAACGAATTGCTTTTATTTTGTTACTTACGTCCTTATTGATTTCCAAGAAAAATGTTGAAAATAATTAATGGTCATTTTATTAATTACCCTTTAAAGTTTCACCACTTACTGTATGTTTGATAAAATTAATAATTTGTAATAATAATTACACACGAGTACCTTTTTTATAAATTAAATTATAATATTATCGAATATACAAAAATTTTTTAATTGAAATAGAATTAACTTGATACAACAATAAATAAGTATTTCTAGAAGTGAACAATGCAGAACACATTATGCTGAAGTCACATGGTTCACTCGGATGAAGGTTTACTCGATTAAATGTTCTATTCTCTTTTCACCGCGTGTTCAGACGGTTCCTTCGAAGGAAGAGTTCACTCGACATTCTCGCTACGAAGTCGTCGAGCGTAGTCGCGGCGCGCATTGGAATTCGTCCGGCGCTGACGGCTAAGTTCGGGAATATTTACGATTTCAATTGACATCTCCGATAACGTCGAACTAAATTACGAGAAATTGGCGATTCTTGTAAACAGTAAAAACAAAATAAATTTCAGCACCATAAAATGAACATATGGTTAAATAATAACCTGAAAACTGATATCTACCAGTATTTTTGCACCATGAAATTTTTTTTATTCCAAAATAGGCCTCGGCTTTCAATAAAATCCATATAAATGGAATATTTATTAACGTATCCAAAAACTAAAAACTGTTTTGGACAGGTGATGAAATATCCTTCCAAAATTTATTATTAGAAATAACCACGTAATTTTTTAAATACAATAATTTTTAATGTAAACTTTTAAAAGTTAAAAAATGGCTCTCCTTGCTTTTATTCTAACTAAAATTACTGGTAACAAAAAAATGTAAAAATACACACTTATTTTATTAGACAAATAAATTATAAACGTTTCTGTCACCTCACTTTTTTGTCGTTTCATATAAAAATAATTCATAAAAAATTCACAATGTTTCATAAATTTTTTTTCAAATTTGATCAGAAACTTTGGTTCCATAAAAGTGTACATTCGTATTATTTTGTGTTTAATTGTTATATTGAATATATAGAGCATTATTTTCTCTTTCCAATACCGTTTAGATCATATTTTTCACTATGATAGTAAGGGAGAAAAAACTATTTCTATAAGACGTGTAGGAGTTATTTCGAAAAGCGAACTAAACGGAGCATTTTGACGTTTAAGCTGCTCCGGCTACTCGTCCTCACTCCAGAACATTCTTGGCCGACTAATTCGCGAGTGAAAGACTGTTCACTTGAGTGTTCACACACATCATTCGGGTCACGTGATGTTAAATTCCGGTTGCGAGTGAACAGTGCCGAAGGAAGCATTCCAACATTGTTGGAATACTTCATTCGGCACTGTCTCTCTTCACTTTCGTGTTCACACGGTTCATTTCGAGGGAAAGAGGCGGAAAGAAATCACGAAATGAAAGATTAATGAACCATGTGAATGGGCTATTATCGACGATTAACTACTGTGACTCGGTATCACAAATCACTACTCAAATATAAATATACCGTAAAAACACAAATATAAATAAATTTAATAACAATAACATAACATAGCGCAAAATTGCGCTATTTCACTTCATGTGGTCTTTTAAGCTTAAAACGCTTAAATTACTTAGGAGCTTAGAAATAATTCTGTGATAATAATGAGTTCATTATGAATAAACAAAAATTATTATCATATGGTCCTATCTTAGATAAGTTTCCTTTCAATGTTCGTTCGGTTTTCTCCTCCCACTCTTCATTAATCCCTAGCCACGCCCTCACCCCTACCACAACATTTAGTAATACCTTCTACTCACCCACTGTTTTGTAATTGCATGTCATTATATGTTTGCCCTGAAGAAGGAACGGTAATAAAATATATAAGTGGTTCTAACAAAGAAGTATTCTTTCATTTCTTAAAATGATCATTTGGTATTCAGTGGTCATATTGTTATTATTAATCCTAAAATGCTCCTTACATAATAATATGACATGAAAGTACACTAACTAACCATCACGTCGTTTCCCGCAGGGGTAGGCAGAGAGGACGGACCGCCAAACAACTCGGTCTTGGCACACACTCTTTGCCTCACTCACATTCATACATCGTCTCATACATACTCTACGGTATATACAAAGCAATGATAAGTGAACAAATAATAACAATAACATTACACGTCTGTCCTGATGACGTATATTGTATGACCGTCCGAGACATGGATTAAGGAAGAAGAAAGCACAACATGAATATCTCAAATCCCCAAATTTGAAAATTAATATTATTCTCCTTTTCTTTGGAGCAAGTAACGTAATTTTACGATTGGGTTCTTGAATTCTTACTCACGTTATTTTAGTTCCACGGCGAAATGTTTTAGAGCTTTTTAATGGCAACATTTTATCGTTAATGTAAATTAGTGGTTTGTTCGTTTCAACGAAAGATCTCGGTAACTGAATTTTACAATACTTTTCCAAACATTTAATTTTGTAAATATATATTTAAATTCGGGCTGTTTCTATTCACGGCACGATTTCTTTAAAAGTGAATTTAGTTTTGAGATTGCGTCTTAAGGCGTAGGCCGAAACCAGACTTTTAGCGCGTAATTTTCAAAAGTCGTGAAATGTCACACTTTACTTCGATTTTATCCTTTCAGCATTGATAAATTTTATTCGTTTCCATTTTAATACCGTGGCTATTTTTATCGCTGAATGAAAAAGTAGAACCAATGGAAAATGACGATTTTATTTTAGATTTTTGCTGTCGTAAGCCTACCCCACTCCGTAAAACAGGAAATTAATTCAACGTTTTAAAACCCTCGTTTTTGTGTGGCAATATTTAAATTTAGATATAAAAAGAACCCGAATGAGCGCAATTATTTTACAGAAAAGATATAAACCCCCAAAACAAACACACAGTGTCTTGTTTTTATATTATTTTATTTAAAAAGAAACGTGACAGTTGGTAAATAACATATTTTTTAATGGATGCCATTGAAACAATGATAAATATAATTCCTACAAGTTATTTCTGAAGCATTCGTCGGAAAAGTGATGTAAATTTTCCCCGTTCGATGCATTCTAGTGCAAAAGATAATTTGATTGTCGTTGGGTTGAGTGAAAATTTTATTGTCGTCGAGTTCGATCGGGAGAAATGTGAACATTTATGACTTTGCGGAATGTACGAGTATTTCTGAATATTTGAAATCAGAATTTATAATATTTTTATTTATTTATTTATTTATAAATGCATATATATTACAAAACATTACAAAATGATACTTTGTCTGTCCAACTGTGAAAGATACTCGTTTCAGTACAGCCAAATTGTATATTTAGTTCATAATATTCTTAACAAAGGAATGGTTTCGTTCGAGATATCACAGGAATTTGCTGCTGTCAAGACAACTTTTGAGAACATTAAAAATCGTATTCTGAACGAAGGGATGGTTTCTAAACGCCTTTGAAAGAATCGCAAAGTTGTGATTTTTTTTCAAGTTCATTTTGGAGAACATTAATAATTGCATTCAGAGTGAATGGGTGGTTTCTTTAGTGAGATCACAAGAAGGAGATTCTTTCCAGGCCATTTTAGAGAACATTTACAATTGCATAATTAGAATTACAGATTTATAAACCAATATTTGACATATGAATTCCCAATATATTTATGACTATTTAATTTTAATGAAGTTCTATAATTTTTAGAATTCCTTAAAAAGTAAAAATTGCAAAAAGTTGGTCACGTAGTATGGGTACGTTCCCTTAACCGCGTATCATGTTACGGTAATGCATATTGAAACAGAACTCTTCTGCGGTATCACATTATATATACATATCGCTTATATATCCGTAGTCGTCATCACTACTTTTCAAGATACCACACGACAGAGCAGATGTTCTAGCCCCGATAACAAGAGAAATGCCTACTACTAAATTAAATTTCTAATTATATATTTGATAGCAGCTTTAATACTTTTTTTGCCTACCTTCCCAAATGACTAAGCATAGCGAAGTATATTAACTTGAGCACTTTGCATTTCGACTGTCTGTACATTTGTTTTAGTGTTTCGTCTCTGATAAATCCTGTCAAGATGGTTGCATTGTAGGATAGTTTTTTACTCCGCCGGAGTTCGCATGAACTTTACGAGCTCGGAATTAAATCAAATAATCAACATTCCGTGAGGTTCTCTTTTCACAGAACTAACTAACTAACCATCACGCCTTTTCCCCGCAGGATTAGGCAGAGAGGACGGACCGCCAAACAACTCGGTCTTGGCACACACTCCTTGCCTCGTTGACATTCATACATCGTCTCATACATGCTCTTCTATTATTCTGACTCTTGACATGGCCCGACTCGGGAGTCTGATTCACTTGGTCGTGCCATGACTTCTTCTACCATTCACATTTGCGACATATATTCTCCTTACACTCCTTTCGCTCTACATGCCCAAACCATCGGAGTGTTCCTTTCTTGAACTTACTCATTACGCTTACATCAGCCTTGCATTCTTTGCGAATCTCCTCGATTTCGGATTTCTCACACGATCATACATTGTTTCACCACACATACGCCTCAGGGATCTCATTTCTACAGCATTCAGTCTACTTTCATCCTTCCTCTGCCAGTAGGTACCAGTACTCCATTATGGACTGCTAGTTTTTTGTTGGTGCCAACGGCGTTCAGTCCTCCATTAATAGAGTTCCTGCATTCACCCCTCTTTCAATATCTCTATCAGTCTTCCCATCTCTCGTAAACATACTTCCCAAATAAATAAACTCATCCACCTGCTCCAAGTATTTCACAGAACTACTAGAAATAAAAATAGAATTAAAATATATGAAAGGCATGCAACCCCCTCAATGTTAGTTTTCATACAACAGCGTAAAGTTTTTAGCCTGCGCTTCGGGCTATGAAAAACAAGACGTCATATACTGCATAGCATATAACTTGTATTAGAAGACAAGTCATCGACTAAAAATCATCACTCTGAGGTGCGAGTTGTATCTAATCTGAGGCTAGGTGTTTCCTCTACTTGTCGCCTTCGGAGTTTTATGTGGCGTCATAAAGCAAGCAATCTCCTTGCATACCTCTGCACACTGCTGAGATAAAATAAAAATATGTTGTGGGCGTTTTCGTGTGCTCAAAGGAAGATACTAATATGTATGTATGTAGGACAAATATCTACAGCTCATATGTTGGACTAATATCTATGAACTTCAGAGTGAGGACTAATATATACAGAGCTAAGGTCGGACGAATATCTATGACGGTCCCAGTGGTGAGTAATATCTATGGAGCGTAGGTAGGACTAATATCTACAGAGGGCAGCTGAGCAATAGGTTGTACTGAAAAGCATAAATTACTTCAATTACATAATTACTAATTACTAATTACGTAAAGGCTTAAACGTTTAAAGTACCTACATGAAGTTTTTGCATAATATTACGTATTTTGCTGTTTACGAGGACAATAATTTATTGAACAAACATGGAGGTCATAATACAAAGATATATATTTATTTATTTATTATACAACTTAACCTAACCTAACCTGACATAGAAATGGTCATGGTAACAGACTAAATAATTAAGAAGCACTCGAAATAAAGAAAGCTCAAATCCTTAATAATTAGCTAAATGTGTCCAATAGTCCATGGATATTAGGGATTTTTACATTCCTGCATACATAAATTAAGTTTTTTAAACTGCATACGCAATATTACGTTATTCCAGCCTCTGCCAGTGCTGTAGATATTCGTCTACACTTTGGTTCTCATAGATATTAGTCAGAGTTTGAGCTGTAGATATTCGTCCTCACTTTGGTTCTCATAGATATTAGTCAGCAGTTTGAGCTGTAGATATTCGTCCTCACTTTGGTTCTCATAGATATTAGTCCGATTTATTCAGTTTTTCGAATTCCTATAGATATTAGTAGACGCCTCCGCTCAAAGTACCTACGACGAAATTTTCTTTATTCACGCTGCAATTGTTTGAAAATTTTCAATTTTAATAATTTTTTTGACCAGTTCGAAGTGCTAGGAAATGTTGCAGTTAATGGGGATATGGCATCCGTAATTGGGGTATATTATAATGCCGAATGGAGTTATGAAAAGAAATTGGGGCAGAAGAAGGTTGGGAAGTGTTGACTATAGGTACATTTTTTTTCTTATAGTAATACCTCACAAGAGTCTCATCTGCTCCCGTCTGGATCCAATGAGACTATGGTATTCCCAATTAGGGTATTTTGTGAGGCTGAAGGTGGTGGGGAGGGGTGGATATGAGGAAGAAGAAGGTGGGGAAGTACCTGGCTATTCAGATCTGATCACCAAACACGGCTAACTCCATTTCAAGCAACGTTTCAATTTTTAATGGTGGTCTTTATACCAGGGTGATACTGAGATATATATGTTTAGATCTCGTCATAAAACATTTTTTTTTATAATTAGCTCCACACACGAGGTCCTGAGGAAAAAATTTTCCCTAGGGGCCTGTGTCATCATTGGGGGTAGGATCGGGAAGGAAGTTCTGGGAAAGAAAAATGTACGAATCCATCCCTCCCTCTGCAAGGCTCAACCAGGATGTCCCGATTCGGAACGCGAAGCAGTAGGTGGGCAAACGAATGTGCCTAGACAAACCTCACCCCATGAACTCGGGCACCCCTGCTAAGTCACCAAACCATTCGATCCCCTCCCTCCTCCCAGTGGTGGTTCAAACCATTTCAAGCGACGTTTCGATTCTATATGGCGATTTTTCACCAGGGCGACCCTGATAAAGTGTCGAAATGTCTTATCTAAATTGGCGAATTCAATTTTCTTTCAAATAAGTTTAGGTCACATTTCTAGGGATTTTCTATTCAGTGCTTCTGTACTCCGCTGGTCCATAAACAACCTCTAACCTTCAGCCTTCAGAGTTGTTGTGGGGGTGATGTTCGCTTGTAAGGATACAACGTTGATGTAACCATTCACCCTATGGCTTCTCGCGAGGTTATCATCGTCTCATGCATCTTGTACTGTATTTGCATATTCTGTCTTAGAACAATGTGTCACAACCGAGGAGGAACCACGATTCATGATTATAAAATGAGACAAAGGTACACACACAACTTATATGTGAAAATACATAACAATATCTTCCTTATACAAGCTTCTCATTGTAGAAGTTGATATTTTATCAGAGGCTGGACGTACTGTACAGGGCTTGCAGATACTTTAACAGTACACAACTGCTGACCCTGTACACTGTACAAATCGCAAGTGCTTTCCACCATTGAATTTGGCAGCCACCTTCAAAACCCCTGACTTTGTGAAGAAACTTGCGGACCGTTTGACAGATTCCTCTATTTTAACAAATGTATTACAACATTTAGAGCACAGGTGTAAGTTGGGAATATTATCATTGTTCTACTGTTCTAATGTATCGCAAACCAAAAGTCTCGGGAACGAATCCCGGCGTGGCAAATAAATTTTATTTGATTAATTTGTGTTATTTCACAATTTATTAATTTAAAATAATATATAGTATATTTGCAGCACGTTCCAGAGTGGAAGATACTTTCAGTATCGCCCTGGTGTAAGACCACCATTCAGAATTGAATCGTTGCTTGAAACGGCATTATCCGTGTTTGGTGACCAGATCTGTATAGCCAGGTACTTCCCCACCTTCCTCTTCTCTATCTCCTTCTCCTCCCCACTACCTTCAGCCTCACAACATACCCCAATTGGGGATGCCATAGTCTCACTGGCTCCAGACTCAGACTCTTGTGCGGTATTCATATAAAAAACTATTATTATATACTATTATTATAACTAGCGTCATTAATCCCTTCGGCACCGGTGCATAATCAGGAAACACGTTAAACGTGCGCCCAACATTGTTCCCGGTTGACATTTGTCACATGACAACAGGTCGTTTCTACAACTCGGTCTTGAGTTCAACAGCTCGGGTGTGGAATGATTTTCTGGACTCTGGGTTTCCTTCCTCGTACAACATGGGTCTCTCCATGTTCACATCAAAAAGACCCTCCACCCATCATCTTCAAGGAAAACACAGGTCCTGAGGGAAATTATTGTGGAGTTAATATAAAAATATAATTTCGAATATTTAATTTTTTTGTATGTAGGCGAAAATAATTTTTTTGTAGTTTTTTTCCGGTTTCGTCTATTTTGATTTACAGCGTTTAGACCTTTTTTAAAATTAAAATTAACATTGTTTCTTACCTCATGACGGAAGATTCGTTACGAAATGTGATTATAGTAGTTGCGTTGATCTAGAATTTACACACCAAGAAAGCTGTTCAAATTTCATGATAATAGAGCTTATCATTTGCGCTCTGTGTGGAGTTAATATAAAAAAATTCAAATAGTTATTATTTTTGTATGTAGGCGAAAATAACTTTTTTGTAGTTTTTCGTCCCGTTTCCGTCTAAGTAAATGTAAACATTATTATTATTTATATTTTTACCAGTTTGATTTATGGCGTTTGGTCCTTTTTTTAAATTAAAATGAATATCGTTTCATAGCTCATGACGAAAGAGTCGTTACGAAATGTGATTATAGTAGTGCGTTGATTTAGAATTTACAGACCAAAAAAACTGTTCAAATTTCGTGATAACAGAGCTCCTAATTTAAAATATATTTACTTTCTACTTTATTTCATGTACGTGATCTTTAAAATGTCAATGGTTGTGTGCTTGAGAAGGTTTATGATGAGAAAACTGCGTTAGTAAGTCAACAAAAACCCTCTTGTCTAAGCCGTGGTAAAATTCATTTTCATTTTCCCCGAAGTTTGATCTCTTGAATAAGTGTTCCGACCATTTGTTTTTTCGACAAGTTTTCACACAGCGGGTCTCGTGAATTAAATATGAAAAATCGTAAAATATTTCTCATTTTCTCAGCCACTTCTAGCGCGATGCTACTCGGCGATGTTGGAGACATCCATCATTCTTGGATCATAACCCCGTGAGAACTGAGATCCCGCCCGACTCTGTGTACTTCGCCCTTACCGCTTTCTGCTACCCGGACAGCGGGCTCTGCGGAATTCTCCCTTACTTTGTTAAAGTATCCTGCCTGAAAATGTATTTGTCTCCTTCCCTAGATTTTACGTATAATGGCAGCCCTGAGTGCCGTATCGGATAAAGTCCCGAAGTCCAGTTATGGTTCCTGAACGCATTTAAATGCCAGCCTGCTGTTTTTTATTTGTGTGATTTGAATTTTAGCTATACTTTATTCTATGTACCGAAATAATTTTATATTAGAACATGGGCAGGTTTTCTCTACCGACACTATATATTCTGTTTCCATAATTGATTCAATTTTGAAAGCTCTTCATACACATTATTTTGGCGTTGTCCTTATAAAATTTCATGCTCTGATTTTTCTAAAAATACAACTTTCGTAGAAAATATCAGATTAAAATATATTATCTTGTCCGGTATTATTTGCTAGTACATCAAAAGGAATTTCCACTTTTACGTTTGGAGTTAGAGAGGCTTTAGTAAGGCACACCCTTTATTCTGGGAGGCTCTACTTTACGGTTTTTCCGAAGCTTGAGGTTTAGGCTTATGGGTTGTGCTATGTAGTTTTACGACCCAATAAATTTTGAGGGTTTCGCCCGATGCCTGTGATGAGTAATGCAATTTTTTCCTCGTGTGACATGCGATACTAAAATATAATAAGGAAAATTTACATTTCCCGACTCGAACATCTTGTAGACAAGTGTTTTTATACCAAATTGGTTAAGGCTTTTATGTTCCTACATATTTTAACCTCAACTCGGAATATTTCCTGGACCCGATAATAAATGGTCCTTGATATGTGAAACTCGAGATTTATTGAGTATTTTGAGGCGTGCTCAATATTCCCTTTCTTTCCGAGAAATAGTACAAATCGAAAAATATCTTTGAAAGACATATTTTCCGAACGGCACGCCTTTCATCAAAAGGTATTCTTACGTGCCATCTGATAATGGCAAACTTTTCGGAATAAAGAAAAACAATCTCCCCCGAAAATGTTCGGGAAATGAAGGTCCATTGGACTGACGACAAAATGTAGCATACCCCCTCTTCCCCCCATCAAGTGAGAGTTGTTTTTAAAGCAATTGTCGCCACTTACCCCATCTACGCTCTTCAAGCCTGAGTTCTAAACACATTACCTTCTTTATCCCCGAGGGGTACCATGCGTGGTAAAATCACGTAAGACTGTATTACGATTGAGCAAGTCTAAAAGTAATGCTTGGCTGATGTAAGCGTTATGGACCATATGGAGAGAATGACGGATGGCTTTTGACGTACAGGGCGAATTGATTGAAAAAACAGTGTCTATCATTGAATACCTAACGCCCAAAGGACATGACGCCATCAAGCCAATGAAGCGCTTGCGTCGAGTCATATCAAGAGTCAGAATAAGAGAAGAAAATTAATGTTAATTGCAAGGAGCTTGTGCAAAAATTAACGTTTATTTTATTGTACTTTAGTTTGTACACAACAGAGGGTAGAAAATTTAAAAACCTTTAACAAATAATTAATACCAACCGTCCAATAACGGTGTAATTAATGTGTAAACATAAAACCATACGAAGGTATGTAAAACAAAAACAAGAGACACTAAAGTTTGAGTCAAGTGAAGTCAAATTAAAACAAGAGATCCAAGGGTTCTAGGGGCTAAATAATATGTCCGGAATCTTGCCACTACAGTTGATGTTATATTTTTCTATAGACACATTCATACAGAAGGCTGGGAGAAGGTTAAGTTGGTTCTTTGGAAAGCATTTTTTGGGTTTCTTAGCAGACGGTGATTGATATTGATTTTATATTTTTGAATGTAGCTATTACTTTGTGGTTATCCATTATAGAAAAATGAAACAATATAACTTTGTATAAACCACTTATATGATGTGCAAATCCGACCGGTTATTGATATTGATTTTGTTTGTGTCCAAGACAGAAGATTCTACCCGGTTATTTATAATTTTGAAATAATGTTTTGTCATTTTTGTCAATATTCTAGGCGTTTCTTATATTTTTTGTAAGTTTGATCCTCTGCTAAGCCCAGCAGATAAATAGTGTTATGGATATTTACTACAATATCCCTAATGTCTTTATAACACTAATTATTCTTTGAATTGGGTTGGCGGAATAGTTAATAGACTACTCTATATCTCGACTTATAAGTGACGAAGATGGAATTTTGGACAAACTTCGACACTTTATTGTAGCATGGTGGTTATATTTACTCACCTTCTGTGTTGTGCTTAGAAATTGAACACTATGCAAATAAATCATTGTAGGAAGGGTCCGAAGATTTCGTGTTAACATATTTTGCTTTAGCTGATTCGCAAGTTTTCGGATTATATGTTTACAATTGTCGCACTCGACCGAGTTGTGGAATCGTCGGGGGAGACGCCTCAGTAATGAATTTATTTTTTGGTGTTTCTAGTTTAAATGCAAATGTGAACTACGCTCTTTTTTACACGGTGTTCTTGTTTTTCGTATTATTGGATTTCCCGGTGAATGTGGCAAATCTTGTGTATGTGGCGAAATGAAAATAGCGAATAATGCGCCCTTTTGCGTGTAATATGAAATGGCAAATTCTTATTTAAAATAAGCAAGGTATACGGGGAACGATAGATATTGTGCTTACGAAACTCCTTAGAGGTATTTTTGCGATGTTTACGTTTTGAGTTAGTTTCCCCTAGGTATTGTTATATTTCCTACTAAATAATGTTTCTGTTTACGGTTTTGTTACATGCTTATTGCACTCTCTTATACTAATATCCTATTAATATTATAAAGGAGAAAGTTTGTATGGATGTATGGAAGTTTGTTACTCTTTCAAGCAATAAATACTGAATGGATTTTAAAAATTCTTTCACTAATATAAAGCTACATTATTTGCGAGTAATATAGGCTGTATATATTGGTAAGCTCTGGCGTTATGAATAAGTTCTGGTGTTATGAAATTATTTGCTATACGTTTATTGTTCGGACGAAAATCAAAGCGTTGCTAAGTAATTGTTTGAAGTGCGCTGTCATTTTGTTATTTGTTTAGGTTATTAAGGAGATTCCCTTGATAGTAAAAATTCAAATTTGTATAAAATTGGTACTAATCTACATAAATGCGAAATTGCGCGTAAATGAATGTAACGGGTATAGAAGTGGGGAGGGGGAGTGCCGGGCGGGTACGTGGAGGGGGGGGGGGGGGGGCAAAAGGCTAGATTATTTCAACTCATTTTATCAAAAAAATATCAGCTATGACTTATTTCATAAGACCTGATTTTTTACATTAGCTCCACATAAGAGGCCTTGAGGAAAATAATTCCCCTCAGGACCTATCTTCCATACGGATGTTGTGCGGAGGGGCTTTTTAAGAAAGGAAGGAGAGGAAGTTCTGGGAAGGGAAAAGGTACTATGTGGGGTGGGTAGGAATCTAGGGGTTAGTGCAAGGCGATGTTCCGCGAGTCCTGCTGGAGAGGTCAAAATTTCTCCCTCACCAATCAACCACCAACAGACACATCCGCCGCTACGATCCTGACAAAACTCACCCTACAAATCCGGGCGCTCCTGCTAATCTACCAAACATAGCTAACCTCTTGTACCCATACCCGTCTCCCAAAATTGTCCTTAAATCTGAGTAGAAAATTGAAGTATTTTTATCTGTGTTTATTGATATTTTCGAGCTTTCTTAAGCGCCCTTGCAAAGTTTTATTATCAAACTGTATACAATTGTTTGATAATGGCTATAACGCCGAAACGACCGCCTCGCACCAAATTTTTTGTTAAATTTGCTCGCATGAAATTTTTTTAGGTTTTGAAAAATTAAACCAATATATATCTATTATTAGATTTGTATCTTTATTACAGATCTAATGATACAAGAATAACATTCCTTACATAAATAAACTGAGCTAATATTATTATTCTGACAACTTGTCCAGGCTTGAATGAACATAAATACTATTGTTTTAATTCCTGTCTCCAGAAATCTCCATCCATCAATTGCCTCCCTTTCTAAGGATATATAAAAGGGACTATTTGTTATGGTGCGAACATAATAGTTATATTCATTCCGCTGAATATTATATAAAACACATCTGAAAAAGGGGAAAATGAAAGAACGTGTCATCTGTAAACTCCAATAAATCCTTCGTAAATAGTTTATGCCTCTTTTTTTGTAATAACTGTCTCTTTCATAAACATCTAAACGGCAAAACATAAATATTGGCCAATCATTAATATTGGCCAACCATAAATATTGGCCAACCATTAATATTGGCCAACCATTAATATTGGCCAACCATTAATATTGGCCAACCATTAATATTGGCCAACCATTAATGACAGATTTAAGAAGATGCGTTTCTGTAATATAGATTTTGATACATTTTATATGGCGTAGGTTTTTAGTGCATTAGTTTTTATTAGCTCAGAATCTTTGTTGTTCCCCTGTTGGGGGGGTCAACGGTATTAATCAAGAAGTCTTATAGAAATATAAATATATTTAAAAACCTCTGGGTTGGTTTTAATACCCTGCTTCGTTCGATATAGAAATATTAGAAATCTTCGTTGAAAAGGTTATTATTGGTACACAACCGCTGACGCTGTACAAATCGCAAGCGCTCCCCACTGCTAAATTTGGTAGCCACCTCTGGTCTGGAGCCCCAAAATCCCTTAACTCTTTGCAGAATCGAGCAGTCCGTTTGATAGATTCCCCTATCTTAAGAAGCGGATTGAAATTTTTAGAAAAGTCATCAGGTAGGTATGCTGTCGTTGTCCTTGTTCTACAATGGAAGATGCTCCGAGGAAGTAGCGTCATTGATCCCTTTGGCTCCGGCGCATAGTCAGGAAACACGTCAAACGCGCACCCAACATATGTTCACGATTGAAATTTGTCACATGAGAATAGGTCGCTTTTACGACTCGTTCTTGAGTTCAACAGCTCGGCTGTGAACGATTCGCCGGTCTTTGTGTTTCTTTCTTCCTACAACATGTTCACTTCTTCCTCTCCTCTAAAAGACCTTCCACAATCCACACGGCATATTCAAAGATGACAAATGCCTCGAGGGAATTTATTTTCCTCAGGACCTCCTGTATGGTTGTTAAAAAAATGGCGTCTTCTCCTATTTTTTGACAGTTGGAAAAAAATGGAATTGAAATTCCTATCATAATGGAAATTGCGTGGAAAGTAAAAAAAAATGTCCTTTAAATTCATGATGCCTTGACTCACTGTTCCACAAGTTTTTTAGTCGTTTTGCAGTACAATTTTACCAAAACTTTGATACTTCCTTTCTAGAGGATCCTTCTGAGAAGTTGAAAGTAGGTATGTCGTTTTGGCACGAACATAAACCTTAATAAGAGATAAACAAGTGGATATTATAAAGAATGAACCAAATTAAGTAGGTCCACGATCTACCATCGTAAAATGTTTATTATTTTGTATACTTTCTTATTTCTCGTTTCCCTTGTTCCTTATATTTCCGATGGGTGGGTAAAAGCGAAGGTAAAAACAGCATCCCATTAGCGTGTGATGTTTTAGAGCACAATCAATTTGGCCAAAATGGATTTCCGAGAGGTCCGTGGGGATTTATTAGGCCCTGTTATTGAGCTGAGCCTAGTTAAAAGGAGGCATTTCCAATGGAAATGAGGTGATTTTTCTTAGAGAGCTCCTTTATTTTAAATCGACGAGGTGCTAAAGTTCCTTTGAAGATGGATTCTTTGATAAATTGATTTGATTCACCTTTTTACAACAAAAAGATCGCCTGAAAATTTGCGTCACGTTTTTCTAGTCCAAATATTTTAAATTCCAATTATTATTCTCTTATCTTTATTATATCCTCAAGTGTTGGAACAAGTAATAATAGAAGGAAAGGAGGGGAATTCTCTCCTTTTTCCTTTTTGTCAATCTCAAATTGATGTTTTCATTCTTTTATTGTTACAAATTGAGTATATTATTTATTCTGAATACGTACTTCACTCCAGACCACTCCAAATGTTCCATTCTGCTAAAATAACATTATTCTTACGTTGTATTGTAGTTTTATCACCGAATCAACTTTTCTTTTATAACAAGAGCGTTATACTTATTTTTTTTATTTTTCGTTGGTACTTAACACGGCGATTATTCTCTATTAATCACCTTATAAATTATGAGCGGTGAGTGAATTAATTGTCTGTTTAGCCAAAATTAATGCTATTATCGTTTCAGGCAGACCATATTTCAGTCGATACGTGCAATTGTAATTTGCACTAATGCGTCCAATTAACGTGTCGTGCTTAGGTGAATAACTGAAAAGGCTGTGTGTAATGTTATTCTGTACAGCCTCCATAATTTTATTACACAATGGTGCAGGTGGACACATTTCGGTCTAGTAATTTATGCGGAAATTTATAAATACAATTGTTGCCACAGGCCAAACGCATTCTGGCGTCGGAAGAATATAATGATACTGAAATTAGCCAATTTACCTTCCCGTGTCGGAGGCTAGGTTATTCAGTTAAGTGAGGTCGGATACTGAAAATTTTACAATTCGATGAAGGTATCGCGAGTGCTTGGCTGACGTTAAATTGATTTATTCGTAACACTTGGGAGATAAAACTCCGTATTACCCGGTATCTGAAAGTAATTTATCCTACTTGATCATTTATCGCTTGATTTATTTGGCACGGACATGACGAAGTTTTGTCCTTGATATTACTAAAATTGTCACCTTAGCTATTAATTTTTTTATGGCGTGTTTCTGTATCAGTGAAATATTAAAACACCTTTACTTCGCCAACATTTTCACATGCTTTTACCTCATTATAAGTTTCTGTGGCGTTTATTTTTCCGATAGGGTTACACTTATTAGCTTCCAATCGATTTTTTTATATTCTTAGTTCGCTTAAAACATCGCGTTTTCCAGTTTAACTCGCTTTATGAATATTTTCCTCTTTAAAATATTATATTATTGTTGGTTCGGATGATTGATCTGCTGGAGGGTCCTTACCTTATTCCCAGAAATGTTTTAAGGACCAGACGGGTCCCACTACTGGTTCTTCTCTTCATGTTTCAACATAAAATAAATAACACTACATACGAGTATATTATGTACATATAAAATTGAGTCCGATTGGTGTCCTTTTCATAATTTAGATTTACAATAAAGGCCGGTTGATTCACAGGACTTGAATGGAACTTTCACAGAACTTGAATATTAACTTTCAAATCAGATGAGTTGTTCAAGTTCTGTGAAAAAAGGTATTGAGGGGTTGTTTTGAGCACAGGTGCGCTCACAGGTCAATACAGAAATTAAAAAATATACAATTTTATTGGAATAACTTTTGAAGGTTAACTGATGATGAATAATATATATATGTATATAAAAATCTGAAAATGTGTGTATGTCCGCTATGCGTTGCTAAACCATTCATCCGATTGCGATGAAAATTTGGGGATTTGATGTGTGCATGCCCGCGATGGTTCCTATATATATATATATATATATATATATATATATATATATATATATATATACATAACACCGTCTATTTGGCGACCAGCATGGGCAAATATGCATCTAAAGTGGCGACCACCGACATTTGGCGACCGATATACGGTCGCCACTTTATTTTTCGAAATTTTTACACAGTTCATAGTACATGTCGTCACAAGCATTTTGGCAAAAATTGTCCTGGTAGCCAAATTGGGCGTGAAGTGGATGATTTCGAATATTAAAGTTCCGCCATCTGTCGCTACGCAGCTAGGCGCTAGGTGATATACACGGCCATGTATACTACCATTCATCCTACCGACATTTAGGCGACCGGTGTGACATAACATGCCGCCTTTCATTCCTAGCATTTACCCGCCACCGAGGCGTTGGCAAATGTGTTGGGAAACAACGTTGCCGGTTAATTCCAACTCCCGTACAAGAGTTGAGGTGCACGTGGCGGTGGCGTGTTTTGCGACGTTGCCGCCGCGCTTATTTAGCCTCGGTTGCCTCGAATGTTTTGCCTTTTAAAATTTTATCGTGATCAATCGTATTATCGTATACCGAGCATTAACGTACATGTGATTTGGAGTGTAGGTATTTGGCGACCGACCATTTTAGTGTCTTAATTACAATACATTATTGATTACGGTTTACTCAATGAAACGGAACAAAATAATTGCAAGAATAACAGAAATGCAATATCAAGATGATTCTTTGGAGTCATACCTACCTATGACATAGAATTCGGATAATCTGAGGTACTTGCCTTCAATTAATAATTCTTCTTTTCGGTCATTTATACGGTCAAATTTACTTCTTTAAAATTCCCGATTCTTATTTTACAGGAGTTCACTTACTCTGACGGTGATGGTGGGATACGACCCAAATCCCATGTGTGAAACAAAAGGCGAGCTCACCAATTAATTTTAATCGAAAAAATAAAAATATTGCATGGATGATTCATCTAATCAAAACGACCCACGAACATTGTTTCCACAAAACTTCAACGTGTTGACCAAATCGAAGAAGAAAATTGATATAGAAATAACGAAAAATAAATTCAGTGCGCAGATCACATGCCGTAGAAATGAAACCTTCAGAAAACTAAAGTAGGCAAGAGTGGGTAGGCTACGAAGCGCCACACAAAGAGGAGACCGATTATTCTATCTTAGGGGCATACATTAATTGAGCTCAAAATGGGGGGTGGGGGTCCAGTAAAATCTCACCAAATCTTGAACAGTTTTTCAGCATATTGTCGCGATCATATTTACCACAACGGGGGGGGGGGGGGGCGTAACGGGATAGCATTGGGCGGGACGGGATAGGGTGGGACCCCAGATACACAACTGATGTCTCGTGAGGGGAGAGGGGGGGGGGGGCACCAAATCTCACCAAAGGGGGGGGGGGGGGGTTAAATTGGAAAATTAACTGCTCACGTTATTAATGTATGCCCCCTTATTCTCTCGCAGTCTAAATCCTATAGATGTATGTGTTTGCCTCTTTTTAGTGTCGCTAATTTTCGTTTCATCGAGTGTCAAATCACAACGGTGTTAAAGATGTTTTTACTTCAAAATAGTACTGCCAGATTTTTGTTTTTATTTCGAAAAGGACTTAGGACAGGTGGTTTTAAAAATTTGTAGGAGTCATCAAAAATTAAAAATTTTAAGTTAATTTTCACGTTCTGTGTAAGTTCTATTCAAGTTCTGTTGTTATAACAATGAACTTGAATACAACTTGCACAGATTGTGAAAATTAACTTCAAATATTTGAAGAATCTGTCATTTTTTTTAACAACCCGTTAATTATAATTTTAATTGTTCGAGGCGTGTTTTCAGAAACATTGTATTCGAGGAAACAACATCGAAAACAATGCGACTAAATTTAATATAAATGTTTTTGTTTTTTACTTTAGTTTCACACAGGAGGCCCTGAAGAAAATAATTACCTCAGGGCCTATGTCATCTTTGTGGACGCTGCGTATAGGAAAGGAAGGGGAGGAAGCTATGGGAAGGAAAAGGATTTTAGGGGTGGGTAAGAATCTAGGGTTCAGTTTGTCAAGGAGTGACGGACGTATGAATCCATCCCTCCCACTGCGGTGCAAGGCAATGTTCCGAGAGAGTGCGGCTGGAGAAGTTAAAGGGACTTCCTTAACCACTCTCACCCGATCCGACCTGTCATGCTGCTGGTTGGCAGACGCATTCGCCACCAAGACCCGAACAAACCACACCCCATGAATCATTAGATGACTAAGTCGTAGGTGAAAATATTGAAATGAACCAGAACCCACCACATCAAATGCATCACAACCATTTAAAAGTTTCTTAAATACTTATCAGACAGTCGCGAGTAAACATTCTACAGTAAAAAATTTCAGAGTGTGCAATTCACACGCGGTAGAAGTGAAACCTCCAGAAAAACTAAAGTAGACAAGAGCGGGAAGGCTACGAAGAAGTGCACAAAGAGGAGACCGATTATACTATCTCATTCTCTTGCAGGCTAAATTCTATAGGTGTATGTGTTTGACTCCTTTTATTGTCGCTATTTTTCGTTTCATCGAGTTTCAAATCCAAAACGGTGCTAAAGAAGTTTTCACTTCAAAATACAAATGTGCAGTTCACATGCAGTAGAAGTGAAACCTCAGAAAACTCTAGACAAGGGTGGGGAGACGACAACGAAACACCGCGCGAAGAGGAGACTGAATAGCTACGAAGCACCGTACAAAGAAGAGACCGATTAGTCTATCGCATTCTCTTGCGGGCTTAATCCTATGGATGTATGTCTTTATCTCTTTTTAATGTTGCTATTTTTCGTTTTATCGAATTTCAAATCACAACGGTGCTAAAGAAGTTTACACGTACTCGAGTTTAATCTATGTACCTACATCATCTCTAAATATTTAAATTTTTAAAATTAGTATGATATACATAATAAAAAAATGCTCGTACATCTATGGAATTTAGCCAACGAGAGAATAAGAGTATAATCGGTCTCCTCTTTGTGCGGTGCTTCGTAGCCACTCCTCCCACTGTATTCTAATTTATTTTCTGAAGGTTTCACTTTTAATTGCGAACTCGGATTTTTTAAAATTGTTTCGGATACCTATTTAGCTACCTTTTATTATATTTTTTTAATTCTTTTTAAACGTTTTATATCTTTTCATGTACATAAGAAGATGAACATTCATTATAAGTGATAATTAAATCCTTTTTTTACTTTGGTAGAAAGCAGTCACTTTGTGGTTTGACAAAGATATTAATTGAAATAAAACAATCACTTAGCTTGTAACCACGATTCATCCATTAACCTTTTTTATACCGACCGGTTTCGCTTAACCTGCGCATCAGCGTTATTTCATTATATCTACTTTATCGCATTGAAACCAAGCTCACGCACACTAACGAAATTCAAAACAATAAGCGCACACAAACTTAGCTGTTGCCGGCCGAATTCCCTATCAAGATTCCCTTCACCTCACCCACACAGCTGTTATCCCGCGCCGATCGGCTTGCTTGCCCCCCGTGCGACTAGCCCCACCGCTTCCCTTACCCCGCGGACTCCTGTTCATACAAAAGTCACGTGGAATCTGCGTGCAATCGAAATCAATTTAAAAAAATAGGTTGTCGTTGAAAATTTAGTTGGATCTTTGCAGAAATTATTTTAACATAGCTATCCTATCAATTTGACTTAAAAAAATTGGATGGAGGATTTTTCCGGAGCGATATTTTTGACTGATATCAAAAAAGCATGTACCAAAAGAAAAAAAATGTTGGATCTTTTGATTAAATAAAGCTAACACCAATATAAAGACACTTCGTGATCAAAAATTGGAGGGAGGAATTTTCCCGGCAAGAATAGAAATAAAAAACAAATCTCTTTTTAAAAACACACTTTCCCAACAATAATATTGTTGAATTTCTATTTAATCAGGTGGATATTAATTACCTAATACTAACAAGATGTGAAGAGTTTTCGAAAGAAATACTTTTCTAGCGGGAGTTATAATTTTTTTTCAGTTTTTGCTAAAAATAACTAGGTAACTTCCCGTTAAATATTTTGTTGGATCTTTTGTCATTCGTCATCCCTAAATGATACTCCACGTGACTGCAAAGGTTTCATCGACGGAGGAATTTTTGCGTACCTCAAACTCTTTATTGATTTGCCTACTACCTACCCAAGCAATAGGCCACTTGCATGGATTTCATAACGACTTTGAAAAAATCGTGTGGATAGATATTTTTACCAAGATTACGAAAATGTTAGTAAAAATTTTTAGAAATGTACAGTTTTTTTAAATTTATTTTTAAATAAATAAATCCATTATTTAGGCCCGTGACGTCACTACATGAAAATGTCCCATCGCCGAAAATGTTAATTATTATTTTTAATTTATAAACTAACGTTTAGACAAGATTTTTATGCATAGCACAAAGGGTAACAATTATTATAAGCAATAATTATCAGCCTTAAACACTCATCAACATTGAAAAATCTTCCGAGAAAAGATACTTGCCGCCAACGCCGTTGGCGGCAAGTATCTTTTCTCGGAAGATTTTTCAATGTTGATGAGTGTTTCAGGCTGATAATTATTGCTTATAATAATTGCCGAAAATGTTCCTATTAATTTTATAAAATTCCACACTGATTTATTTTTTTTATATGGCAGCACTTTGATTTCAGGCGAATTTTTGAATTTGACATTTAACGTTCAGTAGAATTATTGTTTGTTCTCTGCGAACTTATCATTTGGTTTCTTTTTGACATATGTTATGAAGAGAACCCCGTTCATTTTACGATGTCTGCACGTGTTTAGAGGTATAATGGTAGTGGTGCTGATCTTAACAAAATCAAATTTTATAATATTCTTCTTATTATTATAATTTACAAGTACAAGTATATTTCATTGGATTTAGTAATATAGACGTTGAACATTATAATGATTTATGATCAATAAGATGGATCAAGGAAAAAAAATATTTATGAGATATAATATTTTTGGAATGCCTCGCTATTCTCCTGTGCCCTTTCTTGTGGAACATGATCTTTTTTTTAAATGATTTTCTGCTATGTAATTATCGTTTTTTCGCACCCATAAAATTATGTCCCGTCTTTCCGGTTTATAAAAAATGGTCTGATTTTTCGGATTGAAATTTTCAAAAAATCGCCAGGGTTTCAAAAATACGATTTAAAAAAAATGCCGAATGTCTTAGAATATTTACCTAAACCGGATTTTTTTTTTAAATGCGATGCAAGTGGCCTATCCGCAAAATAATTATTTGTTCTTTGTAGCATTTTGATCTCGCCTGACTTATAGGACAGTGCAATTAGTGCAAAAAAGGGGGTCGCGATCGGAATTATTTCGGTAGCCCCAATTTTTTTATATGTTTTATACACTCATCTCCTGATGAAAAATCTGAGTTTTCGACCTTCGGTCACTTGAGCTTTCGCCGCCGTTTTGAAAAAACCTGCCGAAATCGCGCCAAAATCTAGTTTTTCTCAAATATTTCGTTCTCAATGAAAATTTTGGCTAAGGTAACTTCACAAGTTTTGTAGAACATAAAATTATCTACAATTTTTATTAAAAAAAATGTCTTCTACCTCTAATAAGTATTGAGATACACAGCCGTAAAAATGTGTATAAGTTTATAAAAACAAGTAAATTGCACGACTTGGTTTGGTTTTCTGTACGTACCTCTTTTTCAGTACAGTTTTGTAGAGAATAAAATTTCTAAAACGATTTTTATGTTTTTTGTATTGTTTTTACTGATTTAAAGTATGAATAAACAAATATCGGTAGGTGAAAACATAAAAAATTATCACGATATTACCACGTCTTTAATATAGAAATAACGAAAAATAAATACAGTGCGTAGTTCACATGCCGTAGAAATGAAACCTTCAAAAAACTAAAGAGGCAAGAGTGGGTTGGCTACGAAGCACCGCACAAAGAGAAGCCCGATTATTATCTCATTCTCTCGCAGTCCTGTAGATGTATGCTTTTGCCTCTTTTTAGTGTCGCTATTTTTAGTTTCATCGAGTTTCAAATCACAACGGTACTAGGCGATTTGCAGGTGCTAGAAGTTTACACTTCAAAGTACAAGTGTGCAGTTCACACGCGGTAGAAGTGAAACCTCAGAAAACTAAAGTAGACAAGAGCGAAGAAGCTACGAAGCACCGCACGAAGGGGAGATCGAATAGCTACGAATCACCGCACAATGAGGAGACCGATTAGTCTATCTAATCTCTTATACTTATCACTCAGAAGTGATAAGTAAATAAGTACTTTTTTTCATTTTTTTATTTTTTCATTCATAGTGTAATAATAAATTTTGTTAATTATTTTAAGTTTTAGATACTTACTTACTAGCGACTTGAAATTCAAATGAAACAGAAATGCGTCACGAAAATTTATTATTATTTTAATATAATAGTTAATTAGTTCTAATATAATAGGTACGGTAAATCCTCGCTCTCACTCAAGGCTCCCATAGTCCAGCGGCGTAAAGCGCCTCACGAATTTAGTGGCCAGACAATTCAGACCGCGTGGGTTCGAGTCTTATAAAATAAAATAAAAAACGTTTTAATTTTTGCAAAATTAATATTCAATTTTCAAACCACACAAAATGAAAATGAACCACACCAAGAAGAAACCATAATTATTAATATGATGACCCAATGTATAGCAAAAGTTGCACCAGAATTCGACGTCAAAAATATATATAAAATCATCCTTCACTAACTAACTAACCATAACACCGTTTCTCCGCAGGGGTAGGCAGAGAGGACGGGCCGCCAAACAACTCGGTCTTGGCACACACTCCTTGCCTCGTTCACATTCATACATCGTCTCACACATCCTCTTCTATTATTTTGACTCTTGATGCAGCCCGAAGCAAGTATCTGATTCACTTGGTCTTGCCATTTTTTATATTAGCTCCACTCAGAAGGCCATGAGAAAAATAATTTCCCTCAGGCCCTATGTCATCTTAGGGGATGCAGTGAGGAGGGTCTTTCAACATCATTTTACAACTCATCGTATTTCTACGTAATGTGTTTATTTATTAAATTGATAAAATTGAGCACAATCTTTAAATTAAATTATAATTAATTATCAATCTAACAATTAACAATGTATTACGGCCAAATAAACGCATTGTTCCCACCCGCCAGTTACGGCGGGTACCCGCTAGGAGCGAGGAACCGAGGTAGGTACAATGCCAAACCGCGCGCCAGAGCTAAGCGCCCCGTAATTTGAATGATGCTCGTAGTAAAAAATCCCAAAACGTCAGAAACATGCATGTCACTAAAAATCGGCTGATCGCGTGCCGCATGGCCGACCCGAAGAGCTTCGGCATTCTTCGGAAATATTCCGAAGCTTTGGTTCCAGCGGTAGTAAGGTTTGAACAAGATAATATTAAGTAATAACATTTCTCTTCTAAAATGTAACCATTAGTCAAAGGGTCAGCTATGCGTCTCGTGTGACATTATCTTGTTCGAGCCCTTGGGATGTACCTTTTTGACATTATTATTTGTTTGTCACCCATTGATCGAAGTTGTCACGACAGTAAATGGCGATATTGGCGATCCACGCCGCAGAGTGTTTCTTGTGTGTTATTATTATTATTGGATTATTGCGTTATTATTATTATCTTTGGAAGGTTGAGTATTTTTAAATGGATATCACACCCACCCTTTCCACTAATCTTCCAATAGATGTAATATCAATAGTAATGGAGTGTAAAATGCTTCTAAAAATATTGATACCAGAATAATTCTATAATAATTGGATAATTACTAGAGCGCCGTTTTAGTTATGTTGCGTTGTACAATTTATTATGAGTTCCTAGGCTATATGTATTTTTATTATTTGAATTTACAAACAGATACATAAAACATACCTACTTACCTGGCAGGTCAATTGACTATATCAAACTCTAGACATCAGCATGTTTTTACATCGCACGATATTTTTACTATTACAGTTACATGATATTTTTAGATACTTAGCAAGTAATGTAAAATTATGCATGATGTCTAGATTTTTTTTTAAATATAATATCAACCTTTCGTTTTTTATGAATGGCTTGGTGAACCACCTATAACTTGAGGCACCGGCCGCGCCTGGTAGGAATCAGAGGTTTAGTATATCCAGGAGTGACGGACGTATGAGTCCATCCCTCCAATAGCTGTGCAAAGCGATGGGTCGAGAGAGTCCTGCTGAAAAGGTCGAAAGGCCTCCCTCAACCAGTCTCTCTCCGCCATGCAGTAGGTGGGCAGGCGCATCCGCTGCCAAGACCTCACCCAATGAGTTCGGGCACCCCTGCTAAGTACCAAACGTAGTGAACCACTTGGGGGTGACCTATGGCAGAGGTGTTGGTTATCCAATAAATGGTTCCCGGGGCGGCGGTACTCATACCCGCCTCCCAAATTGAAATGCCACACGTCTTCTCGTTCATTCGCTCTACAATCCATCCGAGCGTTCCTTTCGTAATTTTACTCATTACGTTTACATTGGCCTTGCATTCTTCGCGGATCTCAACGTTTCTCCCAAGATCGTACATGGTTTTACCATACTCACGCCTCAGGAATCGCAATTCTACAGCATTCAGCCTACTTTCCTTCCTTTGCTTCCTTCCTCTTCCTTCCTCTACCAGTTCCATGCCTCACAGCCATACATGGGGGTCGGTTCCAGCACTCTATTATGGATAGCTGGCTTCGCTTCTTTGGACAGTTTTTTTGTTGGCGCCACTAGCGTTCTATCCTCCGTTAATGGAGTTACCTACATTTAACCTTGTTTCACATATCTCTATCAGCCTTCCCATCTACCGTAAACACACTTCCCAAATATACTTCACAATACATACTTCAAAAACTTATCCACCTGCTCCAAGTATTCATCATTCACAACTAAGTTTCACATTGTTTTTGTATCAAACACCACGATTTTAGACTTACTTACATTCATCATTAACTCATTCTTCATACATATTAAATTATCTGTCTAGGTACATTTAAATTAAATATCTAAGCATAGTTTTCTATGTTTTCATATTGTTTAATCGAAAAAAATCCCAAGCATTTGGGGCATGGCAAATAATCATTAAATGAGGAATGGTATTTTCTTGTAATGGGTTTTTTGTATTCCTGATAATTTTGTACATAATCTCCCGTTTTATGCAATTTAGCAGAAGACCTTTTCTTTCCTTGCCATTCATTATTGTCAGGATATTTTGAATTTCACATTCTATCTCGTGGTTTCTGAAAATATGCCTCGAGTCCTTTTCGAAATAAAAACAAAAATCCGGCATTCGACCTTTTTTGAAGTGAAAACTTTTGTAGCACCGTTGTGATTTGAAACTCGATGAAACTAAAAATAGCGACACTAAAAAGAGGCTAAAACATACATCTATAGGACTACAAGAGAATAAGATAATAATCGGGCTTCTCTTTGTGCGGTGCTTCGTAGCCTATCCACTCTTGTCTACTTTCGTTTTCTGAAGGTTTCATTTCTACGGCGTGTGAACTGCGCCCTGTATTTTTTTTTGTTATTTCTTTATCAATTTTCTTCTTGGATTTGGTCAATACGTTAAAGTTTTGTGGAAACGACGAACGAAGGTCGTTTTCAGAATGGGGGTGAGGTTTGTCTAGGTCTTGGAGGCGGATGACCGGGACACACTGAACCCCAGATTCCTACCCACCCTTTAAACCCCTTTCCTTAAAATAATTTTCCTCTCCTTCCTTTCCTTCAAAAGCTCTCCGCACAACATACCCTAAGATGAATAATTTCCCTCAGGATCTTCTGTGTGGAGCTCATGTAAAAAAAAAAGAAAAAAAAAGTACGAGATTTTAAATTAGTGACTGATTATTTGTAACCCAATAATGATTGTCTTTCTTAAAAAAAAATTGTGCCTTTATTGCACTTGTCAATTGCTACCTATCGCAATAAGGAGCCAATTTTATGCATCCCAAATAATTATTGGTAACTAAAATAACCTAGTTCCTGTTCACTCTATATATTTTTTTTTCATTAGCTCCACACTGCAGGCCCTGAGGAAAACAATTTCCCTCAAGGCCTATGTCATCTTTGGGGATGTTGTGTGGAGGGTATTTTTGGGGAAAGGAAGGAGAGGAAGTTTTGGGAAAGAAAAAAGTATGAATGGTAGTTAGGAATCTGGGGGTCAATGTGTCCAGGAGTGACAGACATATGAATCCATCCCTCCCACTGTGATATAAGGCGTGGATCGAGAGTCCGGTTGGAGAGATGAAAAGGTCTCCCTCAACCAGTCTCTCCTGATCCGGCCCGCCATGTAGTAGGTGGGCAAATGCATAGGTTGCCAAGACCTAGACACAGCTCACCCCGTGAACCCGGGCACCCCCGCTAAGACACCAAACATATCTAACCACTTGGTGTGACCTATGGCAGGGCTGTTAGTTATCTTGTAAATGGTTCCCGGGGCGGCGGTACCCACACCTGCCTCCCAAATTTTTAATTTGATTGTTGTTTTTCCTCCCAAATATAAAATGATATAATAACAGTCTACCGTTTTGACTTCTTGGGATTCTGTTTTGGTTTCCTTCAAAATAATATTTATGTAACCAATCATTATGTACCTACGATAGATAGACCGTTGGCAAATCGAGAACGAATTAAAAGGATTCTGAAAGCATCGTAATTTAAACGTACTGCATACAGGAATATACGGAGGTCGTCAAATGTTCGTAATGAACGGACGCCCTAAATATGGAATGAAGTGTGTTATACGTACGATATACGCGGTTGCCAAAACGGCGGCAATATGAAAGGACGCCCAAAAGACTCTAAAGTATACGTACCTATCAAAAATTTGAATACCCTCAAAACACAATTTCTGGATAATTCTTTTACTATCACTCTTTTGTCAACCTAAAAACATGTGAACATTCACCGCAATTTTATTTAAAAACCTACCGTAAGCAGTGGTAGCCAAAAGGATGCGAAGTGAAAGGACGCCAAATCTGTAGCGGGATGTATATATATATATATATATATATAATAGTGAGTTCTGGCATTATGAAATTTGTATAAAAAAATGCAATAGATGGCACGCGAGCTGTTTGAAAACTGAATGTATAGAATACGGGAGGGGAAAGGGGAACTCGGGAGGGGGGTTCGCGCGACGGGGGAAGCAGGAGAAGGGAGTGAGGAAAGGGAAGGCGGGGAAGGCGGAGTGGGAACGCGAGAGGGGAAGGGTCCGCGGGAGAGGAAGAGGAGGCGGAAGGAAACGGGACGAATAGGAAAGGACACGCAGAGAGAAACAATTTCTTTATTGAGTGGCATAGCAACGCATGCCGGGAACTCGCTAGTATACATATAAAAAAATCTACTTCATGAAACATAACTAACCATTTTTCTTTTACTCTCAACTGGTTTCGTGTGAACCATTTCTTTGCTAGGACCAAAGACCTTGTCTTTAACTATGTAAAAGTATATACCTTTCCGATTGACTGGAAACGGAGAATCAAAAAAATAAATTGGAAAAAAAGTTGTTCAATCTTAAGATAAGAGAACAAATTATAATGTACTGTAATGTGGAGTATTTTTTAATGTTTTTTAAGATTATAAACTGTGAGATAAGAGTGATCTCCTACTTAATATTATAAAGGCGAAAGTTTGTATGGATGTATATTTGTTACTCTTTCACGCGAAAACTACTGTGTGGATTTTAATGAAACTTTACAATAATATAGCTAATACATCAGAATAGGCTATAGGCTATAGCTTAGAGCTCTGGCATTATGAAATTTATATACAAAAATTGCATGCGAGCGTTTGAAAAATGAATGTAACGGATATGGAGGGGCGGTGAGGGGGAGGGCAACGCGGGGGGTTGGGGGATGGCGGAGGGTGGAGGGGGAGAGTGAGTGGTGAGGGGGGATTTGTGGGGGGGAGGGGTTGGTGGGGAGATGGGGAGAGGGGGCGGGGGAGAGGAGGAGGGGGGGGGGGATTGGAGTGCGGATAGGGAAGGTGGAGGAGGCGCTGTGGGTATTCCCCTAATACTATGCGAGCGAAGCTGGGGGCAAAAGCTAGTATTAAATATATGTATGATATGTATAGTGTAATATGATATGATAGCATTGAATTATGAAGTTAAGAAGCAAAATATGTATATTTCTTTAACTATACCTAATCGATAATTTTAAAAAGATTAAATTTAACAGGTCATTGATTTTAAAAAGATTAAATTTAACAGGTCATCAATCGTATTTTCTAAAATTAACAAAATTCACCTTGTCCATTTAATAAATTTGTTCTGAAAAGTCACCTAAAGGACTCTCGTTAATCAAAATGCGATTATAATCGTTCAAGTTTCGGTGGCTTTTTTTCATTATCACGAGAGCGCTTGAGTTGAAAGTTCCTGAGGTCGTATCCCGCATCCGCCCTATCGGATTCTAATAAATCTCCGGCCGTCAGGGAAGCGATTGGTTTCGGAATTCATATTCCAATATGAGCGATCCGAAGACTTAGCGTGGGATTTCGATTCCAGATTCGCAGATACTCGACGGAGCGAACTGGAAAAACTACTCGCGGATTTAAACCCTTTGCTAACTTACAAGACTATCTGTGTTCAATCTGTGCACTGGATAGATAAACCAATGGAAGTAGAGAGATAAACCGATGTTATGGGAGTGTCTGGGTGCCCGAAGTGATACCACCATGGCTTTAGCCGTGTTTTGGTTCTTTCCTCTTCTCCATTTCCTTTCCCAATTGGGGTTACCAGACGGTTGGGAGTAGTCAGTTTTGTTTTGCCGTCATGTCGTGTGTCGGATAAAATTCACTACCTTCAGCCTCGCAAAATACCTCAATTGGTGTTACCATAGTCCCACTGGCTCCAGGCGGTTTGTAGTAGCCAGTTTTGTTTTGCTGTCATGTCGTGTGTCGGATAATATTCACTACCTTCAGCCTCGCATGGGGGTTACCATAGTTTCACTGGCTCCAGCCGGTTTGTAGTGTTCAGTTTTCTTTTGCCGTCATGTTGTGTGTCGGATAATATTCACTACCTTCAGCCTCGCAATTGGGGTTACCATAATTTCACTGGATCCAGACGGTTCGTAGTGTTCGGTTTTATTTTGTCGTCATGTTGTGTGTCGGATAAAATTCACTACCTTCAGCCTCGCAATTGGGGTTACCATAGTTTCACTGGCTCCAGCCGGTTTGTAGTGTTCAGTTTTCTTTTGCCGTCATGTTGTGTGTCGGATAATATTCACTACCTTCAGCCTCGCAATTGGGGTTACCATAATTTCACTGGATCCAGACGGTTCGTAGTGTTCGGTTTTATTTTGTCGTCATGTTGTGTGTCGGATAAAATTCACTACCTTCAGCCTCGCATGGGGGTTACCATAGTTTCACTGGCTCCAGCCGGTTTGTAGTGTTCAGTTTTCTTTTGCCGTCATGTTGTGTGTCGGATAATATTCACTACCTTCAGCCTCGCAATTGGGGTTACCATAATTTCACTGGATCCAGACGGTTCGTAGTGTTCGGTTTTATTTTGTCGTCATGTTGTGTGTCGGATAAAATTCACTACCTTCAGCCTCGCAATTGGGGTTACCATAGTTTCACTGGCTCCAGCCGGTTTGTAGTGTTCAGTTTTCTTTTGTCGTCATGTTGTGTGTCGGATAAAATTCACTACCTTCAGCCTCGCAATTGGGGTTACCATAGTTTCACTGGCTCCAGCCGGTTTATAGTGTTCAGTTTTCTTTTGTCGTCATGTTGTGTGTCGGATAAAATTCACTACCTTCAGCCTCGCAAAATGCTCTAATTGGGGTTACCATAGTCTCACTGGCTTCAGACAAATTTGGGACGCGGGAATGGGTACCGCTCCCCAGGGAATATTTATTGGATAACCAACACCTCTGCCATAGTCACCCCAAGTGGTTCGCTACGTTTGGTGATTTAGCATGGGTGCCCGGGTTCACGGGGTGAGGTTTGTCTAGGTCTTGGAGGCGGATGACCAGGGCACACTGAACCCCAGATTCCTACCCATCCCTTAAACCCCTTTCCAGAACTCTCCTCCCCTTCCCTTCCTTATAAAAACACCCTACACAGCATCTCTAAAGATGACATAGGCCCTGAGGGAAATTATTTTCCTCAGGGCCTCCTGTGTGGAGCTCATGTAAAAAAAATACGGTTTGTAGTTGTCAGTTTTGTTTTGCTGTCATGTCGTGTGATGGATAACATTCACTACCTTCAGCCTCACAAAATACTCCAATTGGAGTTACCACAGTCACACTGGCTCCAGACGGTCGGGAGCAGTAGGTTTGGTTTTGCATTTGAATATCTGTGAAACGGCTGGCTTTTACCTTCTTAATCTGAGTACGGAAGAGCTAATCTCTATTGATGAAAATTAATTCACACACACAATTAGAACTGTTTCGAATCCAATCTGGCGTGGGAAATGGTACGGCGCAATATCGCACAGATCTGCCATTCGTACCTACTACATAAGGCAACGTGAGGATTGGATTTCATTTTTTGCTGCAGTTTATTTTATTCAAAGTTATCCGGAAATAAGCTGTCCAATGTTTACCGTTGCCGCTATCGTGAAATAAAATCTCGCTCCGTTTTCGGATTGCTTTAAAAGTGTTGCGATTTCATATAAACTCCCATCGAGTTTAGGATTGTTCGATTGTTCGATATTCTCACATACAGCAATAATTTTTGGCCGGTTTTTTTACCGACATGTCGTGTCGGATAAAATTGCGAAAACAAATCTGTTACAGATTTAGATTTCAATTTGGGAGGTGGGTAAGGGTACCGCCGCCCCGGCAACCATTTATTGGATCAACACCCCTGCCTTAAGTCACTCCAAGTGGTTTGCTACGTTTGGTGACTTAGCAGGTGTGCCCGGATTCATTGGGTGAAGTTTTTCTAGGTCTTGGCGGCACGTGCCTTTGCCCAACTCCTGCAGGGTGGGCCAGATCATGAGAGACTAGTTGATGGAGATCTTTTAAGCTCTCCAGCCGGCCTCGCTCGACCCCATAGCCTTGTATCTAAATTGAATATGTAAATATGTAATATACGAAGTTGAACAGTTGCTCGTGCAAGGATAACATCAAACATTATTTATTATTTACATAAATACTTCATTCGGTTTTAAGTACGGGTTATATAATCTTTTTTTTTAGGAAGAATCCACCAATTTCTTTTTTACGTCTAATTGGTTGGAAGCAATATTTAATTTACTAATTTTATTTGGGAGGCGGGTATGACTACCGCCGCTCCAAGAACCATCTATTTAATATCCAACAAGGTCGCCCCAGATGGTTAGTTGCGTTTGGTGGGGTTTTCATGAGGTGAGGTTTATCTTGGTCTTGGCGGCCAATGCCTTTGCCCATCTACGTGGCGGGCCGGATTGGAAGAGATTGGTTTAGGAAAACCTAACCTAGACCTCTCAAGCAGGTCTCTCTCATCGCCTTGCACCGAGTGGGATGGATAGATTCATACGTCCGTCACTCCTAGACACGTTGACCCGCAGATTCCTACCCTACTCCTCCCCATTTTTCCTTTCCAGAACTTCCCTTCTCTAAAAAGACCCTCCATTCAGCACCCGCAAAGATGATATAGGCCCTGAGGGAATTTTTTTTCCTCTGAGTCTCCTGTGTGGAGCCAACGTAAAAAAATAATTTAAATCTTTATTTGACGTAAAAAAATCTTGTCAGAAATTATGAACATTTTGTTTTTTTATTCAATTGTCATTTCATCAATTTGCATGTCAACGGAATTTGCAACTAGAGATTAACCCTTAATCATTATTTTGTTTATTTAATTTAGTGAGAATCCCTTAATACTTTAATGTATTATTTGCCTCCACCCCAGTCATTTATCATAATCCATTCAACGATGACAAAATGTTAGTTTCACTCCCGAATAAAATATTATATTGACTTGGAATTATATTCGTTTGTCAATTTTGTGTGCCTGACAGAAACTAATGAAGAATAATGATACGAGAACTGCTACTATCCGTTCGATTATTAAATGCACAACTGAGTGGATATTTTATATCACAGGGGGGGCGTGATTCTTTCGTATTTCTGATTTTTCAAACCACATATAAATTTGGACTTCACAACATAGATACATAACCCACGATAAACTTCAAGACTTTTACTTTTTATTCTCCGGTGAAGAAGCAAATACTACACCGGCGAACTATGGATAAGATACTCACAAGGCGTCATGAACACACTTCGAGTACAATACAACAACGCATATAGGGCGCTATTCGGCCTACCTTGGAGTTGCAGTGCCTCGCAGATGTTCGCAGAAGGAAGGGTACACGGGTTCGCCGCTTTGATGCGCCACAAAATAGCCGGGGTGAGTCAGCGCTACCAAAAATCGGAGAACACCCTCGTCCGGGCCGTGGCCCAGTGGCAGGGCGCGCCTCTTCACCAAACTTGAAGAATTCATCTGAAGCCCCCGTAGTAGATATGCGAATACTAAATATGTGTGTATAGTAGTCGTCTAATCGTTGCGAATTATCATTGAAGATATACTCCGAATTGTATTTCGGGATTTTTATATGATTCTGGTGTTCATGAAAGCTGTTGTTCTCTTGCTTAATGTTGAAATATACAGGACCATACTTAAATTTGCATATATTCGTATACGTATTATTTTTTTTTATCATAACTAAGATTTGATTGTCCTTAGTTAGTTTAGGTCTGGAACCCGGAACCCTTTAGCGAAAGAACTAACTTTAAATGCTCCCTGTACTCCATTGCTTAAAAGGGAAGCTGGGAATTCAAAACTATTGTTTTTTAATTATGCAATGTATGTAATCAGTCTCAATGCTATAAGGCTCTAGGCAGGATGCTTAAGTATCTCAATTCTTATCTGTTTCTTCAACTTAATGGATGTTAACAGTGTTCATTGTAATAATTATCGATTTGTCGAACTTTAGAATATTGGCGTTTAATTATCGAATTTTAACACTCATTAGAGCATGCACATTATCATTAATTAACAAAAAATCTTTAAAAAAACGGTCGATCCTAGCCTTCTTGAAGGGTCTGCTCGAAACCTTCCCATCCAATTTATTAATGGCGGCTCTGTGTTTTTTCATCCACACCCCCAGTGCTCGAAGGCTCGTTTAAGAACTCTTTAGGGGCTGCGGAACATGAAATTGCGTTCTGCGGATAGGTGATAAATATAATATGTTTCCTCATGGTCATTGCTCTACATTCCAAGTCTCAATACCCAAAGACCACAAAAAGGTCAATACCTAAGGAATATCATGAATAATGTAACCTGTATCCTTTTTAACAGGTGTGTGTTCCATTTGGAAAAAAAGGTGTTAGAACGTTGCCGAATGGTTTGCGTTATTTTTGATAAAGGCTTAAGACACATTCATAGGAAAATTTCTTTTTTGGTTTTTCTTAAATTATATCTACGAGGATAGTGCCTTCCAGTTATATCGGTGAGGAGCCCGAATTCTGGTTCTATAATTTTGATCATGCACGGGGCATGGTGATGAGCGTAACCTTGCGGCTACTCTTGCTAAGACGCTTATGGATTTCGATAAGTTATGCCCAACCACCAAACAAGAAAGGTATATCACAATTAAGTGGTACTCACGTCTGTTGTCTTCTGGCTTGGTGACAGTCATAGATGTTCATAAGCGTTCGAGATTGTTCTATTTGATTGTTAGAACTTCGGTAAAGTTCGAGTCACGAGTTCACACAAAGTATACGAAAGAATACGGTAGGATTTACACTTTATGTGACGATATGATGAATAACACTTCGGCGTGGTGCGAAATGTCACGATACGATCGGTGGTTAGCAACGGACTCACGATAAAGCGCTTAACACTTGTTTTCCGTGTAGGTAGGCACCCTTATTGTGCGGAAGTCCAAAATCTGGGTTCCTCCGATCCCGTATGATAATCGGAGCACAAAACGAATGAAATCCATCAGCGTTATGAAACAAATTTGTTATAATTATAATTTGATAAGTTCACACATACTTATCAAATTATAATTAAATCACTTATACATTTTTTAAATTTGTGTCACTTGACAGATTTCGGAGGCATTAACAATTATGAAGAAGCGTTATTTATTTCTTCGCTTTATTGTGATGTGGATAGTAACAAAAACTTTTTTTAGAGATAATTAAAATATTTAACATTTCGCAAAAATGGTGCTATAAAAAATATCCAATGTCTTGATCCATGTCTTAAATCTCACCCCTATTTTATATGTATAAGTATTTAAATATTTACTTCACATAATAAGTTCACACTTTCCTATGAAAACAATTTTCTTACTTGTACATAATAATAATAATAATTGTTTAATGCGTCGTTTTTGAGAAAAATCATCTCAAAGAGCGCTGTACAGATACTATGACTTCCTAGGCTTTATTATAATAATATAAAAACAGTTATAGAAAACAAACTTACCTGGCAGGTCAAGCAAGTACTTCAAATATAATAATAATATATTTTTGAATGTAGCTATTACTTTGTGGTTATCCATTATAGAAAAATGAAACAATACAACTTTGTATAAACCACTTATATAATGTGCAAATCCGACCGGTTTCGGAACAAACGTTCCTTCGCCAGGGAAAGCTTATACTAATTTGACAGTTTAGAACAATGTTTTATTATGGTAGGGGTGGAGCCGTTGTTAGTTAATAATGTAGATTGGGTGGGTAGGTATTAGTGTAGAGTGGGTGGGTAGGGGAACAAATCCATGATTGGGCTATATGACAATATTTTTTGTTTGTTGATAATAGATTCATTATTTTTAAGGTATTTTTTAATTTCCAAAGCTTCTAAGTTATCTAAACGTTTTCCTTTATGATTAATATGAAAAATATTTATCCCTGTGTTTTTTTCAAAACTATGGTTATTTTCAATGATATGGTTAGCGAACTCAGAAAAATTATTATTATTAAAACACCTTAAATGTTCTTTGATTCTGATTTCAAAATTACGAGTTGTTTGTGAAATGAGGGACAATCATTGCATTTGAGTTTATATAATTTATACTAATTCCGGAATATTATATTATTCCCTTATTGTGCTACATCTCACTCTGTCCTGTTTCCTTGTTCCTGTCAAACTTCTCTCCATGGCTCTCTGGCAGCGTTCCAACTTTTCTCTGTGGCGTTTGGTGAGTGCCCAAGTTTCACATCCATAGGTGATGATCGGAAGTATACACGTGTTGGAAGACTTTCCTTTTTATTTGCATACTTAGCTCCTTGGATTTCAAGACTTCTTTCATAGACCAGTATTTCTTCCATCCATTTGCTACTCTTCTCTCGATTTCTTTAGTGGTTTGATCTTTGTGAGATATTATCTGTCCTAAATAGATGTAATCTGACACATATTCGAGTGGTTGGTTGTCAATTTTTATAGTTATTGGTTCAGAGTTTGTAAGCAATTTTGTTTTGTCTTTGTTCATGCATAGGCCGACTTTCACACTTTCCTCGTTTAGTGATTCTATCATTCTAATTAGGTGCATTGGGTTTTCCTCGAATAGGACTATATCGTCTGCAAATCTTAAGTGGTTCAGTTTTACACCTTGTACGTTGATACCATATTTTTCCCAATCTAGTTTGCGGAAGATACTTTCCAGAGCAGCCGAGAACAATTTTGGTGATAGAGGGTCTCCCTGTCTTACTCTCTCGATCTTCAACTTTTTTCCCAAGGTTTCTAGTTGGATCCTCGCTTCGCAATTCAAGTATATGTTTTTTATAATATTGATGTAGTTTAAAGGTATCCCCTGCTGTTCAAGGCTATCCCATATAGCTATGTGTCTTATGCTGTCGAAAGATTTGGAGTAATCGATGAATGCCATGTATAGTTTCTTATTATACTCATTATATTTTTCTACTATTTGTTTCACCGTGTGTATGTGGTCCAGGGTAGAGTATTTTTGTCTAAAGCTGGCTTGCTCCCGTGGTTGGTTTTCGTCTAACTTTTTACTTATTCTTTCCAGGATAACTTTGGAAAATACTTTGTATATATTTGACATCAAACTTATAGGTCTGTAGTTCCCTATATCTTCCTTTTGTCCTTTCTTGAATATAAGAATAATTTTTGATGTTTTCCACTGTGTAGGTATTAGACCAGTTGTAAGTATATCATTGAATATTGAAGTTAGTAATGGTAGTAGTTCTTCCATGGTGCCTTTAAGAAGTTCGTTTGTCACTTTCTCTGGACCTGGGGTTTTTTCTATCTTCTGACTGTATATGGCTTTTTCTACTTCTCTGGAAAGTATTTTTGGTTCAGTTACAACGTTTTCCTGCTCTTTATTGACGTCTTTCTTCGGATCATGTTTTTGTTTGTCGTCTGGGCTTGAGTAGAGGTCCTGGTAAAATTTTGTGGCTATTTCGTTTATGTTTTTTCTATTTGAAGAAATATTCCCCCTTTTGTTTAAATTTGGTATCCATTCTTTATTTGATACTCTCAATTCTTTAAGCGCTTTTTTCACTCCCCCTGTTTTCACTATATGCTTTTCTAATGTTTGCAGCCTCTTGGTCTGCCTATCTTTCCGGATGTTCTCTCTGATTTCTTTACTTAATTTTGTTATTGTTTTAATGTTATCTTTTTTAGGATGTTTTGAAAATAGGTGTTTTCTTTCTTCTATAAGTTGCAGCGTTGTGTCACTTAGTTCGTACTTGTTTCTTCTGCTATTCTCAGCTTTTTCTTTAGTTAGTAGATTTTCTAGCTTTCCATATTTCGCACGAGCATCAGTGTTACTCAAAGTTAATTCTTCAGCTGATTCAATTAGGGATTGTGTTATTTTCTTTAAGGTTTCATCGCTGTGATGTTTTGTAGTGTGTGAAGCTAAATGTTTTCTAGATTTATTTGGTGGTTCTATTCTTATATTGCTTCTTACCATACGATGATTTGTATTGAAATTGAATTTAGTTAAGACCGATGTATCCGTGAAGGCTTTTGGATAGTTTGTTGTTATGTAGTAAATTTCGTTTTTGGTTTTGCCATTGGGGGAGATCCATGTCCACTTATTCTTTTGGTTTTTCATGTATAAACTGTTCAAGAGCGTTAGGTTGTGTTGTAATAATAATTCAACCAAAAATTCACTATGTGGACTTCTTCTACCTTGTACAGTTATAGAAAACAAACTTACCTGGCAGGTCAAGCAAGTACTTCAAATCAACATAGTTTTATTAGTTAGTTTGCAGAAGATATGATTTTGAACGTAGAGGATACAATATTAAAAAAACTGCACGTTGTCTGATTTTATAGAAGATAATTTATAATTATGTTATGGATATCCTTTTTTTATTTATTTTTTATTTGTTTTTATTTTTTAGTTTTTTTACATTAACTCCACACAGGAGGCCCTGAGGAAAATAATTTCCCTCAGGGCCTATGTCATCTGGGATGCTGTGTGGAGGGTTTTTTTGAGGAGAGGAAGGAATGAATGGCATGTTGTAGGAAGGAGGAAACACAGAGGCCGGCAAATCATTCCACAGCCGAGATGTTGAATACAAGAACGAGTCAAAGAAACGACCCGTTCTCATGTGACAAATTTCAACCCTGTACAAATGTTGGGGACGCATTTGGCGTGTTTCCCGACTATGTACTGGTATCGAAGGGGTCAATGACGCTAGTTCCTCGGAGCATCTTGCATTGTAATACCGGTAGACCAAGGATAACAATCCCACCCGACGCCTGTGCTCTAAAGATTGCAATCCGTCTGTTAAGATGGGAGAATTTATTAAGCGGACCGCCCGTTTCTGCACAGAGTCTAGGGTATTTTTCAGGTATTTTGGAGCTCCAGACCAGACCTGCCAAATTCAACCGTGGGGCGCACTTGTGATTTGTACAGGGTTAGCAGTTGTGTACTTTTTTATTTTATTTCATCATTTACGCATTGAAACGTAGGAAAAAAGTTATATTTCTTAACAGTTGTTAACAGAAGCTTGTTAAAGTATAATAACAATTGGTTCCATGATTAAAAAGAACAAAATGAATCAAATCAATGATAAAACTGATTTTGAAGGTTAGGTTCATCATCACGTTTTGTTTGTTCAGGTTAACTAGTTAGAAAATGTTATTTTAAAAATATTATTTTTCATTTGAAATCTTTCAATTTTGGTACGGGAGTATAATTATCATTTTCCTTATCAATACTTGGTTTTCAACTAGTTATTTCAATTCGGGTAATATGCAGGCATTATTTATTAATGCTAGATTAACACAATGGTTCAGTTGCATCGATCAATGAAGTTTCTACTCATATGCATACATTAAGTGCACACTTGAAGCACAAATAAACATACATGTGTTTTATACGGGCTGCTTTATCCATAGAATTAAAATAAATTGAAAATTATGGCGGTGAGCTCTGTTTTGGAGTGAAGGAAATTCTCAGAATTGCTCTCGAGAGTCTCATAACTAATAATCTAAATATTGCATTAAATGATTAAATCGACTAGGTGTAATGTAAACAGCTACGTATCTACTACTATCAGAAAGATTTTCGCCTGCGGCGTTTTTTTCGTTTGTGAATGTAATAATTCTTCTTCCACTCCTTTCACCCACACCGAATATCTACCCTAATAGGAGTGCAAGAGAAAAATATTTAATCAGCACAGTTAATTTAAACGTAAAAAAAAATTATATATTTAATTTTCATTTGATCTTTCCAAGTGGAAAATAATATTTTCAGAGGTATATTATTTAATACATAATTCAAAATGATAATAGCGACATTTAAAATTTTCATTATTTAAGTGTCATAACACACTCTCACATAAAATTATAGAATAAAATATGGTTTATTGTTTTTCTGTAGATTTACGGCTACAAAAGGGGCCATGAGGGCCCTTCACGCTGTAAATATTTGTAATTTATTCTGACTACTTTCCTTGTTCCTTTCCTGTAAGCTCTATAACAAAAAAGCTGCCTCCCCCCACCCCCACCCCCCTCCCCCATATTGGAAGCTGGCCAACATATTAACAAAGTTTAATGGGACGTTGCTTGGATACAATTTGTATGAATTTTAGTTTGTCTTAAGACCCACAATCTTAAATTTGATTACATTATTTTAACTCTAAAAATATTTCGAATCTTATTCATGCAAAATTTAAAATCGAGCGTCTTATTTGCACGAGGCAAGTAAGCGAAAAAGTGGTTTTTGTTTATTTTGTGCATAATTTTATAAGAAAAAAAGTTAGAACATAGAAAACCTTAAAAATAGTCTTAGCCATAAAGGGGTATTTTTTAAAAATTGTTTTTTGTATTACTTCATAGTTAAGTCATGAAAAAACATTTTATTATAATTCCAATACATAGAAAAGCTAGTAAAAGCTTCAAATTATCCGTAGCATATTTTTTGATATTCATACTGTAAGCCGATTCGTCGTAAAGATTAATCTATATAGGATTTTACGTATAACTTCATCTTAAAGGGGATTTGGTTCCGTTTTCGTATGTTAAGGTGGACCATACGCGCAAACGCTTAATTATGTCCATATATTAAAATATATATTAAAACACCATGTTTACCTGACACGGAAGAGGTATAATCTCCACGTGGAAACATAAATAGCTTGAGGTTTGCTTCTGAAATTCTTTAGATATTCGTTTGCAGTTGTATTTTAATATTAAAGCTCTAGAGACTCTAGACTCTAGATAGTCTAGATTGTTTGTGCTGCACAAACGGAGAGTGCAAATGTTCACTCCCAAAGACAAAGAGCACTTGTGCAGCGCGAATGTCAAAATGCCCGGAGAACTTGGAGCAAATATTGGGCCTCATCAGCGCCAGCTGTACTTCTAGGAGTCATTTCTGGAAATTATTATTTTATTATGCTTGCAGAGCAGGTTGTTTATTTTCAACTTGCTGCAGTGGCACTTGCAGGCGCAAAGGAAAGAAGTTAATGCGCAACTTCCCTTCTCGAACAAGGATATACAAAACTCTTAAAAATTGTTTTATTTTGTTTTTTAATTTTACACAAATTCATATCGAAATGTGATATTTTTGCAAACATAAGGGCAAACTTCACAGGTATCATTTTAAAGAGATTCTTGCTTGTGTATTAGTGGTTTGCTGCACCGTTAAAAAATAATGATTATTTTCAACTAGCTGCCTTGCTATGCCATTTAATAAAGAAATTATTTCTCCCTGCGTGTCCTTTCCCATTCGTCCCGTTCCCCTTCCGCCTCCCCTTCCTCTCCCGCGTCCCCTTCCCTTCTCGCTTTCTCATTACGCCTCCTCAACATTCACTCTCCCCACTCTGCTCCTCCCCTTCCCCCGTCCCGCGAACCTCCGTCCCGAGTTCCCCTCCCCCCTCCCAGGTTCCATACATTAATTCCTGGTACATTCAGTTTTCAAACAACTCGCGTGCCACTTATTGCAATTTTTTTATACAAATTTTACAATGCCGGAGCTCACCAGTGGTTTTATGCAAACCTTGTCCTGACAATAACGAATACAAAATAAAAAGAATTATCCAATTTGGTGCAGTCGTTCGGAAGTTATGCGCGCACATACATTTCGGCGATTCATTTTTATTTATATATATATAGATGTATATTTTTTCAAAGTAGCTTATAATAAAACCTTTTTTAAAAACTTTTTTCCATTTTTATTTCTGTCCGACCGGACCAGTTTTGCGCAAACAATTCCGTCGTCAGACTGTTATTTTTACCAAGGTTTTCATTGTTTTATTCACCTCTTCAGATAATTGAGATACTACTGTACAATTCTACAATCTAAATAGTTCTGTTTTACAATCGGTTCTTCGCGGTATTGGTAGAATCTGCAATCTGTGCGTTCTTAGAACTCGAGCGCCCCGAGTGTCGGCCACTCAGCGGAACTTCCAGGCTGACACCGTTGACCGGGATTGTACTGTAGTATCGTGTTGTGCATATTTGCTTCCCGGTTCTATTTAATGAGGAACTATCGATGGCCCGAAGTAAAACACGAACAGATTTCGACTACGATAGATTTCATCAAAGTTATGCGTAGTCGTAAGTTTCAAGTCAAAAGCGGTTGATATAATCCGGCTTTGCCTGAGCTTCAACACATTTTATAAGGCGCGGTGTACCCGCTCAAAAAGAAGAAGATGGAGAGATATGTGAATACAAATGTTATAGAGAACGCGCTAATATTTAAAACGACAATATTTATGCGAAAATTGTGAAAATGTTTAATAAACACGACTCGTTTAAAATAGAGCAAAAATCTCGTGGGGAATGTCTAAAATAGCATTTAAAGAAACACTGTGATTTTTTTTCATATATATAACTTGTAAAATAACTGAAAAAAGCGTGTTTATAATATTTAATTTTCGGAGCATACTTTGAGATTTTTTTCTATCGAGGGAATTTCATATATATAATACTGTTTTGGCGAGGGGAATGTATAGATATTACCTACCTTCAAGAATAACATATATTTTTAGGAGCTTTAAATCTTAAAGTATTGAAAATATGTAACAAATCGGTAGAAATGCGGGAAGCCAGACCTTATGGTGATGCACTACTAGGTAATGCAAAATCATGTAATTTTGGTTTGAAAATTAAATCGCTTAGAAATATTTTAGATGCTTTAATCAAATACTTCGAGTAGAAAACATATCTGTGACATAATCGAGTATTTTTTTCATTATTAATTTTTTTATAAATCCAGAAAAAATAGAGTATCAAGCCTATAAAAACTGCTTTAAAGTTCAAAATCTCCTACCCTTGAACCCCTTTTCGCTTACGGTTTTATTATACAGGGACGACCTGTGGTATAACCTTATACTAAAAATAAATATTTTTCTCCAAATTTAAGACATGCGTTTTCTAGATAAAAGAAAAATCTTTCAAAATCAATTTATAATTTTTTGTGGAAAAGAGTCAATATCTACGTCTAAAATTTGATTTACAAATGACATAATTCCGGTTTTCTCTGGTTATACCCTCTTAAACAATCGCTTTGTAAACCACACAAAAATAAGAAATTATCAAAATTTTGTACTACGGCACTAATGAAAAAAAAAGTGAACATTTTTTGGTAAGTATTGCATATCCATATCCCCCGAAGATTCGCCACATGTGCGTTGAATACGGTGTATTCATTGTTTAGTATGAGAAATTCTTGAAGTCGTGTTTGTGTTTTTAATCGCTAATTGCAATGTTATGTCTTTGACATCGATGGTACAAATAATATGGCGGGTATGTGTTAGCTAAGTAGCATGATTTGTTTCTAGATAGTACTGCACGCATAGCCTTGAGTATCCTCCATAAACAATGCACTACATTCCTCTAATGGGGAATGGAGAGGTAGCCGCTACCGTGTATTATGTGGCTGTTTGCTGTATTGGTCTTTTAATATTCATCTACCTACCTACCAACCAAACAAAGTGTCGTGCCACTGTCATCTCCTAGATTATTAAAGATAATAACAGAAAAAGTTAAAGTGATCGATCCGTAAATTGCTGAAGTTACTAAATTCAATATCGCGCATCGACTGTGCCTATTTCCAATTCAAATTAGTGTATTTTTTCGGATTTATCAGCCGTTGAAAATCTCATTCACAGTGACTAAACGAAGAATATAAACATTCATAAAAATCTCTGAAACCCAAGTGAAAATTTAACTAACAACAGTGAAGTAGTGTATATACCACTACAGTGGAATACTCAACACAAAAAACAGTGTCTAAATTGTCCGATTAATAAAAATATAAACGTTATAAAGTTCGATACGGATCTCCGCTATTCATTTGACAACAAACAAACAAGTCAAGAAAGTTAGCCCTATTGCGGACTTTACAGCAGACAGGCGCATAACACTGAAAATAATTCTCATAAAAATTTAATAAGTCATACCTCTAAATTCAACATGAGTGAGTGCCGTGCCTGCCCAGAAAACATTCTCTCCGACGATTCTATGTTCGTTTGCTCAAAGTGCAAAGGGACATATCACCTCCACTGTGGTGGCGTGACAGAGAACACACATCGCCGCCTCACCAAAGAACGTCGCGCTCAGCAAAAATGCAAGCAGTGCATCAACTCGATGACGGGCAGTGATGGCAAACCATTGGAAGTACTATCCAATAAACAAAACAAGGATACCATAAAAAACTCGACCGATTTGAGTGTATATAACTCAAACGAGCTCCTTCAATCTCAAAATTCTATTATTAAACAAAATAATAAAATTCTGGAAACGATATCGAATATGAGTAAGCAATATGAAGATATACTCATAAGAGTTCATAATCTTGAAGAACAAAATGAAGGGCTAAAAAATAAAAACACTAAACTTGAAACCCGAATTGAATTTTTGGAAGGGCAAATGGATAGTATAGACCGTGCAAATAGGTCTAAAAACATTGAAGTTCGGGGAATCCCTGAACTAATGGGTGAGAACTTAAAAAATGTGTTCTATAACATTCATCAAACTACAAAGTCTAATGTTAATATAAACGAAGTTGAAGCAGCTTACCGAATTTCTCAAATAACTAATAAGGAACCTAAACCCATCATCTTCAAATTCAAAACTAACATGGACCGTGACCAATTTCTTTCCGATGTCAAAACCTACAACAAGCAAGCATCCAGTCCAGCCGAAAAATTAAATACACAACAACTGGGGATTGCTGGCACTAGCTCGAAAGTCTACGTTTCCGAACACCTGACTTTTCGAGCCAAACATCTATGGTACCTGGCCCGTAAGGCAACAAGAGACGACAAATTTAAATACGCGTGGATTAAACAAGGACGTATATACTTGCGTAAGGATTTCGGAACGCCTGCAATACTCGTCAGTGAAACAAACAAAGATCGATTATTGTTATCATTACCCGAAATGCCATCAACAAACTAAATATAATGAACATCTGTTTGATAATATTAATATCCTCAACTATTATTTCTTTCTACATAATATTTACCCTCGTAACACGATCATTTATAAAATCAATATTACTCCAATGACTACCTCTTTGGAGCGAAATTCTTTTAATTTAATTCTTCATAATTTTGGCAAGCTTATGGATGTATGTCTCTCATTTTTAATTTTCTGTATACCACAATACTTTATGTTTTATTTTATTTATATGCTTATGTTTTATAATCTTTTTAAGCGTATGTTTTATTTTCTTTATATGCTTATGTTCATAATTTATATGCTTATGTTATACATTCGCAGCAACTATGAGTACATTTTATACACCTATGCTTGTATTATAAATACTTTGTATGCTTATGTTAAATATGCACAACAACTTAATCCTTTTATCACTTGTATATTTTATATGCTTATGCTTATGTTTTATTTTCTTTGTATGCTTATGTTTTATAATCTTTTTAAGCTTATGTTTTATTTTCTTTTCAAACTTACATTCTATATTCTTTATGTGCTTATGTTTATAATTTATATGCTTATGTTATACATCCGCAGCGACTATAAGTACATTTTATACACCTATGCTTATATTATAAATACTTTATATGCTTATGTTAAATATTCGCAACAACTAAATCCTTATACCACTTATATACTTTTTATGCTAATGCTGATGTTTTATACTGTTTATAAGCTTATGTTTTATTTACAATTTATTTTTTACATGCTTATATTTTATATTCTATATACGCTCGTATTATATATTATCTATACGCTTATACTATATTTTCGCAACAACTATTTGTATACCTTATATATCTATGTTTGTATTACATATACTATATATTCTTATATTATAAATTCACAACAACGAAATTCTTATTTCACAAAGCTAACACTATATGCTTATGTCATATATTCATTATGTGCTTATATTATATATTCACAACAACTTTATTTACAGTTTATATATTTATGCATATGTTATATATTTATATCAACTAAATCTTTATCTCATAAACGTACTAATGTCACTACAACTTGGTTGTTAATAATTTATGCGAAACAAAAAACCAGAAAATGGAAGACATAGCAGATTTAATAGATAACACAACACCAATCCCATGTATATCTACCAATGATTCCGAAGTAGTACGTCAACTATTATTTAATTCAACCCTTTCGATATTCTCTATGAACATAAGAAGTATAAACAAAAATTTTGATGAACTCCTAATTCTCCTCACTGACCTTGTCTCAGATTTTGATATAATTGTCTTGAGTGAATGCTGGATTCAAGAAAATTTCATCCCTAAAACGATAAGAAACTACAATCACTATAATACTCAGAACGATGGAGTCATTGTATACATTAAAAATCACATCTCACACTCAGTAAAAGAGATCAAAATTAAATATGCAAACTGTCTACAAATTCAACTTGATAATCATATAACACTTCTTACAATGTACAGATCTCCGAATACACATAATATAACCCCATTCATACATTCACTGCATGAAATTTTATCAAAAATTGAACGCTGCCAAAACACCTTTATAATTGGTGATCTTAACATAAATATAATTAATAAAATGCACCCTCAAGCAAATGATTACCTAAACGCACTAACTTTATTAGGATATTTTCCAGCCGTTACAGCACCAACTAGAGAATCAGATTCAAACACTAGCAGTTGTATAGATCATGTATTTGTTAAGAGTGAACTAGACACCAAATCCATTGTCTATCAATCAACTGTTACAGATCACTATTCAATCATCACTTCTCTCTCGCATAAAAATCACAAATCACCACAAAATACTTCCCCCCAAGAAAAGATCTCATATGAAACTCTCCTAAACAGTGTCTCTAAAGAAAACTGGGAACTTATCTATTCTTGTACCGACGTCACCTCTGCATGTGAATTATTTATAAATACCTTACGTAACCACTTAACCGATGCTACATCATACACAAAAAGTAAAAAAAAACGATCTGACACAAAACTCAAACCATGGATCACTGCAGGAATTCTCTACTGTATCAGAAAGCGCGATAAGATTCATAACTTCTGTAGAAAAAATCCCCACGATTATGCATCTCTCTTATTCTACAAACGTTATAGAAATAACTGCAAAAAATAATTGACAATGTTAAAAGAGATTACTACCATAAACAAATCAGTGAAGCTAACGGTGATAATAAAAAAATTTGGAATATCGTTAAAGATATAGCCAATATTAATAAAACCAATACACCCATTGTTAAGATTAACATCGAAGACCAAATATTACATGTCAATTCCGACCCCGAAAAAATTTCCGACCATTTCAATCAATTTTTCTCCAATATTGGATCTAACTTAGCAAAAAATATTTTAGACAGACACAACGTCTCAGACAAAGATCTTGCAAACAATATACCCCTCACTAATCTTAGCTATAACCCTTTCCACTTCACTCCCACTACTGACGCAGAAATTTTAGAACTAATCTCATCCCTTAAAAACAGTAACTCTGTAGGTATAGATCACATTTCAACAAAAATCATCAAACATATCCAAAAATATATAGCCTCACCTCTGAAACATATAATCAATCTAAGCTTTAAAACTGGTGTATTTCCTAACTCCTTAAAACAGGCCACAATAATCCCAATATTCAAATCAGGAGACAAACTATCTGTAAATAACTATCGACCGATATCTTTACTTAGCACAATATCTAAAATCATAGAAAAAGCGGTGAAGAATAGACTCTACAAGTTCCTTGAAGATAACAAAATATTATCGGACAACCAATATGGTTTCCGCAAAGGTAGGAGTACCTCAGATGCAATAGCCGCCCTCACAAAAATAGTTTCCTTTAATCTCGACCTTGGTCGAAAACCGCTTGCTGTTTTCCTCGATCTCTCAAAAGCATTTGATACGGTCTCTCATCCCTTACTGCTTAAAAAACTTCAACAGATCGGAATAACTGGGATACCCTACACATGGTTCGAAAACTACCTAACAAACCGAACTCAACAAACTCTTATCCACTCTGACAAAATAAATAAAAGCAAAAAATTATCCATGTCTTACGGTGTACCGCAAGGCAGTGTACTAGGACCAATCCTATTTCTTTTATACATCAACACACTATGTACCATGGATATTGGAGGTAAGATATTATCATTTGCTGACGATACAGTCTTAATATTCGAAGATGAAACATGGCAAGCAGTTATAAACAAAACTGATAATGGCCTAATAAAAGTGAGGCATTGGCTTGACACAAATCTCCTTACACTCAATATTGACAAAACACAATATATGACGTTTTCCATACGCAAACATAATTTTCCCATCAACTGCCCTAAACCAATAATTCACTCGTGTTCACTAAACATGCACCCACACCCACCCGGAACCCCACCTATTACAAATTGCACGTGTCCTACCCTTAAATCATCTAAGGAAGTTAAATATCTGGGCATAATCATAGATGACCAATTACGTTGGGAAGCACACATAAGTGGCACAGTTAAAAGACTCCGTAAGCTCTGCCATATATTCTGCTCTCTTAGATCCATCTTAGACCTAAAAACACTCAGAAGCGTATATTTTTCCCTTTTTCAATCCATTGCAACATACGGTATTTTGGGATGGGGTGGTTGCACAGAATCCGCCATTAATCCAATAATTACAGTTCAAAAACTAATACTGAGAATCATATTTAAATGCCAACCTACCCACCCCTCTAATGTGCTATTTACTAAATTTAAGGTCTTAGATATTCGCCAACTATTCACTAAGACAAGCCTATTCTACATACGGAAAAATAACCTACTGGTGGCTCCACAACATCAAGCCAAAACCCGCTTTTCATCAAATCTGGGATGCGTGGTCCCAAAAACTAGAACCACATTCGCTCACCGACAATTTTGGTTCATTGCCCCCAAAATATACAATGCATTGAGCACCGATATAAAATCAAATATTACCATACCTGTTTTTACTATTCGTGTTCAAAATTGGATATTCGAAAGGGGACGAGATTTTTTTAAAGAATATATGACTTCCTAACCATTTTAAAAGAAAAGAAAATAATTAAATCAACTAAATAAAATATCATACTTGACAAACCTCCAGTAAAAATTTTAGCTTTCATAAAAAAAAAAAAATTATAGATAAACATATGTAAATCCTACTTCTTAGTATTTTATATAGTTATATTTTAGTATTTTATTTTTTATATAGTATTTTATTTTTAACTTCTTTAAAACATTTTCTTTTTTATAATCCTTTATATATTTATATATATATGTATATGTATATATATATTTATATATGTGTGTTTGTATGTATTTATATGTATTTGTGTATGTATGTGCATATGTATATGTATGTGCATACGTATACATATATCTTGTTATATTTTACCTTAAATATTTTTATCTTTTTTCTTTATCTTGTTTCTAATATCTTATAATTTCTATTTCAAACCTATATTTTGTTCTAGTTCATACACTGTATAACTTTAATCACGTATGATTACCTTAACACGGGCATTAGCCTAGTATGGTAATCAAGAAAACAAAAAAATAAAAGTGTATTTTCAAAAATTGTATGAAATAATAAAAAAAAAATAAAAAAATAAAAAAAAAAAATAAAAAAAAAATATTAAAAATACCTCATACGTACTGCAAGGTAGATGAAGCCTACCAATTCTGCCTTCAATGATGTTATTTTTTTATGTTACACTACACAAGATCGCCCCTGTCTCCACAGTGTAAACGTAGGAGAACAGGTAGGAGCTGTCGGAAGGGATTTATTAATGCGGGTCTCGAAGATGCCGATAACTCATACCACGTGTGAACCGCATTTCGCAAAAATATGTCGAAGAAACTACTCGTTATGAGAACTGTTTCGCGCATGTCCGCCGAGTTTCACTGCATACGTTGGTACACAGGGGATCAATGTTGCTAGCTGCTTCGAGCAGGTTCCATTGAAATACCCGTAGAATTGTGAGTTTAACAACGCAAACAGACGAGCCGCCCTTTGCACAGAATCAAGTAGGTTTATCAGGTATTATGGGACTCCTCTACCATAAGTGGCTCCCCGATTTAATCGTTATACGTAGGTTTTTGAGATTTGCATCTTTAATTTAGCATCTGGTCATTACTGAAGAATCTGCTAGCTCTATACCTACAAGACGCCTTGTATATTAATAAATTCGTTATTTTCTCTTAAATATCAATGAAGATTAAGAATCACTTTAGATTTTAAAAAAAACTATCCTAAGGGGCCTAAGTTAAAAAAATCCCCGCCACATTATGGACAGATTCCTGATGCAAAATTCCCCCTTTAGGGAGAAAAACTTACTTTCAAAGTTTCAAAAATGCTTTTAAAGTTTGTTTCTCAAATACGATCTCTTGATTTTTTTTTCAATTACTGTTTTTAAATCGTCAAGATATTCGAAGATGGAATTAATGGTGTACGCCTTTATTTTGGAGTCGAGCAGATAACAGTTCGATTCCCGCCGCATTAAAAAAATATCGATTAATTGACATTTAATAAATTTATTAAATGAATCCATTGTTTCAAAATTATAAATAAATAAATAAAAATAATATATATTAGGTCCTTAACTACCCTTTACTAAAAAAAACTATTCGGACGGATATCAATAAAATCTTTGAAGGCGGTTTGGACTGCCCCATCGGAGTTGAATTTTTTCCCTTGCAATAAGTTATCCAAATTTCGAGTAAAATTAGAGTACAGTGGATGTCGAATTGAAGCTCCTCTAATTTGGTAGCCGTCTGTTGAGCAGTGTGTGGTCTAGCGTTGTCATGAAGCAGCGTTGGCCTTGAGCGATTAAACAGCCTCGGTTGTTTAGCAGCTAGCTTTTCCATCATGGTTTGCAGTTGCTAACAATAGACATCTGCCGTAATCGTGTGGCCAGATTTAAGAAAGCTGTAGTGAACGACACCAAAAAAAGACACAACTGTGTTTTCTTTTGCGGCACCGCCACCATCGCCATACACATCATTAATCCTTCGAGCCGTTTCTGCAGCACTGGTACCACTGTGGAACTCGTACTCCTAAATAACACGATATTTCAAGTTTTCCATTTTGTAAACTAAGTGACGCAAAGAAAAAAAAACAATTAAGGAAAAAACAAATGAATTTTAATTTTCGAAATACAAATACATGAGTAAATAGCTGCATAAATTTGAATTTGGAATTCCTAACCAAAGAGAAGATATTTGAGATCAAAGTTGCCAATACGGCAAAACGCCAATTTCATATGTAAGGACCAATTTCATATGTAAGCGGTAAAGAAAATTACAAAAAAAATATTTGGCATGGTTAATACATTTACACGTGAGACAAAAAGTTTACATATATGTACGTACACACTAGAGCTTAAACAACACTTCACGTTTATACTATGCAGTATTGGAGCTTTTAATTTTTTGATTTTGAAGTTTGACAGGCTTTCAAAAAATGATTTTGCAGCTGTCAATGCGATATTGACGTTTAAATACTAAATTAATTAATATTTCTCGGTCGTAAAATATTAAATTAAATTATTTCCCACTTGACCTAAAATTCTGTTTGTGGCAGGTGGATTCCAAATTAAAGCATTTTTTTTAATATCAGAGGGAATATAAAAATTTCCATTCTAACGGGAGTTTTCGCTATGATTTTTGCTTTCCTTTGTTTTTGTAGTACTCGTATATACCTAGTTAGTCTAATAATTATAATCTGAGAGATACCTATAGCCTGTTTTTTCTCGGTTATTTGAACCTGCTCTTGCCGAGTTCTGTCCATTATTATGACAGATCTAAAGTTTCTCGTTTCGAGGAAATGCGTAGTGATGTATTTCTGTCTTCATTAGTACGTTGAGACTACGTGTAAATGAAAAATGGAAAGCGAATCCGGAAAGTTTTGATGAATAAAAGCATTTGAATGCTGTCCACGAACTTTTGTTTCCATGAAATGATTTAGTCAGTTAGGGATGTCAACAATTCTTATGCTTATACTAGCTGACCCGACAAACGTTGTTCTGCCATATAAATTATTTCTAGTGAATATTTTGGTTGTTAAATAAAAAATAACGAATGTATTGTAAGTATGTAGGGATGGGATCTATGATAGAAAGAGGAATGGAGCGCTGTAGGTGTAGACGATGACCGCCGATAAAAGTAAAAAACACCGACTAAAGTAGGAAAATGAAATCAAGAAAATCAGTATGAATTTCGAAGATCAATTGAGTGTACGATATTTTTTGTCAGCCCGTCTTTAACCAACACAAATAAGCTCGTTATTTTGGCCACGCGAGAACATGATGCCAAATGAAATATCAAAATGATGCGACGCTTCTCGTGAATGTCATGTATTGAAAAATTACTCTTTTCAAAAGCTTCCCTTTTGGCGCTCATTATTTTGTACTGTATGCGCATATCCGCCCTGTTGTTTCCTAGTATGTTTTTTCTACCTTTGATAACGAAGTTTCGATATCGAAGTGTTTTTCGAAACCAATCAGTGTGTCTCTTGTCCAAATCCTAACAAGTTGTTTTCTTTTCTGTTGCAGGTATGTATGTCCAGTTCAAGTTATCCCCTCGCCAACGTAAAATGACTAGGGCGAGACTTGAAGATCGTTTATCCCACGTAAGCATGAGTAAAATACATTATATTATTTCTACGTACTGTCAAGAATTAATACAAATTGTGGTGGAAAATTTCGTACATCCAACTAGGGTAATCATTTAAAACGCTCAAGGTTATGAAAAATAAACAAATTACATACAAATTTATAAAGGCTTTATATTTTAACCACTCAGGTATTTTCCCAGTGTGCAAGATTTTTGTCTTAAACTTACTGTCAGATTTATAAAAACTTAGTGTTATTTCCGCTTCGCAATTAACGCTCTATAAATGAAATATTTCTGAACACAGCCGAATACTAAAAACTGTTTTTGAAACGTTATGAAATAAGTTTTCAAATTGTATTATCTATAATATAAAAATGAATCGTTGAATGTGTTGCTAAGCCCACAACTTTCGAACGACTGCACCAAATTGGATAATTCTTTTATTTGTGTGTTCGTTATTGTCCGGACAAGGTTTTTATAAAACTTCAGGTCAGCTCTGGCATTATGAAATTTGTATAAAAAAATGCTATTCGTCGCACGCGAGGAAGCGGCTATTGCTATGGAAAGCGGGAGGGTGGGGAGGGGGCGGGGAGTGGAGTGGGGAGAGGGAAGGTGTAGGTGACGGAGTGGAAACGCGAGAGGGGAAGAGGACGCAGGAGAAGAAGGGGAGGCGGAAGGAGAACGGGACGATTGGGAAAGGACACTCAGGCAGAAACAATTTCTTTATTAAATGGCATAGCAACGCATGCCGGGACTAGCTAGTTACAAATAAATATTAACATTTGTGAATATTAAAATTTAGAATGCAAACATAAAAAAATATTAAAATGACTCACGTGCTGTTTTTATGTGAAAACGGTACTAAAATCACGGATTATATATAAAAAAAAACAGTTATTCTCTCGTATAAATGTATTATAAATAATTTTGTCAACTCCCTTTTTTACCATTTCAAACAAGAATATTTAATAAAAAATTAACAATGTCTGACGGCGCGTAGGCGATTTGGCAGGTGAAAACTGTTTCTACAAAATAAATATTTTTTATGTATTTCTACGGACAACTTTGAATAGAGATGTGAAGCTTGATTTAATATGGATCTTCTTCTTTTTGCTTTGGGTTTGTAACTAGAACAATAACGGAGCTATAACGATTTCTGTAGGAACACACGCGTTAGCTTGTACTTGACTGTTATTGTTATATTAGGGGTCGGTGTGATTAAAACTTTTGAACCGATACACATTAATATGATTTTATGACTAAACCGCGCTATATATAAAGGTAAATAAATATATTTTTTTCTTTTATTCGCAAATGATTAGAGTCCGCAGCTAATCCCTCGAATGGCGGATTTTTAATGTTATTTTTTACGCCTGGTTTTTATTATGATTTAGTATAATTAGACCCTTATCATGTGGTAGTATCACCCTGGCGGCATTGTTCGTTTATTTAATTATGCCCCGGAGACAACACCAATGGTTGTTGAATACATTCCTTTAAAAAAAGCAAAATGTTAAATCCGCGCGAAAATTATTATTTTTCATAAACAACAGTAAACAGGCTTGTTAGGAGCAGTTCATGAATTTTTTCAGACATGGGGTATTGTTTCCACACATTTCGAAAAATCAATGTACTTTAAACAGAATCGCATTTTTGTAAAGATATATAACCCATAAACACAAATGTTAAAGATGAATAAAGTTAAACATATGTGCAATCCGAAGATCGCGGGATCGAATCCCGGCGTGGGCAAATAAATTGTAAGTGATTAATTTGTGTTATTTCACAATTAATTCATTTAAAATAATATGTAGTATATTTGCGGCACGTTCCAGAGTGGAAAATGCTCTCAGTATCGCCCTAGTGTAAGATCACTATTCAAAATTGAAATGTTGCTTGAAATGGCTTTGGCCGTGTTTGGTGACCAGATCGGAATAGTCAAATTTAACAAAAGTTGTTATTGAAGAAACTTTAAATGGTATTACCATTTTCGTTATTTGTTTTTGGGGTGTTATGCCGTGTTGCGCTACCTCCTTCTTTAGCCAACGTTTCGGACATCGTTGCAGTGTCCATCATCAGGGCAGATCCGGTAGATGTGTAATTTTTAGTCGTGAAGTGTGTGCTTATTTACTTCGAAGCGATACCGTGCCGCCAGCACCACTAACTTTCACCAGTACAAAATAAGCAGTGGCGTCATCGCCGCGGAACGGAATAGAAAGTTCATTAAAACGTGGTATTTATGCTAGCCAGGGGCAAGTCCGTTTGCGAGACGCCGACGGAAGTGGCTCCATCTCTTAATGAAATCTAAAATTAGAAATCACAATGGTAAGAATTTAAGAAAAAATAAAATAAAATAAATAAAAATTACAATGGTTAACTTTCACCAGTACAAAATAATCGTGACAGGTAGTGGCGTCATCGCCGCGGAACGGAATAGAAAACTCATTAAAACGTGGTATTGATGCTAGTCAGGGGCAAGTCCGTTTGCGAGACGCCGACCGAAGTGGCTCCATCTCTTAATGAATTCTAAAATTAGAAATCACAATGGTAAGAATTTAACGAAATAGAATTACAATGGTTAAAGCGAATTTAGTCAATATAAATCAAAATGGTTTACCATTGTAATTCTATTTCGTTAAATTCTTACCATTGTGATTTCTAATTTTAGAATTCATTAAGAGATGGAGCCACTTCGGTCGGCGTCTCGCAAACGGACTTGCCCCTGACTAGCATCAATACCACGTTTTAATGAGTTTTCTATTCCGTTCCGCGGCGATGACGCCACTACCTGTCACGATTATTTTGTACTGGTGAAAGTTAACCATTGTAATTTTTATTTATTTTATTTTATTTTTTCTTAAATTCTTACCATTGTGATTTCTAATTTTAGATTTCATTAAGAGATGGAGCCACTTCCGTCGGCGTCTCGCAAACGGACTTGCCCCTGGCTAGCATAAATACCACGTTTTAATGAACTTTCTATTCCGTTCCGCGGCGATGACGCCACTGCTTATTTTGTACTGGTGAAAGTTAGTGGTGCTGGCGGCACGGTATCGCTTCGAAGTAAATAAGCACACACTTCACGACTAAAAATTACACATCTACCGGATCTGCCCTGATGATGGACACTGCAACGATGTCCGAAACGTTGGCTAAAGAAGGAGGTAGCGCAACACGGCATAACACCCCAAAAACAAATAACGAAAATGCTTTTGGCCGTGAAAATCTTAAAACGGTATTACCATTGATAATTTTCGACATTTTACTACGAAATGAAAATAAAAGCAACAAGATTTTTATTATAATTTACCTACATAGAAATAATTTAAACATCAGTGGCGGTTCGCGAGTTTTGAGTGAGCTGGAGTGCTAAGATTAAAAAAATATTACGAAATTTTTGGTATTGTTGTAGCTGAAAATGAATTTTATATTTTTTGTAAATTTCAAATTTTTCTATTAAGATTTTCAGGATTCTTCATACAAAAAGGTGAAATTTTGAAAAAAGATAAAATTCATTTTCAGCTTCAACAACATCAATGGCGTTGTATTTTTCAATCTTCTCTAGCTCACTGAAAACTCACGGACCGCCACGGTTTATTAAATATGTCTTCTGTAAGTGGCCTAACCACAATTTAATGATGCCTTTAGAAGGCGAAATAGCTGTCGCGCGGAATAATAATTACCCACGGGACCTGTTTATAAGTAAACCGTTATTTAAATAATAATATTATTGAATGTACAAAAGAATTTAAAAAAAATGAAACAATCATCTATTATCATCCAAACCATTTTTGATATGTAATAATAATAATAATATAAGTATTTCCCAATGTCTTAACTGGCATTTCGCAATCTTTCTAGTACAGATAGAAAGAGGTAGCAATGCTGATTTTGTTTTGCCCACAGTATTCAACAAAAGAATTACATTTTTATTTCCCTTCGTCGTTATTCACGGAGTGGAATATAATAACTAGGTCTGCACAGAGTGTTTGTTGGCTAAGCGGATCAGTGTAACTAACTAACTAGTACTAACTGACTAGTGACTAGAGTGTAGAGCAGGGGTGCTCAAACTTGATCTGCTGGCGATCTACCTCAATATTATTAGACTCCGATCGATCGACTCTGACTTTTTTTTAATGCAACTTCATTTTATGCCGATTTTTCTTTGATTTCGGCAGTACATAAATAGTCAACAACTGAAATTTTATAACTGCACTTCCAATAAGAGAATACTTTCCTTCGAAATGTGTCAGCAGATGAATCCACAACTCGAAATTTACATTATGAACACAAAACTGGTTTAAATTAAATCTGTATGCGTCGAATTAAAACTACACTCAGAACATGAACATGTTTTTATTTTATTCTGGCAGCATATGCATAGTCTGCAACAAAAAAATTATAACTGCACATCGAATAAGATAATGTTTTCCTTCGAAATGTGTCTGGTAAAAACTGTGAATAGATCTATTTACGTCGGCAAATTTTTCTCGAGATCGACCCAAAAAGCACTCGCGATCGACCGGTCGATCGCGATCGACCGTTTGAGCACCACTGGTGTAGAGTGTTACAACAGCGCTGGCTGCGCTATCGGGCCTGGAGATTCTTAGCATTGCTCTCCATGTTAATTCCGCCGACACAGAATTGAATAGCCAACAATTTTCTCGCCTTAGTGCTGCTAACAAGTTACAAGCGCTTACGGAGGGGTATTACGTACAGGGGCTTACGTAAGTTTAGCATTTCATCTGCCTACATAAATGTTTCAAAGCGTTACAATGAGTGAATGAAATGTTTATTAAACGACACGACTCTGCTAGACTCTAGTCTCAGTTCACCCCATCTTACACATTTGAATAACTGAGCGACTCTGCCTTTTATATTAACTCGATTTAAGTTAGTTTTATATAAAATTTATGTGATTGTTAACACTGTTTCATTATGAACTATTTCATATTTAAATTATACAACATTTCTATATTTGAACCACATTTTTTTTATATATGCCGAACAGGTTTAAAACAACCGTTCCTTCCCCAGGGCAAATTATAAAACAATGGGTGAACATAATATATATTACTAAGTGTTGTTTAGGTGGGGGTGAGGGTGTGACGAGGTATTGATGAAGAGTGGGGAGAGAAGATGGAATGGACGGTGAAAGGAAACATGTCTAATATGGGCCTGTAAGATAATATTTATTGTTTATTGATAATGGACTCTTTATTATTATTATTAAGGGATTTCATTGTTTCCAAGGCTTCTAAGTTATCTAGGCGTATTTCTTTATTATTAATATGGAGAATATTTATAAATATATTTTTTTTAAACTATGATTGTTTGCAATTATATGGTTCGCGAAATCGGAATTTATATTTATCTACCTATAATCTACATTATTATATTTTCACTTGGTCAGGGGGGCAATGGAAATGAATATTAAAAATTAATAATAATAATAATGAGCCTATTTACAATAGTTGGTAGTTACAATAAACTCAAATTTGATTTGCATTAGTAAGTTAGTTTAGATTATGTTAGTAATATAAGTATATGTTTTAAAAATATTTATGAATTAACAAGAACCCCGGTTTGGGTAAAGGCCTCCTCCAAATAATCCTTATAAAATACTACAAATTTGGTATAATTTTAAATATTTGTCATAGTCAAAAATAATCATGGAAATTTACTTAAAAGTTACGAAATTGTCGACAGACTTCGTAATAGCATCTCCACCTAGTAATAACTGAACCTTGATTTACGCACTCTGTGAAGTGTTAAGTGTGGAGTGTTAAATCTGTGCACATCCCGACGCCAATTTAATTAATGTAATAATTTTTAACACTCTGTAAATGTTCCAAACAATAAATAAATTAATAAAAACAGATTCCTACTTCTTTTTTTCCCACATATTAGCATAGTTCCATAAAAGGAGTCTGTTTTTATTATTACAAGCTTCGAGTTTTATGATTCTTCTTTCGAATGTGAAAAACTTTTTTTAATAAAAAGATTTTTTTTTAATCTGTCGTGGAAGTCATCGAGAATGATGCAGGAAGACATCAGTGAATCGAGTGATCAGATACGAGAAAAAGATCGAGTGAATCAGATACCAGACCGAATATTTTTTTACCAACATGCATGTGTCTTGTTACGTTATTGTTTTTTTTTTTGTCATTTTGTAAATGTTATAACAATCGTGTTGAACTAAGTTTATGCTGAAAAGCTACCTACAGTAGCTCGAGGGTACAAAATTCCCATTGTGTAAAATAATAACATCAAAAGTCGGTATAATAAGTATTATAAAAGGAAGTAGTATACACGATAAGACGCTTGCATAAGGATAAAGCAAAGAGTGTGTGTTAAAGCGAAGATATGTGATTTTCTGGAATTCATCCTTTTTGTAATTAAGAACATGGTTAGTTAGTTAACAGCTAGTTTATTCATAATTTTATAATTATTTTCCATGCTCAATACGCGAACACGTATCTGTGTGTATTTATTTTCGTGTCGCGGTAAAAGCTTTTTGAGAAAAACTTGTTTTCCTCCACGCTCATAATTAACTCCTTTGGAATAACACATTATTTTTAATTAACCTCATTCTCTTAGCAATTAACAACAATATTTTTGGCGTATGAAACCCATTTTCTAGGCTTATTTATTGCAGAAGTTCCATAAACTTTATCAATCCTGTTTCAAAATTAATTATACGTTTCAAATTTCGCCCCCACACAAGCATTTCAGATTTCGTCCTGTTTCCTCTGAGGGATAAGTTATTATCTAAGTGCTAAAACTGAAATTCAACCCGTCTGATTCATGAATATTAACTTTTTAAAATCCGTAATGTGGAAGACTGTTCAGTTGTTGAGTTTCCGGAAGGAAATTGTTACTCTACCTTTCTGTGATCCGGGGATGTTTGCCTTAGCCCGCTATAAATTGCATGACTTTACATAAATTAACTTTATTTTTTTAATTCCACCTAATCAGCAAATCTGCATTAATCATTTGCCCTCGTAGGCTCGTGTTTTTATGTTGATAAATCCACCGGGATCATTACTGGTGAAAGAGCCTGTACTCTTGGTTTTTCGCTGGGCGTTTATGAATCCGAGTAATTTATTATTTTGTCGACGTAGATTTAGATAGACCAAAGAAAATACGCATTTTTGTAAGGCCTTCGCTGAAATGTTAATTAAAGAAAAAAATCATTACTTAATCTGGAATATACTCCGCGAAAATTAATTTTTTGTGTGGGTGGACCATTAAACAGTTTGAAGTGGTACTCTGAAAGTGAATCGTTTTTTTAGAAAGATTAGAAATCAGGAGTCATTAGAATTTCATAATTTATGTTAATTAAAAATGTTAAAAAAATTAAGACTCCTTAACACAATCTTAAAACATTTCCAAACAAATTGGAGACATTAACAAATCGATCAACAATATTTCTTTTGGATGGCAAGTTTGCAATTATTTGCAAAGTGGCTCATGTTCCATATAATTTACAGAAAAAAATTGTAAACAAAACTGCAATTCAGCAGGTAAAATCGCGAGAAAGTATTAACTCCATTATAATATGGACATAGTTTGAAGCCTGTTCCGATTATTCATGTTATTAAATAAATTAATTTTTTGTTGAATTAATAATAAGATGGCAGAATTAATAGTGGTGCGAATGGTCTCATATTTTTTACACGAATAGTATCAAAGAAGTTTTTTTTTATGACGAAGGGGACCTCCAAAACAGACTTGCAGAAGCGTCTCATATTTTATCCTTTCTGAACTCGGGTCGTATGACTCCAGGAGATTTATGCTGGCCCCCGAATAAAGAATATCCAACAATAGGTGGACGCAAATGATTAATGCCTGTTTTTGTATTCAATTACTCCATGGAGATTTTTGATACGATGAAAAATACTCGAGATTATTTTATTATAACCATATTTTGGTAGGTGCTTAAGTGTCTATGGAAACTACGTATTTATATTCTGAGTAAAATTAGTGGTGAGGTTTTCTTTTTTTTTAAGTTTTTTTAGAGTTTAAGAGTTAAGTCATACTTTATGTTGATAATTTAATCAAATGATCATCTGTTTTTCCTCCTCATAAAATCTATTCCTCTTCAAGACCTGCATTAATAATTCCCTTCTCTACCTTGACCCGCCTCACAACTTTGCCCAACCGGGTGGCGTCATAATTCCTCTGTCTTTACGCTGTACACAGACTGCTCTTGTGAGGTGTAATATTAAAAAAATAACAATCGAGCTAGTTAAAGATTAGTATTTTTGTTCATTTTAAATATACATCTGCCCTGATGATGTACCGGAGAAGGATCTCGACTTATTACCCTAAAATCTAACAAGATACAATTTTACTTGTTTTTTATTTGTAATTTGCTAGGGATGATTTCAATATATAATTATCAATTCACGTGCTTAAACTATATTTTCGTTATCTCTCTCTTTCAGAAAGATAACGAAAAGTGTAAGACAACCCTTGGATTTTCTACTCATCAGTCGGGTATACAAAAACTTTCACAGTGCAAATGAACAAGTATAATTTCTTCGAGATGAGAATGTCCTATGACCTTTAAGATATGGAGTGCCCTTTCAAAAGTAACCTTCAATGCGAAACTTTCCATTTCCACAAATATAATTCTCTGTTTCTACCCAGCCCTAACATTTTTTTCTTTCTTTGCCGCATCTGTTCCCTGCATGAAGATAATAGAGAAACATTAAAAATAAGCGAAATAATAAATTATTCACAAGCTTTTTAAGTAAAATATATAATTTTAATAAAAATTTGTATACTGCCATTTTTGTGAAAAATCGCCTCAAGGGCCTAACACATATACCAATATACTACATGCAGAATTCAAAATTTCCTCGGAAATCATAAGATGTACTTAAAAACATACCTAAACATTTTTGCATTTCAAATAAGAATTTATGCAAGTGTTCAAATAAATGTCACTATCTCAAACATTCTTCGGTGGGTAGGTATTATAATATAATGTAGAAAAGCTCAGTTGAAGTTAGCCACCTAGTTTAACCATCTAGTCAAAGTCAGGCTTGCTTGAAAAATAAGCTGGATGCAGCAGAATTTTAAAATCTAAAACGAAGCGTTCAAACAAATTTTCAGACAGGGAAATGCCGAAATGGTCGAGTTAAAAAAAGGACTTCGCAACGCTTAGGCAATAAACAGTCTATGTATGGTCAGAAAAAAAGCCATCTAATAAACAATCTAGTTGACGAACGAAACAAATTGCTAAACATTTTCTTGTAATCGTCCTTTGGCAGGTTTGATCTCCCCACACTGGAAGATCAATTTTTCTTGTTATTTTTCTTATATTTACCAAGTGTGCCTCCACTCCATAAAAGCCTTGTTTACGCAGTATCCAAGTGGGAGCAATTCCCTACCCGCCAGTAAATAAACTTTTTTTACACTAGTGCAATGTAGCTAGTGTTTCCTTTACTACAAATTACGGCCAGGCTAAAGGTTTGGTCGAAGAAGTTTTTCGAGTCCAATTTGAACGGGAAGTCTGCGCCCTTTGTCGAAGTAATGAATCAATTATATCTCGGTGCATAAAGGTTTGCGTAAATAGTAACAACAGAGTCTTATTATTTGTGAGTTAATGTGACAACAAATAAAATGTTTGATCCTTCAGAGATTGTAGGGTATTAGAGTTATGCTTTTGTTTTTAGAACCTGTTCTTTCACACAGAGAACGCATGTATTTATTTTTCATGAATATTTTTACGCTAATTACTCCCCGCTTAGCTAATTGATCTTCTCACTAGGATAACAGTAATATTTGCCCATTACAAAAATTAGGTTAGTGAAATAATATACGAGCTTCATTAATTATATTCACGAGATTCCAAAAATTTATAGTTATTAAAGTTTTACAATTATTATAAGCAATAATTATCAGCCTGAAACACTCATCAACATTGAAAAATCTTCCGAGAAAAGATACTTGCCGCCAACGGGACTTGAACCCGTGTCAGTGGTCAAGAGCAGCTGACAAGCAATCAGAAGGACAGTGGTCAAGAGCAGCTAACCGGCAATCGGAAGGACACGGGTTCAAGTCCCGTTGGCGGCAAGTATCTTTTCTCGGAAGATTTTTCAATGTTGATGAGTGTTTCAGGCTGATAATTATTGCTTATAATAATTTTTACCCTTTGTGCTATGCATAAAAATCTTGTCTAAACGTTAGTTTATAAATTAAAAATAATAATTAATATTTGACAAGTTTAAGTATTTCCCCAATAAATGTAATCATAATTTGTCTCGACGCCACCTAGCGAGGGATTTAACACTTACAATGTCTCTCTCGCAAAAATAAAGTTGGTTGTTTTCAGGTGGAAAAAATATAATAAGCAGTAATTGTTGAATGAAACACTAGTATATATTGAATTATTTGGCGGGTATTTGATAAGCCCCCATAGCTCAGTGGTCAAGAGCAGCTGACCGACAATCAGAAGGACACGGGTTCAAGTCCCGTTGGCGGCAAGTATCTTTTCTCGGAAGATTTTTCAATGTTGATGAGTGTTTCAGGCTGATAATTATTGCTTATAATAATTGTTACCCTTTGTGCTATGCATAAAAATCTTGTCTAAACGTTAGTTTATAAATTAAAAATAATAATTAAAGTTTTAATTAATTTTTATTAAACATCTATTTTGAGTGCCCTTGAGGTAGATGAAAAAACTTATAATTTAAAGTGGAGGTCATATTTTTAGAGGCAAATTTGGAATTATTTGAATCGTTTTAACATTCATTGCCAAAATAATCACTATCACAGACGGGAAAAAATAATAAAACGGAATAGGAACTTTCTAATTGTATTTTTCAGGACTAAATATAACTTAATATAAATATAATATAACTAACATACTAATCGTTAAAAAATTAACAAACAATAGGTTGGTATTACGTACTTAGAGATGAAAATGAGAAGAACTGTACAAATCAATCAACGCGACGTCCAGCGATAAGGCGACGTCCAGCGACGTCCAACGACGGCCGGCGTAGTCCAGCGATAAGGCTCTTGAACACTCCGAAGGTCGCAGGATCGAATCCCGGGGTGGCAAATAAATTTTATTTGATTAATTTGTGTTATTTCACAATTTATTCATTTAAAAATAAAACATAGTATATTTGCGGGACGTTCCAGAGTGAAAGATACTCTCAGTATCGCGCTGGTGTAAGACCATCGTTCAGAATTGAAACGTTGCTTAAAATGGCGTTAGCCGTGTTTGGTGACCAGATCTGAATAGCCAGGTATTTCCCCACCTCCCTCTTCCCTATCTCCTTCCCTTCCACATTACCTTCAACCTCACAACATACCCCGATTGGGGATGCCATAGTCCCACTGGCTCCAGACGGGAGCGGTATTCATGTAAAAAAAAAAAAAATAGGCAAAAATATTTACTTTTGATAACGTTATTTTATAGAAATAAAGTATTTAATTGTTGTTACAATGATTGCACGATGCAGACAACTAGTAGGAAAGAACAAAATGGAAACATTTTTGTATTTTGAACTTAACTAGATGCTATTTTAGCCAAATAGCATTGATCCCCAACCGCTACCAATCTCCATTCAATCAAAGCGAAAGCTGTGCCTTCATTCGGCTATCTCGTCTAGCTAAACAGCAGCGGGTAGCGGTAACGGGTTGCGACTAGTGCGGTAACATTGCCCCATGATTGCGGACTATGCTAGCGGTTCAACTGACCCCGCGTTGGATCCTGTACAGTAACCGCACAACGTAACCGTCTGCGGTGGTCGCTGGATCTGGTCCCTGGGTTCGCTGTAACCGTTTCCTTCATCCGGCAAGGTCTATTCTGTTTCTTACTCGTATGGTGTATGGGCAGTTCTCTACTTTGAATACAGGGGGGTGGGCCTGTTTCTGATGTATAGAATGATAAGTCAGTTTATTGGAAAGTTCATAAGATTCCTTTAACGCATTTTAAGATTTAAACATAATTGATCAAGGCAGACAAATTACTGGTCTGAAATATGATACAGATTTATAATTTTATTTATTGAAGTGAAAACTTCTTTAGCACCGTTGTGATTTGAAAAATAGCGATACTAAAAAGAGACTATCTGTATATAGGATTTAGCCTGGGACAGAATGAAATAGTATAATCGGTCTCCTCTTTGTGCGGTGCTTCTAAGCCTCCCCAATCTTGTCTACTTTAGTGCTAATTGTGAATTGCACACTTTGATATTTTTCATATAAGGTGGATTCTGAATTTTATACAAATTTGCATAGTAATTTGTGCGTAATGTTGGAAAACCTGGCTACCGAGTGACACTTATGATATGGCTGTAACAAAGTAGGTAATTATTTCGGAAACACTTTAGAATAATGGTTTTAAGAAATGCTGGCAACTTATAACCAATGAAGCTGGTAGATATTTTAGCAAATAACTAACATGAAATTGGGATGGTGAAAAAGATTTCTTTACGTGAAAAATTTCATTTATTATTATTTTTCTATGAATACATCAAAAACCGCAAGTTTCGAAACCGCTCCATTAATAAACTCGATAAACTGAAATATTGCCAAAAGGGGAGTCACTTGTAAATAATAGTCCGCTCCTCTCGATTCTGTCTGCGGCCGAAGCAAATAATAGTGCTTCGTGCGAAATAAAGTCCCTCGCTGTCTTTGTCGATTCCGCTGAAGCAGATCCTGATTCCTATACCTCGGTCTAGGCTTGTTGAAAAAGTATCGATATATCGATATTTTTAATTCAATATATCGATATTTTTAGCCGATATATCGATATATCGATACAAAATATCCAATATCGAAAATTGTATCAAAAACGATATTTAAAAAAAATGTATGTATTTAAAGTCACTAGAATCCAAAACCGTATAGGAACGAACGGAAAAAAGTAACTGTATTGGGTCATGACATCTGGCGGTTGAAATTTTAACTATTAATAGCTTACAAATCTATTGTCTGTGCATTAGTATTTGTGATCACCAATACTATCTCATGTGTGTAGGTACATACTTAGGAATGTATGCTATTTTTCGCCATGTTGTTCTAAGCCACTCCTATGTGTTGGTTCCCAATTTTCTATGATTATTGACTTTACCTTGTTCTAAACACGAAAACTTTGTATGCGTCTCAGTTTACATATAAGTTAGAAGACAGCTTTTTAGTTTTTGATATTTTTGTAATTATTACGTACTAAAATGAATAGTGATAAAAATACCTTAATTTTTATTGAGATTTTTGTACATTAAAAAAAGCAAATTGTGTACAAAAATTTCTATTGATAATATAGAGCTGAATACACTATTATTTTAAAAACGCAAAATCTCTTGAAAATTTGACCGATATATTGATATATCGATATTTTTTCCTCGATATATCGACGTCGATATTGATATTTTAATAAATATCGATACATCGATATTTTTTTCACTTTCGACATCCCTACCTCGGTCATCCCAACCTCCTCGCCTCCCATTTGCACCCATTCCACCCCCTTCCAACCCCTTCCGCTCATCTGGAATGCCTAGATTTATGAATCTATCTACATCGGCAAGGATTGGCCCTTCTCCCACAATGGTCATTGAAATCCATTGCGGCACTTATTGAATAGTCGCTGTAACGATATCCGGATTCTTATTCATCTGCGCCAATTCGCGCTAATGGTGCGATGCTGCTGAATTTTATTTTTATTGCGTCACGTTTTCTGGGAACTTTAACGTCATTTTGGGGCGATATTATGAACATAACCGAATAGTGTCTAGTTGGGCGGTATTTCCCATTGGATCTTGAACTGAGCAGAATTACTTAAGGGCGTTTAACCAGTCAGCGGCCAACATTTCGTCTAAAGATTTTCTTACGATCGTACAGGGCGGTTCCAATGAGAAAGATTAATTATTCTCCGTACCAGCTTTTTAAAATTATAACTCAATATCGATTTTATTTCATTCCAAATTTGCTTTAATTTATACCTACATCCAAAAATGCTGAAAGACGTGATGATAAAACTATTAAAATTATGTACTATTGTTAATTGTTTTTGTGTTTAATTCGTAGAACTCCATTTTAATTTTTAGAAATTTAATTAAAATTAAATTTGATAATGTTATTATCGAGTTCTGCAAGTTTTTTGGTTAGTGTTTTAGTTACAGCTGTTTCGACTTGTAAGTTTGACAGTTTGAAAATGACCTTACAAGTCGAAACAGCTGTAACTAAAACACTAACCAAAAAACTTGCAGAACTCGATAATAACATTATCAAATTTAATAAAAAAAAAATAAAAAAATGTACTATCGTAATTATTTTTTGATGATAAGCACCTATTTATAATTTTTCAATAACGTCTTCTTTTTTTTACATTAACTCCACACAGGAGGCCCTGAGGAAAATGATTTCCCTCAGGGCCTATGTCATCTGGGATGCTGTGTGGAGGGTCTTTTTGAGGAGAGGAAGGAATGAACATTGGTCTTGAAGAGACCCATGTTGTAGGAAGGAGGAAACACAGAGGCCGGCAAATCATTCCATAGCCGAGCTGTTGAACACAAGAACGAGTCGAAGAAACGACCCGTTCTCATGTCTAAGCAAAATAAGAATGTAAAAAAATCTGAAATATATTAGTTTGAAGGTGCACAAATAAATACACAAAATGACTAATTTTCGTCAAGAAACACATGTACGTATATATTTTTTAATGATTTTATTTACAATAAAATTAAAATTCTGAAACATGCATTTCCCAGATAATGTATTGTTTTATTTTACTGCATGATTTTATGATTTGAAATGGGGGTTGTATAATACAAAACGTTTTTTGAAAATTTAATAAATCTGCCAACGACCTATGGTATATAACCTTAATATATTAAAAATAAATATTTTTTCTCAAAATTTAAAACATGCATTTACACTATTTAAATGACATATTTCTGGTTTTCTCTAGTTATACCCTCTTAAGCGTGAACTATCGCTTTTTTATGAGCAATTTGAACTTTTTATTTTTATTAATTAATTTCATTGAATACGAAGAATATGCGTATAAGATTGTGTATTATAATTTGCCTCACTGTGGCATCTCCATTCTGCAGGATTTCATATCTTGCGTTGAAATAGGATGTGCGCAAGGAAACATTATCTCTTTTGTCTCGTAAAATGCCACCGAAGCATTAAATTATCGTATGTGTTGCTTGTATTATCTATTTTTATTTATGTGTGGTTTTGTATGTTACTTCCCGAACAAACACTTTGAATAATATATATTTCTTCTTCAAATACAGCTAATTTATTTTGTGGCACCATTTTAATTCAAAATCAAAGGATTTCTTTGTTTTAACCACTTTTAACATCTATAAAACCGACATGTTTCGAGAGCGATGCTCCCTTCCTCAGGGTTTACTAAAAACTAGTAAACTTTTTAGTAAACCCCGAGGAAGGGAGCATCGCTCTCGAAACATGTCGGTTTAATAGATGTTAAAAGTGGTTAAAACAAATAAATCCTAATTTTGAACTAATGTATATTTGTTATAACACTTTCTACAAGTATTTATGTAGGCGCTTAATTCTTTTCCACAAAGCGCTCACAATGAGCGGCGTGAGACTGTTTAAAATTGAACAAACGTTTTTATATCGTAAAATTATGCCTTTACATATTCTCTCACTTGTATAAGCCGACCTTTGAAGAAATATCTCGTATTTACTCAGATCTCATTCCGAGATCCACTTGTTCATTGAAAGCTAAACCCTGATCCCAGTTCAAACTGCAGAATTACAATGGCTTAATCCTGCGTATAAAGTTTTCCCGACATTGGAAAAAGGGTCGAAAGGGTAAAGGTACCTCCTTTCGTTTTATTTATTCTAATCTCTGTCTTTACACAATTTAGTCTATTTACATTCCTCGGGGTTCAAGGGATAGCCACCTCTGACCACACCATGGAAGAATAGACATGGATCCTTGGTCAAGACAAGTAGTCACTCGATAAACTGATAAAATACTTCAAATTGATTGGGTTGCACCCGCAGACATAAGCACAAAGAAAGGAGCTCTGAGATATCTGAAGGTGAGGCAAATCTAACATTCAGAAATTTGTACAACAATGATGTGGTAATTTGTCAAAGTCATTTACGCTGTCATGCGTGATCCCTTTTTATAAACTTAATCTAATCTTTGACCGGAACTTTCAATGGCTTTTAAACGCAGACCCTGTGCTGCACTTATAAAAACAACATGAACTTATCTTGCTATCACAGCGACCTTTAGATGATTTTTCACAAAAGCGGCACTCTACAAATCATCCAAATATTATTGTTATCTGTGTTCAGCTTGGGATAAGTATTTGATTTTTTACTACTTACAAATGTATCATATTCCTGTTTTATTTATTATAATTTTGTTTGGCGTTAAATTTTAGTGATTTCCGCTATTTGCTTTACTAGCTTGGGGGTTCACGACGAGTTCATCGAAAACGAGTTCTTCGAAAACCAATTCATCGAAAATCAATTCATCGAAAAACAATTCATCGAATGATCAATTCATCGAATCGCCAATTCATCGAAAAAATATATTTTGTTGATATTTAAGAGAAATGCCGAGCGGACCGAGAAGTTAAAAAGCATTGGTCAACCTAAACTAACCTAACCTAACCTAAACTAACCTATTCCTAACCTAACCTTACCTAACCTAACCTAACCTAACCTAAACTAACCTAACCTAACCTAACCTAACCTAACTTAACCCATTTAACCAATTTTTAAATATTTTTTTATCATCACTCTTAATGAACTTTCCGAGTTGTTTATGAGTTGGTTTCATTATGAGTTGTCTGGTCACCGTTCCTTAAATATCCCCTTTTTGCAGTATCAGACAATCGGAAATCGAAGAGATAACCTATAAATTTTACATTGTCACTACGAAACTGACAGTTGCTAAACACATTTAACTCAGTTAAACAGACCATTTTAGGTATTTAATTTTGACAGCTCTAATATCTACAAAAAAAATGTTTTTCGATGAATTGGCGATTCGATGAATTGATCATTCGATGAATTGATTTTCGATGAATTGATTTTCGATGGACTCGTTTTCGATGAATTTGCTTTCGATGAATTGATTTTCGATGAACTCGTTTTCGATGAATTTGCTTTCGATGAATTGATTTTCGATGAACTCGTCGGTTACTAGCTTGGGTCGTGCTGTAGTAATGATTTATGAGTTTGATTTTAAGTTAGCAGATTGTGAGTTCCTTAGATTTTATATTTCTGAGAGTCTTAGATTATTCGTACCTAACCACGACGATAGTAATATAATATTCTGATAGTATTATTAATATCACACACGTTAAAACCTATTTTATATGAATCTTAAATTTCTTTATTAAAAAAGTAAAATAGTCGAAATAATTTTTTTTACGAAATTGTGCACGTTGTAATAATTTTCCGATTGGAAAGTCTAAGTAAATGAACAAACTGAAAGTATTTTGCAAATAGGAATAGTCCGATTGAACGAAAAATTGTCAAAATGGACAAATACGACAATATTTTGCATATGATAACTAATACTTATCATTGCTGTTGTTTGTCCAAAGGGGCAAACTCTTCTAATGGACCTTAACTCAATTTTGCAAAACTTAAAAACGAGCGCCGTTTTTTTTTTATCTGCCAGTCATTAGTTATGAAAAGTCTGCCGATGTCGTACACAAAATAAAAAATCGATTCTAATTCGTTTAACTATGAAATTCGAGAATCCAGGGGCTGCAGCATGCCGTTCAAGAATGAAGCCTTTGGATTCAGATTCAGACTTCACCACGATCTGCGGAGGAGACAGAGTTGCATTTTTAAATTAGACTTTATATTTAGCGTTTTTCTTATTACTTGATCACTTTTTAATGCAGAGTGCACGCTAACGTCGCGTTCTAAGATGGCGGCGTTTAATATGTGTACATAAAGCTGCCGAATTCCGTCCGATCACAGTTACCATAAAATCGCAAGTCTCCTCGAGTCCTTGGTTTATACGAGTATCTCTGGTTGCACCGAAGAGGACGCCGGAAGAAATGCGCAGTGTGCCGTACAATTTTAGATATATATGTCGCGGATGGCGACATTTTTATGACGACATTAGCATCGGTGTCTAGCTGAATTCAACCACCTAACTTCTGAAATATTATTATAACCGTTGCAGTTTTAGAAGCTGGTTCTCGAACGAGAATGTACTTAACTTTAATCGACCGTATTATCAAAGAGCACGAAAAGTGTTTAATTTAATTTTTAAAAGTTTAACAAAAAAACTAAATTTAGAATTTGGCTATAAAATAAGAGTATTATCGGGTAATAAATTTTAATTATTTTTGGTGCGCGTTTTACTAAATAACTTAACCTTTACCCTCGGGGTATTGCGCGTTTTCATCCCGCGACAAAATATCTTAGACAAAATATCTTACGGACAAAACATCCTCCAACAAAATATCTACTAAAACCTTACCTAACCTAACCTAACCTAACCTCATTTTACTATTTTTGAACGAATATTTATCGTCTTTACAGGATGTCTGTATTATTTTTGTCCCATTTTACTATTTTTGAACAATAATTCATTGTCTTTATAGGATGTCTGTATTATTTTTCTCCCATTTTTTGTTAGGTTAGGTTAGTTCTGGGTAGGTTTTAGTAGATATTTTGTTGAGGGATGTTTTGTCCGTAGGATATTTTATCTGGGATATTTTGTCGGGGATATTTTGTCGCGTTTTGAAAAGTCGCCGAACCTACCCTCGATTCTCTGACAATAATAATATATTTATGGAGCTTTGTTAGAAAATATGTGATTAAATTATAAAAGTTCTCATTAAATATTGAACCATGTATGTATTGTTAAAAATGTGAATTCATTATGCTACCGTACGTATTTCTTGTTCTATTTGATGCAAAATCACGTAACAAAATGTTTCTCGTTTCTCCAGAAATCACATTCATCGTGTTTTTTGGGCGTGGGACAGGGGAGAGAAGGAAGTTCATTGATTAGGCCGTGATTTGTAGGCTTCCCCCTTAGTTGCTTTTATGGCCTGTTCCTTTTTCAAAAGCATAAAGGCTGTTATTTTTGCGTTAACGTGGTACTTTTCTACAGGGCCGCCTATCAGGTAAAGCGCTGCCGATATTTTCAAAAGTATCTTCATTGTCGTTTTATTTCAAATGTGAACATCACATTTTTCAGTTTCAGTTTGATCAAATTTGAAAGAAAATCTTCAAGTGCTGTTATTATTTCAGTTTTGTGAAACAGCTGGCTCATATTTTTAAATAAAAAAGAACATGAATAGACCTTTTGTTTTTGTTATTAGTTTTTTTCCGTGAAAATCTAAAATCGTATCTGAATAGAACTTAATAATTAATTTTGAAATGAAACAACTGGCCCTGTGTTATTTTCTCAGTTTTTTTAATTACATTAACATCGGTCCTGGTTTTTTTTTCAAATTAACTTATTCATTGTTTTACTATAAGTACCTTCTTCTCAGAATTTTTTTGTTATTCATATGAAGCAGATACTTTGTGTCGTGACATTATAATTTACAATAAAACAATTTATTGCCTTATTGTATTTTTTTTTTGTGATGCAATCAATTTTAATGCTAGTAATTTGTTAATGGTCGTATAACACGAGTAATGTTAGCGCATTTGAACTGAAAGAATAATAAATCACCCTTATTTTATATTATTATTATAAGTGTATCAATAATAAAGACCGTCGATTCGAGCGGCGCGGCGGTCACTGCAAAGGGCCATTCAAGGGGTCGCCTCTTGTTTGGTCCGCCCACGTGCACAGCACGCATTTCCCGTGAGTATATGGTGCTCCTGCCCAACTACACGTTAAAACGTCTATAGGTACGTGTTATTGCTGCATTTATTTTAAACATAATTCCGCGGTTTATACCAAGAAAATACATTTTGTGCTTCATGAAAAATTTTCCTCCAGTTTTTTTGATGCCATTTGGTAGACAACTTTCCAGGTGGGCATAAAGTATTATTTCTATATCGTCGGTGAGGTGGGTTTGCTCCAAGTTCTGTTTTGCTTTTGAGAACATAACATTATAAAGAGTTTACTTGAATAAAAACTATGATTGAAAAATATCTACATATATCACTAGAAATATTTCATTCTAATTGTGTGGGCAGGTGTGTTTAGTATAAATTGTAGGTGAGCGAATTAAAAATATCACATGTACGTCCTACTGATTTATAAAAAGAAATCAAATACTTTTATATAAGACGACAAATTGTGATAAAAAGATCTAATGTATCACGATTATACTCGTAATTTGTTCAATAAAAAATCGCACCGTTACGATGACAATTTTTTTTTTGTGGATGGATTTTTATTGGATAACCATTACCTCTGCCATAGGTCACCCCAAGTGGTTCGCTACGTTTGGTGACTTGTGCCCGGGTTCAAAGGGTGAGGTTTGTCAAGGTCTTGGCGGCCGATGCGTCTGCCAACCTGCTGCGTGGTCGGATTGAGAGAGACTGGTTGGGGAGGTCTTTTGGCCTTTCCTGCCAGAATCCCTCGACCCATAGTCTTGCACCGCAGTTGAAGGGATGGATTCATACCCTTAGATTCCTACCCACCCTTCATACCTATTTCCTTCCCAGAACTTCTTCTTCTTCTTTTAATAAAAAAAAACTCTCCACAGAGCATCCCCTAAGATGACATGGGCCCTGAGTGAAATTATTTTCCTTAGGGCCTCCTATGTGCAAATGTAAAAAAAAGAATGTATTCTACGTACTCATACCAAAAATAAGTTATTTAACATTTAACAAAAAGTAAAACCTTCAGGATGACTGGATACGCTTCGAAGGAATATTTAAAAAAAAAAAAACCTTTTGATTCATCTTAATTACATAATTACTATAAAAGACAACTATTAGCATTCAGGCGACGGAGAATACTGTATTTAAAAATTTTATTATGTAATTTGAAAATTAGCTTTCGCTGTATGATAACAGCCCCTTACAAAAATATAATTTATTTGCGTATTCCAACATTTTGTGTTGAATGTAAATAGTTGTATTTTATAATAATAAAGGTGAATCAAATGTTTTTCTAAAAAATATTCGTATTAAGAGTGTCTGGTCATCCCGAAGTTTATCACTAGGAACTAATATTATTAAAAAAACTGAAATCAAAATCACAGACCCGCACTACGGTAGTTTTTTTTTTTTTTAATATTTGTAATGTTAACCTTGAATATTCGGATTATCTGCGTTTACCTGGCGTTTACTATACTATTCGCCGAGGTCTTCTTAATCTTTAATCTTCTTAATCTTTAATCTTCTTAATCTTTAATCTTCTTAATCCTTAATCTTCTTAATCTTTAATCTTCTTAACCTTTAATCTTCTTAATCTTTAATCTTCTTAATCTTTAATCTTCTTAATCTTTAATCTTCTTAATCTTTAATCTTCTTAATCTTTAATCTTCTTAATCTTTAATCTTCTTAATCTTTAATCTTCTTAATCTTTAATCTTCTTAATCTTTAATCTTCTTAATCTTTAATATTCTTAATATTTAATCTTCTTCATCTCTAATCTTCTTAATCTTTAATCTTCTTAATCTTTAATACTAATGACGGGTTGTTTCACAAAGTTTTAAAAATTCATCAAACTGCAAATTTAATATGCATGTTTTGTGAAAGTCCTATACACACTGTATTATCCAAGTATTTTGAAAAAAAAACCAACCCATTATGAAATAATAACAGAACTTTAATATAACATTCAAGTTCTGGGGACCCATCCTAAGTGTGTAACATTATTTTATTTCGACGGCCGGCGTAGTGCAGCGGTAAGGCGCTTGACTCGCATTCCAAAAGGTCACGGGATCGAATCCCGACGTGGTAAATAAATTTTATTTGATTAATTTGTGTATTTCACAATTTATTCATTTGAAATAATATATAGTATATTTGCGGCACGTTCCAGAGTGGAAAATACTCTCAGTATCGCCCTGGTGTAAGACCACCATTCAGAATTGAAACGTTGCTTGAAATGGCTTCTGCCGTGTTTGGTGACCAGATCTGAATAGCCAGGTACTTCCCCACCTTCCTCTTCCCTATCTCTTTCCCCTCCCCACTGCCTTCAGCCTCACAACATACCCCAATTGGGGATGCCATAGTCCCTCTGGCTCCAGACAGGAGCAGTTGGGACTCTTGTGCGGTATTCATGTAAAAAAAAATTTTTCAAAACAAATCATGAATAATAATAATTGTGCCCTAACTTTTGATGGCTTCTCAATTTTCATAAAATCCATAACTTTTTACGTGCAAAGTAGAATTTTTTAAGGCCTTTTTGCATATTTAGTCAATTCTGATACGTTCACTCGCTCTGCCAGCGTGTACGTACACCCGTCTTTCTTTACGACGCACTTAAAAAGGTAATATAATCGCGCAGTAAGTGACAGCGCTGTATATCATACCTTCAGAATTAGGGCATGTACTTGTAATTATAAATTGGTTTAACCTGACTGATGTGACACGTGCTAGATGGTCTGATACTTTATGGAACCTCCTTGCACAGCGCGGTGTAAATTGTGCGCCTTGATTTTAGCTTTTGACTTCCTACTTCAATATCTTGTCCAATTAGATGAAGGGATTTGAAAATGTTGTGACGATGATAACTGATTTCTTCCCCTGACTCTACGTAGCAAATTTAGTTCCCTAAATTATTTGGTATTCAGAAAGTTCCTTGAGATTTGTTTAGGTGTAGGAAAAAACCCTTCGACCAAGTATACCCACATGGAAAAAAAATACAAAAACTTAATTTATAAAATCAAAGATTTTTTAATTTATTTTGAAAATAGTGTAAAAATAACACACTCATATTTAGAATCAAGTTTTTATTGGAACGTGATATTTTTTAAGTGAAGAACAGAATTATTATGACACGAAAAAAATTATAGATATTTTTTAAGGACGCTCTCAGACGAGAGATTTTAGCGGAGCCTTTTTTATAAATTTGGGATAGTTTTCCAGCTGTCTCTGCAGCTAAAGTCCTTCGTCTGCGGGCGTCCTAACCTAACCGTCCTTTCTGATATTTACCCAACACCTACATATATACTCGTATACATAATTATTTTTTTTTACGAAATTTTATTTCTGTTATTTCAATCTATGATTGAAAATATTTTGTGTTAAGGCTGAAAACAGCTTATTTAAAAAAATCCATTCCAGACTAAAAACACATAACTTTAAAGACATACGTTCTATTAAATCGAAAAAGATTATTCTATTGTGAGAAGATAAAAATATACTTAGATAGGTATGCTATGTACCTACTACCTACATAAAATCTACCTATTGAGTAAATACAATAATATTATATATCAGTAATAAAAATAATATTATTGTAGCAGGGGTGCCCGGGTTCATGGGGTGAGGTTTGTCTAGGTTTTGGAGGGGGATGACCAGGACATACTGAACCCCAGATTCCTACCCACCCCTTAAACCCTTTTCCTTCCTAGAACTCTCCTCTCCTTCCTTTCCAGTATCCTCAAAGATGACATAGGCCCTAAGGGAAATAATTTCCCTCAGGGCCTCCTGTGTGGAGCTCATGTAAAAAAAAATATATATATCTTTGCCTGTATTATCTTATATTGCATCCTATTCCAATTTAACTCTTTTACTTCAAGTTCATTATGTCGACTTGTCTTCATGTTTATATATATATATATATATATATATATATATATATATATATTTAATATAAGTACTTGTAATAACATACTCTCTGTACCTATTCGCATTTTACAATGCCACTCTCCAAAATTCAAGCACGAGAAATGTTTTTTCTCTTTTGAATTGGGTGGTTTTGTAAAAAAAAATTATATATTGTAATTAGCTTTAAGAACCATATGTTTTACTATAAATCTATATATGTATGTATTTTTTTAAATAAAAAAATAAAATGTATCTCATTATTCTAAATCCTTAAGATCAAAATTTCAAACGTTTTAAATTGAGTGAATTTAACTCGTGTTTTTGTATGATTAAGCTTTCATAGTTGCTGCTTAGAATGCCTTCTCAATCTAATAATGGCGCCAGTCGACTCAGAGTTCAAGTCATTTATATTCTTGGCTGTTCATAAATGAACTCTGGCTGTAATCCGTGTTCCTAATGCATCATGCTATTAAATCCCCACATTCAGTAAACGCTTCACTTGAAAGGAATGTGCAATATATGAACGTGTACAAATATATTATTTCAAGTGCTTTCACGATCGTTACGTGCAGTGGCGTACCAACCATCTGGGCATCGTGGTTAACCACGTATGTTCCAAGACGCTTAAGTGCATACATAATTCTCATTGTGGCGTATGTCAACAATTTATTTATGCTTGCTGTGCTTATTCACTCTACCCTTCTTTGAAAGAAGCTTTCGCTGAACATTACTCGTGCTGAAAAAGTAATTATTTATTTATTTATTTCCAAACATACGGCACAACATGTGCCATTGACATAATTATATTTATGTATATTATAATACAATAACATAACAAAGTGAATATAAATGTAAAGTTAAAAATAAAAACAAAAGATAAAAAAAGGAGTTAAGGTAATGAGAAGTAAACAGAATTATGATGTATAAAATGAAAGTATACAGTTAAAGTGTAAACTATAAAATATAAAGTATAATGTAAAAGTAAAAAGTTAAGATAAAAAGTTGAAAGGCAGGAAATAATATAGACTAAAAGTTACCTTTGTATATAATATAAAGTACAAAAGTATAAGTATAAATATAAATATAAAAGTACATAAAGTATAAATATAAAAAAGTATGACAAGTAAACAGTAAGAAATGCTCTTAGGAGTCAAATATTGAAGATAACCAAAAATTAAAAAAAATATATAATAAATAAAAGGAAGGTATTACGGAATATACAAAGCGGTATATAAAGTAGGTACCTATGATATGTTATCCATAGGTATTAGAGTGCATACTGGTAGGACATAATATTATGGTTACATGATTATATTTATTATGATTACGTGGTAGTACTAGCAGATAAATTTTGTCTAATGCATCTTTTGTATGATGACAGACTTTCGGCATGATCGATATGAGCAAATTCATTAAATTCACCTAAAGTGTGTAAACGATGTATTATTGAATTTTGTTCTGCATTACTGAGAGTGTTGTTGCAATAATAAGGTGTTTTGAGTCGAGTTGTTCTACTAGGTACATGATAATTTATTAACGAGACCAATTCAGGGGAGTCAAACCAGTTATTGTTTATTTTAAATAAAAAAAATAAGATCATTGAGTATTCTTCTGTCTTTTAACGATAAGAGTAGATAACGTATATTAGTAGGCACAAGCTGTGAATATCAAACTCGATCCATCTGACGGTTATTCGAGCGTCCTACCACCAGCTTTGACCAACTATTGTTTCTGTTACAGTAAACAATACATGAATTTATCGCTTACTGTACTTCCATGCTCTTCTTCGTACGTAGGTTCCTCATTGCTTAGGATCGTGTCCCCTACTCCATTTCAATGGTGGACAAAGCTCCTCTACTCTTCGCCGTTCTGTGCTGCGTGAAGAGCTGGGGACACCGACGTATCGGACGCCAGTGATACTTGGTCACTCCAGCGCATTGGTGACCTTCCCCTGCTTCTTCTGCCTTCCACTTTGCCAGTGACTATGAGTTTCTCCACAGTCGCTGGCAAATTGTTGTTATTATGACTGCCCAGCCAAGTTGGAGTCATTATCGTGAGCATTTTTCTCTAGCAGCACATTTCTGTTCCATGTTATTATGATTCAAATAATTTCAAAATTAGTTCCATTCCACTAATCATTTGTTAAGGTGAGCGAGGGTAGGTTAAACTTTTGGCTTGCGGCGCACATTCGTCCAACGTCCATATATTATGTATTATCGTATTTTCATACATTAGCATGGTCATGATTCATTATGACGACAGTGGGTGGAGGAAGAGGTAGGGAGATTTTTCAAAGTTTGCCCGGGGCGGGTAATATGTCACAACGCTACTGTTCAAATGGTCGTATGTTTTTTTAAGTGCTGTATGAATTTGGCCTGTGCTTTAAAACTTTAAACGATTTAAACCCCTGGCCATTTAACTGCCAATATTGAATCTGAATCAATAAAGTCAAAAGAGAGGCAAATAAAGTATACGTTTGCCCTGAATCAGGAACGGTCGTTCTGAAACCGGTCGGCTTTACTCAAATATAAAAGTGGTTCAAACAAAATTAAATTGTTTCATTTATCTAAGCAAATAAAGCTTTATTATTCCACTAAGAAAACTTTTATGTTATTTTATAGTAATTAATGTCTTTTTATAAAAATGCAAGGTTGTCCGTCAACTAATAATTAATAATTTTGCATTATTCCAAACTTTTCTTGCTACTTGAAATGACAACCATTTAACACTTATGTATGTAGAATGCATTTTAAAGGTTTTACACTCGAGAGACTTCAGCCCTACAGATTGTTTAGATAAATTACTGGTTAATATCAGACAAGTTTTGTTATCAGATCAGTTTTGTATTAGTGATCTTCGAACCGGTGGACGCAATCTGTCAGACATAAGCTACAATAGTTTGTCTAGTCTACATTTTTCTTCATATTAACGCAGCTTCACGTTATTGGTCAAATGCATTGCACATAGTTTTGTATTAGTGATCGACGAACCGCTGGATGCAATAGCACCCCCTACATGGACACTTCAGAGCGACCGTTCCACGCGCCACTTCAAGCCGCCGCGCAGAAAAGTAAAGACCAAAATAAGATAACGGTTTACAGCGAAGCTCACTGTGAGGCTTTTCTGCGCGGCGGACTTTAGTGTCGCGTGGCACGGTCTCTCCGAAATATCTGTATGGGGGGTGCTAATCTGTTAGCCTTAAATTATAATAGTTTGTGTAGTGAGTTTGTGGTTAGTGGTAAGATAAAGCATTGTAGAAGTATATTATAAATTTGAAAGTGTGCAAAATTTCATCAAGAAGTATCAAAATTCGGTGTGGGAAAAAGTGGTGGGGCGGCTTTAGAAATCTCATGTGTTGAAGTTCAAGTGTGCAAAATTTCACCAATCTCAGAATAAAAATAAAATAAAACTGTAGATTTGTTTAAAAAACAAACCCACACCGGAACACTCTTCTTTATACAATAATATGTTATTATATAAGAAGGCAGATTAATATTTGACACATGCAATTTTTCATCATCAAAAACGTTTCTGAAAATAAATTATTGTTTCATTTTAGTAATCAACTTAATTCATTTCTCTTTGTTTCTTCAACTGTTTGTACTTGACTTGTCAATTTTGATTTTCTCCGTGACGTTGACTCGGGAGTATTATATTATGTTGCTCATAAATTTTCAATTCTTTCGGTCTGAATAATAAACGGCCAGTCAATCACAATTATTATAATGTACTCTCTCGCACGCATTCTACGCTATACTTGTTCATATTGGATATACACTGTGACAAAATATGAGAACCTGGTATTTCTTATTATACAGTCAAATATATAAAATCATTTTTATTATGCTTCGAGGTTAAACCTCTCCTTCTGAAAATGAATTAATTCCGGAGGTGTCACTCAAAACATTGTTTTTCCTTCTTTTCATCGAAATTATGTAACGAGTTTAATATGCAAAAATACACGTATTAAAAAAAATGTACCATAACATCCTAGCAGAAAATTGTTTGTATAACTTATAATATCTTTAACAGCAAAATTTTAATCAGTGAAGTGTATCATTTTGAACTGTAAATCGTGGTGATAATCTAAAAATTACAGGCCGAAGAGCTGTGCAAAACCTTACGCACACCGTCATCGAGAATTTAGTGAGACCAAAGCAGATTTTCCTCAAAATGTCAAACATTCAAACTGGTTTTAAATGCTTCATGAATCATGTTGGAATTGACCTTTTGGAATTTAATTTGATGGGATTATCTAGAATTTCCATTCGGAAAAAGTTGTGCAAATTTACCGTTATCGAGATTTTAGTGAGACAAAAACAGATTTTCCGCTTTATATGGTTATAAATTCAAATCTCCGGTTTTGTTACGTTGTAAGTTGTGGACTTAAGTGACACAAATTCCTCCGTAAGTTCGGTGGAATGTCTCTCTCTCTAAACGCAGGGATGATTTGCAGACTTTTCAGGTATTAACCCACTCGAGCGCACCCCGCTCTCACGGGGTGAATAATTAAATCGTTCCGAGTTGAGTTAGGGCGCTGCAACGGGGCTGCGGAATTTCGTGAAAGTGTTACGGGTTCCCTCAGGGTCGACTGTTGGGTGTTCTTTGTTTTTGTTTTGTTTTGTTTTAGACCCTTATCCGCGTCTCTGCTCTTCCCTCGTTCCCTGTGCGGGCCCTCTGGGGGACAACCTATTTGAAATATGAAGGGTCCAGGGATATTACTTTATTATTCATTACCCGCTTTATTCTTGTTCCGTGTTTTTATCAGTTATAAACAAAGACAATCATGTTATGGGTTTACCAGATTAAACTTTCTTAAACGATTCTCTGAAAGTATTTCATTGGAATAAGTGCGAAAATATCTAATATAAAAAGACATATCATAACATGGGAACTATTACGTATTTTTGTCATTTTCTGTCGTAGTTTGTTTTTATTTATATTTAATAATAACAATATTCGCATGATTCGATTGTTTATAGCTATATTTATATTCTATACTTGTTATCCTATTTATCATTTGCTTAATAAACTTTCAAAGCCATGGCAGGTAGTAGATGGACAAGAGTAGCTAATGCTAGAGAGAAATGGCGACAGTTGGAGGAGGCCTTTGTCAACTAGTGACATACAGACAGGCAGTCAGTTATAAATAATGTAATGTAATTTACTGTCTTAATAATAATAATAATAATAATAATAATAATAATTATAATAATAATAATAAACTTTCACGGAAATAGCTCTGTAAAAATTTGGCCACGTACTATTTATTTAAAACTATTTTCTTATTTTTGTTGTAGAACAAAAGCTTCTCACTTATTGATTTAATCAAGTACATCTACATTCATTCTCAACCTGAGTCGATTAACATTTAAGCATCAGATCCACTGAACAGATAAAACACACTAGAAATGCCTTCCACATAGATTTGAATGGAAACCAATGTGGCCACTTACTTTTACCTTTTGGTTCTATCCTATTTAGCATGCCCTCTGTTTCTCTTATCCTTGCTGACATAGTGTATCGATATACCATTTGATCAAGATGAAAATTTCACAATGATCATGAAACACTGCTCTGCGCTTGAATTTGGTCTAATGGTCAGACTTTCGGTTTACGAAACACGCCCATGTCGGATTTCTGCAGTTCTGCTTTGTTCTACGAACTGATCTTATGTAGATTCTCTAGCGCAATGAAGAAAGGGGTCGCGAAGAGGCGGGATTCGTTTAATACCAGACCGCTGGGGAATTATTATTTTTGTCGGGAATTCTAAATTACCCATAGCTAATTACGTCTGAGTGGCACCCCATTAAAAGGGTGTTATTTGGACGCCACTGGATTCTTTATTGCCCGCTACGGGGGGCGAAAGTCAAATTTAAGGGAATTTCGGGTCTTACGAAATTTCCTGGGGTTTCGTGCCGCCGTTGATGAGAAGGGCCTATTAGCATATACATTTTCATCGTGCATAGCAATCAAGTCGCCAACTTGTTGTATTTGATAAGGATACGAATTGTACACATAATTACGACCTAAACGCTTTTCGTTTACCACTTTTTACAAAGCAGTATTTCTATTAAGGATAAACAAAGTAATAAACGAGGAAACGGTGAATTAATTCACTGCCAGTCGATCTTAGACTTAAAGCGACGCTTATTCAAATGAGTTGTTTGGTTTGTATGTAAAGCCTCTGAATCTGTTTCCAGATTTACTTGAGACGTATTTAAATTTTACTTTTATGAAAACACCTGCCTTTTTATGTTATAAAAATGAAGAAAATCTCCGTTTCTGGAATGGTTCAGACTTTTATTTCATGAGCGGCAATAATGTATGGTGCTAAAAATACATCGTTATATAAAATTTAATGTCATTTGGAAACACGTGTCGTTCCAATCTTCTGATACATTTTTCCAAATTTGTCTTTTGCGGCTTCTAATATTGTCCTTTTATGCTTCCCGACGCGCGTCGAGACTTATTAAAAAGATAGAATTTTTTCAACGGTGTGGGGAGATTATTTATCTTATACTCGTTTAGCCCTTATTTGTACAACACACTCAGATGTACGTACAAAATACTCCTTTATTTATTTGGAATAGTTCCATCAGGTAGCTCTTTGTATACCGAAGGGCGAATAAAAGCTTTTTCCAGACCTCTATTAATCTTTGTGTTATTTCCTTGGATTTGGTATTTATGTAGGCACGTGGTGGCAAATGGCTTTTCGTATTAACCGCGTTTTTTTTTATGAACGAGTTATTATTATTCCAGAAACGTTTTTGGTTTTTAATGAAAATTCCTTAATCTCGATGGCTAGATATTCTAGAAAATTTAGAACATTGGAAAACCGTGAAGAGCTCTATTTGGGAACGATGTTTTAAGGTGGCAATCGAGCAGTCGCTTTTTGATTTTTTCATACTTTCTCATGTTATGAAATAATAAGGAATGATATTGAATATCCTGTATTCAATTTATTGGGATTAACTTATAGAAGCCCTTAAATCTTAATATTTAATCTTAGAAAAAATAATATATACAACTCTCTAAGAAAATATGGGTGAAATGTATATCTTTGTAATTGTAACAAAAGATGGCACATACCTACTGTTAGTAATTAAAACATTGAAGTATGAGATTCATAAACATGATGGAATGTCATTAGGTTGCAATTAATCAATTGGTAGACAAGCCAGTCCGGTGAGACGAGAGGGTGTAGGTTCGATTCCCCATTTCTGCCGTTTCCTTTTTTTTCCCTATATCTCTTTCAAATTTTCATTCACCTCCAATGATATAAAATATTAGATATAGGTAATTTGTGATTTTCACGGCCAAAAGTATTATCATGATAAATCTACAAGTTAGATACTTTTTTCTTTTAACGGAAGATATCTTTCCACGTGTTTGGAGGTGAGTGTAGAAATGAAAAATTCATGAAGAAATCATATCAGAGTTCGAAGATCCGACCCGCAGGCAAACCTCAGAGAATGCTTTTGGAGAAAAAATATTCAGAGTGTTTATTTTATTTTATATACTAAACCATACACACAAAAAAGAATTTCAGATTTGGGTATCGTTAAATATTGATTTGTGGAGGATGCTAGTAAATGCCCAAGCAGAATAGGTTCCCAAAATCGCGTCCTCGTGGAGGAGTTGTGTAACAGTTAAAGGAATGAAAAAGTTTAATTCCTTATGCATATATATTTATATTTGTTTCATGTTCTCCGTAAAACGGATAGTTTTTTTTATATAAACAGAAATAAACAGTAGGTACATTATTTACAGTGGTGAAAACAATTTGCAATTATTAAGTATATTTCATGGTGGGTACCTATGATGTGTTTCTTTGTAGTGTCTTATTTAGTGTATATTAAGTAATTACCGGGTGATGTCGCCTTTGTTGCAAATTTTGAAATATGCATTCAAAGTTATGTTGAATTAGAAGGTAAGATATTTTATAAATTTGTTTTGAATATGTTCTATGCTATTTATGTATACTTTGTACTGCGGGTTCCAAATTGGCGAGGCGTATTCCAGTGTACTTCTGACTAATGCAAAATATAACATTACTACTGTATGCGGGTTACTGAACACTTTACTTATAAAAAGAAGCATTTTGTATGACCTGTGAACGATTGAGTTGTTATTATATTATTATTGTTATACACCGATGTGTCACGGAGAAGATTACAAATTTGAGGTACATGTAATATACTAGTTGACCCGGCCACGCGTTGCTGTGGCTAATAAAACACAACGTCATCTACTGGATGGTTATCCAACCTTTATATCCACCGCCGTCTTTGAGTTTATCGCAAAGAGACAGAAAGACGCCGCGGAGGACTTTAATTTATAATACATAGAGATGGTGTGACAGATTATAATAATGTGCATGAAATGCTTGGGCTAACTAAGGGAACGTACCCATACTATGTGACCATCTTTTTGCAATTTTTAACCCCCCCCCCCCGGTGACCAAAAACCTAAGCCCGCCGCCGCTCATTTGTACCAAGCGTGACATTTGGAAGACCCCCCCCCCCCTAAACGTGTCACGTAGTATGGGTACGTTCCCTAACGTATTTAAGTTAATAAGGATTAATACTGTATCCGTCTAAATAACTTTTCAATTACCGCAATGTTCGTGACCATTTTTTTAGAAGATAGAATGGGTATAGTAAGCTATCCGTAAAAGATAGATATATGCCTTCGCGGACTTTTTTGTAGATCTATAAAAGAGGAATATCCCACCATGCATTAGGCAGCGTTTTCGATGAAAGCTACCAGGCGGCTTGATTTTTTCCGACACTTCTAACAATTATCGTTATGTTTCAACCAATTTACACACATCCTCGACAAATTTCATACTTAAACCTTCCTCACGAAACACTCTGTCTATTGGTGAAAACCGCATGAAAATCCGTTCAGTAGTTTACGAGTTTATCGCGAACAGACAGACAGACGACACGGGGGACTTTAATTTATAATATGTAGAGAAGTATAAAAAGGTCATGGGAGCAGTTTTACTATTTTACTAAAAGATAGTTGCTGAATTGTCTGTAAGTGATATATATATATATACACAAAACATATATGTTATGTGATATATATATATATATATATATATATATCACTTACAAACTTTGCTACAAATATATATATATACAGTCCTTTGTGTTGTTATGAAAGTTTATTTAAAAATTGATGTACGCAATTATTTCTACGCTAAATAAATTAATAAATTACAAACATCCATGAATTTTTACTTATAGTTTTATATTGAAGGCGTGCTTTCGCAATCGACTTGCAATAATTAATTCACATCATATAAAGATTCCAAAGCTTTTTCGTCTCGTGGCGAAAACATAAAGAAATATTTTTGATATTTGGGCGCCATAAAAATTCTGTCTTATTTTCCGCGAGTTTTTGCTACAAATTCAAATTTAACTTGTTGGAAAGTAAAGTTTGAAGTCAGGCAGTAGAGGCAGCAGCCCTTAGGGGCTTGTTCTCAAATTCTTTGCCAGAAACGCGAAAAAAATTCTACTTGATTTCGCATTGTTTTCGGCGCAGCGAAACTAAGTTTCTTAAATATGGACCATTTTATTTACACAGGACAGGTAAAATGCCGAATTTGTTTAATTTACTCCTCTTAAAAATGTTTTTTTTTTTGTAATTTAATCACCGTTTTTTATAAATTTTCTTTAGTTATTATTACTTTATCCAAAGAAGGTATTAATTCTCTATATTGCCAAATTGTAACTTTTTAATCCGTTTTATTAGCAAACATGTGTTTTTTAACGTTCAAAAAACTTGTATTTTTGTATTTGAATTTTTCATTCCAAGAACAGAAATTGTTACAGCCAGACATCTTTTTATAACAAAATTTCACGGGTCGCCACTGTTCTGTTTTACAGGACACCAATGAATGCACTTGATATTTTAAATAGTGAATGCATTGTTACTTTTGGACAGTTCCCGAAAAAGCTTGACATAAATTGGGGCTATCAGAAAAACTGTTTTAAAAATATGATCTCTGTCGGGTTTTCATTGAAATATTTATAGGGTTTTGAGGCAGTGTTTTCCATGTACAATATGAACAAGATAAAAACTGTTTTATTTTAAGCGAAATGCTCACTAATATTTTAACTTCTACTAATAAAATGCAATGCACAGGTACTCCGTTTATTTTTGTTTTCATTTGGGACATTTTGCAGAACATAATTGTGTTTTTTAAATGACATAAATCCCAAATCCTCAACTGGAAACAATTAATTGTCAGTGAAAAGTTACAGCAACATTTCAATAATTGAGTTTGTTTATTGGTCGTTAAATAAAGACATGTGATTATTATTTTGTTTGATTTACTTACATTGTAAATTTTATAATGAGACCCCTGCGATTACACATGCTGCAATAGAAACTGTTTTTGTTGAATAGTGGACTCCAGTCCAATTTTTAATTTTTTTTTAATGAATAATGACCTTCTAACTTAAATAACTGCATTTTTATTTGTATTTTTAGAGTTAGTTTTAATAGTTAAAATAATTGTCAAAGTTTTAATTTTTCAAGATCCCCCTAAGACCACCGTATGTACGGTGCATCGTGTGACGTCATCACTCCTGAAAAATTACTATAGGATTGGGCAATCAGCTGATCAAGTGCCGCCATTTCGAATACATTCTCCCTAGAAGTAGCATTACTATTTTTTTGTGCGGTAGTTTTTCAATATTTTAAATAATAGAGATAAACTAATAGTGATACCTCTATTTTTGATACTGAATTATTTAGGCTTAAATATTGTTTCAATAAACACAACAACTAAATCTCTATAAACAGTATGAAATAACGAATAACATGAAATGTGGTTAATACTGATGGCTTATGTCATACCTACATAATCAAAGATTTCAATAAAATGACTGGTGACGCGTGACGTCAGCACTAACCATTCAGTAATACCAACTTTACAGTGGGTTTTGACTACAGGTTTAAAAATGCACTTTTTAATAATTTTTTAAGAACTCTACTTTTAATATTATGAAATAAAACTTATATATTCAGAATCAGCGTTTATTGGTCTATATGAAAATATTTTTTTGAAGCCATAATATTTTTCACTGGAGTTCCTTATTGTGTTAAACTTTTAGCCGCTTTAGGAATTTTTAATTTTCTGCTAACAAATTGAGCCAAAAGTTTCAAAAGCTAGACTCAAAAAGCTAGATTATTTGAAATTTTCATAAAACAAATAGTTCAGAAAATTTCGAGTTCCATTCTAGATTTAGTAGAATTGAAAGAACAGGTTTAAGGTACTCGTATATCTAATAAAGAGCGTAGTCAACGGTATGCGTCTGTAATCTTGGGCTCTCGAAATATAACAGAAATTAAACAGCAGACTTTCAAATAGCTTTTCACCGTCCATGAATAGAGCAGATTTCAGTGCCAAAACAAGTCGGAATTATTACAGTTGCTCCAAGTGATTTGTTTGTTTTTTTTTAAATTTCATACTTAGATTAAAGTTTGTGATGTCAATCTTGTGGCTCCCATTCCAACGCTATTCATTATAAATTCTATTAAAATGCATACGCGCTGTGATGGGAACAATTTACCCGTGTGATTTATTTAGTACGTACGATAATATGCCATTTACGTGTTTCATAAACGTTGTATGAATAATTTGGGACCTTTCGATGTTAATGTGGGCTTTGTGAAATGGAAAAATTAGTATGGCGGTTTTGTTGGCATAATAATAAATATATTATGGACGATAAATATTTTATGACTCGGTCAATTATGTAAACTTCGTTCGCATGTTTGTACGAAATCAAAAATATATATTTGCTAGCGCAATTTGCGGTTGGTTTGCTATAAATTTATTGTGTTTTTATCAATATTGTAATCAATTTGACGCCTCTGGATTGCGAAATTCACTGACGTATGCTCACATTAAATTCCTTTACAAAACTAGCCACATCTGAAAGCTCGGGATGATTCCTTTATAATACAATAGTTACTTGACTTATAATGTAGTCACGGGTCCGATCAGTGGCTGAGTTGACATTACGTTTGGGTCCCACCCAGGCGTCATGACTTCAATTTCTTTGCTGGCTAGGTCCTCCATTATGACACAAGCAATATTTTCCGCTTTCTGTGAACTGTGATGGTAGTAGGACTTATTAACAACCTAACCATCAAGCCGTTTCCCCGCAGGCTAAGCGGTAGGCAGGGAGGACGGACAGCCAAACACCTCCGTCTTGGCACACAATCCTTTTGTCTCATTCATATTTATACATCGTCTCATACATAATCTTCTATTATTCTGACTCTTGACAAGACCCGACTCAAGTATTTCATTCACTTGATTTCCTGAGTCACTTTCTTAATCTTATTCATTAAGATTACATCAGCCTTGCATTCTTTGCGGATTTCCACATTTTTCTCACGATCATACATTGTTTTTCCACACAAACGTCTAAGCGACCTCATTTCTACAACAGTATATTTTTATCCTTCCTCTGCCAGTTCCATGTCTCTCTGCCATACATCAGGGTAAGTACCAGCACTCCATAGTCTTAGCTTCGCTTCTTTGGACAGTTAGGACAGTGGTAGTAGTAGATTTTTAAATATTCCAAAAATATGTGTTTTTCTTCTAAAAAGTACTTAATTTAAGTTTTATCTACAAATAAATATTGTTTTGCAGTTGTAACCCCGTTTTTGTAACTTACGTGAGTAACGTGAATACATCAAACTACCAACTTTAGTTAAAAATTGTAAATGAAGTTAGCACATTCTTCTAAGTTATAAAAAACTATAGACACAAGTTTTTTTTTTCAAATTAAAATTCATATTAATATTTGGATAATTGGCGCAGTGTTCGTGAAAGGTTATTATTATTATTTCCGTTAATTTCAACTATTAGCAACACAGATTATTCCGTTACCAGTGATTAGCAATGACGACATTCTGACAAATTCTTTGTTTTATTGTATAAATATTTAAATCATATACGTTAACCGTGACACTCGCATTCTCTCTTTAAGAGGGAAATAACCACAGAAAACCGGAAATATGTAATTTTTAAATCAAATTTTAGACGTATTGACTCCTTTCCACAAAAAAATTATAAATTGATTTCGAAAGATTGCTCTTTTATCTAGTAAAGGCATGTTTTGAATTTTGAGAAAAAATGTTTATTTTTAGTATAATAAGGTTACACCATAGGTCTTTAGCAGATTTGTAAAATTTTCAAATGAAAAATCTTATTTTATAAGACATATTTCATACCATGTAATCATACATTATTTTAAATCAATACGTTATCTAGTAAACGCAAGTTTGAAAATTTTAATTTTAGTTCAAATAAAATCTTTTTTTTTTATTTATTACGAAAATTTCTCTATTTTGTCTATCTATTTTCCGTCTTACAAATTAATATATTTCAGATTTATTTTGATTAGACATTATTGAGAAATTATAAATACTTATTATCAAAAAATAATAACAAAAAGTACATAATTTTAATAGTTTTATCATCACGCCTTCCAACATTTTTGGATTGCGGTATAAATTAAAGCAAATTTTGAATGAAATAAAATCGATATTGAGTTATAATTTTTAAAAGCTGATACGCAGAATAATTAATCTTTCTCATTGGAACCGTCCTGTACGATCGTTAAGAACATCTTTCGACGAAATTTGGTTTCTCGGCCGCTGGCTGGTTAAAGGCCCTTAACGAATTGAACAATTTGCTGTTTCGGTACGATAACCCTTTACGGCTAAGTGCATTTCATATATTAATGCGAATCCCGCTTGGGATCCTGTGCCACTGGAGTGCGGAGCACATAATGCGGGGCGCTCTTCATAAAACCGCAATGAAACCAGGAGGCGGTCTATTCCTTAATCGGCCCCGTTTTGAAGGCTCTTATTCAGGCCGTATTGTGTAAGGCCTGACGTTGAAGGAGGTATTGTTGTAATTGCTTTTTTAACCGTTAATCTTGCTAAAGACGATATCACATAATATATTTGCTCGAAAACTAAAAATAAATTATGAAATACATCTCTCCATTTAATATTACGTCTGAAGTTTTGAATAATGGTGATTTTAAAAACAAATTAATACTTAATCTTTCAGAAATTGGGCGAATTTTGTCAGAAGGTTAAAATATTTCCATTTTGCAATAAAATCCTAATAAATGGAATGTTTCTAAACATATCAGAAAAATAAAATCTTTTTTTGAAAGGTGATGAAATAAGATACGTTTAAGATTTTCACGGCCAAGAGTATTTTCGTTATTTGTTTTTGGGATGTTATGCCGTGTTGCGCTACCTCCTTTTTTAGCCAACGATGGACACGGCAACGCTGTCTGAAACGTTGGTTAAAGAAGGACTTAGCGCAACACGGCATAACACCCCAAAAACAAATAACGAATAAAAAGTGATGAAATAAGTGTGGCGGCCACTTTTGCCGAATTCATTGCGCCGCCGGTGGACTCCACCGAACGCGCTGGAAATACACTACGATATACCTACAGCCAGGTACCGCGCGCCGGCCGATACACCTACCTACAGCGGTGAATAATTCCGCCACTTATGCGAAAGGCCTAGAACGTGTGGCTGTGCAATACAAATGCCCGCAGACGGTTCGAGCGATATCTCAGCTTTGCGTGAATTCACCCAGCATTACCTACCGTGAGAGTAATTACTCGCCGCGGCTATATAAGCAGCAGATCCGCTCGCCCGCTGAGTCTCAGTCTTTTTTAATTAAACGGGTTAACAAACTAGGTTTCGAGGGCTTCAAGTAAAAGGCATGTTAAGTAAAATTTCTTACTACCCGGTAATTATAATGTTTGTAGTTACAATATATTTTCTATAATACATAATCTATTTACATTTTTTTTACCCTAAAATAAACTCTGGAACGCTGATAAATTTGTCAAGTAGAGGAGATGTACCGAATATGGAATAGCTTAAGTAAAAAAAATCTAAATAATTATAATTGAATCGTTTATTAAGTATTATACATTGGAATCTTTGGAAATATAGTTACGGAACTTAAAATGTCAACGAAATATGAAAAGAAACATACAAATGTCTTCATTTTAAACGGAAGGTAAAACAATAGAAAAAACCGATATCAAAAAAGTGCTCCTATTATGGGATACACTGATTTTTTTAAATTTTGCATGCAATAGTCACAAAAAAAACAATGTTATCGGTTCCCGAAAACTCAAAATGGCATCAATGGCAGCAGGCTAAACATTAGATCCACTCTTCGCCTCTGATATCCCACGGTCTTCGATTTTACAGCTTCCATGACTTTTATCATTTTTTTTTGTCCCACGTCTTCCGTTGTTTCTTCTACGACATCGTTTCACACTGTTTCGACTACGACAGGCCAAAATACAACCTGGAATAGCAAAAACAAATTTAGAATTCCACTCTTCCTAATATAGTATTCCATATTAGGGTCATCTAGAAATCCCATATTAGGACCAAGATCAATACAAACAAATATATTCGTAGAATAAAATCTACTAGAATTTAACTTCAAATCATTATGAAAACATAAAATTTAAATAATAATATTGTCTATTAGTGAAAGATTAACAATTTCGTGGAGAAAATTTTTTGAGAAAACATTAAGTGAAACTTACGTAAATATATAATCGGTGAGTCGCAAAAACTTAATCACTCTCTCATGTGAGTGTGGTGTGGTCGGCATCATGACGAGTCCTGAATATTCAAGGTTGGTCGGTGGGTAATCGGGAAGGCTGGGTTACAGAGGCTGTTCTTACTTAAATTTTGAGAAACACCACCATCTCATATTAGGAACGTTCGCCATATTCGGTACATCCTCTACGTCTTGTTCCCTGTATATATTTTAGTAATTCGTAAGACATTCCCAATTATAAATTCTCATATACTTGTCGATACTACGTAATTTAAATTTAATTTAATTTCTTTTATAGTGTTTTTTTTTTGGCGTCCTGTAGCGTTTTCCTACAGCTTAAAATAACAACGCGGTTACGGTCGATGTCACAAGCCGATTTTAAGAAATTATGAATATTTAAAAGTAGTTTCTACTTATTTTAATTTATCTTTTGTTAGAATCTAGATTTTTTCAGTTTCTCCATAAAACACCAAATTATTACGGAGAAGATTACAAAATATAAAAGAAAAAAAAGTCTATGGGAGCAGTTTCACTATGTTGTGATGTATTGCAAAAGATAGTTACTGAACTCTCTATAAGTAACATTGAAGATGTCGATGCTCAATGCAGAATCGTTAAGCAGTTGAATTGCTCTGTTTAATGGCGCATTCTGAAGAAGTTCTCGCTATCGGAGCATAAAAAAGTGCGTGGGATCTCCCACGAGTATACGTAATATAGGTGGATATATAATATAATATATATAATATAATATAATATCTAATATAATATAATATATATATAATATAATATCTTTCGACATAGGTGGATTCAGTACAGTACCGGAGATTTAAAGCCTGCTTGCAGGAATGCACGCAGAGTCTCTGCAAAATAATAATAATTCGGTTGCGGTGGGTTCTGCATGCAGTCCTGCAAGCAGTACTTTTAATCTGAATGGTGAGTAGGCTGTTTTACATTTATTTTATCTCCATTTTGTCCGGGAAGCATTTGTGAAGGAAACCAATAGTTTCTGGTTTAGAAAGCGTTTTGGGTACGTATCCGAAGTACGCTTAATTTTTCCTTACAATTATAAAACATTTTCAGACATCGAAATTGTTTCTTGAACGGATAATCAATTTCATTGGCTTCTCTGCGGCTTACTTTCAATGTGTTATTTTTTTTTTTACATGAGCTCCACACAGGAGGCTCAGAGGAAAATGATTTCTCTCAGGGCCTATGTCATCTTTGGGGATGCTTTGTGGAGGGTTTTTTTAAGGAGAGGAAGGTGAAGATAGTTTTGGGAAGGAAAGGGGTTTAAGGGGTGGGTAGGAATCTGTGGTTCAGTCCAGTGCGTCATGGTCTTCCGCCTCCAAGACCTTGACAAACCTCACCCCATGGACCCGGGCACCCCTGCTAAATCAACAAACGTAGCGAACCACTTGGGGTGACGTATGGCAGAGGTGTTGGTTATCCAATAAAGGTTCCCGGGGCGGGTTGTTATATTCAGTACGTGGCATAAAAAAGTCTTCTAGGAAAAAAATGCTAAAGATTTATGTTTAGTGACTTACTTACCAGTTTTTTAGGAGACCGCAGAATTTCATTTGGGTCTCAAAAGTTAAATATTTTTTTTCTTTCTTAGACACCTTTTCAAACCAATACGTCAAAGCGTGGGTGCGATACGTTCCCACACATTTTATATCGCACGCTTCATTTCATGTAAATATATACCGACAATATTTTTCATTGTTTCAAAAAACGTTGAGTCACAGTCGAGTAACCGTCAGACGCGTGGAGGGTTAGGGTAACCCAAGAAGCCTTGGTGCCCTCTCTGCCAGCCCCTGTTATTGTGGCAGAAATTTATTGATGTGCCGCCGGCGGTAAATGATTCATGAAAATATTACCTTAGTTCAACTACTTTCAACATAATATATTTCTTTTAGTTATTAGTTTTGATGAACGTGGTTTTCAATTTTTTTTTTTTTTTACATTAACTCCACACATAGGGCCTTGAGGAAAATAATTTCCGTCAGGGCCTATGTCATCTGGGATGCTGTGTGGAGGGTCTTTTTGAGGAGAGGAAGGAATGAACATTGGTCTTGAAGATACCTATGTTGTAGGAAGGAGGAAACACAGAGGCCGGCAAATCATTCCACAGCCGAGCTGTTGAACATAAGAACGAGTCGAAGAAACGACCCGTTCTCATTTTACAAATGTCCACCGTGTACAAATGTTGGGCACGCGTTTGGCGTGTTTCCCGACTATGCACCGGTGCCGAAGGGATCAATGATGCTAGTTCCTCGGAGCATCTTCAATTGTTATACCGGTAGAACAAGGATAGCATTCCCACCCGACGCCTGTGCCTGTGTCTGTTAAGATGGGAGAATCTATCAAACGGACCGCCCGTTTCTGCACAGAGTCGAGGGTATTTTTCAGGTATTTTGGAGCTCCAGACCAGAGGTGGCTGCCAAATTCAACCGTGGGGCGCACTTGCGATTTGTACAGGGTTAGCAGTTGTGCACTATTAAAGTATCTGCGGGCCCTATACAGTACGCCCAGTTTCTGGGAGGCTAACTTTACTCTGGCTTCGATGGAGCCCCCACACCTGAGCTGGTCACTTAGGGTTACACCAAGCATATCAATGGAGGGCCTGTTCGGAAGATTGCTTCCGTTCAAAGAGACTAGATTTTCATTTCGATCCCTTTTAGACGTAATCAGACAAGATTGGGTCTTTGAAACATTAAATTCAACGAGATTATTTTTACCCCAAGAGAAAACACTCTCGAGGTAACCGTCCATTCTTTGCTTCAAAGCCCTACGCCCTTTTCTACTGTAAATTGGAGATTTAAAAATAGGTTGTGACGGAATTGACATGAAAAACAAACAGATCATTGACTTACGTCTTTCACAACCCCAGGTCTCACCAACTAAATGAGTTTTAGCTGCTTCAGATATCTGAAGTCTACTAAGTTTACAGACAAATTTTTCGATAGCAAGTACGATTTTATCGTGAAAAAAATCATTAATTCATTGATTTAGTACACAAACTTACCCCTCGCGGCACCAGCGGTAGAAGCGATTTTGAATGCTTTAATTGACAAAACTCTAGAGAATATCTATTTCTAAAATATCACTGAAGAAGATGATAATATGGGATGGTCCGATGCTCTGTGGGGAACCCGCTTGCACAGCGCGGGTGTAAACTGTGCGCCCTAAAGTTAAAGCTTAGACTTACGGATTTTCAATACTTCGTTTGTATGGAAACACTATGATATGATATGATATGATATGTACTAATAAATCTAAACAAAACATAAAGCAGAACAAGACAGACAAAATAAAAAGGTAACGGTCGAAAATGGGACTCGAACCCAGGATCTCTTGTCTTACAACTTGGACACTACCTCGTCCATTGGGACCTATATTTTTTCTGGAATTTTTGTCGAACTTAAATTTTAAATTCAGAATTAACAACTTTATCCTCAACTAATGTCCCCCATATTTTGGCAGCTAATTTTTTGAATAACTACAATGCTCTACGTAACCTAGATAGTTTCTCGAATGAACGTACCTGAAGTATACAATTTTCATTAAAGGTTTTTGATTGTTTATATATTTTCTTCACTAAGTTCAGTAACAAATAATATGTTTTATAATTAGGAATTTATTAACATTCATTAAGCTTTAGTGTCTTCCTGTCGCGTTTAGGGGAGTATAAATTTTTGTCCAGAGCCCAGACAAAGTACTGAAATATAGACCTAAGTTGTCCAGAGTCATTTTCAAACCTTAAGAATCATCGTAATCAAGAGAGATATGAAAATGAATGCCTTCAGTTATTTCGGTCATAAAAATACCAATGAGTTGAAATAATCGTAAAGCCCTCTCCGTTCCTTGGCACATTTCTCTCATAAAACATTATCACTGTTATTTGTTTGTTACCAGTGACAGAGTTATGTGTTGTGTTGCGTTCCCAGAGATGGACTGGGAAGGTTGGATAACTGGAATTCGTCGCACATTTCGAAACGTCCAATCGCGCCGAAATTCTAAAAATTTGAAAAAAGTTTTTGAATTGAAACTTTTTTTTTTGAATTAGGCAATTCACCCTAGTAAGAGTGCTTTGTGAAATTGAAACTTCTATAGCACGGCTGTGATTTGGATTTCGGATGAAACGGAAATGACGATTAGTGCACATGCGACGCATCAACTGCGCTCATCGGCCGCTTTGATAATGAACTCACTTTTAAAGGCTCCTATCGGTTGAGATATGAAACGGAAATTACGGGAGGTCTACGCTCATTGGTCGCTTTGATTGAAACCTCACTTTTTAAGTATTGGTTGAGATTGTTTTGGTAAAGTTTCGCTTCTACCGCATGTAAACTGCACTCGATTTATTATTTTTGTTTTTATAAAATATTTTACATTTTATAGTATAATTTGATAATGTTGGCCTCGCTGGGTGGTTTACCCGTGCTGAGGCACCCATTATATCCGATATTGAACTTTTAATCCTATGGAATGAAAGTGAATGGTAGAAGTATTCAAGGATGCCCGAGGAAGACATGGCACGATCGAGTGAATCAAATTCTAGAGTGTGATCGTGTTAAGAGATAACAGAGCATAACATAAGAGTATGAATGAATGTTAATAAAGCTAGGAGTGTGTAGGAACCTAGATAGGGTTGTGTAGACAGGGCGGTATATCCATTCTGCCCACCTCTTCATGCTTATAATGTCGATATTTCATTTCAAAACAGAACCACATCCAAATGGTGATCCCACAATTGATCCCCCGACAGTTGCCCCCCCGAAATTACAATTTTTATAACCTTATAATTTTTCTGCATTATTTAACAATTTGAAACTTAAAATCGACTTCAAAAAGAATAATACGTTGGTATCGGTGTCAAATGAATTTATTTACTGTGTAGATTTTTTGTACTTGCTGATACATACAGTATGTAGTCAAGTAGTTTTACCCTTGATGCATCCATTGTATTTAAGTATGCCGGGGGTCAACTATTGAGGGATTAACTGCCATGGAGTCCATCCAAATAGTTATTGTGTATGGATAAAATAAAATGTTGATCTTAGCGTGACAAATCCAATATTCGAAATAACTACAAATGTAATTTTTATGTATAATGTACACTGTGAATATTCTTATTTATTATGAAAGATATATCATTTAGTAACTTCTATAGAAGTTAAAGAAAAATAAACATCTTTCTCATTGGAGGAAATTATTGTTTTTGAAGTGAAAACTTCTTTAGTACCTACCGTTGCGATTTGAAATTCTATGTAATGAAAAACCGACACTATAAAGAAGCAAACACATACATCCATTGGATTTAGCCTGCGAGAGAATGAGATCGAATAATCGGTTTCGTCTTTCGTGGCCTCCCCACTCTCGTCGTCTACTTTAGTTTTCTGATGGTTTCACTACTACCGCGTGTGAATTGTACATTTTTTTTCTATTTATGGCCCTAATTTGATTACCAATCCATCCCTGCACATATCGGTGGGATGGGGTAGCCAAACTTTACGCGTGAGTGACGTCACATGTCATGCTCACAGTGTTCGGTGCGGGACACGACGTTTGGATGTACGTTTAAAGTTTAAACAAAGCCCCCATTCAGAGCGCGCCGGCTGTACGAGGCATAGTAATATGATACCGGCTTGAAAGCGCGCCTTCGTGACTAACGAGCCGTCCCTGAAAAAACATGTTTTACCGTTGCTAACTATTATTAAAACTTATAAGATTCTAAATATTTATTAATTTTATTCACTAACGTATTTATGTAAATTTATACTTTTTAAATATTATTTAGATAAAAATTACACCCATGCACAGTTGGTGAAAACGATTTATTTAAGAGGAACGCATCCGCGGCCCATTTTTGCCAGTTTCATACAAATCTTAGATTTGGATTTGAGATAAAAAAAAACCAACCAAACTCAAAAATTATTTTTGTAATCAAAAGGTATGTCAAATATCTAGTTAGGATGTTAGCTACTTTATTTATTTTTACTTTACTGCTGCTACTACTGCTGGTACTATACTACTACTGCTGGTACTATAGTAGCCCCAGAGAGAGGTCGCGCGTGACGTTATCGGTTTAATATCTTCTATCTTTTTCATAAAAGACGTGCGTAAAGTAAGGTTTTTTATGATGATGATGACTTACTTACGACCTCTCTTTTGGACTACTATACAAATTCGAAGCAGTGTTGCGCCTACTCATGGTTATTGAGCCAAAATTTCAGACACCTTTGCAATATCATTTATCTAATTGGCAAGTAGAATTTTTAATATGCTGAGATTCGACGCTTTCATCAAAATTTATATTTTCTTCTTCATTATTCGCAAATTCATTACGTGGCCACATTTTAATTAAATGAAAACAATTCTCTTTGTATATACCACTTATTTATCAACGTGTTTCGAAACCAATAGTTCTTTCGTCAGAATAAAATTAAAATTTAACTTTTATTGAATTAATATTTTCATTTTATCCTTCAAGGAACCACTTGTTTTGAAACATGTTGATAATTTTAATAAAATACGTGGTTTATACAAAATGATTTGTTTTAATTTAACATAATATTTTGTTCACAATTTCTTATTATTTAGCTTTTGTGGTATTAAGGGTTGGATTTCCTCCTTCTTTGTCTAAGTGTATTCAAAATAGAGCGGTAGATAAATAGTACATTATATTAAGGGCGCTTAACGTTATAAAATGTCTTAAAAACTTTATATAATAGCCTTTTAATATAGTTAGAAACTCATTAAGGAGTTCAACTTTTACTCTATTTTAGTAGATGCTTAAGAACGTTCTAGATGCTCTAACGGGTAAAGGCGAATAAGATTAATTTCTATAAAATTATATAAGTAATACGATTTATATATTTTTTAATGAAAATCACATACTTTAGGTAGACACTGCTTTTAATTTTCACGGCATTGTTGACAAACCATATTTGCTTGAAAAAGTCTCTCTGTTTAATTAGTTTAACATTATTTTATTAGCACAGTGAAAATCATAAACAATATGACCAGTATGATGGTTAAATTAATATTTTGTGATTGCACATTATGATTAAATTGCATAATATATTTATGTATTTAATATTTTGTTGTTGATTTAACAATTTATCAAAATTCAAAGTCGAAATTCAAGTTCTGTTAACGTTCTATTCAAGTTCTGCTTTTATTTCATCACGTGCCGATTTTTTCACTGTACTTGGATGAAAACATAATTTAATTATTATTAATTTTTTGTATTTCTTGGGCATTAACTATGTAATAATTTCTAGAAATTTTGTTTTGAAGAGAATTTTTTCACATGTACATTTGGTACTTAATTTTTATTTTTCTGCTGCTGGTTTCGACACATCCGTGTCATTCACTAAATAAATTTAATTTTAAAATTGGAATCAGGAAACATAAATACTGTTTACGAAATAATAACTGTTACGAGTTAACTAATAATTTAGTAGAGACAGACCATAGCTTTAACAAAGAAAAAAAACAAGTCTAAGCATTTAAATATGAATACAAACTTTAATTTGTGCGCTTTAGAAAGCTTAAAAATAATCAAAATAATTCAATAAAAATTAGTTTAGTTAGCAAAATAATAACCCCCTTAAATCACCATTATTGACAAGGTTTCCCTGTTATATAAAAAAAATGTATATTTTATTTATCTTATTTTATTTTATTTAAGGAGAAAACACAGAAACAGACAATAATTAACAAAACAATATTATGAACAATATGTGAATTCGCCTGCACCCCAACTATTTCTCACTGATTGACTTGTTAAATAAAGATTTTCAAATACATTTTATATACATGTTTAAAAATAAGTCATAATTAATAATGAATCGAAAATTATTTAAAAAGTATAGTGAATGATATATGAGTTTTCTTTTTTATAGGAAAACAGCCTTCAATTTTCTACCAAAAGTGCTATAAGTATCAAAAAATATATCGAAATCCTTAAGGTTGTGGTTTTTATTAAACAATTCGCACATTCTTCTGATTGGATCCCTGACACCAGCATTTGTACGTGTCCGCTTAATGTGGAATAAGTTGTTAAGCCTAGTTGTTCTAGTTGTATATTCTATTAAACAGTATGTTAAACAGTTATGTTGACTCCTCCCACCGTTCTACCTCTCCCTCAAAATTACCCCTCCTACTGCACTCATCTAATAAAATCTAATCATTTCTGTACTTGTTTAAATTTTTAAGTTAAGATTGCTAGTGAATGACACGGATGTGTCAAAACCGGTAGCAGATTAATAAAAATTAAATAACAAATGTACATTTGATATGATACTCGTCAAAACAAAATCTTTAATATTAGATCTGAATTTTGATGATTCGTTTAAATTCTGTGAAACAACCTGTCCCTAGTTTTTAATTTCCTCATCGATGAACTAACTACATTTTCGTGAAAATGTCTTGTAATTTCATCATTATTTTTGTACAATGAAAATCTACAACAATATAAACAGTATGAAGGTTAAATTAACATTGCGTGGTTGAATCTGATTAAATTGCATAATATAATTTAGCTAAAAAATCCCAAAAGCTTTCACCAGTAACAGAATCATCCATGTTTAAAATGTTAGTTTTACGTACTGTATCCTGTGAACGAATTTGTATATCAGAGTGATGCTTGTCACATTGTCATATTCCGAATCTCATCACTTGGTAATGACATCATCATATTTGATATTCCTCGCGTCAAACGACTTCAGTCGTTTAATCCGAACTAACGCGATCCTTCTAGCCCAGTTCCCTCCCCTCTTACTGGAGTATATGAAAATAAAAATCCTGAAAAATGATATTATTTCTCCTGAAATTTAAGCGCATGAAACGTGCCTACTCTGTTTTTATGTTATCTTTTATTTGCGTATGATATGTACCTTACATTCTGGAAGAGCCGGGCATTCACAAGAAAGCGGATAGACGCCTAGAAATGTGATTCTGGAAAAACTATTCAAGATTCCATGGACATCCAGACGACAGAAGAACTAGGCATTCACAATTAATAGGCATAACAATTAATAACTATCTGCCTAAAACGTATTTTTGGACATGTTACTTACCAAACTGAGGACTCCAACTTGGAGAAACTCACAGTCAAAGTGTTTGGAAGGAGGAGCAGAGAACGTTCACCAACGCGCTGGAGTGACCAAGTATCACTGGCGTTCGGTAGTCGATGTCCTTGGCTCTCCACGCAGTGAGGAGTGGAGGGCCTTATACACCATGGAAATTGGAGTGGGGGTCACGATCCTCATCAATGACGAACCGGCTTGAAGAAGTACATTACAAGCGTTCAGACTGCTCTGAGTTAGTGGAAGCACTTGGGTTAGGGGAATTTTTGTAAGGTTGAAAAGCGCAATATAAAAAAGGTCAATATAAAGATTTAAAGTACCTAGCTATTCAGCTGTGGTCAAAACTAACTATCAAGAAACGTTTTGAACTAACTAACCATCACGCCGTTTCCCCGCAGGGGTAGGCAGAGAGGACGAACCGCCAAACAACTCGATCTTGGCACACACTCCTTGCCTCGTTCACATTCGTACATCGTCTCATACATGCTCTTCTATTATTCCGACTCTTCACATGGCCCGACTCAAGTATCTGATTCACTTTGTCGTGCCATGTCTTCCTCGGGCGTCCCCGACCCGGAACTTGGTGTAAATATACAAACTGCGCGTAAATTGTCATTTAAATTCTTTATTGTAGTGTGTCGATTATTCATGTTTTATTCAATGCCGGCAACCCGGTCGTTTATTGTAATAATAATATCTTATACAAACAAGTCAGTTTCAGATTCTTTCGATGGAAGTCGATAGCACAGTTAGTAATTCGAAGTTCTGCTATTTCCCAACCGATGACAGTTGAGTATGATATCAGAAAGGACCATCTATTGTCGTTCATGTTTTAGGTACGAACGGTTACTATGATTACAGTAGACAACAGCGACATAGGACGGGCTCTTCCAGTCAGAACTACGAGTACTTAGAGCCTAGTCTAGTAAAGACAGTTTAATATTCTTTGTAACTTTTACAATAACTTTAATAAATCAACTAGTAATCACACGAACCCATAACTTATTTGGAAGATACCCAACACATCTTCAGTCTTCTTTCTAATAAATTAAGAATCATAACATCTTATGTAAAATATTACGTAAGTATACCTACAAATAAATAAAGTGTTATTTTTCCTAAACCCCTGGTTTCAGAGTCTTCGGTCGTTTGTAATAAAATTAAAGGAGATTTCATAATCCCTTTTCCACCCATTGATTTTTTGTAATAAATTATTTTGCTATATTTTTTACGGATATTGCTTTACAAATGATTTCTTTACCCATAGATATTGTGTATCTTCTATGTTCTTTGCTCCTGTTTAACCTTTCACGAAATTTTCAAAGCGCTTACTCAGAGGGAAATTCATTATTGCTATTTATTTTTCGGGATTTACAAAATGAAAGGGTACGAAGAAAAAATGTGTTGTGAGCGTTCCTATTATACCTAAATATTATTATATCCAGATTTTCTTTTGCGCAATTTCGCAATAATGTATATTGTTATGTTTTTATATTTCGAAGATAAAATACGCTGAGCTGTGTGAATCATGGATTGTACGAATTACCTATATCAGTTTCGTCATCCGAGTGACAGAGTTGATTGAACACCAAAAATAACAATTTTTTGTAGGTGTGCAATATAATTTTTTATTTATCTTAATTATATATCTTATATATATTATCTTTCACAATAATGTCCTCTGCGTGCGAACTCTATCTAAATTTCCTTAAAATGGACAATATACAGAGTTAATTTCAAGCGACCTCCCAGGTAAGTATGGTCCTGTTTTCATTAAATTTTAGGCAGCATCGCGTTCATTGGTCAAAATATTGTACACATATTTTCGTATCGGTGATCAATGAACCGATGTATGCAATTTTTGGCCATAAGTTGTTTATAATTGTTTGCCTAGCTTGTAGTTTTTTAGATTTTAGAAATGTATTATAAGTTTGTACAGCGCCCTTGAGGTGATTTTTCACAAAAACGGCGCTATATAAATCATCCAAATATTATTATTATTATTATTATTCTATATTTATATATTTTAACACTTGCGGCACAAATTAGTGGTAGTTCAAATCAAATTAGTTTATCGATAATTCGGTGCCAAAATAATAATAATAATAAAAACGTAGTGTTTACATAGCGCAGTTCTGTGTTATATCACTTCAAGTGCGCTTACTTAAAATAAACTTAAAAGTATTCATGTAGTGTTCCTTACGAGTCCTTACGAAAATTGATTAAATAATGTGAAATAAAGAATATGCAGTATGTACAAAGCAATGCCAAGAATACAAAATTAACAACAACAGTGCTGCTTTGGCACAGGACAATAGATAATGACTAACAATAACGGTGCCATTAAACAAGACTCATTAAAACTATAATATAATCATTAAATGAATCATCAAAACAAAATTTGATTAAATAATGTGAAATTAAACAGTATATACAAAGCAATGTCAAGTGAACAACATTAATAACAACAACAAAACCGACTATACATGTGCCTGCGTGTGTCTTTGCACTCACCCTCCACTTATTAAAAGCAGATCAGTAGCATTCGATCTTCCGTGACAAAATATCCTAGTTGGAATTGATTGCTAACATAAATTCTTGATGCGTCATGCGCCTGGCACTTTTCAAGCAATAAATCAAACCCCCATCGAGAGTCCGAGGTCTAATAACAAGAAAGACCTTATTTCACAAAATATAATACAAATATGATAAATTTACAAGAACGATTTTTTTAAATTTTTTTTGTATGAATACCAAAATTCAAAACATGAAATTGAAAACATCTCATTTTGGGCCGCAAAAATCTACAATTGGGCATGCCTGATCTAGTGTATATAATAAATACACGTAATATATGTGGGAAGCGAACACAGCAGCGACCTTATGATATACATAGTACCTTCTATTAGCGGCTCATCCACCAACAGCGGACGTGATGATTGGCGTTATGTCTCCAGCATCGCGACGGGCCGAGCTAGCTAGAACCGATTCATTCCTTTCCTGATTGCCGAGATTACGACAGCTCGCGTATTGTTTCCATGTTCGCTCTTCACCTTATCGTAAAATGTAATTATTTTATTATATATTTATATTATTATACGTGCTTTTATAAACATGTGATATACCCAAGCAGAGAATAGTAATATGCTAACATTATTGAAGTATATTTTTATAGCCTTCTTGTAACTATATCCCGTTCAGTTAGTTTATTCCGAGTAGTTCTTGTTGATAGTTTTAACTGATTATAAATATACTTGCAAGTAACTGTATCTTGTTTTTATTTGATATAGTAACCCACTTTTAACACCCAAAAGGTTACAATTTTACCTAGCTAATTTTTTAAAGTCATTTTTGTGAGAGAGGTTTGTAGTTTGTCGTCATAAACCCACTGTCTATGATAAAAATATACTAGTGTTAAAATTTATTAGCTTAGAAATGTTTAAGGGCCATTAACCAGCCAGCGGCCTAGAATTCATATTTCGTCGAAAGATATTCTTACGATCGTACAGGGCGGTTCCAATGAGAAAGATTAAATATCTCCGTACCAGATTTTTTAAATAATAACTTATTTTCAATTTTATTTCATTCAAAATTTGCTTTAGTTTATACATACCTACACTCAAAAATGCTGAAAGGCGTGATGATAAAACTATTAAAATTATGTACTTTTTGTAATTAATTTTTGATCATAAGTATTCATAATTTTTCAATGATGTCTAAGCAAAATAAGAATGTAATAAAATCTCAAATATATTACATTGTAAGACCGTAAATTAATAGACAAACTGAAGCATGTTCGTCACAAAACACGTGTGCAGATGTTTTTTTAAATGATTTTATTTAAACTAAAATTAAAATTCTGAAAAATAGCTTTCCCAGATAATTTATTGATTTATTTTACGGCATGATTATATGATTTGAAATGTGTGTTATATAGTACAAAATTTTGTTTGAAAATTTAACAAATCTGCCAACGACCTACGGTAAAACCTTACTGTACTAAAAATAAACGTATTTTCTCAAAATTTAAAACAGCTTTACTTGATAAAAGAACAGTTTTTCGAAATCAATGTATAGCTACTTTTTTGTTGAAAAGAGTCAATACGTCTAAAATTTGATTTAAAAATGACATATTTTTGCTTTTGTCTGGTTATTCCCTCTTCCTGAATTGAACGAAATCTTTTCCTTATGACATTTATTGATATACCTAATACCTAGGTAGCTGTGAAAATCTATCCATAATCCCTAGATGTGACGTTGCAATAAAGACGAACAATATAATTAATATATCTTCACCGACTTATGATACCTTCAATACTTACATCAAAATTCCTTTTAACATCCGAGTTGTAATCTTTGTGAACTTCCACCATTATCGGCGGCCGTATCCAATATTTGCTGTTTTCCTTAGTGTCACAAGGGAGATTACCGCCCAAATATGTTTATTGTGCCTTTAAACAATAAATCAATCCGCTTTATTTCCGCTGGGTCGACATTAACTGCCCTGGATCTGGATGCCGAGGGATTTCACGAATCGAAGGACACGCAGAATATACTTACCAAGTCTGTACAATCTGTTCGTACCTACCACCTGTGTTTTCTATGTGACCGGAGATTTTATTATTTTTTTCCGATACATTCATTCGAACAACAGACAACCTTTATTTGTACATGATAAGATTATCAGGAAACGTGTTTCATACTGAGATACGGATGACATGTTGACATAATTTTATGACGCATCAAAATTATTGGTTACTGACGGAACTTTGTATTTCTTATATCCTCTTTTTCCATAAAGGGAACGTACCCATACTACGTGACACGTTTAAGGGGGGGGGGGGTCTTCAAAATGTCACGCTCGGTACAAATGAGCGGCGGATTGCTTAGGTTTTTGGTCACCGGGGGGGGGGGGGGGGGGGGTTAAAAATTGCAAAGAGTTGGTCACGTAGTATGGGTACGTTCCCTAACCACTGCAGCGTTTTTGGCCAAATTTTAGCCAGTTTTCAAATACCCTCGAGTATGTATGAGACGATGTATGAAGGTAAAAATCATGTCTTGGTTTCATATAGTGCTTTCACACAAACGAAGTATTGAAATCCGTAAGTATAAACTTAAACTTTAGGTCGAGGTGTGAATGAGGCAAAGGGTGTGTGCCAACACCAAGTTGTTTGGCGTTCCGTCCTCTCTGCCTACCTCTCTGCCTACCTATGTATGAGACGATGTGTAAATGAGGGAAAGAGTGTGTGCCAAGACCAAGTTATTTGGCGGTCCGTCCTCTCTGCCTACCCCTGACGACGTGATGGTTAGTTAGTTAGTATCATTATTACTTCGAAATTGCGCTTGGACCCATTTCAGACTATCTAATGGTCACGTATGGATTGTGGGAATCATAGGGCTATTAGCCTGCTTAGTTCAGTCGGCAAATTGTATGGCAGAATATTGATTGAAAGGGTACGCATGGAAACAAATGATAAAATATGAGATGTGCAAGGAGCTTTTATGAGTGGAAGGGGGTGCATGGACCAGATCTTCTCATTGCGTATGCTTACCGAGAAGTTTATTGCAAAAAACCAGAAACTTTTCTGTGCCTTTGCAGATCTACAAAAAGCATACGACCGAGTTGACAGGAAAAAGCTATGGAAGGTGTTGTACAAGTATGAAGTGAGTACGAATCGCATACGGGCAATTGCGTCTCTATATGAGGGAAGCGTTGCATGTATTAGAGTGAACGGCGATTTTACGGGATGGTTCGACATCACAAAAGGTGTTAAACAAGGCTGCGTAATGTCACCGTGGTTATTCAATCTATACATGGCTAATTATATGCAAGAATTGAAAGAGATGGGATTGTGCGCGAAATTGAGTAATCTGGAAGTATGTTGCCTGTTGTATGCTGATGATGCGGTGCTGATTTCTAACAGTATAAAAGATCTACAGTCTTTCGTGTCTAGGATGAACGAAGTATGTATGAAGAATGAGTTAATGATGAATGTAAGTAAGTCTAAAGTCATGGTATTTGTAAGAGAGATTATGAAAACAATGTGCAACATAGTTGTGAATGATGAGTATTTGGAGCAGGTGGATGAGTTTGTGTACTTGGGAAGTATGTTCACGAGAGATGGAAGGGCTGACAGAGATATCGAAAGAAGGGTAAATGCAGGCAACTCTGTTAATGGAGGAGAGAACCCCGTTGGCGCCAACAAAAAACTGTCCAAAGAAACGAAGTTAGCCGTCCATAATGGAGTGCTGGTACCTACCCCGATGTATGGCAGTGAGGCATGGTACTGGCAGAGGAAGGATGAAAGTAGACTGAATGCTGTAGAAATGAGATCCCTGAGGCGTATGTGTGGTAAAACCATGTACGGTCGTGTGAGAAATGTGGAGATCCGCGAAGAATGCAAGGCTGATGTAAGCGTGATGAGTAAGATTGAGAAAGGGACGCTCAGATGGTTTGGGCATGTAGAGCGAATGAACGAGGAAAGGAGTGTAAGGAGAATATATGACAAAAATGTGAATGGAAGAAGAAGTCGGGGACGCCCGAGGAAGACATGGCACGACCAAGTGAAACAGATACTTGAGTCGGGCCATGTGAAGAGTCGGAATAATAGAAGAGCATGTATGAGACGATGTATGAATGTGAACGAGGCAAGGAGTGTGTGCCAAGATCGAGTTGTTTGGCGGTCCGTCCTCTCTGCCTACCCCTGCGGGGAAACGGCGTGATGGTTAGTTAGTTACTTGAAGACTAGATTTTCTGATGCTATGCGTCGAAATCGAATGAAATTTTGAATTTGTTTTGCAAATAAACGGTCTGTAAGAAAATCACCGAAAAAATATCTAAAAAGTCAATGGAGCAAAACGACGGAAGAACGTAGATTTTAAGTGTGGGGTGATATATTATGTCAGCGAGTGACGCTGAAGACATTCAATTTACAAGCCAATATTGTGCTTGAGAGAGTCACATTCTGGTAAAGACTCGAGCTGAAAAGGTTCCGTTTCTATACGCGCGGCCTTTATCTGTCAAAGCTGAAACGCCGATAAATCGATCGCTCCGTCAACCCAAGTTGGGCTTGCCATTCCTTCAATGGACCTAAATCACCCAGAGGTCCGTCGGGGGATTCAAGTTATAAACTTTGTTGTTGGCCGCATGTTAAACCCGCCCGAAAGCCACCCATACAACGCTAGTTGCATGATAAATTTGATTAAATCACTTATGGTAGTAAGTGCCCCGGGAATAACCTTTCGAGGCTCGGGACCTGCGCTGCTTATGGTCACAACACACAACCTACACACCACACCACACAGCAGGCACAAAGCAAGACAGTACAACCGCCTACTAAATAGCCCCTTACGTATTTCCTAGAATACGTCTGTGTATAATTCTCCGTTTAATGCATTACCGAAGTTTGCGAATAGAACTGCCGAATTGAGAACACAAGTTTTCGCCGTTTACTGTCACGTTGTAAACAATTTTCGGCAAAGTAATAATTAATAAATGGCGCGCAAGATGAAGGTGGTTTCGGAACTTCCGAGCATTCCCGAACATTCCGAAAGAAGGGTAAAAACAAAGTCTAGCTTAGCGCGAAATGTCGCGCCCTGCAAAGTTTTCGGTTACAAGCGAAGAATGTTAATTTCCATAATATAATTTATTGATAAACTTTGATTTATTACTTGTATCAGAATATTATACCAACGCTGATTTCGTAGAAATCGTTATACGCTACGAGCTTACTATGTATTAGCTTTCATTTCAGCAAATCTGCAAACGTAATAAAATGTGTATTACAACAAAACTCTTTTTCAGCGTTATGTTTATTCAACATAACATATTATTTTAATATGAAACATTGGAAATAAACGCCTTTATTCAATTGATTTAATTCACGGCAAATCATTTTGACATATAAATCATATTTTAAAATATTTTTCTAAGGTCCATGCCTTGTGATTATGACTATTTTCGTGAATACATATTGGTACGTGACAGATCTGCGATCGTAGACCAATAATAATTCGCGTACTCAGAAATATTCGTTTAATATTGTTTTCTCAGCCTTATGAGGACCCGCGTCCAAGAAAATGGAGCTTATTCAGCGGTCGTAATACGGTCAACAGTGCTCGGAAGGTTTCTTGAATGTGCCTTGTTTGCCAAGTAATAAATTTACTCTATTTCCTTTTCTGCGGTAGTGATTCTCAATTTACACCTTTATTGAATCATTGGATGCCTACGTAGAACAGTAGAAATGTCAAATACAAATACCAAAGGCAATTCGGAATTCCAACGAACTAAATCTGTAAATACCGGTTTTGAACGTATATTTTTTAAAGCAAGACAAATATTCCTGGATTACTTGATAATAAATTAACTCTTACTGTCATAATTATTACAGGTAGTTGTTTGTTGTTTGTGTAATGATGGAGAACTTAACCAGTATAGGAATTGAATCCATGACACCGCGACTCCTGGATCGAAATCCGATGGATGCATTTTTTTTAACTCAGCTAATTGGCCGTATTCATAAAACTGAAGAATATCCTTGTAAGTAAAAGATAGAGGTATAAGGTTTTGAATTGAAGAAAAAGGTAGGAGTATAAGTATTTTCTTTTTTTCGTATTCATAATGATTACCTTATACTTGAAATAATATCCTCCAAGAATAAGTAAAAGGTTGTTGGCATGTTGGCTTGTGACTGTACCGCGGCAGGTTCTAATCTGTTTTCGATGGTTTGATTATTTACGGTATTTGTTTCTTATCGGTGTTATTTGAGTACAGGAATCTATCAGAGAAAATGTATTCGTCAAGCAGCGATAGTGAAAGTACAGAAAAAGATAATGCTACAACCGAACTGCAGATGAAATTGCCAATGTCCCCGTGATTTTGGAAAAAACATTTGTAACTACGAACTGGTGTTGATAAACGCTGCTTGTAGTGTTTAATCTCTCTCAGTTCCACAACATCTACCGTCGCTACAACTGATCACTACACGACTGAGTCTGCTACTGACCACACTCGAAATTATTGAAGGATATCCTTTTTATTTAAAGTAAAAGGTAACGTTTATGAATAACCAAATACTTTTTGTGAAGGATATGATCATACTCTGTAAGTGTAAGGTTTTACTCGGAATATTATGAATACGAACTGAAGAATTTCCTTTATATTCTGCAAGTATAAGTAAACCCTTTTTTTATGAATACGGCCCATTGACCGGCTTATATGTGCGTAATATACAGGGTGTTAAGGGACGTACTTGACTTACTTTAACCAGTGATTCCTGACATTATTTGGAGCAAAAAATGTAAATGAAATTTTGGTCTCTGGTGACATTTTTGATGTTTTTTTTTTTTTTTTTCTACAAAAACATGTCAGGAATCACTGGTTAAAGTAAGTCAAGTACGTCCCTTAACACCCTGTATATATGTTTCATTGTATGGATAGGTATCTTGAATTATGCAAAGAGTTAATTAATTATTATTTTTTAATTTATAAACTAACGTTTAGACAAGATTTTTATGCATTATGCAAAGGGTAACAATTATTATAAGCAATAATTGTCAGCCTGAAGCACTCATTTACATTGAAAAATCTTCCGAGAAAAAATACTTGCCGCCAACGGGACTTGTCAGGTTCAAGTCCCGTTGGCGGCAAGTATCTTTTCTCGGAAGATTTTTCAATGTAAATGAGTGTTTCAGGCTGACAATTATTGCTTATAATAATAGTTAATTAATTGTTCCTTAAAGCAGATTAATTGATTTAAAAAATATTAGTATTTAAGTTAGAATAATATGTATCGTTGTAAATTTTATATTAAAAAGGCATTTTTTTTATTTTTATTTTATTTAATTTTTTTTTTAATTTAATTGATATGGGTAGTCCCACAAAGCTGTGACAGATCAGCTTGTCTGTAGGTTCTACCATTTAATATTATTACATAACACAGATTAGCCTAGGTTACAATATTAATACTTAATATAAGATTTAAGATAGATAAATATGTTGTTCATTTATTAACCACTTTTTTGTGAGTTTATGGCAGGGTTCCTCATTATTTTTTAAATTAATGTTTTGATTTAACATGTTGTAAATCAAGGGTATCATATATTCGAGCGTTCTGCTACCATACTTATTTGATATTCGTGGTATTTTTAGGCCTTTGTTTTCAGTAAATCTTGTTGTGTGATTATGCACCAATACATTTTTATACGTGCTTTCTCCCGAATTATCGATTATTATAATGTACCAGAGAAGCCCTTTAATTGGAAGTAGGCCCTCAGACCCATACAATAATTTTAGGTTGTTTCTTTGATTGTAAATGCTAGGTTTAACAATTTTTTTAATTATAGCAGTTTATAAATTTTGAATGTATTTAATATTAATTTTGCTCGAGTGTCCCCAAGTTCGAATTCCATATCTAAGTATGGATTCGACCATAGAATGATATATAAGTTTGAGAGTGCATCGAGGCAACACAAATTTTAATTTATAAAAATTACTCGCCAAACATCGGAGCTGGTTACAAATTTTAATCACTTGTTTATCCCATTTAAAGTTATTATCTACGATTATGCCAAGGTAAGTATATTTATTTGTAAAATCAATTCTTTCACAGTAGCAAATGTTATCAATTTTTTTATGCATACATTCAAAATTGTGTGCAATTATTTTAGGTAAATTCCACATTTTCAGGCTCGGTGATCTTATATACATACATTTAGTTTTTTTGACATTAATAATTAGTCCTACACCATGAGACCATTTGAGTAGCTCGTTAAAGTCTCTTTGCAATTCATTAATTGCTATTTCCGGGTTTTCATTTGATACAACTAGTGCAGTATCATCTGCAAAAATGAATCTACGGGCTATTTTAAACAGTTTAGACAAGGCAATGACATATATAATGTATAATTTAGGGCCTAAAATTGACCCTTGCGGTACTCCTGATTTTATAAATCTAAAATTACTCATTTCACTCAAAATCTTAACGTACATTTTTCTATTTGTTAAATAGTTTTTGAAAAATGATAGCAGTTTACCACGGATTCCTATGGTTTCAAGTACCTTGATTAATTGTGTGTGGCTGAGTGTATCGAAAGCTTTTGAGAAATCAATGAATAATACCAGTACATGTTTTCTAGAGTTAAGCTGTGAATTTATATAATTAGAAAATTTTTCGAGAAGTTTAATAATTTAATAAGTTTAATAAGCTGAATTTCCTAATTCGATTAGTAAGATATTGCTTCCTATTTTAAGATTTTACTCGTATTATTTGATTTTTGTAGAAAGCACCGCTTTGTAATTTCTCATTCGTTCGCTATGTTTCGTTAATACGCTATTTGACAACAACATGTTACGAGTTCAAAGCTCTCTCTCAAAGAAATCAGAACATTCAAAGTCCTTGAAAAGTCTAATAAAATAAATTAGGATTCCTGAGTTGGATTTGGATATGTCAAATTATTTGTTTTTCCTTTGTTACCTTTCTATTCAATCTACCCGTCTTGTTAAACCAAATTCCTAGTCCAAAGATTTTGTTTTCAATTTGTGGTTTAACGGAGCGAACCCAACAACCCTTAAGGGATTTAATAATCTTCTATATAGCTAGGACTCAAAGGGTGGGGCAGCCCTGGAAAAAATATTGCTTAAATTTATACAGTCAATTTTTCGGACCACAAATTGTGGCTGTAAGATCCTTAAGAAAATTAACGTCTTGTCCTATTTTTTTTTCTGGATCTTACTCATATCATTGCTTGCCGTGAACCACTGAACAGAAATTCTCTAGAAGTGTAATCTATTCCGATTTTAAAGAAAACTGATTTAAATTGTTTATTTATTTTGTGAGGACAATTTTTATATATTTTTTATTGGCTGTCTTAGGATAGTCAATTTTTGTTTTTATTACGTTCGACTCCTAGGCACCAGACAGGTAATAATGAAAGTCCACGCCTCTTGGAATGCTATAAGTTATTTGTACCAAACAACCACTGCCAGTGGCTGCACCACGATCTGCTATTCATACCATAAGACAGAACCGATGCATTGCCTTGCATGACACGGGGTATGGTGTTGCTAAACAACATGTCTCTTGATATCTTCAACAGTAAAATTAGAGAGAATCTAGAATTCTTAATAAATTGTAAAGCGCCCTTGAGGTGTTTTTTAACAAAATTATATTATTATTTATAAACCTTGAAGGTTTCAAGAGATATTGGAGGGTACCCCACCACTTTACCAACGGCGTTATAAGGAAACCTATGGTTTCCTCCTTCACCGCACACATCAAGACTCTACTTTTTTTTTGAACGAAGCTACATTTATTTGAACGACTCTAGACCCTCAAATGTCCATGCATACGGGGTTAGTAAGCAGTATGCAAGTACTTACATTAACATTATACAAAAGGTAAATAGAAGTAGCAGCCCGTGGAATAATTCTTCTGAAATAGGTAACATAAAACAAGAGATAATAGTGTTAGTAAAAGAAAAAGAAAAATAACGGCTTTAACCAGTCGAGATAACCGTTAAATATAACCGTTCAAGAGATATGCTAATAATGTCTCTTAATTCATGTCTTACCTTTTTTATGTAATAAGCCTTAGAACTTACAACTTATATTAACTTTTAGCGCAGATCCATGATTCAGAAAATTTTGAAAATGACACTTAAATTCAAAGCAAATTGTAGTTAATTGAACCAGAGTTATGCAGGATGCACAAACAACCGAAAATGGTGCGTAATGACCGATTACAACAACGCATAATTTAATTTTTGTTAGTATTTAAGTATGTGTCAAAAAAATAAATTCGTTATCTGCTCAAGAAAGAGTTTCGGTTCTAAAACGTTTCATCGATTTCACCAGAAATAATAATAAATTGAGATTAGTTCGGGCATCCAACACACTTCTATCGGCTTCTCTTCGGTGGTTGTCGGAAACCCACTTGTTTCTAGGCGTGAGTGACGTAATAGGCTACAATCCCAGTCGTTTTGAGACGGGAACAATGTGATTGGAGAAACTGTATTACAAGTTTATTGTTTACTTATTGTCAGAAGATTGAAACATATACTTTTTCGCCTTTTGTTTTCGAAATTGACGCGGAAAATAAATAATATTAAAGATTTTTTTCGATGTACGCGGTACTGATGTATAAGGGTGATTCGAGCTTTCGTTTTCGAGTAAATTTTAATTTGAAAAAATCGGCCGCTAAGGGGTTAATGCGTCGAAGCATAGACCCGGCTATAAAGGTTTTTAAATTTGCTGAAAAACATTGAAAAAAGATTAAAAATATGCTCAGTTATTCTCTATCTTTTGTGGGATCGTTATCAAGATAAGGGACGTGATCTCCTGTCAGATTTGTGTAATTTTTATTTTTATTGTATTTACTGTCACATATTTCAGTTTAGATGGTTTGAAACACGAATTCTTGCAATTATGCATGCTTATTTATTCATTTAATGTACGTTGTACATTAAATGAATAAATCACAAAAACTGACAGGAGATCACGTCCGTTATTTCGATAACGATCCCACAGAAGATAGAGAATAACTCTTCAGATCGAAACAATTTTTTTTGCGTTCGCTATGTGATGTAGATTCACCAGTTTTTAGCTTATTCTACGAGTTTCCGGACACCGTGTTTTTAGGGAGTTATTAATTTGACTTTTTGATAAAAAAATTAAATGCTGAAGACTTTTTTTGAAATTTCCGAGGACGGATGACATCATAATTTCATTGGTAGGTACCTACTTAACCAACTTCACTATTTGAAAGCCTAAAAATAATACAAGATTGTATTGTTGACTATGTAAATAGGACACGGTAAATACGTTATCTCAAATTTGACACTTCGAAGTTAAGTCACCTTAGTTGTACTTCGTTAGCTCTGTTATATCTTTTTTTCATTTTTGTAAAGCGCGCCCATGTTTCGGTGTAAAAATCCACTTAAAAAAGAGCCAATTATTATTATTATTGTAAACCTAGTTTACAAGTTCACAAAGAATAAAAGGACAGAAGATTCCTGGAAATTATCACTTGTCAGGTTGCTAGCGCCTTCCTATAATTTAATTTAAAAAACGAGATTCCGTGAAATCCCATTTTTTGTTTATTTATCTTTGCTTTATGCTTTTGCTAATGATAATGCGTAGTAATTATTTTATCATTTAAAATTCCCTTTCGACACTAATGCCATCTTTATAATCATGTCACTACTTAGTCACAGATTAAGAATAAAGTCCCAGACGTTTAAAATTCCTTAGATAACACGATTTTTTTATTAAGCAGTTAATTGAAAAAAAATAATCTAAAGCATGATAGAAAAGAACTGTTCTAGGTGTACTTTTCAGGTGTTTCTATGCGACCAACGGTTTATTCTGTGGCTATGGTCAAGGAATTACTCTAAACTATAGTTATGATTACCTTGAGCAGTGGCGGCTCCTGCCTTAGTGCACTTGTGCAATGCACTACCAAACACCGACAAACGTCAAAAGTGTAAATTCGTACAAACATCGACAAACGTCAAAAGTATAAATTCGTAACATTCGTTCACGAAGAATTCCCGCCAATTCGTTATAATATCCTTACCAATTGGATAAATACTTACAAAGAAGCGGAACACGGGCTTAGTCTCCTGCAAACCTGGCTTAAAAGAAATTCCCTCACGCTTAATGTTAATAAAACAAAATATCTTACATTTTCTATAACAGCCAGAGGGCAGCCGTCGGAGGACTTAAATCTCAAATTACACACATGCCAAGGAATTTATCAACAAAATCTAGGCTTATCATGCCTCTGTCCCACTATAGCACACTCCAAAAGCATCAAATATCTTGGAATTGAGATTGATGATAATCTCCGATGGAACTCACAAATTGACGTAATTACAAAAAAACTAACCAGGTACATATACTTCTTTAGAAACATTCGTAATATCCTCAACATAAACGATATTAAAAAAGTATACTATGCTTTGTGTCAATCACAAATAGAGTACGGTATAACTGGATGGGGGTCTGCCTTGAGCACTCACACAGAGCGACTCAATATAGCCCAAAAAGGAGTACTAAAGACAATACTGAAAGTTCCGCTTAGAACTCCGACGGAAGAAATATTTAATAACTTTCAAGTCTTCAATGTACAGAAACTTTATTCAAAAAATATTTTGTTTAAACTGAAAAAAAACATATATGTATTCTCCACTGCCCAACATAAATACTCAACCAGGGCAGTAAGCAATAACATCCTGGTTACTCCCAGTTTGAACACATCTTTTGGACAGAGAAATAATAAATTCCATGCTATGAAATTATACAATGCTCTACCAGATCAAATCAAAAATATAAAGGAAATGAATATATTTAAAACAAAAGTAAAAACATGGCTGAGAGATCAAAGTGATAATAAAATTACAAACATCGTGAAGACGATATAAAGACAATCCATAACCAAATACAAATATTTAAAAAAAAACTACAGGCCACCTCAGAACAGGAAATCCTAGTGAGGAGGTCTGTGAAAAAAAAAAGAATCTATACTTATACTATACATTATACATACATGTACAAACCTTGCTATTGAAACTAATAATAAATAAATAAAATAAAATAAATAAATAAATAAAATTAACTTAGACTCCGTACTCATACTCGCATCGGCGCATACGAAAAAGCAATGCGTGCATCTTCCGTTGTGCCGAGACGTGACGTCATATGAAGTGATATTTCTACTGGGACAGTCTACGGAGGCTGGAACCGTGAAATGGGCAAGACATAAGTGAAGATATATGACACGCTCGTGCACTAGCGGCGCACTTGCGCAGAGGCATTCTGATTTATGGCAAAACCTTTAACATGCGTGATATGTTACCGAACGTTTGGAATGACTTAGTTAGGAATAAAGAATTTACAACTAATTGACAATGTTATGTATTAGCTCTATCATCGCATCGGGGCGGCGAAATCAAGCATTTGGCAGATCACTGATCACTATTGACAAATTTTTAATGGTTTTCGCTAGTTTTGCTCTGTAAAAAACTTATTTAAAAATGAGTGGTGATGAAAACATTGCGATCAACGTCGATTTTTTCAAAAGCAACCGTATTTCATTTGAGAATTAAGTGTTTTTGAAAAATAATGGCCCTCCAAAACCTTTGCTAAATAGAATACAAATAAGGTTAAGGGAAAAAACTATGAATAGAGTTTTTAAAACAAAGTTTTAAATATTCGAAAGCATCTTGGCTTTGTGAATGTGATCGTTTGAAGACATTTTTTTTGTTTTCTGTGAACAATTTTTGTGGGTGATGATGATGAACTGTGGAGTGAAAGTTGTGTAAACGTTAGCCTTTATTTTACCGAAAAGTTAATAAAAATTCATACTCCCGAGTACACATGCATAACATGTTGCAATTTAGTTTGTTAGATCGAGTTGATAGGTACACGATTACAACTTGATGTTGGTTTTCGCGAATCTGTGAATCCATTAATTATATTTTCCCGTATTAATGTTACTATTTTTTGTGAAATGCACTGATGGCAAATTTTGTCACGGGCCGCCTCTGACCTTAAGTACCTATAAAAAGATTGAGGTTTTGGTTTAACTCTCAGAGTAACAATACTCTGAGGTTTAACTTAAAACAGGCCTTAAGAAATTATCGACAATGAGGACCAAAAATTATCATTATTATAAATTAATTTTTATTCAAAAGGTCAAAATGTTTCCCCTTCGCAATAATATTCAAATAAATGAACGTATCCGAAAACTAAAAATAGTTTTTGATAGGTGATAACATATGCTTTCAAATTATATTATTCGAAATAAATATATACTTTTTGAATGCACACATAAGAAAGTTTTAAAAATGGCTCGCCTAAGTTTTTTTTAACTAAAATTACTGATTAAGAAAAAAACAATCGCACACACACACACGTATTTTATTAGAAAAATTTGTTATAATTGTAAATATTGTCGGGTTACGAATAACCCGACAATATTTGGAAATACCACATTTTTTTTCTCTTTTTTTTTCTTAATTCATCATATAACTTTTTATACAGTTTTTACTGATGATTCAACTACCACGCTAGGCACATGCCCGTATTATGGTAGTCGGATTATGAATATATAATTATATAAATGTAAGAATTGTTATTGGTTAATACATAGTTTAGTTAGGTACAATGTTTTTGTATAACAACGAATTCATTGAGTGGTTTCTCAATTAAGTAGATAACATTTATATGATAATAAACATAAAATAAACCATTCTTATTGTAGGCTGCTGTTTTGGTTAAATAAAATAGGTACATAAATACATGATAATCAGATAAATAAATGAATGACTCTTCTTGTGGAGATGTTGAAAATAAGTCATCCAAATATAAATATTATTATAATAATTATTATCAAAAGTTTTTTTTAAACAGTAAGCTGAAAATGTTGCTTGTTGAACGCCTGGGTGGGACCCAAACGCAACCACTGACCGGATGTACATTTTAATTATTTTTTGGTTATATCATATTTGTCACCATGATAGTAAGGAAAGCACAACAATTTCAATGAGTTTTTCCCAAAAGCGAACAAAATAGCCTGAGGGGTTAAGTCGGTCTTAAGCTCTAGTAGTAATTTGACCTTACGCGCAGCGTAATATTTACACCACGTGAGGGGTTTGGATGTTTTTGTGTTTAGTGCCACCTGCAAATTCGTTTCCAATGAATTTACTCTGATCAGGGTTGACCCTTGTTTCCAGGTCTTTGTTCCGGGCAATGTTCTTGTTTGTTTTGTTCCAATTAGTCCCATCGCCTAGCGGTGTGTTCTCAGCCGGAGCAATTACGCCATCATTACTCTTGACATTTCTCCAAATCACACTGAAATATTATCCAATCTTGTTGCCAGGGCGGCCACCCGAGGACATGATTTATTGGGGGCTCTTGTGTGCGTTGGCGGAGCTTTTTTGCGGTACTTTTAAAAGAGAACGTTGAATGGCAGATAGCAGTGCTTTTCACGTGTCAACGAAATTGAGTTTCGAGAAAATGGAGTTTCGGGTTTTTAAACATGATATTATTTATTTTAAATGTAGTCAAAAGGTCGACTACAAAATTTTTATTTTTTTGTTTTGTTTTTAACAAAGTTATGTAAAAATTAAAAAGGTTATTAGTCTTTGATTTTAAACATTTTTCGTAACAAATGAAGCTGAAAATACTCTAGATAAATGAGCTTTAGCATTGGTTTTGTGCCTGAAGTTTCTAAGTTGACGCAATTTTTTTGTAGGCCATTTCCAACCAGAGCTATGAATAATAATAATAATATCTTTATTCAATGAAATTGGCAACATTATACCTAAAAAAATTACATGTTCAATGCACTTTACAAATAGATTACATCAATCAGTACAAAAAATTAACAAATGGAAAGTAATGTATGAACGGTTACACAGAAGTAGTATAATTATACAATATTTTTAAATAAATAAAAAGAAAATACTTTGTTTTAAGTCACTGCATTGTTATTTTTCCGTCTACCGGTTTCGGTACCTCCGTACCTTCATCAGGGCTGAATATAAAAATACTAACAAATACAGATTAATACATATATATATACAAATTGTGAAAGAAAGAGATAATAAATTAGAGTGGGACAATGCGGAAATATTTATGCAAGAAAGAGACAGTAAATTAGAGTGGGACCGTGCGTCAGTTGTAGGAGGGAAGTGGGGGAGGAGATAGTGGGATAACGGGAAACATACTTATAATCGGGCTGAATGTTAGATATAGTTGATTATTAATGATTTCAGCCTTTATATTAACTGATTTTTTTAATTTCCAATGCCTCTAAATTATTTAATCTTAGGCCTATTCCATTTTTGCGTAGGACTTTAATACCCGTATCCCGGTTAAAAGTGTGATCTTTATTAATTAAGTGCTCTGCGAATTCTGAAAACCCTGAACTGGTTAGGCATCTTATGTGTTCGTTTACTCTAGTTTCCACATTAAGTGACGTTTGCCCAATGTAGAACGCTGGACAATCGTTACAATTAATTTTATAAACGCCCGAGTGGCTTAGTACGTCCTCTTTGTCCTTGGCATTAATTAAAAAATTTCCTAGGTTGTTATTACATAGTATTTTTCAATCCAAATTTTGAAAGTAATTTTAAGCTATAGATCATAGGTACGATTATTAAATAAACTTAGAATTATGTTTTTCGCAGATCAGTAGAAGGCAGAATTTAAATAGTTTTATGACGGAGTTATATATACAAGGACCTTCGTAGAGGTTATTTGGAGTAGACACTTCTATTAACTTATCTTCGCAGACGCATATCAGAAAGTTTCTCCGTCAAGAAGTCTTTCTTTGAATCCTTACAACTTTAGCGAAGTTGCCAGTATCACATTAATATTGTTGTGTATGTCACAATATCACTAACACCATAATTAAGAATAAACAAAACAACCAGCAATGGTCGCTAGTTACCTACCTACTTTCAAATTTTAATTTCATTTATACACTTCATTTCAATTGTTAATTTCGTAGTTCGTTTAAAGCTAACTGATTAAATTTTTCAACAGACAGGCGTTATGTGAAGCTATATTATTTTTTAATTTACACAATTCCTAGTTACTCTTAACCAGTACACCTATAAATAACATTGGCGAAATTTAAATATCCTTCGAACAACGGTTATTTAAACCTTAGTAGAATTTTTCTTTTAAAGGTCATTTTTTTAAAACATTCCCCGGACCTAAAAGTGAACAGTAAAGATGCTTTTGCCTCTAATCTCCCATTAAATGTAAGATATATAGTAAAGGAGGATAAAATAACTTCTAAAAATCATGTAATGTTTAAATTATTTGTCCTCCGCATGCAACATATTATCTTTTCCGAGCTTAATCTTCCTACTGTGTTTATCTCAAGTGACCTGCCAGGTAAGTATGTTTCTGTATCTGTTTGTACATAATTAGAAAATGTGAAAGTGCCTTGAAGTGAAAAATCACTTCAAGGGCTCTGTACAAATTTATAATTTTTTTGTACTATGGCAAGGTACTGTTTAATGTACAATTTATTTTATGTACTGGCAATTTTGAATGCTGGTCACACCGGAAAGACTAGATGTAGTTCCAATACCAGATTGCTAGTTTATACATTTATTTTTTCAGCAATCGACTTAAATTTTCTTTTGTTTTCCCGCACTCTAATGCTGGGGGGGGAGGTATATGGCAAGGTACTGTTTAATGTACAATTTATTTTATGTACTGGCAATTTTGAATGCTGGTCACACCGGAAAGACTAGATGTAGTTCCAATACCAGATTGCTAGTTTATACATTTATTTTTTCAGCAATCGACTTAAATTTTCTTTTGTTTTCCCGCACTCTAATGCTGGGGGGGAGGTATATGGCAAGGTACTGTTTAATGTACAATTTATTTTATGTACTGGCAATTTTGAATGCTGGTCACACCGGAAAGACTAGATGTAGTTCCAAATGCTACCGCAAAATCATTCCGTCCCGAATTGTCTTGGTGTGTACAGCTATCAGATTTAGCCCGCAACTTTCTGATATTAATATTGTGTCGCGATTGTGTTTGACTATTACAATAAAAAGAGAATCTATTAAAACCTTCTAATAATTTATTTAACTCCCGTGACACATATGAAAGTGTTGATTTGGTAAGATTAACACCTACCATAGTACAATGCTCTATCTTATGCTTATTGTGTAAATGATTATTATAACAACAGATTGCATCCACTGGTGCATCGATCACTACTGTACAAAATATAATCGTATATGTACAATGCGTTTTACCAATGAAAGTGATGTTGTGTTGGTAAGGAATGATGGAACGATTTTTAAAGATTTTAACGGTCCACGTAAAACACAGATTCTTGAAACGTTTCGGCTATTGATCAAATTGTCAATTTTTTTTATCAAAAGCTTACCGAGAACTTTCATAAAAGGGACCGTTGAAATGCTGAAAATTCTGAATCGACGTTGTTGGCCTAATGTTAATTGTTAATTTATTAATAATTGTTAATTTATTAATTTTAATATTAATAATAAGAATTTTAATTGATTTATTTGTGTTATGTCAATTAATTAATTAAAAAATAATATATAGTAAATTTGTAGCATGTTCCAGAGCAGAAGATACTCTCCCGGTGGAAGATCACCATTCGAAATTGAAATATTGCTTGAAATGGCTTTAGCCGTGTTTTGTAAACAGATCTGAATAGCCGGGTACTTCTCCACCTTCCTCCTCACCATCTTCTTCCTCTCCATCCTTTTCACCCTCTCCTTTCCCTCCCCACTATATTCAGCCTCACAACATACCCCAATGGGGGTTCCATAGTCTCACTGGCTCCAGACGGGAGCAGTTGGGACTCTTGAGCGGTATTCACATAAAAAAACAAATGCGTTGGAGTTTGAAACAACCTTACGTAACATTTATTTATCTAATGATTACTTCAAGCATTATAGCGTTGTTTGTTAGTCGATATATTTTCCTGTTAACCGAAATAAATTCATTCAAGTGATGTTGTTGTTCGAATAACGTTTAGGTTGTTCGAAAAAATATGATTTTATTTTACGAACCAAAGGCAGTATTGTTTTACCAAAAATAATAATGCCTGCCCCACACCTATTGATTTCTATTTCGAAATCAAAGATATTATTGCTGTCAACATCTCGGCCCATTATCCACAACATATGTCTTCCCTTCGCCCTTTTAACAAAGGGCCTCTCCCGCCCTTTTGTATTAAAATGTCCTCGCCTCGTAATGGCCGGGCACTGTTCGGCATCAGCGATTCTCGGGTAAAAGGGTCTACGGGTCATTCGGTCGTAAATCCTAATCCCCACCTTGCAAGTGTTGGCCTAACCCACTCAAGCAACGCAGGTGAAACACCTGCCACTTAATCAAAACGAACAGATCGTTTGTAGACTCGTCGAAAAATCGATAAGAAATCTGCAACATTTTTTATGAAGGACGAATACCTTGATACTTCTGTAGTTAAAGATAGTCCAGTATGCTTTTCTGTACAACATGGTTTTGACTTGATTTAACTCAACTGCAGTTATGAAACATATTGAAGGTATGTTATAATAATGTTTCTATTCATTGCTACAAATAATTTTTGCAAAGCTTGTTGGGTATGTATTTTTGACTATGTGCCACGTTGCTTTGTTGTGTTTTGTTGCAGGAGGATAAGAGTTAAGTGGCTCTGGGTTTTGTCCAGGTCTATCGTCCATTTATCGCTCTACTAGGACGAACACGACATTCTCTGCTCTTACAAGCTCTTATCGTTTAACATGTTTAGATGAAAAGAACACATAAGTTTGATGGGCTCTCGAAAATTGCAAGGCAGCTGTCGTAGGAAGTATACATATATATATATACATATATTATAAATATATATTCTAAATGAGACTAAAGCAAATACCGTCCTTTTTATGACATTTTTTTTTTATAACTATCCATCATCCCATTGAGTAACCCAATTTCGTCGTTATTTATGGGTGTAATGTTTTTTTACCGGATAAATAACAAAATTTTAAAGATATTCATAATAATAAAGATGCTTATTATTATCGATTTTATAAATAATACAATTGTAAAACGCATTCAATACAAGGCCTAGAGTATAGGATGGATTTGGGTGTGCAACTGCCAAATTACGAAATCAGTGCTGTCGCTAAGTAAACTTTAGTTTTTAGAATAGTCTAATCACTATATTTATTTATATGCTTGCGGTAAAATAAGAAACAACTTTTAAGCTAACGTTTTGGACTGCGTTACATCAGGTTTATAAGGCAATTGTATTTCTTCCTTTTTATAACATATTTCTCTTGAACACTTTAAGTTTTTATGTTTCTAAATATACGGGTATGTTATTTTTTAAGATAATGTCTATCTGTACAATTCGAAACGGTAATTATTTGAAATTCCCTCGATAGAAAAAAATTGCAAAATGTGCTCCGAATATTAAAAAAACACTTTTCTGTTATTTAACATGTTATGGGTATGAAAAATTTACACTATATCTTTAAATGCAACGTAAACATTTGTCGAGAGATTTTGGCTCTATTTTAAACGGATTGTATTTTATTAAACGTTTTCACAATTTTCGCTTAATTATTGTCGTTTTTAATATTAACGCGCTCCCTCTAACATTCGTATTTACATATCTCACCTTCTTCTTCTTTTTGAACGCTTACTACCGGGCCGATAAAGTATATTTCTGATAAACACAAGGACATCTGGTTCAGAGTCTACCTATACCAAGAAACTAAATTCTGCCATTAATAACTTATTATTATTATTGGATTCATGCTTTTAATATGTTTTTATGTTTTTAAACAGTTTGATGTTCCAAGCATACAGAAAATCAATGCCAAAAACATTCTAGTACATCACCACAAAAATGATTCAGAGGCAGACACCTCACACGCTCATAAAACCAGAGCCAAACAAACAGACATACTTAATATACCAAAGTGTAACTCTTCATTTGGTCAAAGAAGTTCGGCATTTTTAGCAGTAAAGTTATATAACAAACTCCCACTTAGTATCAAACAAATAAAAATAAAAAATAGCTACATTAAGGACATTAAATGTTTGCTGAAGAATCTATCGGAAAATGAACTTTCTAGTATACTTAAAACATAATAGAAGTTTCTGGAAAACCTTATCCAATCAATGAAGTTAAACCATAGAAGTCGCTGAAAAACTTATCCAAAGCATAGTCCCCCTCAGCACAGGATATCCTAGTGAGGAGGACTACGAATATATTTTATATATACATCTAACTAACATGTTTCATATAAAAATGTAAAAAATATTATATAGTTACTAAATAAATAAAATAAATAAATAAATATAAAGCAAATAAAACTTATTTTTTAAGTGATCGGTGTACGGTCCATTGAATGCTTTTAGAAATTGAATGATTGAATTTTACAAGGAATTTATGAAAATGGTTTCCAAATGATTGGACACTTTTTGCTTCTTATGAAAGCGTAGACAAAATGATACAAAGACAATTTTGTTGTATGAAAATAAAGATATAACGTAACACAGACGTTAAATTGAAAATAAAAGACGCCATGTACGGAAATGAATCAATTTAAATTTAAATATAAAATGATAGGTAGAAAATGAAGTTAAATATTTCTAACACAATACTCAACAATCAGTTCACAAAAATACTTTTTCATTATTCAGATTGCGAAGTGTACATACAGTGTAGCTCCACGCACAAATTAACACAGAAAAGTGTTATAGTAATATAGTACTTCTATTCAACTGGTGTGTGTTTAACATGGCATAAGCAATAATCATCACATTCGTCGTGTATGTATGTAAGAACTGTAGTAACGCACATAACGTCGATGGATAAATAGATACTATCTTCAGAAATGCCGATTCGTATCTATTGAATGATATTGAATAGGAACCACATCTGATTGCTGTCGGAGTCAAATAATATATTATTAAACTGTATGTCGTAAGATATGAGCCAAATATGAACCAGTGTTGGGAGTGTCTGATATTGGGGTGCTATTGATCATTTCCTTTATCTCTATATCTTCAACCCGCTGGGACCCGGTGTTCACTTCAAATATTTATATAGAAATGTTTCCTAGTATAAACTGTTACAGCATGTAATTGCACACCAATGGCGGCGCTAACCGATTAATTTAATAAGATTTAATATAAGCAATTAAACTTATTATATCTTGCATCTAACAAGTAGTGTAAAGTGATCAAAATTATGTGTAAGGCGCAAATAAAGCGGTAAGGTTCACTCTTTTTCGTACCTATATAATAATAATAATAATGTTTATTCATACATCGTCTCACGAGTGAGGCAAATAGTGTGTGCCAAGACCGAGTTGTTTGGCGGTCCGTCCTCTCTGCCTACCCCTGCGGGGAAACGGCGTGATGGTTAGTTAGTTTATAATGTTTATTCCAGGATGTGGGGAGGATAGTGCAATCCCACACGTCCCATAAAGTTGTACATATTTACACAACAGATAAAGTAAAAAAAAAGTAAATAGAACAAAGAAATATAAAAGACATAAGCGATAATAGAAATAAAATAAATAATCAATTATAATGTAGGACGTGGTCTGGAGTGAGCTAGGGCCCAGCGCTCGCTCAGGAGTGGCGCTTGGTCCTGGAAGGCTGCGATCACCACTTTGTTATCGGAAGCCATTAGCCGCATCCTGGCTCCAGTGACCCGGTGTCTTATCAGACCGGCGAATCCGTGTAGTCCTAGCTCCGTAAACATTGAAGATGCGCTGCTGTATCTTCTGTATCCAAATATAATTCTGCAAGCATCATTATATTGGATCCGCAGTCGTTCTATTGAGCTGGTACGGTAGTGACACCGTGTTTCACATGTATATAGGTTAGTGCAAAATGCATTGAACAATGTTTTTTTTACATTGTTACTGCATTTGAAGAATCTTCGGGCAATCATATTAGACAGTATACTGATACTTCTCCGCTGTCGTTCAATATCACCGTCATCCGAGAGGTCTTCAGTAATAATGTGTCCCAAGTATTTTACATTCTTAGATGCGTTTATATTTTCCTCATTAAGTTTTACAGGGAGCATTTTCTCGGGATTTTTTCCATGGTGGAATGCGATTAGTTCCGTCTTCTTGGGGTTGTACATCATGTTGTGGTCATTTGCATATTCTTCACAGATTTTTAATAATTTTCTCAACCCCTTGATCGACGGAGCTAGGAGAATCATGTCGTCCGCATAACTGATGTGATTTAGGCATAAATTATTAATACGACAGCCCGCCCTGGTGTCCAGGCGATTTGATAATTCGTCCATGTATACATTGAACAGGATTGGGGACACACACCCTCCTTGCCTTACTCCTGATCGCAAATATATCGGTTGGGAGTACGTACTTGCCCACCGTACAAGTTTTCCTGCTGAGAGTGCCATCGAGATAGTGTGTTGATATACATAGTAGGTATATTTCTAGATTTCAATTTCTCCCATAAGGTAATATATGCGTATCCTTCACGATCTTTGCTCGATCTTAATATAAATTACGCGAAACTGTTATATTCGTCGAGGAATTTATGAATTGTATTTACATTTCTCTCTGTCTGAAAATATCTAATAAACTGCTTTATAATTGGCCAGTCTACCGTGGAGCTGTTCCGGGCTGCAGTAAACAAAGTCCGCATAGCCAACATGATAGCCAACGTCCGTTGAACGGACAGGGCACAAGAAGAAGAAGAAGAATAATTCAACCGACAATATGTTGGAATAAAACTAGAAACCAGTGTGTGCAATTCACACGCGGTAGAAGCGAAATATTCAGAAAACTGAAGCAGTCAAGAGCGAGGAGACTACCAAGAATCTTTTTTATCAACGTGAAGAATGATTTTTTTTCCATATTGTTGCCTTCGATTTCCATTGCACCTTTTCCTATACATTTGGTATTTGTGTTTTCTTCTTCGGAGTCGCTTTAATTTCTTTTGCCGTTTTTTTTATATGGTTTGAAGATTGGATTGATTTTACAAAAATAAAAATATATTTTTTTTTTTTTGGATTTCGTAGCATTCGACCCTTGGTTCGTTCGATGTCTGGACGCTGAAGTTCGTCAGGAGCTTTATACCGTTACACTATTGGATGCTCGCATGGAACCGTGGATTTATCGTATTATATTTGAACCGAGTACCCGTGAATAAATAAATATCTCATTCTCTCGCAGACTAAATCCTACGTATGTATACTTTTGTCTCTTTTTAGATTTTCAAATCACAACGCCGCTAAAGAAGTTTCACTTCAAAAATCTCTCCATATTACGGTACCTACATAATAGTAAAACCTAGATATGAAATTTATTTGTATTGAATTAAACACATATTCGTTAATATCACCGCATCCAGTAATTCGTGCCTCAAGGGGTCAAATACTTGCCTGTCACATGCTACTGTCACCCTATCTCGTCGTTAGCTCTGAATTCGCATTGGTATTTTTATTAAAAAAAGCCCGATAACACGGATGGAAGCCATTTAATTTCTTTCCGCTTTAAATATTATCGTGAAAATTGTTGTTATTCAAATTAAATTATTGACGTATTTCGAAGATTAATTTATTGCAAATCGTGATAGACAATCTTATCTTCCTAATAAAATACAAAATGCTTTATTTATTGTGAATATTGTAAAAAAGTGAACAAAATATTCTCCAAAAAGCGAAGCCAGCAGTCCAAAATGTAGTGCTGGTACCTACCATCATCTACGCAAACGCAATGAAGCATGGAACTGGCAGAAGAAGGATGAAAGTAGACTGAATGCTGTAGAAACGAGATCGCTGCGGCGTGTACGGGGAAAAACCCATATATACTGATCGTGTGAGAAATGCAAGACTGACACTTCGATGGTTTGGACATATAGAACGAATCAACGGAAAAACAAGTGTAATGAGAATATATTTATATATTTATGTGCCCGATCAAGTGAACCAAATACTCGAGCCAGGCCATGTCAAGAGTCAAGAGTCGAAAAACAGAAGAATACGTATATGAATGTGAATGAGGCTAGGAGTGTGCCAAGACCCACATGTTTGACGGTCTGTCCTCTCCATCTGCCTCTATGGGGAAACGCGTGAATTGGTTAGTGATATTCTACAAATATGACTCTATATATATATATATATCTTCATCCTAACACGTGTATTGACCGGTTTTGCACATATGAAGTTGCGTATGTGTGTGTGTGTGTGTGTGTGAATGCCGTGAAACCTTATGGCCCTATAAATTTATGACTAAGACGGTAACAGCTTGAACATTATGTCTGCACTAAACTTGAAATTTGAATCTATAACTGCATAAACTTGAATCTTGAATTATGAAACTTATCAGATCATGGAAGCTGACTTGCCTCGCTGCTCAAGTGGTCCAGGAAGTAAAGGTCATCTGTTCATTCTCTCTTCATTGCTTCGTGGTTTTTTTTACAAGGCGAAAATAGAACATTTGGTGAGTGTGTTTTGTTTAGTCATTTAACCACAAGTTTGTATTACTCAACCAAGAAATATGGACAGCCCCATGAATCGTGACACGATGAATACTATGAATGAAACAGATTTTTTGCAATTCAGTGTTAGATATTTATCTATTTAAAATAAAGTTATATTTTTTATCTTCCAAGATTAAGATATCAAAATAAAATTAAATTCCTGCCACCTCAGAACAGGCTCAGCCTAGTGAGGTATAAATAATATATATGTATATGTAGGTATATTGTATATATTGTAATGTTATTCTTGGTTAATAAATAATAGTAAAAAAATAAAAAATGAATTAAAATCTTTATAAAAGCCTCTAATTTGTCCGCGGTGCGTAGGTTTTTTACCAGGTGGAAGACAATTAATTAATTTTCTTATAATTTAATTATGTTACCTCAAAATCATCTTATCTAACTAACTAACTAACCATCACGCCATTTCCCCGCAGGGGTAGGCAGAGAGGACGGAACGCCAAATAACTCGGTCTTGACACACACTCCTTGCCTCGTTCACATTCATATTCAATTTGGGAGGCAGGAATGGGTACCGCCGCCTCGGGAACCTTTATTGGATAACCAACACCTCTGCCATAGGTCACCCCAAGTGATTCGCTACGTTTGGTGATTTAGCAGGGGTGCCCGGGTTCATGGGGTGAGGTTTGTATAGGTCTTGGAGGTGGATGACCAGGACACACTGAACCCCAGATTCCTACCCACCCCTTAAACCCTTTTCCTTCCCATAACTCTCCTCTCCTTCCTTTCCTTAAAAAAACCCTCCACACAGCATCCCCAAAGATGAAAATTATTTTCCTCAGGGCCTCCTGTGTGGATCTCAAAAAAAAAACTTCGTTTCATACATGCTCTTCTATTATTCTGACTCTTGACTTGGCCCTACTCAATTATCTGATTCACTTGGTCGTGCCATGTCTTTCTCGGGCGTCCCCGGCTTGTTCTGCCATTCACATTTGCGTCATATATTCTCCTTATACTTCTTTCCTCGTTCATTCGCTCTACATGCCTCAACCATCGAAAGTTCCTTTCTTGATCTTACTCATTACGCTTACATCAGCCTTGCATTCTTTGCGGATCTGATCTCAAAATACCTAGAAAGTATATATAAGTTTTAAAAATGGATCACCTTACGTTTTTCCAACTATTAGGTACGGATAACGAAAAAAAACACATTTTATTAGACAACGTATTTTATTAGTAGATATTATAAAAGGTAACATCACCTCGCATTTTGTCTTTTCGTGTAAAAATAAAGAACAAAAAATTATCAAAAACCAATTTTTTGTTTCAAATTTCGGTTCAAAATTTTGGTTTCAAAAGGTGTACATTACTGTAATTACTTTGTTGTTAACTTTTAAATTCGAATATAAAGCGTGTTATTTTCTCTTTTTAACACCGTTTAGATCATATTTCTCACTATGATAGTAAGGGAGACACAACGATTTCTATGAGACCTATATAAGTTATTCCCAAAAGCGAACAAATTAATCTGAGGGGTTAAGGTAATTCGACCACAATTTTAATTATATTTCTGTTTATCTTTTTGTAAAACGCAGCTGATTTGATATTCTGCAAAAAACAATCGAAATCAATTAGTGGTGTACCAAAGCACTGTTAATTTTGTGTTTATTGTACATTCAAAATTAATTAATGTAAATTTTATTTAGCCCTTATTGAACTACATAGCCAAACTGTTTGCGGACTGCACTCGCCACATTATTTTGTTTGTAAACAATTTTTGTTTAATTTAATTTGTAGTGTCGACCGCAACAGTGCCAGCACTGGTAGGTTTGTAGGTAAACAGTTTGCACCCCATTTGAAGCACTGGACCCGGCTTTGCAACTGTTATTACGCCATTATAAACCGTTTTGCCAATAAACCAACACGTTTTATGTTCCGGTAATTCATATTGCAGGCTGAAATAATACTGCCTGTGAATGCATTTTCATAACGTGAACAGTTTGGTTAGTAAATTAAATTGGGGTTGACCCGTCTTAAGAGGATGTCTAAACCGAAATGCTTATTATAAACGATTTTTTTTCACATTATTTTCACTCCTGCCAGTTTAGTTTGTTCATTTTTACTATAACGGAAGCCTTACACAGAAAGCTAGCTATTTTTGACGTTAACAGTGATATTAAAGATTATTATTAAAAAAATATCACAATTAAATATCATGGGTTCACAATTACGTCCTAAACTGTATCTAAATTTCTTTAAATTAAACAAGTGAACTCCCGGGTAAATACCTATGGTATGGTTCTGTTACGTTTTAAGATTTTCACGGCCAATAGCATTTTCATTATTTGTTTTTGGGTTGTTATGCCGTGTTGCGCTACCTCCTTCTTGAGCCAACGTTTCGGACAGCGTTGCAGTGTCCACATCTACCGTATCTGCTGGATCTGCCCTGACACTGCAACGCTGTCCCAAACGTTGGCTTGAAACACCCCAAAAACAAATAACAAAAAAACCTATGGTCCTGTTTATTTTCTGTCTATGCAGATTATGAATTTACTATATAAGTACATTTTTATGCAGCATCGCGTTCATTGGTCATACATATTTTCGTATCAGTGATCGATGAACCGGTGGATGCAATTTTTAGCCATAAGTTGTTTTTAATTGTTTTTCTAGTTTGTAGTAGGAAGTAAGATTTAAGAAATATTATAAGTTTGTACAGCGCCCTTGAGGTGATTTTTCACAAAAACGACGCTATAGAAATCATCCAAATATTATTAATAGATAGCCATAGCAATAATACTGATGGTATTGTTAACTTGTTTGCAAAATTTTTTAAAAGTGTTTATTCAACAGACGCAAATAATGCTCCTCTTCCATCAACAACTCTAGATGAAATTCTTGATATTTCGCAGTGTACCATAAGTCTCTCTGATGTAGTAACTAAAGTTAAATCATTAGATATCAACAAATCTGCAGGACCGGATAATATCCCCACAATATTTATCAAAGAATGTATCAAAGTAATTGCTCTTCCATTAACCAAACTTTTTAATTTATCTTTATCCAGTGGAATTTTTCCCGATATATGGAAAACTAGTTATTTGACTCCAATTTTCAAAAAGGGCGATAAAAGTGATATTTGTAATTATAGACCAATATGCATTCAATCCACCATACCAAAACTATTTGAAAGCCTAATACTTGACAAACTTTTTGCCCAAATAAAACCTGTAATATCACCTTACCAGTTTGGATTTATGCCAGGTAGAAGTACACTTTCTAACTTGATTATTTATGAAAATTTTATAACCAATGCTTTTAAAGAAAAAAAACAAGTAGACTCTGTCTATACTGATTTTAGTAAAGCCTTTGATTCAGTTTCCCATAAAATTCTCATTTGGAAATTAGAAAAGCTTGGTATATATGGCAGTATATTAGCCTGGTTTGAAAGCTATCTTACTGGAAGACAACAAATTGTTAGAATAAAATCCTCTTTGTCGGAAAAAATTTATGCAACAAGTGGAGTTCCACAGGGTTCACACCTTGGCCCAATATTATTTATCTTGTTTATAAATGATCTTTCAAAAATATTTCATGATGTATTTATCTTACTTTTTGCTGATGACCTCAAAATTTTTAGAATAATTCAAAATATTTACCATTGCAACATTCTTCAAGATAATATCAACAAATTGTTAATTTGGTGTAATGAAAATAGACTTTACTTAAATATCTCAAAATGTCATATAGTTAGATTTTCTCGAATAAAAAATCCAGTGATCTTCAATTACAACATTGATAACAATATTCTGGAGACCTTAACACAAATTAAAGACTTGGGCATCACTTTTCAATCTAATCTTTCATTTGTTAACCACATAACAGAAATCTCTAATAAGGCCTTAAAAATGTTGGGATTTATAACTAGGCTAACTAGAAATTTTAACAATATTAAGTGTATAAAACTGTTATATTTTGCATATGTTAGAAGTCAACTTGAATACAATTCTCCCGTCTGGAACCCATATTACAATATACATGTACAAGCTGTTGAAAGAATACAAAACAAATTCTTACGTTTTCTTAATTTTAAAATGGGTATTCCAGCAATTATGTTGAACTACAATACTATTTTGAATGATATGAATATGCTTAAATTGTCAGATAGAAGAACTTTCACTGACTTGGTATTTCTGTATAAAATTCTAAATGATTTAGTTGACAGTCCGGTATTGCTCGAATTGATAAGCTTCCGGATTCCACTACGTAATACTAGAAGTCAGGATTTATTTCAGTGCAGTAATTCTGGAACTAACTACCATATGTATTCCTCTTTACCCCGAATACTAATGGAGGGAAACAATTAAACCAAGTCAGTGGACATATTCAATTTATCTTTAAACAAATATAAAATATTGTTACGAAGGCAGTTCAGTTATGTACAATAAATACTGTATATTTCTTACTATTCATGTGTAAAAGCCCCGAAAAAGGGCGTTAATAAATAAATAAATAAATAAATTAATAGAACATTACTATAAACGTCAAAAATAGCAAGCTCACTTTAGCAACAATAGTTTTAATACGCGAATTTATAAACAAAAAATGATTTTACACGACAATTTGTGAAATTTTATTGAGCTCATGCATACAGCTTGTTTCATAAATTTTGGTGAATATTATTTACATCAGAACTTACAAGAACTGAGTTTTTTTTGGTTGTATTTGAAGAAGATATAACGTGAATTTTTATAAAATATTATGGGTCCTGGAAATTGTTTTTACAAATATCTGAAATTATTCTGAAAATAATTCATTTAACTTTCTTGATAAGAATTTTGTCAGGTTTCTCAGTGTATTAAGCGTGTGCAATTATTATTTTGTTCTCATTGTTATTAACGGAATTACAACTAATGGAAGATAATGCTTATAATAATTTTTGCTTAATAATGTTGTTCTTTGAATTACTTTTATTCATAGAACACAGAATTTATTATCGATGAAAAAACATACATACACCCACATAAAAAAAAGTTTTCATCGCTTGCATTTTAAAAGTTTTTCTAATTTATTTTCCCCTTTGTTTCAGGTACGTCAACTTTAATTTATAACACTCCAAATCAATGAAGGTGTGAAGACTTCCTTTCTCTCCCCATGACGACTCAGTAAGAACAGCATACTTTATTAAGCGTACCTACCTGATTTAAAATTTACAAAATATAATTAACGGTTTTTCTGTTGAAATATCAAAATTCGCCAATTTTTTTTTCTCATCGCTAAATACAAACTTTTTGTTTTTACGGATGATATTCGTGGAATAAATTATATATCCTGCGAGTGTTTGAAGCCCTATGAATGTCGCCCAAACTCAATACCTTTCATAAAAGTAATTTTACTTGTTTTTGAAATTTATGGTTTCGACGCGCCCGAAGGACTTTCGTCCCGGCAGCGATAAAACATCCAAATATTTAATATTTTATTTGGGTTTTATGTTTTATTTCCCTTCACGCACGGCTTATAGGTATACATATTTAAAGGAATGTAGACTTGCCATTGGTTACTTACGTATTATAATAAATTTTATTAATGTTGGGAAAAGCCACCTTTTCCTTATACCTTTTCCCGTTTGCTCTTATGACAAATTGACGACTTAAAATCGCCTTTTTCTGGTCATTAAATTGTACCAATACGAATTTATGAATTTTTGTGGTCTAAGGATTTTCTGTGTGTATTCTGTATTATCTTAACTTACATGATTCATGTCAAGGCATATTTGTTAGGAGTTCAATAATTTTTACCAATATTTTTAGTTGAATGGTGAGTAAAACCAAATGATCTTTTATCTTTTATAGCTAAGTCTGTTGGCCCAAACAAATTTGACCGGTTAAATTTCTATAATTTATATGTATTGCCTTTAATAATGAGCGGCTGTGGAATATTCGTTTTGCCACCGCTAGCCACCTACTAAGTGATAACTTATCCGGTATTCTTCAGTTGCCAATTTTTTTTTAATGAAAATAGCACATCAGATTGTTTCCTTTATAATTTTTTTATATGGTGTGGTGTGACATTTAGATAAGTGTGATCGTGGTCCAGGACTTTGTATTATTAATGTAAATATATGATGCGATTGTTGTTTATCTTCCAATCGACACGCTTCTATATTGTGTTGTTAGAATGATGTTACAAATCTTGCTTATAAACTGATAATTTAATTTCTTCGAAGGTCTTGCCAGTGGATATACAATTTGCTGTTAATGATGATAAATTTCTTATATGCTTTAAAACTATCTTCACTAGGGAGGCGGAAATGGGTACCGCCCGCTCCGGGAAACTATTTATTGGATAGCCAACACCTCTGCCATAGGTCACCGCGAGGGTTCGTTACGTACGGTGACTTAGCAGGAGTTCCCGGGTTTATAGGGTGAGGTTTGTCCAGGTATTGACGTCGAATAATCTGGACACACCGACCCCCAGATTCCTATTATACCTTACTCCTTCATACCTTATCCACCCATCGTACCTTATTCCTTCACAAACTTCATCTAGTTTCTTTTCTTAAAAAGACCCTCCAGATAGATGACATAGGCCCCGAGAAAAATTATTTTCCTCAGGGCCTTCTGCGTGGAGAAAATGAAAATATAAAGAAATCCATATTATGTTAATTTTATTCTAAGATTTACGTAATCCCTATCGGCATTTCTATGAAGCAAGATATAGAAGGAAAAAATTTATAAAATTAAATGTCACAATAATTTTTCAATTTTAAAAATGTGCGAAAAATTATAATTCTTTCGTTTATCTGCGAAATTGAAAGGTAAGAAAAAATAATGCAAGCTGTCGAGACGGGCTACAAAGAAAACCGATTTCGTCCGATAATTAAAAATCGCCGTCTATTTTTTAATTTAACTCGGTTCAGCGGCGTCGCCAGGTAGCGGGCAATGATCGTGAATAGTGAGAGAAAAACAGGTTTTGAACGAAGCAAAAAAAGGCTTAAATAAAACAAAGGTTTGGAACAAAACAAGCGAGCAACGACAGCTGCCACGACGCGGCGGCCGCTACCGTAAAGTGCATAAAAAACTTTCAGTTCTCCGCGGAACTTTTCTAAAGCTAAGCCTTTGGTGGCTTTTGGATGTCTAGGAAATGTGTGAATTTTGTTTGCCGTGAGCGACAGTGCACACGGGAATTTTTTTTTCTACGGTGCATTTATCGGACGTGGCCAGTTTGCGGAATTAAAAATGTTAAAGCAGGTTTTTGATTATTTAGTGTGCTTGCTTATAAAGAACTGGGATCAATGATTTTGCAGTACTCCCTATTAGGTGAAATTATTTAAAAATATGGCAACCCCAATTGGGGTATGTTGTGAGGCTGAAGGTAGTGGGGTGGGAAAGGCGATGGGAAAGAAGAAGGCGGGGAAGTAATTAGCTGTTCAAATCTAGTCATCGAACACGGTTAAAACAATTTCACGCAACATTTCAATTCTGAACGGTGGTATAACACCAGGGCGATCCTGAGAATATCTTCCACTCTGGAACGTGCCGCATATATACCTTATATTATTTTTAAATGATCAAATTGTGAAACAACACAAATCAGTCAAATAAAATTTACATTTGAACCCGCGATATCCATATCACTAGTCGAGACCGACCCCTCGACCACGGAGGCCATGACCATCGGATAGGAGACGTCCACATTTAAAACGCATCCAGGTTTTTGTTAAAATTGCGTACCTACCGTTGAATAAAAGGTTCCGTGACAACTCAGAATCGACTCAACTCAACACCTCTTTGAAAAGTAATTAAAAACAATGAAAATAGTCCATAACCTAACATAATGTAACCTATTTAACCATTTTTTTCATCACTTTTAACGACTTTTCAAAGGAGGTGTTCAGTTGAGTTAATTCTGAGCTGTCCGGTCACCGAATAAAACGGGTATAATATAACGTGTCAAAATATCTCAATGTCATTAACTTAATCGTTTTTTGATTAACTTCCATAATATCTAAAATGGTTTAAATTTCTTCTCCTGACTATTAATTGTTGGATTAATCTTAGAAAAGTATAATGCGGCCTTGAATCAGTAGCGCTCAGCATAAACACCTCGTATCAATAATCGCTTCTATTTCCATAGAAGCTGTTTTCCGTTCCCCACAAATTATGGGGAATTATACCTTTAGCCAAGTTGATCGGCAGCTGGTGCCAAAGGGTAATTAAACGGAGTTTTCAGCTCGATAAAACCGCTTCAGCCATCCCTCCGAGGTTCAAATCTATTAACTAAACAACGTACGCTGCAACCGGAGTTTCGTTAGCAGTTTTAAACTTTTGACTTATTTGTGTTAGACAGTGGTGGCAATGGCGGCTGGTAACTTTTTTCGGGCTGAAGGGCAAATGGTTGAATAAACGTAATAGAAGCAGAAATTAATTAATGTAAACTCCAAACGCCAAAGGTGCTCTGACGTTTAGAAATAAGAACAGCAGTTATGTCGGGATTTTTTAGGACAAGGCAACCTCGTTTACAGCGTGAACTTTAAAAAATCCTCTGTCAAATGATTAGATAACACGTCAAATTATTTGTTTCCTAATTAATAATAAAGATTTAGTGACTGTCTTAACTCTGGTGAAGTCGTTGTACCTACTAATAAAGCATAATTTGGGAGACGGAAAGGGGTATCACCGCCCCGGGAACCATTTATTGGATAATATAATCAACACCCCTGCCATAGGCCACCTTTCAAAATATAGTTACTTTGATATGAAAGTTTCAATTTTTATGAAACACTTAGGTTTAAGCGAAACTTGTAAAAATATACTAGCAAGGTGTCAAATTTGTAGGTTAGTAGTTCATACGGAGGCTGCTTTATTTCAAACTAGCGCAAATCCGTCAAAATTCTATAATAAATTGTAGGATTTCTGAAGCTGAAAGTATTCATACAATATTTGCTTCAGTTCAATTTCCCGATCGAATTAACACCGTTAGTAAACCCCAAATATCATTATTCAGATTTAGATCTATCAAAACTGTAAAGAAAAGATATTCACATTAACATAAAAAACTCGGATTTAGATGGTAGGTTTGAAAGTATAATATCTAAGGCCTAAGGCATGCACTCCCTTCGACAAAATGACAAAATACTTCGAAATACGTTACAAGTTTTCTATACTCGTATATTTGGTGTATTTTTTCCCTATACTTGAAATATTTAAGCATTCTGCCTACTGACTTCTTCGTATCAATGCACGTCAATCGCCTGACATACATAAAACGAATGCGATTGATGAAGATCGAACACACGAATGATTATCTGAATATCAGAATACACCAAAGATTGCTATCCGCATTATAATGTATGTTATATTGAAATTCGTGATACCCCGACCCGTAAACCTGATATTGACAGCATCCATCACGCTGTGTGGAACACTGGATTTATCTGGATCGGTGGCATTAGTAAATAGGCGGCAGTTTAGCCATCGCAGTGCTGTTTCTCTTTTGTTTCTGGTATTAGGGGTGCACAAACTCTGGGGGTAGGTAGGAACCAAAGCTGTCCCTGTCGTTTCGTTTGTCGGGTCGTGTGATAACATTTTCCAAGCGCTTTCAACGTGAACAGCGCGTATCAAGATGTCTCCCGCAGACACGTGGAAAGCTCTCCTCACACATGATGAAATAACTCTGCAAGAATAATTTAAAGATATTCTTCGTTAGCCACCATATTTATTTCAACTATCTGCTAGGTTTCAAGACAAAAATTAAACTAACAACCAATACATAAATAAATATTTAATACAAGTTGTTAGTAAGTGTTGGAGGGAGGGTAAATAGCAATAGGATGTGAATATAACGAAGACACGAAACGGTGCGCAGACGAAACAGAGCAGTTTTCTGAGAAAATGTGTTATATTTAGGTGATTTTTGGGTTTATTAGTAATCGAATAAACATAATAATTCCCTTTCACGCAAGGACAGGCAGATGATATTGATGGAACCTCGAACGCCTGTGTACTGACGTACATTCTTCGATTCACCTCTAATAATCACAATGTTTTGATGATCTGTTCAGCGCCATTTTTGCGAAAAATTTCCTCTGGGGCGCCGTTCAAATTTGTTATTTTTCCGAGCCTCCATCCTACTACCAACTATAGACAACCTATCTTTCCAAATTATTTATGTATATATTATTTATTTATTTTATTTTACGCCCCTTTCCAAATTATTTACTTATATATTATTATTTATTTATTTATTTTATTTTACGCTCAGAGGGCTTTTACATAAATAAATAAAGGCAGTATATCTACAAAATAGTCGTACTTTTAAGTACACGTTTATCCTAATTAATGAAGTAACCATAGTTACCACGTCGATTATTTTGATTAAATACAAAGCGTGTACAAATGGTTTAACTTTCATATAAATTTATAAAAATCTAAACGTGGCTTACTTAACTTTATCGTTTGGTGTATCGTTCTAACATTGTCTACTCTTTCTTTCGTAATTCGGTTGTTATTATATAAATAACTAGCAGACCCGGCCACACGTTGCTGTACCTAACCTTTATAAAATCCACACCACCCACTTGCCAGCTGCCCACTGCCCGCTACCCGCTGCCCGCTGCCTGCTGCCTGAATTGAATATTTTTGAATATTTTGAATATTTGAATTTCTCGGCTTTTCTCTACTATAATAAGCATGTATTATACATATAAACATTCCTCTTGAATCACTCTATCTATTGGTAAAAACCGCATGAAAATCCGTTCCGTAGTTTAAAAGATCTATGCGCACATACATTTTGAGTGACTTCATTTTATATTATGTAATAATGATAATGATGATGATAGTAAACACATTTGACAATGAAAACGCGTCTCTACGAGTAAAATATATAATTTGGAAGAATGGAATGGAACAGTCTATCGTTGAATTAAAACCACAAAATTTAACAACAAAAAAATCATAGTGTGCAATTCTCACGCGGTAGAAGTGAAACCTTCAGATAACTAAAGTAGACAAGAGTGGGGATACTACGAAGCACCTTTTTTATCAATGTGAATGTTGAATTTTTCCATACTTTTGTCGAATTCCAGTCCACCTTTTCATATACATTTGGCCATATTATTAGTATTTGTTTCTTATTCTTCGGAGTTACTAGATGTCGCTTTCTTTTGTATTTTCTTTGCCTGTTAATTTGAGTGGTTTGAAGATTGGATATTGATTTTACAAAAATTTTTTTTTTTTTTGGATTTAGTAGGACTCGATCCTTGGTACGTTCGTCAGGAGCTTTATACCACTCGCCTATAAATGTATGTGTTTGTCTATTTTTAGTGTCGCTCGCTTCCGTTTCATCGAGTTTCAAATCACAACGGTGCTAAAGAAGTTTTCACTTAAAAAGAGCCTGTTGGGTTATATACTGAAGCTGCGTCCCATAGATTCTACAATCCGAAGCTTCACTGAGGAGCAAGTATATGGCTAATATAAAGCGAGACATACGTGCTGCGAACACTCGCCCCAGTACTGGCGGCTGGTGGCTGGTGGAGAGGGTGGTTACGGTAAGGGTAGAGGGTTCGGTGTGAAACTTTGTAATAGTTTTGTAATTTCAGCGTTCATGGTATTGTTGGGATTATCAGGTGCGGTTTAATGAAGTTTATCCGACATTAGATTATCATATTATATTCGAAACATCTCTGCCGACGTGTTGGACCTTTTTTCTTCCTTTTGAACCCTTGTTTGATATTTGATAAGGTGTACGTTGTTACCTCATGCGATAAACGAAATAGTAGGTATCCATTGACATCTCTATGTGGATTGTGGGTATCTATGTAAATATTATTTTTAGAATAACTTTTTGAGTAAAACCTCAAATTGTAATAATTAATCCCTGATGATAATATTAGCTACTTATGTTCGCGAAGAATCTTGCGATTATGCATGAAGATAATGTTGGTAGTTCTTAGTCAAATTATGATGCAGTTATCTAATTATAAGCGAATGGAATATAGTCGAATTAGCTCATCGATTAGAGCGGAGCCCCTGCAAGGCCAAGGTTCAGGATTCGATTCCTATGTCCGATTCCTATTATGTGACAGTACTTGTTTCTGATTGAGATATACTTTTTTAAAATCTTACTTGAATAACACGATATTTGTAGGGTTTTTACTGCGAGAAACTATCATAACAGAGTGGTGGGCGGTATGTACTATCGGACCTATCGGTGTAGCTCTGGTTAAATATCACCAGAATCAAAATTTGCCTGAAATGGCATTTGGTAATGCAAAATCGTGTGTTTTTGGTTTGAAAATTAGATCGCTTAGAAATGTTTTAGGTTCTTTAATTAAATACTTCGACTAGAACACATATTTATTTGCCTTTGAAATAATCAAGTATTTTTAATTGAGTTTTTTATAAGCCCAGAAGTACCAAAAAAAAAAAAAAAAACTGCTTTAAAGTTAAAAATATCCTACTTAAGAACCACTTTTCGGTTATAGTTTTATTGTATAATGTGGAAAATTTAATTCTTTAGAAAATGAACCTAAAATATCTTAATATTTGACCCTGAACTTCTCAAAATAAAATAAAACACGCCTTTTGGCGATGTTTTTGAAGTACTTCTTTAGCACCGCTATGATTTGAAACTCTATGAAACGAAAAATAGCGACACTAAAAAGAGACAAACACATACATCTATAGGATTTAGCTTGCGAGAGAATGAGATAGTATAATTGATCTCCTCTTTGTGCGGTGCTTCGTAGCCTCCCCACTCTTGTCTACTTAAGTTTTCTGAAGGTTTTACTTCTACCGCGTGTGAATTGCGCACTCTGTTTTTTTTTAATAAATCAAAACAGGTGGTTGGTGTTAAACGGGAATTTAAACCTTATAATAATCTACATAAGGACTGTAATTGTTAGCGGCCTGGTCCCGAATTATCGCCTTGAGGTTTTTTTTTATAAATCAATAAATTTCTTTTTGCTGTTTATGGGTCATTTATCCATGTCTCATTTTTTGCACCTTGATACTGATTTGACACTGGCATTGTATACACGTAGTTTCGTATTATCAATTTAACTCCTCTCTTGAAATTTTAATACAACACCAATGACGCATTTAATTAATTATTTTAATAACCCGCTCCATTTGTATGAACAATATTATGTTTACCGTAGGTGCATGGCAGTTCCTTTCCGTTTCATACTCACGACTTGGTAGGTTATTTTATTATTGCTTATTTTTCATCGATATATTAACTATAGATAAGCCCTCCCCATACCCAAATCCAATCTCAAAGTGACACCACTTTTACGGGAAATTTCATGATACATTTACCGAATTCCGGTGCATCTCTTGCGAGACGAAGTTGTTTTACTAGGAAGAAATTAAACATTTTTTATCAAATGTTACTTTTCTCGATACGCTGCCTCGAATTCATACGTTATGTGCATATTTTTTTAGATATTCATATAACTGATTAAATTGTTAATAATAAAGTCCGCGATAGCCCATACCTAAAATATTTCTAACTGCCTGAAATTTGTGTTTTAAAAATGATCTTCACAAAGCTAGTAATTCCTTTACCGCGAACTTGCTGGAAAACAAATTAGCTACACGCAGACCAACTAAAGGTACAAACCAAAGCTTCTAGCGATCTTTTGACTGTGAGATAATGGACTTTCCTTTTGATAAATGTTTTCGTAAACCAATATTTTTGGTTCCGGTGTCATTTTTAAGACCTACACGCCCTGTCTAGATATGCTTGGTCGAAGTTATTTTTGTATCAGGGCAGCATCACCTGTTGGGATAAGGACAGCAATAAATCCCCTGCGGGTCCAGACAACAGATGTTCTCTCCATTAGAATGGGTACCTTTTTCTTCGCCGTGTCTGCCCACTCGACCCTTTTTACTGTTATAGAGACTTTAGGGCCTGAGTTATTGTTACAATCTTCGAATATTGAATATTCGATATTTTTCAATCAAATTGGACCTGCAGAGCAGATGAACTGAGATAGGAGTGCCAGGCAATGACGTTATATAAATAGACTCGCCATAGTCTTACATGCTCGCAAAATAATGTGGCAAGTAAGCAACACTCTTTTGTTTTCAGCGGTTTTCAGTAATTTCTTAATTCAAAATATTAAAAAGTTATGCTACATTCACAATGAAGCCAAACTTTCAACTCAAACTTCCAACGCATGAACTACCCTTCTACGCAATCCGAAAGTTTGAAGTTGGAAGTTGACCTCAGTGTGACCGTACCATAAGACAATTAAAGAATGTGTGTTTTTTCTCAAATGACGTACAAAATTGTCGGACGGGGAACATGAAAATTCATTGTATTGCTTATAATAATCGATAATAATAAGTAATTTGTGTGTACATATAAATTAAATGTTATTTCTTCACTTTTACTAATGTTTGCCGTGTAATGGAAACATTTTCTCATAATACAGGAGGGCATTTTGGCGCTTTTTAAATGCAATTTTCCTACTGGTAAGACATGACCTTACTTGACGAGTGACAGTTTAGTACTAAAGTACTAGAAATCGAGAACAGTACAATTTTTTTTTTTTTTTTTTTTTTAAATTTTTTTTTTATAAATTTTTTATTAGTTACAGATATTTCTTTTTTTTTGGCTACCACACTGGGCTCATGCCCGTGTTATGGTAGTCATATATTTAATATTTATTTAAATTAATACAAATACTATTTAATTAAAACAGATGATTAAATATATTAAATAAAAATTATGAAATATTTAAAAGTAAGTGAAAAATAAAGAGAAAAAAGATCATATTTTAAAGAATTAATTGTCTTACGTTTGGCTTCCCATTTTGAGATTTCTACCCCGCGTCTAAAGTATGTAACGTCTTTGGTGCCAGGAGGATATACATCGCTAAGATGGATGACAGAAGAAGTCGGCGACGCCCGAGTATTAAATCAGGTTAATTAAATAATTAGTCGGATTATATCAAGAGCCAGAAGTATTGCATGTATGTATAAGGCGTCTGGAGCGTTTGCCTAGACAGAGTTGTGTTGCTGTCCATCCTTTCAGCGTACCCCTCCGGAGAAACGACATGCTGCCTTTCTGTTAGTATAATTATATTTTATTTTTAAAGTTCTTGTTTTGTCCTGTGTTTATAGCACCGTTACTGTCTATTATTATTATTATTATTGTCCTGAGTGTGCTATAACAGTCCTGTCTTTGTTAATTTTGTTCTCTTTTCATTGTTTGGAAATACTGTATATTATTTTCTCAATATTATAAGGAGCACTGTAGGATTATTTTTAAATTTATTATAGCTAAGCGCACTTGAAGTGAAATATCACAAAACTGCGCTATATAAATATAACGTTATTATTATTATGCTGGTTAGTTAATTATTTCAATTAAAGTAGAGTGGATTATATCTACACAAAACAAACAAATCCATGATAATTATTAAGTAACTTAATGTCATCAATTTGATACGCGTAGATAGTAGATATATTCCCACCGAAAAACCGGCAGTCATGTTTTTTAAAACCATTTTATTGATTTAACATTCCACCAATTGAAAAGCACTATAGGTTTTTCCTTTTGTAATATTTCATGCTTTATATTGATAATGACAGCGAACATTCTATTATTAATAATCTTACTACCCAAATAACTATTTTTTGATAATTAAAAACAGTGGCGGCATGAGACTTTGTTGAAGATTATCGAAATTTAAAACGTAAATATTATTGTTATCACGATTGTCCTCGCTTCTTATTGTAAAAACTGTTTTTACAATTTTCGGCAATTAACTTAACAATTAACATCATAAAGTATAAAGTGTAGGCAAAGATTATGAACAAATCTAAACGTCTCTCACTTAATCCTGCTTTTTTTAACATTAGCTCCACACAGGAGGCACCGAGGAAAACAATTTCCCTAGGGGCCTATGTCATCTTTGAGGATGCTGTATGTAGGGTTTTTAAGGGAAAGGAAGGAGAAGAAGATAAGGAAAGGAAAAAGGTATGAGGGGTGGGTAGGAATCTGGGAGTCAGTGTGGCCAGGAGTGACGGACGTATGAATCTATTCCTCACACTGCGGTGCAAGGCGAGTCCGGCTGGAGAGGTCAAAAGGCCTCCCTCAATCAGTCTCCTTCGATCCAGCCCACCACGCAGTGGTTGGGCAAACGCTTATTACGCTTTCATCAGTATTGAATTCTTCGGTCTTGAGTCTTGACCTCCACATTTATAATTATAACGGGCTTTACACACATTTTTCTAAATCAGACTTAGCGACCTTTCTCTTGTTTTCGAAGGCATGTGTGCAAGATTTCATCAATATCGGAATAAAACCGTAGATTTTCATAAACATCAGACAAATGCCGCCCGTCCGGTATCCGCCCACCCCCTGTTCGACACAGACAATTTTTTTTATATATCTGAATAGATTTTGCTTACAAATATTACAAAAAAAATAATAACTTAGAGCAGTGGAAGTTTAAGCTCCAATAATCCAATCGAACAGAAACCACGATCCTACATCGCATTAAACTTTTTATCGGTTGAAGTCCTCAGTTACCGCTTCTCGTCTTGTTTTGAAAGCCTCATTCATTTACCTCGTTAAAACATAATAGACGCCCTCAATATTAATAATCCGTCAATTGATTTACAGAAAACATATGGCGTTAAAAGCCCTCTTAATAGCTTTCATGTTTTTCAAAACCCTCAAAAGACAAAAAGTTCCACTGAAAGGGCCCCTATAAGTGCGGTTCAGTACCTGCTTTAAGCACTTCATAGTTTGATGAATTTTATGAAATTTAATACCTCGAAATAGTTTAACAATTTTCGTTTTCAAAAGTTCACGATTATTTTTTAAAACCCAGAAATTTTTAAGAGCGTAATGTAGCTCAATTAAATCGCAAAAAAAGTTTTAATAGAGGTTTTTATAATCCGTGCTAGGTATTCTGGTTCGGATTTTCAACTTTTAAGTCGCAAGTCATTTTTATGATGAATATTGAAACAGAAATGGTTTTTAAAGTGAACCAGTTAGGTGGTTTTAAGCGAAACTTTCATACTTAAAATGAATATTATATTTATCAACATTAATTTATGTAGAAACTATCCGTTATTTATAATCATGCACCATAAAAATAGAAACCGTAAATTATGTACTAATGTATTATTTATATTTTAAGTACAAATCTTTTATTTTCCATCAATAAGAACATAACTAAGACACATAAGTAAAATTTTAAGTTACCCCCAAAACAAAAATAGCTGATGACCTTGAAACGCCTGAACAGCTTTTCAAGAATTGTAGCTAAGAACCATATCGATCACGTCAGCTTTCAAACAAACAAAAAACCGCATCATAATCGGTCCATTCGTTTAGGAGTCACACGAACATACAGACTAATAAGTTTTTTGTGCATTGAATAAGTAATTAATTAGCAGGTGATATTATCATGTAGTTTATTAATATTATATAGAATAATGATAACAATTTGGGAAGCGAGTACGAGTACCTCCGCCCCGGGAACCACTAACCAATAACCAACGCCTCTGCCATAAGTCGCCCCAAGTGGTTCGCTACGTAGGAATACCCGGGTTCACGGGGTGAGATTTGTCCAAGTCTCGGTGGCGGATGCGTCCGCCCACCTGCTACGTGCAGGGCCGGATCGAGAGAGACTGGTTATGAGAGGTCTTTTGACCTCTCCAGCCGGACTATCTTGACTCATCGCCTTGCTGTTGGAGGGATGGATTTATACGTCCGTCATTTCTGGACTCACTGACATCCAGATTCCTACCCATCCCTCATACCCCTTTCCTTAATAGAGCTTCCTCTACTTCCTTTCCTGAAAAAGACCCTCCACACAGCAGCCCCTAAGATAACAAAGGCCCTGATGGAGATTATTTTCCTCCTCCTCCTCTTTCTTCCTGTGTGGAGCTAAAAAAATATCCACTAGTAGTTTGTAACGGTAGACTTTGCGCGATGTTGAATACTCCGGCTTGACACCTCTTCGCTCATGCACTTTGGCGGAATAAAATGGCACTATCAACCACGGCTACCATCTTGACAGGATTAACTGGGCACGGAACACACAAACCAATTTACAGACAGCTTTCAAGTGGTCGAGTCAAAACTCGGCTACGTTGATAATTATCGTTAATTTAATTTTTGATTTTAATCTAGGAGGAGTTTTTGAGTCACTGTTATCGTATAAGTACGGTTCTTATGTAGGTATTACGATCTTTTCTTATTTAATTCGTGTTCATATTTTTACCCGTATTTAAACAATTATAATGCATATTAGAAAAATGGCCCGGCAAAAATTAACCAAGTATTTCGGCGGTGTCCTTTATTTTTGGTTGTTCTTCACCGTACGTATGTATGTATGTACCGGAGAAACCGCAAAGAACTGTCTCTCTATTTTTTTAACCAATTAAGCTTTCTTGAGGTGATTTTCTCACAAAAGCGGCGCTATAAAAATCATCCAATAAATTATATAATTATTATTATTATTCTCACATTCTTCTGCTCAACTAATAATAATATCAATTAAGTTTTGATTGTAATATTGGACGGTTAGGCTGACATGGTATTTTATTGAACTTGAATCTTTTCATCACATCTGAGTTGCCTCTAGCTAAATCACCGGTCTATCAGTGATCTTTACTTTCTGATCCTGACCCTTGCTGACCCCTGGCCGGATATCGGTTACCGCGTTATGTTACATCTGTACATACTTGTTATAGCCCATCCAGACTCTCGGCGAGAAGCCCCGAGAACACCCGAGAAGCGAGAATGTGATGTGTTTCTCGCATTCTCTTTCTCGTGCTCGGCTGTTCTCGGATGGCTGTCGGTAAATTTGGCCGCTTCAAAGGATTTCTCGGGCGAGAAGCGAGAAGGGTCTACACTCACGTTTTGTCTCAGTGTTGTTTAGTGAGCGGTTGAGAGTAGACGTGCGATATATTTTTGTTTTTGTATCGAAAATTTTGTTTACTTTAAAATGTGGAACAATCAACAAGAGTTGGAATTTATAGAGTATTTCCAAAATGAACCGGTGTTATGGGACGCAAAACATCGGAATTATAAAGACAAAAGCTTGAACCACGATGCGTGGAACAGACTAGTAAACTTTTTAAATTCTCCGCTTGGCTCAGCAACTAGTTCATCCAACTGCTTTAGCATACTGAAACTAAAGAATACAGTTTATATATAAGAATACATGATTATAATAATAACGAAAGAATATTAAATAAAAAAAATTACCAACCCTGTTCTGTTTCGATGAATTTGCGTTACCCACCATCGTCTGGCTTTTCTATTTTTTTTAACTTTATTTTTAGTTACAACAAAATAATAATATGCCATGGCGCACAGAGCCAAACTTGCTGCATTTTTAATATCGTCTGTAATGTCGTCCATACCGGATGGGAAACAGATCACGAGTGAGAAAAATGAGAGTGTGGATAAGGGCTTGTTCTCGCGAGAAGTCTCGGCGAGAATGAGAGTGTGGATAAGTGCTTGTTCTCGCGAGAATTTCTCGCCGAGACTTCTCGCCGTGAGTCTGGAATCGCCTTGACATTCGTTACCACTTGAAAGTAATAGGGATGGCAAATCAAAAACTATAATAACTCTTTGAAAATATTTTTAAAGAAAATCTTAGATATTTCTGAACCTTCACATACTTTTTATTAAAAAACACTCAGAGTCAGTTTTTTCACAGAATTTTAAACAATTCATCGATTTTCGAATTTTTTTTTCCAAGTTCTATTTTTTATTAGAATTCTGTTAATCAACTGGCTCATAATGATATCACAATAGAGGTTGAATAGAACTTCACAGAATTTGAACGTTATATTTGAAATTTGATGAATTGTTCAAATTCTCTAAAACAACTGGACCTAAGAAATGTTAAGTATTTTACTCACGTAACAAAGCTGGTAAGCCTCAAAAAATCTTGTTATGAACTTTGAATAAAAGTTTTTCAAATAATCTTCATAAATTATTTTCGTAACTTTTAATATCATCGACTTCACTAAAATCACGTCTTTGAGTAAGAGAGATAGAGAGCATTGTAGAAATACATTATGTATTTGTTTGCTCTTAAGGCGATTTTTCACAAAAACGGCGCTTTACAAATCATCCAAATTATTATTATTATTATTAAAAGAAAAACTTCTTTCGTCGTTCTAATACATCCAAGGACCGGTTATTTTACAGAATTTTAACAATTCATCAATTTTCAAAATTAATATTCATATTCTATTCAAGTTATGTTACTATCCATGAACTGTGAAACAAACGCAAAATGATGAAATAATAACAGAAAATTAATATGACTTACACAGAACTTGAATTTTAATTTAAAATTTTATTAACTGTTCAAATTTTGTGAAACAACCTGTCCTTAAAACTTTTAAAAATAAACAAAGGTATTTGTTGCTATAGTTAAAAAGCTATATATATCTGTGTAAAGCGCACCGGAGAAGAATTTTGGTTTTAAGGACAGGTTGTTTCACAAAATTTGAACAGTTAATAAAATTTTAAATTAAAATTCAAGTTCTGTGTAAGTCATATTAATGTTCTGTTATTATTTCATCATTAATATCTTTAATAATAATAAGTTAAATGTTTTAGTAAAATGTAATTTTTTATTTTTTTTATATAATTAATAATATTATTATTCAATGTATAAAAACATTTTATTATAAACAAGTTCTGCTTCTGCTTCGTAATTATTATTATGCGTTACAGCTGTTTCGCCCTCTGAAGGCATTATCAAACTTTGGTTGTTACCACCTACAGACGATGTATTTATGTCATTTCTAGACAGCTACTTATGATGAAAAAATGAATAGCTTTTTATTTTTTTTACCCGTGCCCCTAAACTTCTAAGTAAAATAACTGAAATATTAATGGTTAAGTTTCCCAATTACTGGATTGTTTAAATTTGACTGAAGGTCGTTAATTATTCTATAAAATAAACCCGTGATGATTCATCAGGATTTACCTTATAATACAATTGATATTTGAAGTTTGAAATGATATTACGCTCTTGAAGAAACCCACGATGACTCATATATTTACTTCATGGCACTGTTAGGTATTTGGACTAGGTTTGAATATATCTAAAAGTGGCGAGCGGATTATATCTTATTAGCGGATGTTTGTTCAGCCGTAACGCATAATAATAATTACGAAGCAGAGGCAGAACTTGTTTATAATAAACTGTTTTTATACATTGAATAATAATATTATTAAATATATAAAATAAATAAAAAATTAAAATGGAGTTCTACAAAATAAACTTAATAACAATAAATAAATTGAAATGTAAATATCAAATGCACTTACAGCAGTTAGCCCTGGTGGTAGCCCTGAAGCGCAGAGCGACTAACGAACCTGCTAGAAGCTACAAGTATATCAAATTGCGCTGATAAGCAAATTCCAGACGCTCAGCGATTAGTGCCGACCTTCGAGAAGCCTGGAGATTCTTCCCGAATTGATAATGCACCGTGCGTGAGCCTATATAAATGATGAACCGGCGGACACCAGTCAGTCAATACGGCGCGGCATTCTCCTACCTTTCAAGAAACACAGAACTCAGTGCTACGTTCCACATTTGTTAATAATATACTTTGTAACTTTCGTTAATAAATTATTCAGTGATTTAAACGAAATACTTTAATTCATCTCTACACACATACCCAAATTGGTTACCCCGACGTGATACACATTGGTGACCCCGACGTGATACACATTTCTTATAAATATTTTTTTTATAATTTGTGATCTTTTTAAAGAATTAATATTAGATCTGAAAAAGAAGCGGTATGCCCAAACTAGTTTCCTTTTAAACCCTAGTTTTAAACCCCATGTTCAATGCATAATGCTTTTATTTCATATATTTTTTGGCTAATTTACACAGTGAGCTTTCATGAAAAATCATCAAAAGAGATTTGTAAATATTTAAAATATGATAAACCTGTAACTGCCAGTGCTACTTTAAAATACCTCTTTATAATTCTGAATTTATTACAGCGAAGCCTAGTATTTAATTAATTCTTTGTTTTTCATTAAATTCGTTTACCTTTGCTAACATCTTCCAATTCAATTCCCGTTCTTTTTTATTTGATTCATTAAAAATGTCCCAAATGGCACAATTATGATTAAATGTTATGTTCATCTCGGGATTTGGGATCTTTCTGGAAATTCTATCTTACAGAGAAAATCATTTTGTTTCCTTAAAGGCTGGTGACTTTTCCATGCTAATGAGGGCAAATATAAAAAAATATGTCTCTATTTATATTGTGGTACCAAGTGATTAAATAAATATTTAACAATTATTATAAGTAATAATTATTAGCCTGAAACACTCATCTACATTAAAAAAATCTCCCGAAAAAAGATACATGCCGCCGACGGAACTCGAACCCGCGTCCTTCTGATTTCCGGTCAATTGCTCTGTCCATTGAGCTACGTCGGCTTATCGCCTGCCCGCCAAATAATTCAATATATACTAGTGTTTTATTCAACAATAACTGCTTATTACATTATTCCACCTGCAAACAAGCAACTTTATTTTATACAAGAAATGCATTGTAAGTACTAAATCTCCCACTAGGTTGCGTCGAGACAAATTATGTCTACGTTTTTTGGTGAAATACTTTAACTCGTCAAATATGAATTATTATTTTTCATTGATAAACTAATGTTTACGACAAGATTTTTATGCGTAGCACAAAGGGTAAAAATTATTATAAGTAATAATTATTATCCTGAAACACTCATCTACATTGAAAAAATCTCCCGAGAAAAGATAGATGTCGCCGATGGAACTCGAACCCTCGTCCTTCTGATTTCCGGTCAACTGCTCTACGCGGGTTCGAGTCCCGTCGGCGGCATGTATCTTTTCCCGTTTATTTAATTATTTATGTTTCTACCGTTCAATATTTCGTATCAAGATTTTCCAGAATCTCGTGCAGCCCTCCATTACTGAAAAAACTATATTTGAGAAAAAATACTTAAAATTATTATTTTTTCCAATACACCGTAAACTTTTGATTTTTTTTATTTTTTGTCTGGTATTTAGGTTCTCTTCGGATTCTCATGATTTGACCTAGCAATTTCAATTCAAATTTTAACTGAAAATTTGAAAAAAAAACACAGTGTATAATATTTCACATTATGGACATTTCAAAACTGAAACTAGAAGTACCAGTCACAAACAGTTACACAGTGTTTAAACAGTGTACAGTTTTCATAATGTCAGAACTTAGAATTCGAGTTTTTTGCTGCTCATGGATATCACACGTAAAGATTTTCTGCTTAACCACTCATATGTAATGACGTGTGAGGCGTACCTATATTATTATTAAGAACTAAATTTAATTCTAATGAAATTTTTCCTTATTTGTTAACCACTACGAACAAAAAAAGTTGTTATGCATAAAATAATTTGATGTTGAACGGTTATTATTTATGACCTAAGCAATTCCATTAAATAATAAAACATATTTACAATTTTATTTAAAGATAGCGCAGATTTGTGAAAAATCACCGGATAGTCTGATTTCTTGATTCTTGACAAAACAGATACAATTTTCGAAACAGTAAAATATTAAACTATACTCGTTACTCGCTTGTCCGAATTCTTCACACAACTGATTTTGAAAATGATGCTTTAATTCAAAACAAAATTGTGAACTAGATTTCACACAGGACTTAGTAACGCACATCACAGATAACCGATACTTGTATGTTTGTTAAATTCAAAAAAATAATAATTATTTGTAATTTTTTAAATATTTTGGCACCCCTGATCCGGAGGTTTTATTCCCTGTAGGTTAGGGTCAGTACAGAACAGGACGGCCAACACCCGCTGTAGATAAAGGATAAAGTTAGTACTAGGTACTCCACCGAACAAGGCAAATAAAGGAAGGCGAACACGGGATTACACTACCGCGAACTTTTCCTCTTAGACTCAAGTCGTACAGTTTCTTTGAAACGGGTTTAGTCTCGTAAAATCTTATATCGCCTCCTTTGGTTGGTGATTTAATTTTTATAAAATATCAGTTGAGTGGGTACCACTATCTACTTAAGTCGGGTAGGTGCTTTGTGCACACTTTCAGAAAATATACCGCTAAATTGTATAATAATAATTTGTATTACATTTTATGTATAATAAATATACTATTAATGTGTGAGTTGGAAATGCGTCGTGAGTTAATTTCCTTGCCTGGCTGTCCTGCACGTCACAAGCAACATCCCCGTTTAGTGGTGGCAGTAAGATATGTTCGAATTGTTCACATTATTCGTAACCCCGGAATAGTAGTATGTAACCCGTAGTCTTTGTTATTTTTTTGTATTTATTGTTCTATAGTGTTTGGTATGGAGCTGGGTCGATCGATCATTGTACAAGACCCGGGTCACTCACGACCCACTGGCGAAGTGATCGGGTCGAAAGTACCCGCTCTTTGATCGGGTACTTTTACATGTAGAAAAAATTTCGTTTCATTAAAACAAAACAAAAAACTTATATTTATTTCAACCACTGGAGCAATCACACGAAATAAATAAATTTGCCTCGATTGCTCGAGATTTTCAGAAGATCGTTTTTAAAATTTTTCACCAACATTAAAAAAAATCATACCTTCGAATATTAACATGGAGACATAAAACATCTATGGTCGTAAGGGGAGTGGGAACCCTCCCAATACCATGCGAGCAAAGCCGCGGGAAAAAGCTACTTTAAAATAATTCTAAGTGATCTAATGTTTTAACAAACTCATGATTTTGCATTGCTTAGTAGTCCTTCACCTTAACACGAATTATTACGCTAAAAGCATAATTATGTTAAAAAATAAATCTTTCTTTATATCAGGTTATGTCTCATCATTAGTTTATCGTCAGTCGAATTCTGCCACTATAAAGCTCGATTTATCTCCCTGAATAATGACAAAGATACATCAAAGAATTTGCAAAGTTCCTTCTGAAAGCTTTGGAAGGAAAGTTACGGAAGCATTCTTGGCTTTACCCAGAGGGGCCATAAATCGACTACGTGCAAATTCATGCATTTCAGATTATACGTTTAACTTTGGTTTCCTATTACGAACACTGCAATATTCATTATCCGTGGATTTAAATATCTTTGATTGCCTATTGTGCGCCGTATTATTTCTGCAGCGGAAAGCGTTCACTTTTAATCGGATTTGAATTCAAACTTCTTTTGAAATGGTGAATAACAAATCTGCCAACGACCTACGGTGAAACGTTATTGTACTAAAAATAAACATATTTTCTCCAAAATTGATACATAGCTTTACTAGATAAAAGAACAGTCCTTCGAAATCAATTTATATTTTTTTGTGGAAAAAAGTCAATTCGTCTAAAATTTGGTTTAAAAATGACATATTTCCGGTTTTGTATGGTTATTCCCTCTTAATGAACGTTTAATTCGCAATAATAAATACTGAGGTCAATAATCCAAATAAAAACTATCCTATTTTTTTTATATGAGCTCCACACAGGAGCACATAGCTCCACTGTGTCATCTTTTGATGTGGAGAGTTTTTTTAGGAAGAAGAAGAGGAGAGTTCTGGGAAGGAAAAGGGTTTAAGGGGTGGGTAGGATCTGGGGTTCAGTGTGTCCTGGTCATCCGCCTCCAAGACCTAGACAAACCTCACCCCATGAACCCGGGCACCCCTCCTAAATCACCAAACGTAGCGAACCTCTTGGGGTAACCTATGGCAGAGGTGTTGGTTATCCAATAAAGGTTTCCGGGGCGGCGGTACCCATACCCGCCTCCCAAATTGAAATTACTCCTATACCAAATTACACACAGTAAGGGGGCTCACGTTACTTGAAAAGAATATACGAAGTGACCCAAATTTATCTCACCAAAGGGGGGGGGGGGGGGTCTAGAATGGAAGAAAACTCCTCACGTAATTAATGTATGCCCCCTATGTCACATTATTTTCGGAGTTTATTTATTTATTTATTAATTTACGGACAATAGTCCATTCAAAACATAATAATAACACGAATAAAAAAAAAAACAGAAATGACAGTGAAGGGAGAGCACACATACATTAATAGCAATGACAATATAAAATGTAAAAAGCACATATAGAAGACACTGCAAGTCAAAGCATTTAAATATTGCGTATCGACTGCCGAAAGTAATTTAGTTTTACAACAAAAAAATCAATGCTTTGACTTGCGTTGACAAGTCTCGACATTCTGGATAAGGGAGAATGGTATCCATAATTAGTAGAATGTTGATTGAGGAACAGCAATTCATTATTTGGGAGTCTACGGGAAGGGATGTTGAACTGGATGAGTTGTAAGAATGCAGGTGTATCAGTAATACTGTTTATAGTTTTAAATATACAAATTAGATCAGAGTCTTTTCTACGTTTTTCTAAAGAAGAAATGTTTAAAATGTGTTCGATTTCAAGACCCAACCTCCAAGCAATTCCTCTTAGGAAACGATGTTGTACGGATTCTATGTGACAAATGTGGACAGCATAGAAAGGAGACCAAATGACACTAGCTTATTCAAGGTGAGAGTGAACCAGCGAACAGTAAAGAGTTTTAAGTGTACTTATATGTTTGAAGTCAGAGTCAGAGGTAATTCTATGAATGAAGCCGAGTACTTTAAGTGATTTATTTACGATATTATTAATGTGATCACGGAAAGAAAGTTTGCAGTCTAGAGTGACCCCAAGGTCCTTGATAGATGTGACAGTAGATAGACAAACACTATTTAGTTTACAATCAAACTGAATAGGTTTTTTGGTTCTACAGAATGACAAAATTTTGCATTTATCAATATTAAGTTCAAACATTATCATTTATAGTTAATTTATCCCGAACAAACTTTCTGACGCGCTGTATATAAAAATATTCTCATATTCACTTTTGCTTTAAATAACATTAAGCGAAAACTCGGTTAAAGAATTATTTTTTTCTAGAATTTAGTCTCCTAAGTAACTAAGTATCTCGCTGAGGAAAAGTTTTACCATAAGTGATTTATCGCTTGCAGACTCCGTGCTTCGTTTACTTCGGCTTCGTTCACTTTCGCGAGTGTGTGACAACGGCTGTACGGTGTAGCTATTACCTACTGACTGTTGTGTTCCTGTTTCAAGTTTGCAGTTCCCCTCCCCCTCCCACTTTGTTGCACAGCTGTTCGGAATGCACCCACTTTGCAAACTGTCAAAATATCAAATCAACTTTGTCTCGCTTTTGTTGTCAAACTTCCCTTTAAATGAAACTACTTTTAAAGTTAGAACACAACTTCCTCTCCGTTTTTAAGTTGTCTTCTTGAAAAATTCTTGAAATTTTATATAGATTTCTCAGTAAAGTTTATCAACCAGATTTCGCTCAGGTTTATATGCGATAGTGGTTTCGATTCCATCGAAATATTGAGGGTCAGAAGGTTTCCGATGCGCGAGCAGGCCACGTACAGCTGTCCGTGTGAGAAGCATGGATTTTAAAAATTTACCCCCTGCTATTCCCTACTGCTACTATGTCTCCTTTGGAATCCCTCCCTCTGCCCCTCTCTTGTCCCCCACCGCTCCGTCACCTCTCCCATGCGTGTCCTTTCTCATGCGTCCCCGCGTCCCCTTCCATGTTCAGATACTCTCAGTATTGCCTTGGTGTAAACCACCGTTGCTTGAAATGGCTTTAGCTGTGTTCGGTAACTGGATATGAACAGCCAAGTACTTCCTCGCCTTCTTCTTTCCCATCACCTTCCGCTCCCCACTACATTCAGCCTCACAACATACCCCGGTTGGGGTTGCCATAGTCTCACTGGCTCCAGGCGGTTGGAAGTAGTTGGGACTCTTGTGCGGTATTCACATAAAAATAAAAATGAAGTATCGGGACTTTTATTTAGTTTTATTTGGTTGTTGATTATTTTGCGTTTCATGTATTTGGCTTTCCCTAACTCTAATGTTCTAGGTTATCCAATCTGATACCTATCACGTTTTTATGCAATAAGACGACATCTGTGTTTTTATTACACTTATGGTCTGTTTCAATGAGATAATTCGCAACAGCAGTGTGAACACATAATATATTAAATAAATGAAACAATGTTACTTTGTTTCGACCACTTGTATATTTGTTTGAAGCCGACCGGTTTCGGAACGACCGTTCCTTCCTCAGGGCAAACGTATACTGGAAAATACAGGAAGGAACGGTCGTTCCGAAACCTAAAAGAAATAGAGAAGTAACATTGTTTCATTTATCTATAATGGATAACCACAAAGTTATAGCTACATTCAAAAGTACGTAATATATTATTATTTATACCCCTTGGTCGGCAATAAGTATAGGTATAAAAAATAAAAGTGGTGTTTACTTAAGAGCGTTTAACCAGCCAGCGGCCGAAAATCCACATTTCGTCGAAAGTTGTTCTTACGATCATGCAGGGCGGTTACAATTAGAAAGATTAATTATTCTCCGTACCAGCTTTTTAATATTATAACTCAATTACCATTTTATTCATTCCAAATTTGCTTTAATTTATACCTACATCCAAAAATGCTGAAAGGCGTGATGATAAAACTATTAAAATAATGTACGTCTTGTAATTATTTTTTGATTATAAGTATTTATCATTTTTTAATAAATGTCTAAGTTAAATAAGAATGTTAAAAAAATCTGAAATATATTAGTTTGTAAGTGAGCAAATAAATACACAAACTGACCAATTTTCGTCAAGAAACACATGTACGTATATATTTTTTAATGATTTTATTTAAACTAAAATTAAAATTCTAAAACATGCGATACCCAGACATGTATTGATTTATTTTACCGCATGATTATATGATTTGAAATTGGTGTGGTATAATACAATATATCCTATGGTATAACCTTATTATACTAAAAATAAACATTTTTTCTCAAAATTTAAAACATGCGAATGCTAGATAAAAGAACAATCTTTCGAAATCCATTTATAATTTTTTGTGGAAAAGAGTCTATACGTCCAAAATCTGATTTAAAAATGACATATTTCTGGTTTTCTCTGGTAATATCCTCTTAAGTTATTATTTTATTTTTAAATACAATGTCACATAACGAAGTAACTGCTTCATTTGAAAAAAAATATTATTCTTCTGCCGATTCGGGTTTACCCTCTCCGCCCGCAAACCCATCTCCCAATGTTTATTTATTTTTATTTATTTATTTATTGTTTGTTTGTAAATATTACATAATACAATATAATGAACTTAAAATGTCCAAATAGGCAATTGCCCGTTTTAGGATTATGTTAATACATTACTTTAGCACACGACTCGTACATATATATTTTATGTATTAAGAGGTGATGTAAACAAAGTAATTTGGCTTTAAAACATATTATGTCGATTGTTGATATTTTGATACAAATAAAAAAATGCTGCATTGTGTTTTTTTATGAAGGTAGGTACTTTCCTAGTATTTTACTCTTTTTTTAACTAGCATATCAGAATATCTCTTACACGTAACATTGATAGATGTAACCTATTTTCTGTTCACATTATAAATAATTACTAAAAAGCATGAAACTAATTTAAATTGAAAATAATTTTCATCCGATATTTTGCAAAGCTAAAGCCCATTCTTAAAAACGTCCATAAAATCGTGATTTTAATTATGAAGCATTAAAGTTAGTTACGACGTTCCCGTGAGCTTTAGTGTCTACTCGGGCGCACCTGAGAAACTTTAAAAACTTCCCTTTATGCGCGGTTTTATTACATGCAGCGTCATATGAAATTTCACAAACATTCTCATTTGATAAACATTATAATATTACAAGGATCAAAACTTTATCACTTTATTTCTCTGCCGGTAAACACTTAAAAGTTTTCAAGAAATCGATGGAAACGTTTTCGCATAAATACATATATATATATATATATATATATATATACATAACACCGTCTATTTGGCGACCAGCATGGGCAAATATGCATCTAAAGTGGCGACCACCGACATTTGGCGACCGATATACGGTCGCCACTTTATTTTTCGAAATTTTTACACAGTTCATAGTACATGTCGTCACAAGCATTTTGGCAAAAATTGTCCTGGTAGCCAAATTGGGCGTGAAGTGGATGATTTCGAATATTAAAGTTCCGCCATCTGTCGCTACGCAGCTAGGCGCTAGGTGATATACACGGCCATGTATACTACCATTCATCCTACCGACATTTAGGCGACCGGTGTGACATAACATGCCGCCTTTCATTCCTAGCATTTACCCGCCACCGAGGCGTTGGCAAATGTGTTGGGAAACAACGTTGCCGGTTAATTCCAACTCCCGTACAAGAGTTGAGGTGCACGTGGCGGTGGCGTGTTTTGCGACGTTGCCGCCGCGCTTATTTAGCCTCGGTTGCCTCGAATGTTTTGCCTTTTAAAATTTTATCGTGATCAATCGTATTATCGTATACCGAGCATTAACGTACATGTGATTTGGAGTGTAGGTATTTGGCGACCGACCATTTTAGTGTCTTAATTACAATACATTATTGATTACGGTTGACTCAATGAAACGGAACAAAATAATTGCAAGAATAACAGAAATGCAATATCAAGATGATTCTTTGGAGTCATACCTACCTATGACATAGAATTCGGATAATCTGAGGTACTTGCCTTCAATTAATAATTCTTCTTTTCGGTCATTTATACGGTCAAATTTACTTCTTTAAAATTCCCGATTCTTATTTTACAGGAGTTCACTTACTCTGACGGTGATGGTGGGATACGACCCAAATCCCATGTGTGAAACAAAAGGCGAGCTCACCAATTAATTTTAATCGAAAAAATAAAAATATTGCATAGATGATTCATCTAATCAAAACGACCCACGAACATTGTTTCCACAAAACTTCAACGTGTTGACCAAATCGAAGAAGAAAATTGATATAGAAATAACGAAAAATAAATTCAGTGCGCAGATCACATGCCGTAGAAATGAAACCTTCAGAAAACTAAAGTAGGCAAGAGTGGGTAGGCTACGAAGCGCCACACAAAGAGGAGACCGATTATTCTATCTTAGGGGCATACATTAATTGAGCTCAAAATGGGGGGTGGGGGTCCAGTAAAATCTCACCAAATCTTGAACAGTTTTTCAGCATATTGTCGCGATCATATTTACCACAACGGGGGGGGGGGGGGCGTAACGGGATAGCATTGGGCGGGACGGGATAGGGTGGGACCCCAGATACACAACTGATGTCTCGTGAGGGGAGAGGGGGGGGGGGGCACCAAATCTCACCAAAGGGGGGGGGGGGGGGGTTAAATTGGAAAATTAACTGCTCACGTTATTAATGTATGCCCCCTTATTCTCTCGCAGTCTAAATCCTATAGATGTATGTGTTTGCCTCTTTTTAGTGTCGCTAATTTTCGTTTCATCGAGTGTCAAATCACAACGGTGTTAAAGATGTTCTTACTTCAAAATAGTACTGCCAGATTTTTGTTTTTATTTCGAAAAGGACTTAGGACAGGTGGTTTTAAAAATTTGTAGGAGTCATCAAAAATTAAAAATTTTAAGTTAATTTTCACGTTCTGTGTAAGTTCTATTCAAGTTCTGTTGTTATAACAATGAACTTGAATACAACTTGCACAGATTGTGAAAATTAACTTCAAATATTTGAAGAATCTGTCATTTTTTTTAACAACCCGTTAATTATAATTTTAATTGTTCGAGGCGTGTTTTCAGAAACATTGTATTCGAGGAAACAACATCGAAAACAATGCGACTAAATTTAATATAAATGTTTTTGTTTTTTACTTTAGTTTCACACAGGAGGCCCTGAAGAAAATAATTACCTCAGGGCCTATGTCATCTTTGTGGACGCTGCGTATAGGAAAGGAAGGGGAGGAAGCTATGGGAAGGAAAAGGATTTTAGGGGTGGGTAAGAATCTAGGGTTCAGTTTGTCAAGGAGTGACGGACGTATGAATCCATCCCTCCCACTGCGGTGCAAGGCAATGTTCCGAGAGAGTGCGGCTGGAGAAGTTAAAGGGACTTCCTTAACCACTCTCACCCGATCCGACCTGTCATGCTGCTGGTTGGCAGACGCATTCGCCACCAAGACCCGAACAAACCACACCCCATGAATCATTAGATGACTAAGTCGTAGGTGAAAATATTGAAATGAACCAGAACCCACCACATCAAATGCATCACAACCATTTAAAAGTTTCTTAAATACTTATCAGACAGTCGCGAGTAAACATTCTACAGTAAAAAATTTCAGAGTGTGCAATTCACACGCGGTAGAAGTGAAACCTCCAGAAAAACTAAAGTAGACAAGAGCGGGAAGGCTACGAAGAAGTGCACAAAGAGGAGACCGATTATACTATCTCATTCTCTTGCAGGCTAAATTCTATAGGTGTATGTGTTTGACTCCTTTTATTGTCGCTATTTTTCGTTTCATCGAGTTTCAAATCCAAAACGGTGCTAAAGAAGTTTTCACTTCAAAATACAAATGTGCAGTTCACATGCAGTAGAAGTGAAACCTCAGAAAACTCTAGACAAGGGTGGGGAGACGACAACGAAGCACCGCGCGAAGAGGAGACTGAATAGCTACGAAGCACCGTACAAAGAAGAGACCGATTAGTCTATCGCATTCTCTTGCAGGCTTAATCCTATGGATGTATGTCTTTATCTCTTTTTAATGTTGCTATTTTTCGTTTTATCGAATTTCAAATCACAACGGTGCTAAAGAAGTTTACACGTACTCGAGTTTAATCTATGTACCTACATCATCTCTAAATATTTAAATTTTTAAAATTAGTATGATATACATAATAAAAAAATGCTCGTACATCTATGGAATTTAGCCAACGAGAGAATAAGAGTATAATCGGTCTCCTCTTTGTGCGGTGCTTCGTAGCCACTCCTCCCACTGTATTCTAATTTATTTTCTGAAGGTTTCACTTTTAATTGCGTACTCGGATTTTTTAAAATTGTTTCGGATACCTATTTAGCTACCTTTTATTATATTTTTTTAATTCTTTTTAAACGTTTTATATCTTTTCATGTACATAAGAAGATGAACATTCATTATAAGTGATAATTAAATCCTTTTTTTACTTTGGTAGAAAGCAGTCACTTTGTGGTTTGACAAAGATATTAATTGAAATAAAACAATCACTTAGTTTGTAACCACGATTCATCCATTAACCTTTTTTATACCGACCGGTTTCGCTTAACCTGCGCATCAGCGTTATTTCATTATATCTACTTTATCGCATTGAAACCAAGCTCACGCACACTAACGAAATTCAAAACAATAAGCGCACACAAACTTAGCTGTTGCCGGCCGAATTCCCTATCAAGATTCCCTTCACCTCACCCACACAGCTGTTATCCCGCGCCGATCGGCTTGCTTGCCCCCCGTGCGACTAGCCCCACCGCTTCCCTTACCCCGCGGACTCCTGTTCATACAAAAGTCACGTGGAATCTGCGTGCAATCGAAATCAATTTTAAAAAATAGGTTGTCGTTGAAAATTTAGTTGGATCTTTGCAGAAATTATTTTAACATAGCTATCCTATCAATTTGACTTAAAAAAATTGGACGGAGGATTTTTCCGGAGCGATATTTTTGACTGATATCAAAAAAGCATGTACCAAAAGAAAAAAAATGTTGGATCTTTTGATTAAATAAAGCTAACACCAATATAAAGACACTTCGTGATCAAAAATTGGAGGGAGGAATTTTCCCGGCAAGAATAGAAATAAAAAAAACAAATCTCTTTTTAAAAACACACTTTCTCAACAATAATATTGTTGAATTTCTATTTAATCAGGTGGATATTAATTACCTAATACTAACAAGATGTGAAGAGTTTTCGAAAGAAATACTTTTCTAGCGGGAGTTATAATTTTTTTTTCAGTTTTTGCTAAAAATAACTAGGTAACTTCCCGTTAAATATTTTGTTGGATCTTTTGTCATTCGTCATCCCTAAATGATACTCCACGTGACTGCAAAGGTTTCATCGACGGAGGAATTTTTGCGTACCTCAAACTCTTTATTGATTTGCCTACTACCTACCCAAGCAATAGGCCACTTGCATGGATTTCATAACGACTTTGAAAAAATCGTGTGGATAGATATTTTTACCAAGATTACGAAAATGTTAGTAAAAATTTTTAGAAATGTACAGTTTTTTTAAATTTATTTTTAAATAAATAAATCCATTATTTAGGCCCGTGACGTCACTACATGAAAATGTCCCATCGCCGAAAATGTTAATTATTATTTTTAATTTATAAACTAACGTTTAGACAAGATTTTTATGCATAGCACAAAGGGTAACAATTATTATAAGCAATAATTATCAGCCTGAAACACTCATCAACATTGAAAAATCTTCCGAGAAAAGATACTTGCCGCCAACGGCGTTGGCGGAATTAATTACCGAAAATGTTCCTATTAATTTTATAAAATTCCACACTGATTTATTTTTTTTATATGGCAGCACTTTGATTTCAGGCGAATTTTTGAATTTGACATTTAACGTTCAGTAGAATTATTGTTTGTTCTCTGCGAACTTATCATTTGGTTTCTTTTTGACATATGTTATGAAGAGAACCCCGTTCATTTTACGATGTCTGCACGTGTTTAGAGGTATAATGGTAGTGGTGCTGATCTTAACAAAATAAAATTTTATAATATTCTTCTTATTATTATAATTTACAAGTACAAGTATATTTCATTGGATTTAGTAATATAGACGTTGAACATTATAATGATTTATGATCAATAAGATGGATCAAGGAAAAAAAATATTTATGAGATATAATATTTTTGGAATGCCTCGCTATTCTCCTGTGCCCTTTCTTGTGGAACATGATCTTTTTTTTAAATGATTTTCTGCTATGTAATTATCGTTTTTTCGCACCCATAAAATTATGTCCCGTCTTTCCGGTTTATAAAAAATGGTCTGATTTTTCGGATTGAAATTTTCAAAAAATCGCCAGGGTTTCAAAAATACGATTTAAAAAAAAAACCGAATGTCTTAGAATATTTACCTAAACCGGATTTTTTTTTTAAATGCGATGCAAGTGGCCTATCCGCAAAATAATTATTTGTTCTTTGTAGCATTTTGATCTCGCCTGACTTATAGGACAGTGCAATTAGTGCAAAAAAGGGGGTCGCGATCGGAATTATTTCGGTAGCCCCAATTTTTTTATATGTTTTATACACTCATCTCCTGATGAAAAATCTGAGTTTTCGACCTTCGGTCACTTGAGCTTTCGCCGCCGTTTTGAAAAAACCTGCCGAAATCGCGCCAAAATCTAGTTTTTCTCAAATATTTCGTTCTCAATGAAAATTTTGGCTAAGGTAACTTCACAAGTTTTGTAGAACATAAAATTATCTACAATTTTTATTAAAAAAAATGTCTTCTACCTCTAATAAGTATTGAGATACACAGCCGTAAAAATGTGTATAAGTTTATAAAAACAAGTAAATTGCACGACTTGGTTTGGTTTTCTGTACGTACCTCTTTTTCAGTACAGTTTTGTAGAGAATAAAATTTCTAAAACGATTTTTATGTTTTTTGTATTGTTTTTACTGATTTAAAGTATGAATAAACAAATATCGGTAGGTGAAAACATAAAAATTTATCACGGTATTACCACGTCTTTAATATAGAAATAACGAAAAATAAATACAGTGCGTAGTTCACATGCCGTAGAAATGAAACCTTCAAAAAACTAAAGTAGGCAAGAGTGGGTTGGCTACGAAGCACCGCACAAAGAGAAGCCCGATTATTATCTCATTCTCTCGCAGTCCTGTAGATGTATGCTTTTGCCTCTTTTTAGTGTCGCTATTTTTAGTTTCATCGAGTTTCAAATCACAACGGTACTAGGCGATTTGCAGGTGCTAGAAGTTTACACTTCAAAGTACAAGTGTGCAGTTCACACGCGGTAGAAGTGAAACCTCAGAAAACTAAAGTAGACAAGAGCGAAGAAGCTACGAAGCACCGCACGAAGGGGAGATCGAATAGCTGCGAATCACCGCACAATGAGGAGACCGATTAGTCTATCTAATCTCTTATACTTATCACTCAGAAGTGATAAGTAAATAAGTACTTTTTTTCATTTTTTTATTTTTTCATTCATAGTGTAATAATAAATTTTGTTAATTATTTTAAGTTTTAGATACTTACTTACTAGCGACTTGAAATTCAAATGAAACAGAAATGCGTCACGAAAATTTATTATTATTTTAATATAATAGTTAATTAGTTCTAATATAATAGGTACGGTAAATCCTCGCTCTCACTCAAGGCTCCCATAGTCCAGCGGCGTAAAGCGCCTCACGAATTTAGTGGCCAGACAATTCAGACCGCGTGGGTTCGAGTCTTATAAAATAAAATAAAAAACGTTTTAATTTTTGCAAAATTAATATTCAATCTTCAAACCACACAAAATGAAAATGAACCACACCAAGAAGAAACCATAATTATTAATATGATGACCCAATGTATAGCAAAAGTTGCACCAGAATTCGACGTCAAAAATATATATAAAATCATCCTTCACTAACTAACTAACCATAACACCGTTTCTCCGCAGGGGTAGGCAGAGAGGACGGGCCGCCAAACAACTCGGTCTTGGCACACACTCCTTGCCTCGTTCACATTCATACATCGTCTCACACATCCTCTTCTATTATTTTGACTCTTGATGCAGCCCGAATCAAGTATCTGATTCACTTGGTCTTGCCATTTTTTATATTAGCTCCACTCAGAAGGCCATGAGAAAAATAATTTCCCTCAGGCCCTATGTCATCTTAGGGGATGCAGTGAGGAGGGTCTTTCAACATCATTTTACAACTCATCGTATTTCTACGTAATGTGTTTATTTATTAAATTGATAAAATTGAGCACAATCTTTAAATTAAATTATAATTAATTATCAATCTAACAATTAACAATGTATTACGGCCAAATAAACGCATTGTTCCCACCCGCCAGTTACGGCGGGTACCCGCTAGGAGCGAGGAACCGAGGTAGGTACAATGCCAAACCGCGCGCCAGAGCTAAGCGCCCCGTAATTTGAATGATGCTCGTAGTAAAAAATCCCAAAACGTCAGAAACATGCATGTCACTAAAAATCGGCTGATCGCGTGCCGCATGGCCGACCCGAAGAGCTTCGGCATTCTTCGGAAATATTCCGAAGCTTTGGTTCCAGCGGTAGTAAGGTTTGAACAAGATAATATTAAGTAATAACATTTCTCTTCTAAAATGTAACCATTAGTCAAAGGGTCAGCTATGCGTCTCGTGTGACATTATCTTGTTCGAGCCCTTGGGATGTACCTTTTTGACATTATTATTTGTTTGTCACCCATTGATCGAAGTTGTCACGACAGTAAATGGCGATATTGGCGATCCACGCCGCAGAGTGTTTCTTGTGTGTTAATTATTATTATTGGATTATTGCGTTATTATTATTATCTTTGGAAGGTTGAGTATTTTTAAATGGATATCACACCCACCCTTTCCACTAATCTTCCAATAGATGTAATATCAATAGTAATGGAGTGTAAAATGCTTCTAAAAATATTGATACCAGAATAATTCTATAATAATTGGATAATTACTAGAGCGCCGTTTTAGTTATGTTGCGTTGTACAATTTATTATGAGTTCCTAGGCTATATGTATTTTTATTATTTGAATTTACAAACAGATACATAAAACATACCTACTTACCTGGCAGGTCAATTGACTATATTAAACTCTAGACATCAGCATGTTTTTACATCGCACGATATTTTTACTATTACAGTTACATGATATTTTTAGATACTTAGCAAGTAATGTAAAATTATGCATGATGTCTAGATTTTTTTTTAAATATAATATCAACCTTTCGTTTTTTATGAATGGCTTGGTGAACCACCTATAACTTGAGGCACCGGCCGCGCCTGGTAGGAATCAGAGGTTTAGTATATCCAGGAGTGACGGACGTATGAGTCCATCCCTCCAATAGCTGTGCAAAGCGATGGGTCGAGAGAGTCCTGCTGAAAAGGTCGAAAGGCCTCCCTCAACCAGTCTCTCTCCGCCATGCAGTAGGTGGGCAGGCGCATCCGCTGCCAAGACCTCACCCAATGAGTTCGGGCACCCCTGCTAAGTACCAAACGTAGTGAACCACTTGGGGGTGACCTATGGCAGAGGTGTTGGTTATCCAATAAATGGTTCCCGGGGCGGCGGTACTCATACCCGCCTCCCAAATTGAAATGCCACACGTCTTCTCGTTCATTCGCTCTACAATCCATCCGAGCGTTCCTTTCGTAATTTTACTCATTACGTTTACATTGGCCTTGCATTCTTCGCGGATCTCAACGTTTCTCCCAAGATCGTACATGGTTTTACCATACTCACGCCTCAGGAATCGCAATTCTACAGCATTCAGCCTACTTTCCTTCCTTTGCTTCCTTCCTCTTCCTTCCTCTACCAGTTCCATGCCTCACAGCCATACATGGGGGTCGGTTCCAGCACTCTATTATGGATAGCTGGCTTCGCTTCTTTGGACAGTTTTTTTGTTGGCGCCACTAGCGTTCTATCCTCCGTTAATGGAGTTACCTACATTTAACCTTGTTTCACATATCTCTATCAGCCTTCCCATCTACCGTAAACACACTTCCCAAATATACTTCACAATACATACTTCAAAAACTTATCCACCTGCTCCAAGTATTCATCATTCACAACTAAGTTTCACATTGTTTTTGTATCAAACACCACGATTTTAGACTTACTTACATTCATCATTAACTCATTCTTCATACATATTAAATTATCTGTCTAGGTACATTTAAATTAAATATCTAAGCATAGTTTTCTATGTTTTCATATTGTTTAATCGAAAAAAATCCCAAGCATTTGGGGCATGGCAAATAATCATTAAATGAGGAATGGTATTTTCTTGTAATGGGTTTTTTGTATTCCTGATAATTTTGTACATAATCTCCCGTTTTATGCAATTTAGCAGAAGACCTTTTCTTTCCTTGCCATTCATTATTGTCAGGATATTTTGAATTTCACATTCTATCTCGTGGTTTCTGAAAATATGCCTCGAGTCCTTTTCGAAATAAAAACAAAAATCCGGCATTCGACCTTTTTTGAAGTGAAAACTTTTGTAGCACCGTTGTGATTTGAAACTCGATGAAACTAAAAATAGCGACACTAAAAAGAGGCTAAAACATACATCTATAGGACTACAAGAGAATAAGATAATAATCGGGCTTCTCTTTGTGCGGTGCTTCGTAGCCTATCCACTCTTGTCTACTTTCGTTTTCTGAAGGTTTCATTTCTACGGCGTGTGAACTGCGCCCTGTATTTTTTTTTGTTATTTCTTTATCAATTTTCTTCTTGGATTTGGTCAATACGTTAAAGTTTTGTGGAAACGACGAACGAAGGTCGTTTTCAGAATGGGGGTGAGGTTTGTCTAGGTCTTGGAGGCGGATGACCGGGACACACTGAACCCCAGATTCCTACCCACCCTTTAAACCCCTTTCCTTAAAATAATTTTCCTCTCCTTCCTTTCCTTCAAAAGCTCTCCGCACAACATACCCTAAGATGAATAATTTCCCTCAGGATCTTCTGTGTGGAGCTCATGTAAAAAAAAAAGAAAAAAAAAGTACGAGATTTTAAATTAGTGACTGATTATTTGTAACCCAATAATGATTGTCTTTCTTAAAAAAAAATTGTGCCTTTATTGCACTTGTCAATTGCTACCTATCGCAATAAGGAGCCAATTTTATGCATCCCAAATAATTATTGGTAACTAAAATAACCTAGTTCCTGTTCACTCTATATATTTTTTTTTCATTAGCTCCACACTGCAGGCCCTGAGGAAAACAATTTCCCTCAAGGCCTATGTCATCTTTGGGGATGTTGTGTGGAGGGTATTTTTGGGGAAAGGAAGGAGAGGAAGTTTTGGGAAAGAAAAAAGTATGAATGGTAGTTAGGAATCTGGGGGTCAATGTGTCCAGGAGTGACAGACATATGAATCCATCCCTCCCACTGTGATATAAGGCGTGGATCGAGAGTCCGGTTGGAGAGATGAAAAGGTCTCCCTCAACCAGTCTCTCCTGATCCGGCCCGCCATGTAGTAGGTGGGCAAATGCATAGGTTGCCAAGACCTAGACACAGCTCACCCCGTGAACCCGGGCACCCCCGCTAAGACACCAAACATATCTAACCACTTGGTGTGACCTATGGCAGGGCTGTTAGTTATCTTGTAAATGGTTCCCGGGGCGGCGGTACCCACACCTGCCTCCCAAATTTTTAATTTGATTGTTGTTTTTCCTCCCAAATATAAAATGATATAATAACAGTCTACCGTTTTGACTTCTTGGGATTCTGTTTTGGTTTCCTTCAAAATAATATTTATGTAACCAATCATTATGTACCTACGATAGATAGACCGTTGGCAAATCGAGAACGAATTAAAAGGATTCTGAAAGCATCGTAATTTAAACGTACTGCATACAGGAATATACGGAGGTCGTCAAATGTTCGTAATGAACGGACGCCCTAAATATGGAATGAAGTGTGATATACGTACGATATACGCGGTTGCCAAAACGGCGGCAATATGAAAGGACGCCCAAAAGACTCTAAAGTATACGTACCTATCAAAAATTTGAATACCCTCAAAACACAATTTCTGGATAATTCTTTTACTATCACTCTTTTGTCAACCTAAAAACATGTGAACATTCACCGCAATTTTATTTAAAAACCTACCGTAAGCAGTGGTAGCCAAAAGGATGCGAAGTGAAAGGACGCCAAATCTGTAGCGGGATGTATATATATATATATATATATATATATATATATATATATATATATATATATATATATATATATATTTGATCCTAACAAAAAAGTTTATAGAACCTTTTTTGTAGAGAATTTTATGTAAATAATTTAGTACCTAAACCCTTTTTCGCTAGAGGCAGTAGTTTTCGAGTTATTAACGAAAAACTGAAAAAAGGGACCTTTAGACCCCCCCACCCTTAGCTCCACCCCCACCCCCAAGTACTTTTAGTATTTTGTTAAGGACACCTTCCCCTACAACTGTGCCAAAATTGGCTTCTACATGAATTATTTCCTCTATTTTTCCTTCGTTGCCTGGACTAACGGTTTTACGCTAAACGAGCGACGTGTTGACGCTTTCATAGAAACTAGTCGCTTTCCACGGGCGTGTAATTTGTACAAATATCAAATAATTACAGTTCGTAGTAGAGTGACAAACACTCAGTATAAATAATCGTCTGCAAGGGAGTTGGAAGAACCAAATTATGGGGTAGGAACTTCGCTTCCACATATTGCACCGACTTTGAAGTAAATTATAACAACACTCGCGCGCCCCATTCCCGACACCATCACTGCCAGCGAGAGACTCATTATCCTTATAAATATTATGTTTTAATATACATAGGTAATTTCATCAAAGAAATGAGAAATGCATACGAAGAGTTAAAACAGATGTTCGAGACGTTGTAACCGAATGGTTTCTGCCAATGGCCGATCTACATAAATAATTGTAAGCTGTAAGTTAATTAACGTGGAACATATTGGTAAACAAATGTAGATATTATAGTTTTTAAGTTTTGAGTAATATTTTATTTATTTATTTCATTATTTTCATATTACATTTGGTTATAATAATGGCGTATTGCCCATCTCACTAGCAGTGGCGGCTCGTGACTTTTGGGTGTGCTAGGATGTTTTGACTAAAAAAAATGGCATTATGGATGTTGTCGTAGGCGAAAAAAAATTTTTTTTTTTTTTTCAAAAATCGATTTTTGTATGAAGATTTTTCAGGAAATCCGTGCGGCGCACGGCCAAACTGAAAATTCCTGAAATTTTTCATACAATTTATTTTTTTTCAAAAAAAATAAAAAAAATTTTTTTCAGCTACAACAACATCAATAATGCCATTTTTTGTAATATCAGCACTCTAGCACACCCAAAAGTCACGAGCCGCCACTGCTCACTAGGTGTGAAACGCCTGTGTTGAGATGGCAATTTACAGAGTGGTTATCTATGATTTTGTTTAAGTAGTATTTTGAAAAATATTATGAAAGTGACAGGTTGATATAATTTTTTATTCTTTATTTTAAATATACAATTCAAGTATGTTACATATATATAGAATATTGCAGTAGGTACATGGTTACATATATACACACAGTAGGTATAAAGGTAAGTATGTTATTAAATACTCGTGATGGAAATTTTTATTTGAGGTAATCAATGATTTTACTTTTAAATGCATTTTTGGATTGCGTGTTTCTAATTTCAGGAGGTAGAGAATTGAACAGCTTTGTTGCATTATATTAAAAACTTCTTTGCCCATAAGAGGTTTGACAAACTGGGATGTTAAAAGATTTTACATTTGACTCTCTTAATGCTCTAGTGCTTATTCGTTCTTCAAACATGTGTGCATTTTTAAATTGATGAAGCAGGATATTTTTTTAATACAATTTTTGCAGGTTAGGAACATTTAGTGTCTTAAAAATAAAATCAGTACTCGTTCTCAACGGGATTTTAAGAATAACCTTCAAAATTAGTTTTTGAATCTTTATTAAAGGCTCCAGGCAAGTATTTGTGGTACTTCCCCAGCTGATAATACCATATTCAAGTGATGGTTGTACAAGAGCACAGTAAACTTGTTTCAGTTGTTTTCTATTTAATATATCTCTAACATTTTTAAAGAAGTAGACGAGTTTCCTCAGTTTTGTCGTTAGGTTTGTAACATGTGCGTTCCATTTAAGAAGATCATCTATTTGAATACCAAGATATTTAATACTGTCAACTCTACTTATAGAAGGACAGGTACATGGAGTTAATAAGGGGTTACAGCTGTTAAGTTTAAGGCTTTGTTGTGAACGCAAGAGCTTATTTGATATTCGAAATGTTAGGAATTTGGTTTTGTCTGTATTCAGGGTTAGTATGTGAGCATTAAGCCAATCTTTAACAAAACGAAAGCCATTTTCTGCCATTTTGAAGACTTCATCCCAAGATAATAGCAAAACCGTATCATCGGCAAAAGTTGTGATTTGTCCACAAATTTGTAGGTTACATAGATCATTAATATATATCAAGAATAATAATAATGGTCCCAGGATGCTACCCTGTGGAACTCCACAAACTGTTTTTTGGGAACTACTATAGGTACTGTTTATTTTAACACATTTCGTTCGATCAGTTAGATAACTATGAAATAATTGAAGAACTGTATCTGATATTCCTATCCTCTTAAGTTTATCTAAAAGTATTTTGTGGTTCACAGTATCAAACGCCTTTGCAAGATCAAGAAAAATTGCTAAACATTTATTTCCTTTGTCAACATTACTTGTTATGAAGTCTGTAACATTAGCGATGGCGTCTGAGGTTGATAAGTTTTGGCGAAAACCAAACTGATTTTACTAGTTATTATGACATGTTGCACTTCCTCCTTATTTATGCAATTGCTTTCTCAACTTTGTCGCTCTCAATTCGTGGAATTCTGTAACAAGAGAATAAGGAGCTCCAGTGAAAAATATTATGGCTTTAAAAAAATATGTTCATATAGACCAATAAACGCTGATTCTGAATATGTAAGTTTTATTTAATAATATTAAACGCTGAGTTTAAAAAAAAATTGGTGACGTCACTGATCGACGTGTAGTGACGTCACCGTAAAGTCATTGTATGGGAATGTATGATATGACACAAGCCATCGTATTAATTTATTCGTTTATTTACATACTGTTTATAGAGATTTAGTTGTTGTGTTTATTGAAACTTTATTTATTCCTAAATAATGTTTCAAAAAATAAAGGTACCTGTATTATTGAAAATATTCAAAAACTACTGCACAAAAAAAGTAGTAATGCTTTTTCTAGGGAGAATATTTCGAACAACGGAATACAAAATGGCGTGGTTTTCGGGGTGTATTAAAAAATTAAAACTTTGACAGTTATTTTAACTATTAAAACAACTCTAAAAATAAAAATAAAAATTCACATATATAATTTAGAAGGTCATTATTCATTAAAAATTTTTTTTTAAAATTGGACTAGAGTTCTCTATTGTAGAAATAATTCTATTGCTTTTACGCTAAACCTCGTAATAAATTAATTTCTGCAACTCTAACGACATCAATATAATGCATAAATAATAATATTATTTTATGTTTCTATTGTTCGCGATGCCGAGAGTGAACATAATGCAATGGCACGTATGATATGCCGGCGTTCAGTGAACCAAGGTCGATTGCTGCATAGGCTTAAACCGGTTTGTAAGTGTAGCCAACGCAGTATTCAACTGTTGGCGATAATATGTACTAAGTACTTAGCTTGTTTTCTCGTAGTCGTTTAATAGCGGATATAATACTGCAAATCACACTGCTTTTAAAACTGCATTCTTGGCCTTTCATACAACGCTTTGTCATTTTCTTGGTCGTGACACAAGCCTTACTGGAATAATAGTAAATGAGTTTAATTATTATTTTTTAACATTATCTCCACACGGGAGTCCCTGAGGTAATTTTTTTGGAATGCTGTGTGGATGGTCTTTTTGACGAAAGTAAGGAGGTAAATGCGTCTTGAAGAAACGGCGGAAAGAAAAAGGAAAGGGAGGAAACGCGGTGGCCGGAAAATCATTCCAAAGCCGAGCTGTTGAACTCAGAACGAGTCGTAGAAGAGAACCTATCTTGTGTGACAAATGTGAATCAACCGCGTACATATGTTAGGCGCGCGTTTGGCGTGTTTCCCGTCTATGCACCGGTATCGAAGGGATCAATAACGCTAGTTCCTCGGAGCATCTTTCATTGTAATACCGGTAGTACAACGACAGCATGCCTACCTGACGCCTGTGCTCCAAAGATTGCAATCCGATGGAAATATTAAACATTAACTGCGGCATAGGTATATTTTATCTTTTCTCTGAATAGTATTCGGTCCACAGAGCGGTAGATTTAATTAATATTAGCTCGGTAGGCTTATTGTGTTATCTCTCATGTTTCATCTGGTTCCTTTGACAGTAACCCAGTTCCCCTAATGAAGTCAACCAGGTTTGTCATTGTATGTTTGGCAATGTCTCCTGGTTCCATAATGTGGTATTCACCTCCCCGGGAATTAGAACCTCATTATCTAAGAGGGACACTGACACCCCCGATGCTTCTTCATTATTTTCACTTGAAGAGAATAACACGTGTTCTTCACTTTGCTTTCAGAAGTCCATGTCTAAGTAGATTATTAAATTTCTTCTCTTTACAAAACGATGAGGGTACTTCGGGCTAACATAAAGATGTAAAGAACCCATAATATCTTCAGTTGTACGCCATCGCTACTTACCATTTTTTCATAGAGCGTGATTATATTTGAATCATGTTTGTCAGTGAAAATTTGCCTTAAAAAGGCAACAAAGTTAAACTCGAAAGAGTTACGCGGGGCAGACCCTAGCGGTGACTGCAAATGCAAATAAGTTTTTTTATAAAATGTAAAACGACCCTGAAAACTCTTACAAAAGAATAATAGTGTCGAAAGTAGGTAATTTCTGCTGCTAAATCGCTGAGTTCTTTTGTGAATGAAAATTAATTCAATTGCTTGAAAATGGGTGCTCAATCTACGAAAGAATTGAATATTTTCATAATTTTTGAGACTCGCGTATATTTATGAAAATTTTCAGTTTTAACATTTTTCAATCATTCGTCAATATTTTTTGCTATTGCTATTTATGGTATTAGGAAAATCTGCATTAAACATTATTAAGTATTTACTTTCATATCGTTACAACTTAAAAAAAATACAACTTTGCTTAAAGTGGCTAGCTTTTTTGCTTATTCCAGTGTATTTTAATTTTATGTAGTTTTAGCCACACGCCTCAGGTTATTAATCAAGCCACTTTAAAGTCCAATTGAAACGAATGTACTTTAAATAAAATGATTAAAGATATTAGTATAAATAAACAATGAATAATTGTAGGTAGGTATCATAATACTGGCCATATCTTTTCATTCTATCACGCTGTTCTCATATTCAGAATACCTCAGTCCTCTCGTTCGTAGTTCGTATCGCTTTGCTCCGGACCCCGGTATCGTGTGAGAGGGCGTACAAAATACATTATTACCACGTTCTTTTGTTCGCACAATTGTTTCCACGAAAGGTTCTTTCTCAGACCTCTTATTATTTCATTTTTCGATTAAATAAAATAACAAAAAACGATACGCAAAGAGAAAGATAAAAAACACACTCCCAGGCTATTTTGTATTATTCATCATAATCATAAGTAGGTACAGTGTATAACTGTGTTATTATGATTTGATGGTAGGTTGTTAGATAGTTATTAGTTATTACTTATTTAAAAAAATATAGGTATACATGTTGTTATTTCGAAATCTAGGTGATCTACGAATGTTTCAAATACTTTGTTGGTTGACGATACATACCTATATTTTCTGGGTAATCAAAAGTACATATTTATCTATGTAACATTTTCACGTTAATGCCAAATATGCATTCCTTGCTTCAAACATATATCATAGTTAATAATAATAATACTTGGCTAATTTATAAAGCGCCGTATTCGTGAAAAATCACCTCAAGGGCGCTGTACAAGTAAATATGTAATAAAATTGGTACAACTAAGATTTTTAATTAGTGACTTACATATAAGACTTGTAGCTAGTGGCTTATATCTAATACGTATAGCTAGTGACTTATGACTGGGACTTATAATAGTTGACTTAAAACTAGTGTGTTAATGACATACATATTTACAACTGTGATTCTAGATATGCCCGATGTAAGTTTTTGATTAACTCGATCTTGCCATACCTTTCTGGGCGTCCCAAATGCCTTCTCCCACCACTTCACCGCCTCATCACACAAAACGTATGCTTATTTCACTTCTGTCTTGAATTTTTTTCTAATTTATGTTTTCCTTTGTTTCAGGTACGTCAATTTAAATTTATCAAAATCTCGATCATTCAAGGCGGAACACAGTTTCTCTCTAAAGAGATGGCCCGGTAAGAAAAATAAATATCGTACTGCATACACATAGAAAAGGATTTTGGTATATATTTATCTAATCGTCTCATCTTTGAAGTTAGATTTTCCCATCACGACGGTGAGGTAACTTCCATTTTTACGCAAAGCCTTTGGTCTTAATTAATTTTGATTGCTTGTGCGAACCGACTCAGTCTCTACACACGTTTATTTCTCTGACCTCTTTCCCTAGCACAATTCACAAGCAATTCACAAACATATTTAACAAACTTTAGAGCGTACGGGTTTCCAAGGGGTCGTCTAGTGTTAATTGAGAAATTTGCTGAAACTGGTTTGTTCCCGGTTCCAACTAATTAAAACTCTACTCTGTTTAAGCTTTTAGTGTTAAAAAATGAAGCTCGAAAGCCATATTTTAATATTTGCTCTCAAATTAAAATTCAACCCTTTTGATTCTTACCTTCTGCTACGCTAACGTCTTCCTGTTTGTTATTGATTTAGAAGTTTGTACGAGTTCCTGTTCTGTTGTGCGAATTAAAATTTAAATACCTATAAATATAGTGGCCTCTGTGTTGTGCTTTCAATTATTTGAATGCTTATATAAAATGCAGTAATTACAGACCTGGCCCCCTAGCATGGTCCATCGATATAGGTTTTATCGAAAATGTTGGTAACTTGAAATAGCTCCCGAGCACGACTGCAGGACGCTAACGAACAAATAACAGTTAACGTCAAATAAATTAAGAACCCTTAGTCGATGTGAACTGTTGTTTGTTCGTTAGCGGCCTGCAGTCGTGCTCGGGAGCGATGTCAAGTTACCGACATTTTCGATAAAACCTATATCGACCGACCATGCTAGGACCCCTGGTCAAAAAACATAATTCAACAAATCAAGCTCATTATATAATTCACCTGGTCTACAAAAATTCATTGATGCACTACTTATTGGTATCATATGTTGCGTTCAATTTAGAAATTACCATTTGGCAGATTTAGCCTATCTGCTCATGGGGCAACTTAAAAAAACCAGTTGGCAACTCAATCGCTCTCCACAGGAAAGCAACTTGCGATTTTCATTGGCGGTCTGCACACAGGCAACTTCTCGCAGACCGGTTGTCAAGGGCGACGCAACCACTCACTCGCAACTCGACGTGCCAGTCGCCGCGGCCGGCGCATTTCAGTTGCCAGGTTGCCATGGTTGCGCTTCACGACCGTTTGAAGTTAATAAACGTTTGAAGTTTTCAAGTAATTTGCGATATGTAGATAGAAACTTTAAATACCGTTTCAGTTATCGTTTATTTTATAATGTATCTCTTATTAGTAAAGTAGCATTTTTCACGGTGTACTTATTTCAGCAAGAGATTACTTAAACTGTTATTTATTATTCATAATACTAAGATAAAAGTAAGCAAGCTTTATGAAAAATTCGCTAAAGACCCAATCAGAAAAAAATTAATAGCCTTTCATAGAAATCGATTCTGCCGCCACACCTGATAAAAAATACACCGCCGTTTATATACTCGTGCCTACAAGTATTTTTATGTAAATTGCTATGCGATGTTGGGCTAGGACGATAATGGAACGAGTAAAGTGACCTATGATCAATAAAATCAGTAAAGTGACCTATGATCAGTAAAGTGACCTATGATCAATAAAGTAAATTGCTATGCGATGTTGGGCTAGGACGATAATGGAACGAGTAAAGTGACCTATGATCAATAAAATCAGTAAAGTGACCTATGATCAGTAAAGTGACCTATGATCAATAAAGTAAATTGCTATGCGATGTTGGGCTAGGACGATAATGGAACGAGTAAAGTGACCTATGATCAATAAAATCAGTACAGTGACCTATGATCAGTAAAGTGACCTATGATCAATAAAGTAAATTGCTATGCGATGTTGGGCTAGGACGATAATGGAACGAGTAAAGTGACCTATGATCAATAAAATCAGTAAAGTGACCTATGATCAGTAAAGTGACCTATGATCAATAAAGTAAATTGCTATGCGATGTTGGGCTAGGACGATAATGGAACGAGTAAAGTGACCTATGATCAATAAAATCAGTAATGTGACCTATGATCAGTAAAGTGACCTATGATCAATAAAGTAAATTGCTATGCGATGTTGGGCTAGGACGATAATGGAACAAGTAAAGTGACCTATGATCAATAAAATATGTACGTTTCTAGCGATTTCAAAAGTGCATCACTGTATATTTATGAAGTTAATCTTTGTGATTGCAATAATGCAAGGGCCTTTGCTCATGATGCGACTTTTACGTGTGTAAATACATTTGTTAGATAGGCAGACCTGAATAGCCAGGTACTTCCCCACCTTCCTCTTTCCTATCTCCTTCCCTTCCCCACTACCTTCAGCCTCACAACATACCCCAATTGGGGATGCCATAGTCCCACTGGCTCCAGACGGGAGCAGTTAGGACTCTTGTGCGGTATACATGTAAAAAAGGCAAACAATAATATTAAGACTTTAAAAAAAATAAAATCAATGCAGGACGTAAGACTCTCCATGCAGCGCACCAAAGGTGACGCAAGTCCCTTTCTCTGTACAGAAACGGGCGGTCCGTTTGATAGATTCTCCCATCTTAACAGACGGATTGCAATCTTTAGAGCACAGGCGTCGGGTGGGAATGCTATCCTTGTTCTACCGGTATTACAATGGAAGATGCTCCGAGGAACTAGCATCATTGATCCCTTCGGCACCGGTGCATAGTCGGGAAACACGCCAAACGCGTGCCCAACATTTGTACACGGTTGACATTTGTCACATGAGAACGGGTCGTTTCTTCGACTCGTTCTTGTGTTCAACAGCTCGGCTGTGGAATGATTTGCCGGCCTCTGTGTTTCCTCCTTCTTACAACATGGGTCTCTTCAAGACCAATGTTCATTCCTTCCTCTCCTCAAAAAGACCCTCCACACAGCATCCCAGATGACATAGGCCCTGAGGGAAATTATTTTCCTAAGGGCCTCCTGTGTGGAGTTAATGTAAAAAAAAAAAGTCCCGAGGGAAACCATTTTCCTCAGAGCCTCCCGGGTGGAGCTAATATAAAAAAAAGACTTGAACGTCTCAGTTGTAAGCAGATTCGTTAGATTGGTAACCTATAGTATTAAAAATAAACTCATCAATGCATGTCTTTTACTTCAAAATTATTATGGTATATTTGGCTGTGTACTGTGTAGTGTACCTATTCGTACAGTGTAGTGGCAATGTGTGATAGTGCATTTGTGCACGGTGACTGCACCCAAGCGCGTACAGCATCCAGTCGGCATTGCATGGCGGATAGCATCTGCAGTGACCTCTGCAGCCCATTCAGATGTCCTTATATCGGAATCTTTTAGTACCTTGGATTATACCACTGTGGAGTGAGAGCTATGCAATGGAGGCATACCATTGCTGGCACCCACGTTAAAATTGTTGTAATTTTAATTATTTGATTGATATTTTAACGTTACTAGGATGTTAAGATTATTGTAGTGCCCGTCTTCATGGGATGAGGTTTGTCTAAGTCATTGTGGTCAATGGGTTTGCTTACCTACTGTGTGGCGGGCCGTATCAAAAGAGACTGTTTGAGGGAGACCTAACCTGAACCTCTCCAGCCTGACGCTCTCATCGCCTTGCACCGGAGTGGGAGGGATGAATTCATAGTCCGTCACTCCTGGCACATTGACCCCCAGACTCCTTCCTATCCCGCATACTTTTTTCTTTCCCAGAACTTCCTTTCCTTCCTTCCTTAAGAAAGAAACTCCTTATCGCATCCCCAAAGATGACATAGGTCCATAGAGAATTTTTTTCTTCAGAAGGGGGTGTGGAGCAATTGTAAAAATGTTTATTTTGATTTATTTATCAATCTTACATTTCGTGTTTTAATCGTCCGTGTAAGGTAAGCGATGTGTTTCTGTTATTATTTAATATATTATATCATAACACTTCAAAGTATTTTATTCTTAAACTAGCAGACCCGGCAACACTTTGCTGTGGCTAATGAAACACAACGCCATTACCCAACCTTTATAACCAACGCCATCGGTTAAGTTGCGCTGCCCGCTGCCTGAATTGAATCTTTAAATTTCTCGGCTTTTATCTAATATAATATGCATGTATTATACATATAAAGCTTTCTCTTTAATCACTCTTTCTATTGGTGAAAACCGCATGAAAATCCGTTGCGTTATTTAAAAGATCTAAGCGCACAGACAGCGGGGGTGACTTCATTTTATACTATGTAAAGGTACGCTGTAATGTAATGTCAATCTAGAGCTGCATAAGATTGTGTATGTTTGTTTCAGTCATGGCAATATTTAAAAATAAAATCTATTTATTTTTAAAGGAGTGCAGCACTATTAACTTCATACACCAATTTTTTGTGATACTTGTGTCACATCCTCCGTATCTATTAATCTCCTACATAGAACACAATGACCCTTATCTCAAACTGAAGAGGACATCTCGTGATCACCATCTCGCAGCGCTGTTTGGCTCGCTGCTCCCTGAAGAATTTGTTCCCTCGACAAACGAGAAGTGTTGAGACGCTATACGTTCGCAAACATACTCCTGTTTATAATCTTTTCATGCCGCAGCAATGTGAAGGTTATTGTGGTTCGTAGCCATACAGAAAGTACATAGAAAAATAACTGTGTAAAATCAAATTAATTCTCAGAGGATCTCTTGATCTCGTGTGGTTAGGAAATGCAGGTTGAAACTCAGAATTCCCAAGAACTGAGATTCAAATCTACTGTGCTCTTCGACAAAGCATTTATGTCACTGTACCACAATGTCATTTATTTTATTTATTTAAGGAATTAAGTCTATTTAATTCTAATTTACGAAATAAGTCTCACGAAATTAAGAAAAAAAGTGTAAATCAAAAGTTGTAATGGTGAATAGTATCCATAATTAGTTGAGTATTTATTGAGGAAGAACGTTTCATTATTTCTGAGTCTGTGGGAGTGAATATTTGAAAGGAACATGTTGTAGTAATGTAGGTGAATTAAGAAAATTTTTGAAGAAACATATAAGATCAAATTTGTTCCAATGGTCTTATTAAGGGGTCAGCTTGCCTAAAGATCAATTTGGTTTTCACGTCAGTTTTTTTACAGTTGATTAATAAAAGTTCCCTGTTGCAGGTCGTACATTAAGCACTTAATTCTAAATTGTAAAGAATCGGTCATCTATATTGAGACCTCTGAAGTTTTCCATTGAGAATTTTTCTCCACAGATATTTTCCTCACAAGAGATTCACACTATTTACAACCGCACGAACGCGAGAAAACACACAAAGCTTTTACTCACTTCAACAACTAGTTTGAGGTTTTCTGAGGGAGATAATACTTGACTACCTTTAGCTGACAATATTGAAATTATAGTCACATAAGGGAACGTACCCATACTACGTGACCTATTTAGGGGGGGGGGGGGGTCATCAAAATACCACGCTTGGTCACAACGGGGGGGGGGGGGGGGGGCTTAGGTTTTTATCACGTAGTCAATCTAGAAATCTCGCGTTTTTTTTCGAGCTACGAGCGGAATGGGAAGGTAAGTGATTAATGGGGGTACCGCTGAATTAGGTTCTAATTGAACAACTCATTTTTAGGATAAACACCGGGTTTTATCGTAATTAGGTCATTAGTCTTTGAGCTATCGTCGACCAAACACTTCAATCGGGAAGATATTGTGAAAGGTGGAGAAAATTGAGTTCCGCGCTGTTATAAAGTTCCTTTAAGTTAATTTAAGGATCGGAAAAATGTATTAGGGTAGTAGGTGAATATGTTGAAAAGGAAAAATAATTTTGGTTTTTATTTCCACTCCTTACCCAATCCGCAAACTTAAAAACCCACCCTCGTACATTCAAATAAGTGAAAAAGTTCAGGGAACGTGTTTGTTGAAGATGATTGAGATGAAAAATGTTTATAAAAATAACAAGACTTTCGTTTCCATAAATTACGTTCCGGTTTCAATATATTTTGATATAAGTTTTATCTTGATAATATTTTTTCCACTTGTAATGCATGCACTCTTGCTGTCACGCAGCAAGCGCCGTATTAATAAAGACAAATATAAGACAAATAATGCATTTTTTATTTTTTGTTACCAAAAAATGATTCGAAACCATATTTATAAAATACTACGTGAAAACTGTAGGGGGGGGGGGTCTTGGAATATACTAAACGTGGTCACCGGGGGGGGGAGGGTAAAAAATTGCAAAAAGTGTGTCACGTAGTATGGGTACGTTCCCTAACCTACAAATGTACTACTGAATCGCGAAGATTATAATATATAACTGGTATTTATTGTAGATAACGCAGCCTGTGAAATGGTTAAAATTTGTGGAATAAACTGCCTAGAATGAAAATATATACCTACATAAAGACGCAGTATACATTTATTAATTGTGATGTAAGAAGAACATTATGTACGTAATATAGTTGCCCACTACCGGCCAGCTTTGAAATAGAGGTTTCAACTAAATTATTTATAAAGCATTGATAAGGATAGATGAAGATCGGAAACTACCTAACCTGAAATACAATTTTTCACTCTTTGGGCCAGATATATTTAACTTGTGGTTCTTTTACGGAATTCGTCTATTCTTAATTATTTTTCTACTAGCTGGTACCCGGCATGCGTTGCTATGCCATTTAATAAAGAAATTGTTTCTTCCTGCGTGTACTTTCCCGTTCGTCCCGTTCCCCTTCCTCTCCCGCATTCCCTTCACCTCTCGCGTTTCCACTCCGCCTCCCCCACCTTCCCTCTCCCCACTCCACTCCCCCCCCCCTCTTCCACCGTCCCGCAAACCCCCTCCCGAGTTCTCCTCCCCCTCCCAGATTCCCCTCCCCCCTCCCGCATTCCATACATTCAGTCCCGGTACATTCAGTTTTCAAATAGCTCCTTTCATAATGCCAGAGATCAACAGTGGTTGTATATATACATATAAAACCTTGTCCTGACAATAATGAACACAAAAAAAAAGAATTATCTAATTTGGTTCAGTCGTTCGGAAGTTATGCGCGTACATACATTTCGGTGATTCATTTTTATTTATGTAGAAGATAGAAGATGAAGAAGAAGATAGATAGAAGATAGAAGAAGAAGATAGAAGATATAAGATAGAAGATAGAAGATAGAAGATAGAAGATAGAAGATAGAAGATAGAAGATAGAAGATAGAAGATAGAAGATAGAAGATAGAAGATAGACGATAGAAGATAGAAGATAGAAGATAGAAGATAGAAGATAGAAGATAGAAGATAGAAGATAGAAGATAGATAGATAGATAGATTGCTTTTATCATGAATTGCTTTTATGTAGCAAAATGTTATATTATTGAGAATTATAAAGTGGGTTAAACTATGTTATTATTGTATTATTTTAAGGATTATTTTGTAATCTAAAGTTTGCCCAGTGAAACTTTTTCGTTTAATTCAAATTATCAAGACGGACTTTCCGATCACTTCTGAAGTTTAATAATCGAACCGTTCTGAGCTTAATATTAAATGAAAGACTGAACAGTTTGAAAGTTTTACAATCAACAAGTAAATAAATTTTGGGAACACGGCTCTGCGTAAAGTAGCCCAATCCGAATCGCTTCCGCCATATTGGTAATAATTTTTCCGTTTTGCGAGCAATTCGAACAAAGTTTCTCCCTGAAGTATGGTTTCATTGCAGTTTGGGATGCACTTTAAGGCAATTGATTCGGGGTTCTTTTCTTCCCTTTCCAATAAGATCCATGATATCTCTCGGTTAGCTAAGCTAGGGATAACTGTTACTGCCTATTTTTAGCGTGGGTACCTTTTGGTCTTTTTACGAATTATGGTACGACTCTGAAAATAAAGTGCTTCCAATTTTCCAATCGAACTTACTTTAACCAGTTGTAAAATTTCTTTCTGACCTACTTTTGTGTTTTCATATCATTACATCTGTCTATCTATCTACGTGTATATGGCGGCATGGCGGGTTGCTTGGCGTTGTTATTTTTTAAGATACATCCACAGTTTTATTCCGAGATTGATGACATTTTGCTCTTCTGCAAAGAATAGAATCACTTCGGATATTGACATATTTAGCATCATTGAAGCAGAGCTTAAACAGCACGCTTTGTTGCGGCTCGTATAAAGCTGAATTTTATTTATAAATTTTTCTTTACTGACCAATATTATCTTTAAAAAGGAATGAAAATTGTAATTTTCTTATTCTTAAAACGAATTCAACTGAATTGATTTTTTTTTTTATTCAAGCGAAAGGTCACTACATGAGATTTAGAAAAACCGCCTCATCCTCTTTAAAACCACCTCATTCCTCCACCCCTCAAGGCGCAGTATACCCGCGCAAAATGAAGAAGATGGAGATATATGTAAGTACGAATGTTAGAGAGAGCGCGCTAGTATTAAAAACGATAATATTTAAGCGAAAATTGTGAAAATGTTTAATAAAACACGACTCGTTTTAAATATAACAAAAATCTCGTGGGATAAAATAACAAAAAGAAAACGTGTTTATAAGAATTTTCGGAGCATACATAGCAATTTTTTTCTATCGAGGGAATTTCATACAATTGCCATTTCGGCGTGGGGAATGTATAGATATTATCTTCAAGAATATCATATATTTTTAAGAGCTTAAGGAAAATATGTAATAAATCGGTAGAAATGCGGGAAGTTGGGCCTTAAAGCAGAATATTGATGAAAGTTTTGCATACTTGATATTCAAAATAATAGGGAAACCATTGGTTAAATCTGATTTAGAAAACTCTGTGAAAAGCGCGGGCAACGCCCGGGACTCCAATTAGTTATTGATAAATACCTACCTGCAATGCTATTATTAAATTATTTTCGCGCAGAGTGAAGGATAGAACACAAGTAGGTATATTATAATTAATTATGTTTACTTAAGTTAAGGCGTTCATAGTGCAATTTTTCTATCGAGCCTTAATCAAACACTGGGAATATTTATGATATCTTTTGCATGTTGATAAGCTTATCTGTTTTATTAAACAAGATTGTGCAAAGTGCGAACTTGCAACATTTCCGTAGGTTATCGATATTATGGCTATCGCGCTGTGTAAATGTAAAAAAAGGTTTTTTAATCATTTTCTACCGTAGCTAATCCACGTATTGCACATTGCACGTTCCACTGAAATAATCAATAAATTCTCAAGTATTGAAGAAAATGATGGGTAACATTCACACTGGAAATAATTTTCTTGTAAAATACTATTTCTGAGGTTCTACGACGACCTACGTTATTCATCTCAAAAATCGAAAACACGTTGGTTAAGCATAGCTAATCCTGCATTAACTGTACGGCATTTCATCTCTCTGTAAATTTTTTTGTACGTTTCCGGTATCTAAAATCTATTGCATATGCTCTATTAATCAAGCAAGTCTTATTTTGACTAGATGGCTCACTTTGAACAGTTGTCTAAGGTATTATGGTACCTAACTGCCTGAAAAGTTTGATAAAAAGAATTGTCATTAAGATAGTGGGTTTCTTTGGACAAATTGAATAAATCCTTATTTGAAAAAAAAAGTTTTATTACTGTATTGTTTAAAAATTAAGTAGGTAGGCCCTTGAGGTGATTTTTCACAAAAACGGCGCTCTATAAATTATCCAATTATTATTATTAGGCATTTAAGTTCCTACTTAAATATATTATGATTTTGGAAATTATGACTTTGATTTATTAAGTAAGAGAATATTCATCGCATTCGTAAAAGCATGGAAACATGCTTTTACGAATGCGATGAATGCTTTACTGCATTGTTTCGAAAAGTCCCATGTTCAAAACAAGCTCTATTCAATAATTTGTACATCTACTATTGATTGCATTAGCAAGACCCTTGCGAAATCACAAATCAATTCACATTTCCGACGCCGCAGAAGCAGACGGAGGGGAACTGGACACAGCGAATTCGGCAATTATTTGACCCTGTCCAAACGCCGTCAGGCATGTGACAAGTAGAGTCCCAACCGAGGTCGAAACTGCTCCGATTCCATGTGACCGCAAACCCCGAGGCAGGCGCTCCATTCGAGACCCCTAATTTCTTACTGCCTTGGAGGCTTTCATTATCAAAGTGCAGGCTGCAGCGCAAAGATGAAAGAAACCTTCGACTACTTTCTACTCCGAATTTCATCAAATTCTGCAATGGCTCGTTTCTTTGCTATTGATTTGTATCGTGTAAGAATTTAACCATTTTTGTCAACATATTTTTTCGTGTTAACCGTATTTTTGTGTTAAACGATTTCCACTATATTTACTAATTTACACAATAATTATCTAAATTTTATTTTGATAGTGTACGAGTATCACTAAACTGAATAGTCTGAAATAATAATATTTTCACGTTATAATAATGGCTAGCGATCGTCTCTCGAAGCTATCCCTAAAATGAAGGTTCCATGACAACTCAGAATAAACTCAACTCAACACCTCTTTGAAAAGTCATTAAAAGCTACTGTAGGTGCAGGGTATGCGAGGGGCATAACCCAAGTACCCAAGAGTCGAAGGGATGGTCACATCTGGCAAATGTTCGATGCCAGTTTGGGATTTTTGCCACTGTATCGTATAATTATCTATGTTAAATTGTACACATATTTAAAAAATCGTTACACGTTCACACTATTCATTGAAAAAATATTTTTAATGCACTTACACAACTTTCACACAGTAAGGAACATTTTTTGATATTCTTACTCTGAACAAAAAACAAAGAAAAATATTCCACACATATATATATATATATATATTCTATATTATATATATATATATTATATATATATATATATATATATTCCACACATATATATATATATATATATATATATATATATATATATATATATATATATATATATATTTTGTTCATCACTATTAATGTCTTTTCAATGGAGGTGTTGAGTTGAGTTCATTTTGAGTTGTCCTGTCACCAATGTGAATATATAATAAAAAAAGCGTAATAAAAAAAATCTGAAATGGACTTAGATTGCGTGAAGATGATGAAAATATGATGAACGAAGATGAAAATACCAAGAATATATTAATGGAAGGGGAATTAGGGACAATCCAGGAAGATGTTATTTTCAGTTCAATTTTTGGGTACCCACCCAAGGACCCCCTTTTGAAAATTCTGATTCAGACTAGTAAGTGAATATCTCTCCGATGATGAATACTATACTGCTGTCTGAAATATTGGCTAAAGGAGGAAGCGCAACACGGCGTAATGACCCTTAAAATTAATCACGGTAACATTGATAATGTTAGAGAAGGTTGCAGTGATTGCAAGGATATGTGCCAATTTCTTGCTTATAAGACAAATCCATTACAGCTCTTCGGTCATTGATTTAAACTGGCTCTGATACACAAAGCAGAACACGTCTACATCGCTTATCTTCCACGAAGACTTGACACTTGAGCTAATTTGATTGTATCTTGATGCGGTGGCTGCAATACAATCAATCAAAATGTTTTCAGGCCTTGTCACGGATTTAATTAATGGGAGATGCACGCCATGTTTTGTACACCCTCTGTTTGGCGTGATTATAATGAATTGCCTTTAAATTACATCACACAAATTATTATGCGTTACATAAAAAAAAATATTAACCCCTTTAATCAGGGAACAAGGACTGTTACCTATTTATTTTTATTTAAGTAATTTTATTTTTAACAATTATTATAAGCAATAATTATCAGCCTGAAACACTCATCCACATTGAAAAATCTTCCGAGGAAAGATACATGACGCCAACGGGACAAGTGTTTCAGGCTGATAATTATTGCTTAAAATAATTGTTACCCTTTGTGCTATGCATAAAAATCTTGTCTTAAACGTTAGTTTAACAATTAAAAATAATAATTAATTTTATTTTTATTCCAGCACGACGGTGAGGATATTGTAATCCCAGTCTGCCGTGTTACGTATACAACTATTACACAGAGAAAAAAGAAAATAAACGAAAATTGAATAATATTAATCAAAATGTTTGTAAACTTATCCGGATATCCGATTTGATAACCTTAGGTCGTAAATGGTATAGCGAAATGAAATCATGTTTATCGACCATGTGTTTTTGCACTCTGATCCGCCTGTAAAACGTAAAACCTTTTATAGTAACTACATATTTATGTAAGTCAAACGACCGGCGTAGCTTCTCTCAGGTTTTTACCAAATAGAAGTTAAGATATATCCCACCCCTAAACGGGGGCGCTGAGTATAACCTCTACAAAAAAACAGGCAGATAAAAACGTCTCAAAAACATCTCGAGCAATCAGTTCTTACGAGTAAGCCCCCCTGACCACCTTAACATGTTTTGATCAGTTCATCTGAAATGGACCACGTCAATTTATTGGTCTAAATCACAAAAAAGGAAGCTGGAACCGTACAAAAAGGTTCTTTCGTCTTTAAATATCCTTTTAAAATTCTTTTAGCATTTTTTTCTTCGAAGGTTTTATTTTGTGTGCTTTGTTCTGTTCATCCTTGAATGCTTCTACTCCTTTTTCCTTACACTTCGTAAAAGCGCGTCCCTTTTTTCTGTTTTATTTACGAACGTTTATTTTTACACCAGTTTTCTCTTTCAGTTTTGTTTTACACGGGCCCGTTTAACTTCTGATCCAGGACTGTATTCGGTTTCTGTAATTGCCACCAGTCTATCTGTTTAGTGTTGGGATCACCGAGGATTTGGGAGACTTGTCAGGTCCGGGTCAGGAATTTCGTAGATTTATCGGTCGTGTCCGGATCTGTTCCGACCTAATAACGTCCTGGCCTATCTATCACCGATCCCTACAAATTCGCAATGGTTTCCAGTATTGTTTCGCTAATCTCACACGCAGCAACAGTAGGTTTGGTATAAATTACTTGAACAGTGTGGTGGAACTGGTTAATTCTGTTGACTTAATAAGATTCCAAGCGCTTTACCCATAAAACTAAAATAACCCGCCTTCGATTGCTGTAAAACCGTGCATAAATTAACGTTTTTCATTTTTGTCTTAATTTCTGTTGGTTTTTACTAGTGATGTTCCGGATATCCGTATCCGTATCTCCGGATATCCGAGGGAGAAGAAAGATCCGTATCCGTTACTTTTCTCACGGATCTTTTACCTTATTAATTTTCAATTGATATAATGAAATGCTATATATAGGTGATAAGGTAGAATTAAAAAAACGATTAAATTCCATTCAGAGTGTTTTTTATTTCTTAAAATCAAATATTTTATCATTCTGTCTGTAGTTGCGGGGGGCGTGACTCGGATCCGTATCCGCGGATATACATTTTTAACGATCCGGCACATTTCTAGTTTTAACGTTTATCACTCGATTTTTTTCACTAATGCCTATCGCTTCAAAACTTTACGTCACCCTTCCAACGGTTTTTAGAAAATATTTAAGGAACAATGAATCAAAAAAATCAGAGTGTGCAATTCACACGTGGTAGAAGTTCAAAAAACCTTCAGAAACTATAAAGGAGACAAAAGCATCGCACAAAGAGGAGACCGATTATACTATCTCATTCTCTCGCAGGATAAATCCTATAGATGTATGTGTTTGTCTCTTTTTAGTGTCGCTTTTTCGTTTCATCGAGTTTCAAATCACAATGGTTTCACTTCAAAAGAAACTTATCGGTCCCAGAAGAATACCGAAATAATGTAACGCCTACAACACAATATTACGGACTAGGGATAAATAAAACTGTCCACACTGAAATACAACAACTTAAGGTTATTGTTTTTGGTGGTACAGTTGTTTAATTCATAATCAAGGGTAGGCAGAGAGGACGGACCGCCGAACAACTCAATCTTGGCACACACTCCTTGCATCGTTATCGTCGTCTCATACATGCTCTTCTATTATTCAGACTCTTCACACGGCCCGACTCAAGTATATGATTCACTTGGTCGTGCCATGTCTTCCTCGGGCGTCCCCGACTTCTTTTACCATTTACATTTGCGTCATATATTCTCTTTTCACTCCTTTCCTCGTTCAGTCGCTCTACATGCCCAAACCATCTAAGCGTCCCTTTCTTAATCTTACTCATTGCGCTTACATCAGCCTTGCATTCTTCGCGGTTCTCCGCATGTCTCACACGATCGTACATGGTTTTACCACACATACGCCTCAGGGATCTCATTTCTACAGCATTCAGTCTACTTTAATCCTTCCTTTGCCAATTCCATGCCTCACTGCTACACATCGTACGGCCTATAACTTCGCTTCTTTGGACAGTTTTTTGCCTGCATTATTTACCCTTCTTTCGATATTTATCAGCCTTTCCATCTCTCGTAATTAATTCATAATCAAAATGATATATGTATTTAATAATTTTAGATTCAGTCCTCCTCGTCTAAACATTCGTAGCAGGATGTTGCCAGATTTTCAATAAAGCCGCACATCCCAACCGTATGAAGCCACAATCGGCGGTTAGGCCACATTTGTTCCACTGCTATAATATTTAGACTATTACAGGCGTGAAACTTTTAACATTCGTCATTCGTCGCTGCTGGTTGTCAAGCCCTAGGCTTTTCTTGACATCTGAGATAATTTAATACGGAACATGTAAATGTACATAAAATAAAAATTTACTGATAATTCATATTTCAAATATTTAACCCCTCACGCTAATTTGTTCGTTTTTCGGAACAATTCATACAGGTCTCATAGAAATCGTTATATCTCTCTTCCTATCATGGTTAGAAATATGATTCTTTTTTTACATGAATACCGCACAAGAATCCCAACTGTTCCCGTCTGGAGCCAGTGGGACTATGGCATCCCCAAATTGAGGTATGTTGTGAGGCTGAAGGTAGTAGGGAGGGGAAGGAAATAGATTTCAGGAAGGTGGGAATTTACCTGGCTTTTCAGATCTGATCACCAAACACGGCTAAAAGTATTTCAAGCAACGTTTCTATTCTGAATGGTGGTCGATGAATATGGTCGAGACCTGAGGGGTTACTGTTATATTCCTATGTCGAGTTATACTATAGTCTTATTAGTGACTATTTCGTATTAATTAATATTATATGTTTTCATTAATGACATAAAAGTTGTGAATTTCCTAGGGTTGCTTAAAATTTTAACATAAGATTCCTGTTGCAAGGTGAAATCGGTCCTGTCTAATATATGTTTAAAGGTTTTTTACCTCGAATTATCAGTTTGAAAATTAGAAATATTGTCAAACCAGCATCGTGGAGTTCATAAAAAAACTGTTCTTACTCTAAGAAAACAAACAATAAAAAGAAATTAGATAAGATAAACAGGAAAATGAGACAAATTTATGATCAAATCTATTTTTTTATAAATTTGGTAACGAACATTTGCAAAATTATACATTTGGTCATAATAATCAGGGGAAAACGATAATATGTATAAGTGCAATTTTCAATATTCAATGCGCAATTCATATCACAACTTGGAAAACTTCACATAGCTTGCCTTTGGTCATAGAGCAATGCACGCAGACATTATGATTACTTTACAGTTCTTAAGTAATTATTCTTCTTTGTGTGCCCTAGGTCCCCCCCGACGTTGGCGATCACTCTTGAAAATGTCTCTGTCTTGCGCTGCCCGGAATAGCTCCTTCACACTTCTAATACCGGTCCACTCTCGTATATTTCTCAGCCAAGACATTTTTCTCCTACCAGGCCCTCGGCGACCCTCTATCTTGCCTTTCAATATTAAATGGATATAGAGGCTTTTGAAATGTGGCTTCACCGGAGAATGCTCAAGGTCCCATGGACCGACATGATCACCAACACAGAAATTCTCAGGCGGGCTAGAGCAGATAGAGAACTGCTTACATTAATAAAAATCAGGAAAATTTCATATCTGGGTCATATATTTCGAGGGGAGAAGTATCACTTGCTCCACTTAATATTGAAGGTAATTATTAAAGCCTTTTAAAGTATTCAGGTATTCTCTACCTTCCCCTGTGCCATTTTACTTCGACTTTCTTTTTTTATTTACGTCCTGCATGCTTTTCAAAATTGTGAGCCAACCATCAGTAATCACTGGTTTTCACAACAATTAATTTTAGGTTGGTGACTGATAAATAAATTACTGATTTCTTGAAATACTACTTTAAGTAAGCAAATTACACGATGTTTATACTTCTTTCATCCCCTTTGAAAGCAAAGTCTTTCCAAGTTCCAACTCCCAGCGAGTACTATGAACACTTTCACTTTGACCAAGTTTGGAATCTTGGAGAATGTTTGAAAGTCCACTGTGCTTTCCGGATCATTAATTAAATCAACCCCATTTAGGGAGCATTTCATTCAGATGCTGTTTTTCGCAGGATAATAGGGGTGAGAAGCAATTATTTAATTATTTACTTTATAAAAAAAATTATTCGATCCCCAATTTGAAGAATTTACATATATATATATAGAAATCAAAATATGCTTGCTTGGGTGTATGTATATACCTATATGAGTATGTATGTGAGATGTCTAATGTTTGAAACTTTCAAAATACCTCACGAAGGTTTCTGGATTATTACAACCACGTGACAATACATCTTAAAAGTTTTTTAATAATTACCAAAACTCTTGCAAAACTGTCAACAATGTAAAAAATTGAGGATGAAATTTTGCAATGATTGTTAAATCAAAATTCAATTTTAGAAACTCTTTCAATTAATGAATTTATTTGAAGTACCCGCCTAATACTCATTATATAGAATCAGGCATTATAGATTTAATAGATTTAGTACCTATGTTAATTTGATTGATTTTTCTTATAATATACAAAAATGAATATTTGTAATATATGAAAAAAAATTATTTAAAAATTGTAATAGGTGACACGCGAGCTGTTTGAAAACTGAATGTACTGGGACTGAATGTATGGAACGCTGGAGGGGGGTTGGCAAGACAGGGGATCGGGAGAGGGGAGTGGGAAGGCGGGAAGGTGAAAGCGGAACGCGTGAGGGGAAGGGACGCGGGAGGGGAACAATTTATTTCTTTGAATATGGCATTGCAACGCATGTCGGGAACCAGCTAGTTTTATCTTACATTACTCGTATATTAATCGAATATAAAAAAATAAAATGTGTAACAGTTTTTCATTAAATAATGCCTCATTCTGTATTTGTAGCTAAAGTGTTTTAAACGTAATTTATCTATTATTTTAAATATTGAATGTCTTTGTGAAGTGCCCTTAAGGTGATATTTCATGAAGATGAGGCTAATTTTTGAATAATTAGGACCTTTTTTTAAATATCTTAAAATAATCCATTGTAACAATCTATGTGAAATAATATAACAAAAGTGAAGTCCCATAAACTACTTTTTAATAATTTGCCAATGGGTAATTGTAATTAATAATCAATTGATACAATAACGCGGATAATCCGGATTTCACAGGGTGCTTCACCCGTGTTTTTTACGTATACGCTATTTACCATTTTGCAATTCCCCTACGTGGTGCCACAGAGACTGATTTTTCGAAGGTTTAAGAGTTGGTGCTTGCAAATCGGATGTACAGTTTTTTTTAATATATTGTCAACCAGGTTGTCAATATGTTGTCAACAGGTTGTCAATATGTTGTCAACAATCAATTTGGGAGGCGGGTATGGGTACCGCCGTCCCGGGAACCATTTATTGGACAACCAACACCCCTGCCACAGGTTCGCTACGTTTGGTGACTTAGCAGGGGTGCCCAGGTTCATGGGATGAGTTTTGTCTAGGTCTTGGTGGCGGATACGTTTGCCCAACCACTGTGTGGCGGGCTGGATCAGAGGAGACTGATTGAGGGAGACCTTTTGACCTCTCCAGCCGGATTCTCCCGACCCTTGGCCTTGCACCGCAGTGTGAGGAATAGATTCATTCGTCCGTCACTTCTGGCCACACTGACCCTCAGATTCCTACCCACCCCTCATACCTTTTCCTTCCCATATCTTCTTCTCCTTCCTTTTCCTTAAAAAACCCTCCACACAGCATCCTTAAAGATGACATAGGCCCCTAGAGAAATTGTTTTCCTCGGTGCCTCCTGTGTGGAGCTAATGTAAAAAAAAAAAAAACAGGTAGTTTCGAGAAAAACGCGTTCAAAGTTTTGCTGAAGGATAATTCAACATACCTACATACTGTTTCAAATGGTTTCACACAAAATGCTGTACCTCCGTCAATTTTACGAATTTCTGAGAAATTGGTGAGAGAATTCTTAACAAATGTATCTTTCAGAAAACGAAATAAAAAAAATAGAAATAAAATTATTTACGGTTTCCTGGGGCCTTAAATAATAATACTCGTATAATAAAACAAAAAAGACCCTACCATAAGCATAATACCACTGAAGTTAACAGAATAACACCATTTCTCAATTCAATATTTCTAACAGCACCTCGTACAAACAAATCCCTGCTTAAACCCTTTTCATCTTTCTCACTCTTGGACCCGTCTCCTTTATCCCGTGACGTTTCTACTCTATGAAGGTATTGCTGGGGAGATTATATTATCGAATAAGGGAGAAATAGAGGAAAGAGCCTTCAGACTCTTTCGCATAGACGGGTTCTTTCACATAGACGTAAGGATATCTCTCCGATGATTTCTTTTCTCTTTCGCTTTGATTCGATACCCGTGCGTACCAACTTCTGTATTTGAATATCTTTGGTACCAACAGATCTGCTTTCTTTCAGATATTCAGAATACCTAGTTGAGCAGTCGTGTAAGAGGCGAGTCAATAAGAAGAATTTTATATTATATATACAATATATATAACTTTATTTCTAATTTTGAAACCTTTAATTATAATATGATGACATCTTTATGGATTTTATTTAAAATAAATATATACATCAATATATCTGGTTATCCTGTACTACATAAAACTGGATGACAAATTATCTATAAAATAAATGTTGCAAATGTATTTGAAAACCTTTGACAAAGTGAATATTAATATCTTTACATGGATCATTCCTAAATTCGCTGAACAGTTAACTCTGCAATCGCCAACTCATGATAAAATTGAATAAAAACATTTGGTATAAATTTAAAGTAACATCGGGGGCGCCTCAAGTCTTTCATTTGGGCCCACTTCTCTTAATTATATTTATATATTATTTATCTTTGTGTTTCCATAATGTTGAGTTCGTTATATTTGCAGACGACTTAAAACTTTTCAATAATATGAAATGTTTAAATTATTGTCTTATCCTTCAATGAAACATCTTTTTTGCTCCCTTGTGAGATCGCAGCTAGAATACGCATCTCTGTTAATTATACTTATAAATTATAAAACTTGGAGAAAGTGCGAAGGAGGTGTGTCTTTGATATATTTACTGTAAGTTGAGACAATCTGTGAACGATATCTTTTACAAACTCTTAATGTCTAATCTAAAACTACCGCTTCTTTATAAAATTGCTGAATAACTTCACAGACTGCCTTTAAATAATATTAATTTTCAACTGTAACCACCACAATACGAACTGTTCATACAACTCACCACGAGCGCGTTCTCTTCGAATTGCCGATATCTGCAGATCTTTTCGACATTTTCAAAACATTTCCGTACCTACTGCATCAAAATAAACATAATTAGTTCTGAATACATATTTCTGATCCGTAATACGTAAATCTGATACATATTTCTTTAATTTTAAGTTTATACAAGTTTTTGCACTGTGTACCGAACTATTTTTTATAGTGTTAAATATACTAAATACATATTTTACAGTGTGTATCTCCTAACCTATTTTTTCACTAGTAGGTATTGTTCGACAAATTACGAGTATTATACTTGTAAAAGCCCTGCGGGCATTCACTAAATAAAAAGTCATTACAAAAGCAAATACTAATTCAATTTAACTAGATTTATGATTGGCTTTGACGTAAATTACAGTCGAGTTGTGTTTCATAGAGAGGGAAAGGATTTAAAATAATATTCGTTCCGTTTTCGGCCAGAATTCGTTCAGCCCTTTACCCGATTTACACAGGGCTAATGTACGTCGTCCTCTATAAAAGGGAATGAAATGAGGTTTTTACGGATTCACGGAATTATGTGTTGTTTTATAAAAGCCGATGATTCTCTGATTCTGGATTCTTGCCCATTTTCACGGACGATGTTTCACTGGGACAATGGGACTCAGTTACAACTTGGTTTATGGGAAATGTATTTTTGATGGTGTTGTATTTTTTCTTATTAGTGATTATTTAAAAGTTTTAATTCCTTACTGATTTCTGTAATTCGAGTGACGATCATAATTTGAAATCTAGTGCCAACATAAACTCACCCGACTTGTAGATAATATTTAATTTGTGATGACTTGAGCGTTTATATTCTGTTAATATAAAAACGTTATATTTATAGGTACAGTTTTGTGTCATTTCACTTCAAGTGCGCTTGACTATAATAAATTTAAAAATAATCCTACGGTGCTCCTTATAATATTGAGAAAATAATATGAAGTAAAGAAATATACAGTATTTACAAAACTATGACAAGAGAAACAAAATTAACAAAGACAGTGCTGTTATAGCACACATAGGAAAATAATAATAATAGACAATGACGGTGCTATTGTTACACAGGACAAAACAAGAATTTTAAAACTAAAATCTAATATACTAACAGAAGGCGGTTTAAGTTCAGAAATTAGAAATATTCTGACATTAAATTCGGACATTAAACATAAAAATACAATTAGGAGGAAACCGAAGCCAAACAATTACTGGAAACTTGAGAAAATGGCTTATTACGTATATTGAAAAGATGTTAGGATTCATGAGTGGTATAATTTTTAAAATAATTTAGTTTTTAAAGCCCGCTTAAATTCAGCCAAATTCTGGATATTAGTAAGAGATAACCTTCAAGTAGAGGCCAGAATGCAATAAAAACTGATGAAATAGTCAGCCATGTCAGTTTCAAATCATTTGTTCTTAAGCTTTTATTGTTCTTTATTTAACCATGGTTATCTAATTTCTAGTTTGTATGTTGACAAAATCAAAATATATGTTAAAAAATATGTGTTAAAAAATCACTTAAAAATCCTTGTTATCTACAAAATTAATTTAGATCTCAACGATCATTTAATCATATCGGTTAAATTAATAAACAATTAACCCCGCTTTCAATAAACTGCCCTTAAATTAATAATTAATTCGAACTACCAACAATGACGGTAAAACAGTCTTCAATGGTTCAATGTTCCCCCATCGTTAAATTATTCAGGATAAAATGGGGCAATTTTGGACATAGCTTAAATCAGGGTCTTGTTTGGGTAATTGACGTAAATACCTCCTGCTGGTGATAAAAGGAAACGGGGGCTAGTTGTCCCACATTTGAATATCGTGTTTAATGAATATTTGAAGCCATTATTTCAATCCGTTGCTTACCTCTGATAGAACTTTAACGGCTGCAAAGCTCTCGGATTCATGATCACCAAAATAGGTAATATTTAAATATTTAAATTCCCAGTTAAATTGCTTTTAATGATGTGTTTAAATTATTTCCCTTGGTCATTCCAAATTAATACTATTTTGATTATAATAGCTTTGGTCTTCAGCCTGCAATGTGAAGATTGACCAGATAGTCAATCTACTTTAAAAGACCACCAGCAAATAAGGAATAGTAAAATAGCCTTTTTAATTTATTTTGTAATTACTTAATTCAATTACGACTTTAACGGTGAAGATACGTGTCAGATCTTATGTTATGCTTTGTCTTCTTTGTAAATACACCAACATAAAAAATATATATTAAATAAATTGTATTTACAGGTCATTATTTTAAATTATTTTCGACAAATTTGTTTTCGTACTTAAATTGGTCCCCTTTTAATTTAAATTTCAGCCCAGCATTTCTTAAATAATTAAAAATAATTACTATTAAGTTACGAATATTGCGAAAGTTGTTTCTAAGATAACAAAAAATCGATTTCTTTATTGGCCCATGTTTCTATAAATAAAATGATTTTGAGCAGTACTAGATGTTTGCTTATAACTTTTGACAAAAAAATCTTTCTTTTTGGTTCGGTATTTTGCCCTTCAATCCAAAATTAAGTTTCCTCTTAACACGGTTAATTTACCAGATCTTTTAAATTCATGAAGTGAAAACATTTTAAGACCACTTTTTTCTAATTACGCCCACCGTTAAAAGTCTCTACAATCCAGTGACGTGGAAAAACACAGAGTTCAAGTCGCCTTCTGTTTTAAAAATAAATCCAAACACCTCATCATGGTTTCTTTTTTCCTTTTATTCTTCTATTTTTAAAAACATCACAGACCCTCAAGAACGTTAAAAGACTCCAGTTTTGTTCTGGATGACTGCTTTGAATGCTTAAGACATAACCTTTCGATTAAATTCTTACCAGTCATACTACCACCACAGCAAAATGTCAATTCATCAAAAAGAACTATTAAAATAACCACTATGAGATGTATACTTTTTTGTTCATTAGTATATTTTACTTGCTTAACACCTGGTATTTTTTAGAGTTTCATAGGAATACCTTTTCAGTTTGGTCGGTTGGACGTATATTTGCCTCTTTCCTTTTCACTGGATTTCGAATCTCGCTTCTCTCCCTTTACGTTAGGGTAGGCACAATGGATTTCACAAGCAGCCACTTCCTGCGCGGGACAATGCCGCCAGTGTTCCAAGTTTAAATTCAAAATGGGTCGAATTGGAACTACAAGGTTTATCCTCGTAAAAAGAAACTTTTATTCTAGTTTTTTTCTTGGGAGTGTGTTGTATGGCGCAGGTTCCTTTGCCTTTCACTGTTTACGACGGTATGAAAATAAAAATCGATATAAATGGCGCGGTTAACGCCTTTTTATGACTTTTCAGTCGGTAAACAAGGGTTGGTAATTTAATGTGAGAAACACCCTGATAATATAATACTGCTTTGTGAAATTGGAAAAAGGATTAAGGTTGGCTCGTGAAAATCCTTTGATGAACCATAATAAAGTATGAATAAACCAGAATGCAAAATGATCATTTATGTTGGTTGATTGATAAGTTTTAGAAGCGGAAAGGAATTGTTTACGGCTTTATTGTTTTCATAGTTTCCGCGCACTTCAAAACATTTAGTCCAAACCTATCATTTTGGTAGAACGATTGCTCCTAAAAATAGTCATTTTCAGAATGACTTCCATATTTTTAGAGAACTTCTTTCCTTTAACCATTTAATAAGATATTTCTACAAAACTAGAACTATTAGTTCTGTGAACAATAGACCTCGCGTCCAAAACGTATTTTTTTAGTTTTCTCTTATTTAAAAGATCAAAAATACAATTTCCTTTGAAATCATACGATTTGTGAGTATGTACTTAAAAATCTACCTGTTTAACGTAACAAAAAATTATAGACTAATGAAATGCCAAATGGTTTAGTTAAAACAGGGCTTCGCTACGGTGTCAGGTGAGTGTAAGTGAGACGGAGCGCTAGACTATTGATCTTTTTAAAAAATAAATTATTCGAGTACCTCACTAGAGTCCAAACTACTTCCAACGTCTGCGGCCAGTGAGACTATGGCATTACCAATTGGGGAATGTTATGAGGCTGAAGGTAGTGGGGAGAGGAAGGGAAAGGTGGGAAAAAACCTGGCTATTCAGATTTGGTCACCAAACACGGCTAAAGCAAGCAACGTTTCAATTCTGAATGGCTGTCAATACAATGAATGTACCAGGAACATACCGCAAATATATCTTACATTATTTTAAATTATTAAATTGTGAAATAATAGATACAAACCAATTAAATAAAAATTATTTGCTTTCGCCGGGATTTGAACTCACGATGTTAGAATTACTAGTCGAGAGGCTTACCCTTCGACTACGGAGGCCGTGAAAATGGAAAAAAATTCTTTCAAATTTTATTGGAAGGCTTTTTTAGTTTTCTTCTTTTATCTACACCTGTAGGTATGTACACAAAATTGATAAAGCATTTTTCATTTTCTCTACGAGCATCATAGGAAACAAAATAGATATAAAAGGTGGCTTATCATATTGTTCTGTAAGGCTTTTGCTTTCTTTGGTGCATACTGCTAATGTTTTGACTCTATTGTGTATATCCCGTTCTGCGCTCTAAAAGATTTAGGAAGTTTTTAGTAATTTTAAAAGTTTCACCGGAAATTTAGTAAATAAGTTAAATTATTTTATTAAATTAAGTTTCCCAATTCACCCCTATCACAGGTGTCTCGTCTCGCCCCACCTGTTCTACTCCGTTCCCACAGTCCGCTCCCTCCGCCCTCTGCCCTCCGTCCCTGTGTCCCTCGGGCCGGACGAACGCCGAATACATTAGGTGCAATAAGACCATTCTAACCTAAAAATGTACAAATGCTGTGGAGGAACCTTATAGTCGAATGTACCGCCTTGTACCTTCTGCTGTTAGGCCGTACGATTGATATCAATACGTTTTGGAATAAAATTGTGTTTATATAGCCGGAATTCAATTTGAGAGTTATTGGATAACTAACACCTCTGTTATAGGTCATCCCAAGTGGTGAACATGGTTGGCCGGTTGAGGGAGACCATTTGAACTCTCCAGCCCGACTCTTTCGACCCATCGCATCGCCTTGACCGTAGTGGGAGGGATGAATTCATACATGCATCACCCCTAAGAAATTTTTATTTATTAATTGTTATTTTATTTGATGCAATCACTTTTTTCAAGAAAATTATCTGGGTGGTTTATCCGCGCTGAGACCCTGATAAACCAACCAACAACGTAACTAACACCTCTGCCATAGGCCAAGTGATTAGCAGGGGTGTCTGGGTTCATGAGGTGATGTTTGTCCAGGTCTTGGTGATAGATGCGTCTGGACACCAGCTATTCAACCGGATTAGGAGAAGCCGGTTGAGGTTCAGGCTCCAGCCGTGTTCTCTGGAGTTGCACCGCGGGCAATGAGGGGTCCGTCACACCTGGATAATGTATATCCGCTATATTTCTAGTCACCCCTAATACCTTTATCCTTCTCAGTACTTTCTCTCCTTCCTAACCTCAATAGACCCTTCACACAGCTGCTCCAAAGATGAACTAGACCCGACTAGACTAGGGATAAGATCCAACTAGACTAGGGAAATTATTTTCCTCAGGACCTCCCGTGGAGAGCTAATGTAAAAGATAATCATGCCGTCTGTACAAGCACATAAGTACTTCCTACATTACCTTTCTCGCATAAAAATATAAATTATATAGTTATTGTTAGAATACAATCATCACTTTCAAAAACACGCACGTGTTAGTGTCTATAAAGGCCGTGCCTTTCGGTAATGCCAGCAAATATAGCAATCAGTGCCATCTGTTGGTTCATCTAATTAGTACGATTTTACTAACGAAATAATGATAACGTCTTATCATTTATTTTATAATATCATGTTAGCTTTCTTTCCAAACATTGTCTGTATTTATTTGGCGAATAAAATGAGGAAATTTAATTTAATCGGCTTATAATACGCATGCATAAATAAAGTCAGTCGGCATCGCGTTTGGGTTCCACCCAGGCTTCCCGTGTTAGATTCCTCGGCTGGCTAAGTCCTCCATCACGACAAAAGCAACATTTTCCGCTTACGGTAGTGGTAGCAGGAGATTTTAAAAAATTGACGGTTTTTTTTTTTTTTTTACATGAATACCGCACAAGAGTCCCCAACTGCTCCCGTCTGGAGTCAGTGGGACTATGACATCCCCAATTGGGGTTTGTTGTGAGGCTGAAGGTAGTGGGGAGGGGAAGGAGATAGGGAAGAGGAAGGTGAGGAAGTACCTGGCTATTCAGATCTGGTCACCAAACACGGCTAAAGCCATTTCAAGCAACGTTTCAATTCTGAATGGTGGTCTTACACCAGGGCGATACTGAGAGTATCTTCCACTCTGAAACGTGCAGCAAATATACCATATTATTTTAAATTAATAAATTGTGAAATAACACAAATTAATCAAATAAAATTTATTTGCCACGCTGGGATTCGATCCCGCGACTTTCGGAGTGCCAGTCAACAGTCTTACCACTGGACTACGCCGGCCGTCAATTATTATTCGCCGCCGGGTTATTCGTAACCAGGGAATGTTTGTCTTTCTTTTAAAGATGATGAAGAAAGAACGTGGTTATTTGAATATTTTATATGGTTTAAGTAATTCCTATCAATATTGGCAGCTACAGCTAAGACATTCTTAGCGAAAAACGAAAAATCATGAAGGTTGTATCAAGTTTCACTAACAAATTTCTCTAATCTTTGAGTCGGTTAATGTCAGGTATTGTCGGTATGGTAAAAGAGTATGTATGTACTCGTATGATACGGAGTATAAAGAGAGTGGGTGTCAAGAAAGAGTTGTGTAGTGTTCCATGCTATATTTTTCATGCTGTGAAAGGTGTGGTGGTTAGTTGGTTATATAGTTAGTTAGTTAGGATATAGTTGGTTAGTTAGTTAGAGTATAAAATTATTTAATAAATTACCCCCTGATATACGATCGGATGAAAGCTACGAAAAATATAAAAAAAAATTAAATTAAAATAATCTAGTACCACCTCATAACTTACCTTATTGTATATTATATTTAGAAATATGTATTGCATATTTAGAAATATGTTTTTGCCTCATCAATACTTTAAATCATTTATTATCTAACCTATATTTTTATTACTTTTATCTGTATTTTCTCATAAAATCACTATTATTTTTTGTTAAATTACTAATATTTTTTAATTATTATTTTTAATTGTTAAACTAACGTTTAAGACAAGATTTTTATGCATAGCACAAAGGGTAACAATTAAATTTAATAAAACGTTAGTTTAACAATTAAAAATAATAATTAATATTTGACAAGTTTAAGTATTTCCCCAATAAATGAAGACATAATTTGTCTCGACGCCACCTAGCGAGGGATTTAACACTAACAGTGTTTCTCTCGCAAAAAATAAAGTTGTTTGTTTTCAGGTGGAAAAAATATAATAAGCAGTAATTGTTGAATGAAACACTAGTATATATTGAATCATTTGGCGGGTATAAGATAAGCCGCCATAGCTCAATTGGGAGAGCAGCTGACCGGCAATCAGAAGGGCACGGGTTCAAGTCCCGTAGGCGTCATGTATCTTTTCTCGGAAGATTTTTCAATGTGGATGAGTGTTTCAGGCTGATAATTATTGCTTATAATAATTAATATTTTTTTGTTTTAATTTAAACAAATGTAATTTTTTTTATTTGTCCTCTCCTAAACACAAGCAGCTGCTTTATTAGGAGAGTGATTGAAATATTGATGTATATATTATGTTGTAAAATTGTAACCTTGTTATATGTTACAATAAAAAAAATAAATGAGAAAAAATATATATTTTTTGCATTTATTTTCAAACGCTATCGTGTTTCTTATTCTTACGTTGTCATCTGCAAGCAGAGCTTGGTGACATTTATTTTAAAAGTATCATTGTCTTCTGCAGTGTGCATGAGAAAAATGAGAAAATTTTTAACAATTTCTATAACTTCTAATTCTCATGCAAATGTAATAGTTCTATAACTTCTTATTCTCACGTCAAAGTATCTACCTACCTACGTACTAATATAATCGAAAAAATCAATACATATTAATTTAATATGTTTGTGTACGCATGAGAAAAATGAGAAAATTCCAAACAAGTTCTATTAACTTAATATGTTCGCTTAGGCTTCTGCGTACTGTTAAACAAACTTTCATCATTTTGGAAGCCTTATAAAGTATAATTTTGAACTTATCTGATTTAACGTGTTTTTATTATTTATTGCCATGGAATTTATGAAAATAAGAATTAAGGTAAATATAAAAAGGTTGTTTTCAGGTGGAAAAAATATAATAAGCAGTAATTGTTGAATGAAACACTAGTATATATTGAATCATTTGGCGGGTACAAGATAAGCCGCCATAGCTGAATTGGGAGAGCAGCTGACCGGCATCAGAAGGACACGGGTTCAAGTCCCGTTTGCGTCATGTATCTTTTCTCGGAAGATTTTTTCAATGTGGATGAGTGTTTCAGGCTGATAATTATTGCTTATAATAATTGTTACCCTTTGTGCTTTGTATAAAAATCTTGTCTTAAACCTTAGTTTAACAATAAAAATAATTATTAATATTTGACAAGTTTAAGTATTTCCCCAATAAATGAAGACATAATTTGTCTCGACGCCACCTAGCGAGAGATTTTAACACTAACAATGTCTCTCTCGCAAAAATAAAGTTGGTTGTTTGCAGGTGGAAAAAATATAATAAGCAGTAATTGTTGAATGAAACACTAGTATATATTGAATCATTTGGCGGGTACAAGATAAGCCGCCATGGCTCAATTGGGAGAGCAGCTGACCGGCATCAGAAGGACACGGGTTCAAGTCCCGTTGGCGTCATGTATCTTTTCTCGGAAGATTTTTTCAATGTGGATGAGTGTTTCAGGCTGATAATTATTGCTTATAATAATTGTTACCCTTTGTGCTATGCATAAAAATCTTGTCTTAAACGTTAGTTTAACAATAAAAATAATTATAAATATATAAAATTATTTCACAACTTTAATTTAAAAAAAAGCTCTGTGTGTGTATATTAATAGAATATTATTATATTTAATTAGCTTATATGAAACATTATAAAATGAAAGCTTTGTTTACACAAAGCACTCTTTTCAGGGTGAATTGCCTAAAACCAAAAAAAGCTTTGTTTATGTTTTAAATTTGGAACGTGCGTATGGGTACCACCAACCCGGGAATCATTTATAGGATAACCAACACCCCTGCCATAGGTTACCCCAAGTGGTTCGCTATCTTTGGTGACTTGATGTTGTATGGGTTGATGTTTGTCTAGGTCTTGGCGTCGGATACGTTTACCCACCTACTGCGTGGATCGGGAGCGACTGATTGAGGGAGGCCTTTTATCTTAATCTGCTAGACTTGCACCGTAGGAGGACGAATTCATTCATACGTCCTCACTCCTAGACGCACCGACCTCCAGATTCCTATTCACCCCTTATATCGTTTTCCACATCAGATTCACACGTGCTTAAAGTGAAACATTCAGAAAACTAAAGTAGGCAAGAGTTGAGAGGCTACGAAGCACCGCACAAAGAGGAGACCGATCGTGCTATCTAAATCCTGCACCGCACAAAAAGGAGACCGATAGGCCACGAAACACCGCACAAAGTGGAGACCGATTAATCTATCAATTTCTCTCGCAGGCTAAATCCTATAGGCGTATGTGTTCGTCTCTTTTTAGTGTCACTTTTTCGTTTCATCGAGTTTCAAATCAAACGGTGCTAAAGAAGTTTTCACTTAAAAAAGTCGGTCTTATATTTCACCGTACCTAATCGTTTAATATCGCGTGTATCAATGCTGTTACATATATTTTTTAAATAAATATCCGTGTGTATTTGTTTAAACATCTCCTAATTGTTTTCGACTCTCCCAAATTGCTTCTCGTGTTTCCCGAACTGCCGCCAGATAATAATTGAAATTTGAAAGGTGTGTAAACAAACAGATTAATTAATTTTCGATCGACTCGGTACTAATGGATTCGCGCTAGCAAATAGATTCGGGCTATTTTTTTAGAACCGGACAAGCCTGTTCGAAATAATTGAACATCCGGCGACGATGGCACAACGAGAGAGCAGCTTCGATAAAATCTGATTTTCTTCAATCATCGATCAAGATCAAACGACTGGCGCAACGTGCAAAATGCTTTAATAAGTCAGATACGCCTCATACGTCATACACATATCTGGTAATGTTATTTATCGTGAAAACAAGCTTATAGGTCCGAGTGGCTAAACGATGCTTCCGCTTACACATGTTTCTAGATACAGTTTTAGTATCTGCATTGAGTCGATCGTCCAGTTTATTAGCCGGATATCTCCCAAAAATTTAAAATTGATTTGAGTATGTTATGCAGGTATTGTATTACTCATAAACAATAACCAAGTAAATTAAAATGCAGAAAAGCTTGTAGTGAATTAAAAAAAAATCGAGTGCAGTTTACACGCGGTAGAAGCGAAACTTTATCAAAACAATCTCAAACAATACTTGAAAAGTGAGGTCATAATCAAAGCGACCATTGAGCGCAGACTTATAGTAATTTCCGTTTCATATCTCAACCAATAGGAGCCTTTAAAAGGGACATCATAATAAAGCGGCAAATGAGCGCAGTTGATGCTTCGCACTCTTCGCAGGTGCAGTAATCGTCATATCCGTTTCATCCGAAATCCAAATCACAGCGGGACTACAGAAGTTTCACTTCAAAGAATTGTTGATGTTGTCTGGGTCCACTATACGTAAAAATGTTCCCTCTATCTGGTACAATACTCGGATTATTCATAAAGTCAACCAAATCAATTATAATGCTGAAAAACTTGAACTAAAAATTAACGTTGAAAACAAAACGCGCCAGCGCCCTTGAGGTGATTTTTCACAAAAACTGCGCTTTATAAATTGTCCAATTATTATTATTATTAAAATGTTAATGTTGTCTGGGTCACTAGTAGGATATGCCTCCCGGTGATATTTTATAGTATATTTAATATGTAAAACACAGATATGTGTAAATAATTTTTGATTTATGGTAAGCATTCGAATATTGATTTCCTCATTATCTCAAAACTTAGCATTTGGAGATGTCTGACTAATCAACTGGACGATCGAAGTTGTGTCGTGGCTGAGCGATAAGATCTTTGCCTGTGGGCTCAGAGTAATAATCCTGTGGAGGGCAAATAAACATACATGATTGTCAGTAAGTTACGTTGAAAATGTCGATGGTCAATCAGATTATATATCACATCACAAATTTTATTATTTGCACGCTGTGTTCCTTATTAACATATTTTTTTAAATCCCTCAAAAAATGACGAAGTATTTAATTAAGTAAGTATTTTCCTCACGTAACAAAGCTGGGCAACCCCAAAAAAAAATCTTTTGAACTTTGAATAAAAGTTTTTCAAATTATCTTCGTAAATTATTTTCGTAACTTTGAATATCATCGATTTCTCATTGAAATCACGTCTGAAAAGCAAAATTTCATTTATGGTACTAATATAGGTAAATAATAAACTAATACCCATGAAGATCTACTTTCAGTATCGCTAAGACACCATTAAAAATGATAAGTTGCTTGAAATGACTTTATCCGTAGTTGGTGACCAGATCCTAAAAGCTAGAAACTTTTCCAACTTTCTCTCTCCCCGGCCTCACAACACACCCAAATTGGGAAAGCCATAGACTCACTGGTTACTGGCGGTTGGGAGCATTTGGGACTCTTGTGCGGTTTTCACATAATAATAATCTTTTATTCCAGTACGGATATATTCTTTACGCATAAAAAGGTGGTTTTACATTCAGTCAAAAAACAAGGATATCTACTAATAATGCATTTTTCTCTGATTTCAATGAATTGTTTTATTTTTTAACCCCGACGCAAAAAGAGATGAATTGACTGTGTGTATATCTGTGTGTCTGTTTGTGGCATCGTAGCTCCTAAACGAATTGACCGATTATGATGCGGTTTTTTTTATTTGAAAGCTGACGTGATCAAGATGGTTCGTAGCTACAATTCATGAAAATCTGTTCAGGTGTTTCAAGGTCATCAGCTCTTTTCTGTGTCCGGCGTTACTTATTTTGCAATATTTTGCATTATGTATTCGGTTCTTTCCAAAGTATTCCTGTAATATTTTCGATATATACGTTAATAATACGATATTATTTTTTTTTTGCTGAAGACCTCGGCCTCTCAGACAAAAACTACTGACGATCACCGACCACGCCATAAAGTAATCAGTAATTATTCACATAATCAATACGACCAAAGAACTCTACGTGAATAGTTCTTCTACTTTGGGGCCATGATACGATTCTATCATTTTAATTTCAGTTAATATTATATTATATTTTTTAGAGAAAGAGAATCCTTTTTGTGGTTGTTGTGGTGGAATAAATAAATAAAAATAAAAACTTTCTATTAATAAAATACTGGAATAAAATACTGTTCTTCAGATTTTACGTCCGGGTTAAATCTTCCCCACAGGAAAAACTAAACCCTTTCACACACTTTTCCACAAATGATCATCTAGTCAATTCACGCTATGCAATTGCACTATATAAGTATAATAAATTCAAAATAATACAAGAACAACATGCCAACCTACCAGAGCCCAAATGGGAAAATAATTCACCGACTGCAGATATTTTCATATTAGACGGTTCGGCTCGGTGGAACTCCTAATTGGACCTATAAATCCTACTGATCCCTCAATATAAATATTTAAGAAATCTTTTGTAATCCTACATGTATTTAAAATGACCGATTTTTGCATTTTTATGGGTATACTTGTTCGAAGATTTTTATAAATAAATTCTTTGACAAATCCTAAATTTGCTTGAGAGCTAGGTAGGTATAATTTTTATAGTCTGAGAATGCCAAATTCTTTTAATCTCATTTCCTAAATCTGTATATTTTCTTATTTTTCAGAAACAGATTTTTAAATATTACAGGAATTTGGAATAGCGACATCAATGATATAAGTTTTTTTTTAAATTTTGTCATGTAAAACTATATCAGGTCTATTATGACTAATTGTTCTGCTGTTAGTATAGTTTTATTATAATATATTTTATAAAATAATTTCCTAAAAATGAATTTGGTTCGTTTTCATATTATTATTATTATTAATCCCATTTAACTAATATTTTGAACGCCACTAGATTTCGGTTGTGATCAAGTAAAAAATAAATTGCATTTTGTAGATTGCAAAAAACATAATACGTAATTAAAATAAATACCAGGATTTAAAAAAAAATAATCTCCCAATCATTTGCAATGCGCCGTGTTTCCAATTATGTCACGTGCCTGCGAAATTTTAGTTCTTTAATAATCAGTGAATGTAATTAACACTAAAGTGAACTACCGGGTAAGTACGGTTCTACATAATGTTCTTATTTACCTGTACATATTATACTATTAAGTTCATTATCACACAGCAATACGCACATTTGTTCATACATTCTCAAATCGGTTCCTCATTGTTGAGGATCGTGACCCCTACTCCAATTTCCATGGTGGAAGTGGTGGACACCTCACGATCCTGCGCTGCATGGAGAGCTGTGGACACAGACGTACCAGACGCCAGTGGTACTTGGTCACTCCAGGCGCATTATTACATCATTTGCTTATTATCATAGTTTTATTTATTAATTTACTGACAATGGTCTATTAAAAACATAATAATAACACTAATAAAAAAGCAGAGATGACAGTGAAGGGAGAGCACATACATATAAATTAATAGCAATGACAATATAAAATGTAAAAAGTACACATGGAAGACACTACAAGTCAAAGCATGAAAAAGCATTTAAATATTGCTTATCGACTGCCGAAAGTCATTTAGTTTTACACCAAAAAATTCAATGCTTTGACTTGCGTTGACAAGTCTCGACATTCTGGATAAAGGAGAATGATATCCATAATTAGTAGAATGTTGATTGAGGAACAGCAATTCATTATTTCGGAGTCTACGGGAAGGGATGTTGAACTGAATGAGTTGTAACAATGCAGGTGTATCAGTAATACTGTTGATAATTTTAAATAAGCAAATTAGATCAGAATCCTTTCTACGTTTTTCTAAAGAAGAAATGTTTAAAATTTGTTCAATTTCATCATATATGAGTCCTCACCTATTTCAAGGCCTAATCTCCAAGCAATTCCTCTTAGGAAGCGATGTTGTACGGATTGGATGTGACAATGTGTACAGCATAGAAAGGAGACCAAATGTCACTAGCATATTCTAGGTGAGGGCGAACCAGCGAATAGTAAAGAGTTTTAACTGTACTAATATGTTTGAAGTCAGAGGTATTTGTGTGAATGAAGCGAGTACTTTAAGTGATTTATTTACGATGGAAAGTTTGCAGTCCAGAGTGACCCCAAGGTCCTTGATAGATGTGACAGTAGATAGACAAACACTATTTGGTTAATAATCAAACTGAATAGGTTTTTTGGTTCTATAAAGGGACATTTTGCATTTATCAATATTAAGTTCCATGCAGTTAATTTTGCACCAATTGTTAAATGAATCAATATCAAGTTTAAATAATAAACAGTCAAGGTTGAAGTTACTATTATAGTTGGAGTCCTCACAGTTTGGCAAGCGATGTCCAAAGTATCTTAATATTCGTTGTAGGCAGATAGTTGGAAGCCTGTTGTGGATGCCTAGCTCTTACAAGATGGATACATTTGTGCGGTACATTGATACGTTGGACGTAATTATTTCTTGTGTTTATTTGATTAGCTGGTCGATGCAATCCTCTTAAAGTTATTAGGGACCATGTCTCTAATTGGTAGTAGCATAGAGAGTACTCCAAAGAACATAATTATTTATTAGTTTTATATTTACCCCGAAGAAGTAAACATTGCTTACGAAACATGTGGGATGGTTTTAAACAATAAAAGTAGTTACATATTATGTGCTGAACGTGGTTGGCCATGTTTTTTTTTCAAAAAAATGTGTTAAAAGAATTTTACAATGCTCCCCGAAAATAACAGATGTAAAAAGTTATTCGTTGTCCACTTGAGGTATTCATCCCATAAATTAGGTTCGTTTTTTCACAAACCCCGAAAAGCTGTAAAAGAGCGTTCGAACTTGAAATTGCCCCATTTTTATTTTATTTCCACCGCAGACAGTGTGTCATTTCTCACCTGAAAGTCGCATGAAAAACAGGGAAAAAAGTTTTCATTTTTTACTTGTTTGAGTTGTCTGCAGTAGTTGAGCTGGGAATTGGACTCATCAATATAGTTCTACAACAATATATCAGTGTTCTATCTTGTTCTTACACCTGACCTCGTCTGTTCTCCAATCCCTTCTTCTCAACCCTTTCGCCGTAGGGCAGGTCTTGCTACGAATCTCTTTCCTTTGTTTCATCATATTCTTTTATTTTTCTCAACTCAACACTAGTTTACACTGCTCTTTGTGTTACTAGAAAGCTTTTTTCTTGTTGGGGAATGTTTAAGAGCACAAAAAACATTTAAATATTTAATTAAGTCAAAATATTATTTGTTTTACAAACTGAATATAAATTGGTGTAAATTGAGGCTGTTCTTGTGGCATTTAAATTTGTTTATTATGGTGTAGATATAAGTAATTAGTTTAATATTTGTTATTCTAATACAGCGAAATTGAAATCAAATATTTATATTTCAATACTGTCTGGGTACTTTAACATAAGTGGTATATCTCATTATTTATCTACCAATATTGACACGGAGTATGTAAACGCATTACTTTATTATTCGTTCATTTTAAATTTCATCGAAGGTAAGTCGTACATCAACCCTTATTCGATATATTCCACCCTCATGAAAATACACATTTCATCACTCTGACAGGTTAAAAAATATTGAAAGACTGGCGGCGTGGGGCGTAAAAGTTTCATGAAAATAGGTGTTTCCCCGATCATGAAAAAATAATATTTTCGCTTCTCAAATTGTTCGGTTTTTTCGGTTTCCCTGCATTCAGCTTTTTAGGGTTTCGAGGTTTTATGCCCCGTTTTAAATTCATGTGAATGAAATCGAGCGGCGCGCTTCTCGCTTTAAACAAACAATTAAAGTTAACGAATCAGTGCTCTTTTCACCGTTTTCGTTTGTATTTTTTTAAAGTGCAAAGCGTGACAATGGGACGCTTAAAATGGTGTAATTAGGTTAAAACTTTTTTAAAACCCTTTATGGCAACTATCCAATGAGAAAAGAAGAGCGGAACACACGTTGTTTCTCCAGTGGAGCGAGCTGCAGATTTTCTACTTTGCTCCATTTGATGACCTCCGTAGCAGAACGGTTACTTCCTTAGCTATGAACCCAGATTCACGCGCGGGGATTCGAACCTGTGACCTCTGGGTTCAGAACCAAAAAAATATACTTCTCTGTCACGGTTGTGATAGGTGAATGTTTTTGCCCGTATTATTGATTGAGGATCCACTAGTACTGGACCCATTCGGAATCGGGCGGAGTAAGCGACTTTAAGGCGTTGACCAATAAAAACGATAATCAATAGCCAAAAACGGTTCCGCTAAGTTCCGCAAATTCCGCTAGTATATTTTTACAAAACGAAGCGACGCGAAGAGTTAAGCCACGTCTACTCACCTCGAAATCTGGGAGGCGGCTGAGTGCCAATATACGACATACGACGCGCTGTCGGCCCTTCTGCAGATGGCATAAGGATTAAATTCGCAGTTGGGTAACGCCGCTTTTAATGCACTGGAAACTGTTTTATTTAATTTTGTGAAGTTCAGAAACAAATATTAAAATGTTTTACGATTATTTTCCAAGAAAAGTAATTAGCTTCATTATTCAATAAAACCATATCCGAAAAAGGGTATTTTTTAACTTCAAAGCATTTTTGTAGGCCGGATACTTTTTTTTTCCTAGGTTTATTAAAAGATTTATCAAAAAATTACTCGATTATTTCAAGGGCCAAGATGTGTTCTTCATGCATTAGTTAATTCCAGCAACTGTAATATTTCTAAGTAATCAAAATTTCAAACCAAAATTCAATTCAATTCAGTGCCGGCAACCCGGGGGTTTATTTATTATTTGTTATGTACAATATGATTTTTTTTTTCCTTACCCTCCTCACTAGACAAAGTCTGTTCTGAGGCTGGTAACTAACAATTTCTAATTACATAAAAACAAATAAGTGGTAAAACAAAGAAAAAAAGGGAACATATATATTATAGTAAAAATAATAATAAATCACAAATGATTTTGCGTTATTTCGCATCGCTTCATCTTAAAGGAACATTATATACAATATATTATAGTTTCTTAAATGTAATCTAAGTGTTTTCTCCTTGCGAGGAGTTTTGCATTTAACTTTATATTTAATTTTCTTCTACCAAGGATAAGCATTCATTATACGGTAATAATATTCCACGTTTGCGGCATTTCCCTTACTGGTATAAAAACCCTTCGTCGTGGCTTAGTTTAATACAAAATCAATAGGAAAATATACGTTTACGTTTGTAAAAATTAGAAATGCTGAAAAAAACCCGTTTTACATAATATTATTAGCAAAAAACTTTCACTTAACAGCAGGATGGAAAAAAGAAAATTTAAATACATAATTGAGTTTCGCGAAGAGAAAATAATCGTTCATTTATCATCTGTACATGAAAAGAAAAAATATTTGGCTCTCATTAGCTAAATGCTGCCGCCTAAATTTGTAATTGATTTACGTTTCTGACCTTGTACGATCAACTAGGAATATTAGGATACTAACGATGTTTGTTGTGGGTAGGTTCTTTAATTGATTAATCATTCAAAATACTAATTTCGGCTGTCGGTGAATGGGTTCGTGATTTAAAATTGTATTCCTGCTTAATGCGTGAAATTATTATTGTTTTAAACCGAGCTAATTCGACCCTCTTCTATATTTAACAAAGACACTATCTAGATTACGTTTTAGTTCGTGAAGAATTTTGAAATCATACTCGTGCATAAAATAGCAGTCAATAAAATATGCGTTAATAAAATGGAGATAATATTGGTGGTTCTTAGTCGAAGTATGGTACAGTTAAATATGACCGAAGAGGTAGGGTCACATTAGCTCAGTGGTTATAGCTGACCCCCGGCAAGGCTAAGGTTCTGGGTTCAATTAATTCCTAGATGCTTCCGTACCTTTATGATTTTTGTTTCAAATTTTTGTTTGGGAGTCGCTAATAAATTATCTTCAATAATAATAATATTTGGTTGATTTGTACAGCGCCGTTTTTGTGAAAAATCACCTGTAGGGCGCTTTACAAACTTGTAATACAATCTTAATACCAACTACAAACCAGACAAACCATTATAACCACTTATGGCTAAAAATTGCATCCACCTGCTCATGGATCACTGATTCGAAACTATTATGTACAATGATTTGACCATAAACGCGATGTTGCGTAAAATGTATATTTATATATTGTTATTTATACTCTATAGGGCAAAAGTGGCAAAACATATACAGGACCATACTAGTGGAGGTCACTTGAGATCAGGGTTGCCAGGTCTTTTCCAAAAATATACCGAACAGTGAGCAAAAAAAAATTTCATGGTGAAATTTCCCTACATGGGTGGGGGGGGGGGGGGGGGGGGGGGTGGTTGGACTGAACTGCTGAACAATGTAAGTTATTTCGAATAATCACATTTACGCAAGTACGTAGTCACCTAATGTGTAACACCAATCCGCGAAATGGCTTGAAAACAGTGAGCGCGTGCACGAAGCGGCAACATCGCACAAACTAAGTAAGGATGCTACGCAACATCGACTGCCGATTGCGTCAAATCTGATAGTTTAATCGCTTATTATGAAGAAAAATTAATCAGAAAAAAATACAAAATACCGAACACGGTGCTAAAATACCGAACGGTTCGGTAGAATACCGAACACCTGGCAACCCTGCTTGAGATTAACACTGTTTATTGTTTGTTTAGAGAAATTTAGGTACATTTCGCACGCAGAGATTCAACATTATATTTCTACTAGCTTTTATAGTATTTTGAAAATTTATTTATTTACGCCCTTGGAGAATTTACATCAATCGTGAAACAAAGTAATATAGAAATAGAAACAATAAAATCCCAAATATTTTATATTATTATTATTTCTCTTCCTTTACACTAATAGAAAGGAAGCAGAATTAAAAATAGATAGCAACAAAACAATACTAACATAATAATAATAAAATTTACATCGGAATTTTAGAAATTTCTGATATACATATTTTTTTTTTTAATTGCTGCTTTGTCCTGTTTTTTTTTTCTTTTCTTAAAAATTCTAGTTTACATTCAGTTACTTTTATGATTCTAAATACCTATCTGTAAACATTAATAATAATTGGTCTGTTTTTGTCATCCTCTTATGTATATTATGTTACTAAGACTGTTTATGGTCCTTAAATAAATAAATAAATAATTGAATTTTGGTAAGGATTAAATGAAAATATCAACCGAACTGAATTTATTTCCAAGCCTATGTACTCTATCTAGTCTTTGGATTGGGGAGTTAATAAAATAGTTTTCGCCGGATAAACAAAGAATAGCTCTGGAAGTTTCGTGTCACGATGTGGTACTCGGAATGTTACTAGTTTTGTTATGTCAGGTGCGTCAAGTGATCCATTAACTAATTTGAATAAAAGTATCAGATCCTGTTTCTTTACAAGATAAGTAAGTTAAATTAAGTATTTTCATTAATTTATCATAATTAATTTGTTCAATGGGTAAGGAGAGTTTGAAAAAAAAATTATGAACCTTAAAAAATTATGTTGAACTTTCTCAATTTTCGTTTGATGAAGTATGGCGGCCAAATAGTGGAATTGTATTCTAAATTACTTCTTACTAAAGCAGTGGTTAAAAATGGTTTTGATCAGTCTTGGTTAGGCTCGGCTAGTAATGAATAATTAATCAAATAAGTTATATCTTAAAATTCCAGCTTGGTCGGTGAATTTCTGTGTTCATTTACGTTTTAGACGTTCGCTTTTTTGAGGTTTCTTTCATACGCTCCTATATCTCATATTAGGGTGAGCATTTTATTTGCGTTTCTCTACGCAAGGGCTTAAAATGAAATACGAGAGTGTTATTGGCAATATGACTTGAGCGAATTCGAAAAATACGCGACTGCAAAAATGTATGACAACCACAGAGCAATATAATTTATTTGAAATATATTCAAATACTACCAAGGACTGTAATATCAACATCCAAGGGCCAATTTCATTCCGGATTATGTGGTGTATATTTTTGTTAAATATTATTGTTTTAAAATGGTTATGTTTTGCGATTTATAAATTACTAGCGAGTAGGCTTGTTGAAAAAATATCGATATATCGAAATATCGATATTTTTAATTCAATATATCGATATTTTTAGCCGATATATTTTGATCCGATATATCAATACAAAATATCCAATATCGAAAATTGTATCAAAACGATATTTTTAAAAAATTTATGTATTTAAAATTACTAGAATCCAAAACCGTATAGGAACGAACGGAAAAAAGTAACTGTATTGGGTCATGACATCTGGCGGTTGAAATTTTAACTATTAATAGCTTACAAATCTGTTGTCTTTGGATTAGTATTTGTGATCACCAATACTATCTCACGTGTACGTACATACATAGAAATGTATGCTATTTTTCGCCATTTTTTTCTAAGCCACTCCTATGTGTTGGTTCCCAATTGTCTATGATTATTGACTATACCTTGTTCCAAACACGAAGTCCTTTTTGACAGATTAATACGCCAATAGAATGTTACTGAGACGCATACAAACTTTGCATGCATCTCAGTTTACGTATAAGTTAGAAGACAGCTTTTTAGTTTTTGATATTTTTGTAATTATTACGTAATAAAAATGAATAGTGATAAAAATAGCTTCATTTTTATTGACATTTTTGTACATTAAAAAAAGCAAATTGTGTACAAAAATTACTATTGATAATATTGAGCTGAATACACTATTATTTTAAAAACGCAAAATCGCTTGAAAATTTAACCGATATATCGATATTTTTTCCTCGATATATCGTCGTCGATATTGATATTTTAATAAACATCGATACATCGATATATCGATATTTTTTTTCACTTTCGACATCCCTACTAGCGAGTTCCCAGCATGCATTGCTATGCCATAATAAAGAAATTGTTTCTCCCTGCGTGTCCTTTCCTATTTCCTTTCGTCCTGCTCCCCTTCCTTTTCTACTCCCCTCTCCCGCTTCACCCATCCCGCGAACCCCCCTCCCGAGTTCCCCTCCCCCCTCCCGCCTCCCGCATTCCATATCAGTCCCGGTACATTCAGTTTTCAAACAGGTCACTTGACACCAATTGCAATTTTTTATACAAATTTCATAATGCCAGAGCTCACCAGTATATATATATATATAGAAACCTTCGCGGGCGTCCCCAATTCAAAACCCTAAAAGTTTCATCGCAATCGGATGAACGGTTTAGGAACGCATAATTTCATGATGCCAGAACTCACTATTATTTATAGAAACCATCGCGGGCATGTGCACGTCAAATCCCCAAAGTTTCTACGCAATCAGATTAATGGTTTAGCAACGCTTAGGCATCTCATATACATATACCATATACCCAAGCAATATTTAGATTTTTATACATATAGATACTTTGTAAATGTACCATGACCTCTGTGACCTATTTTGGTGAACAGTAGAACCACCCAATGTTGCTATGACTGGGGTAGGTTTTAGGTATCTAAAGTTTGCGCTCTCTATTCGAACTGTTTGATTTATATGGTATTCTCCTCGTATGAGGGATTATGGGTAAGCCTCACTTTTATATTTTGGATCCGACCGAGTTTCGTTTTGAATTTAAAACACGTACAACGTTTTCGTGCTTCCTCCATTTTAAATTAATAAAAAATAAAATTTGCCTAGAATATTTTTTTCCACTAAATGTACAATATAATCTAGAGTGGTGGAGTTTTATCTAGGAAAATCAAATGTGAAGTAAGATTTTTCGTAAAAGAATAAATGCATGTTCTTGTTAATATAATGTTTTCTGTAATACATCATGCGTGAATATTTATACCCTTATTTCCAATTTAGCCGCAGCAACTAAAATCTGTTGTGTTGTATTATCTTAGTAAGATTAAGAAAGGGATCTTCAGATGGTTTGGGCATGTAGAACGAATGAACGAAGAAAGTAGTGTAAGGAGAATATATGACGCAATTGTGATTGCGGTGACGCCCGAGGAAGACATGGCACGATCAAGTGAATTAGATACTTGGCAAAAGTCAGAATAATAGAAGAGTATTGACGGTTTATTCAACAAAAATGAACTCCTCTCAAACCGCGACATTCGTAAATACCGTCTTAATAATAAACGTGTTTTAAATATTACACAACCGATTACCGATCATTTATCTATGGTAAACGGTCGTTTATTTATTTTATTTTTATTTTTAAAAGAAAGACAAACATTCTTAGTTACGAATAACCTGACAGTATTTGAAAATCTCCTACTACCGCCACCACAGTAAGCGGAAAAAATTGCTTATGTCGTGATGGAGGACTTAGCCAGCGAGGAATCGAACACGCGAAGCCTGGGTGGGACTCAAACGCGATGCCATCTCAGCCACTGACTGGTCTTTTAGTTATGCTTTTTTGGATCGGTTTATTAGTTATGCTTTATTGAAATTAAGCCTTTAAGTATTTTCAGTATTATTTTTAAGGAAAGTTATTTTGTAAGCCTATGTAAAGCCCTTAACGTAATTTGTTACAAACATGTCCTACAAAAAATAATGTTTTTTTTTACCTATCTTTATAATTTATTATAAAATTAAATTTGGTACCTACTCGTACACCTAATGGGAAACATTATTTCAAAAATTTCTTCGTGGTCGGTGTAAAATACATTCTCCCTAGTTAGGGAAATTTAGGGAATTTCTGGGGATTTTTTTCTCCCTCAGGGAAAAAAACTGAACATCACGTCACTGCCTCGTGAACTTGCTCAGACCTAAGGGCAGGTAGGTGGTGCTCATGTATCCACACTTCCCTTAAATATTTAGTTATTGATGGCTCGCGTGGTAATGGCTGTTCTCGAGGTGTGAGCGATGGGAGGAGCATTTATCTCGTTCTATGTGTAATCGCCCGTCACATAACATGGCTATCACCTTACTCCCCCGCAGCTCTTCATTCAAAATTACGTCATTAAATATGATATATTTCTAAGACAGAGAAAACGATCTCTTGGAAATGAGGAGGTAACGAACTAAGTAAGTAATCATCAGCTCATTTCTTCAAAAGGGTAGGCTTGTAATATGATGGAACGCCATACAAAACCCACTCTATTTTCAAGATATTTGCAATTCTATTACCCGAATCAATAATTTGATAAATAAATTTTACCTGTCATGTCTTTATGGGATGCCGCCGATTTATTCTTAATCCTGTTGCCGTTTTACATTTTTAACATCTGTAAAATGAGGAGGTTAATAAGTGTGGTGTGCTGTACTAATCCTCTGATTAGCAAAACAATTCCGACGATCGGTAGTTTTCAATAATACTTCGGTTCGCCGAGAACACGAGTTTTGTTTATTATCGTATAATATTTACAGTCAATATCTAACTATCGTCCGTTCTAAAGGATGCTCTCTGTTAATCTGCCGCGGGGAAACCGCTCACTGAAGATGCCCGCTTGCAGATCGGATAGAATCTATCTATATGGCTGTCTTTGTAATTGAACCCAAACGTCGGCAAGTTGTATTAACAAGTAATACTACCGATGCCACGTATTGATAAGACACCTTGAAACTACACCTAACGAGATCTGTTAAGAGACATGACGCATGACACATCTGTCGAGAGACAGTGTAATTACATATATATATATATTATATAAAACTCACACACAATCTCTTTACATTGCGCAAAAACCAATAATTAAAATAATATTAAAAAAATCATTTTTATATCCATCTGAACTCATATTCAAAGAACTTAAGGTCAGAAAATTAAATACTCTTTTCCTGTGTCACTTAACCTTACAAGTTTACAAAGAGGATATCCTAAACAAAACCATACCTTTCAGGCAAAAATACATGTTACCAATTCCCATTTGTAAAAAAACTTTGGGTCAACAAAACTACAAATACTTGGGAACAAATTTCTTTAATAAATTACCAGAAAATTTAAGATCCCTTAATGACAGTTTCATAAATTTCAAAACACAATTAAAAAAGTATAGTGAAAACCTTAACTTCATAGAACATTTACTCGAGTGCTAAAAGGTTCCGACGAAATATTTTTTTAAAAAAACGTTCCGAGTTAATCCGTTAAAATTGTAATTTCAGAGTCGTGGGCTGTCTAGGTCTAGACTGCTCTACTCTTTATTGTTTCCTTTCGTTTGTAAAGTAAATATTTGAAACGCACAAGAGATTATCAAAGGATTTCGTAATGTTTCATTCGAAGTCTTTTTTGTAAATTGAAGATTTTCAGAAATTGAAAACGATAGACAAAACAATAGAAAAAAATTCCCTGAAACTAAAAACTTGGCTTCGTATTTTAAACGAATATTGCAGACGAGCATTGAAAGAAAATTGATAACTTTCGGGTTAAATAAAGGAGAGACATGTTCTATAAATATGTTCTCTATTATTATAACATAGTTATTATTTTTTTAGTATAGTAACAGTAGTTTAATAACACATAATAGTATCCTATACCTAAATACTTGCTTTTATCACACATACTTTGTTAAATGTTCAATCTTATTCAGCCTTACTAAAAAACCCAGTGAAAATTTTATTCAATTGACAAACGGCCGCGGATGTGAAAACATTACTAATTAAAAATTTGTTCATTGAAAGAAATACACATAGTTTACACGGCCTGAGAGGGTAGTTTATCTCTGTTTTAACGATTGATGTTCGAACGAAATTTGGAATTTTTCCAAAGTATTTTGAATGTTCTATATATTTCTTATTTTTGAAGGTGTCTTAAAAACAAATACCATTTATGAAAACTAGATAAAATTACCTTTTAGATTTGTGTATTTGAAATACAGTTTAGTTTTCATAAACTGACATATTTTAAGATTCAAACTCGGAAATAAATGGAAAAAAATTTCTTACCAATTTTTTTTTTACTAAAATGTAGAGAAATTAAAAAAAAATCTAAATTTCAAAAACACAGTCCTTTTATGTAATAAATTTGAAAGGAAACTATCACCTCACTTTTTCCTCGTGCATACAATAAAAAAATAATAAAAAAATTCAAAGTTTTTTTTATTGCTAAAAAACTAACCTAAAAATTATACCGGCTTTTATAACAGATTTCTTGCATCTCTAAAGACGTTAATTTCTTTGATACGTTTAGGAACACATGTATTAGATATTATTATTTAAAAAAAACACCACTTTCATAAAATTCTCGTAAAATAAAATCCTGTAAATGTAAATTTAAATTTTCATGTATCATATAAAATAGTTTTTGACACTTCAATTTTCAAAGTACGATTATTGTTTTATAACTTGACTAAAACTTATGAAAAACCACACAAATAACATGGTAAATATATCAATTATATAAATAATGGAATAAATTAGTCATATTTAGAAATTAACCATCACATTAACATAAGTAATATTGCACACACATCCGCGAAGCGAAATTGTTTCGCGCTTCCAGCGCGAAAGTTCATTTATGATATGAGCGCGAACAACAAATGCGCAGGCGCCGCCACCTAGCGGTTATGAAGGAAAAACAAACAATTTAGTACTTAGACTATAAAAATTACATTGTTGCCAGATTTAAAATACATTTTAAGAACGAACCTTATTAGTAATATTATCATATTGCTGGTGTATTTTTGTTTTATTCATGTTGCTGCAGCAACACGGGTTATCGGGCGTGCTGTGGTTTTTTTTTAGTAAGGCTGTGTGAATCTAAAGACTTTTTAACAAGTCGCGATTGCAATACTTTTATTGGGGAAGAATCTTGCAATCATACATAAAGATAGCTGCCAAAAAATATGCGTTAAGAAAATGAAGATAATGTTGGTAGCTCTCAGTCAAAGCATGAAAAATTACGTAATTGGGTAAGTTGACATGGTCGAATTATCTTAGGAGTCAGAGCACTTCCCCGGCAAAGATGTGCTGGGTTCAATTCCTAGATGCGACTATATTCTTTTACGTCTTCTGTTTCAAATTTTTCGTTTGAGAGTCGTTAATATTGTCTTCAATAATTATTAAATATTACAATTTGAGGTTTTACTCATTAAGTTATTCCGTATAATAAATAATAACAATAAACTTTTTTACAAGACGCAGCCACGAAACAATCTACCCCTTTAAACCAATTTAAAGACGGTTACATGTTCTATTAAGAGATACTCACAACCCTATCTCTCTACATACGTCTTGCCTCTTACACACCCTTCCGTCGGTAATTTTTTAGAACACCCTCGAATACGTGACTCTCGGTGTCATGTTCCTTACGTTATATCTCGCGTAATTATTTCCCCCCAAAAAGCGCGTTTGCCCTCTGCTCGCGCTGAATCGTCTCAATTTCACATTTTGTTCGCAACTTCTGAAAACAGAATATAAATTCGTCTAAATAAAAAGCCAGCCGCGTTTACCTAGTACCTACTGTACCCTATTCCCCGGGCAGTATCAAATAAGATAACATTTTATCGAAAGACGATTATTACGGAAGTAAAATTTTCGTTTCTGTTTTTTACGAGTTCTTGCCGGAGATGCCCTTGGGCATTTTAAATACACTAGAGTAGCATATTTTGAAGAAAAAAAACGTTCTAACGATTTTAAGTCGATTTTTATTATATTCCTTTGTTGATTCGTTGGATTGAACTGAACTGAAGTGTCTGTGACTACCTGGAACTGTCTGCTATTACTGCTTCCCTAAAATAACTCTATCCGAAGAACATGGGCTTGTATTATCTTGTATTACGTTTTGTGATTGATATCTGGAATTGCTTTTTGAAATCGTCTTTGAATTATTATGGTTCAGAGGTGTAATTTATACCTACGATTTTTCATTTGCATTGTGTGAAGTTGTATTATAAAGTATAATGAACTCTCTCCCATCAGCCAAAGGCTACGGGAATAAGGTGCGGTAGTGCGTAGTAAGTAGGACGAACGTGTAGGTGGTAATATAAAAAATAATAAGTAAATAAAAAATAAAATAAAATGCTTCGCGGTTATTTAAAAAAAATCTTATTCATCAATTAATATCCACATGAACCGTTTATATAAAGAAACCCTTCGGCTTCTCCATAAATTGGAATATTAGTTTGGCTGGTGTGCATGTTTTACGGAGCAAATAATAAGGGTCTGTACTCAACCGCAAATTGTTCTTGCGGGAGAACCACATTAGTCATAGGTCTATTAAATCCTGTAACCTAAACGAGGTTTTCAAATTTTCGATTCCGCAATAAAATTAACGCGATTAATGCTTGATTTATGCCATTGTTTTCGTGTGTTTTTTGGCATAAGAGTATGGGTAGGGTGGATTAGTCGCTTTTACGATAGGCAACGTTAGATTAGATGAAAGATGAAGGCTCTTTTGTGAAAGCCATTAGATGAAAGCCTAAAAAACTTCTCTGTAGATTAGATTTTCTATAAAGATTCATCTTCATTAAGTCTACACACCTAGATGCTACGAACTGGACCCGTCTGGCCCTTAAAACAGTTCCGCTAACTTGTTGGGGTCCCTCTTTTTTGTCACATCTTACAGGCCCTGTACAACCAGTGGAACTTTATCACCACCCGATTGGGTTACGATGTTCAGGAAAGGGAGAAAAAGCGAATAATGCAGTTAACGTAGAGCCTTTTTACAAAAGCACGCATTGGAAAAACGCCTCGTTCTCATATTGATAACATTAACTGTACACGTGCATTATTCGCAGAGTTTCTCTACGCTTCGCAGGAGATCGATGCTGCTAGCTCGTCTGAGCAAATTCATTCATTATAACCTACATTAGAGACTCGTGAACAGCTTATTGGTTCCCTCCATGCAGTAATAAGGTAACAAAGTGACAATGAAATCAATGCTGCTAGCTTCTCTGAACAAATTCCTTCACACAGACAAACCTGCAAACCGACTCATGACGAGCTTATTTATAGGATTTCCTCCACGCAGTAAGCAGGTGAATCAACTATTTGGGTCATAATATCAGGGTACTATTCAAATTCAGTTGTTGGTAACATACTCGTGCTACGTGTATCTGCACCTTCAAAGTAGCATTTTTTCCAAACATGAACCATTTTATAGTTATTCACTCATGGGGAATAAATAACCAGAGAAAACCGGAAATATGCCATTTTTAAATCAAATTTTAGACCTATTGACTCTTTTCCACAAAAAAAATTGATTTCGAAAGATTTTTGTTTTATCTAGTAAAGCTATGTTTTAAATTTTGATAAAAAGTGTTTATTTTTAGTACAATAAGGTTATACCATTGGTCGTTGGCAGATTTGTTAAATTTTCAAACAAAATTTTCTATTTTACAACACACATTTCAAATCTTATAATCATGCAGCAAAATAAATCAATAAATTATCCAGGAAAGCTGTGTTTCAGTATTTCAATTTAAGTTTAAATAAAATCATTAAAAAAATACATCCGCGCGCATGTTTTGTGACGAAAATACTTCAGTTTGTCTATTTATTTACGCTCTTACAAACTAATATATTTAAGATTTTTTTTACATTCTTATTTTGCTTGGACATTATTGAATAATTATAAATACTTATGATCAAAAAATAATTACAAAAAGTACATGATTTTAATAGTTTTATCATAACGCCTTTCAGCATTTTTGGATGTAGGTATAAATTAAAGCAAATTTTGAATGAAATAAAATCGGTATTGAGTTATAATTTAAAAAAGCTGGTACGGAGAATAATTAATCTTTCTCATTAGAACCGCCCTGTACGGTCGTAAGAATATCTTTCGACGAAATGCGGATTCTCGGCCGCTGGCTCAAGGCCCTTAAAGGCTCCATATTTTTTTTTTGAATACATAAAAAAATAAAAGCATTTCAGGTAGTTGAATGATGGTAACCCAGAATACCTATTTCCTAATTATCGGTCGGGTCGTGGGATCATAGAGATGAATAATTGGGGGTACGCCAACTTCAGTCAGCCGCAGGTGTTGGGTCGACCTTGCTCCAAGGACCTCTCCTTTCTATTATACGCACCCCCAGCCCCCACCCTTCATAAACGCTTAACGCTTGTTTGAAACAGGGGTTCAACATTTACATCATTCGCCCTCGAATGATTAAAGAGTTAAGCCAGCGGTAAAATTTCGCGAAAGCTGTGTGTTGATTTGACAGTATCGCAGTCATTTTATTACTATTTTCATTCGTTTCAGTCCATTCGACGAGTATTATAATGTTTTCAATAGGCAAAGGCGATTTATTAAAACGAAACGTAATATACATTTATTTTATTTTTTTATTAAAATAAAGACAAACATTCCCGGGTTACGAATAACCGAACATTGTTTGAATATCTCCTAGTACCATCACAGTTAGCGGAAAATGTTGCTTGATTCGTGATGGAGGACTTAGCCAGCCGAGGAATCGAACACGAAACGCTTGGGTGGGACCCAAACGCAATGCCCACTCAACCACTGACCGGTAACAATATTAACTACATTTTATAAATGTATGTATTTTTTTTTAATCTTTATGTATATTTTTTAACTATTCCACAAAATGTTACTCTTAATGACTGAAGACAAGTATTAAGGCTCCGCAACCGGGCTAGAAAAGAAGAAGACGGATAGATACGAAATTACGAATGTTAGAGGAGAGCGCTAACATTTACAGCGACAATATCGATGCGAAAATGGCGAAAATGTTTAATAAAACACGCCACGTTTAAAATAAAACGTGTTTATAATAATTTTTGTTTCCATCGAGGGAATTTTATATAATTTGCGTTTCGGCGTGGGCAATGTCTAGATATTATCTTCAAGAATAACATATATATTTTTAAGAGTCTTAAAACTTAACGTGTTTAAGGGAGATGTGTAAGAAATCGATCGATTCTCAATTTAAAATTTGAAACAGAAAAATCAGAACCTTAACTTTGCAGGGCGCTGCTCTACCACTGAGTTAATGGGACCCTATCTACTTTTTTTTTTTTTTACATGAATACCGCACAAGAGTCCCAACTGCTCCCGTCTGGAGCCAGTGGGACTATGGCATCCCCAATTGGGGTATGTTGTGAGGATCATATTTAACTGAATCATACCTTAACTAAGAACTACCAACATTATCTTCATTTTCTTAACGCGTATTTTTATTAGCGGCTGTCTTAATGTATGATTGCAAGATTCTTCTCGAACAAATGCTATTTAGATAGTGTCTTGGATAAATGCATCCATTTTTATTTAATGTGCGACATCTATTGACTTAATTGACTCGTAAATATAAATAAATTTATAAATGTTAAAATGTTATCCATTTTCAAATATACGCTCCTCTTCCATCCACAAGCAAATGATTTAATGCAAAAGCAGTATAAATAATGAGATACAAAATAACCGAAATTCCGAAACCGGTCGGCTTTACTCAAATATATAAGTGGTTCAACTAACTAACTAACCATCACGCCGTTTCCCCGCAGGGGTAGGCAGAGAGGACGGACCGCCAAACAACTCGATCTTGGCACACACTCCTTGCCTCGTTCACATTCATACATCGTCACAAAGTTAAATTGTTTCATTTATCTACAAAATAACCCATCGTAAAACCTAAATTAATTTTTAATAAATAAAAGTCTTATTTTTAATAAATTATATAAATAAATAAACAAAAATTACCACACTACATTATTGGGTAGGTGTATTTAAATTTTGTTATTGTTAGGTTTGGGTTTATTATGTGTTATTCCATTGCTCTGTTGGTAGATGCTCGGCTACAGTTGGATAGATCGATGACGAACATCACAGCTTGTGCTGACGATCTCCTTAGCATATTACACTCTACCCACAAAACATTAAGTAAAAAATCGAGGTTGCATCAAATTATAGCCTCTTCTCCAGGCTGTGAAACTGCAGACTATGTATTGTAGGTTATACAATATACAAAACGATTAAAACGGGTAAAGAGTTGAGTTTAGCCACCCCTGGCCCAAGCAGGGACACTTAATTCCCGTCCCGGTAACAAAAGCCAACGCGGGCCAACAAAGAGCCCAAACTCCGCAGCGAAGGGAAATTCAAGTTTCACCAGCGTGTAATTATCCGTTTTGCGGCGTTTTCCCCGGGCAGATTCGGGGCCACGGTGATTATTGTCATCCAAGGATGTGGCTTCCTCATGCGCCGCGCGAATAGGCAAATCAAAGAGAGAAATGAACGAAGTAATCCTGCCGATATAACATTTGAAACTTGCATACTTTAGTAACTATATTATGTGGTAAAAAAAAACAAAGAATTAAATAAATTAGGACATCTTTGGGGTGACTTGTGCATTTTTAGACTCTCGACTATCCAGGGGCATGAAACTGGCAGAGGAAGGGTGAAAGTAAACTGAATGCTGTTGAAATGAGATCCCTGAGACGTACGTGTGGTAAAACAATGTATGATCGTGTGAGAAATCTGGATATCCGCAAAGAATGTAAGGCTGATGTAAGCGTAATGAGTAAGATTAAGAAAGGGACCCTCAGATTGTTTTTGGCATGTAGAGCGAATGAACGAAGAAATTAGTGTAAGTAGAATATACGACGCGAATGTGAATGGTAGAAGAAGTCGGGACCCCCGAGGAAGACATGGCACGATCAAGTGAATCAGATACTTTAGTCGGGCCATGTCAAAAGTCAGAATAATAGAAGAGATTGAGACGATGTATGAATGTGAGTAAGGCAAAGAGTGTGTGCCAAGACCGAGTTGTTTGGCGGTCCGTCCTCTCTGCCTACCCCTGCGGGGAAACAGCGTGATGGTTAGTTAGTTAGTTAGTTAGACTATGAATCCGGGCGTCGCCAGTTCAAATCCGGAGTGAGCAAGTAAATTTAAAAAAATATGTTTTGTATCATAATTACTTAATTTAAAATTATTAACAGGATATTTGCGGCACGTTCCAGTATGAAGATACTCAAAATATCGCCCTGGTGAAAGATCATTTTTCAGAATTGAAACTTTGCGTGAAATGGCTTTAGCTGTGTTGGTGACCAGATTTGAATAGCCAGGTACTTCCCTCACGTTCCCCCTCACTACCTTCAGTCTTACAACATACGACAATTGGGGATGCCATAGTCTCACTAGCCCCAGAAGTTTGGGAGCAGTTGGGACTCTTGTGAGGTGTTCAGTGGTAGAGCCGAAATAGCAGAACTGAAACTCTTGAGTACCTCTCAACCTTCCTCTTATCTTGGCCACCTCCATTTTTGTCTCTCATGTCCATATAGCATTCACATTAAGAACGATTCCCAAGTTTTACCTACTTTTATTTTTCATACAAAATCATGATGCATAATTCCTTTGCTCCGTTTGGTGACTTAGCAGGGGTGCTCGGGTTCATGGGGTAAGATTGATTTGTCGAGGTCTTAGCAGCGGATGCGTTGGCCCACATACTGCGTGGCGGGCTGGATCGGGAGAGACTGATTAAGGGAGACCTTTTGCCCTATCCGGACTCTCTCGGTCCCATCATCTTGCACATCAGTGGGAGTCACTCCTGAATACATTGAGTCCCAAATTCCTACCCAATGCCCATACATTTTCCTTCCCAGCATTTCCTCTCCTTCCTTTCCCTAAAATTACTCTTCGCCCAGCATCTCAAAAGATGACATAGGCTCCGAGGGAACTTTTTTTGTTGTTGAGATAATGTAAAAACAAAAATAAAACGAGTGTGCTTTAGACCACACGACTGAAGTAAAACTTCTTTAGCTCCATCTATATGATAGGAAGAGAGAAAGAAAATGTTCGCGCGCACTGCTCTCTCTTGCTCCTACAGTGTGATATAGACAATAGGCCTGCACCGTATCTTTTATATACGAAACGTAACTGGCTGTGAGAGAAAGAGAGAAAGAAAATGTGTGCTTTCTCTCTTGCCCCTACAGTAATATACGAAACGTAACTCTCTCTCTTTCTATCTCCACTAACTTATATCTCCCTCTCAACTACCGTTCGCCTCGCTTGTCGTAACGCTCTCGTCACGCATTCACCAGCTTACTCCCCAAGTCAAGCGTGCGTAAGGAAGTTTTACTTAAAAAAATATATTTATATTTTATTTTCCCATATCACCCCGTTTGATACTTGGCTAGATTGGGGGTAACCCACAATGATGGATTTGTTATAATGTCTTATATAATGTCCTTGTACTAACAAATAGCTTTGACAATGAACAGGGATAAATTCCGTCAACAATAACAGGCCTAACCCGATCTATCCCAACTAATCTGTGGTTGTCTTTCATCGGCTCCGGATGCCAGCCAACTTAATACAAATTTCAAAGAGGCTTTGTGGCGGTTTGGTTTCGAGTATTGTCTGTAATAATTGAATCATCTAATCTAAATTATTGTTTTTGTATTTTATTATACAGGGTCTATAATAAAATACAAAAACAAGTATAGTAGGAATAAAAAAGATTAACAACTTTTTCCGAAATTCCAACTTTTTTTTTCCCATACAAAAGACGTACCTACTAAAAATCCTTAGTGTGAGGTACGATCTTTCTTTGCCGGGCGCCCGACTCGATTGTGATTGGCCCGTATCGTAACAGCGGAAAATAATAAATCTGGCCGCACACGACGGACTAATTTCATCTTTTTACCTCAAAACTACCCCTAAAAGTTGGAATTTCTAAAAAAGTTTTTTTTTTTTTACTCATGCTATCATATAGAATCACCTCCCGAAGTTAATGCACTTTAACCCCGGACACCCTGCATTTACATAGAAAATAGTTAGATTTGTTATGATAGAATAGAATCGCCAACAAAAACCGTAAACTCGTGATTCTGGTGTGTTTAAAAAAAAATAATTACTTACTAACTAAATATTATTTTTTTGAACTCGTGTCAAAAAATAATATTTTTAATCTCAACACGGGCTAGTCTAGTGAGGCAGATTACTGACAAACCAAAATTTATAACTATTTTCTATTTTTCATTTATCTACTGTTCATATTTATATATTTTTCTGTTGATATCCTTTTGTACTTATGTAGTTTTAAACCACCGTAAACATTATTACTGAATATGTACTTTTTAGTTAGAATCTTGCAAATTTCATTCAATAAAGATATATATTATTATTATTAATTTCCTCTTATTTACTAATTCAAAACAAAATTTCCTCATAAAATTTGTAAGTGAGTCGTTAGGGGACATCATTAATTACGTGAGCAGTCTGTCTTCGAATCTAGACCCCCCCCCCCCTTGGTGAGATAAATTTGGGCCACTTCGTAATCAAGTTGAAGTAAGATTTTTCTGGACCCCCCCCTTTGAGCTCACGTAATTAATATATGCTCCCTTATGTATTTTTTACCGAATACCTCACAAGAGTCCCTCCTGCTCCGAATCATCTGAGACTATGGTGTTCCAATTGGGGTATGTTGTGAGGCTGAAGGTAGGCGGGAGGGGAAGGAGATGAAGAATCGGAAGGTAGGGAAGTACCTGACTATTCAGGTCTGACAAAACACGGCTAAAGCCATTTCAAACAAAGTTTCAATTCAGAATGGTGGTTTTACACCAGGGCGATACTGAGAGTATCTTCACCATAAATGTCTTACATATGTATATGGAAACCAAAGTCACCACTGACTTGTAACTTTTGATTTTTGCCTAGCACGCGTTTCGTTCCTCTTATACTTGCCTGATATAGTATAACGCTATCCCATTTGAATTTAGTAACGATGGTGATTAGAATCGGCCTTTTATTTCACAAAACACGCCCACATGACATTTCTTGTGTTCTCATTTATTCTATGTTTTTTATGTTGTTGGTGTGTGGATAAAATTCTGAATTGTGCATTTATGACTGATTATTATCGGACAATTTTTATAGCGCCTAACTTGGAAATCCTAAAGCGCGGAAAGGTGTATTTATGCAATAAAAAGCTCTTTTATTTTATTGCCGTACCTTCGTTATTAATTTGCGTTTTATGTATATTTTTTATTATCTTAGAATAAAAGTAAGCTATGTGCATAAACTAGATTTGAGCAAGCATTGTACCACACACACGTAGCATTATAAAATAATTAAAGACAATAAAGTGGTTAATTTTTCTGCAATCAGTGCTATATTATTTACGGTGAGAAAGGCCTGCTATTCATCACATGTGACCACTTTTTTTCACTTGGCTCCACAAAGAAGGCCCTAAGGGAAAAATTCGCTGTCTTTCCAGGGAAAGGAAGGAGAGGAAGTTCTGGGAAGGAAAAGGGTATGATGGTAGGGTTGAAATCTGGGTGTCAATGCGACCAGAAGTGACGAACTTATGAATCCATCCCTCCACTAGCGGTGCAAGGCGATGGTCCGAGAGAGTCTGGCTGGAGAGGTATAGAGGTTAGGATACTAACTAACCATCATACCGTTTCCCCGCAGGGGTAGGAAGAGAGGACGGACCGCCAAACAACTCGGTCTTAGCGCACATTCCTTGCCTAGTTTACATTCATACAACGTCTCATACATGCTCTTCTATTATTCTGACTCTTGACATGGCCCGATTCAAGTATCTGATTCACTTGATCGTGCCATGTCTTTCTTGGGTGTCCTAATAAATAAAGTAGTGGTGAATAAAAATAAACCTATTTATCTTCATTTTAATTAAAATTGAAAGTGAAACACATAGTGAATTTGCGATTATTGAAAAATATAATACATATATTTTGTTTATTTTATCGTAGAAAACTGACACTCTGTAGTGCAACACATTTAAATAAAACAATAGGCATCAAACGTGTTGTTGTGTAAATGAACTTTATTTGGTACAAATTGTTATTGACATGTTCATCGGCGCTTGAAAAATAGTACATTCTCGTACTTGAGTTCTGTCTTTCTACGCTCCATCTAAATTTTATCCATTTTTATAGTTGTTTTAGGTACATACCGAACTGTATGATCAGACGATTTTAATATTATAAAATTCATCTGTTATTGCTATTTAAAACTATGGATGCGATGTTTATCTTTTTTAAGTTGAATGTTATTCTAATTTTCTTGATTTTTTTTTTCAGGTATGTCCCCTTCAAATAATCCACATATTGGCAAAAGGCCCACTGAAATACGGCTTCTCCAAGATGACCCTTCTGCATTCAAAGTAAGATTAACTATATTATAACTGAGAACAAAAATTACTAGGGATGAAAACTAAAATTTTAGAAAAAAGTCCCTCATTCTCCTAGCTACAGAATTATGTACTCGTATAATGGGCCAACGTTAATTACTCCTCGCTTTTTTACGCCAATTCCATCTCGTGAATATTTCTTGGATTCTAAGTAATTGCTTGCTTTATTTTGGCATTATCTCCTGACCTTATACCTTTTCTTCTCTTTCTGTTTTCTCCCGGATTTCGTTTCTCTTGTCCTAATTCAGTTATCAACTTTATTAAGAAGGAAAATTTTCTAGCTTTGTTACTGTGTACAATTTCGGGATCTGATTTATACATTTGTTTTCAGTCCACAATGGGGTTCTTGAGCAGGTAATTAATTATCAATTGCGTGGGTAGGTATCTACTCAAATTTCAGTGTTTTTGATCATTTCGAATTTAAACAAAGTACAAAACTTATGTAAAATAATCTAAATACAATTAATTCAAACAAACAATTTTCTGATTTTGACATTAATGTTTAGTTTAGATTTTCTGTGAAAAGTTGTTTTGCTTCCCAAGAAAGCTATTACTGTGAAAATCTGCTAAATCTAAGAAAGACTAGGAAATTTGATGTTTTTGAAACAATGGGTTTAAAATGCATCACCTCGTTAAAGTAATGTTGGTCTGTTCTAAGTGAACTCCGCAGCTTGTATATCATATTCTTGGTATGAAAACACGAAACCACACATGTGCAAATTGCAAATAACACCTGCCTGAATATAACATTACAGTACAGGCAAAAAGAGAAGATGTATTTCGCTTCTCACGCCTCGATCAAGTCAACAATTCATACGTTTAATTTACACTCTATAAAATGGTTAAATCATCGTCCCCTTCATCAAAATGTCTCTTTGCCTATGTTTTGTCCCTTTCAATAGATTCTATGAATTTTCTTTGCTTATTTGATGTCTGTAGACCATATTACCAGCTAAGGTAATTTACAAATCATTTATTAACCACATTATAAAAGGGTTAAAGTTTGTGCATTACCACATTGATGCAACTAGTATTTGGTTCGTATTTGGTTCCTTTTTTTATAAAGTCGTATTAGTTTGCTTTATATTTGGCTTGAAGCTTGCAGACCAGATTATCAAACCGTGCATGAGTCAGCATATTGCAATTTAAGGAACAGGTGCTTCCGGTACTCAGGAACACAAATTTCACGGACAATTACCAAGAAATAATGTTTTTTGTTGGAATCGTCTCGAAACAATGACAGCTTTGAATTAAGAAGTTCCCAGAAATGCAATATTACGATCATTGCGATCTGGTATAATAGTCCCAGCAAGAGGTCGTACGTGACGTCATCGTTCTAGTATCTTCTATCTTTTTCGTTTTCATACAGTATGTGTGAGAAGCAAGAGGACGATCATCGATGACGTAAGGACGAACTCTCGCTGGGACTAGTATAATCAAATTCTTATATTATAATGTTTTAAATTAATACTTATCGAGGGAGCTCAAATGGTCAAAATCTGTGTGTTTGATAACAGGATATCTAGCATGGTCTATAAAGGTGTTAAGGGACGTACTTGACTTATTTTAACTAGTGATTCCTGACATTATTTGGAGTAAAAATACAAAATGAAATTTTGGTCTCCGATGACTTTTTGGATGACTTTTTTTTTTCAAAATGTTTTTCTTCAAAATAAAAATAAAAAAATTCTTCCGCATATTGTCATTGGTCACTCAGCCGAGTAATCAAATCAATATTTTCAAACAGAGACAAAATAAACCGTTGCTGTTGCAGAGTGCCAAAATTTTACCTGTCAAGGCAATACTTTGGCACAAAATTATAATTCAGCATATATTTACCCCGCAGCATAAAGAGAAATTAGAACATAAATACAGCACTAGATTCACGCGTAACGACGGGTTAATAGTTCCGAAATTTAACAATAAGTACGGACAGAGAACGTTTGAATATATCATACCGAAGATATTTAATTTATTACCTGACACTATAAAGCAATGTAATTCTATGAATAAGGTTAAATATATGGTGAAAAATTGGCTATCGGAAAAAAAAAAGATTTATATTGATTTTGATATGTATGAAAAAATGTTGTATCTGTAGATATAAGATGTAAATTTTAAATTTTAAAAATGTATAAATATGTAACTAAAATATAAGCACCTGTTGACAAGCCGATTCAATTGGCTTAGCAGGACTTGTTTGTTGATTATATTATGTATTATCTATTATTTCAATAAAAAAAAAAAAAAAAATTTAAAAAAAATTTAAAAAAATCGACCAACCCCTAACCCCGCCTCCAACTGTCCAAAAACCACAATTTTTTAATGTTTTTGTAGAAAAAAAGAAATAAAAAAAGATCAAAAATGTCACCGGAGACCAAAATTTCATTTACATCTTTTACTCCAAATAATGTCAGGAATCACTGGTTAAAGTAAGTCAAGTACCTCCATTAACACCCTGGATACCGGTGACGGTGGATACCCTGAAGTTTATGAAATTTGAGGAGCTTTTTCTCTACGGAATTTTGAGGTCAACGTTACTGTTTATTTATTTATTTATTGTTGTTATACGCCCGTAAGGGCTTTTACATAGATTTTAAAATAATATTTAAGATATCGAGGATTACACATACATAGAATTTATACCAAAAGTTATAAAAGTGAAAAAACTTTTAAGAATATAAAAGTAGTTTTTAAAGAAAAAACCACTTGTATATTCTTGCGTAAAACCGTGAAATATTTTAAACAATGTAATATTTAACAATGACATAGAACAAAATATAATATAAAACATTACAATAACACATCAAATCGTTAAATATATTATACCCACGTTGCAATAATTTGTAGGATTCCACAAAGTGTTGGTTTAAATTGCATTTTAGAATGTAAAGGGAATCAGCGAATACATCTACAATACCACCAAACTTGTTGCCTATATCATGCATCCTATTGGTAAGTGAGTGTGATTGATAGTTGGTTGTGTATGTGTTGCAAAAGAATGTTATATTTTGTCTAGTATTCCTTGTCGGTACATGGAGTTTAATACTAGAAACGATGGCAGGGCTGTCAATTAGGTTGTTCATAACTCTGTACAATAAAATTAGGTCTGAAATGATTCTTCTGTCAGACAGCGTAATTAAATTTAGTCGATTCATTAAACTTAAATAATTAATGTTTTCTATTGGAATTTTCAGTTTGAAATTTAAGTACCTAAGAAATTTGTGTTGAACACGTTCTATTTTGTTAGAGTGTACTTTATAGAAAAGGGACCAAATAGGTGAATTATATTCTACTTGACATCTAACTAATGAAATGTAGAGTGTTTTCATGCAATCCATGGACTTAAAATCAGTTAGGGTTCTACAAAGGAAGCCAAGAATCTTTAAAGCCTTATTAGTTATATCATCTATATGTGCTGTGAATGTTAAGTTTGAATCGAATATAACTCCCAAGTCGCGAATTTGTAATACTGGTGTTAATTTAACATTATTTAAATTATATTCATGTAAAATATGAGAATGAGTTCTGGAAAATCGTATTACTTGACATTTCTCAATATTCAAAATAACATATTTTGTTCGCACTGTTTGCTACATCAAAACTACAATTCGTTTGGTAACTTGAATTATCCATTTAACTGTCTAAAAATTAGACTAGAGACGTCATGTATTGAAGGCGAAGCCGGGCAATAACTATTAGTTACATAATACTGTTTCAAAATACAGCTTTTCGCTTGCCATTTTGTATTTCCACGTATTTTTTATGGTTTTTGTACCCTGTTGTTATTCATTTTGTGTTCACCGTAACATTGGACTCACCGAAACAAAGTAATTTTGTAAATTACAAAAGTCTCTCACAAAGAAAATGGCCAGTCACTTAATCTTCATCAGCTGATCCTCTACAACACATAATAGGTACTGGGTATAAGCAAAAGTTCATTATTTTGGGGCATCTTAAATCTCAACATCGCTTTAATTACCGATGCACTTAACACTTTGTAGCAAAACCCACTCGAGCGGGGGGATATTTGATTGATGGCGATAAGCTCTGAAGTTCCCAAGTATTGAGTGAAAGTCGTTTAGCAGAATACGGCGTACCGACTGCACGGAATGGGTAAACGTGAATTCTGGAATATATTTTGCATAAAGCAAACTTTAAAAATAATAGCCGTATTTATCACAATTTGTCATTTTAGTTGAAAACAAAATTTTACATTATTTTTGTTTTAAATAGTGCATAAGTTATCTTAACGCTTTTGTAATGTGCTCACCGTTATTTTATTAAGGGGTATTTAACCATAATCTTGATGGATTATCCATAGTATAACTTATATTTTAGATTTACTGTTAAATTATTTTTAAAGGTCAAGTTAACTATTCGGTACCCGAACTTGTGCGTAGTGGCTATACATCGGATAAGTTAACCAAGTTTTCTATTGCGAGTATTTATTTATTAACATACATTATCCTATGGATAAGCTGTCAAGGGGATGGTTAACAATCCCCTAAATATTGAAACCACTAACTACCAAATCAAACAATCAAGTGTTAGATAGATGCTCTTAATATCGACCTCGTGGGAGACTACCATTCAGCGTCGAAAAGTTGCTTTAAATGACGTGTACCTACTTCCCAAACTCACATCTCCTCCTATTCCCCATTTCTCTAAAATACTTATTCTCACTGACTCGTATTGCTGCACTTGGCGTGATAATACTAATTATTATAAAAATATATGCGTTGGCAAGTAGAAAAAACAAATTAATTGCCTTTAATTTAAAACGCCTGAGTATAGGCTAACCCTAGTATTCATACGATAAACGTTTGACCTTATATGGTTTTCCATATAAACTGTACCAAATTGGTATGTGAAAACACAGCATGCTGATTGATTGAATCCTACTTCAATGAAATTTGATTTGTAAGGATTTGTTTTCATAGAAATTTTCGGCTAGGTTATTCCAATATTAAGTTATACAGGTTCTTTGTAGGTTCTTCGACATGGAGCAGATTATTATTATTATTATCGGTCCCAGTTTAATTTCCTGAATTCCGAACCCTGTTCACATTTGACGCATACCCAGAATCCGACGCTAAACACAAAATCCCAAGCGCCAATTCCCTTCGAATTTCAATTACCGATCCGTGGCGTAATTATACACGCAGTGCTGGGCATAATGCGCTGCTTACCCTCTACCCCAACCAAACCAAACCAAACTACCTTCGATAATTTCATCCACGACCTTAATATTAAGGGTCTTTAACCTCCCCGATACCGAGTTCGATAATTTCTTCCCACTGCCACAATGGCACGTCAGTGTTACCGTTTGAATATTTATACATTTCTCTGTGGAGAAGTAACATTAAAAAAATATTTCGTAATATATTAATTTGGTGCGTTTTAATCTGAATTTAAAAAAAAACATTATCAGGTAAATACTCATATTTAGCTTTTGAGAGCGCAGAGCCATGCCAAAAAACTATACGTAATTTACTCATGTCATTCCCGTAAGTAGTGTCATCTGACTCCTCCGCAGAGCAACGTATCTCTAGATATATTATTTATACATACTATCGCTGTATAATTGTAATTATGTATGTAACGGTTGTAATTATATATTTTTACGTTTCTCTTTGCGTGCAATGAAATTCTAAATTCTGATCATCGTCCTAAAAATGTGTCATTTAAATATTTTCATTCACGATTATTGATTTAAAAAAAAAAACTGAGTAAAACCTCATATTCCGGAACAATTCCAACGCAAAAACGCCACTGGCTGGTAAGACGATTGTTACCGACGTTGACGAGAGTGACGTCAACTACGCCACATTAGCGAAAAAAATGTTACGTAATTTTGACGGCATAAAAAAAAATTACAATTTATTCAACAAAAAATAAAACAAAAATACTTTCATTGTCATAAAGAGATTAAAAAAAGAGTGAAAATTCCCTATTCGTAAATTGTTGAAAATTTTTAGAATTACCTGGAATTTGACGCTGATATTCTATAATCTTATAAGGCTAGGTAACGCCAATTGCCATCTCGTAAACGGGAAGGTTAAAATAGTTACCTTTAATCTAGAACCTTCCCGCTCGCAGTATTCCACAGTTTGTAAGGAGTTATCTTCGAACAAAGGAAGTCCTGCTGTTTGTTTCCGCAGGTTTAGGTTATTACATTTAATTATTATGTTTTTTTCTAGGAACCTGCGCGTGTTTGAATTGGTTTGAACGTATTTCTTTCTTTGCCATATTATGTGAATGAAATAAAAATAAATACTCGAAGCTAGTGGATAAATAAAATTAAATTAGCCTTTATTGCTGTTAAACTTATAAAACATTTTTGTAATCTAATTAATTAATTTTTTTTTTGTTAAATATTATTCTAAATTATCAGCGTTCGGGTCATTATTTTTAGAAACAGCTTGTCTTTCGACATAGGCCTCCTCTAAAGATTTCCATTTTTCTCTATCCTTTGCAACTCTTATCCATTCTGGACCAGCCACCTTTTTTAAATCATCTTCCCATCTTGAAGCTAGTGGATAATGAACTACGAATCGGAATATTCAAGATAGCAAATATGAATATCTGGGTACCTTATGATTTAAAAAAATATATATTTATCCTAAAATATTGGCCTGGCGATGGTTGGAGATTACTTACTTAGGTCAACTTTGAGGATACTGGAAGGAGCAGTCTTTGGACAGAAAGGAGTGAACCTGTGCCTTGAAAAGACTCAAGTAATAATAACTCGCTCATTTTTCATCCATGTCCTTCCTATATAAATAAGAAAAAATATATATTTTTAATGTGCCAATAAAATAAATATTTTTAATATGGAATAAAATAACATTTTGGGATTTTTTTTACATTTACTCCACACAGGAGGCCCTGAGGAAAATATTTCCCACAAGGCCTATGTCATCTGGGATGCTGTGTGGAGGGTCTTTGTGAGGAGAGGAAGGAATGAACATTGGTCTTGAAAAGACCCATGTTGTAGGAAGGACGAAACACGGAGGCCGGAAAATCGTTCCACAGCCGAACTGTTGAAAACAAGAACGAGTCAAAGAAGCGACCCGTTCTCATGTGACAAATGTCAGCCGTGTACATATGTTGGGCACGCGTTTAGCGCCTTTCTCGACTATGCACCCGTGCCGAAGGGGTCCATGACGCTAGTTCGTCGGAGCATCTTCCATTAAAATACCGTTAGAACAAAGATAGTAATCCCACCCGACGACGTTAAGATGGGAGAATATATCAAACGGACCGCCCGTTTCTGAATAATAATTCATTATCACGGCATTGTTCAAATTTTGAATTCATTCTCAAAGTACTTAACTACCCACCTACTCCATGTTATTCCACTGCCTAGCTATTGAGCAGAAAAACGAGTAGTAAAAACTACCCCTTCACATGAAACTGATAGCTTAACAACATGATCGTAATGCTCCACATTTGATCACGATTTGATCAAAAGCTGAATCGGGCCGAGAATCGAAAAACTCTAAATATTCATAGTGGTGCTGATTATCGGTTTGACGGTCATAAAATGCCATGGGTTTTTAAAAAAAAAGTGTTAATACAATTATATCTAATTAGGGCAAGTCACAAAGTTACGGTTTTTTTAACGTACTAAAACTAAAACATGTCACCAAAATTATTGATGTAATTATCAACGACAGGCATTCACTAGCGTAATAAATCATCCTTATTCGAATCAGAGGTAAAAACTATAATGAATTATGACGGTTGACACTGTTGTCAATGTTGTGGAATGTTCGAGGCTCGATACAACGTGTCACTTATCCCAGGCACGATATTAATACAGACCATCCATCATGGGCCCGACAGCGACTAATAGTAATGGGCCCACTGAACATACAAACCCTAGAGGTGTCAACTATAACGATTTTAAAGAAAAGTGATTATAAATACTTTGATGATTTAAATACAAAAATGGCGCTATAAAAATCATCCACTAATTATTTAATTTCACCAGCGGAAAAATTAAACATGCTTCCGAATCACAGACAAATGTTTTATTTAATTTATTCTATAAAATATTGGAATAATTTTGTTCGAAGCCTTATATCTAATTTGACCAGACGTTTCGTTTTCACCGGGACAGTCCCGTTTTCAGGCAGTGTGTCCCGGTGTCCCTGAACGTAGCGTCGAGGCGCCAAAATGTCCCGTTTTCGAAATGAAAGCGTTATGCGCCTTCACAAACATACCGGTAATCTTGAAATATATAAATACACTAGTGAGTTCCCGGCATGCGTTGCTATGCCACTCAATAAATAAATTGTTTCTCTCTGCGTGGCCTTTCCCATTCGTCCCGTTCCCTTCCGCCTCCCCTTCCTCTCCCGCGGCCCTTTCCCCTCTCGCATTCCCACTCCGCCTTCCCCGCCTTCCCTCTCCTCACTCCCTTCTCCCGCTTCCCCCGTCCCGCGAACCCTCCTCCCGAGTTCTCCTCCCTCCTCCCGTATTCCATACATTTAGTTCCGATACATTCAGTTTTCAAACAGTTCGCGTGCAATTTTTTTATACAAATTTCATAATGCCATAACTCACTATTATATATATAGTAACCATCGCAAGCATGCACACATTAAATCCCCAAAGTTTCATCGCAATCGGATGAATGGTTTAGCAACGCATAGCGGACATACAAACATTTTTAGATTTTTATACATTATAGATAAAATAGCTAACCCTAATATAAAATGAAAAAAAAAACATTACTATCTTATCAATTATTGTATTGAATGATAGTGTGAGGCTCATAAAACAAATAAATAGTTTTCAAGATATTTTATTTAATTTATTAAGGGGCTAGAGTTTCAATAAGCGATGCGCTTGGTAGTTGCAAGACGGGTTGTGATCTAGCCTCCTACATAATAAAGAAAATTCTAAAGTAAAATCCATGCTAATTTTAGTCAAAAACATTTTTACTGTAACAAATGGCTTTATTTAATTTATTGGTAAAAAAATCTCTTTAAATTTTGAACAAGGGTCCAAAATTCCAATTGTCCATTCGATTTGTAGCTGCAAGATGAATTGTAATCTAGCCTTTTTTGTTCAGCGCTCTTAAGACGATTTTTCGCGAAAACAGTTCTATATATAAGTTGTCCAAATTTATTATTATTATTAAGTACCTACCTTTTTTTCGGTGTCCCGGTTTTTGGGAAAAATTAAATGGTCACGTTACTTATACCTCAATCTGTCTTTTACCGATAGACGAATCACATTTATAGCGCCATTACACAGCGTTTTATTTGTTATTTGGTGGTGTGGGCGTAAGATGAGATCTTGCTGATCTTAATAAAACGCGCGTGGACGAGTTGGTTATTTATTTGCACAATATTGACACGTCTGTGTTGTAAAGCTTAGTGCTAGCTAATAGAGCTGTTGAAGCTAAGGGAGAGCGAGCAGTAAAATTCAACACCTGCTGTATCTGCCGTCTCGCTCTTGCATATTTGAAAAGCAGGAGTACCACCAAAAAACATTCTCACATTATTTATTATTAAAATATATATCAGTATTAAATTATGGCATTTCCAATATCTCCCAAATATGTCCTCTGCGTTGTATCTAAATTCTCTAATAAACAATAAACAGTGAGCAGAACTCTCAGGTGAGTATGGTCCTGTATATTTTCTGCGTGTATACAGTGTAAATTAATAATATTATAATACGTACATTAATTATAACGCAGAATCACGTTCATTGGTCGAATGTACATATAGTTTTATATTAGTGATCGACGAATCGGTGGATGCAATTTGTTAACCACATAAGTTTTTGTAATAGTTCGTCTAGTCTGTAGTTAGTACACCCCTGAAATAGGCCACCTCAAGTGGTTCGCTACATTTAATGACTTATCAGGAGTACCCGGATTCATGGTGTGAGGTTTTTCTGGATCTTGGCGTCGGATGCTTGTTAAGAGGAATATAAACGCTAGAAATATTTCGAATCTCATGCCTGCAAAATGTTAAAATCGAGCGTCTTTTTGCACGAGGCTAGTAAGCGAAAAAGTGGTTTTTATTTATTTTGTGTATAATTTTATAAGAACGAAAAAAAATTAGAACATGGAAAACCTCAAAAATAGTCTTAGCCATAAAGGGGTATTTTTAAAAAATTGTTTCTTGTATTGTATTGTTTCTTCATAGTTAAGTCATGAAAAAACATTTTTTTAAATGGTTTACGCTTATATTTTTTGTTACGTAAATAATAATTTTCCTGTAATTCCAATACATAGAAAAGCTAGAAAAAGCTTCGAATAATCCGTAGCATATTTTTTGATGTACATACTGTAAGCCGATTCGTCGTAAAGATTAATAAAAATACTATCTAAATAGGATTTCACGTATATATTCATCTGAAGAGACTTTTTTTTTTTACAGTGAATGCCGCACAAGAATCTCAACTGCTCCCGTCTGGAGCCAGTGAGACTATGGCATCCCCAGTTGGGGTATGTTGTGAGGCTGAAGGTAGTGGGGAGGGGAAGGAGTTGGGGAAGGAGTTGGGGAAGAGGAAGGTTGGGAAGTACCTGGCTATTCAGATCTGGTCACCAAACACGGCTAAAGCCATTTTCAAGCTACGTTTCAATTCTGAATGGTGGTCTTACACCAGGGCGATACTGATAGTATCTTTCACTCTGGAACATGCCGCAAATATACTATATATTATTTTAAATGAATTAATTGTGAAATAACACAAATTAATCAAATAAAATTTATTTGCGCATGCCGGGTTCGAACCCAAGAGTCAAGAGTCTTACCCACTGGACTACGGAGGTCGTCATCTGGTTGACTGTCAGACTGCGAATGACGGTCAGACTGGTTGAGGGAGACCTTTTGAACTCTCCATCCTGACTCTCTCGACACTAGCTTCGCACGGCAGTGGGAGGTATGGATTCATGCGTCCGTCACTCCTGGACACATTGACCCCCAGATTCCTACTCACTCCTCATATCTTTTTCCTTCCCAGAACTTCCTCTCCTTCCTTTTCCTAAAAAACGAGTGTGCTTTAGACCACACGACTGAAGTAAAACTTCACTAACTTATATCTCCCTCTCAACTTCCGTTCGCCTCGCCCGATCACACTTCGTAATGCTCTCGTCACGCATTCACCAGATTACTCCCCAAGCCAAGCGTGCGTAAAGAAGTTTTACTTCAAAAAGACCCTCCACACAGCATCCCCAAAGATGGCGTATGCCCTAAGGGTGTTTTTATTCCTCAGGTCCTCCTTTGCGGAGATAATGTAAAAAAAGTAGCACTGTGGTAATACATTATTGGTGAGGTGTTTTATCACGCCGTGTATGTCAATTGCAGCAGAATAAGGTCATCGATCCATACGCAAAATATTCACTTCTCTCAGTAAATTTCTTCAGTGAATGTCGGATGTTTGATTAAATATTTTGAATACAGTCGATTTAATACTTTAATAATGTTATTACTATACTAAGTCTCGAGACGCTTTATTCTTCAGTTTCTCGATATATCAATGTCGGGGATAAAAATGACATTCTACGGCAGGTGTCAATACGAATGATTCATACACTGACATCAAATTTGTACGGTATACGAATGATTCATACACTGACATCAAATTTGTACGGTGGATGGGAGGGGTGGTTTGAAGGATCACATGTACTTAAAATAATAATCGAAAATTTGGGTGTCGCTCTATGGAATATTGATTTTTAACCCTTCTGAAAAGTACTCGTAGTTCCTATCAATCAATAGACATTATTTATCGTCAAAATATGCGACTCAAGTATCTGATTCACTTGATCGTGCCATGTCTATATATACGATATGCTTAGCATGTTCAGAAAGTAAGTGTACTGTGACCATAACGGGCGGTGGATTTTAGTTTTTTGAGGGTTGGCAACACTGAATGGTAGAGTGGGTTTCCTCACCAGAACGAGCATCGTAGGAACATTGTAGTACGTAAACTCACATTGTAGTAAAAGATGTCGACAAAAAATCCTGCCAAGTGCTGTGATCCGCTCTTTACTCACGATCCGCTTTTTAACACCTTCAAGAAAAAAAGGTGAGGATTTATGAGCTCTATTGTGATTGGAGATGATAGTGGGTGACTCATTACACGCATGGGGAAAAAAACAGTCGTCTAAGTGGCGTCACGCCAATTCCCCATCTGTCAAGAAATTGAAAACCACAATTTCAGGCAAACAAATCATGGCCTCAGTGTTTTAGGACCGAAAAGGCATCATTTTGGTCAAATTTCTGCCTCAGGTTGAGACCATCAATTCACGACAGTATTGTAATACCCTGAAAAAACTCAAAAGGAGCATATAAAACAAAAGAAGGGGATGCTCACCAGAGAAGTTTGCTTGTTTTATGACCCAACATGCTCATAGACTCATTTTGTTGGGATATTTTGAACCACTCCCCGCAATCCCTGCTTGTCGTCTTCAGATTATCATCTTTTCACTTTTGTGGAGGCATGTATGGATGAAAATTTTCAACCGACGAGCAGGTGCAGAAAGTGGTGCTGAAGGGGGGAAGGAGCTGGCGGGAGAATTCTTCGAAGAGAGTGTAAAGAAACTTGTGCCACGGCTCACCACATGCATTGAACGGGTTGGCGATTATTTGAAAAAATAGTCAACAAGTGTATTAATATCCTGTAATTTTTTTTCTAATACACTATTTCAAACAAAAAAAAATTCAGTTCACTTACGTTCTGTACATGCCTCGTGTATCAATATCCAATTTTAGGGAGTTAATTTGCTTTTTGAATTGTTCGTATTTAAAAGTTTCGGTTACATTGATTTTATTTTTGCACGATAATATTTTGTACCATCTCACACCTAAGTAATTTATTTAATAGCTTTTGTGATATTTATAGATTTCTCTATTTACAAAATCTAAAATTTAAATTTGAGTCCTATTCAGAGACCTGCATTTAGATTAAAATTGTTGCTTTTACCATTTTTGGCACTCAGATCTGAAGCCCATGTACCCCAACATTTATCTTCCTACCTCCCCTTTCTATCTTCCTTCCGCCTCACAACATTAATTTAAGGGTGTTATCCCTCTACTTCCGAAAAGTGGGACCATCGTTTGGTATTCATTTTTATTTACTTGATAACATTCTATAAAAAAATGTTATCAAAAATAAAACAAACACTTTGTATTTAACCACGAATATATTATTTTATATATCGACCGGTTTCGCTTCGACCAAGCTTCCTCAGGATATAATAATGATATAATTTTCTCTTCCCACTCCCCCCTCCCGCGAACCCCACTCCCGAGTTCCCCTCCCCCCTCCCACATTCCATACATTCAGTCCCTGTACATTCAGTTTTCAAACTGCTCGCGTGCCATTTTTTTATACAAATTTAATAATACCAGAACTCATTATTATATATACAGGAACCATCACGGGCATGCACACATAAAATCCCAAAGTTTTATCGCAATCGGATGAACGGTTAGCAACGCATAATTTCATGATGCCAGAACTCACTGTTGCACCTATATAGAAACCATCGCGGGCTTGCGCACATCATATCCTCAAAGTTTCATCGTAATCGGATGAATGGTTTAGCAACACATAGACATCTCATATACATAGACAGAAGTAAACATGTTTTAATTTTTATATACGAATATATAAAATTGAGTTTATCTCAAATTGAGCCAACTGAAAATAAAAAAAAAAAGTTTTTTGGAAATTCTCTGAAAAAAATAATTCTCCAATCCTTGTATATTTTTCTTCAAAACCGTACATTGAATAGGGGTGTTGATTGCAACCAACCATGGGATATTCACTATCCGTAAGTTTTGTTAGCACAAGATAATTAAATTGGTTCTATCCCACCAATGCAGTGATGCAATTGCTGGTCCTATATATACGAGTACCTACTCATTATTCTCCTCGCACATCTCTCTCGCATCTTTGGTTTCCTGGGATAAACTAGATTGATTTGTCGACTTTTTGCACCGGATCCGAGTAATGGATACTTTAATAAGTTCGACTGTAAATAGCGGACCACCAGAGATAAGGTCTACAAATGTTGGACTCGTAATTTATGCGTCGATTGAACATCTCTATTTGATTTGGAAGCCTTGTATTTATTACACCCGTTAGTTATCTGAAGTCTCTGGGGGCTTAGAAAAAGTAATTAGTGTACTGAGCTTCTCATTTTGGTGTCTATTGAACTGGAATAATTGAACTTCGACATTTCGTTATTTATCAGTGTTATCGCAGTAATTCCGGGAACAAATTAATTTCAGTTCCGATGTATGAAAAACATCAGTACTATTGTGAAATATTAAACAAGTATAATTCGTTTCAATAAGTTAATACAAGTTTTAAGATTGATAATTTAAAGATTGGATTTTATATTTTTATATTGTAGAGGATTAAGGAAATTGTGAAATACTCAAATGAATTGACCGATTTAAAAGAAGCTTGAAAAAAATATTTTAACATCTCAGGCTACTTTGGCTGATAGAGATAGTGAAAGAAGGGTAAATGCAGGTAACTCTATGAATGGACATTTGGCACCAACAAAAAACTGTCCAAAAGACGTGGAACTAGCCGTCCTTAATGGAGCACTGGTACCTAATCTGATGTATGGCAGTGAGGCATGGAACTGGCAGAGGAAGGATGAAAGTAGACTGAATGCTGTATAAATGAGATCCCTGAGGCGTATGTGTGGTAAAACCACGTATGATCGTGTGAGAATGCAAGGCTGATGATGTGAGCGTAATGAGTAAGATCAAGAAAGGAACGCTCCGATGGTTTGGGCATGGAGAGCGAATAAACGAGGAAAGGAGTGTAAGGAGAATATATGACGCAGATGTGAATGGTAGAAGAAGTCGGGGACGCCCGAGAAAGACACGACCAAGTGAATCAGATACTTGAGTCGGGTCATGTCAAGAGTCAGAATAATAGAAGAGCATGTATGAGACGATGTATGAATGTGAACGAGGCAAGGAGTGTGTGCCAAGATCGAGTTGTTTGGCGGTCCGTCCTTTCTGCCTACCCCTGTGGGGAAACAGTGTGTTGGTTAGTTAGTTAGGCTACTTTGTTCGGTTTTCGGAACAACTCATATAAGTTTCATAGAAATAATACTATAATAGTTAGAAATATGATATATAAATATATATTACTTTAGCTCCACACAGGACGCTTAGGGTATGTGTGTGGAGAAGAAAAGGAAGCAGAGGAAGGAAATAGGTATGAGGGGTGGGTAGGAATCTGGGGGTCAGGTGTCCAGGAGTGACGGACGTATGAATCCATCCCTTCAAGTGCGGTGCAAGGTTATGGGTCGAGGGATTCTGGCTGGAGAGGTCAAAAGACCTCCTCAACCAGTCTCTCAAGTGGTGGGCAGACACATCACAAGACCTTGACAAACCTCACCCCATGAACTTAGGCACCCTTGCTAAACGTGGTGGCTAAGTCACAAAACTTGGAGTGACCTATGGAAGAGGTGTTGGCTATCCAATAAATGGTTCCCGGGTCGGCAGTACCCATACCTGTCTACCAAATTGATCTAATCGCTGTTAGAAAGAGAAAACACCACGCTTTATATTAAAATTTAAAAAATCAACCACAAAACAATTTAAAAGGACACATATCCTATATGAATCCAAAGTTTCCCACCGCAATTTGAAAAAAAATTGTGAAATTTTAGGAATTTTGTATTAATTATTTTTACATGAATTTTCAAAAAAGTGAGATAACGATAAAGTTTATAACACATTTTCCGAATAAAATATTTATGCGTTTTAACTTTTTTCGTTATCGGTATTTGGATTTAGAAAAAACGAAAGGTGAGCCATTTTTTAAACTTTTTTATGTTTGCAATAATTCAGTTTTCGTAATTCAAAAATTATATACTTATTTCGAAATATAAAATTTGATAGCGTATTTCAACACCTTTCTAAAAAAAAATTGTTTTCGGATGCGTTCGGAAATACTCCATTTATGTATGTAGATTTTACTGCAACACCGAAATATTTTGACCATCCGAAAAAAAAGATTGAGGCCTGAGTGGTTAAGTAATTATATAACATTAGTGACTACGCAATTAATTAAAAAATATATATATATCAGACTACATAATATGTTCTGCTCAGCAGTCTTTCGTGAAAAAAATAATAGCCGACTTTCGAAGAGTAATTTCACGAGTTAACTCCTTACCTGGTCTTAAACTCGAGAATCTGTGTTGTTTATAAATGTTGTCAATCTTTGAAAGCGTACTCGAAAAGCTTTCAGCAGAATCTACCTTCTGAATTCACAATTACTACGTTTCAGCAAATTGTAAAGCCGACATGTTTGGCTGTAGGGGTGTGCGGACAGAGAGTGTCGGCACGCATGCATGTTTGTGGAATTTTCTCTTGGTTCAATTACAAGTGGTATTTCTTCTTGTCTACCGCGTGTTTAATTTTCTTTGGGGGCACACTCCACCGTGTCAGATTTACCCAGAATATCAAGCAGTCGCTCCGCTATAGCTAAAATCGTACCTAATATGTGTGCTTCTGTATCAAACGTCCCCCAAAATAATCTAAATGCCTTGGAATCGTCGCGTGTTCCGCTATACGTTCATCGAGTTGCTAATATTGTTTACCCTCGGTGTATTGTGTTTGTATAATTAAACCCTCTTCATTGCCTGAACATGGAATTTAGTCACATATCAATAATACTTCATTTACGTTATTGTTTCTGTACCGATGTACAGGGTGTAGAAGCTCGTACCTGAGAATATGGGGAGAAAAAATGTACATGTCATTTTGCTGTTCGATGATATTTTGTTCTACTAAACACAAAAAATATATTTTTCAATCACAGGTCACCACGGATCCCAAAAAAAATTCCCCTGAAAAAAAAATCATCGGACAGCAAAACGAAATTTTGGTCTCAAGTAAACTTTTTTGAATGATTTTTTTTTTTTGATTTTGATTTTTCTTCAAAACCAAAACCAAACACAAAAAACTTCCACATGTCGTCTCGTCACTGGTTACCCAGATGAGTAACAGCCCAACCCCTCACCTCGACCCTAACTGTCCAATACATACTGATAATACAATACATACTTTTTAAGTTGAAAACAAAAACAAAATATATATCATACTAGCTGACCCGACTAACGTTGTTCTGCCATATAAATTATTTCTAGTGAATATTTTGGTTAGATCTATGACAGAAAGATGAATGCAGCGCTGCAGACGATGACCTCCGATAAAAACAAAAAAACACCAACTAAAGTAGGAAAATGAAATAAAGAAAATCAACATGAATTTCGAAGAGCAATTGAGTGTACGATATTTTTTGTCAGTCCGTCTTTAGCCAACATAAATAAGCTCGATGGTTTGCCCACGCGAGAACATGACGCCGAATGAAATATCAAAATGACGCGACGCTTCTCGTGAATGTCTTGCGCATGTGTGGATGAAAGTTCGATGAGGCGGACGTAGCGCCATCTGTCATTCAACAACATAAATAATTTTGTTCTGTTTGAAATACGAAAGACGGTTAAATTTGTTCATACAAAAATACTAAAATCGCGATTAAAAAATGGGAGAGTGAGAGTAGGAGGTAGGTACAATTTGGAAATATAGGTATTTTTGATGCCAAATAAACAAAAAATACAAAAAATAAATTGTCAAAAAAATAGACTTCTTTTTTCTGGATAGGGACACCCTAAACATCTAGCGGTATGAAATATACTTTAAAACATATTCTCATCAAATATACATAACAAAATTCATAAAAATCGGTCAAGCTGTTTCGGAGTAGTGCGACCACAAACACCGTGACACGAGATTTTTATATATAAGATGTAACCGGAGACGAAAATTTCATTCCGGACCCCGGATTCCAAATAATGTCAGGAATCACTGGTTAAAGTAAATTAACTACGTCAGTTAACACTCTCTATAGATATGTTGTATAGTAATAAACATGTTTAGTTAGTCGTAGTTCTATAAAAGCAATAATAATAGATTTTTATGTACGTCATGAAGTTATGGTTTTATAATTTGATATATGTAATGATTTTATTATTAATTTCATCTTACTTTTCCTGACAGATTTAAATGCCATTCTCAATATAAATAATAAGAAGGATCGCGCGATAAATATTACGGCCGGCTAAAAATAGGTTATATTTTCCTCTGAGGACGTCAGTGCGCCGCGCCGTTGCTCGGTCAGCACGCGAATAAAACATATAAATCTTCATGAATATGACAATGAGAACTGACTGCGGCTGTAGCTGTAAAGGGACCATGTATCACATTTGTCAAAAAGCTCCATTTGTCATCGAGCCAATGACAGATGGCTCCTGCGCCGTATTACTGCGGAAATGTGATCCAGAATCAATAATATTGCACCACGCGTGATTCCGTGGAAGCAAACTACACCTGTAATTATACTGACGTGTTAATGCCTTTTAATGCTCGTTTTAAATAAGAGTAAAGTTAGCCTCCCAAAAACTGGGCGTACTGTACAGGGCCGCAGATACTTTAATAGTACACAACTGCTAACCCTGTACAAATCGCAAGTGCGCCCCACGGTTGAATTTGGCAACCACCTCTGGTCTGGAGCTCCAAAATACCTGAAAAATACCCTCGACTCTGTGCAGAAACGGGCGGTCTCGTTCTTGTGTTCAACAGCTCGGCTGTGGAATGATTTGCCGGCCTCTGTGTTTCCTCCTTCCTACAACATGGATTATTGATATTGATATTGATATTGTAGTGATTTGAAAGCGTCGCCTCTCTGTGATAAGGAAAAGTATAACGAGAGCCAAGCAGAAGAGCTAGTAACTCTATATAATTCTACGCTACGGGCATTACTCGATAAAAATGCTCCTTTCACAGAGAAGGTCTGCCGCATTAGGAATTGCAGCAAATGGTTCGATGATGAATGTCTTCAAAAGAAGAGGGAAATGAGGAAATTTGAGAGGATTTACAGACGAAACCCGACTTTCAGCAATCGGCAGCTTTGGATTGCCAAGCAAAAAGTTTACAAGGAAGAAGTCACACAGAAGAAATCTAACTTTTGGTGTGAGCAAATTGAGACAGAAAAGGACCCTCGAAAACTTCGGCAAAACATAAGGACTCTGTCTGGAGAGAGCAACAATAAGGTTGATTCCTCTCTTGAAGCAAACAGCCTCGCAACATACTTCAGAAGTAAGGTTGAACAAATTCAGGCCCTCAGTGTGGTAGGATCGTCTTCTATCGCAGCATCAAGTCCGCTCTCCGGTGACTTCTCTACTTTTGCAGCAGTAACGGAAGAAGATGTCACGCGTGCTATAAAGTCTTGCCCTAACAAGCAATGTACTCAAGACCCCATACCTACCTGGCTCTTAAAACAATGTCTTCCGGATATAGCGCCTGTAATTACCGCAATTATCCAGAAGTCATTAGTAAATTCACTTGTACCGGGAACACTCAAGAAATCAATAATAACTCCGATTCTAAAAAAACAAAATCTTGATACTGACAATACGGATAATTACAGGCCAATATCCAATCTACCATTCCTTTCTAAACTGCTTGAGAAAATCGTTGCCAAACAATTGGTGGGGTACTTGAACTCCGCCGGTCTATTTGCCAAAAATCAATCCGCTTATCGACAGTTTCATTCAACGGAAACTGTTCTTCTGCGGTTAATTTCAGACTTGATCATCGGGATGGAAGCAGGTAAGTTGGGTTTGGTATCTGTTCTTGACATGAGTGCGGCATTTGACACGGTAGATCATAGTATTTTATTAAATGTGCTTGAAACCGAATTTGGCGTTCGAGGTGATGTTCTCCAATGGATGAAATCATACCTGTCTGGACGAGTAGCCTCAGTAATTTTCAATAATTGTACTTCACCTGAAACTCCCATAGAATGTGGAGTTCCCCAGGGTTCTGTCTTGGGTCCCATTCTTTTCATTCTCTATACGAATCGCCTCGAGAAACTAATTAAATCAGCTGGCTTTGAATCACAAGGCTATGCAGACGATCGTTTCATTTTCAAGTTTTGTTCCCCGGATGAAAAAGACGTCCTTAAAAACGAGGTGGTTAGTTTCATTAACACAGTCTCAAGTTGGATGTCTGTCAATAAACTCAAACTTAATCCGACCAAGACGGAATTTATTTGGATAGCTTCTCCTGGAAGGCAAGCCCTCATCGACTCTAATCCAATCCATATTCAGGGCACAGATATAATTCCTTCTACAGAAATAAAGTTTCTAGGTTTCACTATAGACAATAGTCTTTCTCTAGAATCACAAATTTCAAAATCTGTAAGTTCAGGCTTTTTCCATCTAAGGCAGATAAAATCAATCAGGCGTTGCCTTCCCTCTGATGGAGCAAAGTCACTCATAAATTCGTTCGTTGTCTCACGTATGGACTATTGTAATAGTGCGTATGCTGGCTTGCCTAAAAAACAATTCAATAGAATCCAATCCGTTTTTAATGCTGCGGCGAGAATGATTTTTGGTGAATCTAAGTATTGCCGTATACCCCCGCTTCTAAAGGATCTTCATTGGCTTCGATGCCCTGAAAGAATAGAGTTCAAGATCTGCTTAATGACCTTCAAAGCATTGCAAGGAATGGCGCCAGCCTATATATCGGAACTATGTGTCCGACAAAACTTAAGCGATAGGCAGCTTACTCTAAGGTCAGCAGATCGAGATGTTACTAATCGTTTAATCGAACTTTCTAGGTCAAATCGAGCCGTTTACTATGATCGATCTTTTCGTGTAACTGGCCCGCTCATTTGGAACAAACTTCCCTCAGCTCTTACTAATATCCAGAACTTGGCTGAATTCAAAAGAGCTTTAAAAACAAACTTATTTAAAAAATCATACCTTTCATGAATTTTAACTCCTTTTCAATATACTTTAATAAGCCATGTTCCTCAAGTTTCTGGTAATTGTTTGGTTTCGATTACCTCCTTACTATAGTTTTATGTGCACTCTGAATTTGTATTATTTCTAAATGTTAACTGCCTCCTGTTCTATATAATTTAGTTTAAATGATTCTTGTTGAATGGCACCGTGATGGTTTATCATTATATATTGTCCTGTGCCAAAACAGCACTCACTATTGTTGTTAATATTATTCTTTAGGAATTGCTTTGTATATTTTTGTATATTCGTTATTTCACATTATTTAATTAATTTTTTAAGGACTCGTAAGGAACACTGTAGGTTAATTTTAAGTTTATTATAATTAAGCGCACTTGAAGTGAAACATCACAAAACTGCGCTATATAAATACTACGTTATTATTATTTTTATTATTATTATGGGTCTCTTCAAGACCAATGTTCATTCCTTCCTCTCCTCAAAAAGACCCTCCACACAGCATCCCAGATGACATAGGCCCTGAGGGAAATTATTTTCCTCAGGGCCTCCTGTGTGGAGTTAATGTAAAAAAAAAAGCAGCCACCTATGGTCTGGAGCTCCAAAATACCTGAAAAATACCCTCGACTCTGTGCAGAAACGGGCGGTCCGCTTAATAGATTATCCCATCTTAACAGACGGATTGCAATCTTTAGAGCACAGGCGTTGGGTGGGAATGCTATCCTTGTTCTACCGGTATTACAATGGAAGAAGCTCCGAGGAACTAGCGTCATACAATCTACATACTGCCCAACATTTGTACACAGTTGACATTTGTCACATGAGAACGGGTCGTTTCTTCGACTCGTTCTTGTGTTCAACAGCTCGGCTGTGGAATGATTTGCCGGCCCCTAACATTGCACGGCCTCTAACTGATTAGCCGGCCTACAACATGGGTCTCTTCAAGACTAATGTTCATTCCTTCCTCTCCTCAAAAAGACCCTCCACACAGCATCTCAGATGACATAGGCCCTAAGGGAAATTATTTTCCTCAGGGGCTCCTGTGTGGAGTTAATGTAAAAAAATTTAAGTAAAAGCGTATTTAAGTAAATAAATATTTTTAAAAAACATTTCGGTATTTTTTTAAGTCTATTGTTTTCAACAGAACTCTTTCTTCTTGGGACGAAACGTTAGAAGAGCTTCGGAAAGTTTTGTATTTTATATTCAGCTATTCTGATTTATTATTAGTTTTCCTAGCCTTTATGTGTCTACTTAACAAATTATTTTTTAGAAAACATTAAATTTATTGCTTTTTAAAAAAAATTTTTTTTTACGTTAGCTCGACGTAGGAGGCCTTCAGAAAAAAATCCTCAGGGCCTATGTCATCTTGGGTGGGTAGAAATCTGGGAATTAGTGTGTCCAGGAGTGACGGACGTATGAATCCATCCTTCCCACGGCAGACGAGAGAGTCCAGCTGGAGAGGTTGAAAGGTCTCCCTCACCCCGTCTCTCCCGGTCTACCCCACCACGCAGTAGGTGAGCAAACGCCTCCAAGACCTAAACAAATCTCACCCCATGAACCCGGGCACTCCTGCTAAGTCACCAAACGTATAAAACCACCTGGGGCGACCTGCGGCAGGGGTGTCGGTTATCCAATAAATGGTACACCCGCCTTCCATATTATAAATACAAATCTTGTTAAATACAGAGATACTGAAGGAGCTACCAACACACCTTGACTGGTGAGGACTGCTTTCTGCATTATTATTTACATTTGCATATTTTAAGATCTCTCGTCATAAGTATATAGATTGTAGATAAATAATTTTTTTGTAGGGTCCTTAGTTTCCTAATCAAATTTCTCAATCAAGTTCAAAATGTTTTAATTATTTTCTTTTATCAGACGAGGTTGAATGTTGCCCTTGTCACAGCCGTGCCCTGTTTTCGATCCGTCTGTATTATTTGTAGATCCTTCCCACAAACGCGTTAAACTTTTCCCACCAACTTAAACATCGCTGTTCGGAACAGAATCCTTAGGCCCGGGGGCAAACGTCTTAGACGATTTGGGTCCTGATTCGAATTAAATATTCCACATCCCCTTCCCATAATGAGGGGTTTAAGGACTTAATGTCTTCACGTACATCTTTAAAATATGGTGGACCGAACGTTAACTCGATATTGGGGTCGGATAGGTAAAGTTAATTTTAATCTACCATACACTATTATAATAACTCAGCTTTATGGCCTCGGGTGTTTTAATACACACCGTAATGCGATTTTAGTAGCGTGGCAACACTGTCTGGCTATGTTGAACACAAAATAAACATTCTCCGAAAAATATTTTAGATATTGTTTGTTTTAACGAGATTTTCAAGAGTCGGTGAACAAAGCAGATAATTTAAATAATAATAATAGGTCATAATTTATTTCAATTTTAAATTATTATAAGGGATAATTCCTCGTTTTTGAAATGGTAAAATCCAAAATTGTCGTGCCGTTAATTTATTGTCCCCGCTTGTTATCACTATTTAATTTACGCGTAACTAATAAATTAACTTTATTAACACCACATTTAACTCTGCAAATATTTTAACAAATGCCTACACGCTCTCCCAAATGCTGGGACTTAACACAATAGTCATAAAGTGGCAACGAATTTGGTGATATGATTTATAATTTCAGCAGACCAACCCAATTTTGTCAAAAGTAATACCATTCTTTTCCTTACATTTATTCTAACTTTCTTTCACATTTTTGCACTTTTGCCACATAAGAAAGCGTCGTTTCTACTACTCATGTTTTCAACAGCTCGGTTGTGTAATGATTTGTCTACATGTATGTTTCATCTCTCATTCAACACAGGTCTCTTCAAGATCCGGGTCCACTCCCTTCTAACCCAAAAATCCCTCCACACAATATCCCCCCTCCCAGTTAGACACCAGAACTCCAGGTAAACCAAAGATTAAATAATGCTTTAGGTACAACATTATAATAATATTATTTAATGTAACACGTAATATTTTACCTGTCCAACAAATTGAAAAGTAGATACACAACGACCTGGAGTTATGAATTTAATGACTTGAGCAACTGCATTCATCCTTCTTAGGCCCAGCGACTCAACACTTGGATATTTATAACACAAAAAGAAAAGGTCCATAGAAAAGACACAACGAGGGTCGTTTGTCCATTTGATTTCTTGTGCCCAGCCCCTTCGGAGATATTTCCTCATTATCTCCAAGTTACGCCCCTCCGTAATAAACTACGAGGTGTTCTTCTTCACAAACATGGGCTGGTGGGCTCTTGTGTTGGCTTTTATAACTGAAGAGGATGAAAATATATTCTGCCACTAAAATATTCCTACGTTACCGCTTTACATGACCCAAAATTGCCTAAATTAAAAAAAATAAAATGTATACGTAATACTAAAAAGTTTTCACGCGAGGAAAGTGTTCCTAGTTGGACAATAAAAATTTGTTTAGAAATTTTTATTGTCCAACTTCTTTAGCGTCGTCGGTGACTTGAAATTCGGGTGAAACGAAAATGCGTCACAACTCAGTTCTACACAAGTACTCTGGTGCAAAGGTGCCTGACAAGTCTCAGCGGCCACAGAGACAGACACCAAGCAAACGGGGGTTCGAATCCTACGAAATCCAAAAAAAAAACATTTTTATTTGGTGAAATCAATATCCAATCTTCAAACCACTTTAAAAAAACGAGCAAAAGAAAAGCGACATCCAGCCACATTCTAGTTGTATGTAGGTACTAAATAAATAAAATAAAAATGACAGCAAATATTTGGCTTCTTGTAACATTTTACTATGAGTGGTGATCCAATATTAAAGATACAAGTATTATGGATTTTAAGATAAATCAATTTTTAGAGGTATTTAAATGGTTTTTTGTCCCAAAATACCGAACATCTTTACCAACATTTCAAAGCCTTACCGCACTAACTGATGTAATAGTAAATTACCGATGCGTTGTGATTAATTTCGACAAGACACGCGCACTCGACTGATGCAGGACTCCAAATATCCTTAAATATTAATGCAAGAATGCAGTTAACACAGTGAAATTTTTTAACATTAACTCCACACAGGATGCCTTGAGGAAAATATTTTCACTCAAGGCCTACGTCATCCTTTGGTATGGAGATTGTGGAGACTGACTTGTAACAACTAATGTAGGACTAATTAACGATCGCCGTAGGTCACCAAAACATCCTCTATATTTCTTTGCCCATGTGACCTTCCGTGCTTTGTCTTCGTTAGGAGGTGTATTTGAGTATGAACATCGTTGAAAACAATTCTCGACTTCATCTATCAAGAGGTTATTATTACATCATATTTTCCTGCTGAACGCTGCTGGATTCATCTCCTTGTTTACTTTGAATTTGCTTAAACTATCAAAGAGCGCTTTAAAGGGAGATAAAAAATGGCTTGCTTCATAGAAACGTTTTTTCCATACGTTTTTCGTTTTTCGTTTCTCCTAAGTCAAGAATTTTAAAGCTTCAGTGTACGGCGGGTTGTTTTCGAACAGTAGATACTAATGAACTTCTAGAGTAATATTCTTTAAAGCCTTTGTACATATTTATTTATTTATTGTTGTTATACGCCCATAGGGGCTATTACATAGATTATAAAATAATATTTAAGTTATCGGGGATTACACATACATATTTATACCAAGAGTTATAAAAGTGAAAAAATTTAAGAATATACAAGCAGTTTTGAAGAATATAGCGTAAAACCGTGAAATATTTTGAACGATATAATATTTGACAATAACATAGAACAAAATATACTATAAAACATTACAATAACACATCAAATCGTTAAATATATTATTACCCACGTTACAATAATTTGTAGGATTCCACAATGTGTTGGGTTAAACTGCATTTTAGATTATAAAGGGAATCAGCGAATATATCTACAATACCACCAAACTTGTTGCCTAAATAATGCATCCTATTGGTATAGTAAGTGAGTGATTGATAGTTGGTGGTGTATGTGTTGCAAAATAATGTTATATATTATATTGTATTCCTTGTCGGTATATAGAGTTTAATAGTAGCAACGATCTCAGGGCTGTCAATTAGGTTGTTCATGACTCTGTTTAATAAAATTAGGTCTGAAATGATTCTTCTGTCAGATAGCGTAATTAAATTAAGTCGATTCGTCAAACTTAAATAATTAATGTTTTCTAAATTGGAATAATTGTTATTTAATAATTGTTTGGAATTTTGAGCTTGAAATTTAAGTACCTAAGAAATTTGTTTTGAACCCGTTCTATTTTGTTATAGTGTACTTTATATAAAGGGGACCAAATAGGTGAATTATATTCCACTTGACTTCTAACTAATGAAATGTAGAATTTTTTCATGCAATCCATGGACTTAAACTTAGTTAGGGTTCTGTAAAGGAAGCCAAGAATCTTTAAAGCCTTATCAGTTATATCATCTTTATGTGCTTTGAATATTGAGTTTGAATCGAATATAACTCCCAAGTCGCGAATTTGTGATACTGGTGTTAATTAAACATTATTTTTTTTATTCCTAAGAAAATACCTATAACATGCAATACGATATGAAGGTACTAATGAACTTCTATACTACGAAGCCGATGCACCTGTCCTAAGAAAATACCTATAAAATACAAAAATAAAAACGATGTAGATTCTGCAGTTTTCATCTCCGTGGCCCGTGCTATAAATGAATCACATTTTATTTTAAAATGTTATTATTTCTATAAATAATTCTTTAATCTTTTCATTGTGTTTTGTAATTTATAATAAAGAAATTTTAATAAACTACATATATAGACCGTTGTCTGTAATAATGTATTATGTCATGTGAAAAAGGCAAAACCTCACAAGAGTCCCAACTGCTCCCGTCTGGATCCAGTGAAATTATGGCATCCCCAATCGGGTATGTTGTGAGGTTGAAGTTTAGTAGGGAGGGGAAGGAAATGGGTGAGTGGAAGGTGGGAAATCGCCTAGCTATTCAGATCTAGTCACCAAACACGGCCAAAGCCATTTCAAGCAACATTTCAATTCTGAATTGTGGTCTTACACTAGGGCGATAGGCAGAATATTTTCCATTCTAAGATTAAATTGTGAAACACAAACCAACCAAATTAAATTTATCTGGGCACGCCGGGATTTGAACCCGCGGCCTCCCGATCGCTAGTCGAGAGCCTTGCCCCTCGACCACGGAGGACGTCAATTAGATAGTTTTTTTTTAAATAAAGAAAAACATCCCCGAGTTACGAATAACCTGACAATGTTTGAAAATCTCCTACACTACCACCACAGAAAACGGAAAATGTTGTGTCGTGATGGAGGACTTAGCCAGTTGAGGAATCCCAACGCGGCGCCAACTCAGTCACTGTCCGGTAGATTTAAAAAATGTACTTAAATGGTTGCACCTTACGCCCACGATTTCCTCCTTTGAAACAAAATATTTTTAGTTCGCGTATTGAATTTTGTAATACAAAGCTTTATTTTTACTTCCGCGTCTAAATCCAAAACATCGAATTTAATTAATTTTAGGAAAAACATTTTGACATCGGTCTACAAAGGTATATAGCGGTTATATTAAGGTATATTTGTTTCCGTTTGTTATACTTTCACGGACCACGTTTCTTCAGAAACCATTTTTGTACATTTTTCCGGAAATTTTCCGCCCACGCTCAACCACAAATTAATTCATTTACAAAAACCGAAAACCGACAATGTTGACTTGTTAAAATTTTTAATTAGAATTCCACATAATAAAGATTTGATATTTATTATTGAATTGCCAGTCAAAGGAAATTCCGTTTCATATTATTTGACGAGGACAAAATAAGGAACATAAATTATTTTTAACGATTGTAAATATTTATTTCTTCCCAAAATAATTATTCTACGCCGGGCTTTTCTTTGAATTTTCTTGAAGTATAATTATTATCCCTTCAAGTACAAGTTAATTATAACGTTTCATTTGTCGCTGGCATAATGTTCTTAGCGGTCAAATTAATTATTTGGAGATATTTTTCTATTTGCTTGTTGGAGTATTTTTTAATATGCTAAGAGAGAAATTCGAAAAACTTTGAGACTGCCCTGTGTTTTTCGGCTTTTATCTATATCTGGAAATCTAGATCTATTCTTCAATTTGGGAGGCGGGTGTGGGTACCGCCGTCCCGGAAACCATTAATTGGATTACCAACACCCTTACCATAGTTCACCCCATGTGGATGGCTACGTTTGGTGACTTAGCAGGGGTGCCCGGGTTCATGGGTTGAGGTTTGTCTAGGTCTTGGTGGTGGATGCGTTTGATCACCTACCGTGTGGCGGTCCAGATCGGATGAGACAGGTTGAGGGAGACATTTTGATTTCTCCGGCCGTACTCTTTCGACCGGTCGCCTTGCACCACAGTGGGAGGAATGGAGGATGGTCCGTCACTCTTGGATACATTGACAATCAATTAGGTGGAATTCTACCTACCCCTTATACCCTTTTCTTTCCCAGAACTTCCTCTCCTCCCTTCCCCTAAAAAGTCCCTTTGCACAGCATCCATAAAGATAAGTCGGCCTCGAGGGAAATCGTTTTTTTCAGGGCCTTCTGTGTGGAGCTATTATAAAAAAATGATCAGTTTCCATCGGAAACTACTACCCACGTATGTATTTTTTTGCTTAATAAAAATGGACGTTGTTGACATACCTATTTAACACTTCCTTAATAAATATTTTTAGCAAACCAATAAGAATGACATATTAATTTATTTGACAAATAAAGTCTTTCATGAAGAAATAGGCATTCAGAGTGGAAAATATTCTCAGTATCGCCCTGGTGTACAACCACCATTCAGAATTGAAGCGTTGCTTGAAATGACTTTGGCCATGTTTGATGACCAGATCTGAATAGCCATGTACTTCCCCACCTCCTTTCCCTTCCCACTGCCTTAAGTCTCACAACATACCCCAACTGCGGAAGCCGTGGTCTAGGAAGTCATAACGGTTGGGATCATTTGGGACTCTTGTGTGGTTTCATCACACACAAAAAAAAAAAAATCTAACATAAATTATAATTCAACAGAGAACCAAACGCAAATCTTGCTGAGGGGATTATTGATAATTTTTTTATGTGAGTACCGCACAATTGTAAAGCTAGAAAAGGGTGATAAGGGGAAGAGGATGGTGATGGTGATGGTGATGATGGTACATTATTATAAATTAAATACCCCGCGTCGTCTGTCTGTCTATCTGTCTGTTCGCGATAAACTAGAAAACTACTGAACGGATTTTCACGCGGTTTTCACCAATAGATAGAGTGTTTCGTGAGGAAGGTTTAGGTATGTATGTTGTCAAGGATTTGTGTAAATTGGTTGAAACATAACGATAATTGTTAGAAGTGTCGGAAAAAGTCAAGCCGCTTGGTAGCTTTCATCGAAAACGCTGCCTAATCCTTTTGGGATATAACAAAACAATGCATGGTGGGATATTCCTCTTTTATAGATCTACAAAAAATTCCGCGTAGGCATTATATCTATCTTTTAGGGATAGCTAATTATATCCATTCTATCTTCTAAAAAAATGGTCACGTACATTGCGGTAATTGAAAAGTTATTTAGACGGATACGGTATTAATCCTTATTATCTTAAATACGTTAGTTACCCCAAGCATTTCATGCACATTATTACAATCTTTCACACCACCTCTACGTATTATAAATTAAAGTCCTCCACGGCATCTGTCGGTCTCTTCGCTATAAACTCAAAGATGGCGGTGGTTATAAAGGTTGGATAACCATCCAATAGATGACGTTGCGTTTTATTAGCCGCAGCAACGCGTGGCCGGGTCAGCTAGTTAATTATAAGATAATCATTTTGTTGGGTTTAAGGTATAATCTTACCTCTGATAGATCCATTGCAACCTATCCATTTATCATAAACGATGTGTGTAACATACATTAAATCAAATATCTCAGCGACAGGACCGCAGTTCTGTAGTGTTGACAAAGACCAATCTCGTTTTCTTTAATATCAGCATGCATTGGTTGTACTGTACCTTGTATTTGGCGGTGAACAATGGTTTTATTGACATCCGGTCCCGTACGGAGGGACGAGGCTCGAGGTCGGGACGAGGCGGTACAAAGCCTATTTTTTCAGTTTAATTTTCGCTGTAGCATTTCGTCACGACCTGGGACCATTGACATTTGGTATGCAAGACAGTCTTGCCCATTTTTATTTTTTTAACATGGTTTGTTTGACAATTGGCGGTTAGGTATTATGTCATCTTTAATCAATACCCACACCTAGAATACGTAGCTTGACATACATGTAAAAGTTTAGAAAATGTGTATATCTACATATGTTCTTGTGTAGCACACGGAATCGCATTCCTATAAAAAAAGTTAGTATAGACCTATGGTTTTCCAATCTGTTATCTAGGGGTTGTTATTAGGAGTCTTTTTAAAAAGTAAACGCTTTGAATAGACCTTTGTTGCAAAGTGGAGAAAACATTAAAACTGGAAAGTGCACCGAAGCCAATCTGTTGGGCACGTTGTGTACGAATGTTGGGCATGCGTTTAGCTTGTCTCCCGGTAATGCAAAATATCGAAAGGATCCATTACTCTTCGACGCACCTCCCATTGATTACCGGTAAAACTTGATTGATTTTATTTTTATTTATAACTAGCTTTTTCCCGCGGCTTCGCTCGCATGGTGTAAGGGGGGTTCCCAATACGCCTCCTCCACCTCCCCCCTCTCCCCTCCTCCCTCCACATTCCCCCCCCCCCCTCCACCTCCCCCCCCCTCCCCTATCACCTCCCCCATCTCTCCCTCTCTCCCGCTTTCCATATATTCAATCCCAGTACATTCAATTTTTATTCAGCCCGCGTGCCACCTTTTACAATTTTTATTCAAATTTCCATTTTTCATGTATATTAAATTTGGTACCTAACATAGGTACCTATTTAAAATGTTTAAAATTCTTGATTCGATTCAAACCATTAGTGGAGTACCTACTTAAATAAATTTATCAACTTAAAGATTTTCAAAAATAGAATCCTGATTTAACAATCATTAATTTGCAAAATGTCATTCTCAAACACGCGAACTGTCAAACGTGCGATAGTCGTTAGGTTTTCTGAAATTATCCGATTTTCTGCGCAATTTTCTTAATTTTTCTCTCCGTCAGAATCATCCTCGTACTTCAAGGAATATTCTATAAAAAGAATTAGCGAAATCGGTTCAGCTGCTCTCGAGATTTGCGCTTAGCAACACATTCAGCGATTCATTTTTATATATATGATATTATTACAATAAATGAAATATTTTTCTATACCTGCATACGGTAGGTATTTTCCGAGAATATAGCTTTAAATAATTTTGTTTAGAACTTTGTAATCTGACAAAAAAAGAGCAGCCAAAAAGTATGAGCAAATTTAGATTAGGATAATATTGGTAATTCTGACTCTGATATATAAAATCGACAAAAATGACTTGAAATAATCTGATCTTGATGGGAGAGTTGTTAAGACTTTGTTCCGATAAGACAGAGATCCTGGGTTCGATGAATAATAAAATAGTTCTATTTATAAACAAGTTCAAGACATTTCAACATATTTTTCAAATATTGCAACAAGTCTTATACTGTTGTAGAACCAGGCTAGGCCCTTCTCGTGTTTCCTACATCCAAATCTGTGGCCTTTTCTCCCCTCTTTCCATTTTAATAATAAGAAATACGAAAGTTCCATTAAAATTATGGTAATCTTTCTCACTCTCCGTGATCATTTCCATCACGTCACTCCGCCGTGATTGTTTGCCGTGTTATATTAACGAGCCAGGCTGGGACCTGACCCAACTGAACCTGACGTTATGGGACATTTTGTGGGGCTTTGTGTTAACGTCAATCTGGAAAATGAATATCTTAATGAAAACATTTAGACTAAAAAATATTTTATTTTAAATCAACAGGATGTTAATACATAATGCAGGTACAAGAAAAGCGAAATTATTTAAATTATGTAACTGCTTTCAAACGCATTATTTTCACAGCTAGTATAATTACACATTTTTTTCTCTCAAATGTATTACCCTTTATACTTTTGAATGTAGCTATAACTTTGTGGTTATCCATTATAGATAAATGAAACAATTTTACTTTGTTTGAACCACTTATATATTTGAGTAAAGACGACCAGTTTCGGAACGACCGTTCCTTCTTCAGTATACGTTTGCCCTGAAGAAGAAACGGTCGTTCCGAAACCGGTCGGCTTTACTCAAATATGTAAGTGGTTCAAACAAAGTAAAATGGTTTCATTCATGTATTACCCCTTCTTTAGGATGTTGACCCGAATCTTGGTATCTCGACAATTGATTCCTCTGTAAGTTGATCCCTCGAACAATTGAACACCCAAAGCTTCTGTATTTATATTCGTAAACACCAGCATCCGTGAATATTTGTGTTTAAATAGGTTGGGAGCAAATACAGTATGGAAGATCTACAGTCTCTCGTGTCTGGGATAAACGAGGTACGTGCGAAGAAAGAGTTGAATGTAAGTAACTCTAAATTCGTGGTGCTTGAAATAGAGAGTATGAAAACAGTGTGCAATATAGTTGTAAATGATGAATACTTGGAGCAGGTGGATGAGTTTGTGTATCAGGGAAGTATGTTTACAAGAGATGGGAAGGCTGATGGAGAAATTGAAAGAAGGGTAAATACAGGTAACTCCATTAATGAAAGACTGAATGCCGTTGGCACTATAAAAAAACTGCCTAAAGAAGCAAAGCTAGCCGTCCACAATGGAGTTCCGGAAACTACCATGATGTATGGCAGTAAGTGAATGCTGTAGAAATGAGATCCGCAAAGAATGCATGACTGATGTAAGCGTAATGAGCAAGACTAAGAAAGGGACTCTCAGATGATTTGGGCATGTAGAGCGAATGATCGAAGAAAGGAGGGTACGGGGAATATATGACGAAAATGTGAATGGTAAAAAAAGTCAGGGACGCTCGAGTAATAGTGTCAGAATAGTAGAAGGTTATGTATGAGACGATGTACGAATGTAAAGTGTGCCAAGACCTAGTTGTTTGGCAGTCCATCCTCTCTGCCTACCAATTCAGGGAAAACCGCGTGATGGTTAATTAGTTAGTTAGGGAGCAAATATCAAATAATATTGTTCTCGCAAGAAATTACTTAAGTAGTTCAGGGAACGTACTCACACTACGTGCACGTTTAGGGGGGGGGGGTCTTCAAAATGTCATGCTTGGTACAAATGAGCGTCGGCGGGCTTTGGTTTTTGGTCACCGGGGGGGGGGGGGGGGGTTAAAAATTTCAAAAAGTTGGTTACGTAGTATGGGTACGTTCCCTTAGGTAACTTATAAATTACACCCATGTTGTCGTATTTAACATAAATTTTCTTTTTTTTTAAATTTACAAATGTTTTTTACGAATAGTTAAAAATCTATGGACTGATTAGTATAAGATCTGTAAATAATGTTTTGCGTTAACAAAACCACTCTACTACAGTCCTCACCGTGGCTGAAATAGTATAGGCTTTGTAAATACGGGTCCTGTTTTCCATGCTTTACAGAACAGAGAAAACTTAACCCCTCAACCTCAACCCCGAACGTGTTTTTCTGAGGCTCAAAAAATTTCCGCTTTTGAAAACTGTTTTTGAAATGTGATAAAAATATGCTTTTAAATTTTGTAAATCGAAATAAACATATAATTTTTGAGAGATATAACAATTTTGAATGCAAACATAAAAAAGTTTTAAAAATAATTTGTTAAGGAGAATTCACCTAATAATTATTGTGAATTTTTAAAGTTGAATCCCGAAATATTAGTACCTAAATTTGTGGAAAGAAACACTCAATTTACTCATCTCAGGGTTATTAAATCGAACCGGCTCAATTTTCTAGGAAATGAGATGAAGCAGGGAGAAGTAATACGTAAAGATACATCTTCTCGGAATTCTCTCTTGATACACTAATCTTCCTTCAAATAACCTTATTGCCCTCATTTGAATATTATTATGATCACAAGAATATTACATCTGGAACTTTACATAATTTAAAAGATGTGAAATAATAACAATAGCTAATATATTTTTTTCATTATTTATTAATTCAAACAGATTTAAGCAATTTATACATCTAATATTTAAATAAATGAAAAAAATATAAGCGAAACTCAATCGAAAATCTGGAAACAGAAAAATCAGAAAAACATATTAACACCTCTGGGACTCGAACCCAGGACCTCTTGCTTTCCGGGCAAACGCGCTAACCACTGCGCCACGGTGTCGATATGAAATTCGGTCATCCTGGGTTCGAGTCCCAGAGGTGTCAATATGTTTTTTCTGATTTTTCTGTTTCCAGATTTTCGATTGAGTTTCGCTTATATTGTCTTCATTTATTTAAATATTACATTTTGAGGTTTTACTCATAAGGTTAAAAATAAAAAAATAAAATTTATACATCAATGAAACACAATCGGACTAACAGCAACAAAGCTTGTCGTTTGAATTGCGCTTATTAATTACATGTTTAGGTAAATTGTTCAGGAGTATAGAAATACGTGTATAATACATAACGATAATAAACCGAATATGAAAGATATAATTAGGTACAACATAAGTAGGTGTGTAGTTTCATTATTATGTAAAGTTGTGCAAAGGAGATCAATAAGTTTATGTATGATAAGAGTAAAAATAAGGATACTACGTTTACTGCTAATAGCCTAATAGCTAGAAATCCAATCGTTCAAGACTACACAGCAACAAATATGGAAAAACCATTTACCTAAATTGAAAAACATCCTTGTAGACTATCCCCCTCATGTTATGTGTACAAACAGTAGATTGAGAAACGTTTGTACCAGTTTGACGATGGCTTTAACATGCTGAAACCGGTTACGGTCACAGATAAATTAAGTGGAAATAATTTTTTTAATTTTTTTATTTTTTATTGAAAGTAAAGTTAATAAATAAATATCAACAAATAAGTCCTGCTAAGCCAATTGAATTGGCTTGTCAACAGATGCTTATAGTTAAGTTACATATACATGTACATTTTAAAAGTTATAATTTACATATTCTATCTACAGATTCAACATTAAGAAAAAACTTTTAAGTGAAGCACCGTTGTGCTTTGTATTATGTAAGTAGGTACAATAACTTATCTCATAACTCAACCTTTTCGTTTCAAATACGTTAAAACGTTGAAGTTCAAGACCCATCAAGCATCGACCGCATATATTAACGATATTGATTGGGAAATCTTTTGTTAATTTGTTTTGTAATTATCGGGTAAAAAGGCGGTTATAGGTTTATAATACAAAGGATTTGTAATTTTGCAATGGAGGCTTATTAACGGCTTCTTATTAAATTTTAAGTGTTTCCAGCGAAGTTGTTAAGTATCGTTTGCTTAATAAACGTTTGGTTAATAACGTTTTTGTCCTCTATTTTTTAAGCAATTATGGTAATATTATTATATCTGCTATTTTTAACGTGCATTTCAATAGATTCGAAACCCTTGCTTAAAAGTAGTTTAGCAGATTTAAATGTTAATAAATAAATTTATAAAAATAAAATATATGACAAAACAAACCTTTCACGATAAAGAGACGACATTATTACATGAATAAATAAATTTGTGGTAAATAACGAAATTTAATCTTGGTCACAACCACTGATGAATAATTATTGTAAATCTATTATCTATCCTTTTAAGTTATGTAAGGTGACGTTTTCAATTTTTTTATAAATGTAGGTAGTACCTATTAATATAATTTTGCACTGTGTTTATTCAAGTCAAAATATGAAACTGTTATGTTCATTTTCATCGTTTTCCTTATGTATTTTAAATATTTGTGTTTTAAATTCCTTCAGCCTTACCAAAAAACCCAGTGAAAATTTTATTCAATTGACAAACGGCCGCGGATGTGAAAACATTACTAATTAAAAATTTGTTCTTTGAAAGAAATACACATGGTTTCCACGGCCTGAGAGGGTAGTTTATCTCTGTTTTAACCATTGATGTCCGAACGATATTTGTAATTTTTCCATAGTATTTTGAATGTTCTATATATTTCTTATTTTTGAAGGTGTCGTAAAAACAAATACCATTTATGAAAACTAGATAAAATTACCTTTTAGATTTGAGTATTTGAAATACACTTTAGCTTTCAAAAACTGCCGTATTTTAAGATTCAAACTCGGAAAAAAATTTCCTCCCATAACATTTTTGAGCAAAATGTAGAGAAATTTAAATAAAATCAAAATTTAAAAAACACAGTCCTTTTGTGTAATAAATTTGGAAGGAAACTATCACCTCACTTTTTCATCGTGTACAATAAAAAAATAATAAAAAATTTCAAAGTTTTTTTTATTGCCAAAAAAATAACTTAGAAATAATACCGAAATTTAAAACAGATTTCTTGCATCTCTAAAGACGTTAATTTTTTTGATACGTTTACGAACACATGTATTAGATTTTAATATTATAAAAAATTATCACTTTTAAGAAATTCTCTTAAAATAAAGATCTTAAAATGAAAATTTTATCTTTTAAGTAACCTATAAAAAACAATATTCTGACAGTTCAACTTTGAAAGTACGGCGTTTGTACAATAACTTGATTAAACTGATGTAAACCACACAAATAACATGGTAAATATATCAATTATGTGAACAGAAGAGTAAATTCGTCACTACAATAGAAATTATTAAGTAAAATCACAAAATTTTCGATATCCCGCCATAAAACACACCGAGCTGTTTTGTCATCGCGGACTGTCGCGGGCCGACGAACTAATGCATAAGCGCGCCAATAATGCCCCTTGCGGAGAAAAATTAAAACAACATTGTTTCCTAGTAAATTAAAACCATATACAACGTTGCCACATCTTCAATGCGTTTTAACAGCGTGAACACGTAAGAAACGTTATTGGTAATAAAACGTCTTTTAGTGTATACGAGCTTTACTTATGTTATTGCAATAACACAGTTAATCGGTCGCGCTGTGGTTTTTTTTAGTAAGGCTGCTGTGTTTTGCAGGTACAAATATATTTTTGATATCACGAAGAAAAATTACTGTATTTCCTAAGTAGTTAAAAGCGTTTTCGTAGAATGATATTTGAAAAAATATGGCCTTTTACTAACTTTACCTTTTATTTTTGTGTGAATTCTGTGGAATATATGGAGGATAAGAGAATTAAATGTGCCTTTGGCAGCACGTACACCATTAGAGGAATCGTCAGGTAATCACGTAAAATGACATGAAGATGAGAATGCTGAGGCGTGGAGCTGAATCACCGTTCACATGTTCACGTAATTTAGACGTAAAATATTTTCGCTGCTTTCCTGTACATGATGTTTTAAAAGCAAAGGTAGCACATACATGAAAGGATTGCTAATTTTGGTCAGCCACTGTTTTATTAGCTACAGTGCTTGAACTGAATATAAGGACACCGGAATGTTGTTCCGGATAGTGAAATCCATCAACTAACTCTATCATAATGTTTGCAATTAAAAAAAATATTTAGTGCACTAGGTACATCGTTTTTCACTCCAATGAAGTAATTTATGAGCCAAATTGAAGTGCGATTTTGCGATTTCAACTCACTCGTCTGATGATGATTCTTGAACTGCAGAGAAAATTAATTCTGTCAATTTTGCAATGCTTACTTTTAATTTAGTGCGCAACTTTATTGAAGCGCAATACTCTTAGAATGATTTCATGGTTTTGTTCGTGCCCGAAAATTTCAGCTGTAGTACATAATATAAGGTCTAGTTCAAGATTCCACACGGCTGAACAGACGTTCTAGTACAGCATAGCATTTTTTTATTTTTTTTTATTTTCTTATTGAAATAATAGATAATACATAATATAATCAACAAACAAGTCCTGCTAAGCCAATTGAATCGGCTTGTCAACAGGTGCTTATATTTTAGTTACATATTTATACATTTTTTAAATTTAAAATTTACATCTTATATCTACAGATTCAACATTTTTTCATACATATCAAAATCAATATAAATCTTTTTTTTCCGATAGCCAATTTTTCACCATATATTTAACCTTATTCATAGAATTACATTGCTTTTTAGTGTCAGGTAATAAATTAAATATCTTCGGTATGATATATTCAAACGTTCTCTGTCCGTACTTATTGTTAAATTTCGGAACTATTAACCCGTCGTTACGCGTGAATCTAGTGCTGTATATATGTTCTAATTTATCTTTATGCTGCGGGGTAAATATATGCTGAATTATAATTTTTGTGCCAAAGTATTGCCTTAACAGGTAAAATTTTGGCACTCTGAAACAGCAACGGAATGACAAGAGGAATGAAGCTATTGGATGAAATTTCTAAAATAGTAGAAATATTTAAAGTTTTAAGAATGTTAAAATAAGAAATCTTGTACTATAAATTAGGTAATTAATCTGTCGTTCAAAAAAAGGTGTACCTATATAAGATTAGACCAAAACCCCGCTCTAGTTTATTTTATGTCTGTACTCTTTAATTCCTGGTTTACAGAGCCTCGGTTTGTTATCTTATCTTAAAACGATTTCAATGTTTGATGGCCTTATCACAATTTGGTCGTAGATTACTTAGAACGACTTTCCGAACGAATAAACAGAACTCAAGTGCTTATTTGTAATTTCCCAGAGTTCATCGAAATGATAGTCATTGAAAAATCGCTACTTACTTTTTTATCGCATTTTTTCGATTTCAATAATAATCCATTTCCCACGTATTCATAAACATTTCTCACTCAAAAACATGTCACCTATTTTGATTTATTAGTCTGTATAATAATAATAATAATATAATAATAATAATAAGAAAACTATAGAACATATTATATCGGGATGTTCTATATTAGCGCCGTCCGAGTATACATTTAGGCACAATCAGGTTTTAAAAATAATCCACCAAAGTTTGGTAATTAAACATAACTTGATTGACTGCCGTAATATAGTACCATATTATGAATATGAACCAAATTCATTTTTAGAAAATTAATTTTATAAAATATATTATGATAAAACTATACTAACAGACAGAACAATTAGTCATAATAGACCTGATATAGTTTTACATGACAAAATTAAAAAAAATAACTTATATCATTGATGTAGCTATTCCAAATTCCTGTAATATTAAAAAAAACTGTTTCTGAAAAAATTAGAAAATACACAGATTTAGGAAATGAGATTAAAAGAATTTGGCATTCTCGGAATATAAAAATATTACCATTTGTTATTTCGGCTACTGGCATTATACCTAGGTCTCTGATTCAAAATTTAGGCGTATTAGATTTGTCAAAGAATTTATATATAAAAATGCAAAAATCGGTAATTTTAAATACATGTAGGATTACAAAAGATTTTTTAAATATTTATATTGAGGGATCAGTAGGATTTATAGGTTCAATTAGGAATTCCACAGAGCCGAACCCTCTGATATGAAAATATCTGGAGTCGGTGAATTATTTTCCCATCTGGTCTCTGGTAGGTTGACATGTTGTTCTTGTATTGTTTTGTAATTATAATACATATAGTGCAATTGCATAACGTGGATTGACCAGATGATCATTTGGGAAGTGTGTGAAAGGGTTTAGTTTTTCCTGTGGGGAAAATTAAACCCGGACATTTAAATCTGGTGCGTACAAAAGACAACATTTTTATTACGCAGTTTTGTATTATTTCACTTTAAGTTAAGAGTAAAACTACCCATTAAAATAATTTCCTCAAACACAGCAAATTTAAGAACTTAAGAACTGCTACAGTGCTACAGTGCTACAGTGCTCGTCACATAATACTGATCAAATATGTACAGGTGTTAAGACTGTTACGAGATGTGCTTGAAACACTTCGGTGTTATTCCTGACATTATTTGGAGTAAAAAATGTAAATTTAATTTTGGTCTTCGGTGACATTTTTTATGTTTTTTTTTTTAGAATAAAAACTTTTATAAATCAGTAGGTATTGGACAGTTAGGGACGGAATAAGGGGTTGGTCAGTTACTCGGCTGTGTGACCTGTGATATGTGTAATTTTTTTTTCTTTTGATTTTGAAGAAATTAAAAACGCAAGTTGCGTTGAGACTATAGCATCCCCAAATTGGTGTATGTTGAGGGGCTGAAAGTAGTGTGGAGGGGAAGGATACTGCTACTAAGATCTGGTTACCAAACGCGGCTAAAGTCATTTCAAGTAAATTTGAACAATCAAATTGTGAATAATGTTCTTTCACCAGGGCGATACTGAAAGTATCTACCACTTTGGAACGTGCCGCTAATATACTACAAATGAATAAAGTCTAATGATAATAATAAATCCCGTTGACGTTTATTTCCACTCAACAACTGAGGCTTCGATTTTCACCAAATTTCAAATAACACTCCACAATATTTAACACTTATGCTGAATATACATTTGCAAACAAAGGCGCGAACCGAATCGCGAGTTATGGGAAAGGAACGGATCAACCGCAAGCGGCCTTCGCTTTTGCTTCGTTTCTTTACCATAATTCATAGTTCGGCTCACAGGGTAGGCTTGCGCGAAGGGCCCGCAACCCGGATTGGTACCGATTTATTACATATTTCCCTTAAACACGGCATGTTTTAAAGCTCTTAAAAAAATATATGTTATTCCCTCAATAGAAAAAAATCGCAAAGCATGCTCCAAAAATTATTATTAACATGTTTGTTTCAGTTATTTTACAAGTTATATATATGAAAAAATTCACAGTGTTTCTTTAAATGCTGTTTAAGATAATTCCCGCGAGATTTTTGCTCTATTTTAAACGAGTCGTATTTTATTAAACATTTTCGCATCGATTTTGTCGCTGTAAATGTTAGCGCTCTCCTCTAACATTCGTAATTTCGTATCTCTCCATCTTCTTCTTTTCGGGCCTGGTTGCAGAGTATTAAGTTGCTCACGTTTAGATCGCAAGTTATAATATCGTATTTGTAACTGTCTGGAGCAATATGAGAACATGAATAAAGTATAATCTACGAATAAAAAATATTAAGCAGAGGAACGTAATCGTGTTAGTCGTACCCAATCTAGCGCTCCCCTAGCGGGTGTTTATGAAACCATATTTGACAGCTGTCAAATCTTAAGATAAAGTTTGCCATTTTACTACTTAGATAAAATGAAATATTTCGCTTGGGTAACCATAAACATGTTTCGTTTTCGCGTAGAAGCGAATAATATCTACTATAATGAATTCTGACTGCTAGTGGTGGGAAAGATGTTAATGCGGTGTGTGATTTGCATAATATGGTAAATGTTTAAGTGTACGCATAATGGGGTTAATGAACTTTCGCAAACCTTAACCTTAAACTTTTTTTGGATGACCTCGACTAGTTCTATAGTATAATAATAATAATAATATTTGGATGACTTGTACAGCGCTGTTTTTGTGAAAAATCATCACGAGGGCGCTGTACAAACTTATAATACATGGTAAGGCATTACAATAGACGCCTACATGGATTGTTTTTAAAAATAGAATCTAAACAAGTGAATAACTGACATCGTCTGTTTTTTATGGAAAATTTTCTTGTCATTGTGAAAAACTTACTAGTTGTGTATTAATTGACAACTAACTACTTGTGTAAGTTTCAAGTCACAAAAGGATTGCACTGATTGAACTTAACTATTGATTTGATGAAATTACGGAGGCCTCCAAGCTACAAGAACTACAAAAGAACGTTGGTGGATCTGTTATTTTCCCTGGAGTTTTTTCTTTGTGCCATTCTTTGTGATATATTTGTCCGCGCAAGTAGAGTTTTCATATAAATATTTCTTGGGTATTAAGCCCAGAGGCTCTGGGGTTATTTACACACCCCAGGCTCGCATATTATAATGCAGTACATGTCTACAATCTTACTTATATTCTAAGTGACAAACTAGACAAACCACTACAACTACTTATGGCTAAAGTTGCATCCACCGGTTCATCGTTCACCGATACGAAACTATATGTACAATGATTTGACCAATGAAAGCGATGCTGCTGTAAAAATGTATCTACCTACGCATGCATAATTTACTGTTACATAACTTAGTCAATGTAAACAGCACGCGTTTAATTTTTATATTTACTTGATAGATTTCGATCAACCTGTTGTGTTTTAGACTTGTTTGTTTTTGTTTTGTAGGGTCTTTTGAAATAGAGGAAGTTCCGCGAAGGAAAATGTTTGAGGGACGGGTAGGAATCTGGCGGTCGGTTTGTTCAGGAGTGTACGAACGGTCGTACGAATTCATCCATTCCACTGTGGTGTAGTTGGTGTGCAGTTGGAGGGATGCTGTGTGGAGGGTCTTTTAAAAGAGAGGAAGTTCCGCGAAGGAAAATGTTTGAGGGACGGGTAGGAATCTGGCGGTCGGTTTGTTCAGGAGTGTACGAACGGTCGTACGAATCCATCCATCCCTCTGCGGAGCAGTTGGTGGGCAGACGCATTCGCTGCCAAGACTGACAAAACTCACCCCATGAACATGGAAACCCCTGCTAAGTGACTAAATGCATAATAATAATTGGATAATTTGTAGAGGGCAGTTTTTGTGAGAAACCACCTCACGGGCGCAGTACAATTTATTGTGAGTTCTTAAGCTGTATCTATTTTTTATTATTTACAAACAGAAAATATACCCTTCCTAGCAGGTCACTTCTGATAAACACACTTATTTGAAAGTTACGAACCACTGAGATAATGGCAGAGGTGTTGGTTTCCAGGGCGACGGTATCCATATTTGCCTGAGCCTGTTTCATCTTGATTTGCGCATCTTCATTTTGTTACATTATATTCTTAAGCTAGAGTATTTATAACGGGTCGTGGTTAAAAACCTGACCTAGATTTTATAAATATCTTTAGTTTAACATGATATTTGAAGCGGGTAAAAATGTCCAGACTAAATAAAGAAATAGAAAAAAGCTATGCATTTTTCAAACCATAATGTTGAATCCAGCACTAATCCATGATTTGTTTTTTAAGTGTCAATAAAAAATATTCATTGTAATTTAACGGCCATAAATAATGGAATGACTGACTGACAATAATAATGACTGACTGACTGACAATAATGACTTACTGACCGATAATATCAGCTTAAAACTAAGGCAGAGAATGCTAAAATGTTATGTGTGGTCGGTCTTGCTGTATGGATGTGAATCATGAACCCTGAGAGTAAATACCATGAACAGAGGCTTTTGAAATGTGGCTTCACCGGAGAATGCTCAAGGTCCCATGGACCGACATGATAACCAACACAGAAATTCTGAGGCGGTCTAGAGCAGATAGAGATCTGCTTACAACAATAAAAATCAGGAAAATTACATATCTGGGTCATAAGCTTCGAGGGGAGAAGTATCACTTGCTCCATTTAATATTGAAAGGCAAGATAGAGGGTCGCCGAGGGCCTGGTAGGAGACAAATGTCTTGGCTGCGAAATATACGATATTGGACCGGCATTAGAAGTGTGGAGGAGCAATTCCGGGCAGCGCAAGACAGAGAGACATTTTCAAGAGTGATCGCCAACGTCGGGGGGACCTGATAGGGCACACAAAGAAGAAGAAGAAATAATGGAATGACCATGCCAACTGATTAAGTACCTAGATTTGAAATATAGGTATAATGACGAACCTTCCTATTTATTTGAATAAATAATATCACACAAGCAGAAAGGCAGATAAGTGGAAAAATACGCTTAGTACATCAATGTCAATTATTCAGTAATTTGTAGTGCAATTGAAAATTAATTTAGATAATAACATTGTAAGAGGAAATGCAATTCGATTTGATTCGTCATGTTGCAAGAGTGTGCCAAATGAGTAACAGATTTCTACTTTGCGATAAATGACATGAACTGTCATATGTGTGTCACATGAACTGTCATAAAATAAATATTTCAGACACAGCATAACAGCTTTGTGAGGTTCGAAAGTTAGAAAGAGTCTGTAGTTTGTAGGCTGTAGAGTGAGAGAACGTTAGGTGATCATATGTATTTACTATTATATTTATAGTATAGAGCGGTCCCACTCAATCTCTCTTAGCAATAGAATACCAACCAATAGTGTCCGACCGAAACAGGACTTTTCACCGAAACCGAATCATCGGTGTCTGTCTCAGTTTCGGCCGAAACCGAAACTTTTTTAGACATGTTAAAAATCGATTGTTTACTGTTATTTGGCTTATTTTTTGCACCCCAGACAGTTAAAACGTGTTAAATTAAAAAAAAAATAAACAATAATTGAAGTATCTACGTGAAAAAATAATGTTAACTACTTCTTGCAAGAAAAAATTGTCAATAATAAACACTTACATTATAAACGAATTTTGCTGATGATGGCGGGTGACATACGAGCCACGAACTCTCTCGAAGTCAGCCGAACGAAAAGTTCCAAGAAGTAGTTAACATATTTTGTTATTTTTTATAAATTTTGTTTGTTTTATAGAAGTAATATAAAAAAATATTATTTTTTCACATACTTAAATTATTATTTTATTAAACACGTGTTAACTATCTGAAAAGTGTAAAAAATAAGCCAAATAACAGTAAACAACCGATTTTTAACATGTCTAAAAAAGTTTCCGAAAAAACTGATGCTGAAACTAGATTTTTTTGCCGAAACCGAAAGCCTAACCTAACCTTCGGTCGGTCACTACAAACCAATTCAGACCTAGATAGTATCCGTTTCTTTATACATATTTGCATATTCCAGTAGTAAAGTGCGTTGTTAAAACTGTTGACCAGACAACTCAGAATTAATTCAAGTCAACACCTATTTGAAAAGTCCTTAAAAGTGATGGTTAAATAGGTTTCGTAAGGTTAGGTTATAGGTTATATTTTTTAAATTTTCATAGTTGTTAATGACTTTTCAGAGAGGTGTTGAGTTGAGTTGTTATGGAACCGTTAAAACTACTTACGAAAGATTCCTTTTTAATTTAAATGGTCATAAATTATTAAATATTCAAACAGAACCATTGGAATAATATTGGCGCAGCCTGGAGGAACACATCGCCCGTCGTTCGTCGTGCATTGCTAATCCTAGCTACTTTTACCAATCTATTGAGCAAATATTTTGGCTTCCAAGAAATAATAAATCCCGTCTTACAAAGGGTTAGCAAATTCTTCAATAGGGACCAACTGCTAATCCTCTACAAATCGAGTACGCACAACAATTGAATTTGGGAGCCACCTTTGGGCTGGAGCCACAAAATACTTGATTTACAATACTCTAATACTCTACAAATCCTGCATGATTTTGTGCATAGGATGATTGTCCGTCTGATTTACAATCAATTATCAGACCGTTGGCCATCTCTAATGCACAGACGTAATGTCGGCATGCTGAGTCTGTTATACAGGTATTTTAATGGAGCCTGCTATAAGGAGCTAGCAGTATTGGTCCCCGTTGCACCTGCGTGAAACTGGACAGACACTAGCGGAACATCCGTTCACAGTAGATATTGGCATCGTGAGAACGGGTCGTTTCTTTGACACGTTTTGTGTAAGTCGGCTCATATGTGGAACAAGCTATCGGCATCTTTTTTTCCTCATTGATATAAACCGGGCCACTTTAAGACCAGCATCAATGGATCCCTTTCTACAGCCCCTATTTCGACCCACCTCACATCGCTGCCCAACCGGGTAGGACATAGTTCCCCTATCTTTACACTGTATAGGCAAGGGCGCGAGTTCTCTATGCCAATCTCTCTCTCTAAATGCTCCTTGGTGAGGAGAAACCACTAATTATAATACCTATGCTTTTGTTTATTTTTAACCATATCTCTTGTCGTAAATTAGGTTTTTTCTTCATATTAAATGCTTAAGTTGCTAACAACATTTGAAGAATTGCATTCTTTATAAGAGTATTTTATTTTTAAACGTTTTCCCTTTCAAAATAACAAGGCAAATATTTCTTTTGATAAGAAAAGAGCATTTTTTCACAATATAAAAGCCTACTACACCGAATAAAATGTCAGAATATTTGCTTTTTAAATGCAAATATATTTTTTTAATATGTCGAAAACGTATTCATAATCTCCCCTCCCGTAAGTAACACGCGAGAGAATTTCTTAGGAACGGAAGATAAGAGTATGATTTGTAACCTACATTCATCTCAATGCCACGAACCGTATGTACCTAATTGAAATGTGACCTCCGAGAAAGAGCTATTTATATTTTGTGGCCGAGGTTTGGTACTGACATCCATTCGTTATATCTTTGAGTTTGGATAACTAAACACCCCTTGATTTTATTACTTCGAATATAAATCATCATGGGTATATTGCCAACCAATTTAATCGAAATGAAAATTTCATAATAATGATTATGATCAAATTTAAGCAAATGATTATGAGAGTTTTGGATCAAGTAACACGCCCACATCGTATTTCTTGTGTTATTCTTAATGGTAATGTCACACGACGCTAAACGCATCAAGCGTTTTTTGGGTGTGACCTGTATCACCAAATCGCTCGCTGTACAATCCCACACAGACATGTCTTACATTACAGATGATATGTTATAAGTGTGGTCGTGAATTAAATGATGTGCCGTAATCTGCTATTTGGGGGGTCAGATCAATTAGAAAGCTGAAATGGTCACGCTGCTGTCAAATGTCAAGGTGACGGATCCCATAAAAATAAATAAAATGATATTCCGAGGAATATTGAAGCTTCGTGTGACATTAAAATATGATACAATCTGTATAGGCCACGCCCCAAAAAAAGCTTGATGCGTGTAGCGTCGTCTGACACTTTAATGCTGAGCACCTATCCTAGCCATAGTTTAAAAAGAAGCAGGCTTTCGATGCCAAATACCATTCCTATTGTCAAAAAATAGTGTGTAAAAAAATAATTGAGTATTCATTTCCTGCCCTATTTGGTCACGTGCCAGTTAAGACAATGTCCATTCCACAGAACGGGCGTGTTCCTAATTTTCGGTGTCAATTGTAATATATAATTTCGCTTCGTTTGCACATACGAGTGCTAACACATCTCCCGGGAAGAGACCGCTAGACGCGCGGTCCATAATCCATGCTGGTCGCGTCCGCGCCATACGCACGTCCACCGAAAGGGGGAAGGCTTAAGCCCCTAAAAACAAATAAAACTACCGAAAGATAAGACTTTTTATCGAGTGGTATCACATGTCACACCGCATTCTGCTGATATTTATTGCCACCGGTAATTGAATTCGTGTAAAACAAAGCAAAAAAGATCGTAATTGAAAAGGCCTAGAGACTTTGGAATTCACTGTTCAAGAGTACTGAAATTTTGGTCTGAACATTAACGATCAGCGTTGAAGTGATTTTTTGGTATCGTTGTTTCCTAAATTATTTTGGGAGAGGTTTTCTTTTTGTAGATACCTACCTAGCAAATCGTTTTGATTAGGTATTGGTATTAGTGTGTTTTGTATCGCGTGGAAAAAAAAAGATATTTTTATTTCTGTGGGTATTTGAATGTCCGTTTGGTGGATGAAATAATCTCTTTACCTACTTAATTCGTTATATAATAATATTTTTTAAATTAAATTTCTTAGATTGCGTATACACATCGTGGCTCGGCTCGCGCTTACGTTCGCAAATTATACGCAGCATTATATATATTGCTGAAATATTAAGGGCCATTATCCAGTCAGCGGCTGAGAATTCAAATTTCGTCGAAATATGTTCTTACGATCATACAGGGCGGTTTCAATGAGAAAGATTAACTATTCTCCGTACCAGCTTTTTAAAATAATAACTCAATATCGATTTTATTTCATTCAAAATTTGCTTTAATTTATACCTACATTCAAAAGTGCTGAAAGGCGTGATGATAAATCTATTAGAATGGTGTACTTTTTGTAATTATTTTTTGATCATAAGTATTTATAATTTTTCAATGATATCTAAGCAAAATATAGCAAGAAGAGCCAAGAAACAAGAAGAGGCAAGAAGAGACGAGAAGGAGTAAAAAGGGAAAAGGAGAGACAGAAAATTCCCTTAAGAGACGAAGAAGTAAGAAGTGAAGAGACAAGAAAAGCCACGAAGAGCCGAGAAGTGGAGAGAAGATCCAAGAAGAATAGCCAAGAAGTGCCAAGAAGAGAAGAAAAGACCCAACAGGAAACAAGAAGAGACAAGAAGAGTCAATAAGAGACGAGAAGATCCAAGAAGAGCCAAGAAAAGCCAGAAAGAGGCAAGAAGAAGGAAGCCATAAATGATTTTAAAAAAATCATAACGTTCAATCCATTCCTTTATTCCTGCCCATCCCAAATTCCAATATTGGCTTATTAGGTTGCCATGTATACCGGTCGATTAAATTCCAATCTCCTTCCCATACTCAGAGCACGTGTTCCAATTCCTAACAAATCAGTGCACCTCGGTGTACTGGTCTCACCGGGACAGGAGTGCTCCTGGCTAGGGGGTACAATCGTATCACATCGATGTCTAAGCAAAATAAGAATGTAAAAAAAAATATATATATATATTAGTTTGTGAGACCGTAAATAGACAAACTGAAGTATTTTCGTCACAAAACACGTGCACGGATCTTTTTTTAATGATTTTATTTAAATTAAAATGAAAATTCGGAAACATTGCTTTCCCGAATAATTTATTGATTTATTTTACTGCATGATTTATTATACATATGATTTGAAATGTGTGTTGTATAATTCAAAATTTAGTTTGAAAATTTAAAAAACGGTAAAATATTATTGTACTAAAAATAAACATATTTATCAAAATTTAAATGGTTTTGCTAGATAAAAGAACAGTCTTTCGAAATCAATTTATAATTTTTTGTGGAAAAGAGTCAATACGTCTAAAATTTGATTAAAAAAAGACATATTTCCGGTTTTGTCTGGTGATATTTAAGATTAACAGAATAAAAAATAAAATAAAATAATAGACATTGCCGTGTCACAGGGGAGGAATTCTTTTAAGAATCAATAGCTTTCCCCTTTTGAATCTCTCCTTAAAATATGTCGATAGATTACACTATGGTTATGCCGCTGATAGGTCTATTATGACGTCTTTTTCTGCTACGTGCGTCTGTTATATATGAGAAAGCGGGAGGGGCTAAATTGGATCTATCAACGGTATGCAATTACATTCCCACCTACGCACTCAAAATTTTGATTTGCAACAAAGTTTTTTGTTAATAAATATTTTTTCACTTCTACCGTAACGTCATCGTTTTGTTTTAATATTTGTGTAATGATGTGAAAGGGAAACCCAAAACCATATTGATTACATCTTGGAACACAAAAAGAATATATTATTTCAGTAGATTATTTCCGTGATTCAACAGCATCTCGTGTTCTCAGAAAACAGAACAAACAATGACATATAAGAAAACCTACTTATCTCCATTACGATAATAACAATAATATGAAACGGAGTCTTGGGATCCATTTTTATGCTCAAGTTACTCGTTGGTTTATTTTATCTCGTATTATAGAAAAATATAGACAACTTTTACTATCTGAAAAATAAAATTCAATAATTTACACTATTTTGGAAATTACTCATTGGTTTATTTTATCTCGTATTCGAGAAAAATATAAATAGCTTTAACCATTTGAAAGATGAAATTCAATAACTTGTTTTGTTAATATTTGGTTTTGAACTATTTGCTGTCATAAACCCGTCACCCAAAAGTCACAAACTTTTTACTAGTGCCTAGTGCGGATTTTAAAACCTATTATTTTAATTTTGAATCACATGAAAATTGGAATGTACCTACGATCCCCAATTATCATAGAATTCCTAAAGCATTGTTAATTTTGTTTGATATTTCACATTAGTTCCACAAATCCTTTAGGGCCTAGATCATCTTTGGATATGCTGTGCGGAGGGTCTTTTTATGGAAAGGAATAAGGGGAAGTTCTGGGAATGAAAAAGGTATGAGAGATGAGTAGGAATCTGTTGCCAATGTGTCCAGGAGTGACGGACATATGAAACCATCTCTCCCACTGCGGTGTAAAGCGATGGTTCGAGAGCGTCCGGTTGGAGAGTTGAACCAGCCTCTCGGCATTCGACCCGCCACGCAATAGGTGGGCGGCGGTTGAGGGATTCTGGCTGGAGAGTAAGACCTCCTCAACCAGTCTCTCTCGATTCGGCCCGCTACGCAGCAGTGGGCAGACACATCGGCCGCCAATACCTTTAAAAACATCATCCCATTGACCCGGGCACCCATTCTAAGTCACCAAAAGCAGCGAACTACTTGGGGTGACATACGGTAGAGGTGATGGTTATCCAATAAATGGTTCCGGGAGCGGGGCGGTACCCATACCCGCCTCCCAAATGCTTATCTACAAAAATATTTTACAAAATTTGATACATTGAATTTTTTATTCTCATGTCATTAATTTATTTATTTTTTGTTACAGGTAGGACAAGTTACAGTAATGACAAAGCTTCCGGGACACAAGAAAAAAATACAGGTTTGAACTATCGCTTTATTTGAAAAAATTCTTTGAAAACATTTTAGAAAAATTTAGAAAGGCTTGCGTACTCCAGAAAGGTAAAGTACCCACGATAAAACAAATTGATCTTATACCCTTATCTTTTTATCATTTAGTTCAATAATTCACCTCACGCGTGTTCATGCAAGGAATCCCTCTAAATCTTCAACCAGTTCTTAGTATATAACTGAAAAAATATGATTTCACTCCGCTGAGGAAATTCTCCATAAATTTGCCTACGCCGTAATGGTAATCTCTCCAACTAACGTCGTTTCGCCCGTCGTAAAGCCGGTGGCTACTACGCCGGGAATTTTATTCCCGTCACATACAGATTTTTTTCTTTATTTTTGCAAGTTTTTCTACCCTTAGACCGCAAAAAATTACCCACATTCCGGCTACGCGGGTTTCGCCTGTGAATTCCATACAAATACCGAGGACTGTTGTTAATCGCACTCTGTCCGGAACATTTTACTTTTCTTTATACTGCTATTATAAATTACGCGGATATACGTGCATTATTTCATCCATTGATGTCAAAAACTCGACGGGGATATTATTTCTGCCAGTGGCATCTATGTCCTTCTTGAATAATCTCCTTAGTTTACCTATATTATTTTACCGTATTGTAAGCACACACTTCACCCATGGGTAAATGTTCCTCATCCAATATTTTTATCTTCCTGTTGATTCCTCCAGTCCAATTTTTTTTTTTTTTAATGAATAATGACCTTCTGACTTAAATAACTGCGTATTATTTAATAATTACCTTCTAACTTAAATAACTGCATATTTATTTTTATTTTTAGAGTTAGTTTTAATAGTTAAAATAATTGTCAAAGTTTTAATTTTCAAGATCCCCCGAAAACCACCGTATGTATGGTGAATCGTGTGACGTCATAACTCCTGAAAAGTTACCATAAGATCGGGCAATCAGCTGATCAACTACTGCCATTTTGAATTCCGTTGTTCAAAGTATTCTCCCTGGAAGTAGCATTACTATTTTTTTTGTGCAGTAGTATTTGAATATTTTCAATAATAGAGATAAACTGATAAGAGATACCTTTATTTTTGAAACATTATTTAGGCCTAAATAATGTTTCAATAAACACAACAACTAAATATCTATAAACAGTATGTAAATAAACGAATAAATTAATACGATGGCGTGTGTCATATCATACATTCCCATACAATGATGTTACGGTGACGTCAGGACACGTCGAACAGTGACGTCACCACTAAAATTTCAGTAATGGCAACTTGGCGGCGTGTTTTTACGACCCGATTAATAATTAATTAATATTTTCCCGGACTTTTTAATAATGTTTTCAAAACTCTGCCTTTAATATTATTTAATAAAACTTATATTTCATAAGCAGCGTTTATTGCTGTACATGAACATATTTTTTTAAAGCCATAATATTTTTCACAGGAGTTCCTTATTGTAGACAATCTTGAGATGTTCATTTTTGACATTCTACATTGTCCGTCAAAACAGAACCCTTTCACAGGTAATTAAAATTAACACATACGATTTTTAGAAGTACAAGTAAATATGTAAATACCGTTTTCAATTAGTTTTTAGTTGGTAGAATTCTTTTTAATCCATTTATAGTCTCGCTAAACTCAAATAAATGGAAAACGCGTTGTTTTGAAAATGTTTTGCTTAAAGCAAATTTAAATATTAAAATGTGCTTTAAATCTCAAGGTTCCGTTATGTTTCCCTTAAAACCTCCACTAGATATGTTAATATTGTTTGTAAGTATGTCCAAACACGCTCTAAGTTAATATTTTTGTAAAGTTCGTGCTTTTTGTATATATTTTAGTAACGAGTACAATTTTAATGAATCACTGACGTGAAGCCACTTTTTAAACAGGTTGTGAGTGAATACTTCATGAATGTATGTGACAAATTATTATTCAATAAAAGATTTTGAAACAGTTATTCGCATTAAGCTGATAAAATAGACGTAGGACGTAGACGCAACCTCTGAGAAACAGATAAAATTACTGATTTCTATATCACTTTATTATTATTTAAAGCAGGGTTATGTTATGTTACATAGCCTTCCAAGTTCCTATGTAGGAATTGGACCTTTCACATTTGGGTCCTTTGTCTCAAAGCGTGCGTCCCGTACGGATTATTCAAAGTATCACAGATAATGGCCACATTAAAACATATTTTATATTGTTATATGCTTATTTTTGGTAGGGTACTTGGAATTTTACAAACGCGGAACACATTATAAATAATATCACGATATTATTTTTTATTAGTATCCGTTTTAAAATATGGCAGTGTATATTAATTAAATACTTTACTTGACAATCGTTTTTTTCACCCCCTGTTGTGTGAATGTCTCAAAGCGCCTGTCTTTTGATAATTTGTTATTGTGTTCGATTGATTCTCAAGAAAATAAACAGTCTTTTGTAATGGTATATTTGATGATCGGTGTTTGTAAAAGTTTGATATGTATGCGACAATGGACCCTGTTCATTGTTTAGTAAAATAATAGCTAATTTGTTAGGATCAAGGGTTCAGATTTGTGAGATAAACTTTCAAGAATTAACAAATTAAAAATACAAAGGAACTTGGAATATGCACACAATTGTATTTTATTTTTTACTTCTTGTATATATTATAAAGTTATTATTTCCTTGTTACTTACATGTTCGACGTTACGTATCGAAATTATAAATAGCGGTTAAAAGATATAAAAGTAACATTTGTAATGCATAATAAATATTAAAACGATCGGCTGATTGCAAAGTCCGATAGTTAAGGGAACAATATCCCGGTGAATATTAATTGCGTAACTTCGGCAATGAAAGAGGCTAATGCCCAAGTTTAGCTATGACCATTAACCGTTACAAGTGGCTATGAATAAACAGATATTGCCATCGAAAATAACGACTTACGCCAATTTGTAGCAGCGGTGAGCGTAATCGAAATATACCCGTCCGAAATATTGGAATAATCGAATGATGTTTCGAAATAATCGCCGGAATTTGGGTGACAGTCAGTTGTCATGTCAAAAAATTTGGATGTCGTTGATAAAATGAATAGTGTATTGATAATCAGATTTCGGTCTTGTCATATCCAGGCCATCAATTCGATAATTCAAATGTTTATTCTAAGGACGGGTTGTTTTACAAAATTTGAACAGTTCATCAAATTTCAGTTTCATTTTTATTGTATGTTCTTTATATAATTAGAGAGATTAAAACTTTTCTTTTTAATTTATAATATCTCATATCTATAGTAGCATCTTATAGTAGGGGCACCAAAAAGGTAGTAATTACACAGTGTCACACATAAATTATTCTGAAGTTCGTAATTATGACTTTCTAGTTTTCTTTTGTTTTATATGTTAATTTTACTTATAAAGTAATTTAACTAAGTATGTTTATTTTTTCTATATATAAAGTACCTTTGCGATGAAGTACCTACCAAAAATTTCAATGCGCACTTTCTTCTGTACTTACTACCTGTAAGATAGTACCTAATATTAAAAACTTAAAAACTATTAATCTGGTTTATACCAACCACTCCAATAAAATAAATACATAGTTCATTCCAAAAACATTTACTTCTTATAAAATCTCTTCGACCAAACTGAATATTTGAACATTTTTTGAGTTCTCATTTAGACCGGGGGTGCCCAACAAAATCGTTTATGCGCCTGTGTATATCCTTTGCACTCTCCCTCCACTTATTCAAATCAGATCAGTTGCATTCGATCTTTCCAGGAATGTGCAGAAAAAATATACTGGTTGGAATTGATTGCGAAAATAAATTCCTACCGCGGCAATCCGCCTTTTGCGGCACTTTTCAAGCAATCAATCAAAATCCCATCAAGAGTCCTAGGTCGAATAACAAGAAAGATCCAATTTCACAAAACTTAATACAAATGTGTTAAATTTACAACAACGATTTTTCCTTTTTTTGTATCATAACGAAATCCAAAGCAAACAAAGCTGAAAACTTCATTTTGGGCCCCAAAAAATATTCAATTTGGCAGCAGATTGGACATGCCTGATTAAGTGATTAAGACCCTCTTAATATAGCATATCATATCAGCTCATAATAAACAAGCTTATCTTTCTCCAGCGTTTTTGATATGTACACCTGATCAACCTGAGAAATATAGAACAGCAAGAGCGCATAATAACAGTGGTTACAGACTAAAAAAATAAATAGATAATCTTGTTGACACTACTCAATAATGATTAAATAACTTGTCTTTTGATTTCAGTGTTTTTATGCTATTATAATAAATATCACATCAACTCAAACAAACAAATTTTTTTTCCCAGCGCATTTAATACGAGAGCACGCTGAGAAATATGAAATGTACCAGGAGCCAGGAGCGCATAATAACAGCGGTTAATAGCCCCATACTATCACATTGTACTCATGTATGCTATTTCTTCAAAGCATCTGCCAGATCTGCCTTCACGGGCGGACGGGCCAGGACGGATGCCATCACGAGGAAAAGGAATGTCCACGCTTAATTGGCAGCGATTACAATGCCCGTGATGTCATGTCGTTTGACTTGATAGTTGCAGCGAACAGCATTTGACATGAGTTTTTTGTATCAGTGTCTTTACAAAGTTGAGCTATTTTTAGTAACACGGTTTGATGTTTATCATTTTGTACTGGGCAGATAAAAATACAATGAGAAAGCTCGTGTAGGTATTACAAAGGGTCTGTATTTAATAGCTGTTATTCAAACTGATTTTTCTAAACTAGGGTTAGCCTGTACGATGGCGTTGTTAGTAGGCATAGGTTACATAATATTATAAATTGTTACTGTTCCATTTGTAATGTAAATAAAAAGTGTGTATGTAAAAATGAATTATGTGTTGTGTATTGAAAGTAGCATGATGATAATAACAAACCTATCGATAATAAAATAAAAGATTGTATGTCGTAGGTATAACAATATAACATTTATTAAGTAAATATGAATCTGTACACTTGCTAAGTTAAATTTCATTAAATGTGGGATTGTATTATAGATTCTACATTAAATATGTCCCAGGATGTTAAAGAAACTCGAAGAAGATGTGATTAGTTAATTTATTTGAAAGTGTCACCATGATATCGGATCGTTTAAAATAATAAGTATAGGGCGCCATGGTATTCAAACATAATGACAAAGTATTTAATAATGAATTTACGATGGTAAAACAAATATAAAAGAGTATAATGATTTCGTTATATGGTTCGATGTGGTTCTTGGCGAAACGCAAGTCGACCTCTCAAGCCTTTCTATTTTCGAACTGAAGCTGAGATATCTCACCTCTAAGAGTTTCTTCAGCCGTCAACCTTTATTAGTGATGGCCTCTTGAACAGTGGCAGCCGTTGCCCTAAGAATGTGGTGGTTCACTCACAATCCGTACCTACTTATGACAAAAAAATTATTAAATTAGGAATTTTTAATAATTAATTTATTTTCTACAAACTGTTATTTCCTCTTATATATTCTACATTGGTTGAACTCATTTATGTAATAAAATTAAATATTAATAAATTAGGTTATTGGTATTAATATAATTAATACAAAACAAACAATGACAATTATCTCATCACGGGTCAAGCGCGCGCCGCTAGACTGCGCTAGACGCAAAGCAAACTGATCTATGTATGATCTTCGCCGAAATTCGATTGTATTCGTGTCACCTCGGGTCATTGTTCATTGCCAATCGGTAAACTTCGGCAAGGATCGGATTATGTTGCGTTTGAACACCGATTGAAGCTAAATTCTGGTACAAATAGCGAAATCGACGCGCTTTCTATGTTTTAAATATCCCATACAAAAATATGATTTCGTTCGTTTGCAAACCTAATGCACATGCGGCACAATGCGGCCGATACGGAGATTAAAAGCGTTCTCCCGGATAATATTCGCAACATTATATTGGTAACTAATATTTTGAAATGATTAAATTAGAGATTCTATAGATTTAAATTGGAGAAATTAAATTAGAGATTTTACAGTCTTCAGTAAGTAAATAAAGTAAATTTAGACATTATAATTTGCCAGTGCTGCACACGAACACACTGTGCGACGAGCCGCCCTTGCTCTTGAGTATCGATCTATTTAGTATATGTACTAAATAGATCGAGATAATTCAGACAAAATATACAATCCACTTTGCATTAATTTTGAACAAGCTGAATTTTTGTACAGGTCTTGAATACGTCATTACGAATGCTATGTCAAAAGTCCCCATCGATCTAGTGTGAGCGTTGTTTTTATCCGAGGTCAGAAGTCACAAATTTTCGTTTTTTGCGTGTATATTGGAAACGGTGAGATCTACAGAAAAAAATATGAGAAGAGTTTGTAGATCGTAAAATTCTCTACAAAAAAGATATTGTTACTCATAACGGTAATCCGGGGTGCGATGTTCAACCCGTTACACGTTTTACAAATTTGATAAAGTGTTAAATAAACAGAAAGCGGTTTTTAGTAATATTAAACAAACATGAAAAAATAGAAATAAAAAATATGGTCTCTTGTCTAATTTTTTGGCAATTGAGTATATAGGTATGTATTTCAGCGTTCCATAGCTCACGATGTAAATGACGTTGCGACCTAGAAGTTTCGCTCTCCTACAAATTACAAAAATAACTTATAATTTCGAAAAGCAGAGATCACCGTTCGAGAATTTTTAGGATTGTTGCTGCAGGGTAAAGCGTGATATATATTTTTATTAAATACCCAAAAGATATTTTTTTTAAATTTAAAAAGTAATATTTATCTGTTGCGCCATTCCTCGCTATACTCCTGCCTCCTGCTATTCTGCGGGGATTCATAATGCTAATACGCGCCAAAGGCCTCGTAATTAATTGATCGGGTTAATGTACTCGAATGCTAATTGAACGCACAACATCAGACATGATGGCGTGTGGGTTTAATTATTGCAACGAATTTTACAAAGACCAAATTAGCGTAATGGATTGTCAAATGCAATAAAGGCACGTTTCTTATAGTACTCATTGGAATTAGTAGGTAGATATATCTAGTGATTTATTCCTGTAAAAGTCACAAGAACACCTTTTGTGAAGTGCTAAGAATATATGAGATTGGCATCCCAATGCATCGAGTTGTAATCCTAAAGCGGGCCTAAAGCCACACTCAACACGTATAAGTAAGATACCTGTATATTTTATTGATGCTCTTCGGTGTTAGGAAAAATATTCTTTAATAGATGCAGTCAAATTATCTAATAGATGTTGAAGAACAAAATTTGGATTTTTTTTTTTAAATATTAGGCATGTAGGAGAGAAAAAAAAAGTATCTGGGGTCAATGGGTCCAAGAGTGTCACACGTATGAATCCATCCCTCCCACTGCGGTACAAGGCGATTGATCGAGAGAGTCCGGCTGGAGAGAAAAAGGTGTCCCTCAACAAGTCTCTCCCGATCCGGCCCGCCACACAGTAGGTGGGAAAATGCAGGCGCCTCCAGGACCTCGACAAGCCTCACCCCGTGGAATCGGGCATCTCTGCTAAGTCACCAAACGTATCAAACTTATCGGGATGACATATGGCAGGGGTGTTGGTTATTCAATAAATGGTAGGCACCTACACTGCTGCACTGCGGTGAATATTTTAATAAAATTTTAATTTGTTGAGATTGGATAATTTTGTTTTTTGTGCCTATCAAAAAATAAAATTACTTAAAATAAAGCAGAAAATAAGTTTATCTGAAGCAGCAATAAATTTCGAATTCGTTTGGTTATGAAATTTTTCACGTTTTTTTGTCCTTAACGTCTTCGTCGACGGAATTATTTTTAGTTCGCAATATCCTTTCATCGTGAAATAGACAAGACCTCTCATTCTTTGTATCTTATTTTTAATTTGTTCAATAAATAAAAATAGTATGGAAATTATGGGCGAAACCGGATGGTAAGAGCTATTATTTTTAAATGTATACATAAGTACCTAGGTTACAATAACAATAGGCATTATAAACCAACCATTAGGTATATCATTATGGTAATCTTGACAAACCCACATAATTACATATGTGGGGCTGTTAGTAAAGCCATGTTAAGCAGTGCTCAATAAAGTTGTGAATGATGAATTCTTGGAGTAGGTGAATGAATTTGTGTGTCTGGGAAGTATGTTTACGAGAGATCGGAAAGGCTGATGGAAATATTGAAAGAAGGGTAGGTAACTCCATTAATGGAGGATTGGATGCCGTTGGCGCTAACAAAATTTTCCAAATAAGTGAAGCTAGCAGTCCACGATGGAGTGCCGATGAATAGCAGTGAGGCATGGAACCGACAGCGAACTGAAACTAGACTAAATGCTGTAGAAATGAAATCCCTGATCGTGTGAGAAATGTGAAGATCCGCAAAGAATGCTGGCGTAGTGAGCAAGATTAAGAAAGGGACCCAAAAATTGTTGGGCATGTAGAGCGAATGAATGAAGAAAGGAGCGAAAGGAGAATATGTGATGCAAATTCGAATGGAAGACATGGCACGGACGAGTAAATCAGATACTTCAGTCGGGCCATGACAAGAGTCAGAATAATAGAAGAATATGTATGAATTTGAATGAGGCAAAGAGCGTGTGCCAAGATCGAATTGTTTGGCTGTTCGTCCTCTCTGCGTAACCATGGCGTAATAGTTAGTTAGTTGGGGTCTGTAATATGCATTAATTATATAAAGGATATAAGTCATTTTAACTAATTACATCTCATGATTTTATCGTCCTCCAAATCTTCTTATTCACCCCCTTGCATTCTTAAGAAATACTCGCATCATCCACCGTACCTACCCAAAGACCCTTTTTTCATCAAGCCAAAATCACAGATTTGAGCTGACAAGTGACAATTCATATCACATACCCCTTTTCCTAAGAACGCGTTCCTCGTATAAAAAGTGAGACCGGGCCACCCTAATAAACCCGGACCGGCCGTCCTAATAAACTAAGACTTGTCCCATCTGAATAATGTACGGCCGTCCCATCCAAATAAACTAAGGAAACAATAAGTGACCGTCCGAGTATAATCGGGTTATACTCAGTCCGGGTCCAGCCACCGGATATACTCACATCCGAGGATTATATAACTGGTGATGCAGCGTTATCATGAATGTACTCGAATAATAACTAAATTATAATGTCACAGGTATTAACTTTATTTTTTATTACTCTTTTATAATTTTAACATTTTAAGAAGATATAACGTAATATATAAATGAGATTTAATTTTTTTTTTAAAAGAAAGACAAACATTCCCGGGTTACGAAAAACCCAACAATGTTTGAAAATCTCCTACTACCACCACAGAAAGCCGAAAATGTTGCTTGTGTTGTGATGGAGGACTTAGCCAGTCGAGGAATCGAACACGCGACGCTCGGGTGGGACCCAAGCGCTATGCCCACTCAACCACTGACCGGTCAATAAGAGATGTAGATTATTTTCTTAATTTTCCTAAAAAAAAAATTAAGAATATGTTGAAAGGAACTACTTTCTGGATAGTGGGTTTTTAGCGACTTCAATGGTTCATGGTTTATGTAGGGCTTTTTCAGTAACTTCTGTGAAGATGTTTTTTAAATACTGGTCAGTTCTTTTTCCGATAATTGTTAAGATTTATGAGTTAAGATTTGTTGAACTCTATGAAGTTATTTCTCGTTTATTTTTTTTTCAATAGGTCAAGAGGTCCTGACGAACAGAATTTCCCTCACGGCTTATGTCATCTCAGGCGATGCTTTGTGGAGGGTTTTTTAAACGAAAGAAAAGAAAGGACACTCTGGGAAGGAAAAAGGTATGAGGTGGGTAGGAATCTAGGGGTTAGATGTATAAATATCACGTGAGGGGGGGGGGGTCCCACCAAATCTCACTTAATATTACCAAGGGGGGTGGGGGGGGGGGGGAGGAGTCTAAATTGAAGAAAAAAAAAAACAGCCCACGTAATAATGTTGGTGGCATCCATGCCCATGGATGCCACCTTTACAAATAATTACTACAGGTAAAAAAATACACTTCACATATTTCGTCACTTCATTTTTAAATTTTAACATTTATATTCCTCTTTTTTATATTTGTCGGTATTTCTTGGATAAGATCTTCACTGCTCTTTATATACAGACACCACATAGAGGTATTTAGTAATTTTGGTCTTGAGGTATAACTTGAGGTTTAACATTATTATTGTACTAGTGAGTTTTTGATTTTGACTTATATTCTATCTGGTATGTAAAAATGCTAAAATATCGAACTTACTACTTGTAATTATATTCAGTTTTCCAGGTTTGTTTGTAAGTGGCATTATTATTTAAGATAATAAAATATTTTAAATTTGGGCCTGTGCTGAGACAAAAGTCTGTTCGTTTTTTGGTGAATTTTAGAAAGGCGGCCGACGCGACGTGACAAAGCAATTTCAACGTTATCACCTCTATTGCAATAAATATGTGACAATGCGAATTTTCAAGGTTATTTTAAAACATGCATCGTCTTAATGATCAAGCAGTTATTATGTTTACCATTTTAAAGATTTTCTTCCGCTAAGATCTACATCTTTTCGAACAATTATTTTATAAGCTGGAAAGTATCGAGTCGTGCCCTATTGCTACAACAGTTAAGTGAGTAACCGGTAACTAGGCATTCCAAAATAACAAATAGTCTTATAAATATTTTCCCAATGTCACCTATTAGTTTGTCGATCAAAGCTCTGTCAGCAACAAATAATATTAATTTAAGATACTATCTGTTTCGGACATTATTAATAGGCTTACGTTTGTACGGTTGAAATTTAAGAATCCGACTAAGAATAATAATGCAAATCTGACGCCGCGCTAAGCCATCTCGTACTTGAAGTTTGTTAAAAAGCTACTTTTGTAATCGAACCGAATTCAAGCAAGTAGCTAATAATGCCAAAGGATGGCGCCACTTACGTTAAATGATCGCATGAGGACTGCTGCTGGCAGGTACTACGGATTTGAAAATTTTTTGTATCTCTAAAAAAGAAATAAATATTTATATGTATTTTATACATATTTGTCGTATATGAATACACACATGCATGGGTGTATGTAAAAATGTCTGTATGTTTGTGTATATCTGTACAAAATGTATACTACTCACAGATAAACAAACCATAAAAAAAATTTATTAATGCCTTTCATCTCGCCCAAGGTAGTCCGAACATCGGGTAAAAAAAATTCTATCAGGTGACATTACTACAGTTTGCAAGACAAAGGGGTTAAGTTCTCCCTGTAACTTTTTAAAAACCAATATATTTTGTGTATCTCTCCGGATATAGAGAGATTGACGGTAGTATGATTGTTGTAACTGGTAATTGTGAGTAATAGTACCTATCACGCGGCTTTAAATTTCACGTGACGACATTGCCTGTCGCGTTACTTTGTCGAGGTGACTAGCTGTCACTGGATCACCATGGGTCCGAGGAACCGGCTTATTTTGGAACCAGTTCCTATCGGATTTATAAAATGGTCACCAACACTCAAACTGGGCGAAGTTAATCCAAAAGTCGCCCGCAGGGCCTGGCAGCAAAAACCTGCTAGTTACAGTTGTCCCGGTGACTAGCCGTCACTGGATCACAGTGGCTCCGAGGAACCGGCTAATTTTGGAACCAATGGTCACCAACAACCAAACTGGGCGCCAACCTAGCAGCAAAAACCTGTTAGTTAACAATTAATACATTTTGATATTATGTTTTTTTAAATTTAAAATAACAAGTCCTCTTATAGTACTTATTCTTTCGTCGGATATAGGACCTAATGCGGATCTTTCTATTCCAAACACGTTTGACATATTTTCCCAGTTTGTATTTATTTTCCCGCCTTGAGTAAAAAGCGCTTCCAGAACCGGATTGGCTCTCCTCAAGGATTACTTTTATGGGAGCTTTTATAAGCTGCCAACTTTTCCGCGACTTTTAGACAACTCATGTGTAAACCTTGAAATAGCTGGTTTGTTATTATTCTTCTCGGTACCATGTACATAAGTACCTCACCTAACTTTGAGTTTAAAAACTTATGAAATTAATCATCACTCTTGTGCGGCAATAATACTAAACTGACGTTTTACTCCTAGGACACTTATTTAAAATAGTTTTATCCATAAATTAATACATTTACTTAAATAATATACTATTCCTAGGTGCTTATCTGACGTAAAATTACTCCCACACGGGTGCTAGTTACGTACCCAATATACACCCCATACTTTTGACTACGTAGTGCAGAGTTAACCCGTGTTAAGTAATATAACGGAAAAACAAAATGTTTTTGATGAATTGAAACACTGCATCTTTGTGCATGTGCCTCATAACATGCTAGCCAGGTTTCGGCGTATCCGTGTGTTCATCACGACCGAAATACTACGGTTCTATCAGTTATTTTCGCAAAAGCTTAAATTATGTTAAGGTATATTATATTTTATTTTAATCTGTTGTTTAAGTGATTTAGATTGTTGTCCTTGCAGTAGGAATTAAGCATAAATTAATAATTTAAATTGTATTTAATTATACTAATATTACAACTGGCTTTACCTATGACATAACTACAAACACCATAAATATATCCTTTAATCTTGTCAACGTTGCAGGTAGTAGTATCTAGTGCCCATCTACCACGGAATATTCCAAATTATGATACTGTTTTTATGGCAACTATACTTAAATTTATTATTATTCTGGAGTAATAAAATTGCCACGCAAGGGATCGAAGGTCGTAAACATCTCCCGAACACGCTCGGGATCCCGCACTCCTGAGGATGCTATTTGTGCCAATGAACGCAATGAACTCTATCGCCGTACTATAAGGAAGTTGTGCTCTGATCGCCATATTTTATAACTCTTAGTGCCGATATATATGTTTTACACCAATAACCTTCTTCCGTTACTTTAAGTAGTTTATAGAACAGATCTCATCAGTAGAGTTTGCAAATCCCGCACCTTTTTCATATCCCGTGGGATTGCAGAACAATATTTAGAATTCCCGCGGAATCCCGCGGGATTTTTCATAACGGATATTAAATTGAAATAATGCCAACATTTCACCATTTTTTTATAATTATTTGATATCATTTATCTATGACTATAGTATATTTATTTATTTAAATTAATATTTGACTAAATTGAAAAAAACCCTCGACTCTGTGCAGAAACGGGCGGTCCGGCTGACAGATTCTCCTATTTCAATGAAATATGCTCCGAGGAACTAGCGTCATTGATCCCTTCAGCACCGGTGCATAGTCGGGGAATACGCCAAACGCGTGCCCAACATATGTACACGGTTTACATTTGTCACATGAGAACGGGTCGCTTCTTCGACCCGTTCTTGTGTTCAACAGCTCGGCGGTGGAACGATTTGCCGGCCTTTGTGTTTTCTCCTTTCTACAGCATGGGTCTCTTCAAGACCAATGTTCATTCCTTCCTCTCCTCAAAAGACCCTCCACACGGCATCCCACGGGCAATGTAAAAAAATTATGTATATATATTGCACTTACAAAACATGTTTTTACATTTTAATTTTGTGGAACAGTAATCTATGCAGTATAGATATGCTAATCAAATAATATAGAACCCATGCAGACGAATAGTAGGTATTATGCTAACATTGATTTATTGAGGTATATTATTATTTCCTGTTTGTAACTAACTATATTCCGTGCAGTTGAACGCATCTACTACTTCTGAGAAAGTATTTCCAACTACATGCAATTTAGGTACAAGCTAGTATCTAAATGACAATTGCAACAACTGTTCTTGTTGCAATTACAAAGAATTTTAGATCGAGTAGTTCTTGAAGGTATATGGAAAGTCGGTATTAATTTTTTTTTAAAGGTAGCTTAGTAAGCCATTTAAGAGGACTTTGGTACTAATAACACTGTGAAAAGATTTTGAAAAAGTAACATGGTGAGTATTAAAAAAAAGATTTTGGAAAAAAAATGTTGTGAAAATAAAAACATAACTACCGTTGAAAGGACTCTCTTGAGATCAATCAACTTTGGTAGTAATAATAATAAAATAATATTATGATAAAATGTTGAAAAGGTAACGTAATAAGTACTTTAAAAGACGTAAGCACTTATATTATTAAAAGACGTTTAAAGACGACGAGATTAAAAGACAAACAGCAAGTTTTTGGTGTCATATCCCGCCCATGAAATTTTAACATTTCCGCGGGAAAATATTGCTAAAATCCCGCAGGATACGGGATTGCGGGATTGCAACCCCTAGTCAGCAGCTAGATAAGATAAGATCGTATTATCAGAACACATCAGATTATTTAGAATATTTAGGTGTCTGTATGGAAGTTCACCCTTTATCTAAAGTTGCCCTTCGCTCATAGCTTTCCTTCTGGAAAATATATATTTTTTTAAGAGCTTTCTAAGCAAAGAATCTGTGTGTGACGAAAGCTTGGCAATGTGCATGAATGAGTAGTAAGTCTGTACTTGTCTCTACCTTCAGGGGTCATGTATTAAAGTTGTAAAAATAAATAAATGTACCTTTATACGTGTACGTAATACGAATACCTATTATATTCGCAACACAATATTATGTATTCCCAATGGTATCTATGACCTTAACTTATACCTGGAAGGACAATCACGGTCGTATTTTGACTTCAAAAGGACTCAACATTATTTATACATGTAAGATAAGAAAAATACGAAAAGGATATTAGGGAACGTACCCAAACTACGTGACCTGTCCAGGGGGGGGGTCTTCAAAATACCACGCTTGGTACAAATGAGCGGCGGGGGGGCTTAGGTTTTTGGAAAATAAAGTCATCATTAAATAACACTCAAATATTTGTTTCGTGTCATTTACGTGCGCACGCATACCTGCCATTACTGTGGATTTTATGCTCCCATCAGTTCCCGTCTGGATCCAGTGAGACTATAGAATCCCCAAACGGGGTATGTAGTGAGACTGAAGTTAGTAAGGAGGGAAGGGAGAAGGGGAAGGAGGAAGGGCTCAGTATTTGGCTATTCAGATCTGGTTACCAAACACTGCTAAAGCCATTTCAAGCAATGTTTCAATTATGAAAGGTGGCTTTTTACAAGGACGACTTTGAGAGTATCTTCCACTCTGGAAAGTGTCACAAATACACCGTGTATTATCTATATGAATAAATTATTAAATTACACAAATCAATCAAATAAAATGCCGGGATTCGAACCCGCGACCTTCGGATTGCTAGTCGAGAGCCTTCCTCATCGACTATCATTTCTTTGTATTCTTGCCTATTTATAGGATAAAATCAACGGGAGGAAGAACTGCGCAGCCTTTTTCTCAAAATTTTATTTTGGAACAGGGGCTAAAATACCCAACCAAACTAAATAATTATTAAGAGGTATAAAGTAAATATCTAAAATGGATTTGAGCATTTTTTTATTTATTTGGGTTTTAAATTATGAAATACGGGCCATTAAAAAAATTATGATTTTATACGCTGTATAGGTATTTATTTTATAAGCATATTAACTGAAAACATCACATTAACAGACCTAAATAGTAAGTTTTTTTAAACATCAGTTCACTGTACGTAAAAGCACTTAACATTTTCTGTTCTATTAAAATATTAGTCTTATCCAGTTGAGAAAATGATTCAATGCAGAATTAGGCCATTACACTGTAATTTATTCTGAGACTGAATGATCGCAGACCGACAAGTCTCTAATTGCATGTTTCAAATTAAGATCGAGAATGAGTTACAGAATGAATGAGGCATTCATTAATGAACTCGGTCGCTTGATTGAGCACCATCCGGCATGAATCGTGAAGCATAAAACTACTCACTTTTACATTTCATTCAGCGTGCTACCTTACAGCATGCGATTGAGCCACGTGCTGTAAAATTAATCAAAATAAATTAATCAATAAATTAAAAACTACTGCGTAACAAATTATTGAAAAACTTTTAAAGGGAAAACTTCTTAAACAAACACATATATTTATAGGATTTAGCCTGCGAGAGAATCGATATAATAATTTGTCTCCTCTTTGTGAGGTGCTTCTTAGTCTCACTCTTCGTAATCTCCTCACTCTTTTCTACTTTAGTTTTCTGAAGGTCACTTTATTGATATATTTTCACTGGCTTTCAGTACCTCCGTACGATGGACTGTTATAAATCAGGATTGTTACAAATCATTATTTTTATAACAGTCCTGATGATGGTAAGGAGGTAACGAAACCGGTAGACAGTGAAAATATATCAATAAAGTGAATTAAAACCAAGTATTTTATTTTCATTTATAAAAAGTATTTGATTTTTATTTAAAAAAAATAAATTATTTTCATTTATTTGTAATTTAATTTATTTAAAAACACTATGTATTTGCTTCATTTGAAAAAAAAATATTATGTACATCTTGCAGTGAGAAATTTTAAGGTTCTTCAGCAAATGCAAGTTATTATTATTTTTATTAGTAGGATTTACTTGTATTCAATTGTAGGGTTAAAAATAGCTTTGTAATCGTATTATTTGGATATTTTAATAGTGTTCTTTTATTGTATATGTTGAGATAAAATGACTCGTTATGAGTGTTAGGTTAAATCGTTAAATAATAAATGGTGCATGTACATTTTGTAAAGAGCGTGTGATCCCGCATTCCACTTATCGCACTCTACTAGCATGCCACTCTGAGCTCGAGAGAACAAAACCTAAGAATATATCATTTACTCAAATTACGTATTACCTACTAGATATTCATAAAATCAGATAAATCTTGGCTAGGAGTAGAAGTTATCGCGCCCTGAATAATTTGGAAACAAACTTAATCATTTTTCTCCTCGATAAATAATAATCATATCAGAAAGTATGATATCACATTCATAAAATACAATAACGAAAGTGATAATGTTACCGGAATTTTTCCATCGAATTCCAGCGAATCATACTTAATTTTAATTTAAGTTCTTGAAATTTCCTTTCCTCACTTTTCACCTTTGCTTTTTTTATTCTTTTTTGTGCTTGAAAGCAGCTACAGTAATCAGATTAAGAATAGTTTTTAGACGATAATATGGAATTTGCATGCTGCAGGTCATTTTACTAAAGTGGCAATTTGGAAATAACTTAACTCGCTTTAAAAAAGTGAAATGCCTCTAGAACCTGATTTTTATAAAAACTTTTATGGGCTATGTTGTGATGAAGTGTTGGAAAATAACAGTTAAAATCGCTGTGAACAAAATAGAAAATTAGTTGAATCAACTGTTTATAATCTTACTAGCTGAGGTCCACATCGTTTCCCGGGCTTTGTGCATAGTTTTTCGAAATCAGATTTAGACAGTAACCTTCCTCTTGTTTTAAGGGTGAAATGTGCAAAATTTGACCAGTCTCAGAATAAAACTGTAGATTTGTATAACAATCAAACAAACGCCACGCCGCCCGCCCAGACAATCTTCTTATATAGATGATTAAAATAAATGTTATATATCATTGAAGAAGACAATACTAATAAATCTCTACGAAAGTATGAAAAGGTCAAGACATAGAAAAATAAAAACCTAACGGTCGCAACCGGGATTCGAACCCAGGATCTCTTACCGGGACAAGCGTCTCGCCTAGAGATGCCACGAATATTCGGCTGCTTTTCGGTATTCGGCCTATTCGGCAACTTTTTTTAACTATTCGGTATTCGGTCGCATATTGCGAACTACTCGGCTGAATACCGAAAACCAAATCATGGAAAAAAAAACGCCTAATATTTACTCACAAAAAAATCAGTGTTAAGTTATGATGAATGAGAACATTTTTTCAGCTTTCGTTGATAACAAAGCGATTGCGCTTTTCATCATACATTTACCTACTTCCGAAAAAAGCCGCTCAATACATTGCTACACTGCTCCCGGACTCCCGGGAGATTTTTTTTTTTTACATGAGCTCCACACAGGAGGCCCCGAGGAAAATAATTTCCCTCAGGGCCTATGTCATCTTTGGGGATGCTGTGTGGAGGGTTTTTTAAGGAAAGGAAGGAGAGGAGAGTTCTGGGAAGGAAAAGGGTTTAAGGGGTGGGTTGGAATCTGGGGTTCAGTGTGTTCTGGTCATCCGCCTCCAAGACTTAGACAAACCTCACCCCATGAACCCGGGAACCCCTGCTGAATCACCAAACGTAGCGAACCACTTGGGGTGACCTATGGCAGAGGTGTTGGTTATCCAATAAAGGTTCCCGGGGCGGCGGTACCCATTCCCGCTTCCCAAATTGAAAGATGGAGACGATAAAATTATGGCAAATTCTGGTAGGCTTGACTGTTTTGCGTTTGCTGACCACCACTTGTAAGGATCCGCTATCCGATCTAGGCGAACGGCTTTAATGTAATTTTTAAGATAGACGAACAGCTTTAATGTATTTTTTAAGATATACACTACCAGCCTTACTAAAAAACCCAGTGAAAATTTTATTCAATTGACAAACGGCCGCGGATGTGAAAACATTACTAATTAAAAATTTGTTCATTGAAAGAAATACACGTGGTTTACACGGCCTGAGAGGGTAGTTTATCTCTGTTTTAACGATTGATGTACGAACGAAATTTGAAATTTTTCCGAAGTATTTTGAATATTCTATATATTTCTTATTTCTGAAGGTGTCGTAAAAACAAATACCATTTATGAAAACTAGATAAACTACCTTTTAGATTTGTATATTTGAAATACAGTTTAGTTTTCAAAAACTGACATATTTTAAGATTCAAACTCGGAAATAAATGGAAAAAAATTTCTTACCAAATCTTTTTTGACTAAAATGTAGAGAAATTAAAAAAAAAAAACAAAATTTCAAAAACACAGTCTTTTTATGTAATAAATTTGGAAGGAAACTATCACCTCACTTTTTCCTCGTGTATACAATAAAAAAATAATAAAAATTTTCAAAGTTTTTTTTATTGCTAATAAACTAACCTAAAAATTATACCGTCTTTTATATCAGATTTCTTGCATCTCTAAAGACGTTAATTTCTTTGATGCATTTAGGAACTTAATACTTTGATGTATTAGATATTATTATTTAAAAAAACACCACTTTCATAAAATTATCGTAAAATAAAATCTCTTAAAAATGTAATTTTGAATTCTCATGTATCATATAAAATAGTTTTTGCCCCTTCAATTTTCAAGGAAATTTCAAAGTACGATTATTGTTTTATAACTTGACTAAAACTTATGAAAAACCACAAAAACACGGTAAATATATCGATGATATAAATATAAGAGTAAATTATTCATATTAATAGATATTAACCATCACATAAGTAATATTGTACACACAAAAATCATTTCGCACACACAGAAATCATTTCGCGCTTCCAGCGTCGTTTACAAGCGCGAACAACAAATGCGTAGACGCCGTGCGCCGCCACCTAGCGGTTATGAAGGAAAACAAACAATTTAGTACTTAAATATGCATTGTTGCCGGATTTAAAATACATTTTAAGATCAAACCATATTAGTAATGATAAGTTTTAAGATTTTCACGGCCAAAAGCATTTTCGTTATTTGTTTTTGGGGTGTTATGCCGTGTTGCGCTACCTCCTTCTTTAGCCAACGTTTCGGACATCGTTGCAGTGTCCATCATCAGGGCAGATCCGGCAGATCCGGTAGATGGTCCATCTACCGGATCTGCCGGATCTGCCCTGATGATGGACACTGCAACGATGTCCGAAACGTTGGCTAAAGAAGGAGGTAGCGCAACACGGCATAACACCCCAAAAACAAATAACGAAAACATATTAGTAATATTTCCTGTTTTAGTGTATTTTTGTTTTATTCATGTTGCTGCAACAACACGGGTTATCTGGCGTGCTCTGTTTTTTTTTAGTAAGGCTGTACAAGTTTTAATGTATTTTTTAAGACATACACAATATAAGTAACACAGTTTGATGTAACAATCACCAAATAATGCGTTTTATGGCACGACCTAATCGCAAATGAAACAAATACGCCCACGTCATGGTTACCGCACGCACTTCAATGATGCAGGTCGGAACTTATCACCCGCCAAATGTACTGTGAGTGTCACCGAATATTCGGCCGCCGAATATTCGTCGCTTCGACCGAGAGCCTAGCCGAATATTCGGTATTCGGCAAAATCACTATTCGTGGCATCTCTGGTCTCGACCAATTCGGCCACTGAGGCCTCTTATTTTTAAGTATTTTTATCAATCTCATACTTCATACCTTCGACTAATTTTACCCCATATATTTGGCAGCTACTCGTATCTTTTCAAATGATAATAAATGTTCGAAAAACAAAGACGTTACATACTTTAGACGCGGGGTAGGAATCTCACAGTGGGAAGCCAAACGCAAGACAATTGTACTGTTCTCGATTTCAAGTACTTTAGTACTAAACTGTCACTCGTCAAGTAAGGTCATGTCTTACCAGTAGGAAAATTGCATTTAAAAAGCGCCAAAATGCCCTCCTGTATGATGAGAAAATGTTTCCATTACACGGCAAACATTAGTAAAAGTGAAGAAATAACATTTAATTTATATGTACACACAAATTACTTATTATTATCGATTATTATAAGCAATACAATTAATTTTCATGTTCCCCGTCCGACAATTTTGTACGTCATTTGAGAAAAAATCACATTGTCTTATGGTACGATCACACTGAGGTCAACTTCCAACTTCAAACTTTCGGACGATTGCGTAGAAGGGTAGTTCATGCGTTGGAAGTTTGAGTTGGAAGTTTGGCTTCATTGTGAATGTAGCATAACTTTTTAATATATGAATAACTTTTGAATTAAGAAATTACTGAAAACCGCTGAAAACAAAAGAGTGTTGCTTACTTGCCACATTATTTTAATAGCATGTGAGACTATGGCGAGTCTATTTATATAACGTCATTGTCGAAAAACTGGTTTGTAACCTAGATAGTATCTCGGATAAACATATCCGATTTTTTTCACAGGGTACACCTAAAGTTATTATAAAATACTGTTATTCTAATAAAATTGAATGAATGTTGTGTTTATTTTCATTTGTAGGTAGGTGCTTACTTACGGCATCAGTGAGTTATGTAGTTCGCTGGCTTTATTATTGAGTTTAATGGTTTTATTTGCTTCAACATTTCCTGTGAAAATATAGCATTGGTTCGCTTCCTTCCCTCGTGAAAGGTTTGCCAACGTTTATATTTGATCTGAGAGAGCTTTAAGTGAATCAGCAACCACCATTGGGTTGTGAAAATACTGGAGAAAGCATGCACGGGAATATTTTTGTATGTCAAAAAGTAGAGTACTTTACAAAAGGCTTTACAAAATGTATGGTCGGCGTGGTTCGCTATTTTCTTTCGTCCCTTCTCAGTAAAGCAAAGATATCAAATCGGTACATGTGTCAAAGCTGCCGCGATTTATCACTACTTCGCTCATTCGGCGGGATAATTTGCATAAATCAAACTTGTGGCACGTTTTCAAAGTTGTGATCCGTTTTGATGGTGAAATATCAACAGATCCCGTGTTAAGTTGGCCAAAGTCACTACATGGCTGTTTACATTGCAATATTTTATAATACGGTTGACAGTTATTTTCGGAAAAATCACTTTAAATCATATACTGCATCAACAACGTTATTGTCTTAAACCAATGCATTCCAACATAAACTTTTTGTCCTGAATGTAAAGTTATTAAATATTATCATCAAAAATATTAATTTCGGTTAAATGCATGTGATTGTAAATTGTAACCCTGGTTCAATGATCTCGAATATGTTTCGATTTTAAATGTCACAAAATTGTAGCTGATTGTGTGAAGAGTACAAAAAAGCGATAAAGTAACCACCTTTTATATTTTTTTAGCAGATTTTTTTTTATTCTATGTTTGAAGTGTGGATACTTCATCATACATTGAAGGGCTCGTGGAACAAATATGAAAATCAGTCAGGTATTAAGTTCAAACCTCCGGAGCTTTGAATAAACTCTCTCTTGAACTAAGACGTACTAAAAGCTCAATAGAATTCAGAACGGAACTTAAAACTCTTCAGAAGGTATTCGTACTTATTAGTAAAAAAAAACATATCTTTAATATTCATACTTATTAGTAAAAAAAAAAACATATCTTTAGATATTTTAAATCGTGTCGGAGCTGATTATTCATAAAATAAAACCATTTCAATATTACTTTTACCTAACCCTTTATCTCTTTGATTAGGAGGTTAAGGTTGTGAGAATATTAATTTTTTTACGTGCTGCAAAGGTACCCACTCTTTTCTTTAATATTATTTCCTTGTTTAATTTAACGTTTATATATTTATTTCTTTGCTCGTATATACAGTTTGCAAGTAAAGCAAGTAAATAAATAAGTGCAAGTTAAACAAAATATATTTTTACAATACAAAACATGATAGTAGAGTGTAAAAAATCAGTTACTCACTGAATGCAAATGGTTAAGTAGTGATATTTATACATAGAAGGGTCGAACTAGCTTATTGGTTAGAGCAGAGCCCCGGCAAGGCTAAGGTTCTGTGTTCAATACCTAGATGCGATCATATCTTTTTCTGATTTTTCTTTTTAAAATTTATCGCTAGAGTCGCTAATATTGTATCCAGTGATTAAATATTACAATTAGAGATTTTACCCGCTTAGTTATTAAAATGGTAATAACACCTCACTTGGAGAACCTGTGCTAAAGTGTTCACATGTTTTAGATAAAGTGTGTGTGTGTGTAAATTAGGTTAGTAGTAGTTAAATTACATCATAATAGTATATAGACATAGTAACAATGTAGTGAAAATAAAATTAAAGGAAGTGAAATTAATGTAGACGAAAAGAGAAAAAAAAGTATAGATATACATTCATTAGTCTCTGTTGGTTTATTTTAATGAATATCAAGGCTTTTTTTAATAATGTTCGTAGGTAAGTAGTAAAAACTCTTTTTCTTTCCATGACATGTTCTCTCTAATAGTTTCGAAAAATGTCAATTTTCTCAGTTATTGCTTGCTGCTTCGTGTTCATTATCTAAGAAAGTCAGTAAAATCAGTAAACTCTCTCAACTTCAACTCTAGAAACAACTTCTGGATTGAGACTTTGGACGGGGTGACTCCATACGGGAGTTTATTAGTGAAAAGCCCGTGAAAACTTTCAGTTCATCTAAATAGAGCTTACTTTGGGCGACCGATGCTTGTGAATTTGTGAGGATTTTCTCCGTTTCTCTGTTTCTATCAACTCACACATTTCTCAGAGCTGTGTGATAAAATTGCCGTTTTCAAATTCTGTTTCTAAGTGCAGTGTTAGAGGACAGGACTAGAAAGAGGGCATATTAAACATTGACATTATTAAATGAACAAAGCGAACTTTGTTTTTCACCACTACATTATATAAATTTATTTACCAACTGATTTCGCTGTCTTTTTGTCCTATATTAGGTACATTTAAATTTAAATTCTCAAAAATTCTCACCACCTTTTAATCCTTCCCTTATATATTACATTATACCATTTTAGCAATATGGGTTATTGTTTAGATATTTCATCCAGAGGGTCTGACAGTCTACAGGTTGTAAACTGGATGTGTGTGTTGTGGAGGTTTTTAATAACAACTCTTGATTTAACGCGAGTCAAATATATTTACAATGAAACTTTGGGTTACAATAATTTGCATAGATTTAATAATTATCTTGCTTATAGGAAAAGCAGGAAGAGGGAACGAACGCTAAAACCGGAATGAATGTGCATTATCATGCACCCAGTCAGAGAGAGGTGGCCGGTGATACCATTGTATAAAATCGGATAAAAATAGTATTTTATGGTTGTTCGTTGCTCGGCTACACCATTCTGTTGTAATGTAAGTTTATCTCTGTCTCACTATTCCACAGTTCTATTTTTTATTCTCGCTCTATACCTACTTTAATTTGGGAGGCGGGTATGGGTACCGCCGCCCCAGGAATTATTTATTGGATAACCAACACCTCTACCATAGGTTCCCCCAAGTGGTTTGCTACGTTTTGAGACTTAGCAGGGGTGCCTGGGTTCACGGGGTGAGGTTTGTCTGGGTCTCTGCGGCGGATGTGTCTGGTCACCAGCTAATTCTCTGGAAACATCGCCTTGCACTGTAGTGGAAAAAATGGATTCATATGTCCGTAACTCCTGGACACATTGACCCCCAGATTCCTACCCATGCCTCATACCTCTTTCCTTCCCAAAACGTCGCCTCCTTCCTTTCCCTAAAAATACTCCACATAGCATCCTCAAAGATGACATAGGCACTGAGGAATTTTTTTTCCTCAGGGCCTCCTGTGTGGAGCTAATACATGTAATTTTTTTTACATATGCCGACTGTATGTATTTCTGTTTAGTTTAACTTGTTACCCCAGTAAATATTAATAAAGCGAAACCGGCTGTTAAGTAAATTTGATTTTAGTAATGATTAAAAAAAGGGTTTATTTCATTTAATGTAATAATTATCCCTAAATGCTTTACGCATTTATTTTCATATTTACAATGACAACTTCTTCAAATACCCTAGTTTTCTTAATCTTGCGGCGTATCACGTATTCCTAGAATTCTTTTTTGATTCCCGGAGCAAACACATGAGGGTACTAGGTACTAGGTACCAATGTAGGTGGCAATAATACATAGAGATCCTGAGGTTTATTCTCCCTTCATTCCTGATAATTAGTTTCCCTTAACTTCGTTATGCGTTTATTTTCTTAATGACAATAACAACTATCTTCAAACGGCGCTGATATTAATGTTAATTACCCTAGTTTTCTTAATCCTGCGGCGCCTGGGCCGCCTATATTCTATACGGCCAGTGCGCCAAATAGGCGGCCAAAGCAACCCCTCTGCGGCCCGCTTGTGAGGGTGGCTGGTTTACCAATATAATTAAGGGTGCCCCGGCCCGTGGCATTTTAATTATGACGTCACGGGGGTGGGCTGAGCACTAACATACCTGCTAATTGACGGGACTACGTATCACGGTGGTTAACCACGCGTGGAAATACGAATTTATCTAAATTGAAAAATAATTTCGTTTCGACAGCTTATTTTTATCATTTTATTTTAAGGAAAAGTTGTGGATTCAACTCATGCTGTGTTAATATTTGGCTTCACCTGAATTCGAACTTTGGTAAAATGACTGTGAATAAATTCAATGTGAATGATTTCATAAGAAATTACACGCCTTCTTCATGGAAGATCACTCGTTCTTTAAGTAGTTAGTTTTGCAGTTTTTTTAACTTTTTATTTGGTGGATTTTTTTATCAACTGAACCTAACTGAAAATTATTTTCATCTCATATATCGTTAATACCCGAATTATGCGACTTATTTATCTCAAAACACTGTTCAATAGTTTTATCAATAGTCAATAATTCAATTTTTTTACAATCTGAAAGTGGGAATACGGTGTCTGTTTCACTGATTATTTAACTGAAAGTGCTCTAAAATTGATCCTGTGTCAAGAATTTTTATTATCGTAGAAAGCAAACACTTTGTGGCTTGACATTATTTAGAATGAAACAAGTAATTTGTTTAAAAACCACTTTATTTTTATTTATATTTGTCGACCGGTTTCGGTTGACCTCAACGTTCTTCAGGACAATAAACATATAAACTAAATTACAATACAGAGTTAAGATTCTAAGGTAAACATAAAAGAAAGAGAGATCATATAAGAGAGGGAGAGAACATCAGATACTGGTTGGTGGAAACATTTTTTATTTATGTAATTGAATGTTTGACTATCTGATTCATTGTTTAAGCTTTAATGTATTAATAAAGGAAAAAACAAAAAATAATCAGAAAAGTTAGTTTTTTTTTAAGTATAATAATTATTTGAAAATGTTCTACGATCCTTTCGGTTACGAATCCAACTCTTTCTTTTATTATTTATAATAAATGTCAATAATATGTTTTTAGGCTACAAATTTCGTAATTCGTGGAAAACCGTATGCATATTATGAGAAAAATACCAATTAACGCCGGGAACTCGCAAACAGATTTACTCTTAATTAAGACCAGAATTGTGTTCAGAATGTAACGATTGAATTTCATTTGTATTTTCATCTGCTGATTCATTTCGAAAGAGACCATTATTTTATTCGAAGTGCAGTTATAAAATTCTAGTTGCAGATTATAACAATGTATGTGCTGCCAGAATCAAAGAGATACCATTTTCAGAAGATATTTTATTATTATTAATCGAAGGGTTAATCTAGTTTTCAGAACGTAAAATTGCAATTGCAGATTCATCTGCTGACACAATTTGAAGGAAAACATTATCTTATTCGAAGTGCAGTCATAAAATTCTAGTTGCAGACTCTGCATGTGCTGCCAGAATCAAAGAAAAACCATTTTAAATATTATCCCTAAATGCTTTACGCATTTATTTTCATATTTACAATGAAAACTTCTTCAAATACCCTAGTTTTCTTAATCTTGCGGCGTATCACGTATTCCTAGGATTCTTTTTTGATTCCCGGAGCAAACACATGAGGGTACTAGGTACTAGGTACCAATGTAGGTGGCAATAATACATAGAGATCCTGAGGTTTATTCTCCCTTCATTCCTGATAATTAGTTTCCCTTAACATCGTTATGCGTTTATTTTCTTAATGACAATAACAACTATCTTCAAACGGCGCTGATATTAATGTTAATTACCCTAGTTTTCTTAATCCTGCGGCGCCTGGGCCGCTTATATTCTATACGGCCAGTGCGCCAAATAGGCGGCCAAAGCAACCCCTCTGCGGCCCGCTTGTGAGGGTGGCATGTATTATTTTTACTCCTGTATTTATGTTAAATGTATAGTCAAGAATTTTTACTTAGGTACTTTATAATAATAATAATAATAATTTTATTTTAGTAATTTGTACATTTAAGTTTACAAATTTCTAATTGATAATAATATTTCATATTCACTATATTTTTTCAAGTTTTATGTAGCTCCTACAATACATCTTGAACTTTGCAATTGGTGTGGACTTTAAAGTTTCTGGTAGTGTGTTATACAACTTCATTCCCTTGTACAGTAGACTGTTCTGCGTATTCGTTTTGTCCTTTTTTTGTAGCCTAATTTCCTTGCACGTCCTTGTGTTATATCTGTGAATGTCTTTATTGTATAAAATTTTATTTGAGAAGTATTTTGGTAACGTGTTGTTCAATATTTTGTGAATAAATACCATCGTGTTCAAGGTCAGCATCTGTTTCACGGTCAACCAATTTAGTTCCTTTAACATTTTAATAATTTTTGAAAATCTGTTTCGTCGAAGAATTATTCTCATTGCCCTGTTTTGGAGAATTTGTAACTTATTTTGTTCTCTTTCGTTACATAGGAAAAGTATACTTGAGCAGTAGTTGAAGTGTGGAGCAATAATTGAATTGTATATGGTGATTGCTGTTTTTCTAGAAATTTTTGGCCGAATTCTTCCAAAAAAAGATATCTTTTTGCCAATTTTCTTTTGGGTGTATTCAGCATGTCTATTGAAGTTTAGTTTCGAATCTAATATAACTCCTAAGTATTTCATTTCAGTAACATTTTCAATAATTTCACCATCAATTTTAATTTTGCTTTCACTGGATGTCTTCTTGTATCCAATCACCATACATTTTGTTTTTTTTTGTATTTAATTTAAGCTTATTTATTTTTAGCCATCTTGATACATCATTTAGTTCATTATTTAAAATGTGTATTAGTTCTTCATAGTTATCTCCAATTAGGTATATTAGTGTATCATCGGCAAATAGTCGTACTTTGCATTTTGAAAATATTTTCACCATGTCATTAATATAGAGTATGAACAATAGAGGTCCAAGGACCGATCCCTGTGGTACTCCTAACTTATTTTCCATTGGTTTTGAAAATTGATTATTTATTTTTGTTACCTGCTTTCTGTCTCTCAAATACTCTTGTATTAATTTAATGGCTACAGATGAGAAACCAATTTCTTTAAGCTTTCTTATTAGTATGTCTCGATCTATAGTTTCGAATGCCCTTTGAAAATCCAAAAATATTGCTAAGATAAATTTATTATTATTCATTCCTTCCTTCCATTCTTCGACAATTACGTTTAATGCTGTTTCACATGAGTTATTAGATCTGAACCCTGATTGCTCTTGGTATAAAATATCGTGTTTATCTAGATATTGCAAAATTTGTTCTTTTATTATAACTTCAAGAATCTGCTCATATTTTGGTAAGGTGTTGATTGGTCGAAATTCTTCACATTTTCTGGTATTTTTAACCTTTGGAACCGGTATAATAGTAGATCGTTTCCATGACTGTGGAAATTTTCCTTCTTCAATCGTCTCATTGATAATATTTAATAGAGTAGATCCAATTACTGGAAAAGCATCTCTTATTTTACTAATAGTTAATCCATCAGAACTATTCTTTGATTTTATTTTGTTTAAAATGTTAAATAAATATTCTGCATTTATTTTTCTGAAGACCAATGATTCTTTGTTTGGGTCGATATTATCACTTGTGGGATTAACAGCAATGTTGGGTATTAATTTGTTAATTTGAATGATACTTTCAATAAAATATTTGAAGCTTTTGCGTAAACAATCTTTGGATATTTCGAGACAAATTTAAAATGGGCGACCAATTTTATTTATTTTTATATGCTTTTCTGATAGGGGTAGGTTTTAGAAGTGCGATGGTCACCCTGACAGTCCTGAATTCGGTGTTTGTACGCGTTAACCGTTGATTGTATCGGCGATTAAATCGCGTAATTAGGCCATAATCAATTTTAAAAGTAAAGGTTCCGCGATGCCGCGCTAGTTTAGGGGTATTTTGTGAATCGTAGATTCTGATAAACGATATGGCGCACGCTATCGCCGTTCTGGTTCTGATTTCTCAATTACAGTAGTTTCACGTTTCATCCAATTAATCAACACGACAAACGAGTTTTTTTAGATTTGATCTTTGAAATATTCTACACCCTAGTTGTGGAAATATATAATAGTGTTTGACTGTTAACTCTTTATAATGTATATACCTAATTTTTTTATTTATTAATTTATTACATTAACTCCAAACAGGACGGCCCTAGGGCGTGTTGTTTGAAACGTTGATTATTTTAAACCAAATAAAGTCCATTTGCATTTCTAAATTTTAAATTAAAGATTTATTTAGGCAAATTTAGAAAGGTGACCGGACAACTCAGAATGAATTCAACTCAACACCTCATTTGAAAAGTCATTAAAAATGCTTAAAAAAGTTAGGTTAGGTTATGGGCTATTTTTCAATATTTTTTTCATAGCTTTTAATGACTTCCAAAAAGATGTGGAGAGAGTTGATTCTGAGTTGTCATGGAACCGTTTAGGAAATTACATGCTTTCTTCATGAAAGGAGTAAAGGAGTCAAGCACACTCCAGATTTTAAGTTCGGGGACTACGAATACTGATAAAAGACTATAGAATTTATGGCGAAATTCATAATTCATCTCTTCAGCAATTCACAAAAAGATAATAAATTCACTGGAGCATTTCAGGGCTGGTCAGGTTTACATTAGAATCTATAATTCTGTATATTGGATCATTTTTCCTCTTTTAATATGCTCTTTTGCTTCTTTTTCGCATTATCAGTTTTCACCATAATTCTGAATCTTTTCTCAGTCCAAGATGTTTATTATATTATAAACAGCAACTATCGTTTGTTTGTAAGCCACATTTATTCACAAGATGAATGCTACCTCATATTCTTTATAAGTGTTCATAATTGAGAAGAAGATATTACTAATAAATCTAAAAGAAACATGAACGGAACAAGAAACAGACAAAAAGGTAACGTTTGCAACTGGGATTCGAACCCAGGTTCTCTGACTTACCGGGACAACGCCCCAACTCGACCATTGGGACCTAAGTATTTTGTTGATCTCTTTTTTAAGTATTTAGCTTTGTAAAGTGCCCTAAAGGTGATACCCAACTAAATTGCGTATTTGAATCTAGAAAACAACTGTTATTATTATTGCTCAGAGACTATTATACTAAATTTAGTGCGCTGTTAAAGAGACGATCTGAACCCCTAACTAATGTTTGCTGAGTGTCAAGATAATCTGGTCCAGCGGTACGAGGGAACAAGAATATTCTGTAAATGAATTAAGCCACTAAACTGTCCCTAATAATGCATTTAACCTAGATGTGTGTTGGTACGGGAAGCTGGAGCAGGCATTGTCTAATGGGAACTTTATTGGGTTATTAACGGGTTTTTACGTGTAAAGTCGTTAATCTTTCTTAAGCGAACGAACCATACTAATTAGATTTGGTAGAAATTCCTTGTAGGTGATAAAAACAAGCGGGAAGTTTTATTACATTTTTTGTAAACTTTGGAAAACGGAGCATTATGAAGCAATTACATTTTAGTAAGTGCTGTTCTTTTATGGCACGTGGAACCTAGACCATATTACGGCCAATTAAATGTATTACGATTTTCACAAAAAAAAAACTTTAAAAAAATTACTTGCTTTATGTGGGCTTCTGAGTCTCCATAATAAATTTAATTTGACTTCTACAGATAACAGTAAATTAATACTCCCGCCCATTAAAATTAACATTTAAATTTAAAGATAACGTCCCATTATTTCTCATGGCTTTATCAGTAGACTGTAATAATTGCCAAAATAAATCACCTTAGAGAACATTATATTTTCATGTTAGCTTAATTTTGAGCATTTGCGTAGACTGACCTTAAAATGATTAAGCCTCCGGTAGCCGTCTATCACTAAAGTCCTTTCGGGACCCAAGACAGAGCCCTGAGGAACCCCTAACCCATTCTTGACCCTTTTTGGTCAGTGGTAATGGATGGCGATGGATACCCACTACTTAGTAAGATTACTGGTATGAATATGCGGTTTGCCTTATGAACTATTTAAAGCCTACGGTGAGTAGTTACAAACTAGCGGGACTTTGATGGGCGCTTTAGGGAATATACATATTGGGGAAATATGTTTTTGGAATATCTTGTGAGAGAGAGAGAGAGCTCCCAACGAAACGTATTCAACCTGCCCTTGTTCCCGGGAAATACTCAAATTATCGTCGTAAAATATTTCTTTGCGCCAAGTTTTTTTAAATGCGCCTATAAGTTATTCGTGCTTCTTGATTTCCCCAGCTGTGGGGCGAAAAAATGTCTGTTTTTTACTCTTAAAACTCAAACGTTATCAACATGTTGGATTTTATTCTTTAATATTTTTGCTCTGAATCGTAAAGTTCTTTCGCACGCATTTTTGTCGCCTGGTATTTATCACACGAGATAATATTTTATTCGTATATTGTGGGGTAGATAACACTTTATCTTATTATCACAAATTAAATTTATGTTGGAAATACTCGTACATCAAATAATAAATACGGTGAAAGTAAATGCTTTCCGTACTTGTTATTTATGTTGCGGAAATTAAAATAAATATTTAACTATATACTTCTAGGAAATATTATTATGTCATTAATACATTCCTTCAGCCCCTTTCTCAACCCGCCTTACATTGGATAAAAGGCTCGTCCTGAAGCATATTATTAATATTTTTAAAATATTCATCCTAGACTTGCAGAAAAGTTAATAGATGTCGCATATTAAAAATAAAAAAAGATTTTTTTTTTATCTAAGACACTATCTATATAGCATTTAGTTCGGGTTTGAATCTTGCAGTCATACATAAAGATAGCAGCCAATAAAAATATGCGATAAGAAAATGAAGATAATGTTGGTAGTTCTTATGAATAAAATATAACCGAATCGGATAAGGACACATTAGCTCAGTTGGTAGAGTTGCCGGCAAGGCGAAGGTGCTGGGTTCGAGACCCAGATGTTTCATAATTTTTTATTTTACTTTATTTTTTAAATTTTTTTTTATTGGCAATGCTTATTAAAAATACATATAAAGTTACATCAGTTACATAGTTACATAAGGTTAACAAAATAATAAAAAATTGCCTTTCCTCACCATAATATTTTCCTAACCATATTTGATTGAGTTTCGCTAATATTGCCTTGATTTGATTAAATATTATTGATATTTTTTAATCTTCCGAACCCCATTGACATTTCTTATTTCAATTTATTTCGTAATAACAGTTTATATTTCTTTAAAAAACCGGACTCTGACATAATTGATTTCTTTAATTTAATAAGTAAATATTATATTATATGTATTATAATATTATAATAGTACATTGTACATAATATAACAACGTCAGTTTCGAGCTCTTTCGTTGATACCCGTGTTCCTTGGTGATTTATCTGGTTTCTTTAATGAAAGCAAATAATTATGCAGTAATTTTGCTCTTCCCTGATTACTATTCCGTCATTATGGTTCGCTGCTCTCCCCCGGGAGGAGAGATGTCATTTATCGTCATTATCGGTACTATCGTCATTGGATGAATTGCTAGTGATGTACCAGGAACCCAGAGTCGTTAATAGAAGTAGATTTTCTCATCCCTGGAGATGGCACGACTAGACTTTTACTTCTACGTTAATACTGAATAATGATTCTAAACATTTTGTATCTACTTATATAAAGATGTTCCTTTGACATTTTAAATAAAATACTTTCACATTATTATGAGACCATTATAATATAAGCCTTTAAGTTAAATTTCTAAGTCTTTAAAAGAGTTATTGCTTTCCAACTTATTAAAGTATAATTGTAAAAATGCTTTTTTAATTGAAATTTTTTGATACAATATATAAAATAATGAAAAGTATATAAAACAGCCTAATAAAATAAATGTATGAACAAAAAATCCCACCAAGGCAATGCTGTGCGTGAAAATAATATTACTTTTATTTTTATTTCTATGGTTAAAGTGGTGATTTTAAGTATATATAAATTAGGTATTTAACAAGAGCAACAGAATAAATGCAATTAAAAACTACAACATAATGCACTGTTATTATCGCATTTGTGAAAGTTTTATAAGAATAACTGTTTCAAGTGCAATTTAAAGACATAAAAAACAAACAAAAAAACATAGCAAACAATACAATATTTCTACTCTAAAAGCTGTCTAATGATAGATATACTTAATGTCTTTGTTAAAACTTATGAGAAAAAAAATCTGTTTCAGTGTTTTTTAGCCAAATTTTGGTATATTTTTTGTAAGATTGAAGATTTTGACATGTGTTCTCTTTAAAGGTTGTACATACATAATATTAAATTGTAAATTTTTTGAGCTATAAAATTAATATGCCTTTAGGACAATCTAGTTATTAATACTAGTATTTTGTACTCTTTTTAAAACATGTTTTACTTACCTCGTTGTTTTCTTGACTTGAATATAATATGTTTTCCTAGTTTCATACGAAATTACACTACCAACTACTTGCTACTTCGCACTTTATTTTCGTAATGATATTTAGAATAATTTTCGCTTAAAACCAATTGTTTTCCGTTGATTTGTTGTCAACCCTCTCACTCAGATAGCTAAATAAATCTTCTATAAAAAATGTACCTAAAAACATGATGCAATAAAATATCCTGCAAGTTACAAAACTATTTTTTCGGAGATGTTTTTGAATTTTGTTTTGATTTTTTTAAAATTATTTTATTATTCATTTACTTTTTTAAATATTTATTTACAATACGTCCCGTTAAACTCATTGAAATCAGTTTGTTAACGGGTTATTTTAACATTTTTTTTTAATTGAGACAGGTACATAAATTATATACATTATTATATATACATACAGTATAGGTATATATTTTTACATACATTTTTGGAAAAAAATATTGTTAACAACATTTATAAAAAAATAAAGACAGCAAAACAGAGATTAGTACAAACATGTTCTTTCAACCATTTTTTAAGCATACATATCCTTCTGAAAATCAATTCACAGCTTTTTATTGAATTGGTAACATATTGTAAATTATATTGGAATAAGGTATTTTATAGCTCTTTGACAGTATTTATTTAGATATCTGGGAATTACAAATCTATCGTTTGCAGTTAGTCTTCTATTTCGAACATGTACCACCATTATATTATATTTAAATTGAGATGTATGCTGACTAGCAATTTTAAACCATACTACGCCACGAACAGATTTACAGATTTGTATTGTAATTATTTTGGTTCATCATATCTTTGTTCGTATTCAGCTTTGCTTATTAATAATTTCACCAAGGAATATTGCACGTTTTGCACTGAAAGAAAATGTATTTTTGTTGAATATCCCCATGTAGTTATTCCATATCTTATTAGGGATTCCGCCAAAATTCCGACAAATTTGTTATCTGTGTTGTCAGCAAAAGACGTGTCGAAATAACTAGTAGTGTCAAGTGGTGTACCTTTGGACAATTTTTAATCTTATATAATTTTTTTCTTTAAATTGACGAACGACAAAACCTTACTTTTTTTAAAATCTTATGATATGGTCCATTATACAACTTTTAAATTTTTTTCTTTAAATTTCCTTGAATGGGTTTTGATTTATTGAAAAGTGCCCGGTCCTTATTTGAAATGCGTCCACAGATAAAGCAATTTACTACTACTTCGTTTGAGATAATTTTTATCTTTTTCGAAGCACTCGGTGCGACTTCATTTTTTAAAACAGGTTTAATAGGAACTTTCCCTTTCTCTTTAAACTTTATTATTTTAAACTTTTCGGCAATTTCATTTACCTCGGGCGTATCTGTCAAAATCCTCGATTTTCCCTTCCTCCTTCCATGATTTGTGACTTTTCTTTCAGGTGCTTTAGGGAAGGGAAGGATCAATTCGGGATTGATGGAGTTTGGTTGTCTTCTATTTTGTATAAAGTGGTTTTTGAAGGTGGTGATGTCAATGTATCTGGAATGACTATAGTTTCTCCCGACGTCTTATCAAACTTTTGGGATGTAGTTTCTCCTCTTGGCTCAAGAATTTCGGATTGCATAGGTCCGTCCGTTACGAAGGACTGAAGAAAATCTTCCTCTTTAAATATATTTTCATCTATGGGCCATATTCCACAAGATTTGAAACCACCTGTAATGTTTAGTGGTGTAAATGCTTTAAAATATGCTTTCCCGATTAATTTAGACATGTCGTAGAGAGATATCGGCTTTCCTGGATTAGTAAGCATCCAGTCTTCTGCAGCTTGGTAAAAGAATTTTTTGTACGGTCCAAAAACTCCCCTATCTAATGGTTGCATCCCCTATGATTGCATCCGGTGAGAAGTGTGAGGGTGTAATGTTAAAATTACAACACCAGTTTCTCTGGCCTTTTCAATAATATCGATAGAAATATGTGATTCGTGATTGTCCATTATCAACAACACGGGTTTATCCTTAATGGGTTTCACAAAATTAATAAAATGTTGAAAATACACTTTAAACTGGGTCTCGTTCGAACAACCGCTGGGATTAGCTCCACCAATGCATCCAGGAGGGCCTCCATTAAGCATACGATGCTGTAAATGAACTCTTGGGAATATAAGCATGGGTGGAATGCTGTTCCCTATAGCGTTAACGCAAGCTATCATCGTCACATTAAATCCACGTTCAGCTGAAGTTAAGCTGCCAAGTTGTCTAATTGACTTAAAAGTTAAAACTTTAGATGGTTTGTGTACATTTGATTTCCAGTCTCGTCAAGATTATAAATATTTTCAGATGAAAATTTGTAGCGGCTCATCACGTCTTTGTAATTGTTAAAAAAAGACGTAACATTTGCTTTATTAAAGCTTGAATCTCTAGCCAAGCTCGTTGCTTCCAGCTTGCGTAGTGACAAATCAGGCTATCTTTTTCTGAATCCACGTATCCATTCAAGACCTGCTTTTTCATGCTGAATCCAAGATTCGGGAATAATTTTCTTGTTGGCTTTTGCAAATTGAAAAGCAAGCTTTCTAGCTGTAAGCTTGCTAAGACCAAAGTGAAGATACGCTGCCTTTTCCAGGTAAACGTGTGATTCTTCTTCCTGGGTAAATACCTTCTTAACTGCATAATTTGGAGGAGGGATATCAAAAACTGCTTTAGGAGAACTTCTAACCTTGGAGACATAATTAAATAGTATTGACTTTGTGATCTTCCATTTTGTAGCTGTCACTCTGATAGATTTTCCAAAACTCTTGCACAGCTTTCTTCAGACTTTCTGGGCAAACATCAGCTCTTTTGTAACCTGACTTGCTTCTCGGCACTGAAAAAAATACTTTCATACTTAATACTATAACATTTTTATACACGTGTACCTTTGGACGCATCCAATGGTACACGCAAAGCGCTGTCCATAGGTAAAACAACCAATGATTTCCCAAAAAACAAAATCCATAAAATTTGAGGTTATGCATACAAGAAGAGTGTAATAACGTGGTTTCTGAGTAGATTCTGAGCTATATATTACATTAACACACTCGGTAGAAAACATAATTACATATTCACAAAAACGAAAACAAAAACTGTAAAATACTTACTGTTTTCTTCAAAAATATTCAAATCGTCACTAAAATTACACTAAAAAGAATTGGAGAGTTTTGACACATTAGTATTGCCAGATTATAAATGTACTATCCCGATTATTTTTATAGGGAGTTTCAGAAGATGTCTTGCCATAGAAATCAGAAGTGTCCAAAGGTACAGGCGTCCATAGATACAACACTTGACCCTACTAACGTGTCTACTTTAGTAAACATTTCGGACAACGTTTCAGTTTCCATCATCAGATGCGTAGATTGTGGTGTAGAAGTGATACTGTGTTGCAAGCGTTAATCCTACAAATAACTAGTAAGGCGTGGCGTCGGTCCCATTAATCATAATAATCTTTTTGGCCGTGAAGAATCTCAAAACATATCGGGTTTTGTACTATTTAATATGTTTTTTTTCAGATAAACTTGCTTTTTTTTACCATTTGATTGCCGAGATATATTTTTTATTGCCTACGTTTGAAAATCGCCGAATTTCCCGTGAAACTTTTATTCAACTTTTCCTTACTTGTTTTTAATTGTCCGCTGGGATTCAACTTTGTAACTTTGAAATGTCACAAGCGACTAATAGCTTTTTGAGAGATTATGAGCGGAAAACTTCAGTGTCTAAGAGAAAAAAAAAAGTTTTAAAGAAGTATGAACATTTTTTCCATGAAAAGTAAAATATATTTTACTGAGAAAAGAAAAAGGCAATAAGACTTATTAATTAGGACTTTTGTTTGTTTTTGAAATTGCTAAAAAAATGCTTTTGTTGTAACATCATAAGAATTCCATAGAACTTTTGGCTATTTTCGTACCTTTGTTGAATTTTGGCTGACTTACAAGTATTATTATTAGATCGCAGATAGTTCCAAGTTTAATTGGGGTGGGATGCCTCAGAAATCTTTCTTTTGTTTTCTCACCCCAGAAGAGCGAATTCTCTTCGAACTTCGGCGGTACGTCACCCAGTTCGACCACTGCTGTCGCGGGTTCGCTTTCGATTCGGAGAATTTGTCACAATTAACCGGGAACAGAGATGAGGGAACCGACACTGCGGGAGGTTCACTAAATCTCTTCCGAAAAGTTCAACATTCTCCTCTGGGTTCAGGGCCTTGTAACTCCACGGCCAAAAGCAGCTGTGCTCTAAACTCACTCCTTTGTGGAACATTTTCAATACGTTGTGGAAAGGGATTTATATAATACCAATTCTTCAATCTTTAGCAAACCTTTTTGCATCTCTTGTTATTTTTCTAAACAGAATAATGTGTATATATCATTGAAGAAATAGATAATACTAATAAATCTAATCGAAATCATGAAAAATAAGTAGACACAAAAAACCAACTGGGACCCGAACCCACCTCTTGTCTTACCGGGACAAACACATCAACCAATTCGGCCATGGGACCTCTTATTTTTAAGTCGGTTTTGTCGATCTCATATTTCAACTTCTGAATTAATAATATTATCTTCATTGAAGAAGAAGATAACAATAATAATCTAAACGAAAATATGAAAGAGAACAAGACACAAAAAACTGAAAAAAGACAACACGACAACACTGGGACACGAACCCAGACCTCGTGTCCCGGTTAGACGAGTTGCGACCATTGTCTTTTTTCTGTTTTCTGTGTCTTGTTCTCTTTCATGTTTTCGTTTAGATTATTATTGCTATCTTCTTCTTCAATAACATATTACGTTGATGGCAATAACCTTCAAAAGTTATAAAAGAGAGTTTTTCTTATATAAAAAAAAATTATATTATATTCGACTTATTTTCCCCATACTTTTGACTGCTACCTTTTTAAATGATCACAACTTAACTAGGCGATTGGTTTTTAACTTAGATAGTGTCTTGGATAAACATATCCAATTTTATTTATACACCTTTGAGACACCTTTTCTAAAAGTCTAACTTCATATTCAGTTTTTATTGGAATCACTCTTATTATAATAACTTTTGTAGGTTATACCGATCGATTTAATATATCATTGAAGATAATACCAATAAATCAAACTAAAATATGAGAGAGAACAAGAAACAGAAAAATAAAAAAAAGTAAAAAGGTCCCAAATTAGATATTGTCGTTAGAAACATATGTGATTACAGTTTTAATTTGTTCGCCTAAATACAACAGATGTACTTAGTACGGTTAGTTGTGTGGCATTCTAATTTTTAATTTTTATCGTAAATATAATTTTCTATATCCATCACAATTTTTAGAACTCTGCTAGTTATTTTAAGACATTCAAACTTCGGTGACCAATGACAAAATATCTATTTATAATGAATTTTTCCATTAAGAAAGCAATGAGTATTCTTGTTATTAAACAAAATATTTTGAAGTATTTTCTATTGTAATCAAGGGGAAAGTACGCGCGGCCAATTTCTGCACGTTTCATACAAATCTTACATTTGGATTTGAGATCAAAAAACCCAACCAAACAGAAAAATTATTTTTGTGATAAAAAGGTATATCAAATATCTAGTAAGGATGTGAGCTACTTTATTTATTTTTGCTTTAAATTATAAGATATAGGCCATTAAAGATTTTAATGTTTCATGATTTTGGAGGCAACTTAGGCATTTATTTGTGAGTAAAAGAAAAACTAATTAAAAGCTACACATTAAGCACACAAAAGCGTTTTGAGAAATACAATGTTCACGGTATTATTTCGAATTCTCAAAGTTCGTCATAATATCTGAAGATATACCTACACACGATAAGTAATCATGAATGAATTTACGATTCTCCAAAGAAAATTCGTACGAAGTTTCGATCATAAACTTGAGGAATTTTTGCATTGTGTAAAAAGGGTCAAAATTCGTCCCTTTTTGCACGCCTCGAAGGCTGCATTCCACGGCCATGACCAAGTTGGCGAGTCTCGCAATAAAAATATACGTGTCCGCGATTAATATACAACCCGCGATGTGGCGGATTGAGGAAAATCGCTGGCATTTTTTTGGTTTCTCTGATGCCCGCATACACAGCACTTTGTTAAAGGATGAATACTGAATTCCGAACGATGACTGTACTCGTATCTCAGTCTGCGGTATATCTTGTGTTTTATGAACTCCGGATGCTTTCAAATTTCTCTGTGTAGTGTCACATACATTGTGAGATGCAGTTTCGATTGTCGATGCAATGTTGTTCGAAAGTAATTTGTTCAATAATATTCGTCGAGAAGTAAAATAGTTTTTAATAATAACTTAGCAACGCAGTAATTGGTGGTAATTTCTCGTAGAAGCCTTAGAGCTTTAATATACAATGATTGGTATATTTGGGGGTACTGGGTTATGGTCGATTTAAGTACAGGGTGGAGTGAACCACGGCCTTGAAGAGACCCTTTTTATAAGTGGAAGGAAATATACAGTTATTGAGAATAAGAACACCAGGTAAAATTAGGAAACTATGATTTTTTTTCTTTTGGTAGTTATGAACCTTTTGTAAGTAATTATAAACAAATATGGCAATTTTAGGAATCTTTTTATATTTATATATTAGGAACCTTTTTCTTATATAAATATGGATAAATGCAGTAAGTTAACTTTTTTCTTTCTCATAACGCCATAGGCAATGGAGGCCAGGTAGGTATTGATTTTTTTTTCATTGTGGTAATCGTCTTAGATTGACTTACATAAAGTTTATTTCTCAGCCGTATTTCGTTACATATCATCCCTTCGGTTTACTGCTTTCCTTGGAAAGTATTTGTTATAAGTATAACATAGCTGAATTCGATATTTAAGTCAATTTTCTTGACTTGTGTTATTAACGTCTTAATGTCAATGATTCAATGCTCGAGGGTTTAAAACCCGATAAAATTCAGTTAAATTTAAAAAATTATAAAGTTATTTCCTGCTATTATTGATCCACTATTCAGAAATGAAACGTTCTCCTTTCACGGGGATGTCATAAACCACTATGCTTTTAATTGTGACTTTTGTGTAGTATAGTAACATAATAAATAAATTAAGGGTATTAGAGCAACGTCAGCGGTCGATATCCAATCTCCAATTATAATAATAATAATTATTTTTAAATAAGAAAACAATTTTATTTACTTTTCTTTTCATATTTATTTTGAAATGTAAATATGATTATTTCAAACAGTTTCTTCTATAAAATAGTAAGTATGTCTAATATTTTTTTCTTCTAAGGTTTAAATTTAAAAGTTAATAACCCCTTTGCACGTTCATATTCCAATTTTAATATAAATATCATTTGAATTCTTATCGATAACAATTTGTCATCGCTTTCCTGCTGTTCGCAAAGTTCTGCCTTTCCGTTTCAATTTCTCTATTGCACCGACTGATGTAATGTTGCGAAGTAAAAACAATACCGTCGCCGAGCAGTTTATTGCATTTCATTGTGTTAGAATTGGTGCAGCCGTTTCTGCAGTAATGCAATCATGTCGCGGAAACCGACCGGCAGTTGTAGGCGTTGCTTGTAAAAGTAAATGGCTGCTTTTATAACGTATAATCATTTCTATGGTCTAGTATTAATAATATTTTGATTTTTTATTTTTTATTTTTTTTATTTTTTTTTAACTTTATGCGTAAAACCTCAAATTGTAATATTTATATCGAGTCCCAGAGGTGTCAATATGTTTTTCTGTTTTTTCTGTTTCCAGATTTTCGATTGAGTTTCGCTTATATTGTCTTCATTTATAAATATTAATATTTTGATTATTTTAAAATTTAATCATGTGTGATTCAATTTCTAATCCTCAATGCCTTTTGGCAGGCACCATTTAATGAAATACGTTTTAGATAAATGAAACAATTTAACTTTGTTTGAACCACTTTTATGTTTGAGTAAATCCGACCGGTTTCGGAACGATCGTTCCGAAACCGGTCGGATTTCTTTCATTTATCTATAATGGATAACTACAAAGTTATAGCTACATTCAAAAGTAAAATACCTTTTATTTTAGAGAGGAACTACCTTTGTGTAAAAGTCTAACATGTTTAACTACCTACAGTTTTTAGAGATTCTGAGCTCTTGGGTGTACTTTTATTCAGCCTTGCAGTTCATCATCAGAGCAATATACAATATCGCTCAAGAAGGTGAACGAATTGCAAAACGACTCAACTCTCTAAAACAAAACGAAAATAAGACTAATTATTATAAGCAATAATTATCAGCCTGAAACACTCATCAACATTGAAAAATCTTCCGAGAAAAGATACTTGCCGCCATTGTTGAATGAAACACTAGTATATATTGAATTATTTGGCGGGTATTTGATAAGCCCCCATAGCTCAGTGGTCAAGAGCAGCTGACCGGCATTCAGAAGGACACGGGTTCAAGTCCCGTTGGCGGCAAGTATCTTTTCTCGGAAGATTTTTCAATGTTGATGAGTGTTTCAGGCTGATAATTATTGCTTATAATAATTGTGCTATGCATAAAAATCTTGTCTAAACGTTAGTTTATAAATTAAAAATAATAATTAGAAAATAAGACTATTTTACTTACTATACTTAACTGAATCAGAAATTTTAAAGTCCAATTTTTCAGGATAGAATTATTACTAAAACTTAAAATTTCATTCCTCAAAAGAAACATTTTTGTAATTACATGCTTACTTAATTCGTGTAGTGTTTGTTCACCGACAATCATGCAACAAATCGAACCTACTATTATGAATTCTCAATTATGTACTCACGAAATAACTTCGAATACATTTGTAAAGCAATAAATTTGAAAAAAAGCCATTATTTCGTAGGGCATAACAAAAGTGTTGCGACAAATACATTGTACCCACCAATGTAAATCTATAAATAACGTTGTACTTAAGTTGATATCTAAGATCGCTAATGCATTGGCTGCTCTGGCCTTTATACTTTCATGTCTATGTGACTGTTCGCTTGTATGCCTGTATGACTGTGTGGCTGCATGACTGTAGGGTTCTACCTCGGCCCAGCATCACCGCCTTACGTCACCAGATCAGCCTCGACCGAGAAAACCGGTTTGGTGACTATGCAAAATGGACCAGTCCGACCCCAGTACACACTACACAATCTCTCTCACTTCCTCTGGCCGCTACCGTATTCCTCGCCGGACTTAATAACAACCAACGCCATCTTCAACAGGCGTCATATTATATTATAAGCTCGTCGTTTATTCAATGTAGTTGGATTTAAAAAGGCTTTGAATGACGACCGGTGCTTGTAAGGGATTAGAAAATTCTTTTAAACAGACTTAACGATCGAGGCTTTATGCGTCTTTGGACTCTTGAGTTTAGGGAAATACTTTTTCATTGTCATTCTTTATTATTATTTTATTATAATACCTTCTTAAAATCATTCCTAGTCTTTATCCGATGGTAAATTATACAGTATTATTCTCTTGTATGTCGGAAAACTACGCTTCACAGACCTTACTTGTGTATGATATGTGTTGTTGATGGTTGTCATAGGAAAATTGGTGTTTTAAGACAAGGAGTTATGTTTAAGTTTTAAAAACTTAATACTTTGATAAATCTACAGAATTCATCTCATAGTATGTTTGTGATTTCTTCTATCCGAGGAAATAAATCAACTTAATAAATCTATAAGAGCACTAGTGATTCATTATCTTTGTAGGCATGTTATAAAAACTGTATTGTTTATCTTAAAAGATTAGTGATTTAATGTGATTCATTCGTAATAGTGACAATAGCTTTGTCTGTTTGGGACGTTCTCAAACAAACAAAAAAAGGCTTAACTGAGGTCACGAAGACAAATCGGCGAATCAACAGTAATGAAATCATGTAGAGTTTTTGGGTTATTATTAATAAATCAATTATACATTTAGTTAAGTGCTTTGTAAAGATCCTATTTTGTTTCAAACGTGCTTTTATTATCTCATATCAGTTGACCGGTTTATTAATTAGAATTGCTTCCGATGTAACAATGCCCCGTTCAAATTTATGATGCTTGTTGCTTAACTATATTAGTTTTTAGCCTTTTACTATTTCTCAATTATTCAATCGGAAGCATTATTAAAAGGTAACATTTCAATTTTTATTTTTTAATAATTGAAGACAATATGAGCGACTCTCAAAAGATTGAATCAATCAATTGAAACCATATCTCCTTCGTAGCTCATGGTTAGAGCAGCAACGAAGGGTTTAGGGTCAGCTCAGTGCTTAGAGCAGAGGCCCCGGCAAAGCTAAGGTCCTAGGTTCCATTCCTAGATGCGACTGAACTTTTTCTGTTTCATTTGATTGATTGAATTTTCGTTTGAGAGTCGTTACTGTTGTAATTTGAGGTTTTACTCATTAAGTTATTCCAAAAAAAATTTACAAATATATACATATATACATATATCTATTTATTATTTGAAGAACTTATTGTCCATTGGCATAATTTATTATACTAAGTCATATTACAAATCGAATTTCCATTAATACATCGCAATCGTACTTATATTTTAATTTTATTAAAACGTTATTTATGCCCGCCATAATGTATGGCTCCGAATAATGGACTATGTACAACTCCTACTCTAGGCAACTCGAAACAGCAGAAATGCGAATGTTTAGATGGTCGGCAGGGGTATCACTAAAAGATAAGATTAAAAGTTCACGCATTCGTGCCTGGGTGTCACAGACATAAACAGTAAGCTGGAGGAACGACAGTTGAGATGGTATGGGCACATAAAACGGAGACCATCAGACCACACAGTGAAGCAGGCAATGTCTGTGGAGCTTCATCGACAGTCATCCAGAGGAAGACCGAAGAACTCCTGGACGACTCAATGCTCAAACAGAAGAAACTACAACCTGAGAACGAGAAGAGCCGACACCAACAGCCTACCTAGGCAATGAGTTGGGACAGCGCAAGGAAGAAGAAGAAGAGTTATTTCAGAGTGACCATCCAATTCTGAAGATGTTTTAAAATAATATTAATTGTTTGTTTTTTCAAGGTTTCAGATTTTTCTCGTGTCAAACTCCAAATGACTCCTTTCTGCTTTCACCGTTTTATTCTCAAAGTGACTCAGGTACTCATGAGTAACGCCACTATTAAATAAGAAACTACACACTATACTTATGCGAACAATGAATACGATACACTCCAAAGCAAAGTACGTGAACAATGTCTATGTTACTAACTTCTCTTTTACAGCTATGTTCACATCACCAGCGCAATCATTGCGAAACAATGCGTGACATCATCACTATTCATATTCAATCTAACCTCTGCATATTTTCATTCAAAATTTTTAATTTAATATATGTTTTTAATGTATTAGTCTACCGTTAACCACTTGATGACCTAAAATTTATATTTGCTTTCTGACATCATCTAACATTTTTGTCTGCATTTATCATAATTCCACTTTAAAACGCTCCGATATTGATTTCCCTGTGACCTCAATTTTTAAAACTATAACTATCTTTTGACGTGCATTTTACATAGGAGTCATCCAGCGTCTTACCTATAAATATTATTCCCCTATGAAAATTCAGAAGGTAGTACATAACTGACATTTGTGGAATGTGGAAAACAACATAACTACGAGTTATATTCAGGCTTTTTATTTATTGAAATATGTATTAAATATATATATATTTAGATCCCCTAATGTTAAGGCATGTATTACACCTGAAATAAAGACACATACATCAGATTGCTTACACAATGGTATTCCAGCAAAGTGTATATGTGAAAATATGGAACTAGTTAAAGAATATGTTTATTTAGGTGTTATTATTGATTGCTTTTTCAAGTGGGATATACAAATAAACAAAGTTTGTGCACGATTAAGATCAATTGTAAGCAGATTGTATAAGCTAAATTTTTTTGTTCCTATATGCACACTTCGAATAATTTATTTATCTCTAGCTGAATCTGTTATAAGGTATGGAATAACAGCTTGGGGATTTTCTTATCTTAATTTTGTATCTTTATTTGTAAAAATGTAACTATTAAATCGCTATAATAAAATCTTTAATGTAAAGAACCCGTTAGACAAACTGCTAAAAAGTAGTTTATCGGGATTTTTTGTCTTATATTTGTAAAATGTATAAAAAAAAATGTATATTTTATTTTACTCATTTGTACATTTATGTTTACAAAGGACTAATTTATTATAACATAGTACTATTACATTTTTTTTTACATGAACTCCACACAGGAGGCCCTGAGGAAAGTAATTTCCCTCAGGGCCTATGTCATCTTTGGGGATGCTGTGTGGAGGGTTTTTTTTAAGGAAAGGAAGGAAAGGAGAGTTCTGGGAAGGAAAAGGGTTAAAGGGGTGGGTAGGAATCTGGGGTTCAGTTTGTCCTGGTCATCTGCCTCCAAGACCTAGACAATCCTCACCCCATGAACCCGGGCACCCATGCCAAATCACCAAACGTAACATTATCTCTGGTTCAATGTATGTACAGGGTTTTAAGGGGCACACTTGACTTACTTTAGCCAGTGATTCCCGACGTTATTTGGAGTAAAAAATGTAATTGAAATTTTGGTCTCTGTTAATATTTTTGTTGATTTTTTTAAGTGAAACTTCTTTAGCTCCGTTAGTGACTTGAAATTCGGGTGAAATGGAAATGCGTCACAACTCAGATCTACACAAATACTCGGTTCTAATATAACGCGGTAAATTCTCACTTCGGCGCGTGCCTTCCATAGCGTAGTTGGAAAGGTGCCTGACAAGTCTCAGCGACCAGAGAGACAGACATCAAGCGAACGGGGGTTCGAATCCTACGAAATCACAAAAAAAAAAAATTTGTAAAATCAAAATCCAATCTTCAAACCATTTTCGTTATTTGTTTTTGGGGCATTAAGCCATGTTGAGCTACCTCCTTTAGCCAACGTTTTGGACAGCGTTGCAGTATCCAGTTGTGGTTGCGGCATCCGAAACGTTAGCTAAATAATGAGGTAGCGCAACACGGCTTAACACCCCAAAAACAAATAACGAAAATACTTTTGGCCGTGAAAATCTAAAAGCGTATCCAATCTTCAAACCACTTTAAAAAAACAAGCAAAAGAAAAGAAATCGACATCTAGCGACTTTCTAGTTTTACTTCCACCGCGTGCGAATTACACACTCTGTCTGTCTAAAAACAAAAAAAATCACTAGGTGTTGGATATAAGGGTTTGAGTGGATACTCAGCTGAGCGACTAGTGACGACATGTGGAAGAAAATGTTTTTATTTTGTAGATATACTTTTTTTTAAAAGACTTCAAAAAAGTCGACCAAAATTTAAGTTACTTTTATTACTCCAAATAATAATATCTGTCCAAATAAAACAGTGGTTACAATAAGTCAAATACGTCCCTTAACACCCTGTATATGAATATTATGTAACAACATATTAATTTGTTCCTTCTCACTGTCTGATTATTTGGAACAAGCTGGTTCCCGGCATGCGTTGCAATACCATATTCAAAGAAATACATTGTTTCTCCCTGAATAATCGTTCCTGTGCGTCCCCGTTCCCCTCCCGCGTCCCTTCTTAGCTAGCTTTATAAATTATAGCCTATATGTTATTCTGATGTATGAGCTCTATTATTGTAAAGTTTCATTAAAATCCATTCAGTAGTTTTTACTTAAAAGAGTAACAAACACACATACATCCGTCAAACTTTCGCGTTTATAATATTAGTAAGATACTACTCGTATGTATATAGTATAGTAAGATTCCCTTTGTATTACGGTAAAATGCTCTCTTAAAATGGTTGCGTGCGGTTTACGTTGTAGCATTAAAATATTTTTTGTTTTATTTTATTTTTTTCCAAAAGCGAAGGTTTTTCCATTCTGTCATTTCATTATGACGCATTCATTAAACAATATGAAGTAATCGATGGTTTCCAATTCAATCAGAAAAACAAGCATTAAAATAATCTTAACAAAACTAATAAATATCTTTTTCAGAGACGTTTATTTCTTGAGACAGTGGATTTGATTTTTATTATCCTCATTATCTCAAACAACTGTAAAGAAATAGATACAAACTTCATATTATCCCACTTGTGATGGAAATACCAATAATTGAATTACCCAAATAGATTTTACAAATGTATTTCTTTGGAAAAATTGATACGGTTATGGAAAGGCGTTACGGCTAGAGAGCACTGCTGATTTTTCGGGTATATTCTGGGATATTGTTCTTTGTTGGGGAAAATGTAATATAATATATAAAACGTTATTTTTTCTATCTGGCCGGGCGGAAACTTTTATAGACTTTCGGAAATGTTTCGACGTTTGGTCAGGATTAGTTTTCTCGTTTTTTCCGCAATGCCTTACTTTTTTCTTTATTTATTTGTCTAAATTGAGCTTTAGTGTTATTGATTCAAGGCGGATCAAAGGATTTGGGCTATCAATTTGTGACTAGAGATTTTTCTACCACAAACCAAAGCAGTTTAAATAGATATGTTTTTGGTGGTCTGATCTTTAAATGCATCATTATTTTGAATTGTAATTCCTAAAATACAGTTGGATTGGGGTGTTTCAAACTCCAGTACGTTTAATGAAAATAACATCCACGCCATTTAGAAAATTTTGACCCTAAATTCGTTCCCGTTAAACGCCGATTCGCGTCCCATTTTAGTTTTTGATCAAATTTTGGTAAGGCGGCAAGTATAACAACATACCAGATGCCTTGTATATTTTGAAATATTTTAATGCCAATTTTTATGTAAAACTTTTTTGCTAGTTTTATTTTTTGCATATTCTAATTTATTGAATTAATAGATAAAAATAATTATCGTTTTGTAATTGCGGGCTACATCAAGGGTTGTGCAATGCAATGTAATGCACAATGGCTCAAAAGAAAGGAAGGAAGTAAATTAATATTATAAAACAAATAAAAGATGAAAGTGTTGTACAATAAGAAGCAAACAAAAAAATTACAAAAAATATAAGATATAACATATAAAGATTATCCTGTTGACACTATAAGAATGTAATATTACATTATAATTAAAACATTATCTCTAAGAAGTAAAGCAAAATCATGTGATTTTGGTTTGAAAATTTGATCACTTAGAAATATTTTATGTTTAAATTAATTACTGCGAATAGAACACATTTTGACCTTTGAATTAATCTATAAGTCTTTTTATAAGGCTTTAAAAACTGCTTTAAAATTCAACATCTCCTACTCATGAACCCCTTTTCACTTGTGGTTTTTTATTGTATAGAGTGGAAAATTAAATTGTTTACTAAATGATTGTAAAACATTAAAATATTAGTGCCTGGGCTTCGCGAAATAAAATAAGACACGTTTTTTGGCGATGTTTTTTTCTTGAATAGTTCAAAACATTCGGCTGGTGTTAAGGCGCCGTATACTCGCTCAAAAAGAAGAAGATAGAGATATATGTAGTTACGAATGTTGGAGAGAGCGCGCTAATATTTTAAACGATTAAATTGAAGCGAAAATTGTGAAAATGTTTAATAAAACATGGCTCATTTAAAATAGAGCAAAAATCTCGTGGGGAACATGTAAAATAGCGGTTAATGAAACACTTTGATTTATTTCATACGTATAACTTCTAAAATAAGTGAAATAAACGTGTTTATAATAATTTTAGGAACATACTTTGCGATTTTTTTCCATGGAGGGAATTTCATATAATTTGTGTTTCGGCGTGGGTCACGTCTATTTATTATCTTCAAAAATAACATATTTTTTTAAAAGCTTAAAAACTTCAAATTTTGAAAGGAGATATGTAAGAAATCGGTAGAAATTCGGGATGTGGCGGTTTAAGCGGGGATTTAAACGTTGTGGTCATCCTCATAAGGAGCGCAATTTTGATTGTCACACGACGTGGTGGATCGCCTTAAACAAGTAATGTATTTCTCATGAATTCTACAATAACGTGTTCGAAACTGCTTTCATTAAACTATCCTATTTATTATTCACCCCGATTTATCAAAACCAAAAATTAGTAAATGAAAATTAATGACCCAACCTAGCGACTTATTCCTGATAAATCGGCCTTAGTTTGTGCATATTTTAAGGGAATTATTTATTAATTCAACAATAAAAGGTTGGGAGGACGCCTGAGAGGAGTGTTAATATAATGTATTACGAAAATCTAAACCGTTTTGGTAATTTGTTAAGAGGGCCTCACTGACTTACCTGCAAACCGTGTTTATTTGACCCTATATCGTGTTAATAGCGTTTGTGAAATGGAATTACCTTTTAAGTAAAAATAATTGTTTGTTTAAAATTTAGGCGTAATCACGTAATGTTGCTGTGATGTCCGGAGTTTAAAATGGGAAAAGGGAGATTCTTTTTATTTGTTTATTTATTTATATTACGTTAATAGATTTTACAAGCATAATGCCTAAAATATGTAAATGAATAATTGAATAAAGCTAAAAACCTTTAAAATTTATAGTATTATGTTTTATAGTTTGAATCTTCATTTCACTGCATAAAACATTGCTAAACTGCACATATTTTATTACTAACATAGTAGATTTTCAGATTAAATGGTTTGAAATGAACTATAACGCTAAAAACTTTGGAACGGACTTGTATGTTTTTTAAAAATAATAGCACCAACAACAAAACAAAATAAAATAATAGCACCAACAACAAAACAAAATAAAATAATAGCACCAACAACAAAACAAAATAAAATAATAGCACCAACAACAAAACAAAATAAAATAATAGCACCAACAAAAAAACAAAATAAAATAATAGCACCAACAACAAAACAAAATAAAATAATAGCACCAACAACAAAACAATATAAAATAATAGCACCAACAACAAAACAAAATAAAATAATAGCACCAACAAAAAAAAACAAAATAAAATAATAGCACCAACAACAAAACAAAATAAAATAATAGCACCAACAACAAAACAAAATAAAATAATAGCACCAACAACAAAACAAAATAAAATAATAGCACCAACAAAAAAACAACATAAAATAATAGCACCAACAACAAAACAAAATAAAATAATAGCACCAACAACAAAACAAAATAAAATAATAGCACCTTGTGAGTCACCTTTTTTAAAGTTAGTTTTAAGAACGCTAGTGAATGACTCGGATGCGTCAAACCAGAAACAAATAAATAAAGTTAAATAACAAATTCACATTGTGAATAAATCTCTTCAAATCAAAATGTCTAGAAATTGTTACGTAGTTAATCACCAAGAAATACAATAAAATTCAAAAATTATTTCGAATTTTCAGTACATTATTTTCCAAGGGTTAAATTGAGAGCACTGCACAAGAGTCCTAACTACTGTCAACGATCTGGATCTAGTGAGACCATGACATCCCCTATTGGAGTATGTTGTAATTCTGAAGGTGGTAGGGAGTAAAAAGAAATGGGGTGGAGGAAGGTGGGGAAGTTTCTGGCTATTCAGATCTGGTCACACCAAACACCGCTTTCAAGCAACATTTTAATTATGAATGGTGATCTTACACCGGGGCAATATTTGGAGTATATAGAATATATTCCACCCCGGAACATAACGCAAATATACTATATACTATTTTTAATTAATAAATTGTGAAATAACACAACTTACTCAAATAAAAATTACTTGAGCACATCAGGAGTTGAACCCGCCACCACCGGATTGCTAGTCGATCATCGACCATTGAGGCCATCAATTAATTAATAACGTTTCCAAAGAATCAGTGATTAAGAATTGAATCATAATATAAAATGAATTAAAATGTAACATGGGATTGAATTCAATTCAGGTGGACATAAACGTGGCTTGCAGTTGCGGTTTGCAGCCATGTGCAAAGTGCACTGAGCATTGTGCAATGTGCAATGTGCAGCGACAACGTGATATCTCAGTTGGGTTTTCTTGTGACAAGCTTACTTGGTAACCTTTGAGTTGGTGTAAATCCGCTAAACCGCAGACGCATCGTCTATTCCCCAGTTCGCTTAGCTCTGTTAGCTTTAAACTGAGTTAACATCACTAAAACTCTACCCGGTACTTAAAGTCATTTTAAAGCCGACTTATTTATCCAATGCAATTGAAGGTCCACATTCCCCATTAACTCTAAAAATGTGCAATTGCCACACATCATCCTCTTCAAAATATTAATAAAGGGTCCATCACTCTACTTCGTGATCGTTTTTTGACAGTGTAGTTTTCCAGTTTTTTTTGCAGAAATTCTACATTATCATCAAATGGACATTGGTTCCTGTTAAATGCCGATTCTCAAAGTCCGTTTCAGTTTTAGAACAAATTATGATTAGCAGAAGATGACAACTATCGTATTGTGCTTATCAGTTTATTACAATTTAATAGAAATCTGAAACGCACCTAGAATCGGGGACCTTACAAATGGCGCTGAATGGTCATTTGATCACAATGTTACATTTGAATTTCAACGAAATAACTGGCCCTTTTGTCAGAGATATTTATTTTATTTTATTAGATAGGTATGTAGTATGTGCTCTCAAATTTTCTTTTTTTTAATTTTCCCATCTCCCTCTTTACCTTATTATTTGTCAATAAAATTGATAAGTCATTGTCATTTATTTGTGTTCTTACAGCTTCTTTGTTTGAAAATTAATTTTGTATTTTTTGATATATTTTAGCCCACGGGTATAGGACCCTTAGTTTTTTTTGTTAAAATTGAATGTGAGTGAATATCTGTTTTTAGATTGTATTTGTATTATTAAGTTTATTGTAATAGATGTAAATAATCTGTTGATTTTCCGAAATAAAAGTTTTTCACAAACTGAGATGATGGAATGTACATTCATGTATGTGCATGACAATGCCGGTAACTAATCGCCCGCCTTTCCAGTTCATTGGTTGTTCCATTACATTTTTTCAAAACCTTCAAGTCTTCTTCGGTATATATGTTTCTGATTTAGTTTCTCTTTCATGAAACTTCTCGTTGCTTTAAAATAAACACAAGGTATTAAACTTCACACTCCTTACAACCTTCTTGCAAAGTTAAACCGAGAAATCTTTTTAATTTTTAACGCAAAGACACAGTGAATTAATTCTGAAAATGGGCAGAAAATCCCACACGCTGTCCTTTACTACCCCCTTCCACCCTTCGGCCCTAAAGCCTCCGCCAAGCAGTCTGCTTGTGTAAACACTTTGTAGCCCACAAATTATTCAACAAGGAAAAGGCTTGTTTGTACAAAACGTCCCTTCGCCAATTAAGAAATCAAATATCACACCTTTACCCTTCAAGCGTCCACTCACCACTAGTAACTCCTAATTATTCATTCAATATAGTGGCTCAGTGTAAAATACTACTTAAAAAGCATTTATTTACACGTGTATATCTTCCTTTTTTATCTGAACTTTCGACTATTTAGCTGAATTTACCTACAAGCACATACCACACCTATATTTTGATTAAATTTATTTGCAACAGTGTTGGAAAAGCACTGTCATCGTTCCACGCGAATATCACACCTTTTTAATGATAACATATCTCTTACAATGTAACCTGTGATTTTCAGATTAAATTACGAGCGTTGAAATCAATTTAAAGACCCAGCATTAAACCATCCACTCTACAGTTCTACACGCATGATTTGAATATTTCGACTAAGGTTTAAGTTTTTTTTATGTCTACCTTATATTGTTTATGGTCGTACCTTCATCTAATTTAATACGCTGGGTTTGTATTGCATTAAATTATTAATATTATTACGGTTTAACTCTCAAGAAATTGTTGACTTATAAAAGTAGTTTCGTTCCCCAGTCCTTCAAGCTTTTATACTAATATTGTGATAATTTTCACGAACTTGTAAAAATATATAAAGTTAGTCCTCGGTATGGCAAGGGTATTTATATTTGGAGAGATGTTTTTTGGCACGGTGCCAGCCAAATTGTAATGTTTCGGTCAAGGTTTAGTGACCCTAGTAAGTGATATTGTAGGGTCATATAAAAGGACGTGGGACGACCCTTTATGAGCGTCAACACAGTAGTAGTGCAAATGTCCCCGAAATTACGGAACCACGAGCGAATTTTAAATTAAATTTTGCTTTATTTATGCTCAAATGTAATTTATTTGAGGAAACCTCTGCAGATTAAAGCGAACCTTGTTTTCACGGAAGATAATATGCAAAAAATTAGGCATGTAATTTGTAATTCCGCTCGAATAAGGTTTGTAATTTATATTAAATTTTACTTTGTGGTAAATTTTTTTCAATGTTTTCGCTTGGTCGATCAAAGTAAGTGATATAAAAGAATATTCGGAACTGCTGGTCCGTGTTTTAAATAATGCTGCTATTTTTTTAAGCCGATTTGGATGTCCTACCAGAGATAAGTGCTGATAAATATGTGATGTTTGTTTAAATTATCTAATATACTCGTAGTATTCCACTTGTTGGAACGCGTTGCAGTGAATAACGCAAATTTGAACTCTAATCTAGTAGGTAGTATTAATACCTGCCATATATCAGTGTGAGCAGAATCTTTGATTTTTTAAATTTTTTATTCTTCATTTTAAGCACCTGCTAAACTGCCAAAGCAGTTTGTCAGCAAGTCAATTTAACAATATTAATATAACCTTAAAACACAATTATAACAAGAAACCGCAACATAGAAAATAAATACAGAAGAATAAATTTTTGGTAACTACGATGTAAAGGCATGAAATACTCAGACATACAGATATAACACTCTCAAAAATTTACACTAGGAAGATTATTCATAGTCATATTGTACACAAGATCACAAACAATATCAATATAAAAAGTCTTGATCTATTAGCCATTTTTTAATTTTATTTTTTAGATCGGTGGTGCAATTCGATTCTTTATGTTCGTTGGAATCTTATTAAATATGGTAGGGATAAGATAAGCGAACGTCCGTTGCCCGTATTTATTCATAATTTTCGAAATGGACAACCCCTCATTTTTAATAAATCTAGTGCCATATGTATGATATACTTTTTCTTTGTATATTGAGTCCGACAATAGGTTTTGGCATATAATTTTAAACCATAACTCGAACAGGTAATATATTAACTGACTCATATAATAATTTTTTGTCTCTTCATTGTGTATAAATACTTTTGTTTACCAAGAGTTTAATCATAGAGTTTTGAATTGTTTGAATTGTTTTTGAATTTTCTTGCACGAGTTTCCCCAAGACGTTATTCCGTATCTGATAGTAGATTCCTCCAGTGACAAATAGATTATTTTCAACGTACTGATTTATGGGCATAAAATATTTGCTAATGATCGCTATTGGTGAAACAGTTTCCAGTAAATAGTTCATAGAAGGGATAATTTATTATATCATCAAGTCAGGAGCAGATTATTTTTAGTGCCCTTTGAATTCTAATACATTTGATGTTTTAAAATCAAGTTTTGTTTTAATAACAGATTCTCTAGAATCTTGAATTACATCAGTTTATCAATCGGTTGCGGAAATTTGAAATGCTTTAAAGGACAATAAATCCAAACATGAGTTGAATATGTCATTTTTATTTTTTTTCCCTTTCGATTTGTGTCGTCGAAATATTTCTAGAAAAATAATTGCGTCTTTTACGACGCGCATTTTGGAGGATTTTCGAAGTGAAACTTCTATACCCCGTTTTGATTTGGAATTCGAAAGAAACGGAAATGACGCATAACAGCACCTGCCAAGCATCAAACTCCTATCAAGGCTCCTATTGGTTGAGATATAAAACGGAAATGACGCTAGGTCTGCGCTTATTGGCCACTTTGATTATGACCTCACTTTTCAAGGTTCCTTGTTCTTCATTGGTTGAGATTGTTTTGGTAAAGTTTCGCTTCTACCGCGTGTTATCTGCACTCGATTTTTTTTTTCAGAAAAATAAAAAATAAATTAAATACTTTTATTAAGAATTTACAACTTATGTTAAATATTCTGAAATATCTATCAAATTTCATTTTTTAATAAAAAACCTACAATTATAGGTTTACAAAACCAGGAGATAAGATTTTTTGAAAAATTTATAATAAGCTTTTCGCTCTCTTGAACAATTAACATTTTTGTCGTTCACTTCATTTTAAATTTCCGTAGTCGAAATATGTAATCGAGAGCCATTTATTGGATAACCAACACCCTCTGCCGTAGGTCACCTAAAGTGGTTCGCTACATTTGGTGACTTAGAAAGGGTGCCTGGGTTCGTGGGGGTGAGGTTTGTCAAGGTTATAGCGGTGGATGCTTTCACCCACCTAATGCGTGGTGAGCCGGAACTGGAGAGACTGGTTGATGGAGACCTTTTGACCTCTTCAGCCGGACCCTCTCGACCCATCGCCTTGTACCGCAGTCGGAAGGACGGATTCATACGTTCGCCACTCCTGAACATATTGCCCCCAGATTTCTACCCACCCCTCATACTTTTTCCCCTTCCCAGAATTTCCTCTTCTTACATTCCCTAAAATATCCTCCACGCAACATACCCAAAGATGACATAGGCCCTGAGGGATTTTTTCCTTTAGGGATTTAGCGATTTTGCGATTTCCGAGGGATTTTGCGATTGAATTCGATAATATATCCAAGTCTTTATGGTTGCAGTATTTATTATACAGGCTGTCCGTGGGTAAAGTGCATTAACTTCGGGAGATGTTTTTACATGAAAGTACAAGTAAAAAAGATAAATAACTTTTTTCGAAATAACTTTTAGGGGTAATTTTGAGGTAAAAAGATAAAATTAGAACGGCGTGTGCGGCCAGATTTATTAATTTCCGCTGTTACGATGCGGGCCAATCACAATCGAGTCGGGCTCCCGGCAGGCTCTCAGCAAGTCAGGTCGTACTAAGGATTTTTAGTAGGTACGTCTTTTTGTATGGGAAAAAAAAGTTGGAATTTAGGAAAAAGTTGTTAATCTTTTTTACTCCTACCATCATGTAGAATCACCTCCCGAAGTTAATGCACTTTACCCCCGGACATCCTGTATAATCGAGTCACTCTTGACATTGCTTTGAAAAAACTTGTATTAATACGGTAAGTATCGATCCAAAAAGTTTCAGGGTTCTCTTGAATTTCAGATTTTTTAAAGATGAAACACATGTTGTTAATGATTTTAAACAGAAATATTATATCTGATATGTGCTTCGACCAAGTACACCCGATATGTGTCTTCTTTTGGCTAGTGAGACTTCTCTAAAGTGAGTCAGTCTTTCAGCATTCCGATATACTCTGATTTAAAAGTTGTACAATATTTTGGTGCTTTATTTTTCAATCCAGGACGAAACCGGTTAATAAATCTAGCATTAACACCGTTTCGTTGGCTTCAGATTTATCTGTACGATTAGCCGAAACTATAGAATTCTACAACCTCGAGGAATTTCTTCCACCATTTTTGGTTAATCCTTTGTAGGCGTTGAAGCCTATGTTTGACAAAATTAAACAATCAAAATAATGTATTGTCTTATTCTGTAGAGTTAAACGGCTGATGTAACCGTTATTATTCGATTGTTAAAATTACTTTGCATTCCGGAGAAATTCAATGTTTATTGTGCGATAGCAATGAATGGATTAAATTTATTCATCCTTAAATTAGCATAATGCCATTCGTGTTGGAGTTCCAAGGGTTGTTATGATAGAACCGAAAGGGTAGCAGCTTCTCTTTACACGTCTAATTAATTGTCCAATCAAAATGTTTTGCCTAACTGATGTCAGTAGTGCTAAAACATAATCTAATTGATGCCAGTCGCAGAACTGTCGTTAAGTTCGCATTTTTACCCACGAGTGTCGTCATTGTTATAATACTTCGTTAGTTAGAAGTTGCCAGTTTTTTTTTTTGTAAAGCACCCTTGAGGCAGTTTCACAAAAACGACGCCATAGGCCATACACAATTAGGTCAATTGTTATTAGTTTAATAAGGTTTTTTTTCGTTAGCTCCACACAGAAGGCCCTGAAGAACAAAATCCCTCAGGGCTTATGTCATCTTTGGAGATGCTTTATAGAAATGGAGAGAAGGAAGTTGTGGGAAGGAAGAAGGTATGAGAGGGAGGTAGGAATCTCGGAATCAATGTTTCCAGGAGTGACGGATATATGAATCCATCCCTCTGACAGTTGTGCAAGGCGATGGGTCGAGAGTCCTCATGGAGTGTTCAAAAGGTCTCCTTCAACGTCTCTCAAGAGCCGGCGCCACGCAGTAGGTAAGCAAACACTTCCGTCGCCAAGATCTCATATAGACAAACCTAACCTCATGCTAAGGGCACCCCTGCCAATTCGTAGCGAATAACTTGGGGTAACCTATGAGAAGGCTGTTGGTTATCCAGTAAATGGGCGGCGGTACCCATTCCGCCTCCCAAATTGAATATGTTGAAAATTGAAAAATTCGTAGCAAATTTAGAAAAATGTGAAATCACAATTACCTACTTAGGAACAGATAAACATACTCCAAGTACCTACTCCTGGATGGGATGGGACATTCGTATCGTCATTGGCAGGTTCTTCTGTAATGAACCTGAATAGTACAAAAAGCCATTGCTTACATTCAATATTAAAAGCCTTCCTTGTGTCCAACAGTAACTACTGTTTAGAGAGCATAGCGAACTTTTAGTAGTCGTATCAAAAAAATTCACCAGAGAGAAATATAATTATCATTAAATATAGTCTTTCTTTGACTACTAAATCCTTTAAGTAAAAAAAATAATGACAAAGAACAAAAATCGACGTGCAAAAAATCCCCGAACAAAATAATTTACATTGAAATTTCATGGTATTTTTTATATCGCATTCTTTATTCCACTAATATTTTCGTTTGATCTTTCATATTTTGACAAAAAATAATGTATGGAGCTATTATTGTAATGGTCTGTTCTATTTTATATTTCCGTATATATACCAAAGGTCACATTTTGTTAAAATCAAAGTAAGTAGGTGTAAGATGGGGCATCTAAGTATTTTACTTTTCCGTGAAAAAGATAACTAACACAGTTATTGTAAATAGATTCGTTTCAAAGCGGTTTCTTGTAAATTATTACAAAACAGATAGTTGGAATCAATAAATCTAAGGAAAATCGCTTCAATTGTTACCTTTTGTAATTGAAGCAGAAGAAAACACAGGTTAAAACATCAATATTAAATAAACTAAATCACTACATATTATAAATTAAAGTCCTCCGCCGCGTCGGTCTATCTGTTCGCGATAAACTCAAAAACTACTGAACGGTTTATCATGCGGTTTTCACCAATAGATATAGTGATTCATGAGGAAGGTTTAGGTATATAATTTGTCAAGGTTTTGTGTAAATTGGTTGAAATAATATATATAATAAAATGAGAAGTCTGTATGTGGTGGAGCGGGCTGGCAAGCGGGCGGTGTGGATTTGATTATTATGTAGCCCAACAGTTTTATGCCGAGGTTGATGAAATTTTGCACATGTGACCTTCAAAATAAGAGGAAGGTCACTATCTACATTTGATTTTGAAAACTCTGTAAAGCCCGGGCATCGCCGGGGACTTCAGCTAGTAACAAATAATTAAATAAATGTTAAATTAATTAAATAACAATATTATATATTTTTATTTATTTCTTGTTTACTGAAATTCATAACGTAAGACTAAAAAGTATCGATAAGTTACTTTTCAGTAGTTTCGACTAACCTGCGCCTTTCTTTCAAAATCTTATTATAATAAGTTTACACTTTAAATACTTGCATACGTATATAAAATAAATAAAACATAGATATATCAATACCCTCCCTCTCCTACGTTTCCATTGACACCGTTAAGTTTATTGGTATAATTAGTTTTTCGTAAACCCTGATGAAGTGAGCATCACTCTCAAAACATGTCGGTTTTATAAACAATAAAAATAGTTAAATGAAACAATGTTACTTTGTTTGAACCACTTGTATATTCGTTTAAAGCCGACCGGTTTCGGAACTACCGTTCCTTCTTCAGGGCAAACATACACTGATTTGAATTACAAAATAGTGGGTGGGAACAATGTATTATTACTAAGGATTGTGATAGGGGTGGAGCCGTTGCTAGGGATTAATGAAGAGTGGTAGTTGTAATTGTCAAATCAGTATACGAAGGAACGGTGGTTCCGAAACCGGTTGGCTTTTAACAAATATATAAGTGGTTCAAACAATGTTTCATTGTTTCATTTATCTATAATGGATAACCACAAAGTTATAGCTACATTCAAAATAATAAAAAAAGTGTTTAAAACAAATAAATTCTTTTAATTTGAATTAAAATGGTGCCACACAATAAATTTGCTGTGTTTGAAGAAACATATTATTTATTTTATTTATTAACTGCTATTCTTTGTTCATTGGTTATTTTATAACACTGCAACACGGCACCCATTCGATTCGTCACATTTCGCTCGAAGGTGTGACGTGTGATCACTCGTGGTCTCTATATTAGGTATCTACCTGTCTGATTCCAGTTCTCGGGTCTGTGAAACAGAAGCGTCCATACATCCATATCCTCTTTTATCACAAAGTGACAATGGTTTATCATCTCTATAGGGATGGGATATAATATATAGGGTACTGAGAGAAATCGTGGATTCAAACGGCATTAGATGAAGCTCTATAAAGCACCTGGGTGGTGATGTGTGGCAGAGGAATGAACTAGCTGCTGCCAATATATATATCCTGCCATAAGAGACTTGGAGATAATAACCTTCCAAATAGTTTCGTCAAATATGACGTATATAATAATTGGTTAAGGATAATAACGATATTATTAAGTATAACGATTTTATTACATCCAAAGTAATAAATCCGGATATTATATATACTATCCAGCCATTATTTATAATGTCTACCCAATTTAGATAAAGTGATAATTGACACAGAATTAATCACTTTATCCGAATATTATTCATAATGTCGGGTCAAAGTTAGCCAAAGTAATAAATACGGTCCAACTGCAACTAACCTAACAACCTAACCTAACCTAACCTAACTTAACCTAAGCTAACCTAATAAATAATAATTATGACTCAGTTGTTTTTGAATATTATTATTGTAGGCTAGGTTAGGTTAGGTGCAGTTGGACCGTATTTATTAATTTGACTAACACTGACCCGATATTATGAATAATATCCGGATAAAGTGATTAATTAATCACATTGTCTAAACAATTTTGTTATTATATATAATGACCAGTCATTATGTATAATAGCTATTTAATCACTCTGACTGTAACATAAATATGTAAAATGAATGTTTTATTGTTTGTTCCTTATTATTTCCTATACCATTCATTTGATTGTAATAAAACTTTTGTGTCACCCCCGCGAATGTTTCTATATATAATGGTGAGCTCTGGCGTTTTAAAATTTGTACTTAAAAATAATACAAATTTTGCAATAGGTGGAGCTTGAGTTGTTTTGTAAAACGTGTGTATTTCGTATAGTTTAGCAGCAGGGAGAGAAGGCGGGAGAGATGGGGAATCCGGGAGGGGGAGAGGAATGAGGAACGAAGGAGGGGAAGTCACGAAGAACGGGGATGCGTGGGAAAGGACACGTAGGGAAAAACAATTTCTTTCTTTGACTAGCATTGCAATGCATGCCGTGTACTCGCTAGTAAAATATAAAATACTGTGGTCCTAGGTCAATGAAGCTTCTTTTAACACGCAACATTATTAATTTTTTCATCGCTTATCGATTAATAAAAATATAAGATTTATTCCCATTGGGAAAGTACGGCAAGCGATATGCCGAAATACACCAAGCAACATCTTTTATAGCTGCGTGTGGCACAAGCCTGAATGTCTGAGCTTGTATTGAAATAATTTTACACTTAACGCAGGAATAAAATTTCAAATAACGTTTGCACCGACAACCGCAATAAGTATGTTTAATTACATATAACAACTCATATGATATTTTGATGCTTACCACAGCACACACATGCATTTCTAAAACCTCTTTTCACAATTTTTTTGTTGATATTAACTAATATATATATAAACAAAATCTGTTTGGTTTGGCAAGCCTCTTTATTTCAAGCTTAATTTAGGCAGTTGGTTTTGCTAGTAGTAGGCAATTGTTTTGCCCTAGTACAAAGCCATGAAGACATGACAGATATCTTATTTAGACTACTGATATAAGATCCTTCCTAGTATCTCAGTGGAGATGATTTATCTAGAGTTTCACGTTTTCTAGTTGTGGTATATAGCCATAGTCGGAATCAGTTTGGAATCACCCCCGTCAAGTCTCAACTGATTCTGTTGTAGATTTGGTGGAATACAATATTACCATTTGGTTCATTTCGCCCCCTGCACACAGAAATACATATCTCTACATATTATAAATTAAAGTCCTTCGCCGTTTCTGTCTGTCTGTCTGTTCGCGATAAACTCAAAAACTACCCAACGGATTTTCATGCGGTTTTCACCAATAGATGGAGCGATTCATGAGGAAGGTTTAGGTATATAATTTGTCAAGGGTTTGTGTAAATTGGTTGAAATATATAACATATAAGGTGGTGGACGAGCGGACGATGTGTATTTGATTTGTGGAAGTTCATTGTCTACATTTGACTGCGAAAACTCTGTGTAAATCTTGGGCATCGCCGGGGACTTCAGCTTGTTTGTAGCAATTGAAACCTTTTTTTTATTATTTTGCCTAAATTGTTACCTAAATTAGTCCTGGGTCGGTCGTGAATAACCCGCTCATTGAAACCCGCTCATGCACCAGCAAAGAGCGAGCGGGTCATTTTTTCGTCAGCACCCGGGTCTCGCGACCCACTTCTCGCAACCGCTCTACTACTGCAACCTGGGTTTCGGGTGCGAATGTGGCAGGGCGAGCGACGATAGATAGATGTATGAGAGAGCGAACGGTTTGTCAACACCCGGGTTTCGTCGCCCGCTCTCTCGACTCAGGTAGTAGAAAGTAGCTGGGTGAAGCGTAATAGAGTTTCATATTTTGTGTCGCAAAAAGAGCGGGTCTTGGCGACCCGCTCGTGACGCCAGTGTGTCGTGAGCGACCCGGGTCATGTAAAACGATCGATCGACCCAGGATTAACCTAAATATCTTGGCCACAACCTTCCGATTTTGTACCAAATGCATAATTTGAGTCATTTTAATTTTTTTTTATTACAACAAAATCCAACAAATTCCATTATTAACTTGCACGAAACTACTAACGACATCTATCGTCGAAAGTTGAATCTCATCTCATCTAGACGTATTTTACTGTACCTATCTACTTTGGTTCCTACCAAGATTATGCATTAATCATGCTTAAAATTACTCAACTTGTGTTGCTACTTAGAAGAATCAAAGCGGTTTAATTAATTGCAATGTTATTATATAACATTCTATTGAATGCATTGTGTGCCTCTGATGTATTCAATCGTCGAAGGAGAGCCAATCTATTGTTTTTTTTTAGCTAATTGATTGTAATAAATGAGCCCATGTTTATTATTCATAGGTCAATAGAATTCTAAATTTATTATATCGTCAAACAATAGGCAGTCCAGCTGCATAAGTAAAAGCAGGATATAATTATGAAGGTGTGTGTTACTGCGCTGTGGTTTTATAATATATTATTATCTAATAAGCAACCTTAATATTTAATAATTCATTTTATTTTAAACACTAAGTTTAATAATTGATAGTGAATATGAAATATTTTTGTATTGGATTTACCTAGAGATTAAAACCTCAAATTGTAATGTTTAATCATTGACGATCATTTTAACCTTCCAGTAGTCGCACGTCGCACCCTTGCGCCGAACATTAGCAGTCGCGGGCGGTCCGTGATACCGCAACTTTAGGCGTCTGGTTTTAGAAGACAACTGAATATTTCATGATATTGTATATAGCATGTAATAAAAAAGTCTTTTATCTATATAAAAAATCAGTTTAAAAAACATTAAATGGTAATCACCTTATAGTTTAAGCCTGTGAAATCACAATTTTTTAGTCATCTGACACAAAACAACGCTATAAATCAACATAACAACCAAACAAGATAACATTTTATAACCACTTTTTGCGTATAACGCATTTGCGCAAAATAAAACTAAGTTCTAAATAATATGATACAAATATCATGAAATACTCACCCAGCTCTCAATATTATTCAAGAATTTTTTTAAGTACACAACCAGTCAGTCGCACGTGGAATCTGAGATCGCAAATATAAACAAAAAAACGAATGCGGCGAATGTCACTGGGGTACTGAGGGGACGTACCTCACCCCCCCCCCCGAGGATAATATAGAAGCGCAATTGTCTATTGTTTATAGTTAGAGCATAATCAGGTAAATAAGTTCGCTGCGGTCACTCGCTTTATAGTTAGAGCATAATCAGGTAAATAAGTTCGCTGCGGTCTCACAGACCGCTGGCGACCGCTGAAAGGTTAACAACGCAGAAATCGTCACTTCATTTGGATAGAGTTCTAACTTCACAATACCTTGTTCTGAGATATGAGGTGTTAAAGTTTTAGGTTGAATCTTGTGTAAAGTATGTTAATTGAATGTATGTTAAATGAAAATAATTAAATAGTACGTATATTTACCCTTTCAGAGCATACCTAAATATGCAAATAGAACCATGTGCAACCAGCTAGGGTGTAATAATTCATTGCACAAGGTTCTAATTACATATTCCTAATGCAGTTCCAAGCTAGGGCCACATCATATTTAAATATTTTCCATTAAAATATGATAAACTAAAATACTTTAACTAAAGTTGTTAAATAGATAACGAAAATTCGTCTGCGCCTCGCATTTACGATCAACTGTCAGATATAAACAAAATAGAGAGTTTAAGTGATGTTGGAACCTTGATAATTGAAAATGCTTGATGTTAGAACTTTGTCATACATATTATATCAACGAAAATACAACACAGATTGTTTTGATAATTATTTTGGCTATAAAAATGAGCAAAAGAAATGCTTTGGCATTCAAAAGTAATTTTTGAAAAAAATGTCGGTTAGAACCGAATCCAAATGAGGTAACGAAATGTGAAACTTTATGTCTGAGATTTTATTTTATTTATTTATTTATTTACTATAGATACATACAAAAGAAAGTACAAAACACATATTAGGAAGCTTTGCCTGTCCAACTAGGAAAGTTTCCCGTACCAGGACAGACAAATTTACAGGTTTAGTTCATATTATACATACATAATTACATAACAAAAAAAATAGAAAAAGAACCTGAGAGCATAAAGTATATTCGGATTTGCCGAATTAACCTGATAACATATAATATATTCAGATTTACAGTGTATGAGATAAGTAGGTGATAAAGTTAGTAGCATTGAAAAGTCAAAAAGTGTAAACCAAGTATTTGATAACAAGTTGGAGGAATAACAACAAGATTCACAATATAGAGAGATGAAGTTATGTGTTTAAAAGTGTTAATTTAAAGTTTTTGATTATTAGTGAAATTATTGTCAAAAATATTTACTGAACTGCAAAACAATAATTTTAAAACAAAAAGCATCCTTTCACTACTTTATTTAAATCAGCGATAAGCTATAGTCTGCCTTTAAACAAATATTCAAGAGAGAAGCGAAGAAAAAAACATTAAGGGTCAGTTCTTTCGCAGAAATTCACGTCATCTAAGTCATCAAATGGCCATTTAGCGCCATGACAGTGGAAATGTTCCCGTCAAATACCGACTATGTATACTGTTGAAGAAATTGTGATTAGCAGAAGAGGACAACTATAATGTTGTTAAGCTTGTCAATTTGATAGAAAGCTGAAACACACTTAAAATCAGCGTTTAACGCGTACCTATCACATGTCATAATGGCGCCGAAGGGCCATTTGATGCCAAACATTTGAATTTCTGCGATACAACTGGGCCGAACGAAGCCTTATTAAATTCCTGTTAAAACTCATTAATTCCGCATTAACACTTGTTTGTATAAAAATAAAATTTATCTTTATAATATATCCGATTATAGTTAAATTAATAACGTAGTTAGAACCTATTCTGATTACTTTGCCAAAGTTCTAAAAATCTTGCTTTACGCTGTCAATACTTTTGAATATTATTTTGTGCGGTCTGCAAATGTGTAGAATAAAGAATTGTTAACGACAGGAGTAAGGAAGCCGTGTTATAGAAATCTGTTTACTCCATATTATCTATTGTTTGCTTTGTCTCGACGAAGTCTTTGTGCCGATGTCAAGACGCGTTATTTGTATGGTAGGCAAGCTTTTGTTAATTCACGGAGCGATTCTGCCGACCGTTGTTAATTGATAACTTCGAATAGGGCTATTTGTCAAGGCTATAAAATGTAATCGATACTTCATAAGAGATGGGTCTCAGATTTCAATCTCCGCTGTTGACGAGAGGCCACGTCCAAAGGTGACGGCTTCACAATGGTCCGAGGCAAATGAATTTCTTAGTTTCGCAATTCGTCCGTCCTATCAACGTGATTTATCGATTTTTATAAATTATTGACAACTTACTAAGATGGATGGTCTTCCAACAGAAACTTCGCCGAATTTTAATTGATTTTCGGCGGAGTTATATAGACGCTGAAAAAATAAACCAAAACTCTATTATGTTGGTGCAAAGTTAGGTCAATTTTATCATCGAGCAAAATTGATAATTGTTTGTTTTTTCTAAAATTATTTCGAAAATTTAGAAATTTGCGAAAAATATTTTTAGAAAATACAAGAATACCAGACGATAAATCCTGTTTGTTAAAGCCATTTCGTGCAGCTAAGATAATCAAGTTGTTCAAAGAAATTATTTTAAAAACAAGTTTTCTTTATCTTTGTGCGCGATGCGGAACCGTTTTGTATTATGATGTTGTCAGTTGCCATCCTGGATTCTTCCCCCTCCCCCAACCTTATCCTCTGGCGCTTTTCATCGGTATGTGTTTAATAAATGTAATATTATATTTAAATTTTCCTAAGTTTATCCATAGAAAAGATGGAACAACACACAACTCTGGATTGGTATCCACTTGTTGCTTCATTAACATTCATAAATTTTTGGTGCATTCATATTACTCCGTTATTTTCTTCCTTGTCGATACAGAAATTTTTTGATTCACTTGTGCATCAAATAGTATCATGAGACTGTCTTCGTCCATTCACTCTATATGTTAAAACTGTCGAGGCCTTCCTTATTTGGTTACGCTTCATCGCACAACGGCTATGCATTATTTTCGGATCTCTCCATTTACCATTCTTGACCACCGTAGATTCTCCTCCCCTTGAATCTTCCCTTGCTCTTGATTACGTTAATATTATGTGAAGAACAGCTATCGTTGAACTAACAGTTTGGTGATAGAATACTTACCTTCAACAAAATATGCTATAGAGTTAGCCTCAAGCTTAATTCGCATCCCTCTACTTCATCCTGTAAGTTCTTATTTATGACACAGTCCTACTTTGCTCCCTACCCACCATCTCAATCATCGTATTGCCATTGTAATCTCACCAAGCTCCCCTGGATATAAGTGGATAATGCCATTTTCATGGAATCCATTTTCTTATTTATGTGGGTTCCAAAACAAAATGACAAAAACATTTTTTATAAATTTAAAACCATCTCCCCCCGATTGTTGAAAGCTTTGGCTCGTTAGGCCAAGTATACTTTTAAACTCCTCACCAGGAAACGAGCATTGCGTAAAACAAAGAAAATCTTATTTATCCTTTGAGGATGTTTTAACCATGCCTGGTTAACCTTAATACAGTACCCATAACACTCTTTCCAACGTATTTTCTAACTATACGCTAAAGGAAATATGATCTTGGGATGTAAGATTTTTTGCTATAATTTCATTTTAAATATTTCGTTTGCAAATTAATTTCATCAAAAAATACCTAGAAAATATAAGATATTCTACCCTAGGTAAAAAATAAACGAGATTCACGTTTCCGACTTTTATTTCACGGTATTACGGACACGTGTTAGAATATCTTCACTGTAGTGAAACGAGCAATATTTTGGTTTTAACGCAATTACATTCTCACAGGAGAGCAAATAGTTTTAAAATGGTGTTAAGAGCTTAAGCCGTTATGTCGAAGTACTCTCTCCGCTTGGAATGTTTTTTACATGGAAATAAAAACAAAAGTCATGTGCAGTACAGACCGTAGCACGACATAATGTGTAGTTACTAACTTGTGCGGTGTCCGGCAAAAACCTTTTTTAAAAGTACCCTCGCTGGGAGTCTGTTGCAGTGTTACGAATAATTTACCAGAAGCCAAATGAAATGCAGATTAAATTCGTTGAAATATTTCGGACAATGCTTTAAAAAAACATTTAGGTAATTGAAGAATAAGTTGAAAAAGTTGAAAACATTGAACCATTGCTACTCTTCATAGAAAAATCGCAACTGAGGTGGCTTGGGCATGTACTAATAATGTCTGAAGATCGAATTCCGAGGAAGATACTAAGTGCGATTCCAGTGGGCCGTCCCATACACAGTTGGGCGAGGCAACTCCAGAAACTGTGTGAGGAGAGGATGGGTCTACCATGGACAGAGGCCGAATGTAGGAGCGTATGGAGGGGCCTTTTCGATGCAATGGGTCCCCGACCCTAATAAAATAAGGGGAAGAAGATGATGATGATGATGAAGAAAAAGTTTAAAAAATTTGCTCTTGATAATTTGGCCCTGTTTCGTGCAAGCATTTTTCAAAGTATACAATTATATGAGATTTATAAAATGTGGTGATTTTAAAAAACATAAGGCTCAGTATTTGTTAAACTTTCAAAGCTTGCTACCAAGAAACGGAATCAACAATCGGCAGAAAAACTACATCATCTTTTCTAACAGTTCTGAAATGTAGAGTAGTGCTATTTATTGAGTGTCAAACCTAGTTGCAAGTTCATCCATTCCTGGTTTTTCCTGTATTAAATCGTTATTTGGTAATCGACCTAAGTAGAATAAGATATAAATTAATAAAGAAAACACGGTTTTTTAACCGCATTTACTCTTTGTCTAAAAATGCTAAAAACTTCTAAACTACAAAAAATGGTAATAGTATTGACATTATTTCAAAGAAATGTAAAAGAAAACTATAGTCATTCGATGTTTTTGTACATTAACTCCACACAGGAGGCCCTGAAGAAAATAATTTCGCTCGCGCCTTTGTCATCTTTGGGGATGCTATTTGGAATAGAAAAGGAGTGAATATGAGTCTTGAAAATATGGTCTTGAAGAGGCCCATGTTGCAAGAGGGATGAAACACAGAGGCCAGCAAATCGTTTCATAGCCGAGCTGAACTAGTCGTAGAAAAGACAAGTTCTCATGTGGAAAATATTAACTGTGTACAAATGTTTTGGATTATCTCCGGACTATGTACGAATGTTGTCCACAAGTATGTATTAATGTGAAATATTAATCAAAATGAGAAATGAGAAAACGTCAAACGTGAAATGAATTAAGTGCATTTTAATATCGTTTATCGTTTAAATTTATATGACTTCCCGCAAAATCAACAGAAAGCTTGGCAATAATTAAAACAGAAATTCAAATCGAGCTTTCAAAAAAATTGGATACAAAAACATAGCAATTTTTGTAAGGTTTAAATTTAAACTCGAAGCTCTTTAAAACAGCGAGCAGCCAACAATATCGCGAAAGCTCGCGTCCAATACTCTATAAATTTTATTGCTTCAGCACTCCGACACTGTTCCAATCGAAGTGTATTTAAGCCGGACTCCACTGGCATAAAATTAAGTTTTCCAATTAAAAATAGTCACAATGCATTCTGTAAGCGCCAGAAAAGTGATCACTTCCGTACTTAATTACTAAAACGAGATTTCCCCGAATAACTTGGGCCGCATAGTTTAATTGAAAATGAAGGAAATCATATGATTTAATATGATCCCTTCGCGAGATAATTTAGCATGGAAGAACGATGATATTTTCTTAGATTTGGTAACTTTTGAATTCAAACGTAATATCTATAGGTTCATTCATATACGGTACTAAACTTTCAGCAACTCTTCATCATTCTTTGTTGGATGCTAAATCATCGCAGACTAAGCCGATTAGGGCATTTTTAAAGTGTTAAAATTCAATGTTTTATCCACAGAAGTGATAATCGATTGAAGTGTATTGTGGACCTGTCCAGGTGCCCTCAAAAACTTACTTTTTCCTTACTTCTGTTGAAATTGAATAAAAATGTGCAAAATTGATATTATTTATTAAACAGAAATTAATTAATCTTTATGTCTTGTCTGAAACCTACTTGTCAAAAGGTCTTTAGTTTTCTTTAAAATCTATATAAATCCACCGTCGCGTCGCTTATATCAGGGTTGGTGTGACAACTTGTAGTGTATAGGTTAGTCATGTAGTTTAAGCATCCTTCAATAAATGTCGTTATTATAGTCAGATATACGAAATTTGGCTATATCCCAACAGAAGTCAGTTAAGTGTTATATCAGAAGAGTACCATCTATCGTCGTTCGTGTTCGAACGATTACGATGATTGCCGATGGCATAGGCCGAAGTTAAGTGTTGCCGAAGGATAATAGGGCTGACGCCGTCAACCTAGCGGCCGGCAGCGCTATAAATACGTTGAGCCTGCTATTATAAGGACGTCTAGTCCAGTTTAATATTCATTGTAATCATTTAATAAATCAACGTGTTATCACAACGAACCTCAAATTTATTTGGAAGTTTCCGAACACATTTAAAGTTATATTAATCGTTGAGATTAACAGCCACAACACAACACTACTGTGACCTATTAGCCAGCAGGTTCTAAAAATCAATAACTAGAATTTTCCTCAATGAATACTGCATGTGGTAGCATCCGACAAGAAAACGAATAAGAATGCTGTGAGCCGTCGTGGCATACAGACTCTATTTATGTAGAGTACCTCAGGCATTAGGTCTTTCAGACTGATTACTGAGGCATGTTTCAATGAATTGGTCCAGTCGTTTGACCATCGTAAATCTACTCCAACGTCCGTTCTTTATGGCATTATGGAGAACAAGGCTGGAATTAAAAAGGCGTACTCGGATTTCATTGACCATTAGATAAAAGTTAAATGCTACATACTTACTCGTAAAGTAGAATAAATTAATTTAATAAAATGAAACAATGCAACTTTGTATAAACCACTTATAAAATGTGCAAATCCGACCGGTTTCGGAACAAACGTTCCTTCGTCAGGGAAAGCTTATACTAATTTGACAGTTTAGAACAATGTTTTATTATGGTAGGGGTGGAGCCGTTGTTAGTTAATAATGTAGATTGGGTGGGTAGGTATTAGTGTAGAGTGGGTGGGTAGGGGAACAAATCCATGATTGGGCTATATGACAATATTTTTTGTTTGTTGATAAGAGATTCATTATTTTTAAGAGATTTTTTAATTTCCAAAGCTTCTAAGTTATCTAAACGTTTTCCTTTATGATTAATATGAAGAATATTTATCCCTGTGTTTTTTTTTCAAAACTATGGTTATTTTCAATGATATGGTTAGCGAACTCAGAAAAATTATTATTATTAAGACACCTTAAATGTTCTTTGATTCTGATTTCAAAATTACGAGTTGTTTTTCCAATATAAAATGAGGGACAATCATTGCATTTGAGTTTATATATTCCGGAATTAGTCAATTTATGGTCTTTATCTTTAGTATTTCTCAAAAAATTACCGATATTATTTCTTGTATAAAACGCTGGTTTAATATTACCTATTTTACTAATACCTACCCACCCAATCTACATTATTAACTAACAACGGCTCCACCCCTACCATAATAAAACATTGTTCTAAACTGTCAAATTAGTATAAGCTTTCCCTGACGAAGGAACGTTTGTTCCGAAACCGGTCGGATTTGCACATTTTATAAGTGGTTTATACAAAGTTGCATTGTTTCATTTTATTATAATGGATAACCACAAAGTAATAGCTACATTCAAAAATATAAATTAATTTATTCGAAATATTTTCAGATAACTTTAATTTAATTACGTAGTGAGTGATATATCGAATAATAGTGTATCGATCATTTTATTACAGTTTCTTTATTTTTATTCATAAAATATTGTTATTATTTTTTAATTGATAAACTAATGTTTAAGACAAGATTTTTATGCAATAATTATTAGCCTGAAACACTCATCTACATTGAAAAAATCTCCCGAGAAAAGAAACATCATACATAATCCCTTCAGCAGCATGTATCTTTTCTATTTTTAACTTATTCCAGCATTTCCATAATAATAATAATAATAATTGGCTAATTTATATAGCGCCGTTTTCGTGGAAAATCACCTCAAGGGCGCTGTACAAATAATATATAAAAGAATTAACATTATTACTATGACCTCAAATTATGTACTCGAATCTCACACATGTTATATGTATGTTATAAGCCTTCTGTTGCTTTCCTTAAACTTATTTTCTTTCTCCGAAAATATATCTGTCAAGACAACAAACTTTGTTTAAAAAATAAAACATTAAAATTTTAGTATACATTAGAAGTCTAAGTGCATATTTTCCAGGCATCCGAGAATTGTATAGTTATATTTCTGATCCCGACGATAATTTAAGTCTCAGCAGCTTTAACGGCCTTCTAGACTAGATTATTCCTCGGACTTTCAGAAACTTGTATTATTTATGGAGTATGACTTCGGGGATTGGAGAGCTTTGTGCTTCCGCACGGGAAGCTCCTTATTCGAATCAAATTCTTTGGATAATAATAAGCTCACAAATGTACAGTCGCAGTACTCAGTACTATGTATTTTATTTTGTGTTCAAAGCTTTCAGATTGACTGCGGACCAAGATTTTACATTGAAGAAGTCTTAAAACGAAACAATAATTACAAATACATCTCCCGATTACCTTTTTGCAGTCTTTTTAAAGTAATTTAATATTATATATTCTTTTACAACTTGAAATGTACTATCAATATGTTTTTTGGTGACCCAACGGCTGTTCGTCCGTCAGTTCGCCCCCAAATAATTATGATACAATTTTTTTTTGTGCATTATTTACCAATTTTGCATCTAAAATCGATTAAAAAAAACCTTTAATAATAATTTGGTATTGATATCAAACGAATTTACTTACAGTTTACGTACTGATTATTAATATGTACAGTGTACAGACAAGTATTTTTTTTCTAGACGCTAGTTGAACGAAAATATGTTTTGTACTTTTATTAATCGGTGGTACATCCTCTCTGCAAACCATTTCGGGACACTTAGTTATATATTGTGTAAGAAAGTATACCGTATTCTCTCTAAGCCATCAGCAAATCGTATATACATAAGCATCCCGAGGGAATACCGTCAGGGGTTCAACTATCATGGAACCCGGTTTCTTGCTTACAAATATGTTCTCATAATATTTTGACAGAGGTTTGTTATTAGTTATTACTAGCTGAAATCCCCGGCTGGGCTTTACACAGAGTTTTCCAAATCAAATGTAGACAGTGACCTTCCTCTTGTTTTGAGGAAGGTCACTGTCGGAGGTCACATGTGCATAATTTCACCAATCTCGTCGTAAAACTGTAGATTTGCATACATAAATCCACATCGCTCGCTTGCCAGCCCGCTCGTCTTCCACATTCAAACATTCTCCTTTATATTTCATCGAATTTGCACAAAACCTTAAAAAAATTATATGCCTAAACCTTCCTCATGAATCACTCTATATATTGGTGAAAACCGCATGAAAATTCCTTTGGCAGTTTTTGAGTTTATCACGAATAGACAGACAGACGCGACTGAGGACTTTAATTTATAATATGTAGAGATACGTATTTTTTTCTGTAATTTCAACGTCTGATCAATTAAATAAACACATCAATGTATTTAAATGTATTATCATGGCCAGCGTAGGCCAGCGGTAAGGCTCTTTACTCGCAATCCGAAGGTCGCGGGATCGAATCCCGGCGTGGCAAATAAATTTTATTTGATTAATTTGTGTTATTTCACCATTTATTAATTAAAAATAATATATAGCATATTTGAGGCACGTTCCAGATTGGAAGATACTCTCAGTATCGCCCTGGTGTAAGATCACCATTCAGAATTGAAAAGTTGCTTGAAATGGCTTTAGCTGTGTTTGGTGACCAGATCTGAATAGCCAGGTACTTCCCCAGCTTCCTCTTCCCTATCTCCTTCCTCTCCCCACTACCTTCAGCCTCACAACATACCCCAATTGGGGATATGTTGTGAGCATTGACGTATGATGTATACTTGATCGAAGGTTGTGAGGCTGAATCACACTGGCTCCAGACGGGAGCAGTTGGGACTCTTGTGCGGTTACATATAAAAATAAAAATAAAATCAAATAGTGTTTTGTAGTTGTGGTCGACTTACGATTTTTCACTGCGGCATAATATAAAACATGAACTTTTCATCAAAACTAAACGGCTGACGGGAGGGAATAACGTTGTGTTCTATCTCCATTCTTTTCAGTTATTCTACATAATTTCTCAACGAGCAAGAATTAATTTATGAAATTTTCTCACTCTGTATTTCCTACAGCAACTTCGCAGCATAAATGTTCTTCTTTTTCCTTTGAGCTTGACGAAAAAGCTCACCACTAAACATTCCGCGATGTTGCCGTGAAGTTTCCTTAAGTTAGTTCCCCGTTTCGTCGGCAGTGGCGCCGGTGCACGTACCTCCCGGAAGAGCCCCGAAATCTCGTTTCCTCCCGCTTCAAAGTCACAAATTCACTTTTCAAGATTTTTTCCCCAACTTTTCCTTACTAGGTACTGGTTAGGCAAGAAAGGTTTACTTTTCAAGCGGCGCATTATAGCACTTTCCCTTTTTATGTGAATACCACACAAGAGTTCCAACTTCCTGGAGCCAGCGAGACTCTGGCATCCCCAATTGTAGTCTGTTGTGAGGCTGAACGTAGTGTCGTGGGGAAGGAGAGAAGGGAGAGGAAGCTGGGGAATTCAGATCTAGTCACCAAACGCGACTAAGCCGTTTCAAGCAACGTTTTTATTCTGAATGATGGTCTTTACACCAGGGCGATGCTGAGAGTATCTTCCGATCTGGAAAGTGCCGCAAAAATACCAATAATAATACTAATAATAATACTAATAATAATATAATAATAATATATATTAAATTGTGAAAACCCAAATCAATCATATAAAATTTACATGATTGAAGGATTTGAACCCACGACCTCTGGGACCCTAGTCGAGGGTCTTACCCCTCTACCACGGAGGTCGACAGTCCTGACCAACATGAAGTGATTTTGTTTTTGGTCAATTCGCTAGCTCTGAAGAGGCAGCGTTTTTTACAGTTTTGTTGCATCAATGCGCCGGCGATTATTGCAAAAAGTTACTTGGCTTCCACAGGTTAGGCAACGATACTCAACCTTTTTTCTCTTCGGGCCACATACATGTATTTGTAAAGTTACGCGGGCCGTAACACTATACTGGTATGCCGAAAAAAATCATCAACCCCCCCCCAACATTTTTTCGATTTAATTTTGAAGACACTCCGCCATTAATAATAATAATATTTGGATAATTTGTAGAGCGCTGTTTTGTGAAAAATTACCTAATTATGCGTATTTATATTATAAGAAAATATTACTTTATACGACAGCAAGAAGTGCTTTTAAAATTAGTAGGTACCTGACTAACCATTGACATTAACCAGTTTTTATGTATTATAATTGATGCGGTTGTTTCTATAAGTGGCACTTTTATTTATAAATTACTAGCTGGTACACGGCATGCGTTGCTATGCCGTTTAATAAGGAAATAGTTTCTCACTGCGTGTCCTTTACCATTCGTCTCTTTCCCCTTCCGCCTCCCCTTTCTCTCCCGCGTCCCCTTCCCCTCTCGCGTTCCCACTCCGCCTCCTCCACCTTCCCTCTCCCCACTCCACTCCCCCCCTTCCCCGTCCCCCGACTCCCCCTCCCAAGTTCACCTCCCCCCTCCCAGATTCCCCTCCCCTTTCCCTGGTTTCACTCCAACCCTCCCGCACTCCATACATTCAGTCCCGGTACATTCAGTTTTCAAATAGCTCGTGTGCCACCTATTCAACTTTTTTTACACAAATTTCATAACGTCAGAGCTCACCAGTGGTTTTATACAAACCTTGTCCTGACAATAACGAACACAAAAAAAAAGAATTATCCAATTTGGTGCAGTCTTTAGGAAGTTATGCGCTTAGCAACACATTGAGAGATTCATATTTATATTATAGATTTGCGCGCGTACTTGTGTGTCAAATATTTGTTTTTTGGGATTAAATCTAGCGTGTGTAAATAGCAACACTCTTACACATCTGCCCTGATGATGGACACTGTAACGCTGTCCGAAACGTTGGCTAAAGACGGAGGTAGCGCAACACGGCATAACACCCCAAAAAACAATAACAAAAAAAAACCTTTTGGCCGTGAATATCTAAACAAGTATCTTACTCTTGTACCAGATCGTGTGGGCCATAATGACAATCCTTTTCGGGTGTCACTATCTGTGGCCTGTGCGTCAAAGTCGAAACGGATCTCAAGATTATAAATCAAATATTCGAAATTTAGAATGATAGTTTTTTTTAAATCAAGTTCCTGATGGTAAAGTGGTTAGGGCCGCACACAAAAGCTTGGCGGGCCGCAGGTTGAGTATCGTTGGGTTAGAGACTGTAATTGATTACTACTTAATCTTCATCAATGTGAAACTACGTATCTATGGATTCCCGATATTTGCAATTTACGAGTCAAAGGGTGCAACAATTTATGAGACTGAAGATCGCGAGAATTTTAAGTAATTTGTTTTCAAGATTTGTAATCAAGATTCTATCGTTAGAACTTTCACCGTGCTTATTATTATTAAGGCGATCCAATAGTCCAGGAAAAAATCGAAATCGGAATTTACGCCCTTTATGGGAGGAGTTTAAAAATTCCCGAGAAAAAGCTTTTGGAAATTGCTTTTGGTATTTTAGAATTTTTTTTTTACATTTTGATTTCGTAAAAGCCCGTAAAAAACATTAACTCCTTTTTTACACATTGTTTATTGTAATAAAACGGAAATTTAAAATTGATTTCACGGAACCAAGCGACGCGGAGCCTAAGGTCTATTTAATATCTATTAATTCGATAAAAAATGGGTGTGGCAAGTATGTAGTCCTTGGGTGGACGGTACAGGGTTCACTTTGTAAATCCAAATTCGTCGACCGCCGGCCGAATTATAAAATACAACGCGAAAATGCTTATTTGATTTTATTTTGTGAAGTTCGGGCGTAAATATAATTTTGCGATTATTATAAAAGAAACTGAATTTGCCACATTAAACAATAAAACTATATCCGAAAAGGGGTTTATAAATAGGAGAGTTTGGACTTGAATGTGTTTTTTATATACCTTATACTTTATTTTTTTCTAGGCTTATTAAAAGACTTGTATAAAAAATGACCAATGTTTTTAAGGGCCAAGATATGTTATACACGCAGTATTTAATTCAAGCATCTATAATACTTCTAAACGATCAAATAAAAAAATAAAAAAATGATTTCGCATGATTTAATATAGCTTTATCTTAACTATAGATCCATTGACCTAGGGCTTTTTGTGCGGTAAAATTGGAAAAGGTTTAAAAAATAAATTGTTGTGAAAATTGGCCTACTCCGAATATCAAATAATATAATAAATAAATATCGAATAACAATAAACATCACTAGATATAAAAAAATAGGATAATTTAAATTTTTTTCGTTTTCCAGTGTTATATTTTGGTAGAAACAGCCTTACACCGGTATCCTCTACGATGACGAATTTATCAGAGTTAAACAAATTATTTAAAAATTATACTTTAACCCACTGACGTTATCAAAAAAGCTTTTAATTATATTTTAATCGAAATGTGTGCTCTGATGTTATTTTTAAATGCTCATCACATTTTTAGGTGCTATTTTCGCACACCCCGTTTGGTATGATTTTTTTGGTTCACCGGGTACACGAGCTTTTAAATTGGATAATTTTAGTGGTGACGTATAAATCCGTTAATAATATACCGACCTATTTTATGTCTAATGATTTTTTCCTGTAACATAATACGACCTGCAAAAAATCATGCATACGTTATTTCTCCCAAAAAAATAAACTGGATTATAATTTATTTCTTACATACGTTAGATATCTACCATGAAATTAAACACTACTAAGTCACTCATTATAGTAAATGAGATTGGAAAGTTATTTCAATTCAGTATAGTATTGAATAGTCGAAGGGTAACACTTTTGACTCAATCCAAAGGTTGCGGGATCGAATCCCGGCGTGCGCAAATAAATTTTATTTGATTAATTTGTGTTATTTCACAATTAATTAATTTAAAAAATATATATTATACTAGCTGGTACCGGTACACACCGCCTCCTCCACCTTTCCTCTCACCACTCCACTCCCCCCTCCCCCGTCCCGCGAGTTCCCCTCCTCCTCCCAGATTCCCCTCCCCCCTCCATGTTCCCCTCTCCCCTCCCGCATTCCATACATTCAGTCCCAGTTTTCAAACAGCTCGCGTGCCACCTATTGAATTTTTTATACAAATTTCATAATGCCAGATCTCACCAGTAGTTTTATATAAACCTTGTCCTGACAATAACGAACAAAAAAAAATAATTATCCAATTTGGTGCAACCGTTCGGAAGTTAGCGCGTACAAACATTTCGGAGATTCATTTTTGTTTATATAGAAGATATATAAATAAATCCTGGTGTTAGACCAACATTCAGAATTGAAATGTTGCTTGAAATGGCTTTCTCCGTCTTATGTGTCCATACCATCTCAACTGTCGTTCCTCCAGCTTACTATTTATGTCTGTTAATTAACTAAAATATTTATTTGATGAATTGTTCAATTATTTTGAAATAACCCATCCTTAGTCGGCATAAGGTAGGCAGATGGTCAAAAAGTATTTTTGTAGGTAAGAATTAAATTAGGAAATGATATAAGGATCAATGCTAGGTACCAACATATCTATTATGATGTTTTTAATTAAACGAATACAGGATTTTAAGTAGGTAATATCGACCTTTTTTTTTTACATGAGCTCCACACAGGAGGCGCTGAGGAAAATAATTTTCCTCAGGGCCTATGTCATCTTTGGGGATGCTGTGTGGAGGGTTTTTTTAGGAAAAGGAAGGAGAGGAGAGTTTTGGGAAGGAATAGGGTTTAAGGGGTGGGTAGGAATCTGGGGTTCAGTGTGTCTTGGTCATCCGCCTCCAAGACCTAGACAAACCTCACCCCATGAACCCGGGCACCCCTGCTAAATCACCAAACGTAGCTAACCACTTGGGGTGACCTATGGCAGAGGTGTTGGTTATCCAATAAAAGTTCCCGGGGCGGCGGTACCCATTCCCGCCTCCAAAATTGAGCTTCTTCTAATCCTCTTTTTAAATTTTATTGTTTATGGGAAAGAGTGAGATAACAAACCTTTCAGCGGTATTTCTTTATTTTTAAGCACAATATTGCTGTGGCATTAAAAAAGAACCGCAATTTTTCCATCGTTTTAGAATGAATCCGCAGATTTATTGTGTGTTTTCTTCCTGCCACCGAACTGGTAGTGTTTTGTATTCTCTATTTTCTATTTGGGTTCTATTCATTTATTCAACCTCTCGGTTTGGGCGGCGCTCCCATTTCTCTATACAAGAAGAAGAGGCGGTCGGTTTTGTGTAGCTTTTGGCCGACATCGGGACGTGAAAAGACTCCGAGATTTGTGGATCGCCAAAGTGATAAAAAAAAATGCTGATCGCGCGATACTCAAGCAGACATTTCAAATAATGGATTCAAAAGCTTCCTCAGCCAATTTTGTGAAGTTGAAAAAAAAACCGGTCAAATTTTAAGTGCATTTTACAAATAATTGTTTTATAATATCTATTTAAGCTTACGAGAGATGGGAAGGCTGATAGAGATATTGAAAGAAGGGTGAATGTCCGTAACTCCATTAATGGTGGACTGAATGCCGTTGGCTCTAATAAAAAACTGTCAAAAAAAGCGAAGCTAGCAGCTGATGTAAGCATAATGAGTAAGATTAAGAAAATGACCCTCAGATGGTTTGGGCATGTAGAGCGAATGAACGAAGAAAGTAGTGTAAGAAGAATATATGACGCGAATGTGAATGGTAGAAGAAGTCGAGGACGCCCGAGGAAGACATGGCATGATCAAGTGAATCAGATACTTGAGTCGGGCTATGTCAAGAGTTGTTTGGCGGTCCGCCCTCTCTGCCTACCCCTGCGGGGAGACGGCGTGATGGTTAGTTAGTTATTTAAGCTTGTAATTACATCAGAACAAACATAACACGTATGGTAAAAGAAGCCATCTTTTAATTAAGTTGTTCAGGAAAGCAAAAATAAGATTTAGATTGTGTAATAAAGATTCTTGTTAAAATATTGCAAATGGGCTCTTTTGCCACAATTTTTTTTGTGGTTTTTTAAAATTTCTCGTTTGTTACAAGCACCAATTAATAAATCAATGAAAATATTACTACTCACATCACTGTAGCAATGTTTGTTTTACGCTATATAGATTTTAGGCTTCTGATAAATGTATCATTTTGCCACATTCGAGATAAGAGCATTTTAAAACTTTTGTAGAAGAAACCCTTAAAAATGAAAAAAATGCAGATGGCTCCTTCTGCCATTCATTTATTTACACTACGGAGATAAATAAATGTTACGAATGTGTAAGTAAATGAACTGATTTATAGACATTATCTGTTTTTATTGAAGTGAAACTTCTTTAGCACCGTTGTGATTTGAAACTCGATGGAACGGAAATGAGTGACACTGAAAAAAAAAACCCATACATCTGTAGGATTTAGCCTGCGATATAATGAGTTAGAATGAAACCTTACCGACGTACTAAGCGTCGCGCTTCGCATTACCACCATCAGTTCAGCAATATGGATTATATGCTTGTTGAAAAAGTATCGATATATCGATATTTTTAAATGAATATATCGATATTTTTAGCCGATATATTTTAATCCGATATATCGATACAAAATATCCAATATCGAAAATTGTATAAAAACGATATTTTTTTAAATTTATGTATTTAAGATCACTAGAATCCAAAACCGTATAGAAACGAACGGAAAAAAGTAACTGTATTGGGTCATGACATCTGGCGGTTGAAATTTTAACTACTAATAGCTTACAAATCTATTGTCTTTGCATTAGTATTTGTGAGCACCAATACTATCTTATGTGTATAGGTTCATACATAGAAATGTATGCTATTTTTCGCCATTTTTTTCTAATCCACTCCTATCAATATCAATAATAAATATCAATCAATAATATCAATAATAAATCAACGTGTTATCAATAAATTTATTTTTACATTAAATTTCAGATACTTGAGTCGGGTCATGTCAAAAGTCAGAATAATAGAAGAGAATGTATGAGACGATGTATGAATGTGAGTGAGGCAAAGAGTGTGTGCCAAGACCGAGTTGTTTGGCGGTCCGTCCTCTCTGCCTACCTCTGCGGGGAAACGGCGTGATGGTTAGTTAGTTAATAATAATAATAATAATAATAATATCTCAAAAATTTTAAGATTTATAACAAACAAGAAAAAAGTACATCTTACAATATTTTAAAAGTAACATTAGTACAAAAGTTAATAACAAAAAACAATATACATATAAAACAGTAGTTACTTAGAGAGTAGAAATTTGTAATTATAAATTTAGGTTTCTCGTAACCTGCCTCACTAGGCTAGCCTGTGTTGAGGCAGTTATTTTAGATCAATTTATAATGCTGTGAACATACCTACACTTATATTAGAATTTAATCACACAATAGATTGGTTGCATTAATAATAACAATAACATTGGTACAATAATAACAGCATTGGTTCATTACTAATTTCGAATTTGGGTGAGTGCACCGGTAAATGCTCTATCATTATTTTTTATCCAAATTTTTATGTTTTTTTTGAAATTTTTTTGTGAATCACATTTTTTTATACTAATTGGAAGAATGTTGTAAAGTCTTGTTGCAAGGTATCTAAAGCTTCGTTGACCAAAAGTAGTATGAGTTATGGGAATTTGTAGTAAATCTTTGTTATTGTTTCGAGTATAGCGAGAATTTAGTCTTTTTTCATAGTATTTATGGAAGTTTGTGTATAAATGAGTGAGGATTGTTTTTGCATATATCTGACGAACGTCAAACACATTCATAATATTAAAGATAAAGTTCGATTCCGTAATTAAGGGTAATCTAAGAATTATTTTTATAATCGTTTTTTGTGCCTTTATGATTGGATCTAGTGCTGATGCAGTACCGCCTCCCCATGCTATGATACCGTACTCAATAACAGATTGACAGACTGCAAAATAAATCATTTTCAAGTGTTGCAAGTCGAGAAAGTTTCGTATCTTTCTGAAAAAGTGCATGGTTTTTCTTATTTTGTTTGCAATTATTTGAGTGTGAAAATTCCATTTGAGATATGGATCAATTGTGAGGCCGAGATACTTTATCTGTGTAGTGCGCTCAATGTAGGGACACTGGCAATATTCATCGCAATTCATACATGTGTGTATTCTAATAGAGGCATCATCATGAGGTTGACCTGTTATATTTATGCTTGATGTGACATGTTTAGTTTTCTCGGTGTTCAATGTGAGTGTATTTGTATCTAACCACTTTTTTACAATGTTTATTTCCGTTTCTGCTTTATTGTAGACAGCTAGCCAAGTGTCAGCTTCAAATAATAAAACAGTGTCATCGGCAAAACTAACTATTTTTCCCTGTATGTTAATGTTACATAAGTCGTTGATATATAAAAGGAACAAAGACGGTCCTAATATGCTACCTTGTGGTATACCATAGTTAGTTGAGCGCTGATTGCTAAGTGTGTTCATTATTTTCACTTGTTGCTTGCGTTCATCAAGGTAGCTCTTAAAAAAGTTAAGTTCGTTGCCTGTAATACCGATTGTTTGAAGTTTGTTTATTAATTTACTGTGTGATATTGTATCAAAGGCTTTAGACAGGTCTAAAAAAATTGAAATACATTTTTTGCTTTTGTCAAGGTTTTTTACAATAAAGTCAGTTACGGCGGCCATAGCATCTGAGGTACTCTTGCTTTCTTGAAACCCGTATTGATTTGCTGAAAGTAGTTTATGGCTGTCTAGAAATTTTACTAACTGAGCATTTATAATTTTTTCAAATACTTTGGATAGACTGGTCAGTAGAGTTATTGGTCTGTAATTGTTTATGTCTGTCTTGTTACCTGTTTTACGTATGGGAATAACAATACCTTGTTTCAGGTTTGAGGGGAAGTGTCCTTGACTGATACTAAGGTTAATTAGGTGTTCTAGGGGCAATGTAATTTCCGTAGACAGCGTTTTCAAAATCTTGGTTGTTATTCCATCAACCCCGGCTGAAGAAGTGTTTTTAAGGGAATTGATTATTTTTAGAATCTCTTCCCCTGAAACAGTTTGTTAGTTAGTTAGTTAGTACATTAAATTTTATTTTGGAGACGGATATGGGTACTTCCACCCTGGGAATCATTTATTGAATAACTAACCAATACCCCTGCCATAAATCACCCCAAGCGGTTCGCTTCGTTTTGCAGCAGGAGTGCTCGGGTTCATGGGGTGAGGTTAGCCTCTGTCTTGGCGGTGGATGCTTTTGCCCACCTAGTGCATGGCAGACCTGACTGGGAGGGAAATGTTGAGAGAGACCCTTTGACAACTCCAGCCGGACTCTCTTGACCCATCTCCTTGTCACTCCTGAACGTATGGACCCCTAGATTCCTACCCGTCCCTCATAGAATTTTCTCTCCACCATTTTCCTAAATAGACCCTTCCCAGAGCACCCCCAAAGATGACACAGGCACTGAGAGGATATTTTTCCTCTGAGCCACATGTGTGGAGATAATGTTAATAAAAATGCTCATCCTTTCCCTAAATAGACCTTCCACATCGCACCCCCAAAATCGACGTAGGCCCTAATGGATATTTTTTCCTCCGGGCCACCTGTGTGGAGATAATGTTAATAAAAATGCTGATCGGAGGGTTTTTCCAGAATTATTTTGTTGTGTTAAATAGTTTGTGATCTTAAAAAACTGCTTTAATTACTGAAATTTTCTAATCTAATATTTTCCACATACCCAAGAACTAATTTACTGACGGTTACTATTGCTACCTTTTTAAATATAGCTGAGGGTGCTTAGCAAAATTTAAAACTAAATTTGAAACTTAAATTAGATACTTTTAAAGGTTCGTCTATTCGTTTAAAAAAATGAGATAACGACAATCGTTCAAGTTTCTTTTTCAAGATAACACAACACGTCTGTAAACTGTTCACAAAAGCCAATGTAATTGCATTCTCTGAACTTCATCTTGCGGCAGTTTCGTTCGGGAAAAACATTTGTAAACGACTCACTTCCCGGGCGGGTAAAGTGACCCTCGGCGGAATCACGTAACCAATAATGTAAACTGACCCCAGTCTGCGCCCTCACACCCCCAGGAAATTGAATATTTCTGCTTCCTTACATCGCCACTGTAGAGAGTGTATAGACTATAGAGTATAGTGGAATAACCCGCCACATCTGCTGCTAGCTGCTACCCTGATAATAACAAAAAACAATTATGACGTTTCGACTATACAGGGTGTTAAGGGACGTACTTGACTTACTTTAACCAGTGATTCCTGACATTATTTGGAGTAAAAAATGTAAATGAGATTTTGGTCACCGGTGACTTTTTTTTTTTTCAAATTTTTTTTCTTCTAAATCAAACAAAAAAAATTTCTTCCGCACGTCGTCACTGGTCACTCAGCCGGGTGTCTGAGGAACCCCTTACCCCGCCTCCAACTGTTCAACAACTACCATTTTTTATGTTTTTGTAGAAAAAATAAATAAAAAAAAACATCAAAAATGTCACCGGAGACCAAAATTTCATTTACATTTTTTACTCCAAATAATGTCAGGAATCACTGGTTAAAGTAAGTCAAGTACGTCCCTTAACACCCTATATATAGAGCGCCGTTTTCGTACGAAAATCACCATATTGGGCGCTTTGCAACTTAATTTATTTAACCCATAACTTATCACTTTATAACTAGTAACGTATTTTTATTTATTTTTTATTATTGTATAAAAGTTACATACAATGGGAATTTATACCCGCTAAGCTACTGCAAGTAGCTTGTCAGCAGGATATTAGTTCCACAGATTAGTTTAAAAAAAAAAAGTTAAAACAATACATGAAATAATCCTAAACGTATAAGCGTGGCAACAAAATTACACATATTCGAGGGTTTTTTTTATTTTTTATTTTTTTATTAAGTTAAAAGAAACATAATATTTCGCTTTCTTAACTTAAATACAGAGCATATATAGTACAGTAGTAAGAAGTAATATTTTTAATTTTGTTCCAACATTTTCAGTTTAAATAGTTTTTTTTAAAGGTTTTTTATTAATATAACAAAATATTAACTATAAATATGTGTATATATATACATACACTATAAACATTGTGATACAGAGACAGAATTTTATGGTGAAAAATTGTGGATTAAGAATTTTTTTAAATATCATTTGACAGTAGTTGAGTATATAATACATTAGCAACATAATAACAGCCATGCGTTAGTAATTAATAACATTATTGCAAATTAGTACATAAGATTTACAATTAAGGTTTACAACTAGTGACTTACAATGATAGAAAATAACTTACAACTAGCGACTTACAATAGATAGATAAAAAATTACAATTAGTGACTTACAATAGATAGATAGTAACAAACAACTAAGATTTATTTCCTCAACCAGTCTCTCCCGATCTTGCTTGCCACGCAGTTGGTGCGCAATGCACCCACCACCAAAACCCGGATAAACCTCAGCCGATGAACCGGGGCACGTCTGCTAAGTCATCAATCTTAGCGAACCACTTGGGATGTGCTGTGGCAAAGGTTATGCAATAAACGGTTCCGGGGGCGGCGGTACACATGCCCGCCCCAAATTGAGAACATAATTTAAAACAAAAATAAATAAAATATCTCTCGTAGGCACTGACCAGATATTTTCTACACCTTTTGATTTACAAATAAAAACAATATTCAGTTTGGTTGGGTATTTTGGTCGCAAACCCAAAATTTAATTTTGTTCAGCCGTTCCTCTTAAGCTTTCAAACTTTTCCCAGCATTTTTAACTTTGAAAACTCCTCAAAACAAGTGTATTCATTCCAAAATGATTTTTCGTAGCACAGAAAAAATATCGCATTCATTCGCGATTGGCTTACGTAAATATTTTTTTATTCTTTTTGATCGTCCCTATTCTTAAAGTTCGCCAAAACTTCAAAGACTCCATTAATTCGTTTTCAGTCACGTATTTGAATTATTGCTCAGTGATCCAGAGCATTCAATCCAATTTCGTTTCCCAGTGATGCTCTCGGGCTACCAGATTCATATTTGGATCATTCAATGCTTTGTGCAAAACCTCCACTACTGATATACTATTATAATAGAATCCGTAGAATACACAAGATGGACTTTGCTAAACCATGCTATATCGAACTACTAGTATATCAGAAAGACTGCTGACTGTTGAACTGCGTACGTGTTTGCGTGTCTACAGGGAAAGAATTTGATTGTATTATTTAATAAAATACCACATTTGGATATTACTGAAAAAGCCCGGATATAGTTAAGAACCTCATTCCTAGAATTTTACTGTCTGAAATGGTAAACTTCCAGTAAAGGTTTAATTAAAGCCAATCGAGTGTGTTATTAATCAAAGTTTGAACGGCCTATACATTCACGTATCAAAATCAACTGTAAAAAAAAAACCCTTGACTCTGTGCAGAAACGGGCGGTTCGTTTGATAGATTCTCCCATCTTAACAGACGGACTGCAATCTTTAGAGCACAGGCGTCAGGTGGGAATGCTGTCCTTTTTCTACCGGTGTTACAATGGAAGATGCTCCGAGGAACTAGCGTCATTGATCCCCAACACGCCAAACACGCGCCAAACATTTACACAGTTGACATTTGTCACATGAGAACGGGTTGTTTCTATGACTCGTTCTTGAGTTCAACGGCTCGGCTATGGAACAATTTGCCGGCATCTGTGTTTCCTCCCTCCTACAACATGGGTCTCTTCAAGAAACGTGTTCACTCCTTCCTTTCCTCAAAAAGACCCTCCACCCAGCATCTTCAAAGATGATATCGGCCCTGAGGGAAGTCCTGAGGGAAGATGCTATAGGCCTCCTGTGTGGAGTTAATGTAAAAAAAAAACAAACAAAATAAAAGATGTAAAAACTTTGCCTTACTCTCATTTCTTTAATAATTTATTATGTTTGCTTTAATTTCTCTCCGGAATAATAAGGGGTTTTAATAGAATATCCAAAATGTTATTAATTTTTGTATTTTCTTTCAGAAAAGTTGTTTAAGAAAATTCCAATACGCCATTGCCGGGAAAGGAAAATGCTTGATTAAATATTTTTAATATCACTTCACTTAACTTTATCTTAAGTATGTCACAGCTCAACTCATCTATATTAATTGACGACCATTTATTTCACAATAATTAATTGTCTTCATACTTTATATTACGTGTGAGAGGTTCGGTTTTCGCAGTAAAAATACAACACTACACAGTCAACATGTTTATGATTATTTATTTTTTAAAGCCTTATTTCTGCTGTCCCGCTTAAAGACTGCTTCCTGTTACAATCATTTTATCGAAGGGACTAGTAGAGAATAGTTATCATTCACAGGGAATATACTTGAAACCTGAATTAAGAGAAAAGTACTTAATTAACAACATTGAATATTTTAACAGAATATTAATGTAGGCGGCAGAAAAGTTCCAATTTAATATTTCCAATTTCGTGAATAACCACTTTTATTTAATAACTATTATTGAACGTATGCACGAACCAAAATCCCCCCACTGCGAAAATTCACGATCTAATAACGGAGAACTTCAAATTCGGCTTATCCAATTTCCTGATGTTAGGTGACTTTCCTGGTTCCCTGGCGGTCTGGGCCCTCCTCCCTCCTCAACTAGCCCACCTCCCCCAATTTCCCGCAAATCCACCCCTTGGCTGGACATAAGGCGGTCGGACTTTCCGACCGAGATCGCCATATTATGAAAGTTCCTGTTGTGCTTTTTTCGTAGCAACCGTTTTTGCTTTGCGTTTCGGCTAGAAGTAATACTATCCTACCGTACTATGTGGGCGACACAGTAGGATTCTGAAAATATCTATTCTTTTATAGTAAGTTCTAATGTGCTTCGATTCATTGAAACAATTGTTTAACTGGGAATTTTTAATTCAGAAGCTCTGCTTACAGATTCGTTTGTGAATCTGACAACATTATTAACTATTCCAACTTAACTAATGTGATTACAAAAATTGTGTAATAAATTACTTGCCATTTAATATTTTAAAACATTATTAATTGTTTTAGTGTTTAATTCGTAGAACTCCATTACTTATTTATTTAATTTAAATCAAATTTAATAAAGCTCTGCAAGTATTTCAGTTTTTTATTATTGTGACGGATGTTTCGTCGTTCAAGGTCATTATCAAACTGTGGTCATACATACCACGTTGAGACGAAATATTTACAAGCTTCTATTTACCTTTGCGTAAAATGATTTATTACCGGTTAATTTTCTGAGAAAATAATTGTAACATATTCTCTATTCCGTGGGGTGCCCTTTTTCCTACATTAGACGGTAATTTTTCTTAATTGTTTAATAATGAAGTGACTGCTATTGACTTATTTAAATGTGTTATATTGCTTAGGTCTTGTGTGAACATACTGAAACTTAGGGAATAAATAATTTTCTTATTTTTAAAATTAATAAGTGTTATTTTAGGACCGTTCATTCATTTATTCGTTTTCAATTGTTCAATTAAATTCAATCTAACTACGAAACCGCTGTTACAATAATAAAAGTCTTAAAAACTCGCAGAACTTAATTAAAACATAATTAAATTATATAAAAAAAAAACACTTTAAAACACGTTGGTTTTCTCAATTTCATGCTGCCAATTTATAAAATATATTACATTTTATAATCAGTTACATGTATAGAATATTATTTTTAATACATTAGTTTTCAGTCTGACGCAAACGATTGAATACAGTTATAGTGCTTTATCAATATTATTTAAATTTACTTGTATTAATTAAGTTGATTTGAGTGATTTTCTATGTATAAAATACCTACATATGGTTAGTTTATCAAGGGAAATATCCTCAATACAAACTGCGTGAAAGCAGTCTTCTAATCCTATTATTTCAACCCCGCTCACATTGTCACATCCACTGAATAAATAATTCCTAGAATTTTGATCAACACCCATTATGATTACACCATTCTACTAATTATGTACCGTAATATGGTGTGACTTTTGAATCCGGGGGCGACTCAGGTCATCGCGGATATCTACACAATTCTGCACTCAGAAATTACTCGCTTCCATTTAATGATTTTTTTCTGGCTACGCGACGTCGATACAATGACTCCGAAAATAAGTTGTTGATTTTTGGTTAATTATATTCAAACATGTCAGTTCAATTATGAAGCTTTTTTGTTGTTGATGTTTTCAGGCACGGAAAAATGTAAATACATATTAATTCTCAACGATTATAATAGTTTCGTGTCATTTATTTTGTTAAGAATATCAGTACCTATATATTTTTTTTGGAATTAGCAATCATTGTAATAGTATTATAAAAATGCTATATCAAAAGTGAAAGGTGAAAAAGTGGAGTTTTATTATGTTTTTTTAACTCACCAACACATAATTTACAATTTAAAAAAATATATATTTCGATAGTTTAAACCCGCGCAATAAATGTGACGTAAAATTTTTCTAAACCGTTGTTTTATTAAATATTTATTTGGTATCAAAATTGAAAATTGATCATAGTCGTTCGTTCGTAAGACCTTTGTCGCCTAGGCTCCAAAAGGGTAATTGAAATTGATTATTTGTTCATGAAACTATTTTCATATTTCAAAACATTTCTCAATCAATTTTACCAGAAGTAAGTTAAAACTGAGCATACTTTAGGCGGACAAATATGTCCAATAACACATTTCTAAAGGGTGTATCTCCCAGTTCACACCATTTCACTGTGTCGTTATCTATGAACGCTCCGTACTATTTATTACCTGCGATGTGTCTGTACTTTTCTAATCAACTTGTGTGAATAATTGAATACAAGTATTGATTTTCGATTAGCTCCCCTATTGCAGGGGCTTTAGAGGTATGTGTGTGCGTTCTACCTTTGTGTGTGTGTTGTCACCTATATCCTTCTAATGACTCTTTGTGTTCTTGCAGACGACCTGAAATGGCAACATCATCCGAGATTGCGGCATTCGAGATCGCATCTAGATTTCCTACCCAATGTAAGTATTAAAACTCCTCTAATTATAATAAAAGCCAAGCAACAAAAAATGGTGTTTGTAGTATCTCTACACTATCATTACTTTTTGGTGAGAAAACGTCTTTTGTTCATCACCGGCTTCGATCAATAATATAATCACCGGGCATAATTCCGGGCCCGGCTCTGAACAGATATTGTCTAGTGAGTCGGGTAGCGCACATAATATTATGTAAATAACTATTGATATTAATAAACGCCCGGGTTACCGGCACCTTTAAAATTTATGGGGAAAATAGAAGTCACATTTCCACGAATGCTTTTTTTTATTTGGCGAATCTTACGATGACATTAGCTAAATAGTAGTCCAGTGGGTAAGACTCTTGACTCACAATCCGGAGGTCGCGGGTTCGAACCCGGCATGCGCAAATAAATTTTATTTGATTAATTTGTGTTATTTCACAATTAATTCATTTAAAATAATATATAGTATATTTGCGGCATGTTCCAGAGTGAAAGATACTATCAGTATCGCCCTGGTGTAAGACCACCATTCAGAATTGAAACGTTGCTTGAAAATGGCTTTAGCCGTGTTTAGTGACCAGATCTGAATAGCCAGGTACTTCCCAACCTTCCTCTTCCCCACCTCCTTCCCCTCCCCACTACCTTAAGCCTCACAACATACCCCAATTGGGGATGCCATAGTCTCACTGGCTCCAGACGGGAGCAGTTGAGATTCTTGCGCGGTATTCACTGTAAAAAAAATATGTATATATATATAATTAATATATTATGAAGTTTTGTAAACTGCCACCCAGCACAATTTTTCACTCGACGATTTTGTTAATTTTCTGCTCGTCTTACTTTTTAGAGCACCTTAAGATCTCCACAAAGACGCACCAACAACTCATTGAACCCTTTTCGATGCTGAGTTATGACTGATTCTTTCATTCTTTGGTCACCCGTTTAACCTCAGGAGACCATATTTGTCCCAACGCACATAGGTCTCATAGAAAACGCTGTAAATCCCTTACTATCATAGTTAGAAATATGTTCTAATCGGTGTTACAAAGGAAAAACACCACGCTTTATATTCCAAACTAAAAAATAGCCACCAAAAAAGTAAAATGTACACTTTTATGTACACAAAAATTTGAATCGCAAATTGAAAAAAAAATTTGAAACTTCGGGAATTTTTTATAAATTATTTTTACATAGAGCGACAAAAAGTGAGGTTACAATAAGTGTTTGTTGTACATTTGTCTAGTATAATATGTACGTGTTTTTATTTTGTCTAATAAAATATGTACGTGTTTTTATTATTTTTTAATTATCAGTAACTTTAGTTAGAAAAAACGTAAGGTGAGCCATTTTGAAAACTTTTTTATGTTTGTATGCAAAATTTTTATAATAAAAAAAAATTGCTCATTTTGAATTCTATAATTTGAAAGCGTATTTCATCACCTTTATAAAACAGTTTTTAGTTTTTGAATGTGCTCAGAAATATTCTAAATATTTGCATTTTATTGTAAAGCGAAAATATTTTGACCATCTGAAAAAAATGCAAAATTTTTGAAGGGTTAAGATCTCCACAAAGACGCACCAACAACTCATTGAACCCTTGCCGTTACTGAGTTATGACTGATTCTTTCATTCTTTGGTCGCGCAGATGAATCTCGAGGCTGTTATTTGACCCCCTCTCCGCTCAATGACGTAAGCGCACTATGAAGCAACGGACAACTGTCTATTTTTGGAGTATACGCGTCACTCGGCGCCACAACCCCTGGGCCACGAGATATATTTGGCGACTACCAAAGTGTTTCGTCGCTAACTGGACATGTGAAATTAGAATGAAATGAAATTAGAATGAAAAACTTTTCTCGCTAAAAATGGCCTTAACACGTGAAACTAATTAAACCATTTAATAGCAACCGAAACCGTTGTTTTACTTTTGAGATTATAAGCTTCCTGCTCCTTCTTGAATCAGCATTTTGGACAGCCTTTCAGTGTTTATGGCAGGTGTGACTAGGGATGCAACGATATATCGGAAAACCGATAAATATCGATATATCGACCCCTAAAAATATCGATATATCAATATCGAAAAACTCAGTATATCGTATCGAAATATCGAAAAACCTACCCAAATTAAAATACCCACAAAATCGAATAAAATATCAGTATTATGTCTTTCTGCTCTTGTAAATACTCTAAAAGTAAACATTCTTAAAACATGGCAAGAGATGCAATGTATAAAAAGATGCATATCCCAATCTTTTTAAAGTGGCAATGAGTCATCTACCAATTGTGGCAACAAGTGTCCATTCTGAACGTTTTTTTCAAAGGCAGTAGCCACTTTAACTCAAAGCCGAAACCGACTACAAGGAAGCAGTCTGTCAAAGTTACGAGTACTATTATTAAGTTCGATAGCTGGTACAAAATACTGGAATAATTTTTTTTGAATAAATTTGTGAAAAAAAAACACTTTATGTACCTATTTAAATTTTGGGATTATTCACATAGATAAGTATAAAAAATATGTACGTACATAATCTACAAACTTTTGATGTAACTAAAACGACATTGGATTTCTATAAGCTTTTAAAAAAATAATAAATATCGACTTAGTTCGATGTATATCGATATCGATATTTTTAAAAACCTTGCATCCCTAGGTGTGACACATATATAATTTGGCTAATCTTTAGATGTATCTTGCGATTCGATCAGAGCAGCCGCAATTCAACGTTTTCGTGTCAAATCATATGTTGTGACAAATCTCTGGGCCAAATCATTCATTACTGGTAAGATTTTGTTTTGAGCAAGTCTGCTTGTTGAGGTGGTAATAAATAGTACGCAAACATGGTTTCTTCTTATTCAGTCTTATTCTACACATTGCTGGGGTATAAGGTATAGGTACGGGTTTCCTTTCTGCCATTTCCATTGTATCCTGGTCATTTAAACCCTTGGCATTTTTTTAAATCTTTGCTCCATCTTTAACTACGTAACAATTTCCAGACATTTTGTTTTGAAGAGATTTACTTCCCATGTACATTTGTAACTTAAATTTTAATTTTTTAAAGTTTGCTAGTGAATAACACGGATGTGTCGAAACCGATAATTAAAACCGAAAGAAAAATTAAAATTTAAGTAACAAATTTACATGGAAAGTAAGACTCTTCAAAACAAAATGTCTAGTATTTTCGCAATAACTTTCTGTTTTCCTTGTATCGTCTGCCTGTTCGAGTTCAATTCTAAATTCTTATGTATTGGACAAATACGTAAAAAAAATATTTTTTATGTATAAAATTGAACTTTTACCTACTTTTTATAAAATCTCAAATGAACATCGGCACGAATTGCACAAAATTGGCTTCTAAGCACTCATTACTTATTCGTATTAGGTACCGCATCTATAGGAGTGGAATAAATTATCTTAATTGTGCGAATTTGCATCTTTTATGGTATTTCTCGGATTCATTCTAAAATTTATACGAAAGATAGGACTTCTTATCATCTCTATGAATTATTGAGTTTTATCAGCTTTCATAATCACTCTCAAGTACGAATTCGGAATTTTAGTGTTTTTTCAAGTTATTTCAGTCTCAAAATATCTGAAAACTAAAGCTTTGACTAATAAACGCATAATTCATAACTCGTACTTTAGTTTTAGGTGAAAATCAACTCAAGAGTAAAAAATGGAAAAAAAAACTTAAAAACCAAGAAATTAGACTAAAACTTAATCTCTCCTACAACCTACGTTCTGCAATTAGGAAAGTCTAATTCGTGCCTTTCAACTAATGACTAGGTTGATATATAAGGTTTTTTCCATGTTGAGTTTTAGTTCTATTATTTTTATTTATTTAAGTAAGTGAGTTAGAGTGTTTTTTACGTTTTTTTTTGTAACCGTGTGATTTATTTTGTAACTACGAGTATGATCTCTAGTCCTAATCTCTTTAAATATTCATTTCTTTTACATTAGCTCCAAATCTGTCATCAGGCCTATGTCATATTTGAGGATTGCGGATGCTGTGTGGAAGGTATTTTTAGAAAAGAAAGGATTGGAAGTTCTGGGAAGGAAAAAGGTATGAGAGGTGGATACCTGAGGGTCAGTGTGTTCAAGAGTAACGGACGTATGAATCAAACCCTCCCACTGCAATGCAAGGCGATATTCCGTGTGAGTCCTACTGGAGAGATCAAAAGGTCTCCTCCCTTAACCAGTTTCTTTCGATCCGGCCTGCCACGCAGTTGGTGGGCAGATGCGGCTGTCGTCAAGACCCGAACAAACTTCATCCCATTAACCCGGGCACCCTTTTTTTGTCACCAAACGTAGAGCACCACTTGGAGTGACCAGCAAAATATTATTTTTGCTTATATTACTAACCTGATTTGTTGTATTACGTTTTATTTTCTTGTTAAGCACTTGCATACTGCTTTCTAACAACGTATACGGGGACACTGGAGATCTAGATTCGTTCAAAATAAGTAAATGTAGCTTCGTTTAACAAAAAAATGAGAATCTTGCGAGAGCCTTGAAGGAGTGACCATCTATTACTTCTACTAGGGCGGGTAAGTGGTGGATAACCTCCACTGTGTCAGAGGTATTGGTTATCCAATAAAGGGTCAAATGATTCTTACTGATACGTATTGATGTAGATGCTTATTGATACATATTTTTGAATTCCAGTGCACTGACCAGGTTAAAACGCTTTTATGTTTTATTCTTCCCGCTTATTAAACTCGCTAAACTGTCAAAGTAGTTTGTCTGCAGGTTAATTTAACAATAATGATTATTTCCTTTACCTTGCGAAATTTCTTGCGAGTTCTTTGTCTTTTAGAAAATTCAAAATAACATCGCCACACCTGTTCGACTTTATATCCTGTACTACGACAGTAAGCAAAGCATCGACCTGACACGCATTGAGTGAAACATAATGAGATTTGTTATTTATTCCGGAGCGGATAGCTTCTGACCCAGTTTCCCGCATACCACATATTTCTCTCTACGTATGAAAACACAAATGCATTTGCAAAAGGCTGAATTAAAAAGCTCCAATAAAGATATATTTAAATTTAAAGTCTGCTGTTGTTTTTCACCATCAGAAAAATAGAAAAATAATTTACGGACTTTAAAACATTCAACTCATGTGAACATGAAATTCTATTTTGATTTTTTCATAGTAAAATACTTTTTTGTAGGATTTTATCCAAGATTTTTTCTGTCCTACGATCTAAGTGTTCGTTTTAGCCATTTTGCTGAATTATATCTCTCAAAAACAAACTAAAAATGCAAAATGGCTGGTAATGTCTACAAATGTTGGGGACATGTCTGACAATGTACTCGTATGTGTCAAGATAACAAAAAAAACTTAAAAAAATCGAACTTACGTATCCCGCGAAATTTGAAAAGTCACTATTTTTAATGTGGACACAGGCGTTTTTTTTTCTAGTTTTACGTGAATACAAAATTGATTTTTTTACGTCACTTTAGACTTTTGTTCTCTCAGTTATTATTTTATTTTTTTACTTTATAATAATTATGCGTACGTACATTTCAAGGGGTATGTGCCAAGATCGAGTTGTTTGGCGGTCCGCCCTCTCTGCCTACCTCTGCTGAAAAACGGCGTGATGGTTAGTCAGTTAGTTAAATTTCAATGATTTATTTAAAAAATGGAATTATTGCCATGTTGAAATTTCTTCCAGCCATGACAGAAAAAAACGGATTAAAAAAATCAGAAAACTAAAGTAGACAAGTGGCGAGGCTATGACGCACCGCACAGAGAAGGGACCGATTATACTATTTCATTATCTCGCAGGCTGAACCTATAGATGTATGTGATTGTCTCTTTTTATTGTGGCTATTTTTCGTTTCATTGGGTTTCAAATTACAACGGTGCTAAAGAAGTTTTCACTTCAAAAAATTGCACTGTGATTCATGTAAGATTAGTGTGGGTCTATATTTTTAGTGTTCTACCAAACTTCAGCGAAGAAAGGGCCGGTGTTCAAATGGATTTTCCTTTCAAACCACTTTAGCAAAAGGAAAATTACCATATAATATCAGATTATTCCTTTTACCGCAAGCTCAATCTCGTTTACGTAGGTGGGTACATCCACGCCTGGCATTTAAACAAAATTATCCAATGTTCGCACAATCTGAAATATTAAATGTCCCCAACACACTTCCCAGCTAATGTCAATCACGCCGAGGCCTTCAAGGCGGCTGAATACACCTTTGTTCCGAGATGTTACCAAATTACCGACTCAGACTTTATAATGCGAATTCTGATGTAACATGTGTTCACGAGTCGTGGGCACATTATCAATGTACGCCATACGCCATACGCCATACGCAACTCAACTTGCTGATATGCAGACCCTTGACTTCACGTGAATTCGCACGAGGGTGTCTATAACGTTGCGAAGAATGGCTACGCAATGAAATTTCGTAACTTTGGTGATGAAATTCCATTTCAGTGTCAAAATCAAAATCTGCCTGTTGGGTGTAGAAATGTACAGTGTTTCACCCTCATTATGCGAAACTTCAGGAATGGAAATCTGTGGATTTCTTCTGCAAAGGTTTTCCCTGATATGGTATCGATAGCGGAAATTTGAAATGCTGTAATTCCAAAAACGAGTTAAATTTGTGATATTTCTCTCTTTTATCTTTCGATCTCTGTCGTCGAAATATTTCTAGGAAAAGAAATGTGTTTTTTCGACGTTCATTTTTATATCTTTTTCCTTCCCAAAAATTCCTTTCCTACCTTTCCTAAAAAGACCCTCCACACAGTATCCCCAAAGATTAGGTTTTTTTTTTCTCAGGGCCTCCTGTCTGGAGCAAAAAATAAATAAAAACCCTTTCGTAAATTAAAACTCATGATACGTGATGGTTCCACAACTCAACAAAGTGGCATGTCAACACCCCTTTGAAAAGTCATTAATCCGACAGGCTAATTTGTTCGCTTTTCGGAACAACTCTTATAGGTCTCATAGAAACAGTTGTGTCTCCCTTTTTATCATAGTGAGAAATAAAACGGTGTTAGAAAGAGAAAACACCACGATTTATATTCAAATCTAAAAATTAACTACAAAACAAGTAAAAGATACACCTTTATGAAATCAAATTTCGGATCGTAATTAAAAAAAAAAAAAATTGACCTTTTTGAATTTTTTATTAAATATTTTTACATGGAACGACAAAACAATTAGGTGACAATAACGTTTATAATTGCCTTATAAAATTTGTATGTGTTTTCTTCGTTTTCAGTAATTTTAGTTAGAAAAAACGTAAGGTGGGAAATTTTTTTATGTTTGCATGCATAATTTTTATATTTTAAAAATTAAATGTTTATTTCAATTTATAAAATATGAAAGCGTATTTTATCACGTTTGAAAAATAGTTTTTCGTTTTCGGATATTGCTAAGCAGAAATATCTTCTGACAAAATATGGCCGAGACCCCCCGAGAGGTGAAAAATGATGATGAAAAATAGCCAGTAACCTAACCTTACGTAATAATGTTTTTTTTTTTAAATGGGTCAGCAATTTAAACTATATTCAAATTTATTTTTCAATTTTCGAATGGTGTTTTGCATAACATATTTTGAAATCGTCTGCATCCAATGAATTTCAATGTTCAACCAGTGAACCGTGTGAAGTTTTTCCAAGCTTGTTGGATATCTGAACAATCCTGACAAAGCTTTTCTTTTCTAATTGCTTGTCTGCCTAAATCGGAAACCATTTATTGGATAACCAACGCCTCTGCCATAGGTCACCCCAAGTGATTCGCTTCGTTTGGTGTAGGGGTGATCAGGTTCATGGGGTGAGGTTTTGACCTTTCCAGCCGGACTCTCGACCCATCGCCTTGCACCGCAGGTGGAGCGATGGATTGATACGTCCGTTACTCCTGGATACACTGACCCCCAGATTCTTACCCACCCCTTGTATCGTTATCCTTCCCTTCCTTTAAAAAATCCTCCACACAGATTTCCCTGAGATGACATAGGCCCCGAGGGAAATTATTTTCCTCAGGGCCTCCTGTGTGGAGCTAATGTAAAAAAGCACAATTTATTTCTTTTTGTCAAATTTGTAACACAACTACGAAAGCCACCAGGTAAACCCTTTGCCGCAATTTTGGACAATGCTTTGTTGAATCGGTCAATTCCTAATTACAAACTTCCCTCAGCTTGGACAATTCTTCATCAAATCCGACAAATCCAATGTGCTTGAATAGCGTCGAATTTCCAATTGCACAATTATTAGTCCAATCGTACAATTCCATTGTGCGAAATGCCGTAAAATTTGACCAATTGGACCTTTTTTGAAATCCCGTGGTGCAAAATTTCGTAAAATATTTCCATTTTGTAAAATTCAGTGTCGTTTTGAACAATTTTTTATCCAATCGGACAATTCCTAAATTAAAATTCGTCGATTTAGACAATTTAATTTTTGTCCAATCGGACAATACCAATGTGCGAGCTTGTGGAGCCTGTGTCCAACAGACTTGAGCAGTGTCTTACTCGACCATGGGAAGCATGTACCGCAAACGTCTAATAATAACGATCAGATATATTTATGTCACCACGTATGATTTTGAGATTTTCACGGCAAAAGTTTTATCTTTATTTTGTATTTGGGTTATTATTTATTACACCGTGTTGCGCTTTTTTTTCTTTAGCAGACTTTTCAGACAACGTTATAGTTTCCGTTGTGTGTTGTCCATCAGGGCAGTCTTATAGATTGTGGTGAATCAGTCTTTTGTATACACGGTTTTACTTCTACGTACATAAATATGTTACACACCACAATCTGTACACCTGCCCAGATGACGGACACAATGTTAAAACGATGTCTCAAACGTTCACTAAAGCAGAAGTAACTAAGTTTTAATTTCTAAAATTCACTCAGTATACACTAATTTCTGTCTTAAGTCCATATTAATTTCACACTATATTCATTATTTTGGGGAAGAATTGAAAACAAATAATAATTAATGGGTAGCCTTTATGGCAAGACTACCGTTTGGTTTCTGAAACGTTAACCAATTATAAATTTCAGGAGAATCTTGATAACAGAATGACTAAAGTTATGCAAACTTCAGGCATGATACCTCCTGGTGGTGGCTGTTGATACAATATACTTATACAGATATAGAGGCTGTTGTCTTCGCTTATTCTGAGTTCTGATGTAATATACGAGTATAATACTACACTCCATCATTTATAGGAGACAATCTGACGCTAACTTAGTTAACTTTACAGTGAAAATTAACGGTTGGGTACAACTTTTATGAAAAGTTTCATGGAATTTCATAAATTCATACTAAATGCATAAACGTTATGATTTTATCACCTTGATTTTTTCCGTAGCTGTCTTGTTTATTGTGTTTAAAATAGGTTATTATATAAAAACATCCATTGGAAACAATTTGACATCAATAGCGAAAATATACTTTATTCATAAATGTTAAACATTTCAGAATATTCCTTGTATTCATAAAAATTCATTAGTGGGATTTACACAATCGATTTTTTCCGTGCGGCCAGCGTCGCGTCGTAGCGACGCGCGACTTAGCGACTTGCCGCACGGCTAGCGTCTTGTCGTGGCGACTCGCCACACGGCCACTTCTTTTTCAGTCAATTATGCGATTAGTTCCATTTTGTTTTAAAATTGCGGTGGATGTTCGCTTGCTGTTGATCGATTTCTCGGTCGATTTTGTCATCGGCAGCGTGCGATCTGTCGCCGCATGGCAAAGTCGGAAGTTGATGTACTTTGGTGCTTGCGTTTTCAGTCGCCTGTGGCCTGTCAAAACAACCATTTATATGGTCGCAGCAAAAATCGACTCGTGTAAATTCTTTTTCACGTAATCGCATCAATTTTAAACTTGGGAACGTAACTGCTAAATGCTAATTTATGAAAAGGTTCTATTGTAGTTTGCAGATGAAATTGTGGCTTTTATAGCCCTAGTGACATTTCAGCATTTCAAACCTTCTTGGGGGTGACGTCTTGGAAAATATTCCCATTATTTTGCACGCACTTCACACTTTATTTTCTCACATTTTGTTGAAAGTTCACACCATTTCAGCGGCGCTACCCACTGACATTTAAACCATTGCATAATTAATTATCGTGCCTAATTGAAGTTACGAATCTTTCATGTGACCTTTTCACTGCCGCCTTGTGTCTGAACTCTGATATCGAAATTGTCAAATTTTGAATTGCTTCGACAACTTGTCAGCTCATTAAAGCTAACAAAAATGTCAATGCCTCGATGATTTATTCGTGCCTTCGGGATATATTAACCTAAATAAATATACATTTTGCCAAAGTTTAATAAGGATATCAATTTACCAATCAATTAACATTTAAAGACAGATATTTACAAAGATAAGCATTTGTTACATATGCCAAAAAAATCTACTGGTGGCTCCACAACATCAAGCACACACACGTTTTTCATCAAACCTGGGTTGCGTGGTCCCTACAACAAAAACCTCATTCGCCCAACGACAATTCTGGTTTATCGCTCCCAAAATGTATAATGCTCTGAGTGCCGATATAAAATCACAGAATAATTCTAAATCTCTCTTTAAAGCCCGTATCAAACATTGGATATTTGAAAAGGGAAGAGATTTCTTCAAACAACACGTGAGAGCTTAATATTACAATAAAAACAAATATATTAATTTAAAAAAAAATATTAAAAATTAATACAAATTTAATTAATTAATTAATTTAACTTAACATTACATTAAAAAAAATTACAAACAAAAAAATTTACTTTCTCTAACACTCTTTCCAACTTCTTTCAGAGAAAGAATATCAAAAGCGAATACAAACATGTACTCTCGTGCAGAAGAATACTTACCAATTTTTATTTCTATTTTTATCTCAAGAATAATAATACTTACCAGAGTTTATTTCAATCTTCTTAAAATTATCTTTTTATTCTTTATTTCTTAGCTTACTTTTAATTCTTATATCTTTATTTTTATCTGTTTTAAGTTTTATTTATCCCTAAATATGTTATTTTTTCTTTCCTCTTCTCATATTTTTTTTATCTGTTTATATAAAATAATATGTCATGTATGACTACCACAACACGGGCAATAGCCTAGTGTGGTAGTCAAAAAATACCAACAATGTACCTATCATGTAAACATTTATTAAATAATAAAAAAAAAGAGTTCTCCACATACAAAAAGTTGTAGATTCACAAACCTGTTTATTTTTAATAGACTTTTTACTAATTTAATGTTCTTTTTGTTTGTTTCAGAATGTCAGTTCTTCAAAATTCTCCGTGAAGAACAATCACAAACCAAGTTTTGTTAATTGTTCAATGTACCACCCTTCAGTGAAAGAAGACTCAAAAATAGGAACATATGTATTATCTGTAAGTATTTCAATAATTTTTATAATATTTTCATTTAAAAACATCAACGAACCAATCGCAAACCGTGGGCGGCATCATTTCTAGACAATGGGGTACGAGCTTTGACTCTTGGTCACTTGCCTTAAAACATATTAATGTTTTTGTTAAGGTATATGTAACACAGACGTCAAACACACTGCTGTGATATATCCAATCCACAAAGGTAAGACAGGTGAACAAAGCCTGTAAAAGCTCCATCTTTCCTTTTAGCTGTGGGTCGAGGATGGTTGCTATTTAATATTTATTTATATGGCTTGTTCTATGCGATGATCGATCTGTCTATTTTATGAACAAGGAGGCAATAAGATCTACGTCGAATAAGGCTTTGCACTTCGCCGAATATTGCGAAGCTTTGGATATAACCCAGAGAAACCCAAGAAATGACGAACTCAGTGTTTTAAGTTTACGGCTGCAGATTTTGCAGAGAGGGTTTTTGATATGGTGTAAATTTTAATCATCGTTTCCCATCCATAATATCACTTGATGTATTAATAATAACAGCTCTCATCATAGATCAAATTCTTGAAAAAAATTCTAATTTCCGAATCAATCTCTGGGCATCATGCCGTACTTTTAGTAGAAAATTGAAAGCTGTTTTCCCCTAAAAATGAAACAAAAAAACGACCAAAACAATTTATCAACCTTTTTTGCCCACTGCCCACCTTGACATTATTTTTCCCCAGAAAGTCTGAACTCCCCCTAATCTTCTCTTGGTCTTCTACCGTCCCCCTGAAAATCTGAAACGCCCACGTTGAGAAACTATGGTTTAGAAAGTATGCACTTTTTCCCATTTTTCCCTGTAACACACTTTTTAATTTTTTTTATAAATCCTTATTTATCTGTTGCTCGTCTTAATCTATGATAAATATTTAGAACGCAGGCGAATTATTCAGGATTTATATTGTTTTTGTAATCAATGTCTGTATCTTTGTTTTCTCCTTAAATTCAAAAAGCAAGATCTCAGGTATTCTAGTTCTGAAAATTCCAGTATTAAAAATAGGGTGGTCACATTACCATTATATTACCGTTATATTAAATTTGCATTCAGTATTACAAGTATAAAAGTAAGTCGCATGACGTTCGTAGGTTCTCTCTCTGTGCCTGGTATATTAGATTTTTCTTATTTTTATATTTTCTACAATTTTGGCCTTTGAAGAGGACTGTCGTAAGTAAGTAACATTGATAAATAAATAAATGTTCCTGTTACTTGTGTAAATAATAACAAGCCATTAAATTGCCCCAAGAGGATTGATTCCTGTTGATTAGACATGTTATTTGATGTGAGGCAAACAGTACAAAGTGACTCGGCAATCTACTCACTAAAATGATTTCGTCAACCTCCTCCACGCGAGTAATTTGACTCTGCCCGGTATTTAAATTCGTTTGATAAATGGCCGTAATGAAATGCCTGAAAAATTACATCAATCATGAACTTTCCCCGCTTCGCTTGATTAAAAAACATTTCCATAACACTGATGTATTTTAGATTTTATAACTATTTTCATTTGCCTGATGAGGTCCTCGAATGGATTTGTTATAGTTTTATTCAGTCGGGTGAATAAATTAGATTAGAACACAATGCTGATTTAAACGTTTTCGCTAATTTCCCGTTCAAACGCTGATCTCCCTTTAACACGTTTTGTTCAATTAATACGTTTCATAAACTCCTTTGCACGACGATAATAGGTCAAAGGAACCGCGGGTTGAAAAAATGACGAATTTGTGTATCATAATAATAATTAACATATCACAGATTTAAAAAAAATATTTTAATCCTATTTTCAGTCAAAACAGTAAAAAAAAAAGATTTTATACAGTGTTGAAAATCTTGGCTGAACCGGAAATACTTTCTAAATTCTTTATCTTTTTATGCCCTCTCCTATCGGAGTTGGCTTTCATCAGGGCAATTTTCACCATTCCAGGTGCAACATGGTGAACGAGCTGTGTTATTGTGTTAGCGACGTGTGTTTTTAAGCCGCGATTGCTGTGAATTCTATCATTATTAGTGATCGTCTAAGTTAGAAAAGAAATTCACCAACATTCTAAATAACCTCCTTATTACTTGGATGTCAAAGAAATCATAAAATGTCTATGAAGAGATTCACCGCGTATTGGATTGTTTCATGAACGGTGAATAACGAGGGCAGTTGTAAAAATCCACGGCTTTCGAGCCGTTAGACAATTCGATACATTTAGGAGCAAATGCTCGAACACCTCCGAGGAAGGTAGCAGAATAAGTACTCAATCCGTTGCCGAACGCGGCGTTAGCAGGCCCCAAATCCGTTACCGACTCGCGTTATATCGTTAGTTCGGGTGAACGAGAACGGAGCCATTTATAACGAAATATTTCGGGCGTAGCAGACAGCTTTATTCGCGTTGAATTGTTGTTTAACGCTTTATTGATCTTTTACCAAGTTTAGAAACATGTATTCGATGACGGACATATAAGTAAATCTGACAACCCTTTTAATATATATTTTTTATTGTGATACCAAAGAAGCATTCCAATCGCTCAGAGCCAGTGAAGCTATGACGTTTGAGGAGTGTTGAGTGACAGCAGGAAATGGGGTAGAAAAAGTTGGAGAATATATAATTTTTCAGATTTGATCATTAAACATAACTAAGGCCGCCATGTCAGCCTTCACTGGGAGTAAAATTCGGACCCAGTGAAACTATGACATTACGAATTTCTGCTATGTAATATGTGAGTAAAATGTATATATTTTTGCAATATATTAATTAAATGTTTTATTTTAGGTAAAGGCAGTGGACCCAGATCCACCGGAGAACGGCGGAACCGTTCGGTATCAGTTCGTGTCCACTTCGGGCGAGAAACATAAGTTTTCACTCGACTCACAAACCGGATATATCACTACCGCATACGTAAGTACAAACTTTACATCTTTATGGTTTTTTAATCACAAAAATCTTCATTAATATTATTCACACTTAATTATGTGAAAAACTTTACACCCCGCCTATTTGGGAAATGCAAGAATGAAGAATGTAACCGAATAAAAAGCAAACTCGACCAAATTCGAGAAGTGTAGTGCATATGAATATGTATGTAGTTTAAATGTCTGTCTGCAGATGTCGTTAGTAAAGGTAGTTATTTGTAGTTTTGATATATTTCAGTAGATGTCAGTAAAGTTGTACTTAAGGAGGGAGTCAACCCTCTCCCATTCGTGTCTAATTTAATTTAATCGAACGGTTACGGAGATAGTCGAAGATATCCGATCGACAACTGGGCACCTTCAGTGACGAGTTCTCCTGCTTCAGATAAACACAGAGCATCCATTAGAACGGTCGTTTAGTACAGTTAAATATTCATTGTAAACAAGTCGACAATCAAACATGATTGCCGAACCGAGTATCGTCGACATTCACGATCATCTGAGAAGTGTTGTTCATCAAAGAAAACAATGGAACACCACAAGAAAATACCTAGAAATCAGTCGACTTCTCCAAGAAGAGTTGGTCTTGCTGAACTTTTCACATTAAAGAGAATTCTATCGTTTGTAGAAATTTTCCCACTCCCAACTAATTTAATACGCTGGCGTATAAGCAAAGCAGAAAACTTAAGTCTTCAATATACTAAAGGACCTCAATCAATTTCTCATTCTTATTATCATTAAGACAGCAACATTAGATTTCTCCCTTTAATGGCGGTCTACACAAATGTCACGGCATCCAGATAGTAAAACGGCCAACAACCAACAAAGATCACCGCAGATGTGATGCGGTACTTAGATTATATAGTTGGATTAGCAACACGTTTGTGGTTAGATTCCGAGAGCTAAATTAGCAGGCCATGGCCAAAAATATAAAGTGTTTGAAAGTCGGGATGGAGACCTATATAAAAAAAACACCCTACATTTGGTGCAATGCACATATTGCACATTGATAGATAAACAATATGTTTCTCTAAAAGGTCTTAAAGTTCCATCAAGTCGTGCTCACATTTTCGAGACAACACCAGGCGAATATTAATAGGTCGAGTAATTCTCCAATATAATCCCTTCCCAAATACTCACGTATTGTTTTATGCAACTTTTTTGTATTAGAAGGTAAATGATATTCATATTTCCAAGGTGTCAGGAGAACTTTAACGTGTTGTGATTTCACATTTACAACTTTAAAGATTTACGCAAATAAGTTTCATAGTTAAAATTCCTAATGTCTGAAACGTGAACGTAATAAATTTAATGTTAGCCATGAAGCTTTGTGAAGTAAATAATTCCGACAAGTAATATGAAAAGTAGGAACGATTTCTTGGCAGCTGAGTATTTTAAGAAGTCTGTGAGTATACAATCATGTTCATTTTCGATCGAAATCAAAATAAACTAACTTTTATTTTTATCATTTTAGTTTTCGGTCGTTTTATTTTGATTTCAAGTTGGGGTCATCCGTTTTACATGAGCCCCACACAGGAGTCCCTGAGGAAAATAATTTCCCTCAGGGCCTCAAGGCTCTTGGGGATGCTGTGTGGAGGATTTTTTGAAGGAAAGGAAGGAGAGGAGAGTTCAGGGAAGGAAAAAGGTTTAAGGGGTGGGTAGAAATCTGGGGTTCAGTGTGTCCTGGTCACCCGCCTCCAAGACCTAGACAAACCTCACCCCGTGAACCCGGGCACCTCTGCTAAATCACCAAACGTAGCGAACCACCTGGAGTAACCTATGGCATAGGTGCTGGTTATTCAATAAAGGTTTCCGGGGCGGCGGTACCCATTCCCGCCTCCCAAATTGAATCATCTGCCCACCTACTGCGTGGTGAGCAGGATTGAGAGAGACTGGTGGAGACTGACCCATCGCCTTGCACCGCAGTTGGAAGGATAGATTCATACGCCTGTCACTCCTACTCACACAGAGCCCCAGATTCCTACCTATCCCTTTCCCAGAACTTCATTTTTTCTTTGCCATAAAAAGACACTCTATTAAAGACAAATTATTTTCTGGGTGAAGATCATGTAAAAAAAATCGTTTTGAACGAAAGTAGGTGTGTGGTGTGCGCAGATCCCAGGTGTGGTCTCCAGATAGTCTGCAGTCAAGGTGTAATTTGAGCTGCTTTTGCGGATTCCTTCGGTTCCACACCACGGGAACGTACAGTGAGATAGAGAGAGTTGGTTTGAGAGATTATCCTTCGGTTAGTAAAAACACTTATGTTGATACTGGATATTTGTAACTGTTTATTCTGGTGAACAAATTTACAGCGAGAGATTCGATTCTAAACACTTAACTGGCGACAAGAATTGAGATTAATTCGTAAAGTCTAGAAGCGAAAAGAAGAATTGAGAATAAGAGAATGAGATCAAGAGAATGACGTGCGAAATGATAACAAGGCATTTTATAAACAAAAATTAGAAAGCTGACGTGGCCACAGACAAAAGAGATTATAGACACGCAATTCATTAGTAAGAGGTGGCATAGACATGAATGTTTAAGGTGATGTATGAATAAAAGGTGGTAAAAAGAGGTTCTACAAATCGAGATTAAATGAAGTTAAATATGAAATAGGACAATCACAACACACAACATCCAACAGTGTATACGGTTGAACACAAAATTTGCAAATCAATGGTATCAGATAAGTATAGAAGATAATTGTTTGATTTTATATTTTCGCTTCTCTTATAATATTTAATGCTGAAGTTTTGTTGTAAAGTTAAGAATCTCTTCATACTATAATACCATTCCTCGTTTTCATGTTTTATGTGTTCATGAAAAAAAAAAAACATTATTATTACGTTTCAATTAAAATATACGAAAAATTTATAGCGTGTGTAAAGATCTCTCGTTTCTCTAAGCATGTAGTTTTGACGCCGCGCGCCGTTCCCAATGTCATAGTTTAAGCGTGATATTGCGTCGAGCTAAAGTATCCATTAAGTTTATATGGAAGGAGTGTCAAATGAAACGTTAAGCAGACGTGAATTACATTTTGATGTAAATTTTCATAGGAAGCCGTTAACGGGGACGCAGGACTCGCTACTAGCTACTACTACTAGGTACGGGAAGCGGTGAATGAGTCTTCTTGTGTATATCCTCTTGGTTTATGTGATGAGATTTTCTCCGGCCTGTAACTATAAGCTTTACTGACACCGCGTTAGGTTCATAATTGAAACTGCTGAAATGACTTTCTGCGCCATTCTGAAGTTAGCGCTATATTCCGCGAACGAAAGCACAATTGAATACGAGATTTAACGTTAATTAGATATCAACTTTGAAGTAGCTACTATAATTGTGATAAATTAAACATCACAAAGAACTAATATAGATTTAATTGTTTCATACGCAGTTTTAATGGATTTCGGTTCGTTAAGAAATAAGGATTTGAAACAAATCGATGGATTACAGATTATTTTCTCGATACGGACTTTGCAAAATGGAGATTTTGCAGTATTGGAAAGCCGCATAGCTAAAAAAAAAGCATTTTGGTGAAATACTCTGTTTTTGAAGACCAGAAGATGAAAGAATCTAAAAAAACATATCGCTAAAATACCAGCAAGAAGAACTCAAAAAATATTGATTCAACAGTACTCATTTCAAAGGAAAAGTTGTAGAGTGGATTTTGAAAGATAAGAAAAACGTAGGAATGTCAGAGATGTTCTAAACTAATCAAGGGAACATTTCTGACTACACCTCTTCAAGCAACGCAGACCATATATTATGTAGAGTGGTAAAACTTGATTCTGGTTTCAACCAATAAAATTCTGGTTTAGACTAATGTTCATTCCTTCCTCTCCTCAAAAAGACCCTCCACACAGTATCTCAGATGACATAGGCCCTGAGAGAAATTATTTTCCTCAGGTCCTCCTGTGTGGAGTTAATGTAAAAAAAAAACAATTCCCAGAAATGAGAAAAAACTACCAATTTTACAAAATTTTATTTTCGTTACTGCATTATTCTTTCCACAAAGCATGACAATTTAGTTTGCTTGAAAAAGCAAATTACGTTGCAAAATTTCGGTAAGAGATTTTCAAGATAAACAAAAAAGAATTTCTCGAAGTGTTCTTTGTTATGTGAAATCTCCAAAATAATATGGCAGCCAATGGGATTTTATTATTTATGGCGCTTCATCATGTTTTATCGCGACACGTCCTATACGATTGCGTATATCTTCTTTTATATAAGAAATCTACATTTGTATCGCCAGTATTTGCTCGTGTGCCTTTTGTTAATCCGATCCCTTGCCTAGGCCAGTGTTTCCCAAACTTACAACTTGCTGAACCTGTTAAGGCCGAGTAGTTTTACCATCTAGCCGTGGTTTAATTATTTTAACTATATGCGTTTTAACATTTAAAACTAAGATAGTTTCGATTTAAATAAAAGGAGTGTTTTTTTTTTAATAATTGTTATTTTGGCTAAATTCCGTTTATAGAATTTAACAACCCGGTCTTAGAGACGTACGTGTAGATATTATAGATATTGCTCTGCGTGGAACTGTTCTTAGTGAGGTATACAATTGGCTTAGTGTGAGTAACGCGTAGGACACCCAGAAGAAAATAATTTCCCTCAGGGCATATTAAGGGATTCTAGTGGAGTAACTTTTTATGGAAAGGAAGGAGTAAACCTTGGTTTTGAAGAGACCCGTGTTGTAGGAGGGATGAAACATCTGATATATAAAAAAAGTTATGTGAAAAAATATATTTGTATTATTACATATCTATCTGTACCTTAAAGGATAAACCACGTAAGTCCATAGCAATTGCTGTGGACTTACGTGGTTTATCCTTTAAGGTACAGATACAATAATATAATATAATAATATCTTTATTCAATGAAATTATCAACATTTTAACTAAAAAAGTACATGTTCAATGTAGTTTACAAATAGATTACATCAGTGCAAAAAAATAACTAATAGAAATTAATGTAAGAACGGTTACACAGAAGTATCATAATTATACAATATTTTTAGTTGTGCATAGCCTGCCTCACTAGGTGAACCTGTATTGAGGCAGAATTTTTTATAAATTGTTTCTGTGCAAACTTGCGCAATATAATATTCTACATCACTCAAGAATTCCTTCAATCACGTAGCCGATTGCAACCTCACATGAAAACATTTTAAAAAATGTAATTGAGAATTTGGGTTTATTGTAACACGATATCTTTATATTAAGTATATTATTTTTAATGTGTTTAAATTTTTCATGAAGAAAAGTGTTATATTTTTGGTCTATTTGCACTTGTACGATTTTGAAAACGTGACATCTGAACCCAGAGTCGTGGTTCCTGCCGTTTTCCTACTGGGATTAATATGTGAGTTTTTAAATCGTAATTAATTTCATTAAAGCTCAAATATTTACACCACCAGCGGAACGAGTCCCACAGATTCGAAAACACTCGTCTAATGAATTCAAATCCTGGCAAATTTGCCGAGGTATTAATCCATAATCTAATTAAAACTAGATTGATCATAGTCTGCTGGTGCTGAGTGCTTTCCCCGTACCAGCAGTGCTGTAGTGCTACTGACGGTAGTGCTGTAGTGCCGTATCACTTCGCCTTTGTCTTAGCCCAAAGGCAGAGTCTAGGGAAATCCTGCCAGTGTAATGCAAATTGAAAAAAATGCTCAATTTAGCATTTCAAATTAATTTAGTTACCTACTACCTTTAATTTTTAATGTGCCCGAATACACGAAGGATTTTTTTATAATTGTTATTTGCCCGTATTTATGTCTTTGTTCGCAAATTTGAAAATATACGTTAAAAGTGAGTCACCACATCGTGTAAAATTCGGGATCCGGCCGCTAACAATAAAACTCCTTATGCTGACGACGATAGGGTTTAAATTCCCATTAAACAACAGTCGCCGTTTTAATTTATTCAAGAAAAAACGTCGCCAAAAAGCGTTTTTTTTTTATTCTGCGAAGCTCAGTCACAAACATTTAAATGTGTTGCGATCAATTTCTAAAGAATTTAATTTTTTACTTTATGCAATAAAACCATAACCAAAAAGCGGTTCGTAAGTAGGGGATTTTGAACTTTAAAGCAGTTCTTGTAGGCCTGATTCTTAATTTTTTTCTAACTAACTAACTAACCATCAGGGGTAGGCAGAGAGGACAGACCGCCAAATAACTCGATCTTGACACATACTCCTTACCTCTTTCACATTCATACATCGCCTCAGAAATGAATTAACTAATTTTTTTTCTGGGCTTATAAAAAAACTACTAAAAATGTGTTCTACTCACAGTTCTAAAATATTTGTAAGCGTTCTAATTTTCAAACAAAAATCACATGTTTTTGCGTTACTCAGCTTTATTTGAAAAGCTTTCGCCGAGATGCCGATTTCCTTTGAGTACGAGTTGTATTGACTCCTCAACTACTTTTCTGTGCAGAAACGGGCGGTCCACATGACAGATTCTCTTATCTTAACAAATGGATTGAAGTCTTTAGATTTAGATCATAGTCATCAGGAGAGAATGATGTCCATCAGTATTTCAATGAAAGATACTGCGAGAAACTTGACTCGGCGCTGGTACACAGCCGGTCAAAACGCCAATCGCTTGTCCAACATTTGTACATGGTTGACATTATCTATATGTTACAATGATAACTGTTATATATATTTAAAAAATAATAGATTTTGTTTATTTCTGTTTATAAGGTGTTCGACCGCGACGAACCGGCGAGAGAAAAGGAGGCCTACATCACAGTAAGAGCTAGTGATAATGGCCAGCCTACCTTGGACGATGTCTGCAACTTCAAGGTGCTCATTGAAGACATCAACGATAACCCTCCAGTCTTCGACAAAGTGGTAAAGTTTCTTTCAAATATTTATAATCTTTCTGCTTTGTGTACGAGTATTTTATAATAGACAAGTGAGCCTGTAAAAAGCTTCGGATTTGCAGGTTCAATCAAGCCTACATAATTACAGAAACAAACATTTCAGCTTTTTGTGATAGGAGTAGGGAATTCAAATATTGTCAATAACTTGGAGATAATTGTCTTTATAAAAATTAAATATACACGCTGTGTAGGTGGACAAATTAATGCTTTCATACAAACAGATGCTGACAACTGAAAGACAATGAATGACAAAAAAAAATCAACGGAGTAAGTGATATCGTCGTATGACTAAGCGAATTTGTCAAAAAGGCTTTTAAATATGCAAAGATTTATCCCTTCGTTGTAATTACATACCTACTCTTACATTTAATTAAACTACCAGAACCCCTAGCACGGTCGGTCGATAAGGATTGATAGGATAACTTTCGGTAACTTAGGTAGTTTTAAATTCACCATCACAATAATAACAACAAAAAAAAAATAAACTAGAACATAATCTCTAAAAATATTTCATCACCATATCAAATTGAAAGCAAGTACATACGCATTATTTGCAGGCACCAAATTGTTACAACTTTATTATATGTACCTACTCTGACAATACTGTCAGTTATTATGTCCACTTGTCTTCATGAATATATATTTTATTAATATAAGTACTTGTAATAACATACTCTGTGTAACTATGCATTTTACAATGGCACTCCAAAATTCAAGCACGAGAAATATTTTCTCTTTTGAATTGTGAAGTTTCATTAAAAAGAAATTTACATATAGTTATTAGCCTTAAGAACCAAATGTTTTACTATGAATCTGTATACGTATGTATTTTTTTAAATAAATAAAAAAAAAAAAAAAAAACTTCTCACGTTCCCTAGGACAACTGCAGATCGCTGATAACTTTGTTACAATTCCACTTTATTATGTCTTCATGCAACCGGTTTCGGTACATCCTGAACCTTCCTAATAATAATAATAATAATAACGTAGTATTTATATAGCGCAGTTTTGTGATGTTTCACTTCAAGTGCGCAACCTAAGGGGTGAATAAAAATATATTGAACATAATACAGGTATAAATAGTACTTAAAAGAAAATTAGAAGAGGGAGACAGAACATCAACTTAGGTAGGGCGTGGAGGGAGGTGCCTAAGAGGGACTGGTGAACGTGGGCGGTGGTAATGGAAATATTTAAAAAATGGGGGTATTAGACAAATCTAATTGTTTATTGAGTAAATTGGTTTTATTTTTTTTTATAACTTTTTATTTATTTCAAGGGCTTAAAGATTATTAAAGCGTAGACCTATCCCATTTCTATGCAATACATCTATCCCTGAAGATTTATTAAATGAGTGATTTTTATCTATTAGGTGAGTGGCGAATTCTGAAAAACCTACACTGTTTAGACATCTCACTTGTTCGACCACCCTTGTTTGAATGTTTCTAGCCGTTTTACCTACATAAAAGGCTGTACAATCATTACGTTTAAGTTTATAGATGCCAGAATGGCTTAAGTTATTTTCTTTATCTTTAGAATTTATTAAAAGTTTACCTAGTTTATTTGTATAAAACGCAGGTTTAATTTCCGTAGGGAATTTAGAAACACATGAGGATGAAAAATTATGTATGAATAAAATTTTACTACCTCCCTCCTCGCCCCACCTAAGTTGATGTTCTCTCTCCCTCTTCTAATTTTCTTTAAATACCATATATATCTGTATTATATTCAATATATTTTTATTCACCCCTGAGGAAGGTTCAGGATGAACCGAAACCGGTTGGATAAAGCAATAATAAAGTGGAATTGAAACAAAGTTATATTATTGTGTTTATTATAATTATGTATTCCCGCAAAGTGTTTGCTACATGTGAAAATTTGTTATTTATTCGTTCGCGATCTGCAGTAATTCTAGGCAACGATGAGAAGTTACCGGAAGTTATCGATACAATCCTTGTCGATCGACTGTGCTAGGGGTCCAGGTGAAATATGGAAGAAATGAACAACCCATTCCCAAATAATGTTTATTATTATTTATTATTGAACAAGATTTTTATTTATTTATTTTTGTTGTGTTTTTCCTACATAACCTACATATTACTTAATAACTTTTAAATATTTAAACATCAACAGTTGTTTCGATTGATACTTTCATTTTGTGTTCAAGTTTTTTTATTTTAGAAATGAATCGATTTGAATCCCACTGAATTACATAACAAAACCAAGTATTTAAAAAAAAAACTTTACGAGCGTCAAAAAGATGTACATAGTAGTGGTGCCAATTATATTTATAATTTGCTTAGATTTTGGAACTGATTATTGACGAAAATATTTTTTATAATTTACTTCAACCAGGTCTTTCGTGGGGGCATTTGGAAGGTTGGTCGAAATGAAAATTGTCTTCTTTTGGTTTTGTTTCCGATTGCATGATTTCAAAATCCTCTCCACTTTTCCATTATTTAGTCAAAACAATCTTTTAGTGCATTTATTATTTCAATAGTTTTTTTTACTGTGCTAGTCTGCAAATTAAAGGCATCCTCACGAAATAGATATATGTTGTGATTTGTGTGATTTTTGCGTGGATTTGAATGTAATATACGCAAACTCTTTGCAGATATCAACGTCAAAATCATTGATTTCTTATTGATTTATTTAACCCATCGATCTACGTTATGTATTGTTTCGGTGACAACTCAAATCAGTTCGAAGTTAATGATCTTGATCGATACAATATCGAGATATAAGACCGGCTTCACACATTTGCTCCAACTTTAGTTGACTCCACTTGTGCGTCCACACAAAGACTAGACCAAAAAATTGTTGGTGCATTTGTCGCTATCAATTATTGACAAATGCGGCAAATTTATTATTTTAAAGTTTTTGTAATTTCCTCAATAATAAGTATACGAAGAAAACGGCCAATGGAGTACACGTTCACATCAAGGGCATAATACATTTACCTTAACAACGACTTTCCAAAAAGTTTCAAATTAAGTATGGCAATTCGTCATATTGAATTCTACCTACAGCTGACAATCAAAAGTTTAAACATTTAAAATTTGTAACTCAAATAAAATGGTTAATTAAGAAACGAATACGATAATGTTAGATAATAAATCTCAATGTAACATTAAGCAGTAAAAGACACGTAAAATATAAAGATAACAGTTGCCACTGGGAATTGTGGGAATAATGTATCTTACTGGGACAATGTGATTTTTTTACGATAGCTACATAGTAGTTACTCCTGCTTAGTCACCAAACGTATTAACCACTTGGGGTGACCTATGGCAGAGGCGTTGGTTATCCAATAATTATTAATTATAATTCATAGCCGCTTATTATTGAAAAATCTGGGTACAATTCCCAGTTGCGAATGTTGTTTTTCTGTTTTGTGTTTCATTGAGATATCTTAATATAATTTTCTACGTTGATTCAAAAGTTATTAAAAAAAATGAATACTGTTAAAAAAAACTTCGGAAATCCGCTGGATAAGTGTATTATTTGAATATTGGCTCATTTGTGTGGAGTCGGATTGAACAATCTTGTTGTTAAAGATGCTGCCAATTGATGTTTAAAAAATATTTGAATGTTCATTTGACTAACACTTTGTTTCTTTCTAGTCATATTTGGAGTCTGTGCCCCAAGACTTGGCCAGCGGAAGGGAAGTAATGAGAATATCTGCTACTGACATCGACGACGGAAAGAATTCCGTTGTGCATTATAGTCTAGATACTTCTTCAAGTGATTCCACTTACTTCCACATAGATACCGACACGGGAGTCATATTCCTCAACAAGACAATCGACGTAAGTGCAAAAACCATTATTCATTCTCACATTCATCATTCCTTCCCCCCCAAACCCTTCCGCTTCATGTATACCCTAATTGGGGATGCCAAAGTCTGTCTAACAGTTGGGACTCTTGTGCGTTATTCACATAAAATACGTTGGCACTGACTCTAAACTATTAAGTTAAGGTTAAGTTGTGTTTCGGCCCGTCCCTCTGCGTATTCCAGTCAGGATTGGTGCTGTGATTTGTTTATTTATAAGGTTTATGTAACATTTTTGTTTTGTACTTGATTTTAATTGAGTTTTTGTTTCAGAAATCACCGGGCTACAAATTTAAGCTGGGTGCTAATGTCAGAGATATGGGTGATAAGCCACTGACTAGTTCCATAAGCCTGGATATCCAGGTTGTCGAGTCCAACAAGAAGAGTCCGTCCTTCACCGAATACCCCCTTGGTCACATTAACTTGAAAGAAAATCTGCAAGATTTTTCTCTGAATATCGCCACCCTTAAAGCTGTGTAAGTTAACAACTTTTTTAAGTCCCAACTTTCCGGAACTCCGGCATTACAATTTCTAGGAATTTAGTGACACTGAAGTAAGTGGGAAGGGTAGGAGATGCGTTAGAGGAGGGTTGGAAAGTACTGGCTACACATCTGGTCATCAAACACTGCTTAAGCTTTTTCCATCAACGTTTAGTTTCTGAATGGTGGCCTCTCCTCAAGGCGATACCGAGAGTTTCTTTCACATTGTAACAGAGTGCAAATTAATATGCCTATCTCCTCCTCCCTCAACTCTTTCAGACTCACAACAATTTCTAAAATTAGGATGCCATAGATATACTAGCTCCGGCCATTTGGCTACTATTTTGCGGTAGTTATTACACAAAAAAAAAAACACCACCTTGAATAATCTTAGATATAAAGCTTAAGCAAAATCGGTAGGGGTTAAATATTTACGGTAAATTAGTGGTAATTGTAAAATGGTTGTTTTATTTTGTGTTTATCTACAAAGCGATTGCATTCTTCCAAAATATAAACGCTTATTAGTTAATGTATAGTTCACGCTATAAAAAGCAGTTATTGATGTTGTTCGTATCTCCTGCTCGATTCTGATCTAATTTTGAGTTACTCGTTTGGAAAATCCGTTTTGTACACATCTCCGATCCGAGACTAAATCTTTCATGTCCAATTACTTCCATAGTTCTCTTTCTATCTTTTTTTCCAGATAAATTCACTCAAAGCTTATTCCTAAAACAGTAATCCGATATTGGCTTCGAAATAGGCCTTCGGTGGGTGAATTTGAGATCTGAGCCACCCGGAGAACAGAATAGCGAGGAGATATTTATTGTTGCGGATCACTGACCGAACAATCGCGATTGACTGCGAACACCCGCGCAACTAGAACAAATTCATAGCAATTTCTTCACGGATGAAGCGGCCTTACCGATCTTAGTGCGGATTTTCCTGTATTTCCTCCAGTATTTCTTCACTAGCTACATTGCCTTTATAGCTTCCTTAGGCGAGCCTCTACACTTAACTGTTTCTCGGATATCTCTCTCACTGACTGCGAATTACTAATACTTTTATCGCTCCCCGTATTTCAAATGCAACAACGTGGAAATCGGTTTTTTGAACTACTGATTTAAAAAAAAAAATTATAAACGGTTTTTCAGAAGACAGGAATTTAGTTTCATCTGTATCTTTTTACAAATTATTTTGCAACCGAATTGAAACAGGAAACAAATGTTTCAGTACGTCCAAACGAAACAAAATTATTCTGAGTTAAATTGTTCCAAAATAATGCAGATGATGTTGTATATGCGAAACTTGTATTTTTGTACAAAATGTCTTCATTCACAATGTTTTGCATTCTCATAATACATTCCCGAGGATAAAGTAATGTGCTATTAAGATTTGAGCCCTCGCCCGTCCTGTGTAGGTTTTAAATGGACCCCAGTCTACCTAATGGGGTCCCATTTATTCGCAGCCCGATATAAAAAGACAACGAACACAATATTGCCCTGTTTTTTCCAACACGCAAATCCTATGGCGCCCTTGGCTATTCTGGGATTCGTGGATCGTTCATTATTGGAATAAAAGAGTCGAGGAAAATAAAAAAAATAAAAGTTTTGTAATGAATACCAAAAGTCCAGATGAAAATTATTTATATATTTTTATTATTTATGGTTTTTTTACTTTTACGGCCGTTCTTTTCTCATTATTTAATTTAATAATATTATATATTTATATGTATTCCACAAATCTTTAAATTAAAATGTTCTTGTTTATAGTTCGAACATTCCAGAGGAGAAAGAACTCCTCTTTGAACTGGTGACAGGACAAACCGAGCAGACCAATAAACATAATTACTTCATCTTGGAGTCTGAAGGGGATACAGCTTTTATTAAACTTGCCAAGCACTTGGACTACGAAAAGACAACCGACTATACTCTCACCGTGAGAGTGCAGGTATGAAAACTAAAATGATAATGATACAAATGACGATGAATTTAAGAAATGCACTTAATTCTATTATTTTACAACATTTATTTAACTTCCAGAATAAATATAATCTGGCAGCTGAAACAATCGTCCACATAGAAGTTGAAGATGTTAACGACAACATTCCTGTTTTTACCGAAGTGGGAACCGGCAGTGTTTTGGAAAATGAGCCTCCGGGCACTCCTGTGATGCAAGTCAAAGCTATCGATGCTGACGGTACTTCTGCCCACAACATTGTATCGTACGAACTCGCAGACCATATGGAATTATTCCAAATCGACAACGTCACTGGAAACATTACCACCAAGGTCAAATTCGATAGAGAAGAACGAGACTTTTACAATGTAAAGGTGATCGCTAGCGACAACTCTCCCTCTGTTCTATTTTCTGGAAAGTATTCTGGAAAACATAACATGGGCCAACAGGTCTTTAGGATAGAGATTGCAGATGTGAACGACAATAGTCCAAAATTCTCCCAAGACACCTATATTGCTGATGCTATTTCAGAAGACGCAAACGATAACGAACTTGTCACTGAAGTCATCGCATTGGACAATGACACAGGTAGGCTCCCATCTTTAGGTTTCCCATTTAATTTAAATATCCGCATGGTGAAAAATATTCTTGCTATAAAGGTGAGTCTTCATTGAGTGTTTCAGATTATTTAAAAAAATATATTGTTCCATTTTCAGCATCAACCGTCAACTACAAAATCATCGAAGGTAACACTTATGACGCCTTCAAGATTGCGAACTTGACTGGTATGATTCGTGTGAATGGCAAACTCGACTACGAAAACATCACGTCTTACACTTTGACCGTGCAAGCCTCCGATGGCGTACACGAAGATTACGCACAAGTTATTATCAATATCGACAACGTGAACGACAACCCCCCCGTTTTCACAAAGAACATCACGAGGACTATAGTGGAGGAAACGTTAATCGAAGGATGCATAGCCAACGTAAGTGATTTCATACGAGTATATGCAAATATTTCATGTCTACCTTTATTATGTTGTTTTCTTTTTCTAATAGTCTCAGGGTGTCTGTATTGTACATTGTCCCTCATAATTCTTCCACGAGTTCTCAGAAAGGTATCTAGTATCTGGTATCTATGTTATCTGGTCGCTATGAGATTCTAAATCTTTATTTATATTTTTATTCTTCATATGGTGCAGGAGGGTTGGTAAAAGTTATAATCGGATGCTGAGGCTATTCAGCCAGTCGACAGCATCGGGAGTCACTTGATTCAGCACAGATTTGCATCCGAGAATCTGGTGGAATGGATAATTTCCTTCGATGTGTTCTTTTGTTTGACTGTGTTCACATATATACTGTGTCATTAGGCCTTCGTATGGGTAAAGCACCCGGTGGGGCCCACATTATCAAATAATGTTTTAAAATATAAGTTTTGCGTCTTATAAAAATAAAAATTAAAAAATCTCCACATTTGCGTATGACCATGACTGCACCAGATGCGGTTTAGTAAGACCCATGTCTCGGTTGGGGGTTGGGTAGGGTCCACAATAAGGTGCTTGTTTTTGCGTCGAATGTCTACCGCTGAAATTGCCATGTATATTTATTGATTTAGTAGTATATGTATTTATGAATCTTAACCATTTGTTTTTTCCAGGTTGAAGCTTACGACCCCGACATAGCCGATAGAAACGCTCCGCAGAAGATCGTCTATTTTATTGTGAAGCAAGATCAGCAGAAGCTGATGACTATAGACAATGAGGGATGCCTTAGATTGATAAAGCCATTAGACCGCGATCCTCCCATGGGATTCTCCACATGGCAAGTCCTTATCGGAGCGTTGGACCAACAGGGAAGTGTGACAGGTCTCCGCTCCACCACGGAAGTAATCCTCGAACTGACTGATATCAACGACAACGCTCCTTTCTTGACAAACGTAAGTATTATTCATTTTATTTTCTTCACTTGGTTTTATTGATCTATTTCAGATTGCTTTTCTTAACATTTTACTTGCCGAAATATATTATATTGTAGAGAATTTCGGTTTACGCAGTTGCAGAAGCAATTCCTTATAAAATTTTGCACGCCTGACATTGTTTGTTGGGACCGTTGAAATTATTTTATTGTTAGTTTTATTAATAACTTGATTTCTGTAATGTCACTTATGTTCTCTCCAGAGGCATTTATAATTTAGTAAGTACTGTATTCTGTATTCTGCAGTAACTATCGGATGCCTATTGAAAAGACTTAGGTTCTTATAACACAGTGACTCTTTATTGACGTATCGTAATTTATCATAATATTTCTGAGGACAAACGTCCTTCCAGACTGAAAGCTAGTTTTGATCTACGGAGCTGCTGAACTCTAATGACTCCGTACATTTGCCTTCGGTCACCACTTCGGCACAACTCGTCAACGAAACAACGTGACTGAAGTGCCCGTAGACAACTCTAGTAATATAGGAATTAAATCATAGACTGGTATGATTCATTAAAATTTGTTGACGAGTTGATTCCTTCTTCTCATTCGTGTGTTGGAGTAAAGATGGTAGTCATACTGGTATGCTGAGGTTATTCAGTCAGCCTACCAAAATACACTTGATAGGTAGTTTAGCCTCCGATTAAAATTGATCTCTGCAAGTCAGTTATATGTTTTTGGTTTTAATGTATTTATTCGTTTCTCCAATAGAAAATGCCTGTGGTTTGGTACGAGAACCAAGATCCTGGACCAATAGTAAACCTGACTGCAAAGGACTACGATTCTCCTGAAAATGGTCCTCCGTTCTCTTTCGCCTTGAACGACAGTGCTAGCCAAGACATTAGGAACAAGTTCAACATCAACGGTGAGTTTCCAAATATTTACTTGTATAGAAAATGATCAATTCTAAGTATATTAAACACATTTTCGGTTCATAATGTGGTAGGCAAATAAGCCAATAACCTTTGAGGCTTTGTGAACGTTTTAAATAGTCCGTAAATTAAAATCTGTTTCTGAAATCTCCATTCTATTTTGCCGAGAAAATTGTTTCAGAATTTGGCGAATGGTTTGGTATACATCACTTTCTTGTTTTGCTTTTAAACTTTCAGCGCGAAACAAAAATGAACTCGAGCCTTAAACTGTTTTTAAAGTGAAATGTTTTCACTGCATAGTTTAAAGAAAACTATTTTATAAATTATGTTCACAAAATTCACTTAACATTATATCTATACCAATCGCGTTTTAGATTTAATACCTACGAGTTTAATATATTAAGCTAGCTTTAACGTCTTGATTAAAACCTCACTGAGGTATATTACTGTTTGAATCTTCATTTGGTAAATATATTATATATGTACGTACCTACGTGCTGTAGTTAAAATTTTTACGCTAAATATTTATAAAATAGAGATACGTTTAATATATACCTACGCACTTAAAAACACTTTGTAGTGGCTATATAATAATGATAAGCAAGTATTTCAGTTTCCATAAATGGAAAATAATGCATTTTAGTAGTTTTTCATTTAAAAAAAAACGTAAATTTGACGTCTTTTTTGCACGCCATTTTTGAGATAATAATATTAAATAGTTTTTTAAGCTAGTTCGTTGTTTTTATTTTTTTAATTAAACCCAAATTAAGAATTTATTTTATGATAATAAATTAATATTTTGTATAAAATAATACCTTGACATCAATAAAAATGACCGCCAAGTGAACAATCGATTTTAATTTTTACGAAATAAAGTATTAGATAATAAATAACTTTATTATCTAATACTACAAAGTGTTTTCGAAATGTGCGTATTCAGCGTTTCCCTATTTTGTAAATATTTATCAAAATTACCTTCAAAATGGTTTAACTTTTTAACTATGCTAAAAATAAACTTAAAGATAAAAATGTAATTTTTATTGGTATTAACGTACAGTAGAATTCGGATATAACGACTTCGCATATTACGGCCTATTGTTTTTAGCTACGACAATGTAAACTCGAGTTAGGTTTCATAGCTTTTAGTAGGAAAATGTATCCGTTTTAAGCGACCAAGTGCTTAAAGCGACCTATTATGACCTATATTAATGATTATTCGTCCGGTTAGAACGACGCACAGTGTTTTGTTTACGAAACCTACGCACCAATACCTTTGACGACCTCCGTAGTCCAGTGGGTAAGACTCTTGACTCACAATCCGTCGCGGGTTCGAACCCGGCATGCGCAAATAAATTTTATTTGATTAATTTGTGTTATTAGACAATTAATTCATTTAAAATAATATATAGTATATTTGCGGCATGTTCCAGAGTGGAAGATACTATCAGCATCGCCCTGGTGTAAGACCACCATTCAGAATTGAAACGTTGCTTGAAAATGGCTTTAGCCGTGTTTGGTGACCAGATCTGAATAGCCAGGTACTTCCCAACCTTCCTCTTCCCCACCTCCTTCCCCTCCCCACTACCTTCAGCCTCACAACATACCCCAATTGGGGATGCCATAGTCTCACTGGATGCAGACGGGAGCAGTTGAAATTCTTGTGCGGTATTCACTGTAAAAAAAAAAAAAAAAAATACCTCGCCGCCCCGCGCCTCGCTTATGACTAGGAAGCTCGAAACAATAAAAATAAGATAAAATCCCTGTTTAATGCCAATGTTTTGAATGTAAACGTGTCAGGACATAACTCAAGAACAAATAGATCAGGCAATTGTTACAGTGTAAAACTAAGATGTCACGTATTCACAATGTGCGAAGTTCTTACTATCGAACAAAAATTGTCCAAAAACAAACTCTAATTACTCTAATTCTACGTTAGCAATTACATATTTAATTGCATATAATGTAGGTACATTGTATCTTTTGGTATTACAGAACATTATTTTGAACAATAATTGCAATAACTTTAATATGTTTCATAATAAAAACAAGTTTAAATTATCCGGCCGTTTTGTGCGTCGTCCGGTTAGTAAGTAAAGACTAAGTATCGCCAGTCCCTTGAGGGTCGTTATATTCGGATTCTACTGTATTGTAAAAATCTTCAGACAACAAAAAAATAAGGTTGACCTTGAAAACTATAGAAATGTGTTTTAATTTTCGTTCTGTTCAATATTTCATCACTCTGAGATCATTTGGCAGACCATTCCGAGCTTTTAGGACTAATACAATAGCGCGTTCTCGGAATTCTTTCGTTCTGATTGACATTATATTAGTATAAATAGATAAAATATACATTTTTTGTGCATCTAATCAACGGTATCAGGTTTCATCTATCGTATTATGCTATTACTACTTTCCTCTATACAAATTTATTGCTAACCTATATTTTAGCCGAGCGTATGTGGAGCATTGCGTGCCGTATGCCTCTTACGTCGCTTCATAACAATGCCTGTCTGTCACGCACGGGTTTTATAATGCCACAAAAGAATACCAACTTCTTTGATACAGAGTGACCAATTTGAAAACAGCTAATGATTCTCACGTACCTTATAAAGAATGGGATTTATAATAATTAAATAATATTGTGTATTGTATAACACACTTACACGTACAGCTTATGGAACGGTCTTTCCTTAGAAATAAATAATGAAGTTGAGATAATTATTTTTAAGCTTGTCTGTGATACCTTTTTGATAATTTTTTTTAATGTTATACCTTTTTTCCATTATTATGTAAACCGTATAAAATACCGCTAAATAAAAAAATCTAACCTCGTATGTAGTTCCTTTCAAAGTAATTATATTAACTATGTAGTTCCATTCGAAATGGTTCTATTAACACGTTGTTCCATTAAAATGATTCTTTTAACGTATTGTTCCATTAAAATGATCCTTTTAGTATATGTAGTTCCATTCAAAATTATTATATTAACATGTTGTTCCATTAAAATGATTCTATTGACTATGTAGTCCCATTAAAATGATTCTATTGAGTATGTAGTCCCATTAAAATGATTCTATTAACGTATTGTTCCATTAAAATGACCCTTTAAGTCTATGTAGTTCCATTCAAAATTATTATATTAACATGTTCCATTAAAATGATACTATTGACTATGTAGTTCCATTAAAATGATTCTGTTAACGTATTGTTCTATTAAAATGATCCTATTAGTCTATGTAGTTCCATTCAAAATTATTATATTAACATGTTGTTTCATTAAAATAATTCTATTGACTACGTAGTTCCATTAAAATGATTCTATTAACGTATCGTTCCATTAAAATGATCCTTTTAGTCTATGTAGTTCCATTCAAAATTATTATATTAACGTGTTGTTTCTTAATATTGTTCTATTAACGTGTCGTTCCGTTAAAAATTATTCTAACAACGTGTTGTTCTATTAAAATGATCATATTATAATGCTATGTTTTTCCTCCGAAATGATTCTGTCGACGAATTTGGTTCCGTTAAAATGATTCCATCGACATATGTAAACGTACGGACTTCTACTTCTTAAAATTCACAAAAAAAATTTCACCATTGGTTTCGAAACAATATGTTTTGATTAATTACTGGTGTGTGTACAAAGTGATTTATTTAACCGTAGGTTTCGAAACGTGTCGATTATTTTGATTATATAATGGTGTTTACAAAGTGATTTACATTAATTGAAGTAAATACTTATATTCATATGATTATTTCAACTCTTAATTATACTGACGAGTAGTTCTATAAAAATGATTCTGTCGACATAAAATATTATGTAGTTCACTAAAATGATTTCTCGTACGTAGTTCCATTAAAGTGATTCTATCGGCGCCCTCAGTTTCATTAAAATGATTCTGTCAACGTATGCTGAGCTCCATTAAAATAATTGTAACAGCGCAACGCAATTAGTTCGCACGTTAAGTATAACCGAGTTTGACATTAATAAGTTCCCTCTAAGTTTGTTCCGCCGCCATTAGGTACCTAGTAAAGAAGCCAGCAGGAAGACGCCCAAATTTATCATCGTCTTTCGGAGCCTGCCGTATTTTTAACATGATTAAAGCTCCCTTCGGGTGATATCCTAAGATACCAGAAGCTCTGTTTAAAAAAGATGCGAAATGATAATATTTTTTACCTGAACACATCTGCCTTGATTCACCGCTAAGCTTTTGCCGAGCGCTAAGTGAAATTAACGAAGCGAAAAAATCCGGAACGAATTTTTCGCGAGATTTTTTCGGTAAATTCATTTGTCGCTTTAATTACGCTTATGCGCAAAGCAAAAACATTAGCTGATGGAGGACGCTTTAAAATGCTTAACAGTTTCTTCTGAATTCTCTGCTTAAGAAGATTCAAATGCCACTGACATAGACAGAACTTATCGATTGATCTGTTTTTAATATTCTTGGGCCTCTCCTCTTCCTTATCTATATAAACGAACTCCCAATAATTGCTGGCACAGAATGTTCAATGTTCGCTGATGACACCGCTTTGTTGTTTGAATGCAATGGAGACGTTGACGAATTTAACAAACAAGTTAACGAGACTTGCCAATTAATAGCAAACTGGCTGTTATCGCAACATCTATCACTCAACACAAACAAAACCCAAATTTTAAAATTTTGTCCAGTGCAAGCTACACCTATAAATATAAATGTAAACATTAATAATAATATTATCGAACCTTCCCAAACCTGTTCACTACTGGGAATAGAATTAGACATAAACATAAACTGGAAAGAACATGTCTCAAAAATTGTAGCAAAAATCAGTAGTTTTTCTTATGTTCTGGGTACCTTGAGAAAAATATTGAACACCGAATCAGTAATAGCCGCATACTATGGTTATGTATATTCAATAATAAAATACGGTATTATTTTTTGGGGAAACTCGGTAAACGCCAAAGATGTCTTCATCATACAAAAGAGATGCATAAGAAAAATTACAAACTCCGGTCGTTTAGATTCATGTAGACCTATGTTTAAAAATCTGAAAATTCTAACAGTCACAGACATATATATAATGGAGTTATGCATGTTAGTGCGATCATCTACAGACAAGTTCCCACTAAAAAACTCAACACATAAATACGCTACAAGGCTCACAGAAAACCTATTAATACCAAAAGCAAACAAAACAACATTCCAAAAAGGACCATACTACATGGCCATTAAAGTATATAACAACCTTCCACATAACATTAAACAAATACAAGATACACACAAATTCAAATCGTCACTAAACACTTTCCTTGTTAATAAATGTCACTACACGTTGAGTGAATACCTCACGTAAATGAAACGCCTATTTTTATTGGTATATATATTTGTATTTTTTTTTCCATTGGAATATTGTTATTTTATCTGTATAAACATTGTAACTATAATAAAACAAATAATATTACATAAACATTGTAATTAAATAAATGTGGTTAGCTGGAAGAAATGGGGTCTACCCATAAGCTACACCTTTTGTAATTTTTATTTTACAATAAATATTTTTTGATTTTGATTTTGATTTTGATTCATTTGTTGACGCGTTGTTTTTATTAGGCATTAACGTGGCCTATCCTTAGATATTAAAAACTCAGCGCTTAAGTGAATTTGTTGGTAAAAACCTTTGTAAATTAGTATAAACAAGCACAAACCCTGAAACATTACAGGATATTATTTTATTGATATTATTGCACGTTACATAAAAAGCGTAGGCCCTTGAAAAATCGTTAAATCTGACTTACACATTTTTACGAGTAAATATAGAATTAAAATAATTTTCCGGTAAAAATATTATATTACGATAAGCGTATTAAAGCTTGTCTGAATTATTGGACATAATCAGTTCCAATTTAGAAAATGACACTTACAAACAAATCCGAGTTCATTGAATCAGCATTACAATCACTCGCAGACAGACCCACAAGCGAAATTAGTATTTACATTATATATAACTACATAAGTTATAAAGATTTTTCTATCACAAATTCACATAAAAAAGAAATTCCCCTGCGAATTTAGATTTTTGTATGAATCAGGTGGCCAGGCTTATTCTAAATCCCGTTATCGTAATTATTTAAGCATTTGATTTTATTTTAAAATTTTAAATACCGTAAAATGGTCGCATGTTCCGAAGTCAACTGGACAACATTAATAAGATAATTACAGATAATGTTTGAAGCAAAATAAAACGGAAAACGGGAAGACGCATGAAATGGAGATGGTTGAGAACTGAATGAGAAAAAAACTTGTCGCAAAATTCCCTTGGGTGTTGACTTGTGCCGTCCAATTCCGTATCGGTTCGATCTATTGACCACAGATTCATCATCGAGTCGAAACGTACAAAACATTTTTTTCAGTTGTTGGAACAATGACGAACATATCAACAAAATGATAGAATTATATCCATTTTCACATAAAAATTAGTTTCACCATACATTTGGTTGGTATCAGATATCCTTTCAAAATGGCCGAATATTTATTTCTTCTTTCAGATTTAATTTTCATTTGTTTATTTAAGCTACTGGAGTAGAATAATTACATACAAAATCACTGTTTCTGTGTAATTGTCGTAATTGGTGTTGCTAGAATCTGACTGTAATTCTATTCGGTGTGCGAGGTTTGCGTTAACCGAAGAGATTAAATGTTTTGCTTTCGCAAAAACTTTGATTAACTCTGTTATACGAGTAGCAATGGTAATACTGTGTTTGGAATTGTAGCGGTTTTTCCATTCCTGAAGAATACAAAATATTTCGAAAATTTATTTATCTTTCAATAATTTTGTAATTTTCTATTATTTATTTATTTAACGCCCAAAGGGGTTTTACATGTTTGATAGTACAATTAATTCATGACAGATGATTTTTAAACAGATACAGAAATAATAAAAATAAAATTAGATAAAAAAGATAAAAAAGCACACAAGACATAAAAATACAAAAACACAGCGATTTCATAGGTTTACAGAAATACAGATATGTTTAGGAATAAAACAGATAAAGAAATAATAAAAATAAAATTAGATAAAAAAGCACGCAACTCATAAAAATACAAAAATACAGCAATTTCATAGGTTTACAAAAATACAGACATGTTTAGGAATAGTTTTGGAATAAGTTTTTTTACAAGATCAACAAAATTCGCCAAGTTTATGTTAAATATGTCAATATCACCTAAGTACTGATTTCTCATAGTGTGAAATCTTTGTATCGGAGAGTCGGCAATGTAGTTCCGCTTATTAATGCTACAGTAGAATAGTGTATTTTGTCGTGCATTTACTGTCAGTATTCGTAAGTTTATGAGTTGCAGGAGTTCGCAACAGTCAAATTTAGAGTTAAGTATTTTGAATAAATATGTTAAGTCGTTTATTTTACGTTTGTTTTCTAGTTTGTGTATTTTTGGAATATTTAATAATAAATTATATTTCGAGTCTTCTAGTGGGATATTTAATTTAAAATTTATAAAATGCGATTTTTTTTTGTATTCGCTCAATATTATTAATGAAAATAATTTAATTTCTATCGCGATCACATTTTAAAGGGATTAAATTTCCCGAATGCAATCAACACAATCGATCTAAATACTAATTAATTTATTCCTACGCATAATCAGAACTCCATCAAAAGTGAAAAAAATGTAAGTAAGGGCATTATGATATTCCGTCCATAGTCACCCTCTATTGTTGTGTAAATTGCGAACGGGCAGTGGCGGAACGTGGCGTGACCGGGGCGCTTCGAAAATGACTGAAACCAACCCTAAATTACAACAATGATGTTGATGACGAAACATCACGTCTCGTGTCCAACCGAGGCACCACTTTTAGGGGTTTCGTACATTGTGTTCCTTCGCTACTTGCAACTTACTTACAAGCTTGTTACTTACTAACTACTGTTACTTAGCGACCGGCGTTTACTAGTTAATTTTTTTACCTTCGTTTTAATGTTGTCAGCATTTTTTTAAAGTACTTTCAAGGTAATGTTTTTCATTAAACGATATTTAGGTACACGTTAAAAAATCGCATTAAGCCCATTGTATGTCACTAGCTCAGTATCGGTAACGAATCGATACAAACCGGAGACCCCGCGCAGAAAAAATATCGAACGTTATTAATACTGTAGCGTCTGCGTGGTTACCCCAGCTACGAGTGCATGTCGGACGCCGCGCCACAAACAACTTCTGTGTCCATGGAATTTCACACAAAGCTACTGTTATGATTCGGTTTCGAATTCAAGAATTCGACTCAAGATGTCGCTACTTCCGTCAGTCGGTTGGACGGGGACGTCTCCCCCCTAGGTATAACTGCTACGAATTAGTGAATATGTGGTATCTCTTCGGATATCAAAAGATTGACGGTAATTAACGTTGTATCAAGTGGCTATATATTACATATGACGTCATTGCTCTGTATCGGATACTTTGTCCCAGTGACTAGCTAAACTAGCTAGACTAGGTTCCAAAAAACGGGCTGTTTTTGGAATCAGTTCGTATTGGATCTATAAAATGGTCACTAACACTACCTGGGCGAAGCCGAACCAAAAGCCTAGCAGTAAAAACCTTCGGAGTGGGTTTTTAACAGCTAGTCACAATGACTACGCTGCAAACCGTAGTAAACTTTACCTTTTGCGCAGGATCTCCGATTTTTTGTCGATACCGAGCAAGTGGGACGACGGGCTACGTCTTTGTTGATTTACTTTTTCGAAAAATGTATATTGTCTGATGAACAATAATCACGTTGATTAAACAAACTATTATGTTCGCGTTATTATTTTTAATCCATGTGTTATTTCACTTACACTTTTACTAATGAATACACCACGTCAGAAGTTATTTTGAGACTCGTATTTTGTATTGTATGATCGATATTATACACAAAATATTTAATCTATAATTCAATAATAATTCTTTTATTCTATAAAGTATTTATTTTGTATGCAAAAGCGATCATCTTTGCATCCTTTTTTATTCCAATTTGGCTTGCGGGTTCGGGGACCGCCGCCTCGGTTACCATTTATTGGATAACTAACACCACTGCCATAAGTCAAATCAGGTGGTTCGCTACGTTTGGTGACTTAGCAGGGGTGCAAGGGTTTATCGGGTGAGATGTGTTCAGATCTTGGCAAATAAGGCGTCTTTGACCTCTCCAGCTAGTCTCTTTCGACCCATCGTCTTGCATCGCAGCGGGAGGGATAGATTCGTACATACGTCTCTCCTGGACACACTGACCACCAGATTCCAAACCAGCCCTTTTCCGTCCTGTAACTTTCTTTCCTTAAAAAGACCCTCCACACAGCACACTAAGGAGAATTATATTACTCAGGGCCTCCTGCGTGGGGTTAATCTTAAAAAAATGATTACCTCCTATTCAGTAATAGCTTCTTTCTGCTTGCTACTGGAACGCATTTGAATGTATGTTTCTCCTTTGATTTACCCATCCTTTGTTCCCAAAATGAGTTAAATAATTTTCTGTTTCATTCTACAAGAACGGACGTATTTGTTTTCTTTCATTTCTCAAAAGACTGACCCCTCTACAACATCGCCGCATTTCATGTTACCAAATAATAAACACAACGAAAGCGTATTTACATAATAAACAGGTGATTTCTGAAGCTGATTTCTTGCGCCCCACTGAAAGGGGTGATTTATGAGGTTTTGCGAGTGTTTGGTTCTGAAACAGTCTTTTAAAAAACTAAATCCATATTCCCCAAGTCCTTCTTCAATCATGCATTCCTTTCTCTTCCTCCTTTTCTCAAAGTCTCTACCAGGAAAAGAAGAAGATGGTCCTACCTACATGAGGAAATAATTGAACAATATTGTTGCCCAAGTTTACCTTACCTACTTGGGCAGTTGGATTTTGGTAGTGACATTGGTCACAGTGCTCTCGTCGAAAATATCGCAAATCATCGCAAGATTTCATATTATCAAATCAAACTGTTGTGTCTTAAAAACCTAGTGTTGTGCCGATATTGGGAACCCAGGATCGATCCTGAAACGCCATAAGAAGCCGTCAAAAGGTAAGAGACTTCCTCTCATTTCCTACTTCCTACGATCAAATTTCAAAGCACAATTATTGGTCTTTACTCATCAAAAAACAAAAAGGATTTACAGTCATATTCTCGTGTCGCGGTATAGGTCGTGACAGTGAGGGAAAGTAATATGCATCCTAACTGAGTTTTTGTAACAGGATTGTTAACACGTACCTAACCAAAAGCATCTCTAAAAACTGGTTATAAACAGGTGTATGACATAAGGGAGCATACATTAATTACGTGAGCTGTTTTTATTCCAATATAGACCCCTCCCCCCCCCTTGGTGAGATAAATTTGGGCCACTTCGTATATTCTTTTCAAGAACGTGACGTTTTGCTGGACCCCCCTCCCCCTTTTGAGCTCACGTAATTAATGTATACCCCCTATGACGAGTCATAACGAGTCATCGAATAACATTCCAATTTAGCCAATACCACTTTGCACTTTACGATCATTTGTAAAAGTTTTGCCTTCATTATTTTTACATTTTCTTGCACATCTAGGAGTCGAACACTGTTTTATAGTTTTGAGATATGACTTTTCTTTCAAATTATTACAAATCACATGTCCGGCCGTGGTCTAGGGGTAAGTCTCTTGACTCACAATCCGAAGGTTGCGGGATCGAATCCTGTCATACGCAAATAAATTTTATTTGATTAACTTGTGTTATATCACAATTAATTTATTTAAAATATATATTTAGTGTTTTTACGGCACGTTCCAGAGTGGAAGATACTCTTAGTATCGCCCTTGTGTAAGAACACTATTCAGAAATGAAACGTTACTTAAAATGGCTTTAGCCGTGGTTAATGACCAGATCTGAATAGCTAGGTACTTGTGGATCTGTCTATGGATTTACATTCGTAAATGTCAAATGACTTACTAATAAATATCAAAATTCATACTAATAAATAGACAATTTCAAATTGAAATACGAATTTTAATAGATATTGGCGCATCGCATGTACTTAATTGGTTAATGAGGTCTTTAGTCATATTTTACACTTAAATTTCTCTGAGATCGAACGAAATAAATTCATCGCTTCTTAGATGAATTATGGATCGCGTATACGATTCCAATTGTTGACCGTATTCGTAAATATTCATAACTGACCATAGATGACGGATTTAGTCAATATATAGGGTTTTATCGATCGTAGACCTAGAAATAGATCATAGACCTCCAGGGAATTATCTGTTTTGTCTCTACATCTCTTACCCATCTGCAAGTATAGGTACATAAAACACATTGATTTATTTAGTACTTATAATTATTATTGTAGCGTGTAATGCGTCCAAGATATTAAATCTTCCAAATGTTAAACATCATGAAAACGTTTTATTTTACCCAACAACCGGCAAAGTCTGGCATAATTCTGTCGATTTAGGAATCGCTTAATTTAATTGATGTATATACTACCTTCGATGGGCCGAGGAAACTTTCGGCTTTTTCAATTAAAACTTTGCCTTCTTGAAGCCTTAACAGTAACCCAAATCTTCACTTATAGGTCAATCCTGAGATGTGTTTACTCGGGAATCGGCCAATTATACAAAGTTTGACCTACTCATCTGAAATACAAATAATACATTACTCCGCCACTCTTTCTAACGAAGCGATTCTTTCGAATTCAATCAAAAAAGAATTGATTACTTTTACACTGAAATTTTTAATTTAACGCATTTTTATTTTATTTATTTGAATCTTATGAATGTTTTAAGTCTGTTTATTTTATATTTCTCAACAGATCAGAACTTTTAAACGTAATTTAATTAAAACAGCGATTTCGTAATATTTGTGTTTTTTCGAATTTTTTCGAATAAAATAATAAATAAAGTAATTATTATTTTTAATTGTTAAACTAACGTTTTAAGACAAGATTTTTATGCATAGCACAAAGGGTAACAATTATTATAAGCAATAATTATCAGCCTGAAACACTCACCCATAAGCCGCCATAGCTCAATTGGGAGAGCAGCTGACCGGCAATCAGAAGGGCACGGGTTCAAGGGATGAGTGTTTCAGGCTGATAATTATTGCTTATAATAATTGTTACCCTTTGTGCTATGCATAAAAATCTTGTCTTAAAACGTTAGTTTAACAATTAAAAATAATAATTAATATTTAACAAGTTTAAGTATTTCCCCAATAAATGAAGACATAATTTGTCTCGACGCCACCTAGCGGCGGATTTAACACTAACAGTGTCTCTGTCGCAAAAATAAAGTTGGTTGTTTTCGGGTGGAAAAAATATAATAAGCAGTAATTGTTGAATGAAACACTAGTATATATTGAATCATTTGGCGGGTATAAGATAAGCCGCCATAGCTCAATTGGGAGAGCAGCTGACCGGCAATCAGAAGGGCACGGGTTCAAGTCCCGTTGGCGTCATGTATTTTTTCTCGGAAGATTTTTTCAATCTGGATGAGTGTTTCAGGCTGATAATTATTGCTTATAATAATTAATAAATAAAGTTTTTAAGTTTTTTATGACCAGTTTACTGCTTTGAATGTTTAAATTTTAGTCTACCTCCTTTTTTGTAAATGGCACTTACACCTTTTTAAGTTTCCGGTATTTGTATGAACTGACATTTCTAGTCGAAAATATTTATATCAACCTATAAATTCAATAACATTTCTCCGAATTTCACAGTTCGTTAGTTTTTATTTCTCCAGCATCATATTTTTTTTTACATGAATACCGCACAAGAGTCCCAACTGCTCCCGGCTGGAGCCAGTAGGACTATGGCATCCCCAATTGGGGTATGTTGTGAGGCTGAACGTAGTGGGGAGGGGAAGGAGATAGGGAAGAGGAAGGTGGGGAAGTACCTGGCTATTCAGATCTGGTCACCAAACACGGCTAAAGCCATTTCAAGCAACGTTTCAATTCTGAATGGTGGTCTTACACCAGGGCGATACTGAGAGTATCTTCCACTCCACCACATATGATTCGTAAGTAATTTAAATACTTTGGAGTTAGATTAATTATTTCCATACATTGCAGTGCCGTTAGTCTTCAATACTTACAATTTGAAACGCTTTCTCCACTTTTATTGAGGAGTTTGAGTAGTAAAAACTAATATAGAACTAAAATATGTATGAATAATATAACAGAAATATGTGTATATTTTGAGCAAAAAATGCTTACCGAATACGAATAATATGTTTTACATATTTTCCCAATGAACAAATAAATTTCACACGAGATGGACATGAAAGTTACGAATTTATTGAAATGCCCCAAATAAAAAGCTCTTCACCAAAAAAAGGAAGCCATCTGTCGTTCGAAAATAGAAACGTTACGAAATAAAACACCCTGAGAAGGGCTTCCAAATTTAAAAGCTTTTGCGCTAAATCTGTCATACGATGCCAGATTTATTTGCAAGTTAACTTATCCGCCTTTTCAGAGATTCTTGCTGTTCGTAGGGGCTTCCCTGATATTTGCTTTTTACAGAAAACGCGTTGAGGTGTGGATGTAGATGACTTTGGTATGCTTAGAGTAAAGTAAAAATTTCAGAAGTTAAAGAATGGATTTAAACAAGCCAGGACATATAATTGACAACACAAAAATGTCACCATGTTAAAGATTTGGGAGGATTTAGGTTTTCTAATTGAACATGATTCCAAAATTTGGGAAAATTCCAAAAATATTAAAAGATTTGGGAATGTTGTGAGGCCGAATGAACAGGGGGAGAAGGAGTGGAAGGGTTAGTTATTCAGATAGCAGATTTATTTTGTGAATAATTTTATAAGATAGAAAGTTAATTGAAGGAAACTGTCACGGATAATCGTAGCCAAAAAATTGTAATTTTTTTAAAGTTGATTCTTATATCCGTTCAAAAATTTCTAATGAAAAAAATACATTATTTAATAGTTTACACTTTCATGTTTTATAAATTGATTAACAATTTATTTTAATTTTACTCATGCATATTTTTTTGGTATTCATAATGTAAACCGATTCGGAGTAAAGATTAATCGAAAGTAGTGTTTCTTTGCCTTAAATTCCACCACGAACTAAGTTCGAAGATGTTTGGTTTCATATTCATTTTATGTTATTAGCTGGTTCCGGGCATGCGTTGCATATTTCAAAGAAATACATTATTTCTCCCTGAAAAACCTTTCCCGTGCGTACCTGTTCTCCGTACGTGCGTACGTCCCCTTACTAGATAGATGTATAAAGTATAGCCTATGTATTATTCTGATGTTTATTGTAAAGTTTCATTAAAATCCATTCAGTAGTTTTTGCGTGAAAAAGTTACAAACTCACATACATCCATACAAACTTTAGTGTTTATAATATTATTAAGATTTTAGTTTTATTTCGTGTATAGATTATTCCAAACTTTTCATTACTTCAAAGGACACTCGTTAATACGGATATTGTCATGATTCAAGTAATACAATAATATAAAACATTGGTATGTTTTCTTTATTCCCGACCCAAGTTGTGCTTTTCCGCGACCTTGTAAGGGAGTCGGATTTGGAGCCGAGCAGTTTTGTTTCGGATCCGTTGTGTTAAATTAGTACCGACATTCCGCCGGATTTGGAATGGCCAACTTTACATAAAGTTTCCTGATGATATTCATAGTCGCCACGACGGAATATTTATTTGGATTGTTGAACTTACTGAGCCTGAATTATGCAGGGTTCGTGGACTAGTAAATTACTCGTTAGAATGGCGTTTTCAACGTTTTACAGATTTAAAAATAAAGTGGATTTTCCGAATGAAAAGAGTTTAGTTCTTAATGTTTTATGAACGAAATATGTTTCAAATAATGTTGGCAATCAGTTTTCCTGGTACTTGCCACGAAATTATTATAAGGTCTTTGAGTCGAACTATTCTAATTTCCATTCGTACCTAAATGATGGCAAATTCCCAGGGAATACCATGAATGGGAATTGGATCCCAATTCTGAGGTAAGCGTAGGTTTATACATAAATTGCTTTCAGAAATAATAGAACTCAATACTATTAGTATGATCTAATGTCAGTATGCCATAAATATATAACTTTCAGGAGAATCGATATAATCAGGTCTGTTGCGAGTGGGAGATGATTAGCTTTTAGCTTTATGATGGAAATAACTTTACGCATTAAACTACAACGAGAATAGTTTTTATTGATGTTGCGGATATTTTACATTGTTGAAACTCACCCATTACTCAACATCCCTTCCTGTAGACTTAAGACTCTAATAACCATAAATATGCTCAACTAATCATGAACATCATTGCCTATTTTCCAGAATGTCGAGAATAATGAACTCAAGTCAAATCCATGTTTTTTTTTGGTGACAGCACAAATGATTTTTGTCAATTGACTTTTAATAACATCAGACTTTTACTTCATATTATCTTTCTAATGAATATTTTCGTCTCTTTGTCATCGCTTTATTCATGTCTTAAGTATTTTTTCTTTATCATTTCTATTGTTTATTATTTGTTGTTATGTGAGTTGTTATTATTGGAAAATTGTTCCTCTTAAGAGGGAATAACCAGACAAAACCGGAAATATGTCATTTTTAAGTCAAATTTTAGCTTATTGACTCTTTTCCACAAAAACTTATGTATTGATTTCGAAAGACTGTTCTTTTATCTAGTAAAGCTATGTTTTAAATTTTGAGAAAATATGTTTATTTTTAGTACAATAAGGTTTTACCGTAGGTCGTTGGCAGATTTGTTAAAATTTTCAAACAAAATTTAGTATAATACAATTTTTTTAATAATACACATTTCAAATCATATAATCATGCAGTAAGATAAATCAATAAATTATGTGGGAAAGCGATGTTTCAGAATTTTAATTTAAGTTTAAATAAAATAATTTAAAAATGATCCGTGCACGTGTTTTGTGACGAAAATACTTCAGTTTGTCTATTTATTTACGATCTTACAAACTAATATACCTATTTAAGAGGCTAGATTTTGAAACAAACGCGTAACGTTTAGGTATTTCGTTAAATCTTCTCTGTCCCGCTCGATACAACCTCACACACACTTACAATATTCAAAACAAGAGAACACACACTTAGTGACACACTGCCGGCCGGAAACCCCCATCCCCCTTTATCCACTGCCCCTACACCTCACCCGCACAGCTATGATTTACAGCTGATATATTGTGGGTCTAGCATCTTTCCTATTCGGATCTTGGAAGCGCGTGAAGCCGTGATAGGTACATTATCTACCCTCCTAAGCAATCCGCATAATTATTTGTTCCTCGTAGCATTTTGATTTCGCCGTACTTAGTGATTTCTCAATCAATATATTAGGAGGGTATCGACTCCAATAATCTTTTTTTTTCTTTATTTTTTTCCATTATATCTACATTTCAAAAATAATTTTACATATTTTATAAATACAGTAAGATGTAAACATAAGGTACAAGTAATATTGTAATACATAGTTAGCAATAAGTAAATATATAATAGACAAAAGTAGGCAATGGGAACCCACTAAACTAAGGCACTGCCTGTGTGTAGGTAATATGAACAAAAATGCTATATTACACCAACAAGTACAAGAAAAAAATGTTAATTTTAAAGTCAATGTTTAGAAATTAAGGTATTTGTGAAAAAATGTAGTAAAAACAGTGAAACATTTTTTGTTGTTGTGGATTGTTATAGTTTTAAAAAGGTAAATAAAGTTAGTCTTGAAGTTGAACATGAAGATTTACAAAATATTCATATCAAAATTGTCTCAACATCTGCATCATTCAGCCACAATTAATTTTTTTTAATGTAAAGTGATATTTGAATGTGTTTTGGTAGAAGATTAAATGTTCGAGGAACAATAAAACTGCTATGTGCTTGCATTGACTTGGTATTGGTTTGTGGGGTAAAAAAATATTATTAGTACTTTTGCTAATTCTGTTTTCATTTTTTTTTAAACAATTTTTGTTTTTAAATACATAGTCTGCAATAAAAATAATTTACGAATATTGAATATTATAGTCATTTCGGTGATTCCCGAAGTGGTCCAGGTAGACCCTCATGAGTCCAAGGAAGACTTGATGGGGGTCTACGTTGGCGTGATAAAAAAATGGGGGTCCACAAGTAGTAAGTGGGGGTCCACGAAAATTTATCTGGTTTTTATAGCAAAGAACAAAAATGTTGGCTTGGATTTACCTTTCAATGTAGGCAGATAATACATTACTCAAAAAAATAAACGAGAAAAAAATTAAAATTTTTCGGTGATTTTCGACAGGCTTTTTGGTGAAAAATAGTCATATTGAGACTTTAAAAAAAGTGTTTTGAAGCGTTAAGATTTTAATTTTCGGATTTTTGGCAAATTTTTTTAGAGCCACGGTTCTCATGCAATCCTAACAGATAGCACGAAAAAATAATTTTGCAAATTTTTTGCTTTTTTGGTTCAGCGGAGGGAGCTACGGTCATGTTCCGGGAATATCATGGGTTTATAAGCCGTCTTACAAAAATTATACCAGGAGTAGCTGCAATTCACCGACAACACCTAGTAGCGACAAATTTGAGTGAGAGGTTGCACCAATCGCTTCAATTTGTGATTGAGGGGGTGTTCACACACAACTTTAATATGTGTGGCTTGGCGCATCTCGGCAAATCGCTCGCCGTACATTCCCAATTGGAATATATGGCGAGCGACATACGTCAAGCCACACATATTATAGCTGTGTGTGAACACGCTCTAAAGCTGTTAACAAAACACGAAGCAATGCTTTGAATACTCGTTTATTTGCACATTTTGCGACGAAAATGATGAAGACTTTCCAACGATAGATTGTGCACGTTTAACCAGATTTTACACACCTTTTTAATCAGTTTTAAAGTTTCTGGAAAGTAAAGATCTAATCAAATTGAAAGCAGACATCGCTTTCAATTTGATTAGATCTTTCTCAATTTTGTGTTTATCCCCTTTTTAAAAACAGACATTACAAAAGCTTTTTTCCAAATAGTGTGAAATTACGTTTTCTTTGAGAGAATGTGTGAATAGCAATGTCACCGAGATAATAAGTTTTTCAGCACAATTAAAAAAAAAAGTTGAATGTAATTTATCACAACCAGCACCAGCACCTTTTTGTGTTGTCATTTTGCAGATATTTTAATACTTAGGTACTAAAGATGTATTAATGTTAATCGAATTTAAATTTATTGAACTCATATTATTATTATTGACATTATTGGTGAGAATGTATTTATTTTTATTTTTATTTTAACTTTATGAGTAAAACCTCAAATTGTAATATTTAATTAAATGAAGACAATATAAGCGAAACTCAATCGAAAATCTGAAAACAGAAAAATCAGAAAAAGATATTGACACATCTGGGACTCGAACCCAGGACCTCTCGCTTACCGGGCGAACGCGCTAACCACTGCGCCACCGTGTCGATATCCAATTCGGTCACTTTTAACTGTATCATACATCGACTAAGAACCACCCACACTATCTTCATTTTTCTTAACGCATATACTATTGGCTGCTATCTTTATGTATGATTGCAAGATTCAAACCCGAACTAAATGCTCTCTAGATAGTGTCTGGATAAATCTTTATCCATTTTATTTAATATGCGACATCTATTGACTTTTCTGCAAGTCTAGGATGAATATTTTTATTTTTATTTTAACTTTATGAGTAAAACCTCAAATTGTAATATTTAATTAAATGAAGACAATATAAGCGAAACTCAATCGAAAATCTGAAAACAGAAAAATCAGAAAAAGATATTGACACATCTGGGACTCGAGTCCCAGATGTGTCAATATCTTTTTCTGATTTTTCTGTTTTCAGATTTTCGATTGAGTTTCGCTTATATTGTCTTCATTTAATTAAAAAGAATGTATTTAGTTTGAGAAAGAACAAAAACAGATTGAAAATAAACATTAAAAAGATTGCAAATTTTTGTTGCCCATCACTTAAAGAAAAGTTTCCACGGAACATGTTATTAGGTATATCAGAGGAAGATTGTTTCGATTTCACGAAAGTCCAAAAATATTTCACATTATTCTTTGTGTTTAACTCAACACATTATTTATATGGATCGCAAGTAACATTATGTGTTCACAGGAATAAGTTTGAGTAATATCATACAATAATCGTATGAAAGAATTTTATATTACGTTTTGTAAAAAATGTGTTAGACCGTAATCTCTAAAATATATAATTATGAAACTAAACTGAACTCATGAATAAAAAAATATCAACCTATCACTATTGTTGTATAAACTAGTATTAACATCACTATTATCAAAAACGATGACTCCCTCCCCCCGACCATGCACTCCTTGCCTCGACATCTAAAACGTGCGAACGAGACAACTGCAGTAAACTATCTGATTTACCCACAGAAATCGATCGGAGAAGGGTTTAGGGAGAATACACTTTTCTACACCGAAACTTTCACGAAATTGTAATTTGAAAACGGTAATATGTTTTCAAAAGAAGAAGCTATGTCGGTATGTTTTTACAATTTTGTAATTATTTATAAGAATTGAATAAACAGCACTTTTCCTTAAATAATATTTTCAGATAAACTGTGCATGTTTGACAGTGAATGTTTACGTTAATACGAAATGCATCGAAAATGTAAAAACATACCGACATAGCTTTTACTTTCTAGAAGGCAATATAAAAAAAATATTAATTTCGTGTAATTTTCGATGTAGAAAAGTGTTTTTTCCTTGGCGTCCTTTTTGTATGGGACGAAAAGCGAAGTCTATCATGTTAAGATTTTTTTACATTCTTATTTTGCTTTCTTGAAAAATTATAAATACTTATGACAAAAAAATAATTACAAAAAGTACATCATTTTAATAGTTTTATCATCACGCCTTTCGGGATTTTTGAATATAGGTAAAATTAAAGCAAATTTTGAATGAAATAAAATCGATATTGACTTATTATTTAAAAAAGCTGGTACGGAGAATAATTAATCTTTCTCATTGGAATCGTCCTGTACGATCGTAAGAACATCTTTCGACAAAATATGAATTCTCGGCCGCTGGCTGGTTAATAGCCCTTAACATCGCCTGATGCGGACCACCATTCAGAATCAAACAGCTTGAAATGGCTGTAGTCGTGTTTGATGACGAGATCTGCATAGCCAGATACTTACCAACGTTTCTCTGCATCATCTCCTTCCCCTTACGTCTACCTCCGTACTCCATTTCAGTTAAAATAACAGTTCACATACTAGTTATAGTCTTAGCGAGGGCTCGTACAGACGTCATCGACGTTCGTCTTTTTCCTTCGTCTTTTTGAAAACAAAAAAGACAGAAGATGCTAGAACGGTGACTCACGTAAGTCTCACCGGGACTAGAATATGCATTAAAAATGTTTTAATCATCGATTAAGTAACAATGTTAGGTTTGCTAAGACAATTTTTCGTATAAAGATATCTTCTCTACGAAGTAATTGTGACGGAATTAGTGTATGAACTAACCAGTCTCCCAATCCTTCACCCTAATAAATTACTCAGATCGCGGCTGAACGTCTTCCAAATATTTCAGGAGATAATGTACGGTATAAAGTATGAAAAGATATTACGTTATTATTATTTTCATCGTAATTTTCAGTTCGAGTATTTTTCAGCCTGTCAGAGTTAATCCTGAAATGTTGGCTGTACGGTCTCGAAGATTCCTTTGATGATAATTTACTTGGGCGTTTGAGGTCGAGTCTTACCCAGTTTTATACATTTTTAGTGCTAAGATCACGAAACAAAATCCATAACGATTATATTTTTTCGTAAGTGTGTATTCTGGTTATTTTTTCTTTCAAAATACCACGTCTTAATGAATCTCTTAGTCACCTAAGAGAATAAAATGCGATTCGAGTTTGGACATAATTAAACAGAATCTAAGAAGTAATATTTGTACAGCGCCCTTGATATGATTTTTACAAAAATGGCGCTACACAATTATCCAATTATCTTTATTATTAATATTCTCATAAAACAGTAACAGCATTACGAAAACTATTAAAGAAGATCGAAATCAAAATTATCGTTGTCTAAACTATATCTTTTTTTACATTAGCTTCACACAAGAGGCCCTTAGGAAAATACTTCTAAGTCCTTCAAGGCTCATGCCATCTTTGGGGATGCAGCATCCCAGGGGGGTCTTTTTAGAAAAGGAAGGAGAGGAAGTTTTGAGAAGGAAAAAGGTATGAGGGGTGGGTTCGTATCTGGGAGTCATTGTGTCCAGGACATAAGAATCGTTCCTTCCCACTGCGGTGCAGTGTAGGTTATCCACCTCTTACCCGCCCTGGTATAAGTAACTGATGGTTACTCCTTCAAGGCTCTCTTCTAATTTTTTTTGTTAAACGAAGCTACATTTAATATGTTACATAAGCTACATTTAATATGTTACATAAGCTACATTTGTATGTTCTTTATCTATTTGTACAGGTGCTTACAGGGTTTTTCACATGATGCAATGCTGCCTCGTGAGCTTCTTGAACGAACTTTATTTTGCTTTAACTATTATTTTTGCTTGTATTAATAACCCGGTTTATTGTATTATGTTTTTTCCTGTTAAGCACTTGCATACTGCTTACTAACAACGTATGCAAGGACACTAGAGGTCTAGATTCGTTCAAAATAAATAAATGTAGCTTCCCACTGCGGTGCAAGACGAAGTTCCCAAAGAGTCCTGCTAGAGAGGTCAGAACAACCTCAACTGTTGACACGCAGTTGGTAGACAAACGCATCCGCCGCCAAGATCCGGACAAACCTCACCCCATGAACCCGGGCACCCATGCCAAGTCATCAAAACGTAGCGAAGCACATGAGGTGACCGACGGCAGAGGTGTTGGTTATTCAATAAATGGTTACCGAGGTGGTTACCCATACGCGCTTCCCAAATTGATATAAGTAATAGTAGACATTTTTTTCTTTTGCTTGTCTTTCAAGCAGCAAGAAATGTGCACAGCAAAATAACAAGCCTAAAAAAACGGATATATGTATTTTAGATTTATGCTTTCGATGGAACGTGATTTTTTGTCACTTTCTATGACTTTCATTTTGCTTCAAACGATATGTTATGTGATATCTACATACCTTACATACCTATTGTTTGTTTCATATTATTAAATAAAATTATTACATCTCAGGCGAAATCAGGTAGTAAAACTGGTTATAATATCAACCACTTGCGAAAATACTACGCCGTGTAATTTTATTGAATATATTTCGGAGTTAACTGAATTAACTTGAATTAACTGTGGTTCCTGTATCAAATATGCGACATTGCAAATAATAATGGAATGTTATCAAATATGTCACAGCCGCGAAATTCCGAGGCATTTAAAGGGTTGTTAATTGACGTAACAATATGAGAACATCTCAATCAACTAATATGTAATTTTGACGCCTCCGCTATTCGGGTTTAATCTCAGCATGGCGTGACTAGATACCCCCTAAGGATCGAAGGGAAGGGTGGCTCCACAACCTTTTCAGCCTGAATCCTACCCTATTTTTAGAAGCCTCCCGAATGCGACAAGTAAAAAACTTTGCTGATTAAGCGCTCTAACCTACGCGAGTCGGCCGAACAGAAGGGCCGCTAAAAGCACAATTAATATATCTATGTCTAATTCTTTCGTCTTTTATTTTTTATACCACTTGGCTGAGAATGTCGATTTGAGCCTCACGGAGATTTATTTTCAATCTTTTACAAATGTTACTAATGAAATAATAAAGAACGCGAATTCAATGCGGACTCATTTCGTTATTATTTTTTATGATAACAGAACAGAATCTTACCAAGGTGTCAGTAGGACTATATCACTCCCAAAACACAGTCGTTGTTAATGAATTTTTAAATATTCCAACTTTAGGAAACATGCGAAAATTAAACGACCTAACCTTTTTATTAAAATAATTAAACTCTAAATTCGATTGTTGTGAACTCCTGCAATTAATAAATCTACAAATACATACACGAACAACTAGATAAACATTAACATTTTATATACATACATTATATTCCAACTATAGTTTGCATTCCCCAATACAACGTTTACTTAAACAATGTGGATGGATTTAACAACAATTTGAACTCGGCAAACTGCAATCGCCGTATGTGCCAACTATTATTTACCTATGTCATAAACTAATCTGAACACCAATTTTAGTAATATTATTATTCATTTGGAGGATATCGGCAGATCATCTATTTTTACTTAACTTACATTCTATGTTACCCACTGTGTGTCAACTCTTATATTTTATGTAACCTATATTTGGTTTCCTATATTTTATGTTACCTGTATTTTGTCAACTCTTTATTTTAATTGTAATTTACTGCATTATAAATAAAAGCCCCTTGGGCGTTTAAATAATCAAACAAAATAATAAAGATTAGGAGAAGAAAGAGAAATAGAATGATGGGATCTACCAGGTAATCCAGACCCAAATACCCAAATTATTATATCTAAATGTAGTTAAAAATCTAAATTTCAAGTAACGTTTGATTTCTCAATGGTGTTAGTTCTCTCAGAGTGTTAACTAGTAATTTAAGTTAGTATTATCCTGTGTATATTGACCAATCTTTTGAATAGTCGGGCGCTTTCCAAACTTTCTCTTCCTTTTCTCCTATCTTGGGAGGCGGAAATGGGTACCGCCGCCCCGGGAACCTTTAATGGATAACCAACACCTCTGCCATAGGTCACCCCAAGTGGTTCGCTACGTTTGGTGATTTAGCAGGGGTGCCCGGGTTCATGGGGTGAGGTTTGTCTAGATCTAGAAGGCGGATGACCAGAACACACTGAACCCCAGATTCCTACCCACCCCTTAAACCCTTTCCTTCCCAGAACTCTCCTCTCATTCCTTTCCTTAAAAAAACCCTCCACACAGCATCCCCAAAGATGACATGCCTCCTGTGTGGAGCTCATGTAAAAAATAAATCTTTTCCCCATTTCGAACAGTGTCTGAACATTGTCAAATAGGGGTTTCCATAATTCCGCAGATTCTGAGCAGTAGAATATCAATGTGTGCAGTGGTATCAGTGGTGCACTGCACATTTCGTGACTGCAGGTTTCTTTACCAGTATTCTTGTAGAGAGTTTTGATACCCTTGATAAAGAAGATTGCTAGAAAGCTTCCCAAGCGACTTGCGTTGGTGATCTCTTGTTAAGGGGGTGAACGATGAGATGTGTAAAGGTGAGCAGAGGTCTCCAGCATTACGCCATAAAACTCGAACCTACTCGACTACACTGAACAGAGAATCCTTAGTAGGATTATTTCGAAATTGAGGTCGAAATGTAATGTAAATTGTAAATTGAAATTCTTCAAACGCAGGAAACTTATTTTTTGGCTTCATTTTAATTAAAAAATAATAAAATACATTATAATTTAAAGCACTGTTATTGTTTAAAAAACCAACTTAAGCAATCCAATGACATTTTAAAGACTATCGTTGTAATTAGTTTTAAGTAAAAACCCTGATGAAGTAAGCATTGCTTACGAAACACGTTGGTCTTTAAAAACATGAAAATGGGTAAAACTAAGTATTTTATCATTTTTATCTTACGTAATACGTTTATAATAATATCTTACGCAATACGTAATATCTTACGTTTATACTCAGTGTCCGTAAACACGTAGTATAAGCTGGAAACTGGTGAAACTACATTACAGAGAGAACCCAGAAAAACGATCGAATGATATCTTTCTATCTGAATACTTTTTTTCGGCATCTAAGGGTTTAAAAAAGATTTCGGTACCGAGTCTACATTTCGATGCATTAAGAGATTCAACAACGATCGATTATTTTCAAATTTGATCTAAAAAATTCCAACTTTGAACTCGATTTACTCGAAAACGAAAGATCAAATCAAAATAGTAGTTTCACAAAAAAAGACTCCAAATATGATTTAAGTTCACCAGTTTCCCGCTTGTGCTGACATTTCGTCTTCTGAGCCCCAGAAATTGATGATCTATACAAGAAAGAATTCAAATGTTTAATATGCTTGATCAATTTTACCCAAACTAAGATATCTGTGCTCACAGAAATATACACATTTTTACATTTTATTTGAGACCTTTTGACTCCTAGGGCCGACACGACAGTGAAATTGATTTTCTGTTTTATTTTTTTAAATTTAATGACAATATAAAAATACAAGGTAATGCAATTTGTTTACAGTCCTCCTCACTAGGTATTCCTGTTCCGAGGCGGACTGTATGTTGTTGTAAGGGTGCTGGTCATGATTGTCTCATCTTTTGTAAGGAATTTCGATATCTGAAAATGCTTGATCAATTTCGCCCAAAGTAAGATAAATTTTCTTACATCGGGCACACCGACATGCCCGGGTCACACTTCTGTCGGTTTTACTGTTTAATGCTCGACGGTGATATAACATAATATGCTATTAGTGATCGTTCGAATCACCCACCTCCCACCCCCTCCTTTCGATCACGGACTAGTTAAACTAAGTTTTACAACTCGGATAAAGTTTAACGATGCTTTACGTGCCACTTTAATTGGCGAGAACAACCCTCGAATTTACGTCTACCTGTGTTGTGTATTCGGCGGGTACTTTTACCGATTTACAAGCTCTCATCGGGGCTTAAAGCTCAAAGCTTGGTCCGATTTCTCGAATTGGTTTACATGTTGTTCGCTCTGATTGCCTCTTCCGGCACGTGGCGTGACGAAGAAAACTTGCCGATTCGAAAGTAAATCGACGTAATTTAAAAATTCTTCTTGTTCTCGGTAAATTTATTATGTTTTTGATGAGATATTGTAAATCACGGTGTGTTTGTATGAATGTATAAAAATCCACAAGCGTAGGTTTTAATACTATAATAAAACAGATATAAAACTTTTTCCACTTAATTTATTTGTGACCGTAACTGGTTTCAGCCTGTTAGCTCTAACTTAAGACTGGTACAATTGTTTCTTAATCTACAGTCTATGTATATAAATATACATAGGAATTTTATACAATTTATATGGGTTTTCCCAATTTTGGTGCCACGTCGCACAGTTATTCGTTTCATACAAGCTAGACGCTAATAAGTCACTTTTGAATTCCCAAACAACGACATCATGGTGACATTACCAGATAGACAGAATAATAAATGCATGCTTAATTGGGGTGATTAGTGCACGCATCGACTCATACCAGAGGCCTAAAGTCGAATAATGTGTTTTGAAATTATCATTCGCATTTATTCGCTCGTCGCAACTCGACGTTTAAAATTGTGTACTAAGTTTGAAAAGTGTTTTTTTTCGGTTCTGTAAAATGGAGGCTACTTTGGAAGGTATATTTTAAAGTTTTTTCTTAATAATTTAGTGTAAATAATTTTAGTTGTTTTTTAAATAATAAATAAGTTTTGCGTTTTTTTTTACCTAAAAAATATAACTTCTCGAGAGTTTATCTCAGAGAGTATATCAAAATCGCACGATAATTTTTTTTTTTTTTTAATGTTAATCATTTCTAACACTAATTTTCATAAAATTAGTATTGACTACACCTCAATAGAGTGTTAAAAATAATTTAATCATGTGTAAGAGTTTTTAGCGTCTAATACGTATGAAACGAATCACTGTGCGTCGCGTCGTTTTTGATGATTGGTTTTCTGGTTATTTGGTAATTAGCAGTAGATATAATTACCTTGGGTTTATAGATTTTTTTAAAAAGTTTTCTTTATTCATTGAATTGCTTGTTACATGAATTGAGGATTTTTCGACCACCATGCTAGGCACATACTCGGATTATTTTAATGTTGTCTTGGGAATATGTTACCCATTTTATTGTTGTCGGGTCTATTGTCTATTAAAATGCTACTTTATTTAATAAGTCGAATATGCCTCGTACGTCATACATAATATGTCTGGTAATATTATATTATTGTGAAAACAAACTTATGAGTACGAGTGGTTAAGACGATTCGGAATTTTTGATTGATAGATTTAAAAGTGACATATATTTCAGATTATACATAGTAGGAATAATATTACATACATGACGCCAACGGGACTTGAACCCGTGCCCTTCTGATTGCCGGTCAGCTGAGCTATGGCGGCTTATCTTATACCCGCCAAATGATTCAATATATACTAGTGTTTCATTCAACAATTACTGCTTATTATATTTTTTCCACCTGAAAACAACCAACTTTATTTTTGCGAGAGAGACACTGTTAGTGTTAAATCCGTCGCTAGGTGGCGTCGAGACAAATTATGTCTTCATTTATTGGGGAAATACTTAAACTTGTCTATTATAAGCAATAATTATCAGCCTGAAACACTCATCCACATTGAAAAATCTTCCGAGAAAAAATACATGACGCCAACGGGACTTGAACCCGTGCCCTTCTGATTGCCGGGCATCTGAGACTCTATAAACAAAATACATATTTTACTTTAGAGGATATGTGATAAAATTATAATGGATACACGAGTAGGAGCAGAGATTAAGCATTTGATTTTATTTTTTTATTTATTACAAAGTTGGGGTTTGCTTTTAGGGTAGCTTTTAGATAACTATTAATATTTATAGTGTACCTTTTATTTATTTTGAAATTAGCGCAGACCTGTGAAAAATTACGTATTGTATGCATTTAATTTGATTTTCAACCATTTTTTTTAAATAAAAGAGAATCAAACCGCGTTCAACTGATTGGAAGGCAACTATGCTGACCATTAAACTTCCAACTATTGTAAGAACTGCCTGATAGAATAATTCACCTACACAGTTTAGCAAATAAATGTACCAGTGATTTCTATGTCGTATAAGAGCTGGCGCATACATACAACTTTTCGTTGAACAACTATTTTGTTGTTTATCATATGTTTATAGGAATATATTTAAGTGCACATACTATCAACTCGATAGTTGTTCGACAAAAAAGTCAAAAAGCTGTATCGATATGTTTTTGATTAAAAAGTTGGACAACTATCGAACAAACGATCAATTTGTATTGCATTGTATTGATGTGCACATACTATTGACTCAATCTTAATCTTGTATCACGACGTTGTATTGTATAAGGACTCACGAATGATATTATTACATTAATTCACTCATTCTATAATATCTAAAAAGCTTATCTGATTGCTCTTTCAGCTTAGAATGTAACGTATAAAATATCCCACCAGATAATCTGTCACTGAGTAGAAGAGGATGTACGACTCGTACACAGTATCTTTTTTTTCTCTTTTAAAATGTTTATAAAGCAAAGCACAAAACTTTCTTGTTAATTGTTGTTAAACATTGTTTGTAACACCTTGACTTGAGCGTTGCTGAATAAAGATTGGTTGATTCAAAGGAGATATTAAAAATCGACGATCGACTGCATCAATTGTATGCGCACCTCCATCAACTAAACGGTTTAGTTTTGTGGAAATTACTAGAAGTACAAAACTCGACAAAACAGTTTAGTCGATGCAAAAGTTGTATGTACACGCGCTAGCCCTATGTCGAGGTATTATTTCTGATAATTTCAGTTTATTATTGTTATTATTTTTGTATCTTTTACCTATTTTAAACCACTGAATGAAAAGAATTATTTTTCCAGCCATTACTTATAACTCTTTTGTGCAAAATATGTTAACATTTTAATGTACCCCGATGTAAAAGCCCCATGGGCGTAGAAAAAGAGTATAAAGATACATATACTCGTATATTATATCTGCACATAAAAACGTACTGAAAATAAGAATTATGTAATTTTGTATTTAAGAATGTTACGAATATTATTATTTCATAATTATAATATGTATAATTAATATACTTTACCCTTAAATAATATTTCTACCGTAGTTTTGTTTGGTTATGATAAATATGTTGATGTTAAGTATAACATTGCCAATTTATAAAGCATTCCAAATGCAATAAAACAGAACGGGTAAAACTGGGATTATTTTGATATTAACTGAAGAACTAAAGTAAATTGACTTGTTAGTGGTGATTTCACCGTATCAATTTCTGCGAGTATTTTAACAATTTCAGGAATGTATTCAATTAACCTTATTACGTACCATTATTGGAATTACTGAAATATCGTAGTTCCCTAGAGATTACAGAGCTTAGTTTTAGCACCGACATAACTTTCGTCTAATCTTCCACTAAAAGTAGGATGATACGCTTTTTTACATCAAACAGAACAATCATATTTCCTGTTTGCGATCCTCGGAGAATGGCCGCTATAAGAATATAAGGAAGAGCCTTAAACATTTATTCTGATTTATAAGATCATTGAAAATAAGATCGTAGTTTGCTTCTTCCGAGCGCGAAATTATTTCGCTTGACCAGTTTTCTCCGCGCTGCAAAGGTTGAAGTTTTTATTAGTGTTTCCAACGATGATACTTCCTTTGATAAATTGTTCAATTTTGGTCTCGAAAACAGTTAGTTTCAATTTTATTGATTCATTTTACATTAACTCGGTCGATTAAACGCAATTTTATCGGTTCCCCTGTTTTTCTCTAAGACTTCAGTAAACAATCCGATACCATAAAGTGGGGTGACTTTTGTGTTGGTTGGTTAAAACATCATTTGAGTTGGTAAATTTTATGACATATATTTTTTTGACAGTTTATAATGCCTTCAGAAGGCGAAACAGCTGTTACGTGTAACATTAATTACACAGCAGAACTTGTTTATAAATAAACTGTTTTTGTAAATTGAACAATAATAGTAATGAATATATGAAGAAATTAAAGTTCTACAAATTAAACTTGATAATAATATTTTTTTAAACATTTTGAAATAACTTAAATATTATATTAGAATTCAGGGACGCCCGAGGAAGACATGGCACGATAAAGTGAATCAGATACTTGAGGCGGGCATGTCAAGAGTCAAAATAATGGAAGAGTATGTATGAGACGATGTATGACTATAAATGAGCAAGGAGAGTGTGATTCATTTTGGTGGTACTTTCTTTCTGCCTACTCCTAACCTATTGGCGTTATAGTTAGTTTGTTTTTTAATGTGAATACCTCACAAGAGTCCCAGCTGCTCCCGCCTGGAGCCAGTAAGACTATGGCATTCCCAATCGGGGTGTGTTGTGACGCTGAAGATAGTGGGAGGGGAAGGAGATGGGAGAGGAAGGTGGGAAAGTATCTGGCTATTCAGATATGGTCACCAAACACGTTAGTTGGGGTTGAGTTATTAAATAAAATTGTAATTGTGTTGGGGAAGCAACAAAATATTATCATAGTCATCTTTCATATTAGGGCGACTTTGATACACAATTTTTTATAAGCTTATTCCACGGAATGCTCTAATATTCAAGTTGTTACATAATATGTGTATCGATAGACATATATATATGTAGCGATAGACATTTATATGTATCGATTCTTTACAATATAAATGACACGATATCCTTAAAAAAACCTCCTCCTAGCATCCCCAAAATTGACGTAGGCCCGTAGAATTTTTTTTTTCCGTTTCTGGTCGTTGAATTATTTTTGAATATTTAAATTTTCTCTCCCAATATAAAATGTCTAAAAACAGCTTCACAATTCAACCGAGAATATGTTTGAATAGAACTAGACAATAATTAATTTCCGAAGTAGCGTTGTATTTTTCATTAAAAAGAAGCGAGAAACTTATGAGGGGGTCAAAGTCGCCCCCAGATTCAAAATTCACCCCATATTTCACTTGGATCCTTTTCAGTACTGTGGCAATATAGCACAATAAAATAGAGCCTGCGCTCCCGACAAATGTATATCGATTTTAGTTCAACTTTACGTGTGACCTCATCAATAATGGCTTCAGAGTACACCGAGCTCTTTATCGGCCATTTTTGTACGTCTTAATTACGAGAATGTATAGGTAGCCGTTTAGTTATCAATACAGGCATCACACCATTGTGAGATTTTCTGTTATTCTCTCTGTAAGATTTAGTGCAGGAACGTTTTTGTACTTGAGAATTATGCCTCAATTCGTGTATAATAGCCACAATAAAACATTATTTAGCCGCCATTAGCTAATTAAATATTTATCGAATAAAAGCATAATACGACCGTTCTCATTAAAGGCGTTTTATTTTGGAGCCCTAAACGTGATTAATTTACCAAACTGTTTGTTTTTATCTGGGGTTTGTTTATTATTCACAAAAAAAAGTATATACTGATGTTCTCATTCTCCACTCCTTTCTGTGGTCTAATGACTGTGTTTTGAATTTAAATGTAATTACCGTCAAATTACTGATTGTCGTGTTTTTTGGTCAACCGCCCTTACAATTTGGCTACTCGTACGCGACGTATTAAATATCATTTAATTATTATAATGCACCGCGGCGGCAAGTCTGCTGTTAAACAGTACTTCGTCAAACATATATGTACTACCTTATTAGGACGCCATTTTCAGGGTTCATTTTTTAGAATCAATTATCTTAATGTTCGCTCTGGAGACAGAAAACGTGGAGCGCTGCCAGGGAAGCTTTTACTTCTTTATGAAACTTGATGCGAGTGTCTAATTTCATACAGGGTCTGACCTGTTAAGTATCCATCCAAAACAAACTACGCTATTACATAGACTTATTTCTTATTAGTAAGAGACGATACGCCCCCGACTTTTATCTTGAATTAAATTATTTATTAGAATTTCAATATTTTTAAGAAAGCTACTTCTTCTTCTTCCCCCAACGTCGGGGGGACCTGAGAGGGCACACAAAGAAGAAGAAGAAGGCCGGTTCACCCTCGTATATTTCGCAGCCAAGACATTTGTCTCTCTATCTTGCCAATCAATATTAAATGGAGCAAGTGATACTTCTCCCCTCGAAGTATATGACCCAGATATGAAATTTTCCTGATTTTTATTAATGTAAGCAGTTCTCTATCTGCTCTAACCCGCCTGAGAATTTCTGGGTTGGTGATCATGTCGGTTCATGGGACCTTGAGCATTCTCCGGTGAAGCCACATTTCAAAAGCCTCTAACCTGTTCATGGTATTCACTTTCAAGGTCCATGTTTCACATCCATACAGCAAAACCGACCACACATAACATTTTAGCATTCTCTGCCTTAGTTTTAAGCTAATATTATCATTGCAGAAAAGGGATTTAATTTTAATGAACGCTGTTCTTGCTGCTTTAATTCTGCACCTAACCTCCACATCTGGGTCAAGAGTCTCCGTGAGAATACTGCCGAGGTATCTAAATCTTTCCACCTTTTCGGCATTGCAACCATTTAACCGTATCACTGATTCAAGCTACTTAAAAAAGCACAAAAACGGTGTTTTAAAAATAAAAATAAATGAAAACTGCAAAAGGGTCCCAACTCCTAATTTTCCAGAATCAACGGGAATAACGTGTACAACATGTCTTAAGATACGTACTTTGGACACGTTGCCTGCCAAACTGACGACTCCAACTTAGAGAAACTCTCTGTCTTTGGCAAAGCAGAGGAAGGTCACCAACGCGCTGGAGTGACCAAGTATCACTGGCGTCTGGTACGTCAATGTCCGCGACTCTCCACGGAGTGCATGACCGCGGTTAGGGGAGGATCCTTGTCCAACATGGAAACTGGACTAGGGGTCACGATCCTCAGTAAAGAGGAATCGACTTGAGAAGAAGAATTATTGGGAATGATATGTGGGAGAGTAAGGTTGGGAAGTTTTACGAAATGTTTCTACGAATGAGCGCCAGGAAGCGATTATAGTACATATTTTTTTTATGAAATAAAAAATAACATGTAAGCACGGATACATTATTTAGATCATTGTTTGTTTCGTAAGCCGTAGAGTCTGAATTTAAAAGCAGAATTAAACATGGAACTACAGCGTTTTAAGAAAACATATTTTTAGTTAAAATATAAACTAGGTAATAAACGGAACAATTTATGGCCGTATCATTTTACCTACCAAGCTAGTTTTTACATTACAAAATATTTTATCGATATCTTATAAATTACCATACATTTGGTGCGCAAACATATATTTTTTAATATTATTTTGCATCAACACACTATTAATTTTGTTCTCCGTTAAGAACAAGCCTGTTTTCAACAATGGAAGTATAATTGAAAAAGCGCCATCGATTTTTCCGCCACCGAATAAATCTTTGACGCCAAAAACACGACTGGCCCCCATTGTGACCAGGGCTAAGAAATGTATGAATTAGCCGGGGCATTTAAGGCGGCACAGGGGCCCTGCATAATGGCTGCGGGGGCATGGAAATGAAGCTATTCGACACTTGAAATTACGACACTGCGAAGAAAATTGTAGTTGACACGCAAGACTTTTATATTCCGGCCATGTTTCATTTCCTGTTGAACATCATTAGACGGTGGCATTGTGTTTTTTTTTTCAATGTACTCGAACCCGGGCGGAACTTAGTGCGGAAGTGACTTGCCATCGAATTTCTCGTCTGTAGAGCTTTCTAACTTTTGAACCCATTTGATCTTTCTTACATTCGTGCTTTTTTTAAATTCCCGTTTTTAACTGTTCTTAAAACTTCTTATCAGTCTTGCTCCTCTATCCGTGAATTTGTTTTTGTGAAATAATATTTATAACATTTTTGATTCCTGACTTTAACTTTATATCAATTTGTCGTTCATTGACTGATTACCTCCCGAAAATATCTGCTTTACATGAATTACATTCCTAGCTATGAATTATTGTTTTTTTATATATTTTTTCTTTCTGTACCGATTTTTAATATTCAACAATTCTCAACTTTTACCAATTTACTATTTTTGTACGGACTCATTGTAATACCGACTTTTGAACACTCAACCATTCGCTGAATTTTTACATTCGATATTTCTCTGTACATCTGAAATAATTCACCTCTCTTGATGATTATTTTATTTTCCATATTTGAGTCCTGTTAGCCTCCACGCAAAGTTCTTTCAAATCTGTAAAATTCTTTAGTTTCCAGAACATGTTCACATCTCAGCACATGAAATTGCAGATTCCTTACCCCCTCAGGCCTCGGGCATATTTTGTCAGAAGGTCAAAATATTTTCACCTTGCAATAAAATCCAAATAAATGGAATATTTCTGAACGTATCCGAAAACTAATAACTGTTTTTAAAAAGTGATAAAATGCAATTCCATATTTTATAATTTGGAATGAACATGTAATTTTTAAAATACTAGTCTTTTGATTGCAAAAATAAAAAGTTTTTAAAATGGTTCACCTTACGTTTATCGAAATATCGAAAAACGAATCAGACACATGTTTTATTGTTAGACGTAGATCAGATTAAATTAGAGTATTATAAACGTTATAGTCACCTCACTCTTTTTGTCGTTTCAAGTAAAAATAATTGATGAAAAATTCTCCAAATTTCATTTTTTTTTCTAATTGCAGTCGGAAACTTTGGTTTCGTGAAGGTGTACATTTAAGTTATTTTGTGGTTAACTTTTAGATTTGAATACGTAGCTTGGGTTTTTCTCTAGTGATAGTAATTAAAAGTCAATAAAAATAAATTCTAAATTAAAATGAATTGACAATTAATTGGTCTAAATTAAAATGAAATAAATTCTCATTCCAATTGCGAGGTTAAGGGAAATTCCCAATCCAATTTTGAGGTTAGAAAATTCTTTTACCAATTGCCAGGATAAAAGAAATCTTCATCTTAATGGCCAGATAATAGGATAATAGGAAATTCTTGTTCTAATTATAAAATGAAAGTTCCTATTTCCGAAAGAAAAATTTCCTATTAATTTTTCTAGAAAAATTTCTACAAATTTTTCTCGCCATGATAGTAAGGGAGACACAACGATTTCTATGAGACCTTTGTGAGTTGCACTCAAAGGTGAACAAATCAGCCTGAGGGGTTACATTAATGTCATATCCTATAGTATTATTTTCTCTCCTCAAAGATAGAACCCACACCGTTTGGGTTTGGTACATACATTGGCACAATTTTCTACTGAGCTTCAAACATTTAACCTTTCTACCCAGCTATTAAACATTCGAATTTGCACGTTAATTAGTACTGCCTCCGACGCAGAAGTGAGTGTTGACACGTAGTCAGTGTTCGGATGGCCGAAGCTGTATTTTGCCGTCACGCTCAGTTGAATTCATCTCTGGAGGGGGCGTTTGATGATAGATGTTTATTTCAAGCCGGCCCAACTCAAAGCTAATAAATTAAAAGTCGTTTACTCAATAATCTGTGAAAATAATTTGAAGCATCTCCAAGACGAATGAATTTGATTTATTTGACATTTCACTTCAGACACAGATTAACCGGGTCGAATAATGTACCCCCAACTCCGGTCAATGTTGAATATAAATTATTTGGCAGATTTCTGTTTGGTTGTGATTCAGATTTCCATACTTGGATATAGTAAAATTAGCTGGGATTACATCGTAGTCCGATGAAATCCCGGCCAGTGCCTAGTTGAGTTTTTTGAGAATCTTATATTATTCGGATTTTACCATATACGTACATATATAAGAGTGTAATACCAGAGTGGTCTACACTCTTAGTATTTGTAAATAGTAAAATTAGATAGATCCTAAGAATTCTTAATAAATTGTACAGCCCTTGAGGCGATTTTTCACAAAAATGGTGCTCTATAAGTTATCTCTAAAAGTTATTATATTATTATTATTATTACTTTGATGGGATACCACTAACCTAAAATCTCTCATAATACATAATATTAATAGTCATAATTATAATTATAATTAAAAATTCCCTATCAAGTACTACCTCTTGACCTTCCTGATTCCCTTCTACTTCTTCTCCCCTTTGTGAGGTAAAAGAAAATTCCCATTCCAATTGTGAGGTTAAGGGAAATTTTCATTCCATTTGTGAGGTCAAAGGAAATTTTCATTCCAAATGTTACGTTAAAGGAAATTCCCATTCCAATTGTGAGGTTCAAAGAAATTCCCATTCCAATTGTGAGTTTTAAGGAAATTCCCATTCCAATTGTGAGTTTTAAGGAAATTCCCATTCCAATTAGTAGGTTAAAGTAAATTCTCCTCGTAATGGTGACGTTAATGGAAATTCCCATTCCAATTGTAAGTTTAAATGAAAAATTTTATTCGAATTGTGCGGTTAAAGTAAATTCCCATTCTAATTATTAGGTTAAATGAAATTCTTATTCCAATTGTGAGAGGAAATGAAATTCTCATTCCAATTGTCAGGTTAAAGGAAAACAAAACTGATTTTTAAGGACAGATTGATCTTAAAATGACTTGGTTTCATAAAGTTGATATTGAGAGCACCTCGAAAAGAAGTATTTTAGGACGGGTTAGTTATTATCTAAGTACTATGAAATAACTGGCTCATGTTGAAATAATAACAGAACTTGAATAGAAAGTTCACAGAATTTGAACTTTAACTTGAATTTTGACTGTTAAACTACCCGCCCTTAGTATTTTAAGGTCCGGTTTTGTAATCATCCGTTCGTTACGCTTGATACCATTTTTAACATTATTTGTTTGGCTGAAGACCGAATATTTGTTAAAAATGGAAAGAAGCATAACAACGGATGGTTAAAATCCGGCCCAAAAGCTCTCCAAACACAAAACAAAAACTAGTTTGCTGCACTGTTTCTTTCTTCCATACTAAGCTCCATAATATTTTTGTTAACAGGTAACACGCTGATCGCCAGTGTCACCTTCGACCGCGAGGAGACAAAGGAATACCTGATCCCTATCGCCATCACCGACTCGGGGAACCCTCGACTCACTGGAGTGTCGGTTCTTCGCGTGGTCATTGGAGACAGGAACGACAATGCCATGATGGAGGGGCACAGCGCCATCTTGGTTTATAACTACAAGGTAACACATTTATTATACACTATCGCAGACCCGTCAAATCAAGGGATGTTCAAATTGTTGGAAGCTGAAAGTATTTATTAAAAAATATATTTGTCCCAGTCTCACATTACCTTAAAAAAAACATTTTCACAACACCGTTAGCATATATTTTAAATTTATTTTTCACCTAATTCTGAAATCAATCTCAACCAATCATTTTTACATTTTAGTGTCAATAAGTGTTTGATGTTATTTCAATGTGAACATTAAACCCAAACAGTTATTTCATAAAATATAAGATTACTTTAGCTTTGGCCTATAATTATTACGTGCACTTAAGCGTAGTTTTTGGCACAGATTTGTATCGGCCATTACGGAAAATTATTGTACAATTTTATTAATTTATGTTTCGACCACAATGGATAATACGACGTTATTTCGGAGTTTACTAGTAGGTAGGTACTTAGTTAACCCTTTCGGGGTATTAATCTTTAGCGAACTAATGCTTTTTCAAATATTAATGTGTGACATTTTCAAAATTACAACTTGTATAGGTGGGTTCATAATATTATGTGTTCAAACTCTGTTCAAATCTGGACAGCGATTGTACTTCCTATAATAATATATTGTTTTAGCTAGGCGATTATTTTTATTCTATATTTGAAATGTGCTTTGGTAGAAACGCATTTCCCCAGTTTTTAGTTACATCCCATTGTATTTTGTAGAATTTATTGTAGGTGCCTATATATTTTTTTTGTAATCTGTGGTGAATTTCCCAATGCACCAGACGAACGGATTCAATGAAATTGACATTGAAAACAGTTGGTTATATGGATATGTAAGTATTAAAATTATCTGAAATAATTTACTCTTTAATTTTTTATCTTAAAGTACCATGCATCGCTGCAAATTATTTATAAAAAAAATAACCATTTTAAATTTACAAGACTCTTTCAACAATGAAAACTTGACATTTTTTTCGAATAGCAATACATAATATTGGCTCTGTAAATATCCCGTACTGTAGAGATTATAAAAAAAATTATACAACATTCAAACTCTACCAATAATTCTATCACAATTATTGTACTTAGTAATATAATAGAATATTTGTCAATAACAATATTAGGTATCCTTTTTCGCTTTTTCACTCTTAGTGCCTCTGTTCACGGAGATACTTACAAGATACTCGATCCTCGTGCGCGTATCATACGCGCCGATCGTAAGTACACCCCGTACGATTTTGCTGGTGCCCGTTCACGGCGCTACGCGGTGGCTGTCGGTTTCCAATCAGTATCACGATACCGACAGTGCTGCTGATCGCGCGTGACGCTCGCATCATTTGTGTCTGATACTCATTCGATTGACGTTTGACAGAAATGGCGTCGGAACATGCAAGTAATGTTAGATTTGTTCTGAAAGTGGAAAAAATGCATGTTTATATAACTATACTTACCACAATACGTAAGAAAAGATTTAGTGGAGAAGGCATGGATTGATGTTGGAAAAAAAGTCATATGACATCGCTTGACTGCGTGTTAACTCCACGGCTGCACGTGAAAAATGATCAAGTTCAATATATTTCGGATAGCGCCGTGTACGGAGACTAGCATTAAAAAGTGATAAATCAGCAGGGTACTTCTGGTTTCGTCACAATTATGTAGATTTTAAGTATCTACATGAACGGAGGGCCTTACTCTTTTATCTCTTCTTATTTTTTCTGTTCTGTTTCATTTCTGTTATTTGTTGTATACGTCGTAGGCAAATAGTACAATCAGGCCGATTATGATGCGCCTGAGGCACTTCACGATCTGCCGCCAGGCATTTCACGAAGTAGCTAGGCGCTTCGTGATCTGCCTGATTTTACGATCGGCCGCTGACATATATACTAGTACGTATATATATATTTTATCTCGTTCCTTACTCTTTCTTAAAAAATATATTTAACTGATATTTACACATCTTTCTCTAACCTTCAAAAATACGTAATAAAACGGTAGAAATGAGGGAAGCCGGGCCTTAAATACAATAACAATAAATACTTATAATAGGTTTATGTTGCGGCCTTCTCTACATGTTTACAAATCACCTTGTTTTATTTATTGTCCTAAAATAATTTTATTTTCTTAAATATATCTTTAAATATTTAATTGAAACCACACTCTCTTGTTAAATATAACCATTACAAAGTAGAAAGTAGGTATGCATACGAAATACCTTACAATATGAAGGATAAGAGTCCCCTCATTTTCCGAAGGTTTTGTTTTTTTCCATAAATCGTGGGATTTTATAGGGAGACAAAGCGATATTTGCATAAGATTAACTAACAGTCCCTGATATTTCCAATGACAAAGCGTTATTTATAAAAAAAAAGAATAATGCTACTTGTATATCGTGACTTAAAATCAATTCGGATTCTTGCGACGCCAAAAACAGAATGCGCAATTTTTCCTTTGAAAAATTCTAGACAATACAATTTGGCGTCAAAGGAGATGGGAACAAATGGCCACTATTCATTTCCCAGCTTCCATGATGGCGGGATATGAATATTATCAATAAGGACCTTTAAATGAATAAGTAGATCCTGTGAGATTGTTACAAAGATGCCATTGTCATCAAGTATTGCGTTATTCACGATATATTTTCAATTTGGGAGGTCGGTATGGGTACCGCCGCACCGGGAACCATTTCTTGGATAACCAACACTTGTGCCGTAGGTCATTCCAAGTGGTTTACTACTTTTGGTGACTTAGCAGGGGTGTCCGGGTTCATGGGGTGTGGTTTGTCCGGGTCTTGGGTCGGGAGAGACTGGTTGGGGGAGACCTTCTGATCTCTCTAGTTACTCTAGTAGGACTCTCTTGGAACATCGCCGTACTCCGCAGAGGGAGGGATGGATTCATACCTCCGTCACTCCTGAACATACTTACCTTCAAATACCTACCTCATTTTCATTCTCCTTTCCTTAAAAAGACCCTACACACAGCATCCCCAAAGATGACTTAGGCCGTGAGAATTATCGGATAAAAATGTATTTTTTAATTACGTCATAGGCGTGATGTCCTCAATAATTTATTTTTAGTTCGTATGAACCTAAGCGTAAAAAGCCTAGGTTCTGTTACTCCTTTACACTTTTGTGATGAATTTGGAGAGAATAATAAGCCAGCCTCTGTTCGTTACTATCTTTTGTCCACCCTGTTTAACTGTTTGTCCCAACGGGGAGAGATTAATGAACAGAAAAACGTTCATTTTTCTTTCTTTTTTTAGCATCCTCGATTTCATTAACAGATTAATTTTGTCTTCAAGGAGTCGCCCCAACCATTCATTATCCTTTATTTATTTTTTATTCAAAACAAATTTCTATTGTAAGGTTCTATATATTCATGAATTCGCGATTATACAGTTATTTTTAAATTATGAAACCATTTTCATTTTGAGGGGAGTTTTATAATGCCATCCAGAATGAATTTAAATTTCTGAGGTTTATTTATTGATTTCTGTTTCTACACAAACTTATATTTCGAGTATACTGTAGTAACGTGACGATTATCTCGTCTTTCTAGAAAAAAACATCAAGGAGTGTTTATCTTCTGGGAATTGATCATTTATTTTATGGCATTTTTCGGTCTGTGACCTTATAATATGATGAGACATCCAGAGAAGTTCGAGATCTTGCATCTCATAATGCAGGGAAAGACGGGGCCCTGGAATAAGTAGAACCTTGTGGCTGAAAAACCTGAGACAGTGGTTTGGTCAGTCTACTGTAGAGCTGTTCCGGGCCGCAGTAAACAAAGTCCGCATAGCCAACACGATAGCCAATGCCCGTTGTACGGATAGGGCACAAGAAGAAGAAAAATACGGTATAATATTCCCTGTCAGATAAAGTCCCGAACGGTTCCTTAGACGTTATTCTCCTTCCCTTATGGCTTAGGCTCCGTTACCCAATCCGTTACTCCAATTTCCATGATGGAGGACAAGGCTCTTTCACTTTCCGCGGTTCTGCCGACTGACCGGACGCCAGTGATATTTGGTCACTCCAGTCTGGTGATCTTCCTCTGATCCTTCTGCCAAACACTTTGCCAGTGACATTGAATTGTAACAATTATTACAAGCAATAATTGTCAGCCTGAGACACAAATTTACATTGAAAAATCTTCCGAGAAAAGATACTTGCCGCCAACGGGACTTGAACCCGTGTCCTTCCGACTGCCGGTCGAATGCTCTGACCACTGAGCTATGGCGGCTTATCAAATACCCGCCAAATAATTCAATATATGCTAGTGTTTCATTCAACAATTACTGCTTGTTATATTTTTTTCCACCTGAAAACAACCAACTTTATTTTTGCGAGGAAGACATTGTTAGTGTTAAATCCCTCGCTAGGTGGCGTCGAGACAAATTATGTCTGCATTTATTGGGGAAATACTTAAACTTGTTAAATATTAATTATTATTTTTTTAATTTATAAACTAACGTTTAGACAAGATTTTTATGCATAGCACAAAGGGTAACAATTATTACAAGCAATAATTGTCAGCCTGAGACACTCATTTACATTGAAAAATCTTCCGAGAAAAGATACTTGCCGCCAACGGGACTTGAACCCGTGTCCTTCCGATTGCCGGTCGAATGCTCTGACCACTGAGCTATGGCGGCTTATCAAATACCCGCCAAATAATTCAATATATGCTAGTGTTTCATTCAACAATTACTGCTTGTTATATTTTTTCCACCTGAAAACAACCAACTTTATTTTTGCGAGGAAGACATTCTTAGTGTTAAATCCCTCGCTAGGTGGCGTCGAGACAAATTATGTCTGCATTTATTGGGGGAATACCTAGCGAGGGATTTAACACTAACAATGTCTTCCTCGCAAAAATAAAGTTGGTTGTTTTCAGGTGGAAAAAAAAAAAATAAATAAAAAAATAAAAATATAATAAAAAATAAAAAAATAAAATAAAAAAAAATAAAAAATATAACAAGCAGTAATTGTTGAATGAAACACTAGCATATATTGAATTATTTGGCGGGTATTTGATAAGCCGCCATAGCTCAGTGGTCAGAGCATTCGACCGGCAATCGGAAGGACACGGGTTCAAGTCCCGTTGGCGGCAAGTATCTTTTCTCGGAAGATTTTTCAATGTAAATGAGTGTCTCAGGCTGACAATTATTGCTTGTAATAATTGTTACCCTTTGTGCTATGCATAAAAATCTTGTCTAAACGTTAGTTTATAAATTTAAAAAAAATATAAAAAAAATAATAACATTGAATTGTTTTTTCAAGTTGGAGTCCTCAGTTTAGCGAGCAAAGTATTCAAAACATCTTAAAATACGTTGTAGGCAGATAAAGCTTATTGTGGATGCCTAGCTCTTAAAATACGTTGTAGGCAGATAAAGCTTATTGTGGATGCCTAGCTCTTAAAATACGTTGTAGGCAGATAAAGCTTATTGTGGATGCCTAGCTCTTCAAGAATGGACACATTTGTGCGTATGGCTGGCCATGAAATCCTAAGCATTTTTCTCCAGCACCACATTTCGAGGGCGTCTATCCGCTCTCCCTCGCTGGCTCAAGTGTCCATGTTTACATACCATATATGCAGTGGCGGCTCGTGACTCTTGGATGTGCTAGGGTGCCAATATTAAAAAAAATGGCATCATGGATGTTGTCGTATGCGAAATTTTTTTTTTTTTTCTAAAATCGGTGTTTTGTGTGAAGATTTTTCAGGAAATCGGTGCGGCACACCGCCAAACTGAAACTTCCTGAAATTTTTCATACAAAAAACTGATTTTCAAAAAAAAGTTTTCAGCTACAACAACATCAATAATGCCATTTTTTTAACATCAGCACTCTAGCACACCCAAAAGTCACGAGCCGCCACTGCATGTATGTATATTGATATACTAGCTTTTGCCCCCGGCTTCGCTCGCATAGTATTAGGGGGGTTCGCACTCTGCCTTCTCCACCTTCCCTATCCCCACTCCACTCCGCCCCATCCCGACTACCCCCCACACTCCCCCCTTCCCCTTCCTCCCTCCCCCTCTCCCTCCCTCACCCACCCCCATAACCGTTACATTAATTTTCAAATAGCTCGCGTACCACCTATTAAAGTGTAACAATCAAACACACGCAATTTATAATATCAGTTTAGTTTAGTATTTTGTACATATTTGAATTTTAACTATCAAAGCGATCTCCATAGTAACCTAAACAAATAACATAATGTATTCTCCATAGTAACCTAAACAAATAACAAATTTCGTCTGTACAATAGACGTATAATAAATAATTTCATAACGCCAGAGCTGACCAATATATGTATACAGGGTGTTAAGGGACGTACTTGACTTACTTTAACCAGTGATTCCTGACATTATTTGGAGTAAAAAATGTAAATGAAATTTTGGTCTCCGGTGACTTTTTTTGACGACTTTTTTTTTTTTTTTCAAAAATTTTTTCTTCAAAATCAAACAAAAAAAAATTTCTTCCGCATGTCGTCACTGGTCACTCAGCCGGGTGTCCGACAAACCCCTTAGCCCGCCTCCAACTATTCAACAACTACCATTTTTTTATGTTTTTGTAGAAAAAAAAAAAAAAAAAAACATCAAAAATGTCACCGGAGACCAAAATTTCATTTACATTTTTTACTCCAAATAATGTCAGGAATCACTGGTTAAAGTAAGTCAAGTACGTCCCTTAACACCCTGTATAACCTATATTTTTTAAAGTCTATTCAGAATTTTTGCGTGAAAGAGTAACATCCATACAAATTTTTGCCTTTATAATATTAGTAGGATATGCGGTGAAAAGACGTCATTAGTGTTTAGATAGTCAGTTATTTCGTGTTCTTTGTATGTTTATATTTTTTATTTTATCATTGGAGAAGAAGATAGCACTAATAATCTAAACGAAAATATATATAAAAGAATTATAAAATTTTTTGTTTAATTTTCTTTAGAATTCCTTATTTTTTATAATTTCGATGTAAGTTATTTAGGTATAAACTGTGAGCTTATGAGTGATAGCAAATTACGTATATTCGATGTATGTTGACCTTCTAAAATTCGTTCACATCTTGGAATACCGCACAGCATTATAGCCTCACATCAAAGCGCGACAGTAAATTTATCCGAAAGTAAATTTGTGCCATACATCCAACATGAGCTCTTTATTCCTGCTGTAAATCTGGGCTGGTCCGACGAAATTGCTACCAGCCCAAGAGCCCACATTTTTATATATAAATACGTAATAAAATAATAATTTGTGTACTATAACACAATTGTTGGTAAAGTGTTATTTATTTAAAGTAAGTTCACAGATCACATATAGTAAAAATAGTCACAATGTATCAATTCACAATAATAATAATTAACTGAGCAAGGGATCGGAGGGAACCTTGCTGTTTAGTCTTTGGGAACAACAAAACTGACTGTGGTTCTGCTTAGAGGGTCGTACCATAGGACGAAGCGCAACTAAGGCAGCAGTCGGGGTCTGGTTGGTGCTTTACTTATGGTAGTAGAATTCTCCTTAGAGGGTCGTGCCAAAGGACGAAGCGCAACTAAGAGAGCGTACTAGTCAAGAGCGAGCTACAGACGAACTGGTTTAATTTAGGGCTCGCAGCTCTTTATATAGGCCATTCCTTGTTGCGGGGCGTGGTTTATGTAGCGACTCGAGAGTAGGAAATGCGCAGAAGGCGTCTGCGCAGCCTGGTTCGCCTAGTTTTGGGTGAGCAGGATGGCGCTGTACGGGGGAAAGAGATGATGTAGTGGCAAGCGTAAAAACGGCGCGCTACAGTACATATTAAATGTGACATAAAACTGAAATATATTATTCATTCAATTCATTTATTGTAGGCCCGTATGGCTTTAATTGAATTTAATTTATTAGATAACCAACACCCCTGCCAAGTGGTTCGTTGTGTTTGGTGATTTAGCAGGGGTGCCCGGGTTCATGGGGTGAGGTTTGTCCGTGTATTGGCGGCGGAAGTGTCTACCCATAAGAACTGCGTAGCAAGCCGAATCGGGAGGGACTGGTTGAGGGAGACCTTTTCATCTCTTCAGCAGGACTCTCTTGACCCATCGGCTTGCACCGCAAGGGGAGGGATGGATTCATACGTCCGTCACTCCTGGACACATCAACCTCCAGATTCCTACCCACCCACACTGCATTCCCATAGATGACGTCACTTCCACATTCCTGTGTGCAGCAATTAAATAAAATACAATAATAGTGAAAAAGAGCTTAGGTTTATATATTAAGTTACTGTAAAAGCCCGTACTACGGTAAGTCTTAAGATTTTCCAGTAAATTCTAAGATTTACCAACATTTAAAGGCAAAAGTCCGTTAGTAAATCCTAAGATTTACTAGTAAAACCGGAGATTTACCAATTTACGGACTTTTACAGTAATATATGCAGTCAGTTAAACATTACCAAACAATAGTATCTAATAATTAAGAAAATTTTAGATATATTTGGAAATAATTATTTTTGCTTTGATGCATATCTATATATCGTAGATGGTGAAGACTCTCTAGTTATGAGTTTTATGATTAGTTTATGCTGTGGTTGTTAAAGTGGATGTGATTCGATCTCCCTGGGACACGGATATTTTACATTCCGTGATATTTCACGGGTCTGCGCTAGAATTATTACATTGTTAAAATATATATTTTTAATTTTTTTTAGATTGCCATGAAATTCTATTACATAAAGGTTGTTTATCAATTTTCTATATCGTTATTTATTAGGTTTTGTCCTTGTTAGGAGCAAACACAATTTCATTTTATTGAGGAAATACCCTGAGTCGATGGAGCACATGTCAATTTATTGTCCTTGTATATTTGTATCAATAGACTTGAAATTCGAACAAATCTTTTCTTCTTCCGGTTTCAATGGGATAACACTTCCGGTTGGCCTCTACCCTTCCATTTTCATTCCTTATTAAGTTTATCATCGGTCATGGATATTTTCAGAAATTTTAAGGACGACAGCTATTATTTTATTGTTTTATGAGCGACTTCAGTGTTTGTAATTTTTTACTTACTTGTTATGACTTTTTTCATGGTTTTGCTTGATCAAATAATAAAATAAACTCAAATTCGCGCTCTTTGTTGAATTCGAGGTATTTGATTGACTACTAGTTGAGTAAGGTCCAGTAAACATGAAATTTGCTAGTTTTGTTCAAAAGTTTTAGGGTGAAATTTAGTTAAGGTATTTATTTGAAAACCGGAACAATGTTGATTAAACTGATAAAAGTGGTTGGTAAAATGTTATAATTATGAGTATAATTAGCACTGGAAGGAAGGATTTATAACCATTTGAAAAAAACGATGTTGCTAATTTACATTAGACCTTTAAACACATAGATCCAGACAGAAGTGATACCTTTAGAAAACTAAAGGCGACAAGAGTGGGAAGATTACGAAGCTTCGCACAAAGAGAATACCGATTAAATGGTAAAATCCTGTAGATGTATGTGTTTGTCTCTTTTTAGTATCGCTTTTTCGTTTCATCGAGTTTCAAATCCCAACGGTACTAAAGAAATTTTCACTTCAAAAATGGATTAATTTCAGCCGAAGTAGGATAATTAATTATTTTTATTAATGAAACAATGTTTCTTTGTTTGAACCACTATTTTTTTTTTATATACGCCGACCGTTTTCGGAATAACCGTTCCCTTAGGACAAAATATACCAACTTGATATTACAAAACAATAGTTAAACATGATAGTGTTGAAGTAGGGGTGGGGGCGTGACTTGGGATTAGATAATTATTTTGAACTTACTTTGGACATACGGAAACGCCAACAATACAATTCTGTTTTTATCTTCAGCGAATAGGAATTATTAGTTTAATACATAATTATTCTTATTAAATTTTCCTAAATTGATATTGCTATTAAAACGTATGTATGTTAATATTTAACTCAAAATATTCATTTTTGTATTATGTGGTGGTGAATTCTTATAGCGATTTTATAAAATCAGGAACCCTTTTTATTTTTTTAAGTGCATTGCCTAGTTCTTACCCTACTTTAAGACAAAGCATCTCTTGGGAAAGAGGCTATATAATATTCTCTATCTATACGATATATGTAGCTCGTTCCACAGAAGAGCAAACCGATAGAAATGAGTTTTGTTCCGAAGTGAGCCCAATAATTTTTCCTTGCATCTGAAAAATTGATAAAAAATTTCAAAGATAGATTTTTTTCATGAAACCGATTATCAATTTTATTGGCCTGTCCGGAGCTCGGGTCGCGAAAGGTCTTTAAAATTGGCAACATCTGTTTGTACGGTCCCATGTCGGTCTCTGGAGGTCCGTAGTCTGTCGTAAATCGAGCTCCAATGTTGACTTCTTCCGTCTTCCAAAACAAGGGGTTGACTCACAGTAATGTTGGAGGTTATACTAGCATAATAACACTTGTGTTAGATAATTATCTAATTATAATTTGTATTTTGGTTAACTGCTTGTAAATAGTTTATATGAACTTGCAATAAAGGTGAGATGATTTTAGATGCTGATTGTAAGGCTTTTAGAAATAGAATGGTGGGCGGTGGCTGAGTTGGCATCGCGTTTGAGGGTATTGGGAGGGTTTTTCATCCAGCGACAAAATATCCCCGACAAAACAACATCCTCCAACAAAATACCTACTAAAACCTAACCTAATCTAACCTTATTTCACATTTTACTATTTTTGAACAAAAATTTATTGTTTTTACAGGATATCTGTATTGTTTTTGTCCCATCTTTTTGTTAGGTTAGGTTAGGTTTTAGTAGATATTTTGTTGGGGGATGTTTTGTCGGAGGATGAAAAGTTGCGGAAACGCGTTTAGGTCCTACCCAGGCGTCCCATGTTTGATTCCTCGGCTGGCTAAGTCCCACATCACGACCCAAGCAACATTTTCCGCTTTCTGTGATGGTAGTAGATTTCTGTGATATATTGTCATGTTATTCGTAACCCAGGAATTTCGGTCTTTCTTTAAAAAAAAAATTGAACTTACGTAACGAATTGATAACATTAGGTTTTAAAGACTTTCCACTTTTGCTTCTTGTGAAATAATGTTTTTGTTTCGTTTCTGTGATGGGAGTAGAAGATTTTCAAATATAGTCAGGTTTTTCGTAACCCGGAAATGTTTGTCTTTCTCTAAAAAATGTTTGAATTTAAGTAAGGAAATGATAACATTAGGTTTTAATGACTTAACACTTTTACTTTTCATGAAAGCATCGACAAAATTAGACAATTCTGTTGAATAAAAATGAAGATAAAATGTGAAACAGACATGAAATTAAAAGTCCATAGACGAAAATGAATCTAGATGAATTTAAATTTAAAATGCAAGTAGAAAGAAATAAAGTTAAATTTTGCAAATAGGATGACACAACACTCAACGGTTTTTTTCTTTTACGTTGGTAAAAATCTCACTTCTTGAGTTTTTCTGTTCAGTTTGTAGTTCTATAGTAGTTTGTTCAGTATGAGTAGTCTATAAGGCATTCTCAGCCAAAGTGTGTTCACGCAATTGACCATATATGGGGGAGGGTCCTATCCAAGTGTCCGTGGCGCCCCTGCCTAGTGGCTGAGCCTAGTAGGGTAGTAGGGGGTGTAATGCGGACATTAAACAACCTTTATAAGGCTTTCAGGGCATTACTGACAACCGCAGCGGTGGACATCTGCGGTGACGTCATCACTCTTCCAAACGAGGATCCTCGGCCAAATGACACTTGAAGAAGTATCTATCTTACCACATTTGAGGGGAAATCTCGAAGCGTGACTTCGTTCTTTTGCCTTTATGGGGCTGGTCAGGAAAGAAAATCGAATTTATGGCGTAATTTATATCACGTGGTATCGATACAAAACCTTTATTCAAGAGATCGAATTTAATTAATGTCATTTTTCCATCTCTACGATTTTTTATTCGAGGCAAACATGTGTAAGTGGCGTGCATACGTAGATATTTATTTATTAGTTGTTACTAACTTTAATTTGTAGACCTCCATTGTAATTTAAACTTTAAAAAATGCATACTTAGCGTATAACTATTTCAACGGTGGTATACACTATCAGTATCGCAATTGCGAAAGACCGCCATTCAGAATTGGAACGTTGTTGGCGGTACACAACCGGTAATAATTTTTGTTTGCTCAAAACTCACATTTTAATCATTTACGGTGAATTCGTAACTATAATAAATTTCCATGCCGCACAAGGAATGCGAGTTATTTATATGTTAGATTAATAAAAACAGTACCTTAATATTAATATATTTTACGTATAACGATTTTAAAACTTTATAACCCGTTTTTCAACTATAAAGTTAGCGGTAAGCACCAGATCTTATTTTTCTAGACGATGAATTAATAACTTCGGGAGGACAACATGGAGACACATTTTAAATATTTGTAACACGTTCTTCAGAATTAATTCAAATGAAAGCGGCATAAGGTCGAATCTCCAGGCCCACTTACGTCGTTAAGATTTCCACATTATTTTTCTTCTTCTTTTCTTTGAAACGGCAAATTCGACAGTAGGTCCGTCCAATACACGTCCAGGGTCACGAGTCGCAATTTGTATACACGGCTTCTTTACTTACGTCGTTAAGATTCTGAATATATTTTTGGGTGTATTGTATAAGTGACCAGATCTGTACAGCTTCCCAAGCTCCTTCCCTTACGTCACAACGTACCCCAATTAAGAACGTAATTGTCCCATTCGCTCCAGGCAGTTGGGACTTGCGTGCGGGTATTCACATAAAAAAATGTACATTTAATTTTAAAAGTTTCCCGCAGGGAATTAAAAAAAAAAGTAGCTTTGCTCCGACTGACAAATAAATAAATCAACCATAAAAAAAGTTTATGAATTCACACTTTTCTAGCTCATTCAACGCACGCTTCAATCATGATTGTATTAGCTGCCGTGTTATCTTGGATTTTGGGAGAAGTTTTGAAGGTTATATATACTGAAATACTGAGTGTTTATTTTGACCTACAGGGCGAGACACCAGACACTGAGATCGGGCGCGTCTACGTGACGGATCCCGATGATTGGGACCTCCCAGACAAGACGTTTAAGTGGCTCGTTTACCAAGAAAAGAGTTCACACTTTGACATTAACGAAGGCACCGGCATGATCACCATGACTGAAGGGACACCCAATGACACTTATGTGCTTCGGTTCAATGTAAGTACATATGCATATTTCATTATCAAACTTTATCGCTTTATTATGTGCACACATCTACCGGATCTGCCCTGATGATGGACGCTGCAACGATGTCCGAAACGTTGGCTAAAGGAGGAGGTAGCGCAACACGGCATAACACCCCAAAAACAAATAACAAAAATATAAATACATTTTATAAATTCCTTGACTATTATAATAGTTTCGCGTCATTCAAAGTATATCAGTGTCACGTAGTTGGTGCCATAGGTCACCAAGTGGTTCGCTACGTTTGGGTATTTAGCAGGGGTGGGCGGGTTTATTAGGTGAGGTGTGTTCAAGTCTTGACGGCGAACGTAAGGGAAATTATTTTCGTAAGAGACACCTTGAATATTCGAACTCATATTTTTTTTGTAGTAGAGTAAAGTCTCGGCAAGGCTGATGTCCTGGGTTCAATCCCAGATGCGATCGAATCTTTTTCTGATTTCCTGTTTCAAGTTTTTCGTTTGAGAGTTGTTATCTTCAAAGATTAATTGTTATATTATATTCATGCGGTGTCCTTATTACATTTGTCTCTAATTTATGATTTCTTTGTTTGTTTAGGTAACGGAAGAAAATATGCCTCTGATTAGGTACCATTGGGTGGAAGCCACTGTTAACGTAACTGTCAGAGAAATACCCGAAGAAGCGGTTGACAAATCTGGCTCAATCAGGTTCATCAACACTACTGCAGAGGACTTTATCACTGTTCAACACAAGGTAAGTCACTAACGATCATATTTAAAAAAGAATTATTATTGAAACAATATTTTAATGTATTAAAAAAATGTACTAGGAAAACAATCCGAAAAAAATGGATTTGGATGCGAAGGAGAAACGAAAATGTTGCAATTGTTATTCATAAATTTAGGACATTTGACAAAGAAGCTCTTCATTTGTTAATCTTTATTACATTTCTCAGTCGTTAAGGTAGCCTTTATACATAGACCCACGCTAGATTTTTTTTCATTGAAATATATTTTTTCCAAAAAACTTGCCTTGAATTCTACTAATTGTAAAAGTTTAACTAAACTCTATTTAATTTTTACTTTCAAGGTGGGAAAGCATCCCCACCCTGAAAGCAGGTGCTCTAAAGATTACAATCCGTTGGTTAAGATAGGCGTTGGTTAAGATAGGCCTATCAAACGGACTGCCCATTTTTGCAGAGAGTCAAGTGTTTTAGGGCTCCAGTCCAAAGGTGACTACCAAATTCAACAGTGAGGTGCACTTGCGATTTGTACAGGGTCAGCAGTTGTGCGCTATTAAAGTATGTCTTGGAAGTGTGCCCATTTCATTAAAATCGTAGAGTGGATTTTTATTGGCTTTTGATATACCTAGTTATATCCTACTAATATTATAAAGGCGAAAGTTTGTACGGATGTATGTTTGTTACTCTTTCACACAAAAACTACTGAATGGATTTTAAAAATTCTTTCACTAATAGAAAGCTACATCATTTGCGGGATCTATAGGCTATATATATTAGTAAGTTCTGGCGTTATGAATAATGTCTGGCGTTATGAAATTATTTATCATACGTTTTCTGTCGCTAACAAAAACGATTTATTGCAAACGTCAGAAACCAATTGTCGCCTTGGAAACGATGTTTTTTTTTTTAATTAGGCAATTCACCCTAAAAAGAGTGCTTCGTTAGCGTCGTACTTAACGACTATCTCTAAAAATGAATCACAGAAATGTGTGTATGCGCGCATAAACCCGAAAGACTGCATCAAATTGGATAATTCTTTTTTTTTATTCGTTATTTTGTATAAAACTACCGCTGAGTTCTGGCATTATGATATTTGTATAAAAATTATAATAGGTGGCACGCGAGCAGTTTGAAAACTGAATGTATCGGGAATGAATGTGTGGAATGCGCGAGGTGAGTAGGGGATTAGGGGAAGGGGGTTGGGGGGGGAGTGGTGCGGGGAGAGGGAATGTGGAGGGTAGGGGGTGGAGGGGAGAGGGTGGAGGGAGAGGGGGAGGGGGTTGATGGGGGAAGTGGAGTGGAGAGAGGCAAGGTGGAGGAGGTGGAGTGGGTGGGAGAGGGGGGAGGGAAGGAAGAGGAAGGGGGAGGGGGGGAGGAATGTGGGAGAGGCGGAGAGGGGAAGGGTATGGGGTGGGGGAGGGGTGGGTGGAGAAGGAGGTTGAGGGAGAGGGGGGGTTGATGGATAAGTGGAGTGGGGTGAGGGGTGGAGGGGGAGGGGGGTTGATGGGGGGAGTGAAGTGAGGGGAGGGGTGGGTGGAGGGGGGAGGGGGGTTGATGGGGGTAGTGGAGTGGGGAGAGGGAAGGTGGAGGAGGCGGAGTGGGAATCTTCTAATACCATGCGAGCGAAGCCGCTGGAAAAGGCTAGTATTTCATATTTCCTTGCGACCGGTTTTGCTCGTTGGATCCAGCTTAGAGTAATGCAGTGTTTATTGTAGGCGCTAGCCAACTAATTTATAAATAATAATCAACGACTTTTATAAAGTTTTGAGTTGTGTTTGAGGTCGGCACAAAGGAGAGACATTACACTCTACTTAGGACTTGGCTGTTCCGATCACTAATTAGGTGTATAAAATATATTGCGGATGAAATAATTGTTTATCCCTCCAACGAAAACAAATTTCCTACAAATTTAAATGCATGCATTGTTTAATTCATCTTCGGTTACGATATTATTATAAACATGTTTTTCTGAAAACGTTGAACCAAAATCGAATGCGATATTTAAATTAGTTAGACCGGAATTAACTGCGTTCGTGTGTTAACTTTACCGGATATGAAATTAAAGTTTCCCCGTATTCGTTTTGTGTAGGTACGCTATTTAAGAGTAGATTAGCTTCTGATTCAACATTATGTGACTATTCCTGATTTTCGCGATGTTTCCCAGCAATATAGTTTTGGTTTCAAATTGGCGGACACCGAAAGTTACGCTACTGGAATTAGGGTAACGCGAGGACCAGATCTTGTTGTGCATGTTATCTTACTTAATGCATTATATAAATTTATAATAAGAGAAGGTGCGATTCTGATCGATCCTTCTCTGCAACGGGAAACCCCCAGAGCGGAAATTCCACTGGAACGATCGCGTACTCTTGTCAACCTCCCCTTTGTCAAAATAAGCCATGGGAAATGTTTGAGATGTTTCCTCGTCGGTGATGCTATTGCACTTGTTTTGTTAGAAGGACTTTTCCCTAGAAACCTATTGTCCACTTTTATCAGATTTAAAAGATACATTGTGAAAATATTCTCGCAAACTCTTGAAAATGTTTTCGATAGTTTTTTTTTCTATCTGACCCAGTTCAAAGGAAGGATGCTTTTTTGTACTCGCTGTATAATATCATTTTGTTTTCTTTTTTTACGCGTCCCTTTATGATAGTTTTCTCTATCGCGTTAGCCAGCGATAAAGTAAAACCTCGGTTTTGAAAGCTTCCGTGAACGAAGCCTCAATATGACAAGGTTTTTTTACTGTATTAATTTGCATTTTTATGGATTTAATACTTTATAAAAACACAGTATTAAATTTACCATCCACCGTATTCAGACGGGTTGCTCTCCCCACGGCCGAATGCATGTATAGATAGATATTGTGAGACTTGCTCAGAAATGCAAAATGCTATGATGACGGTCTCGAGCATGCAATTCTGGCGTAAAAAGATTCATTCGTGCAAGAATTTCCCTCTTGTGTTAAGTAACCTTTATTTTTTATATGGCAGTACGGGTCTCCAATGAATGTTATTCGTCATACTGGGAATGAAATCAATCTCAATTTTACTTACTAAAACAACTTTCTCTTGATGGTCTTGAATCTAATCAGAATGTTTCTTCCAGGGTCTCAGCAAAAAGGATATTCTCCAGCAAAGGCTATCTGTGATCCTGAATGCTAGTTTGGATAACGTTGACGTCTTTACGGTGTACAATAAACCCACTGTCAACGAGTCCTTCCTTGATGTGAGGTTCTCCGCCCACGGATCACCCTATTACCCGCCTGAGAAGATGAACGCCATGGCAACGTCTGATATAGATGATGTATTGTATATTTATTAATAATTCCAGAAATGATCATTATTTTTCGAGTGGGATATCTTATTTGTTTGAGTTCAGAACTCGAAAGGAAGTTAATTTATTTTATTCTATTTTAATATATTATAAGTTAATTATTTAATGTTATTTGTTAGAATGAAATAATTTAACCGAGGTCACAAGTTGTTGAAAAGCACATGTCAGAATTCAGTTAATAAATTTAGGTTTTATGAAAACACCCTTAACGTTTTTTTTCTCTCTTTAGTTGGAGTCTCTACTTGGTTTGAAGATTTACATGGTCAGTATCGACGAGTGCATTTTGGAGAAAGTCCACTGCGAAGATTCCTGTCGAAATGAGCTTGTTAAAAATAAAGTCCCTATGTCCGTCTTCACGAACAAGACCAGCTTTATTGGAGTTTCCGCCATGGTCAACCCACAGTGCAGCTGTGACGCGTTGGAATCTACAATAATTTGCTTAAACGGAGGTTTGTTTTTATCTTTTAACTATATTTTATTATACCCGTATCTTATAGCGAGACCATCTGATTCAAGCCCCCATTCCAAGATCATATTTTTCCAAATCATTCTTATTATAAGAATCGTTTTAAAATAAAAATTCATCTTATTTAAAGATCATTTTATTTTATGTCTCTTATCATTTGTTTCCATTAAATCCTCCACACATCCTCCACAGATCCTATCTTATCATTTAGTAACTTTTGACTTGAGGAAAGAAAAGTGCATCCTGAACAAGACATCAGTTTAAACAAATATAGTATGTAATAATAAAATAATAAATTGTGCTAATCATTATTAATAGATGCCCCTTCAACTGCTGAGGAGTTGTTTTAATTTTTGAGTTCTTTACGATTTTACTCTTCTTACAGGAACCCCTTTTGCCGATAACTGCGAATGTCCTCCTGGTCTCAAGGGTCCTCACTGCGAACACACTGATGTAGGCTTCCATGGGGATGGCTGGGCGCTGTATCCTGCTCCAAAGGCTTGCTCTGAAGGACGCCTTTCAATCACCATCAAATCAGTTGCCGAAACTGGGCTCATCTTTTACGCTGGCCCCTTAAGTCATAAACCTTTCCTCCGAATTCAAGGTAAGTTCTCTAATATACTATTTTATTTCAGTTTCCTCGAGACATATAGAAAGAATCCCAATGTTAAATATAATTTTCTGCTTATTCCCAGATTTTATGTCATTGGAGCTGAACAATGGTTACCCAGTTCTTCTGGTCAACTTTGGCTCTGGCACCACCAGAATCGAACACAAGCACATCAAAGTGAACGATGACCTGCACCATCTTATAGAAATAGTTCTTATGAAGACCAGCATCGAGATGTTTGTGGACAAGTGCAAGATGTCTTCTTGCATGAACCTCGCAGCTCCGACAGGACCCAACGAGCTTCTAAACGGTGAGCCAGTTGTTTTTTATTTGATTTTTATTTTATCAAGCATTCATTTCATACCAACGCAGATTTTTATAAAATATTACCTTTTTTTAAAACATAATTTTTGTTCACAGTAAACGGTCCATTACAAGTTGGAGGGGCTAGTATTAACTTGCAAAGTTTAGGAGCTTCCTTTGGGTGGTCACACATCCCAACCGATAGTGGATTCACTGGTTGCATCAGCAACTTGACTTTCAACGATGAGGTAAGAATCCTTCAAATATGTGGCTATATTTTTGCGAAATATTCAAATGATTTTTTAAAAATTTTTCTAATTTTCCTTTTTTTATTTAGACTTACAACTTGGGAGTACCAAGCGATGCTAAGAATGTTGATCCTGGTTGTCAACTGAGCATGGCTAAAGCAGTGTCCTTCGGCCTCGACACCAACTTCCTCGTGGCTATCTTCATCTGCATATTCATCCTCCTCAGTAAGTTATCCCCTATTCTGTCATGCAATTTTAAAACAGTGCGCACACAATATCGAGCTATCCCTTCGCGAAAAACGGAAAAAGCATTCGAAAGCTAGCATTAGTCGTGTTTTTCAACATCTAAAGCTTGTTGTTACCGATGCTCACGAACGTCAAACGTTTCAATTTACTTATTAAGTATTTACGGCACATCGATAGCAGTCGGGTATATTTACCTGTCACGTAAAGCTGAACGGTTTGGTTCATTCGTTAATCTTGAAACATGTATTTCTGAGTCCACACGTGCTCCTTTTAGTTTGGTGGCGTGCTATTCGACTGCGATTGTCAAATACTTAGCGATCTCTCGCAATCTCCGGTTCTTCAAAACTTTCATCCAAGTTGCTCCCTGCTCGCTGATCGCGTTGTGAAAGTTCTATTTTATTTTTTTGTGTTTTTCCCCCGCCCGTCGGGTTGATCATTTGGCTTGTGCCTTTATGGGCTGGCGGCTAATAGGTTTTACGGAAGTTCGCGCGGAACTTTTATTATCTTACCCGCTGAACTGGACGGTGAATATGATTAGCATATCGATTTTCCATTTGTTTATTCTTCGTAATAATATATTGTTTGAGTTTATTTGATTTTTCTGTTATTATTACTTCATGTCCGAAACAAGACTTAACTACTCCAACTTGTAATATATTTTTCTTCTTGGGTCAGTAAAAACGAAACACAGATGTTAGAGATAAATTAGGATATGGAGGTTATTAGGCACAAAACCAAGTTACTCACATTAAACTTCAGCAGACGAATGGAAGCATCACTTTCCACTTTGCACCGAATCAGAGCTTTCAGCCAGTTTTCAATTAAACATAATTTAACCAACTTAACGAACACTACAGAAAACTCATAGTTAACCTAAAGTAGTTAAACTGAAGCTATTCCAACAAGAAAAAACGACCCCACACGGTTATCACTCGTTTGAAATCTATCAATGCACTAACATAAATTTGTGAATTATAGAATGCCAAAGTTTTGGGTAGGTGACTTAGAACCTCACTATTTATACCAACCACGATGTACCCAAGCTTCTGCAGTGCTATATTATATCTGGTATCGTGAACTTTGCACAGCTGGTTCCGTCTTGAATTTCTACCAACTTGACAATAGGCCACTTGCATCACATTTTTAAAAAAAATTTCCGGTATAGGCAAATATTCTAAGACATTCTGTATTTTTTTTTAATCATATTTTCGAAACCCTGGCGATTTTTTGAAAATTTCAATCCGAAAAATCAGACCATTTTTTATAAACCGGAAAGACGGGACATAATTTTATAGGTGCGAAAAACGATAATTACATAGCCGAAAATCATTTAAAAAAAAAAGTTTTCCACACGAATGACACAGGAGAGGAGAATAACGAGGCATACCAAAAATATTAAATCTCGTAAATATTTTTTCCTTGATCCATCTTATTGATCATAAATCAATATAATGTTCAACGTCTATATTACTAAATCAAATGTAATATACTTGTACTTGTAAATTTTAATAATAATAAGAATATTATAAAATTTGATTTGGTTAAAATCCGCACCATTATCATTATATCTCTAAAACACATACGGACAACGTAAAATGTACGGGGTTCTCTTCATTATATCTGTCAAAAAATCAAACCAAATGATACGTTCGCAGAGAACAAACAATAAATCTAGTGAACGTTAAATGTCAAATTCAAAAATTCGCCTGAAATCAAAGTGATGCCATATAAAAATAAAAAAAAATCAGTGTGGAATTTTATAAAATTAAGAGGAACATTTTCGGAGTCGGGACATTTTCATGTAGTGACGTCACGAGCCCAAATAATGGATTTATTTATTTAAAAGTAAAATAAACTGTACATTTCTAAAAATTTTTACTAACATTTTCGTAATCTTAGTAAAAAAATCTATCCACACGATTTTTTCCAAGTCGTTATGAAGTCCATGCAAGTGGCCTGTTCAGCGCGCAATGTAATTTCTAAATTATAATTTTAGTTGAAATTTATTTTAGATACACCCTTTTAACTATTTAAAAATAATAAAAGACGCTTTATTGTATTTCATTTCTTTCAATTGAGTCGAAAAAGCGGTTTAAATTTCGGGAGAAGCCAGTTAGTTTAAACTATTTTTGTAATACATGATATATTAGATTGATACCAAACAAAGCGGGTAACACCATTAATGCGCCCTTTGGTTTAGAAATTGGTATTCGCGTCGAAAAGCAAACAAAAAGACGTACGAAATTCTTATTCCTCTGTTTGTTCTTTCTCCCACATTGCGTGATTCGTACTACTTCAATTATTACTCAGCGAGCGAATATCTCGCTGAATATAGCATAAAAAGTCGAAATACAAGGGAAAAAATGCTTTTATATAATATGGCGTGTACAAAATTCAATTTCGAGGAACTTAATTTTACACAACAAAATACGATGTATTATCTTTAATAGCCACGAAGTCAGAATGATTTTTACAAATTGTTCTGTAGGTCCCACACTGTGACTTGTGTGCCGCTGTAAAACGAATGGAACATTCGGAATTTTTAAAAAGTTTCCCTTTGACATTTTAAGAAAAATAAGATTTTCGAAGGCTTCAACTTTGCCTTCAAACTCTCGGGAAAATTATTTTCCGGCATAATACACGTGAGCCTTGAATGAAAGTACTTTTGCCACGCTTAACAGAATGGGTACGAGTATTTTGATTTCGACGGGTTACGATATTACTTAATCCTTGCCTCGCCTTTCTCGCTTCTTTATTATTGTAATTTTTTTCTTGCTGATATTTATAATGCTTTTCGAAGTTCTTCATTTAGTATTATTCTCTGCTCAATCTTATAATGAAAGAGTTTTTAATCATTGTTAACGTACGGCCACAGTAACCTTTTTTTTTTTAAACTAAATATTCCAAAGTTCCACAGCTCACGATGGAATCGACGTCGCAGGCTGAAAATATTTTTTCTTAACCCGGGAAATTTCATACGGAATTTAACTGCTGTTTTGTGATTTCCCTTTATCTTTGAGCCCGCTTCACGGATGTTCCTTGTCAAAGTTCGATACACGGATAATGCGGAATATTCCCTTTTTAATAGACAATCAAATATGACATTTGTGGAAAGTATCAACCTTATAAAATAAATTCTCGTCAAGATTAAAGTACCTAATTCGAATTATTACCAGTAACTACTGGGTTGAGATTCAAGCTGCGAAAGCTGCGTGTCATCCGTCAATAAGATATACTCGTATATCCCAGGTTTTGAATGTTTTGTATGGCAAGCAGGGTGTGTCTAACGGGTATGTGTAATTATTCTAATACCTTTCTTTCCATATTCTGTTGTTATAAATACAGGTTCAAACTTGTCAATAATGCATTTGCTTCATAACATTGTTTTATTTGGCAATATTAATTTTTCTATGAAATGTAATATAATATAAATATAAATGGCGTAGTTCAGTTCGTAAACCGCGTAAGTGAATTAATTTTAACAAAATTTAAATGTAACATGCATATATTTTGCATATTTTGTCGTCTCCCCGACATAAATACTCACTTTTCGTAATAATAAGGCTAAATCTAACTGTTTGAATAAGAAATATTCCGTATTTACCTAGAAGCGGAGTGAGACGTAAATAATCTAACCTGTTCTAAGTATTTTTGTTATTTGTTTTTGGGGTGTTATGCCGTGTTGCGCTACCTCCTTCTTTAGCCAACATTTCATATGATCGTATGATTGCAAATAAATTTGCAATCATACTGTCCGAAGTACTGTGCAAAGTGTGTTTGTAACTGTTTCACAGTTATTTTTTCAAGAAAATATGTATTTTTATAACTGTTACCAAGTGGGATTCTAAGTGTGTTCCTATGTGTATACCTATTTATAAGGACGTTTTCAACTAAGGGGGCGTTCAAGTATTACGTAACGCAATTTTTGAAGATTTTTGACCCTACTCCCCCCCTGTAACGCGCCGTAACGTTCTTCTGTACCCCCCCCCCCCCCCCTAAACGTTACGTAACGTCAAGTGACAATTTATACCTGAAAGTCACAATTGTGGAATAAAAGTACTGGAAAGTTGCTTAAATACCTTTTTTCTTGTTTTAATCGCGTTTGCGGTAATAAATAAAAGAGATTTCGAGAACGAAAATGGTTGCCAACTTGCAAGATTTTAATTCCCTAGTTTTTTTTTATCTAAATAAAGAAAAACATGTTATCTAACGCGTTGTTCGAACCCCCCTCGTAACGCACAGTAACGTTTCACAAGACCCCCCCCCCCCCCCCAAGTGCGTTACGTAATACTTGAACGGCCCCTAACTAAGTAACTTTGTAAGTATGTTTGTAACCGTTTATAAGATTTTTTACCTACGTTTATGATTGTTGCCAAGTCTGTTTTTAATCGTGTATCTATATCTGTACATGTTTGCAAGTATGTTTGTAACCGTGCGTTCCTTCCTCAGTACTGTTGCTGGCTGTGGTGGTGCACCGCCGCCGCTCCGAGGGATGGGCGGAGAAGGAACTGGACGACATCAGAGAGAACATCATCAACTACGAGGATGAAGGAGGCGGTGAGGGAGACGCAGGATACGACCTGCACGTCCTGAGGCAGATGTACGACCCGCCGGAGAAGGAGAGGGACTTATTGACTGGAAACGGTGACTATTTAATTATAATTACTATTTCATATGCAGTCTAGTGTAAAATATTATGATGTACAAATATATATTCATATAGATGCACAAAAGCTGATTTTGAATATGAAAGTTTTATTGTATATTAATACTAGCTGACCCGGAGAAATTCGTACCTCCTCAGAGTCAAAAACTGTTGTGTTACCTTATTAGCTGAATTAAATTTAGTTTTTTTTTTATTAAGCTAAAAATTATACAACGAAGCAATTATCGATGCGCAACTATTCGTGTTTTATTTTTTCAGTAACAGAGACGGATTATTTTTTCAGCTGCGTACGGATTTATATTTTTTTGTGATTTTCTTACTTTTCAACTTACTTACGGGTATTGCGTTTCATTTTATTTATATGTGTGAGGGAAATTTACTATAATTTTTGTATTTTTCCTTTGGAGGGGTGCAGACATACGTTCACCGTTTGTCTCATTTTAACTGTTGACATTTAGTGTGTAAGAAAGGGGGGCAGCATTATATATTGAAGAACAAAAGCAAAACAATCAGCGCATTGATTGAACATGAAATTGGATGTTTTTAAAATTTTGCAATTCACTTGCTATTCAACATTATAGGTACTCATCAGCTCATCACAATGTTCCTGCAGCTCTTTCAAAATATGAGAATTCGTTGCATACAAAATGTATGAGGAAAAGAACTTTCTTTATAATTTTTTTTTCGTGAATTTTTCCTATGTTTTAATAGCTATTCTGCTATTCGGGCGGAGACAAATCCAACAAATCAAAGATCACAAAAATCTGTCCAGTCGTTTTTAAGTTATATTATGGTGTAACTAACCCAACTTGGTTTTATGCATTATGATAAGTAGAATTTATAAATCGTTATTTAAAAACGCATAAAACACCATCACGTTAAAACGCACTGTTTGGTCGGTACGACTGAATCGGTTGACGCTGACATTGCTGACGTTACCAGTCATTGAACTCAGTTCACAAGTCAACATTTCAGTTTGAATTTGTATGAAGATTGCGCCAATGAAACTCGGGCTTTATTTGTATTTAATACGTTAGGTAAGCCTGGTAATCTGGCAACAATAAATTATCGTAAAAGAAGCCGCGTGTTTAAAAGATTTCAATATTGTTTTTCACATTGTTGACGGAATTGAAACATAATTTAGGCCCTCTATAATTAACATTGGGGTCCGGAGTCCGGAAGGAGTTCATTACTCTGTGAGAAGTTCATCCAGGGAATTTGGTCCTTATTTCCGCCATTTCCACAACGACCTTCAATCGGTTTATTTATTAAGTGAAGTTAACCGTTAATTTTGCTCTGATTAAGGATCAGTAGTGTCGAAACCGGTTGGCGTGTTCACTCACATAAGTAAGTGATAGGAGTAGTAGATACGGAATGTTGTAATTTTAATAATAAAATAATACGGAATGTTGTAATTTTAATAAGTAATAAAATTAATTAAAGTTATTTATTTATTTATTTTTATTTATTTATTTATTTTTATTTATTTATTTATTTTTATTTATTTATTTTATTTATTTATTGTTTGTTTGTAAATATTACATAATACAATATAATGAACTTAAAATGTCCAACTAGGCACTAATATTAGTTACTTATTTTGATGTAAATTTATGTTATCTGTACAGGGTGTTAAGGGACGTACTTGAATTACTTTAACCAGTGATTCCTGACATTATTTGCAGTAAAAAATGTAAATGAAATTTTAGTCTCTGATGACATTTTTGGTGTTTTTTTTTTCTTTTTTTTTTCTACAAAAACATAAAAAAATGGTAGGTGTTGGACGTTTTAGGGTTAGGCGTTGAAGGCGTTTTGGCGGAGACGGGGTTAGGCGTTGATCGGTTACTCGGCTGAGTGACCTGTGACGTCATGCCGAAGAAATATTTTTTGTGTGATTTTGAAGAAATAGTTTTAAAAAAAAAAAGTCATCCAAAAAGTCACCGGAGACAAACACCCTATTCAACAAAGAATTTTCCTTATTTCGATTATTTCCGAATTGAAAATCAAGTCTTCTCTCTTGATTTTCAACTCTTAATAGTATTGCTTTTGTAATTTTCATAGTGCCATTTTTTATAAAATTTCACCTCAAAGGAGTTTAACAAGGGAACAAAATGATTTTTTATCACAGTATAAAAAAATGATTCGTAAGAATTTAATGCATTTTATTGTTTCAAAGAGCTTTCGCACAAACGTTATGTATTCTTTACGTCTAAACTTTAGATTTAGGGCAGCAAACGTTCATTTATATATAGCAAAAGTTTATTTTATCATCCACAAAATAATCAACCGTTACGCTTGGGCTTATGTAGTTACCCTACTAACAATATAAAATTATAATCCAATATAAATTAACCTTTTTACCTGACCTTTACCCGGTTATTAATTTGTATTTTATTTAGTGTTTATTAGTTCCGCAAAGTGTTAAATTATTACCGCCATAAAATTCTCCGGAATGCGAAAAAGCCATTTTTACAAAACGATAATAATTTCCTCCGGACCGCTTCGTAATTGGGAATTGAATGTTAAAACAACGGGGGCGAAGTAACAACGCGAAATTACCTCCATAACGTTTCTTACAACTTTGTATTATGAAAAATTGTTTGACGTTCAAACAAAATAAATTTCTCGGTCCGGGGTGAGTATTGAAGGGCTGAGAGGGAAATAGAGGTCATTAGTGTTAATTCCCGCAATTCCCTCTGGCCAGAAAGTTTCGGGAGAAATTCAGTTGCCAACCAATAACGTAGCAAACACCATTTATTTTTATACGAGACAATTATATAAAAATTATATTAAATTAAATTGTATTTTTAATAATAATAATATTTCGATGATTTGTATAGCGTTTTTGTGAAAAATCACCTCATTGGCGCTGTACAAACTTCTTATATATTTCTAAAATCTTACTTCCAACTACAATATAGACAAACAATTAAAAACAACGTATGGCTAACAATTGCATCCACCGGTTCATCGATCACCGATACGAAACTGCCTAAAAATGTATATATACATATATTTTTATACTGTTTATTCATAACATACTCTGTACCGACAGAAAATAAACAGGACCATTCTTACTTGGGATGTCGGGAAATCAGACGATAGTAGGTATTTATTATTTGTTTTTTATGTACATAAACAATTACCCAACCTACGACATTTAAAAAAAATAATTAGAAAAATGAAACAATTCAACTTTGCATAAACCACTTAAAATAATGCGTAAATTCGACCGGTTTCGGAACAAACGTTCCTTCTTCAGGGAAAGCTTATACTAATTTGGCAGTTTCGAACAATGTTTTATTATGGTTATTAACATTGTTCGAAACTGTCAAATTAGTATAGGCTTTCCCTGAAGAAGGAACGTTTGTTCCGAAACCGGTCGGATTTACGCATTATATAAGTGGTTTATACAAAGTTGAATTGTTTCATTTTTCTATAATGGATAACCACAAAGTAATAGCTACAAAAAAATTGAATTAACTTGAAATTACTTGTTTGACGTATTGTTAAATGACACACACGCTTTGTTTCCACAAATTTATTTACCAACCGGTTTTGCTTGCTCGAGCTTCACCTGGGTAAAATGTAAACTAAACAATGCATCTTATTGGCACGTATGTACGTGTATATAGGTAAAGAGGGAGACAGAATATAAAATAATACAATTGTACGGTGAGACAGGGATTAGCTTACATTATAACAGAATGGGATAAAGATAAATTATAAATATAATTATAAGAACTGCGATGGGTGCGTGTTACGTGATTTAAAAGTCTGACCAAACTTAGCTTAAATTTCAATTCAGAAGTTGTCTCTCAGTACATTTTTTTAAAAGTAAATCAAATTTAATAACGTTAAGTGTTATAAAGTTATGCAAGTATTATAGTTTTTATTATTGTGACATCGGAGTTCAAGGCCATTACAACATTAAGGCCGAACAGCTGTCACAAGAATGAAATCTTCAATGCTTACATAATATATGTTAGGATTTATAACTAGCCTTACTAGAAATTTCAGCAACGTTAAACAGTCGTATTTTGCCTTTGTTAGAAGTCAACTTGAGTACAATTTTTTCGCCTGGAACCCACATCATAATATCCATGTGCAAGCTGTTGAAAGAATACAAAATAAATTCTCACGTTTTCTCAATTTACGACAATCTCGAATACTCCATCAATGATGTAATGCTAACAGCTGTAACCGAGGTGAATGATTTGGGTGTAAACTTTGATCAAAAACTGAATTTTATAAACCATATTGAAATTACATCAAATAAAGCTTTGAAAATGTTGGGCTTTATAATAAGAATTTGCAGTCAATTTAAAAATATTCAAACCTATAAAAATTTGTACATGTCTTTGGTTAGGAGTCAAATTGAGTACAACTCTACAGTATGGGCACCTAGCTATGCTAGTCATTCGCTCACGATAGAAAGAATTCAAAATAAATTCTTAAGATTTATTAATTTTAAAATGGGTATTACAAGGGATTGTGTCAACTATGATTATCTACTATGCCAACTCAATTTATTAAAATTATCTGAACGTAGAATAGTTAATGACCTAACATGTTTATATAAAATCATAAATTCAATAATTGACAGCCATGAACTATTATACTTGATTTCTTTTCATATACCTCGCAAACCAACATCGAGGCAATATCTACCGTTCTATTGTGATAACTCCAACACAGAATCACAGTTGTATACCCCCGCTCGCCGCATACAAAATTTGGGAAATGACTATAAAGATGTTGTCGACATATTCAACACACCATTAACCAAATATAAGCAAGTCATTACCCAATTTATATTGAAAAGAAGAATACGTATTACATACAACAATACAACCTTTACATAGTCTTGGTAACAAATACTTATACAATATGGATGTTTTGATAACAATTTTTAACTTGGCAAACTTTAAACGCCGTTATGTGCCAACTATTTCAACTTGTTTCATTAACTATTGTGAACACCAATTTTATGCACTTTTATTAATATTATTGTTGATATGGAGGATATTTGAAAATTATCTAATACTAGCTGGGTTACCCGGCTTCGCTCGGGACAACATTCGAGATAGTTCTGGAATACTTTGCATCTTGTATTTTATGTAACCTTTATTTTATTTTCTATATTTTATCATACCTGTATTTTGTCAACTCTTTATTTTGTTTGTAATAAAAAAATGTACTGCGTTATATGTAAAAGCCCTTTGGGCGTTTAAATAAATAAATAAATTTAAAATTGGTGTTCGAGCAATTTTTTTGAACGTCAATATACTTTTAAATGATACAAAAAGGCTTGGAATTTCTATATAAAATATTTAAAGACGCATTTGATAGTCCAGAATTGCTTTCATTGATAAGTTTTCGGATTCCACTGCGTTACTAGAAGACAGGATTTATTTCAGTTCTGAAATTCTGGGACTAACTCCCCTTTTCTTAGAATTGCTTACTATTGGAGAGAAATAATTTTATCGAGTCAGTAGATATCTGGATTTTATCACTAAACAAGTGCAAAATGTTGTTACTGAGGCAGTTTAGTTATGTATATCATTTTTACTACTCATTTTGTAAAATACTCTAAACACGGCGTTAATGAATAAATAACTATACTTTAATTCTGTTATGATTTTATTTATTTGTACAACCTGGCTTCTTATGGTTATCAATGTATTGATATTTTTATTTAAATTTTAGTTTTATATACTTAATATTTTGTTTTATAAAATGTTTGATCTCATACTCCTTTATTATAAATTTTATTATTTAAAATTTGTTATTATGCTGTTTAATCAGAGGTAAAGTGACATGGAGGAAATCCATAATTGGTTTTATTTTGGCTACATAAACATGTACAAACTGGAAAAATGTAAACTGTTGATTTCCCGAAAATAAATAAATAAATTAGTTTTGAGGAAAAGACTATTTATGTATAGTATTCTAGCAATACAGCGAATCAAATAGTGCATGTCAAGACAAAGTTGTGTGGTGTTCCACACTTACTGCCTATGCCTGCGGTGAAATGACGTGATGGTTAGTTGGTTAGTATGTTGCCTCGCGGAGTGTGTTGGGGATGCGTTTGATGGGTTTCCTGGTCGCTGTGGTTTTGCAACTGACCTGCAACTCCTAGGCAACATGTCTGCTGGCCAAAATTAACATGCTCATACCGCGATAGGTTAATACTTATTCGTGATAATAAAATCCAAAATGAGAAACATCAATGATTTGACTTTACAGGAGGTTAAGGGATGTACTTGACTTACTTTAACCGGTGATTCCTGACATTATTTGGAGTAAAAGAAGTTTTTTTTCAACATAAAACATAAATCAATTGGTATTGGGCAGTTAGGGTTGGGGTGAGGGGTTTTGCGGTTACTTGGCTTAGTGACAAGTGATGACATGTGAAAGATTTTTTTGTTGTTGTTTGGTTTTGAAAAAAAAAAAACGTTCGAAAAAAAGCACCGGAGATCAAAATTTCATTGACATTTCTTACTCCAAGTAATGTCGGGAATCATTGGTTAAAGTAAGACAAGTGAGTCCCTTAATACCCTCTTTTTGTAAGTACTAAAATTGTTGATTAAAGTGTTGCTTACCGCGTTATTCACAGCTTCCAGTCAAATGTCTGGTGTATCGCGGCGATTTAAAAGGTTCTCTGCGGTTAATTATTCACGACCAACTTCCCATCTCAGATTAACGGCTCCAATTGATGGCGCCCAACTTTTGTCTGCGAAACAAATTTAAGTCGACGCAGAGAAGGAAATATTTCCTTGGGGCTGTAATTACCTAGCGATCTACCCACCTAGCCATCTAGCTATCTAGCCACCTAACCCATCACCACCCACCCACCCTCACCCCACAATTGACCTTTGCGATGAGATATTTAAATTAAACTCCTCCAGGATCTTCGCTGATTGGGGAGATACAAATATTTCATTACTAACATTGACTTAGGAAGAAACAGAATATCCCTACAGGTCCCCGTAGCCCGAGACGTGAATATTCGAATTCGTACCACACTTTGAGCACTGTCGGATAGAGCATATTTTTTCAAAGCGGAAGGCCTCTGTGGTCAAGGAATAAGGCTCTCAAATAGCAATCCGGAGGTCGCGAGTTTAAATTTAATGTAAGAAATGTTAAGAAAGTAAATGTTATTTCAGTCATTCATGTTGTTTCACAATAAATTAATTAAAAATAATATATTTAGTATATTTGCGGCACGTACCAGAAGATACTCTCAGTGTCGCCTTGGTGAAGAAACCACCATTCAGAATTGAAACCTGGCTTTAAATGGGATCTGAATGGCAATTTACTTCCCCTCCTTCCTTCCTCCTCATTACGTTCAATTTCTCTACATACCCTATATTTTCAATTTGGGAGGCGGAGGCGCTACGTTTGGTGATTTAGCAGGGATGCCCGGGTTCATGGGGTGAGGTTTGTCTAGGCCTTGGAGGCGGATGACCAGGATACACTGAACCCCAGATTCTTACCCACCCCTTAAACCCCTTTTCTCCCCGGAACTCTCCTCTCCTTCCTTTCCCCAAAAAAAACTTTCCACACAGCATCCCCAAAGATGACACAGGCCCTGAAGGAAATTATTTTTCTAAGGGCCTCCTCTGTGGAGCTCATGTAAAAAAAATACCCCAATTATTATATACATATATTTATTATTCACAACTCAATCTTTAAAAAAAAAAAAAAAAAACAAAAAACAAAACTTTATTTTATTTTAAATCAGATCTCAAAACTATGGTCACCCTAAAAGTCTACATTAATGTACTACCTAGCGCCATCAGTTTAGTAGGTACCCATAATCTAATCTCAATCTGTAAGAAATACAACAATATTGTTCTTTCAAAATCTGTATCATTTTGTGTTATTTTATTAACTTGTATAATTATTGTTAACCTCAACACAGGCTTGTCCTAGTGAGGTAACAAATTGTATTGTAAACATTTTTACCTGCAGTGTAAAGAAACAATAAATAAATTATCTCTATATACATATATTGTGCGGTATCCACATATAAAAAGATGATTCTCTCAGTATCGCTCTGGTGAAAGACCATCAATCAGAATGTTGAAAAGACTTCTACCTTATCTGATGACCAGATCTGAAAAGCTAGTTAGTTAATATTCTTCTTTCTCGCCTCTTCCTCTCCCTACTCCCTTTTGCATCCAAACATATCCTAAATGGGGATGACATAGTCTCAGAGATTCAAAACGGTTGGGTTAGGTTGGATTAGGTTAAGCATCTTTTTCCGTAAACCTAACCAAAAATAAGTGTTGAATTCTGTCAATTTGAAAGATATTCGTGATCCATGTTTTTGGCATATTTTTTTGAAAAATGTAAGAATGTTTGCCATAAAAGGTTTTTGTTTAAGTACCATCAAAACCTCTCTGATAATTTTAAAATCAATGGTGCCTTGAGTTTCTTTGGAATTATTTTTCCGTATAATAGAGCACCTCATAATTAACAAGCAGGGTTGCTAGATCACAAATGATCTTTCATCTTTCGTAAATATTGTTCCTTTTTCATTTCAAAATAATAATCTCCCATTGAACGTTTAAACTTGGTCATTTCAGTTTTCCATTTTTAATTTCAACCCAAATCTGTTATATGAATCCCAATCTCAAAAACCTACTCTCAGAGCAGAGAGGATGTAACGCCATATCTATAGGGTTTGGAACAAATTCCTTGCTTCATCAATATTTTAATATTTTTCTTCACAAGAAGTACGTTAAATCTGAGGTAACTTGTTATACCAAATTTAAAAAAAAAGTGCAATTATTCAAACAAATTTTCTTTTTGTAAAGTATATGTGAAAGTCGAATAATTTTCTTCTTCAAATATACAAAAGAATCCAAAAATATGTCTATAAATGATTCAGAGCGTTATTGCATATTAAATGCCGGTCAAGACTAAACGATGTAAATGGGTAATGTCACGACCTATACCGCGACACGAGAATATGACTGTAAATCCTTTTTGTTTTTTGATGAGTAAAGACCAATAATTGTGCTTTGAAATTTGATCGTAGGAAGTACTAGAAATGAGAGTAGTAGAAATGAGAGGAAGTCTCTTACCTTTTGACGGCTCCTTATGGCGTTTCAGGATCGATCCTGGGTTCCCAATATCGGCACAACACCAGGTTTTTAAGACACGACAGTTTGATTTGATAATATGAAATCTTGCGATGATTTGCGATATTTTCGACGAGAGCACTGTGACCAATGTCACTACCAAAATCCAACTGCCCAAGTAGGTAAGGTAAACTTGGGCGACAATATTGTTCAATTATTTCCTCATGTAGGTAGGACCATCTTCTTCTTTTCCTGGTAGAGACTTTGAGGAAAGGAGGAAGAGAAAAGAATGCATGATTGAAGAAGGACTTGGGGAATATGGATTTAGTTTTTTAAAAGACTGTTTCAGAACCAAACAGGTAATATGATGTAATTTGGTGATTGACTAGCGGTAACTTGGCGAAAGTTTTTTTTTGTATTTTAGGAAACAATTTAAAAAATCATTGTATTTTGGACATATGTATATGTTTTCAAAAATAATAATAGGGATATGAAACATAAAAAGAAAAAGCCTTAAGAAAACAAAATCATCACATCCCTTGGATACATAGTTGATCTGAGGGAATGGACAACTTTTCTAAGCTTTCACAGACGTCAGTGTTAACATAACTTTTACCATAATTTGTCAATAAAAAAATAAACACTTTCTTTATATAATATTAGCATCAATAAACTATTGTGTTTCGAAAGAGTTTCCTCAAAAAATTGCGTTGATTCCCACTGATAGCCTGCCTAAGTGAAGTATTAAATCGGTTCATACAATTAAAGAAGCGTAGCATGTTAGCGTTGAAGCAATCCAGTGATGCTGTGGCAGAACCGAGAAAGAATTATTGCCCCTCTCACGAATATGACGTTAAAAACAGAATGGAATACCGGTTCCTCGGTTTTAGATAATAAACCAACTATCGCCTAGTAACGTACCTACTATATATCAAATTTATTACGGTTTACTCCATTTGATTAATTTGCTCTTGCGATTATAATGTCTGGAGTTATTCATTAATAACAGAACGCCGATTCATTTATAAGACGTTTATTGACACTGTTGACAAGTTCAAGGTTGTACATCAAATGAAGCGACAGGCCTACCAACTATCAGCATGTGACAGCTATAGTACCAACATGACGGATACATAACATCGATGTGCTTATATGTCTGGAGCGTTAATTTGACTTTAAAAACAAAATGAAATACAGGTTACTAGATTTTAGACAGTAAACTAACCATCACCAAGTAACTATAGCCAAGTCATCACAGTTTACATTTATCATTTGCGATGTCTGTATGGAGTCTGTGGTATCAATTTGGCGTTAAAAACAAAATAGAATTAAGGTTTCTCGGTTTTAGACAATAAACTAACTATCGCCAAGTAACGTACTATAAATGAGTTATCACAGTTTACTCTATTTGATTCATTTGCTCGTGCGACGTCTGTGGGGTCTAGGGCATCCTGGACTTCTTTTTCCATCGACTTGCGCTGCACACTCCTTTATTCGCTCTACACGTAAATATACCCTCTCTTTTCTCACCCTATTCCTTATTCTTATTTCGGGGTCGTCCATTAATCACGTGATGTTTTTAGCTACTTTTTAAACCCCCACCCCCCTGGTGAGATGTGGTGAGGTTTTAGACTAACCCCCCCCCCTCCAAAATCACGTGTATTTTTTTAGTACAAAGTATTTTGAAATTTTCAGCATATTATCACGAAAAATAAATACACGTGATATCTCATTATACCCCACCCCCCCGTGATATTTCGTGATTTTTTCCGAACCCCCCCCCCCCCCTTTTCGAGCATCACGTGATTAATGGACGACCCCCATCGGCTTTACAATATTTAAATCCTCGTTAATGTTCTATTTTATTTTACAAGTACACATCTGGGATTTATTTTTTTCAGCATTCAGTCTACTTACTACCAAACTCTTCCGGTTTAATGCGTAGGAATTAGAACTCCATTATTGACTGCTGATATAGAAATGATCATCTCTTACAACCTGCGATATACCAAACGTAAATCATTAATGTTTTATTCATCATAATACATGTACGAGTATATTTATCCCCTTGGAATATCATTTTAAAGCGTAAAACGTACCTTTTTTTATCCTTATCTCCCATTTTCCAGTAATATTCTCTACTCGAGAACGCTGCTTCTTGCAATTCTAAAAAAAGATAACATGTAAAAAAAAAAACTTTTCGCCGTTTGGGTACGTTAAACAAGTGAGATCAGAGTAGGAGAATATTAACATTAGCATACAATCGCACTCATCGCTGCTCCAGTCAGTATAATGCCGGAGGAATTTTTTAAAAGGAAATAAGTAATACTTGTTTTACGATAATACCCGAGACGGGAAATGCGTGGAACTTTGTTCTCATTTGGGAATTATTTGCGATTGCGAGAACTGAGTTACTCAGAGAGAAAACTCTGGGTTTTTATTGTTAATTTCATGACAAAAAACCGTTGAAGAGGAAATTGTTTAATTTGACCTAGAAAGGTTTAATTAACCTAGTTCTTTAATTATTCTTTTACTGTTAAATAAGGTATGTTTTAATCAAATATTAGAACGATATTACTTTTATTTATTTATTTATTTATTTACATATGCATATATATTACAATACATTACAATATGATACTTTGTCTGTCCAACTGGGCAGAATACCCGTTTCAGGACAGCCAAATTGTATATTTAGTTCATAATATTCTTAACAAAGGAATGGTTTCGTTCAAGATATCACGGGAATTTGCTTCTGTCAAGACAACTTTTGAGAAAATTAAGAATTGTATATAATTAATGGATGGTTTCTTTAAGTCTTTAAAAGAATCGCAAAGATGTGATTTTTTTCAAGGTCAATTTGGAGTTTTGGATTTGTTTTCTTTAGTGAGATCAGAGTAGTATATACTTACCTATGCTATTTTTTTTTCGCATTACGTAAGAGGTTTTACGATATTTAACTATTTCAGGATTTCCCGGCAATTACTGATCTGTTGAGGCGACATAAATAAACGCCGTTAATAAACTATGTGTAGGAATATTGCATATTTAGCCACCGTGCTTGCTGTTGTCTGCTAATCTATTTCGGTAACGTCGGTTTTTATAAATCGCCTCCAGACTCACGGCGAGAACAAGCACTTATCCACACTCTCATTTTTCTCACTCGTGATCTGTTTCTCATCCGGTATGGACGACATTACAGACGATATTCAAAATGCTGCAGGTTTGGCTCTGTGCGATAAATTGCAACTCTTGTTGATTGTTCCACATTTTTTACAAAAGGAAACAAAATTTTCGAAACAAAAACAAAAATATGACGCACGTCTACTCTCAACCGCTCACTAAACAACACTGAGACAAAACGTGAGTGTAGTAGTCTTCTCGCTTCTTGCCCGAGAAATCCTTTGAAGCGGCCAAATTTACCGACAGCTATCCGAGAACAGGCGATCCCGAGAAAGAGAATGCGAGAAACTCATCACATTCACGCTTCTCGGGTATTCTCGGGGCTTCTCGCCGTGAGTCTGGAGGGGCTAATAGAGCCACCGTGTAAAACCAGTGTTTTTTTTGTTTGTTTTTTTTTTTAATAATCTCATTCTAAGTTCCGTTTTCGTGATCATCCCTTTGTTATTAAATAATGTATGGTCGTCATGACGATCTTCGCACTATAAACACTACGTGTTGTATTTTAATGTACCTAGTTTCCTTATTTTTTGAAGTGAAAACATCTTTAGCACCGTTGTGATTTTTAAAATCGATGAAACGAAAAAGCGACACTAAAAAGAAACGAACACATATGTACATCTATAGAATTTAGCCTGTGAGAGAATGAGATAGAATAATCGGTCTCCTCTTTGTGCGCTGCTTCGTAGGCTCCCCACTCTTGTCTACTTTAGTTTTCTGAAGGTTTCACTTATATACCACTATACACTTATATTTTTGAAGTGAAAACTTCTTTAGCACCGATATGATTTTGAAAATCGATGAAACGAAAAAGCGACACTAAAAAGAGACAAGCACATACATATATAGGATTTGGCCTGCGAGAGAATGAGATAGAATAATCGGTCTCCTCTTTGTGTGGTGCTTCGTAGCCTCCTCACTCTTGTCTGCGCTTTCTGAAGGTTTCACTTCTACCGCGTGTGAACTGCACACTTATATTTTTTTTGTGACCGTAGAACAAGGTTTCCACATCTTCTTGAACATAATCTTGCCATCAAACCGTATGGTTTAGGAATACTTCCTGGTGTACGTAGGTCTTCTGAAGACCTGTAGGAGTTGCAGTTAAAGTCATGTAAACGAACATTTTAATTTCTTTTATTTAACGCCAAGGCTATATATACTATGTGAACAGTGAATATAACGTACATGCTATAAATGCCTTCCATCTAGATTTGAATGTAATCAACGACTTAATCTTTGATTTTGACCCATTTAGCTCGCGCTGTCTCTTACAGTTTTCTGACATCTTATGTGGTGTGCTGTTGTTTTATCTGATGAACAGTATTCCTCGGATGATCGGGAGTTTTTAATGCTACTTCAGTTCGCTAAGTTACAAATCATGTTTATTATCGACTTATTTACAATTAATATTTAACTGAACTTAACGTCCGTTCTAAAGGATGCTGTGTTAATCTGCAGCAGGGGAAATGGTCACTGAACGTGTCCACCTGTCGATCCGACATCAGCGACTATCTTCTTTACCGTCTGGTATTAGACCCGAAAGGGCGACAGTATCTATCTCATACAGTACAATTTTACTGACCTCTGTTGAGACAATTTGGAAGGCGGGAATGGGTACCGCCGCCCCGGGAACCTTTATTGGATAACCAACACCTCTGCCATAGGTCACCCCAAGTGGTTCGCTACGTTTGGTGATTTAGCAGGGGTGCCCGGGTTCATGGGGTGAGGTTTGTCTAGGTCTTGGAGGCGGATGAGCAGGACATACTGAACCCCCATCCTACCCACCCCTTAAACCCTTTTCCTTCCCAGAACTCTCCTCTCCTTCCTTTCCTAAAAAAAACCCTCCACACAGCATCCACAAAGATGACATAGGCCCTGAGGGAAATTATTTTCCTCAGGGCCTCCCGTGTGGAGCTCATGTAAAAAAAAGACACATTAAAACTACAAATTACCCATACTAACGACATCTGTTGAGAGACATTGAAAATTCACACATATTTACATACACTGTATCCTATTTCGCCATTCCATTTGAATTTTATAATGACGCTGAAATACAGTTCTGAATTTGAAATTTAAGGCTTGATTGGCCAGACTTTTGGATCACGATGCGCACCCACATGGAAATTCTCATGTTTTTCTTTATTCTTCATGTTCAATTATTACCTTGTAAAAAAATGTTTAGTGTTTGACCCCTTACCGAAAACTAACAATTCTGAACAACATAATAATATTCGTGAATTATTCAGGAAACTACTTTGAACAATAAAAGCATTGAAATGGTTACTAACGGCTGGTACTTTGTATTTTTACGGCAACAAACGATAAACAATCTAAAATATTTTTATTGGCCGTTGCTGTATATGTAATGGGCTTGATAACTAATAAGTGGCAGAAGTATAAACTTATTCCCAAGTGTGCATTTGGTAGTATTATTTTTCCGCATGGTTAAGTGTTTAATCGTGTGGGAAAATATATAAAAAAATAACCGAGTAATTGATAAATATCGCGGTGAATTAATTTGAAATAACCCTTAAAAAAAAAAACCGGATTCCTTGTATAAAATATTACCAATTCTAAGGCTCAAGCAGAGATCTGACCCGTAGATAAAAAAAAAAAACTGCATGAAGATCCGCAAAGAATGCAGTTCAGTAAGCGTAATGTTATAGGCATTTTTTATTTTTATTTTAAATACATAAACGGCTATACTGCCTTTTATAAATAAACATATAATATGTAGAGTACAAAAGTAAGAAAAATAATATCATTACATAATAGTAGTTTTAAACATAAAAAATAACATACAATTATTTTGTGTATCACAACAAAAAATAACAAAAAAGAACAACGAGAAATATCATCATTTCATTTCAACATGTCCATATTGCGTATATAAAGTTACACTATGGAAAAATAATTTTTGAGTGCATGTTTATATTGCGCTAATTTTAAGAAATAAATGTCGCCGATGTTAGCATATTCATTTCCCAAAATGTGTAATCGTCTGATTGGTGAGTAATAATGTGATAATGTATGTGTGTTATTATAGTAGAACGGTAGAGTCAGTCTATTGTTAGCGCGATCAGGGATGAAATCGTATTAGTTCTATTAAATCAGGGGTATCCAGGACCGAGTGAATTATTTTATATAATATTAATAGATCACGGATTTTTCTGCAATCTGATAAATTTACGAGATTAGTCCAGTTTAATAACAAATTATAGTCCACGGATTCTCTTGGAATACCTAATTTAAATTTAATATACCTAAGGAATCTATGCTGGACTTTTTCAATCGCTTGAATATGGATATTGTAATAAATATGGAAGGTGTTAATCTTACCAAATCACACTTTCATATGTGTCACGGGAGTTAAATAAATGATTAGAAGGTTTTAATAGATTCTCTTTTTATTGTAATAGTCAAACACAATCGCGACACAATATTAATATCAGAAAGTTGCGGGGCTAAATCTGATAGCTGTACACACCAGGACAATTCAGGACGGAATCCTTGGAAAAAAGTAAGCATCTATAGTGTATGGACAAAGAAAGGAGTGTAAGGAGAATACATGTCGCTAATGTGAATGGTAGAAGTCAGGGACGCCCATGGCACGTTCAAGTGAATCAGATACTTGAGTCGGGCCATGCCAAGAGTCAGGTTAATAGAAGAGTGTGTATGAGACGATGTATGAATGAGAATGAGGCGAGTGTTGTGTGCCTAGACCGAGTTGTTTGGCGGTTCGTCCTCTCGTGTGATTAGTTAATTTTTTTTCATTTCTGTAGTCGTAATATAAAATACACTTTAGTACAGACTTTCATGTTGTATTTCCTGTACTTCATATTCAATTATTACCTTAATTATTAATAATTAATCATAATATTTCTCAAATACTTTTTTAAGTTAACCTGCCCGATTAGCGAATATAATTTGACGACCTCCGTGGTTAGGTGGTTGGTTGCGCTTCGACTACGATTACGAATCCTTAAGTCGGGGGTGAAATCCCGGAGAGTGCAATTGACTTTTATTTGATTAATTTTTGTGTTTTCACAATGAATTCACTTGAAATAATACTTTTCTATGTGAATACCCAAATGCTCCCAACCGCCGGCGAGAACATGGCTTCCCCAATCGGGATATGTTGTGAGGCTGAAGGTAGTAGGAAGGGAATGGAGATGGGGAAGCGGAAAGTGGAAAAACAGATAGTGAGGAAGTTTCTAGCTCTTCCCAGAACTGGTCACCAAATACGGCCAAAGCCATTTCAATTTCAAATGGTGGTCTTACACCAGGTCACTGAGAGTATCTTGTACTCTGGAACGTGCCGTAAATATACCTTATATTATTTTTAATAATTAAATTGTGAAATAACACAATCAATCATATACAATTTACTTGTGCAAGCCGGGGTTTGAACCCTACCCTTCGACCACGAATAACTCTGTGGAAAGTTCTCTAAATGTACCACAATTACGTACATACTACGTATATTTGGTAAACGTTCCAGAGTGGTAGATACTTTCGGTATCGCCATGGTGAAAGACCACAATTCAGAATCAAAACGTTGCTTGAAATGACTTTAGCCGTGTTTGGTGAACATGTATGATACTTTTCCAACTTCCTCTTTCCCATCTCCGTCCCCTCCCTGCTACCTTCAAAATCAAAATCAAAAATCAAAATCATTTATTGTACAAAATTTACATTTAGTACAAAAGGTATAACTTATAGGTACCTATATCCTATTTCTTCCAGTTAACCTAACATGTTATGCAGATATGAACACAAATGAAATATACATAATATAAAAGTGGTGTAATACAAAGTGAATTTGTTTTAATTTATTATATAAATATAAATATAAAAACAGTTGTACCTATGTGAGGTATTCACTTAATGTGTAATGAGACCTGTTCAGAAGGAATGTTTTTAGTGGTGACTTAAATCTGAGTGTATCTTGTATTTGTTTAATATCATGTGGAAGGTTGTTGTATACTTTAATGGCCATGTAAAAGACTTCAGACTCACAGCATACTTCAATTGGGGATGCCATAGTCTCACTGGCTTCAGACTGTTGGACTATTGTCAGGTACTCACGTAAAATAATCATTGTTAGTAAAAATAAAAAGAAAATTACTGCAATCGATGGAAAAATGTATTTATATAATGTTAGCAACCATGAATTTTCGGGTTACGTCTAGATCAACAGAAAAAAACTTTAAACCCTTTTAGTCGTAAAAAGCTTCCTTGATAAAACCTTGATTTATTGCTTTAGATTAGATTACTACAAATACAGTCACTGCTAAATTTCCCAAGATAATTGTTGGACGAATACCCTAAAGGAAATTTGAAATCTACCGCAGATTTAATATCTTTAAATGGGTAGTAAAATGTATGTGGTGAACTTTCCAAATTGTCGATGTCGGTATAATAATTTATGGTATGTTATTGCATTTAAAGTATTACACGAACCACCTTTTAAAAATCCTGGTTTTAAATAATGACAAGCCTTATGTTTCATCTAACATTTACCGTGACGTTTTATAGGAAACGGTTTCCTAATAATAAATATTATTCGTAAAATACACAGAAACTCAGCAGGCGACACAGCATTATATTGTATATTTATAAGGGAAATCTTTTCAACTCTAGGTAGCAGGGTTTTGTGCGTAAGTCTAGAAATCTTTTTAAAATGATTTATTTGCTTTGCTTACTGAACAAATAGTAATTTCGAACTGAACTTTTTCCTTTTTTTCATTCTCATTTCTCTTCGCTGAATTTTTACGAACTAACTAAGCCGGAGGGATAGGCAGGGTACATTCGCATTCGTAAAAAAATGTGTTTAAATGTTTTTCTGACTCTTGACATGGCCCGACTTAATAATTCTATTCTCTCAATCATGCAACGATGTCCGAAACGTTGGCTAAAGAAGGAGGTAGCGCAACACGGCGTAACACCCCAAAAATAAATAACGAAAATGCTTTTGGCCGTGAAAATCCTAAAACCTATCTAACATACTTTCAGATTACTCAATTTCGCGCCCAATCCATCTCTTTCAATTCTTGCATACAATTATCCATGTATAGATTGAATAACCACGGTGACATTACGCAACCTTGTTTAACACCGTTTGTGATGTCAAACCACCCTGTAAAATCGCCGTTCACGCTAACACACGCGATATTACCCTCATACAGAGACGCAATTGCCTGTATAAGATTCGTATTCACTCCATACTTGGACAACACTTTCCATAACCTTTTCCTGTCAACTCGGTCGTGTGCTTTTTATAGATCTACAAAGACACAGAAGAGTTTCATCTGTGGCCCATATTATGACGGCATCCGTGGTCGAGGAGTAAGACTTTCGACTAGCGACCCAAAGGTCGCGGGTTCAAATATCGGCGTGCACAAATAAATTTTGTTGATTAATGTGTGTTTCACAATTAATTAATTTTAAATAATTTATCGTATATTTGCAGCACGTTTCTTAGTGGAAGATGCTCTCAGTATTGCCCTGGTGTAAGACCACCATTCAGAAGTGAAAGGTTGCTTGAAATAGCTTTACCGCGTCTGAATAGCCCGTTCCCATTTTCCTTTTTTCCACCTCCTTTCTCCTGGCCACTACCTTCAGCCTCGCATGATATCCCAATTGGGACGCCATAGTCTCGCTGGCTCCAGACCGTAGCAGTTGGGACTCTTGCGGTATTCACATAAAAAATATCACACTCTGTGAAGTTGTAATATTACTGTATTTTAAATATAGTCGTAATTAGGGTTCCGAAAATGCACATTTCTAGATGTTTTAAAAAAAAACCCAAATTGGTATTAACAAATGTGTTAATGCCAATTTTCGTTATGCCTTTTTTTCCAGTGTTAGAATATTTACAGATGTTACGAACTCTCAAAGGATTTAGTGTTTAGAAGTACAGAATGTTAATAACCTAGGTATCACTAGTGAAAAAATACAGGGGGAAGATGTTTATTTTCAATTATTCACGTATTTAAAAAAAATCTTGTAAGGGTAACATCTAATTCCAGCCTTGTTTTGCGAGTCATTCCATATGCAATACTCAATTGATTTCAATTAAAAAAATTCCGCTTTGCTTTTAGATGAATATCTTAAATATTTTAAGCTTTTTAGGGTTTAGAGTATGGTTTCGTCGAGATATTCAGATCCATTTGTTGCAGACAAGCGGCGATTATTACAATAAATTATAAATATATATATATATATATATATATATATATATATATATATATATATATATATATAAAATTATTTTATTATTATTTCTGGTATCTTTTAACGCCCCTTCTTTTGCAGCACCGATGATGGGGGCCGAACCGGACATCTCCGGTTTCCTGGACGACAAGAAGCACGTGATCGACCGCGATCCGGACACCAACCCCTTCGATGACGTCAGACATTACGCGTACGAGGGAGACGGCAACACCTCGGGGTCACTTTCCTCACTTGCCAGCTGTAAGTTTATTTACCATTTCTGTTTCTATGATACAGTGATAAAACAATGAAGATATAAAACCTAACCTAACCCATAATTTTATCGTGTTATATTTTATCCGATCACCACCATTGAACTAATTATTATCACATATATTATTACAAATTATTGTACACATTATTATCCTATATCAGTGATAATTTATCACCAATCCGCTGAACTAAAGAAGTTATTTTTATTTTGTTTGTCATATTTAGTGGCGTTTCAGGGCCATAAGTTGAAATCATTTTGATTTTATTTATTATTATGTTTGAACGTAAAATATATGGAAAAACTTTTCTTCGACGACATCTAGCATTTTGTTACGCAAAAAGTATGTATTTTGTTAAAATATTTGTTTTTTTCTTAGGCACGGACGAAGGCGACCTTAAGTTTAACTACCTGTCCTCGTTCGGGCCGCGGTTCCGCAAACTGGCCGACATGTACGGTGAGGCCCCATCAGACGAAGACGAGAGTCAGGCCCCCGGAGAGGAGAGCTGGTGCTAGTGCCCGGGGGCACACTGAGACCCCAAGACCCCTCGGGGCCCCTCGCGGGGACTTCGCGGAGGCCTTAAGGACCTCCAGCAAACCGCAGAACTGAACCACCACAACAAACAAGTGTACTTTTTATACAATCGACGTGAATTTTTAAAGGTGGAAAAATGAGGAAAATAAACAATGTGATTTAAAAAAAAAACAGTTAAAATTTCTTGTTTTTGAGGCTAGGAGGCGAGCTTTTTTCGTGAGTAGACTAAATTTGATGCAATTAAATGTGTATTCTTTCTTCTTCCTTATTTCGACTGGTTTTTTATGTCAATTGTTAATATTTTTCAGTTCTGACTTGTTCTACGAAACACGATGGAACATTTGTATTATGTATTATGAACCAGTCAATTTTTTACAGATACGGACATTTTATGTAAATGGCACTAGTGGCAATGTTGTCGCGTGCTAAGAACTAGTTTTAAAATACATAATGGCGGACATTCAACAATTTTTCTCTTCGTCGAATTTTTCCATGAGGTGTCTATCGATGTTAATATTGTATATGATAACGCAAGGCTAACGTAAATTTTTAAAATATAGACTGACTAAATATAGCGGGCTGTTATCGTACGGACGTAGATTTTTGTAACGAAATAATTAAATTTTAAAATTATGAATACAGTACGTGCGGAGTTTGAAGATTCAACGAACTTATAATTAGTAGGCAATACTCTACACTCTGCGATCAATGCCTCCGTATTCTTCATGTCATCATATTTTCAGTTCTTTACTTTACCTTTATTCAATATTATAAATTTATGTAACTAGCGTTAAATCAAATTTCATTCAAATATTGACTAATGCATTTGAACTGTCCACGTTGAAAATTGAGATTGAAGGGTTTGTTTACTTAACTACAATAGTAATTATTGTGTGTTTTATCCATAGAGAGCACCATTTAACTATATAAATATATTACCACGATGAGAAATGCCTCTTTTTTTCATTTCAATATGTTGTATAGCGACAGTGTTTTTTTTTCTGTGAGAGAAGCTGTTTTCTGTTCTAGCTCTTTTTTAATGGATATTTGCGAACTGTGAATTCGAACGAAACTGTTTTCAATTCTGTTCGGCGCCTTTTGGGTTTATCCTATAATAATTGCATGTCTTTTGATGTGAACTTGTGTTACTCTCAAAGATTTCCTATAGCCATCAGAATCGTTTGTGAATATTTTCGCAAGGATCCGCATCCGAAGAACAGAGTCATTTGAAAGTTTTTTTTACAGTGCTTTTAATATATTTTACTTTAAAATCTTTTTTATTCATAAACGATCCCACTTATCATTTTTAATAATACCTACGTTTATTTTTTAGACTAATTTAGTTAAAATAATGCATTTCTAATTGAAGCAAACAAGCCAAATTATAATGTCAAACCTTTTTCAATTATTTCCATGTATATATTTTCTTTTTCTTTCATTAAAAATTGTACACTTAATCAGACAATTAAGCATTTTGGATAATGTTAAATACTATTCATTTAGTACATTATTTGATCTCCAGGAGGTGAGTTTAGTGTATTTTCTGGAGTTTAACTATTACATGTGTAACAATTGTTGTTTGATATATTATAAGTTTGGCTATCGTGCCATTACATATTTTTTAGGATTTAGTTTTGATACATACTGCGTGCGTATTGTAAATATTCTAGTCGGATATAGAAGCGGTATCAAATTAAAATAATCCCCAATCTTAAAATGACAATGTTAAACATTTTGGTTTTGATGACATTGACGCTGCGTAGTATGAAAAGTGACTACTAAACTTTTTTTTTACTAAATCGGAATGGGCTCGAAAAAGGCGTAAATTGGCAATATGCCGGTTTGGGGTTCTAATTGTTGTCTGAATTCCTGAATTGGAGCCTTATATATCCCCAAGCCTCAGCTTTAATGTGGTGATGTTGTAGAAGCTGTTGTAGTGGAGCATTTTGAAGAACACTTCAAAACGGGTACACTTCAAGACCTCTTCAGCATCTTAGGAATACCTCACGAAACACACAAATATTTTCATAACCGACTTCTAATTTTCCTTTCTTATGTTAGACTAGATTGTTTTCAATGCGCACTCGCAACTTATGTAATTATGGTGACCAACAAACCTTAAAACAAGTTGATTTTTAAGTTTTTTAATAATATTTTTCTTAGTTAAGATTGGAAAACAAATAATAGTATTTTTCGTCAGGGTAACTGAATCATTCCTTCTGGTTAATTTAAAAAATAGAAAACGGTGAAATATTATTTTCTTTACAAAGTGACTTAACTTTTCAGTTTTTATTTTATTTTTTTTTTTTATTTAATTATTCAAAACATTCCTTGTTTTGCTATTTTTTAAGGCTTTTACATTGTTTATTATTATGATTATTGGATTCAAGCATTGTAAATGATAAAATATGAAACCACCCTAATAATATTTTTTGTACTCTTAGAACATTCTATAGTTGAAGGATTATTTTTAATGTCTTGACACCTTTGATATATATTTTTTTTTATACAATTTAACACAATTTGTACAAATACTTATCGATGGTGTATTTGTGTCCAAACACAAAAGTGTGATTTATGTAGTAAAATAAAGTCAATTTTATTATTTTAGTTTCTTTAATTGAGCCATAGTATTACCTTTTAGATGAATAAGGTAGAATAAAAGAACCTACTTTACGTATTTTTCACAAGTACCTACATATAGATAATTTACACTACAACATTTTTTTCAAAAATAAAACTTTATCCATTAAACCTATTTTCGGTAAAAACATACTTATTTGTTAATATGATTATTTTCTGGTGTGTTTTTTAAAAAACCATGTTATTTTTGTTAACAAACAAAACTTCGATTAAAAAAATGTTTTCATCATCCTACATTAGAAACAAAAATTTCCTTAGTAAGTATTTTTTTCTGTAGATAGATTATTATCAATGTCGAAATTTATTTATTGTTTGGTTAATGCAGAACTTATAATTTCTTTTAGGTATAAAAATAAATTCTTCAGTTGTTTTAAAAATATGCGTTTATAATAAATATTGTTTTGCTGCATTAATCAAATGATAGACTGAAGGAGCCCTGTAAATTTATATCATGCTGTACAGACATATTTTTTTGACCATAAACAACCGAAAAAAATACAATTAAACATTAAAAAAAAGTGAAATTTTTTAATTCATAACTGTAGTAGAAAAAAATCTGTTGTTTTTTATATGTGCTTTGAAATATCAACGTCCTATCTTTGTAGTAGGTATAAATTTTATTATCATTTGAATAATTTGGATTGTTTTTGGTCAGCAGATATTTCTGGTTTTAGTGTTAAATATTTATCAGCATATGAAATGCACAATTTATAAATTAATGTTTAAGAATAAGTAAGATTAAATGCCGGATTAAATGATTGTGTATTCCCTATGTAAGATGTATAGCCTACTGTTGTCATGACCATAACAATGTATCATTCGTATAAATTAGGAGACATACAATACACATGCTTTTTTATTTCCCCCTCAACCTTTTCCATACAATATTAATTATTGTCATTCTTTTTACAACTGTGAAACTTTTTATTTATTGTGTGAGTAACTGCCCCTAACCGTCTGGAGAAGTGAGACCATGACATCCTCAATTTGGTGTTTTGGCTGAATGTAGTAGGGTGGGGAAGAAGACGAGCAAGTGGAAGGTGGGGACGTACCTGATATTCACATCTGCGGAGCTATTCTCATTTTTTTGTTGGAACGAAATCGATATCGCGCGAGATCTCCTGTCAGATTTGTGTGATTTTCAATGGCTGTTATTTGCCTTTTCTACGGGCCGATGACAGAATTTCAGCTGTGAGCTGTCACGTGTGTTAGTTTAGGTCATTTAAAACACACATTTCTGCAAGTATGCGTGCTTATTTATTCATTTAACTGCGATAGAAAATCCCACAAATCTGACAAGAGATCTCGCCCGAGATCTATGTCGATCGAGATATGTTAAGGATTACAGGTTAAAATAGGTCTGGTTTATCTCTTAACATTATTTATATATTATTACAAATAAATTTAAAAAAAGTAATAACACAAATAAAATTTACTGGCTCGCGCCGGGATTCGAATCCGCAACCTAGTCCGGTTTACAGCTGAGTGATCCAAAACCTGGGGTTCATCTGACTGACGAATGACTGTCAAACGCTTTAAGCGTTTCTTTTTTTACAGCCAATAGACGCGTATCAAGTTTTGGAAAATCAGAAAGGAAAATGAGAATATTCGATTTAAGGTGTTTCTCTTTCAAAACTTTCGGATTAATTAACAATTCATTTGTAAAGTTGCACCTTTATCTCAATCATAATTCTCTTTCTAATTAAAATGAACCTAATGTATTTTGGATAAGTTTTAAGATTTTCACGGCCTAATGTATTTTACCTGAATTAAAACAGAGATTTTTTCTAAAAGATAAAATGGTGAGATTGTGGCTTTTTTTCCTACGAAACACGATTAAACCCTTCTCGTTAATTCCATAATTATTTTAAAGCGGTTCGTTTTTATTTATTTTTCTTCGATTAGAGCTCCACAGAGAAGAAGGCACGGAGGAAAAAAAATCCCTCAAGGCCTATGTCATCTTTGGGGATGCTGTGTGGAGGGTCTTTTTATTAAAGGGAACGAGAGGATGTTCTGGGAAGGAAAATGATACGAGGGGTGGGTTGGAATCTGGTTTTAATACGTGCAAGAGTGACGGACGTTTGAATCAATCCCTCCCACTGCGATACAAGGCGGTTGGTTAAGAGAGTCTGGCTGGAGAGATCAAAATGACTCCCTCAACCAGTCTCTTCCGATCCGGTCTGCCACGCAGATGGTTGGCAAACGCAATATCTAGACAAACCTCACCCCATGTACTTCTGCTAAGTCACCAAACGTAGCGTACCTCTTAGGGCGGCCTATGGCAGGGTTGTTGATCGATAAATTGACATTGTATTGAATGTTTGATTCTCAAGGGAAAAAATAGTTGTTCAAGAAGTAACCTAATGTGTTTGACGGGTACTACCCGGTTTTGACCCGTGGTGTGAAGTCACGAAAACAGTAACCAAAAAAATACAACCTAGATGAGACTCAATAATATTTTTTTAAATTGCTTGTGAGAAAACGACAATAATATTACAATATGCACCATGCCACTGACCTTTTGTTATTAAACCCTTCATACTTCAAATTTAACGAAAATTATTTAAAAAATAAATTAAATAAAATTGTGGAGCTATAATTGGACACATTAGCGTTACGCCAATAAGGGGGTATTTCATCATCCCCTTGATAGTAGGACCTCTTATATAGGATAACGCATGTTATCTATTTACGATTTATTTATTTATAAAGTTCGAGTTAACTATTCGGCAGGGCTCCAAGCTATGAATAGTGGCTATGTATCGGATAAGTTTTTCGAGTTTTCTACATATTGCGAGTATTTATCCATTCGTTTGTTTGTATACATTGTCTTATGGATAAGCCATGGATGAGCTGCCAAGAGGATGGTGAAATCTCTACATATTATAAATTAAAGTTCTCCGCCGCGTCCGTCTGTCTGTCTGTTTGTTCGCAATAAACTCAAAATCTACTGAACGGATTTTAATGCGGTTTTAACCAATAGATAGAGTGATTCATGAGGGAGGTTTAGGTTTATAATTTGTCAAGGTTTTATGTAAATTGGTTGAAATATATAATATTTAAAGGAGAATTTCTGTATGTGGTGGACGAGCGGTTTGTCAAGCGAGCGGTGTGGATTTGATTTGTATGCAAATCTACAGCTTTATGCCGAGGTTAATGAAATTATGCACATGTGACCTTCAAAACAACAGGAAGGTCACTGTCTACATTTAATTTCGAAAAATCTGTGTAAAGCCCGGGCATCGCCGGTGATTTCAGCTAATACCCCATAAATGCAAATGGGATCGACGATTACGCACTCTGGCGGTAGAACTTAATTTACGAAAAGAAACTGGATTCTGTTTTATCCAAGTATTACTAATCTACTCAAATCATATCTTAGCAATAGAAAGCAATTTGTTAGCATTAACAATCAAAATAGCAAATACGTTCCAATAAACTATGGAGTTCCGCAGGGGTCCATACTAGGTCCACTACTGTTCCAAATTTACATAAATGATATTTCGCAATTAATTTTAAATGGTGAAATCTTTTTATATGCAGATGATACAGCAATTTTTTACTTGGGTAAAGATTTAGATATTTTACTAGAAAATGCACAAACAGATCTAGAAAAAATCAACAGTTGGCTCCAATCAAATATGTTAACAATGAATGTTAAAAAAATAGGATACATGATCTTAAACTCACCCCGTAAAATAGTTCCTCCTCATGTACCCTTAAAAATTGAAAACAACGAACTTCAAATCCTGATTCAGGAATATCTTGGGCTTTGCATTGATCAGCATTTGACATTTAAACAACATATACGAGGTATTAAAGATAAAATCATCCCCTTAATTAGCGTATTTAGCCGGATATCATATATGTTGCCAAATAAATTTTAAAAAGGTTTATATTATAGTCTCGTACACTCACATTTAAATTACTTGATTGAAATCTGGGGAAACGCATGTGAAACATACATAAATGAATTACAGGTAATACAAAACAAGGTAATCAAAAAACTATTTAACTACAAGCCCAGAACACCCACAAAAAAATATATATGGAAACAAAACTACTAACATTAAGAAAACTATATGAATACAATACATGTCTCCTTATATACCAAATAAACAATAAACTCGTACACAAACACAGAATTCATTAAAACGTCCCAAGTACACAAACACTTTACGAGACAACACGATAACAAACATTTAAACACCATCCACACTAACTATGGTAAACAATCCATTGGTTACGAGGGAGGCAACTTATATAATTGCCTCCCAAACGACATTAAAAACGAAAAGAAGCTGGGTAAATTTAAAAAAAAAATTATTAATATTTATTCTTGATAAACAAAATAATGATGTTGAATAGCGCTGTATTGAAATATTTACTTTATTTTAATTTGTATAATTATTTGTAGTTAAATGTGTGAAAATGTAATTTTCTTTTAACTGGAATAAAAAAAAAAAGAAAAAAAGTGAAACTTCTTTGGCGTCGTTGTGACTTGGATTTCGGAAGAAACGGAAATGACGATTTCTGCACGTGCGACGCATCGACTGCGCTCGTTGGTCGACTTGATTATGTTGTCACTTTTAAGGGCTGCTATTGGTTGACGTATGAAACGGAAATGACTCGAGGTCTGCGACGCTCATTGGTCGCTTTGATTATGACCTCAATTTTCAAGTATTGGTTGAGATTGTTTTGGTAAAGTTTCGCTTCTACCGCATGCAAACTGCACTCGATCTTTAAAATTGTATTTATTTATTAAGCATGGGGAAAATAAGCACGTTTTTTGGTAGGCTAAAAATAAATTAAAGTAAAAGGCTCTTTTAAGATGTCACATACTCTCAGGTCTCTGTTTCTCCAGCGATCCATAACCCCGACGAAAGTGTCAAGCACTCAATATTCTAGTCGGCTCCAGAAATTCTAGGAATGTCCTTCACACCTCGACACGGAGTATTTCAACACTTTCGAAAGATTTTTGTCTGGAAGCCTCAAAAATTTTCCGGCCCTAATGCCGGTATGATGAATTATAAGAATCTGAAACGCCACCCTTTGTGGAAAGGTTCCCCGGATACACCCTGCAGCGGCGAGTGTTGGGTGGAAGGGGTTAACTACAGGATGGTGAATATACTAACGCCTAATCCTCGCTTCACTCGGCGCGGCGCTTTAAAATGACAGCGTTAGAAAAAAAGTTTCTTCAATGAAAAATATATTTTCGTCATTTCTATGAAGAAAATTTTTTTTTCCGCTGATTGTTAAACTTAACCGTAATTTCCTGTCAAATATTTTAGCCATTTCACTATTTATTCGAATTTTTCAGTATTGAACATCTCGAAGTTTCATTTCTGATTGTGCGATTTACCGCCATATATCCACTCTACTTGCGATTACCCGAATGTTTGTATCGAACTAATATTTTAACAATTTGATTTTTCTATATTCAAAATAATCTTCATCATCTTTACATAAGTACCTGTTAAATGAAGTCGCCAAAATGTATGTGCGCATTGTTCTTTAAAACAACGCAACGGATTGTCATGCGGTTTTCACCAATATATAGAGCGATTCAAGGGGAAGGTTTGTATTTATTTTATTTATTTATATTTGTATTTTGCAGAAACAAACAGTACATTATTACATAATGGAAAATAGTTACAAAGTTATAGAATTAATACAATAATTGGTACCAATGACATGTCGCTGTTTTATATACTTATGTTTTTGTGAGATAAATAATACATTATACCTAAATTAAATTAGTAAATTATTGAAAGAGAGGGGTGTGTGAGAGTGTTTGAATGTGTGAGGGTGCGAGTGAGGATGTGTTGATGTGTGTGAATGTGTGTGTTATGGGAATGGGTTAGAGGGAATCAAAAAATATATCGGTATTTGTGGTTTTTTTAATTGAGTTGAATCTTTGAAGGATGCGGGAAATGGAGGAGTTGGCTGCAGCGTTCGTATTATTGCTGGTTGTGTAAAAGAGGTTGGTGTGGCGAGTTCTTTTAGATGGGATGTTAAAATTTATTTGGGATAGAAGTTCTGGGCAGTCTTTTTTTTTATGTATTATTTTACAGCGCTCTGGAGGCGATTTTTCGCAAAAACAGCGCTATATAAGTTGTCCAAATTTATTATTATTATTATTATTAATGGAGAAATGTCATGTCAGCTACCGTTCGCCTGGATTTCAGGGATTGGAGAGTGCAGATATAATTATTGTTGTATTTATAACCGAGATACTTAATAAATTTATTTTGTATGCGCTCTATATTTTTGACGTATTGGGTGTATTTGGGATTCCAGACAGGCGATGCAAATTCCAGCGTACTTCTGACTAGTGAGGAGTAAAGCATTACTAGAGTATGTGGATTTCTAAATAATTTACTCAGAGGTAGTATGAAACCCAACATTTTGTAAGATCTATCAGTGATTAAATCAATGTGCGTATTAAATATAAGTTTATTGTCTAAATAGATTCCAAGGTCCTTACATTCATTTTTTGAGATCACGGGTTCATCGCAGAGTGAATATGAAAAGTTAATTATATGCTTGTTTCTAGTAAAGGACATAGTGTGGCTTTTAGAAACATTGAGGTCTAAATAGTTAGCTGTGCAATAGTTGCAGAGCCTATTTAAGTCACTTTGTAGCTCTTTACAGTCCGATAGAGAGCGAACCGTTTTATAAATTTTCATGTCATCTGCAAACAATAAAAATTTAGAGTGTTGGAAACATGAGCCCATGTCATTTAAGTATATATTAAAGAAGCGCGGACCAAGGTGGGAACCCTGAGGGACTCCCGAGGTTACGTTGATTATTTTGGATAAAACTCCATTTATTGAGATAACTTGACTACGATTGCTAATGTATGATTTAATCCATCTAAACAAGTCACCGTGTTTTTTTCGTTATTTGTTTTTGGGGTGTTATGCCGTGTGTGTTAAAACTTATCAAGTCACCGTGTATTCCAAGACGAGTGAGTTTATTTAACAGAATTGAGTGGATAACGCGGTCGAAGGCCTTTGAGAAGTCGGTGAACATAGCATCGACCTGCACCCTTTCGTCCATATTGCTCTGCAAATAGTTGACAAATAGGGCAAGGTTAGATGTTGTAGACCGATTTTTCATGAATACGTGTTGATTCTGTGAAATCGTTGTAGTGATAGTCGGGTAAAGTTGGTCGTAAATAATTTTTTCAAGAATTTTACTTAAGATGGGAAGTTGAGAGATAGATCTATAGTTTGTTACGTCATGTTTGTCACCCTTTTTAAAAAGGGGAGTTATTACGGCAGACTTCCACTTATGAGGAAATGTATCTTCACTTAATGTTTTTTTGAAAATTGCACCGACCGGAGGAGTGATATATTTACTACAATTACGTATGAAGATACCAGGCAAACTATCTATACAAGGTTCTTTGTTAATGTCAATGGATGATAAATATTTGTAGGTAATGTCGTCGTTGATTGTAATTGAGGATATAGCTATGTTATTCAGCGGATCAGGTTCATGAACATCCGATGCTAAATTTTGGGTGTGATCAGTGAAGACGGTAGAGAAATAGTCAGCAAATAGATCGGTAATCTCCTTACTATTTATTGTGTGCGATTCTCGAGCCATATGTTAGATGTTCAGGTATGGAAGGAGATTTTATTTGCGTTTTGACAAAGTTCCATATTTTTTTTAACATTATTTTGTAAAGCATGTTCTAAGTGTGAAATGTATTTGTGGTATGTGAGAGTAGCGATTTTCTTTTGTCGTTTTCGGAGCAGTGAAAAAGTTTGGTAATCTAATGGGTTCTTGTGGCGTTTCCAGGCTCGAAAGAATTTGAGCTTTTCTTTTGTAATATTGATAAGAGCCGATGAGTACCACGTTGGGAATATGTTTGTTTTCAGAATTTTCTTTGGAACAAAGTTATCAATTAAGGCGTCGATGATTAAGTAAAAGCTGTTAACCGCCGTGTTGACGTCTTGTGCGTTTAAGACAGAAGACCAGTCAGTTTTTGACAGAGCGTCGTTGACTAGGTCATAGTTGACTTTATTGAATAATTTGATCGTTTGGGGTTGGGAAGTAGTTGTAGGGGCGTGAATATTAAGTTCGACTATTAGGGATATGTGATGTGTGTCCTCCTGAACCAGAGGGGAGTCGGCAGGAGAGGCGCAGACTGTGGTGTAACAGAGCACTAGGTCAAGTGTTCTACCGTGCCTATTTGGAATGTGGTTGTATTGTTTTAAATCCGAATAAGATAGGCTGTTAAGGAGGGTGGTGGAGCAAAGGTCAGTACCGCGGGGATGATGTGTGGTGTTCCAGCTAATATTAGGCATGTTGTAATCTCCAATTAAAAGGAAGATATCATTTGCGGTTAGATCGGATATTCTGGACGTATGACTGTTGAGAAGAGATAATTGCCGAGTGTTTGATAGCTTTGGACCGACTCCGGGTAAGTACGAACAACAGATGTGAATATTAAATATACGACGTTTTGGGTCTCTTAGTACTATTGAAATCCAAATGTCCTCAGCTTCCGAGCTCCATGACTCATGTAAATGTACATTAATTTTTTTTAATACCAATTGCGACACCACCTCCTTTGGTTTTACCCGTGAGGGACGTGTCTCTGTCTTTTCTGTAAATATTGTACCTGGAGTCGAAGAGCTCGTTATCAGATATACTGTCTACTAACCAGGTTTCAGTAATTACAATTATATCGAATTCATTTATCAGAAAATTGTGATAAAACTCGTTCGTTTTAGTACAAAAGCCACGTGCATTTTGGTAAAAAATTATTATTTCAGACATTGGAGAATGAAGTAAATTACCGATTTGTTATTGTCTGCCACAAGTCCACTGGAATATGAATTCGGCGAGTGTATCGCTGGATAATATACTGAATGTGCAAGTGTGTAGGTATGGTTGTTGAACATTTTTATATTTTTCCTTCGACTAAACCTATGCTACTGCAGTTGAGTCCCTTATTCCTCTTGATGGCGGCAATCAATTCGTCCTTCAATTTCTTGCCAGCAAATTTGGCCACAATGTTTCGGGGGCGGGGGTCACGGGGGGTAACAGGTCCAGGACCATCGGGTAGAGGAAGTTGGCGTATTTTCACCCTGGTGGCGTAAAGAATATCTTCTCGGTTTATTGTTTGTCCCACGTAAGTTGCAACTTTTATAATGGTGTCAGCAAGGTCCTCGTTAGTTTTTTCAGGGATTCCGAAGATTTCAATGTTATTTTCGAGCATCTGTTGGTCGTGGTTACTATTCCTTATGTCGAGGTGATTTACGATTTTTTTGAGATCAGCAATCTCGCCTTCTAGCCTAACTGACTTTGTTTTTTCTTCTTTTAGATCAAGGTCCATAGTTTTCCTTCGTAATCATCGATTTTTTTTTTCATAAAATCAATTGTCTTTATGAGGTCCCGGATTTCAGATTTAAAGGACATTTGAAAGCTGTCGAATTTTAGATCAATATGCTTTAATAATTCGGAGTCATCAGACTGCAACTTCTTAGGAGGCATTGCAAATTGTTAAAATATTTTAGAAGTTGTTTACTTCAATCACCGCCAATAGGAGTGGGCGGTGACAGCAATAAGCCAATGACAAGGCTGCGAGAAGAAATGGCGGCGAATTACACCAAATCACAGCTGTCAAAACGTTTAATACATGCTTATTATAGTAGAGTACAGTAGAGAAAAGTCGAGAAATTCAAATATTCAATTCAGGCAGCGGGCAGCGGGCAGCGGGCAGCGGGCAGCAGGCAAGCGGGTGAGTGGTGTGGATTTTATAAACGTTGGGTTTAGTTACACCATTTATAACTCTAGAACGGCTGGACCGATTTTTATTATCTTTGATTTGTTGGATTTGTCTCCACCCCGAATAGCAGAATAGCTATTAAATCATTGGAAAAATTAACAAAAAAAATAATAAGAAGAAAATTCTTTTCCTCGTACATTTTGGAACGATGGAACGAATTCTCATCTTTTGAAAGATCTGCAGCAATATTGTGATAAGTAGAATATTAAATAGTGACAGCCTTACTAAAAAACCCAGTGAAAATGTTATTCAATTGACAAACGGCCGCGGATGTGAAAACAATACTAATTAAAAATTGTTCATGGAAAAAAATACACTTGGTTTACACAGTCTGAGAGGGTAGTTTATCTCTGTTTTAGTAATGATGTTTGAACGAAATTTGGATTTTTTCCTAAGTATTTTGAATGTTGTATATATTTATTATTTTTGAAGGTGTCGTAAAGACAAATACCACTTATGAAAACTAGATAAAATTATCTTTTAGATTTGTGTAATTGAAATACGCTTTAGTTTTAAAAAACTGCCATATATTAAGATTCAAACGTGAAAAAAATGGAATTTTTATTTTACCAAAACATATTTGATGAAAGTGTACAGAAATTTATAAAAAAAACAAAATTTAAAAAATACAGACCTTTTATATAATCAATTTGGAACGAAACTGTCACCTCACTTTTTCCTCGTGCATACAATAAAATAGTAATAAAAAATTTCAAAGTTTTTTTTATTGCCAAAAAACTAACCTAAAAAATGATACTGACTTTTATAACATATTTCTTGCATTTTAAAAGACGTTAATTATTTTGATACGTTTAGAAAAACATGTATTAGATATTAATATTTAAAAAAAACACCACTTTTATGAAATTCTCATAAAATAAAAACGTTTAAATGTAAATTTGAATTTTCCTGTTTTATATAAAATACTTTTTGACATTGCAATTTTCAAAGTGTGATTATTTTTATTGTAACTTGACTAAAACTCATTAAAAACCACAAAAACTCGGTAAATATATCAATTATACGAATATAATGGTGAATTAGTCATATTATTAGAAATTACGATCACATTTGAGTAAGTAATAATATTACACAAACATCCGAGGAGTGATTTTTTTTTTTCGCGCTTTCAGCCCGAACGACGAATACGCAGGCGCCCGCGCCGCCACCTGGCGGTTATGAAGGAAAACACACAGTTTAGTACTTACACTATGAAAAATTACATTGTTGGCAAACTTATAAAATACATTTTAAGAACAAACCTTATTAGTAATGTTATCGTGTTTTAGTGTATTTTTGTTTTATTCATGTTGCTGCTGCAATGCGGGTTATCGGGCGTGCTGTGGTTTTTTTTTAGTAAGGCTGTGAGTGAATTCCAAAAATTCAAAAACGTCAATTGTCAAGCGCTGTCGTTTTGCTTTTGTTCTTAAACATATAATGCTGCCCCTCTTTCTTGCACATTAAATGTCGACAATCGAAAATGAGACAAACGGTAAACGTTTGTTTGCACCCCTCCAAAGGAAAAGTAGAATAATTATAATAAATCTCCCTCACACACATAAAGAAAATGAAACGCAATTCTCGTAAGTAAGTGGAAAAATAAGAAAATCACAAAAATATAAATCCGTATACAACTCCATCTCTGATACTAACAAAAACAAAACACGGACAATTGCGCATCGATAATTGCTTCGTTGTGTAATTTTTAACTTAATAATAAAACTGAATTTAATTCAGCTAATAAGTTAAAACAACAGTTATTATTTCTGAGGCGGTACGAAGTTCTCCGGGTCAGCTAGTATACAAATAAGTAATAACAAATAGATCACGGAAATTTGAAATGCTGTAAATGACAAAATATAAATTGTTCAGGAGAGCGAAAATTAAGTTTTTATTTAAAAAAAAAAATAACATTGAATGGATCTTTTAAAATACCTTAATTTTTTTGTACATTCTTTAATAACGTTATTTAATTTATTTAAAAAAAATTTATGCACTTATTTTCCGTGAAATATTTCGACGACGCAGATCGAAAGAGGAAAAAAAGGAGAAAAGTGACATATTTAAATCATTTTTGGATTTAATGTCCTTTACAACGTTTCAAATTTCCCTGATCGTACGATAGATAACCTGAGAAATTTAAACAAAATTCTCATTTCGGAGAAGCGTTCAGAAACAAAAAATGTCAGTTTAATTTTTACAAATACAAAAAACTGCATAGCTCAATTCTAGGGCGAAATTTTTGTGAAAAATCACTAAAAATGCCTTTAGAAATGCCTTAAAATATTTTAGAATATTTATGTTATGCCTCTGACCGTAGTTGCAGGGAACGGATCTACCCATGGTTAAGATAAACAGAGGATGATGTGACGTGGAAACGTGCCGCCTGTCGCCGGGCCAAACTTCATAGACTATTAAAGAGAGAGGTCGTATGAACTTCATAAACAAAAAATTTACTTTCTCAAAGGTCTTGTGAGTAAACTAAAAACAAAGAATATAAAGAAAGATGAAATCACGTACCAGGGAGTGCTATGGAAATGATTTTTGATAGCATAGAAAATAATAATTGAAATTCTCTGTTATATCTATAGAAGGCTAACAACGGAGCTATTAGCTGTACGCCATCCCTGAATTGCGAGGGAGCAGACCTGAATATAACGTAAAGAGCGAAGAATAATTATTAGACAGGAACGCTTAGATGAATTTGGACTAGTAAAGCGGATGGACCGAGAAAGGAGAGTTAGATAAGTACGTGAATGACGCGCTAGTGGATGTGGATGGTAAATAATAATAATAATAATTTTTTTCCCATTTGGTCTCTGGTAGGTTGACATGTTGTTCTTGTATTGTTTTGTATTTATAATACTTATATAGTGCAATTGCATAGAGTGGGTTGACTAGAGACTAGATGATCATTTGGGAAGTGTGTGAAAGGGTTTAGTTTTTCCTGTGGGGAAAGTTTAACCCGGACATTTAAATCTGTGCGTAAAATATAATGTAAAAAATAATAATAAAAAGGATGTACAGTAAAAAGGAAAGACGTGTATATTTGGAAAGAACAAGGAATCCGTGCTAGAACAAAGGTGTGTGGTGCTCCATACTCTCTGCTTACACGTAAACCAGTAAACGTATCAGATTATGATTATTGTTGATTATTATGATTATGAGAGATGTTGCATTACTGCTGATGGCTTATAAGCTTCTAAATGGTTTTATATCGGTACCAGATACTCTGGCTGAAATAGGATTCTATGTCCCGGATAATTTCACGCGAGGTCGCCAACACAGACTTTTGATTCTTCCCAGATGCAGAACTAACTTACCAATGGGGATGCCCCTGGGAAGACTAACTAGGTTAATTAACTGCCTAGCAGGAAATGTGGATATTTTCCACATTTCCTACAACGATTTTAAGCGTGAAATAACACTTATGTTTTACTTTAAATGTATTTATTATGTATCTTTTCTAACCGCTTTTGCAATGTATTGGTTTTATGCTGTTTTTGCAAATAAATAAATAAAATAAAATAAATAAAAAAATATTCAAATTCTATCCCACCTTCCTGCTCCCAACGACCTCCCCTCACTAATTCTTTCGCCTTTTCTTCACTTTAATGTTTACTCGAAGGAAATTATCTCCATCAGGGCCTGTCATCTTTGGGGGTTCTGAATGGAGCACAGCTTTTTAACACAGGAGGTCCTGATCCATCAGGGCTTATATCATCTATGGGGATGCTGTATGGAGGTTTTTTTTGGGAAAGAAAGGAGATGATGTTCTGCGAAGGAAAACGGTTTGAGAGATGGGTAGGAATCTGGGGGTCAGTGTGTTCAGGAGTACGAATCTATCACTCCTACTGCGGTCAAGGCAATGGGTCGAGAGAGTCCGGCTTGTTGTCAGAATTCCCGAAATTGAGGATGCCTTAGTCCCACTGAATCCCTGCAGTTGGCCCTAATTCGGAATAAAAATAACGATACGTGCGTCATTTGATCTCTCAAAACATTTCAGCATGCACCGATTCATTTGATTTAAATTTCGACGTTTCGAAAAATTTCAATTCTGATTGTGAAAGATGATTTCAAAGCGGATATCTCGCTTACGCCTATCGCCGATTTCTTTCGAAAAATTCATCTCTCATTTCACGGTTTTCAAACCTGCATAATATTATGATGCATTTGATCAGATAAAGGAACTGCAGAATTGGAAAATGGCAAGACGTGCTGAGGCGGATTATTCCACGGAAAATGTAAATTCAATAAAAATCCTGGAAATGTGGCATCACAGACATCGTGTTGGAAAATCTCATTTCAATTTGGATAAGCATTACTCCCCGATGGTTTGATCTCAGGTGTTCACTGTGTTCTTTACAGAAAATATACCAATTGTGTTCACGAATGAACCGTATTTGTGTATGCATGATCGATTAATTTATTTTGAAGGAGTCCTTTTTGGTAAATTCCAACGAAATTATGCACTGCTTGAAATTTACGCGTCACACCGGCCGCCAGTTTTGATTTATATAAAAAAATTGTACAGTTCAGACACTAAACACACTCTAAAGAACTTAAATTGCCACACTATACAATAAAATCATACCCGAAAAGTGGTTCGTAAGTAGGATATTTTACATTTAAAGCATTTTTATAAGGGGCGGTTTTTCATGTCAAAGTGTATGTTTTATTTAGGACTCGAAAATAATAGAAAATAGATATAATTTGCTATTTTCACGGTCAACTATTTTTGTGTTACTACGCTGTGTTTTGGTTCCCCTTCTTTAGCCAAAGTTTCGGAAATCGTTACAGTGTCCATCACCAGGGCTGATAATATCCCCAAAAAGTATAAAAATATATTGCAAATAATGTACGTTATTTGTATTGCTCCTTATTTATTTAAGAAAGAGCTCATGTTCAATATTAATTGGGGTTCAAATTTGAAACTCTTTTTTTTTTTTTTTCAATTATTTCTGGCTTTCACCCTTCAAGGGTGTTCTAGGCCATCATTTATAATTACAGAGAAAGGAAAGGTGAATTTATATATTAATTTTATTTAAATGTGCAAATTTCAGAATTTTATGGAAGATTGGAGTAGAGTTCAGACTTAGAAGAGATGAGATGTTGAATGGAGGAGAGGCAATTTTTGATAACGCTTGATAGAAGAGAGGATATTTATTTAGAGAGGGACAGTCAAAAAATATGTGATCTAAAGTTCCCACATCTAGACCACAGAACGTACAATCTGGGGAGTCAAGCACATGAATTTTATAAAGGTGAGAAGGAACGGAACAATGTCCGATTCTCATACGAATAAGTAAGGAAATTTCTTTTTTGGAAAAATGGGGGAATTTTTGAAACCACGGTTTTGATGGGATAGTCCTTTGTATTGAGGCGTAGCGGGCACCCTTGGATTGACTAGCAATGTTCCAATACTCTGTCCAAACATTGCGGGATCTATCTTTGATGATGGAAAAAATATCAGACAGGGGAATATGGTTTACGAGGGTAACGGTAGGGTTAGACGCTCCTTGTTTTGCCAAGGAATCAGCAATATCATTACCCACTATGCCAACATGTCCAGGAATCCAAATCAGAGTGACAGTTTTTCCAGAGCTTTGAATGGAGGTTATCAATACTCGAATAAGACATACAAAGTGATCATCAGGATGAAGAAGAGGACTTGTTTTAAGTTTTTGGAGGGAACTGAGAGAGTCAGAGAGAACAAGAGAATGTTCAAAATTATTTTTTATATATATTTGAGAGATTCAATAATCGCAATGCACTCGGCAGAAAATATTGAAAATTGGTTTGAAATTGAATAAAATATTCTTTCATTAGAATTATTGTGGTAAACGTTAATACCAATACCACAGTTAGGAGAGTCCGGAGATTTGGAGCCATCAGTAAATAAAAGAGAAGAGTTGGGCCATTTAGAAGAAATAATGTCATTGAACATATTATTGACAGTACGGGCTGGGAGATTGGAATGACTTTTAAGGATGCCGATCCCCTCTAAAATCGTTGGGGATAGGGTGACGTGACTATATTTTAATTTGTACAAAGGAAGAATATCATTTTTGATAATTTGAAGCTCTGAGAGAGAGCGAAAATTTTTACAAATGGCAGGGAGAGGTTTAGTTCGAGCTCTGATTGTAGATGAATGTGTTGAGTCGTTGAACAACGAGACTCTGGGAATAATCTGATGACTTTTAGAATTTAAACATTTAAGAACAAATTTGTCAGCAAATAATTGACGCCTTAAATAAAGAGGAGGATCAGAACATTCTACTTGAAGGGAATTGATGGGCGACGATTGCATCGCGCCAGTTATTATTCGCAATGACTTAGATTGAATTTTGTCTAATTTACTGAGTGCATTTTTGGATGCAGTACTAAAAAGTGGGCAGGCATAGTCGAGATGACTTCGAATAAGTGCATTGTAGAGCAACTTAATGCAGATAGGATGAGCACCCCACCAAACGCCAGTCAATGATCTGATAATATTTAAATTTTTTTCACATTTAGTAACTATATTATTAATGTGGGAAGACCATTTAAGTTTCCTATCAAATGTTACTCCCAAAAATTTTACTTCGGAAGCATTGGGGATTGGCGAGTTTTTAAATAAAATTTGAACAGGGGGATTATTATGACGATTTGAGAAGGTAACACACTGACTCTTTTGTACTGAAAGTTCAAGACCATTTAAAGTAAGCCATGTGCAAAGGGCATCCATGGCTTCATTAAGATATTTGACGGCGGATGGAATGATTTTGGATGATAAGAAGAAAGCTATGTCATCTGCGAACTCAACGACTTTTACTTGAGGGGGAATGGTGACATGCATATCGTGTGTGTATATATTATACAGTAAGGGGGATAATACATCGCCTTGGGGTAAACCCTTCCAAATTGACCTACTCTGAGGAGTAACATCTGGTAGCTCAATGAAAATTTTCCTATCGAGAAAAAGATTAATAATAGATTGGACAAACATGAGGGGTAAGCCAAGGCCTAAAAGTTTTTTTTTAAGAATTGGGATGGAAACATTGTCAAAGGCGCCTTCTATGTCTATAAAGACTGCAAGACATACTTCTTTGTTAGAAATGGATAAATTAATATCAGTGCTGATGATGGCAAGGTTATCTTGTGTAGATTTCTTTTTCCTAAATCCAAATTGGGATGGAGAGAGAAGATGATTACTCTCGACAAAAAATTCTAGCCGGTTTTTAATTAATTTTTCATAAATTTTACTAAGGGTGGATGAAAGAGCAATTGGCCTATAGTTGGATCCAGAATTGGGTGATTTGTTTAATTTTAGAATTGGGATTTCCTCATCCCACCAGGGAGTTGGAGGGAGTTTTTTGAGAGATTTGGTTTTAGGGGGAGGATTTGATTTATTGATTGCAGTTACGAGCATTGATTTGAAGTTATCGTAGTCATCTTTGACAGATAATGTATCGGTATAGGATAAATTTTGTATAAACTTATCCATATGTGAGTTAAATTCGTCCCATTTGGTGTGTTTTGTTTTAATCTTTGTCGAAATATGGGACTTGTCTGAATGGAAAGAAGTTTGATAAGTGATGGTGATCGGGAAATGATCACTGGAGCAAGGGTCGGGGGACACCACCCACGAGGAGAGAGGTGCCAGATTAATAGAGCATATGGAGAGATCCACTGCACTGGGGTTTGTGTTGGGGCGAGAGATTCTAGTAGGAGATCCGTCATTCAAAAGAAAAAGGTTGGATTCATCTAGGAAATCCATCACACTTCGACCGTCTCGATCACAGAAAGCAGAACCCCAGACGGGAGAATGGGCATTAAAATCACCCAATAAAAAGAAAGGAGGGCTTAGTTGACGGACAATTTGCAACCACGCTTGTTTATTGAAGTGCGATGTTGGGGGAAGATAGATAGAAACAAAGGAAGTGTCCTTTATTTTAGCTGCAACCATTTGAAAGTCAGCATTGGGGGGTTTGATATTATTTATTGGGAAAAACGGAAGGGATTTTTTAATAAAAAGGGCAGCACCTCCGCCCGTACCTTCCGGGCGATCATCGCGGAGACAGGAGTACCCTCCCACATTAAAGTGGGTGGATGGAGTAAACCATGTCTCCGAGACAGCAGCCACAGAAACAAGGTTTGAATTTAATAGGTTAAGAAGGTTTGATTTGTTAGAAATAGCACTGCGGCTATTCCACTGAAGAATTCTGACATCTTGAAGAGCCATTTTGAATAAATGATTTTAATGTGGAAATAATAGAAGCAGCGTTGGACGGTAGATTAGTTTGAGAAGAAATTAGGTCAATTAGAAGCATAATAAGAGTTTGAATAAATGAAGAATTATCTTGGGAGAGTTGTTCAGAAAGCTTTTGATAGTTTGTTGAGGATGAATTATAATTGTTTGCGCACCCATTTGTGGCGTGTGAAAGAGGAGAACCATTGGGATTTAAGAGAAGTGAGTTGTGTTGTTGCTGATCGTATCCACGAGCCTGTTTAGAGATAGGGTTTTTGTATGTGAATTTTGTTGAACGGGAAGATGTTGAGGAGGAGGCGAGAGGGTTGGATGAAGAGTTACTGGATAAAACCTCGGAAAATGATTTTTTGACAGGCGGGAATAATTTAGAAGCCTGCAGAAAAGACAAGTTCTCAGAGGCCATAGAAATTTTTATATTTTTTTGGCGAGATTGTTCGGGGCAAGAAGAGTTAATGGCGGAATGAGCGCCTAAGCAGTTAAAACATTTAGGTGAAGAGAGAGAAGAACATTGGTCAGCCGAGTGGTTTTCTCCACATTTGAAACATCTGGGAGGGGATCTGCATGCAGCTTTGGTATGACCAAAACGGCAGCAGTTGTAACATTGAGTGGTGGGATAAGTGTACATTTCAACTGGTAAGGAGTTGAAAAATAAATAAATATGGGAGGGAAGAGATTGTCCTTCGAATGTGATGACGACAGATTGGGAGGGCTTCCAGGAAACGATGCCCTCAGAGGTGTCCTTATAATTTAGCCTCCTGGCTTTTATGGGATTGCCGATATGTTGGGGGGTTGAAAGTGAGGACAGGATTTCTGGAATGGACAGATCGGTCGAGATACCCCTGACCAGGCCCATTCGAGTGACATTGAAAGTTGGGATGTACGCCTTGAATTTAGAATTTGATGAAATAAATATATTTTTGATAAAGTTGTTGGTGGCTGAACCTGACAGGAATTCAACAGAGATTCGGAAGCGACCCTCGGCTTTAACACCTCCAGGTTTAATCGAAAGGTTCTTGTTATTTGAAAGAAATTTACCAAATTCAAGAGGATAGATGGTTTTACCTTGTTCAGTTTTTTGCGCATATACAATGTAGGGGCCACGGGAATGAGTAGAGTAAAAGATTGTTGGAGGAGGTTGAGGAAGAGCTGGAGGGGACTGAGAAGACAAAGGCGAATCATGTTTTTTTGGGGAAAGGGGACTAAATTTTCTTTTTTTAATTGAGGTTAGGATGACAGATTCATTGTCTGAAATGTTTGAATGTTCTGAAAAGTCTATTTTATCTGAAATGTCTCCGTCTGGAGGGTCAGGAGGGGGATCTGGGGGCTTTGTAAGGGGTACAGGAGGGAAATCCTCCTCCATTGTTCAAAAAATTACAGCTAATATAAAAAGTGACAGAAGTAAAAAAATTATATAAATATCTGAAAATGAGCAGCAAGAAGTGACTCCTGGAAGATCAGGGGGGAGAAGATTCCAACACACTAAACTTTTTACAGCCAAAACACAATAAAAAGATTGGTTTAAGAATATTTTTTGAAAGAGCAAAACATAAGAACTGATGACAGCCAAATGTTATTGTTGCGAGTCTCAGGAAAAATGGTTAAGGCTTGAAACTCTTTAAAATGGTTAAAAATTACCTATTGCACGTTCCACCAACATGTTATTTTTTTTTAAAGCATTTTTTATTTACAAAATATAAACAAAATTAATAACAGAGTAATTGCGTGTGTAATATATGAAACATTTTATCTTCCTAATTTTCTATAACGTTTTTTTATTTAAAGATTTACTCCCTTAAAAACCTAAACTTATGGGAAGAATATATTATTGAGATTTTTTTTGTTTTTTATTACCGGTGATGTTTTTATTATCTAGTTTGATTTTTTTAAATGTTGATTTGAATTCTTTAAAGCTCTTTTTAAGGGATCTTATATTTTTTGGAAAATTATTAAAGAAATTCTTTTCAAGCTGTTTATAGTTTCGTTGACTCAATTTTTTTTACAAAACGAAATCGGTAAAATGTATTTTTTCTTGAGATTTGTTGTATTTCTTAAAGATACGGCTTTGTTTAAAACATCTTATTTGTACCCTAGTAAAGTTGAGCGATACAGAAACAATTTTCTGACCTTCAATTCTTTAAATATCAGTTCAGGAGGATATAAATATGATTTTTTTTAAATATTATTTTGATAATATTTTTTTGCTAACTTAGAAAGATTGTGTGTGTGTTTTGTAAGTGCCACCCCATCCTGTTATACCATATTCGATTATGGATTGACAAATGCGAAGTAGTTCATTCTTAGTCGTTCTTTATTTAGAATATGTCTCAAACGGTGACCAGACAACTCAGAATGAAACCAAATCAGAAGCACCTCACAAAGGTCATTAAGAGTGATGATAAAAAAATATAAATAATTGGTTAAATAGGTTAAGTTAGGTTAGGGTTACCGGCTATTTTAAAATTATTTTTTCGTGGCTTTAAATGACCTTTCTGAGGTGTTTCTGAGTTGGTTTCATTCTGAGTTGCCATGGAACCGTCTCAAACAGCTAAAGATATAGGTCAACTTTCGTACTCTGGTTTTAAGAATGGTTATACGGGTTGTCCATTTTAGGTATTAGTCAATAGTGATGCCAAGGTATTTAATTGAAGTTTTGATTTCAATATTTGTAAGCGACGTTTCCCGCCACTCACATAGACTGTAAAATAGGGGGGCTGGGTAGTCCTGGGTAGCCGCCAAGATACTCGTCAATAAAGCCCCGGTGATGGCCCACAAGAGGAAGAGGCAGCGTCCAAGGGGGGCAGAAATGAAATCCAAGTTTTCAAGTCAAGTCCGGGGAGAGGTCCAAGGGCCAGGCAGAAGAGGCGAAGAAGTGCTGAGACGGTACCAGATCGAGTTGTAAGAATGCGTGTATGCGTTTTAATGCCTGATGTTCCCGGGGTACCTCTCTATTTATAGCCCGACCCCCTGCTCTCGCCGCCGGCGCGGGCGGGCCCGAACTTTTTGCCCACTTTTCCGGCGGTCCGAGTTTTGGCGGGCCGTAACCTCTGCTGTGTGCTATACAGCAGAGTTTGCTATTATCTCAGCTCTTCCCCTTATCCTTCTCTTATGTCCGACCCCCATGACCTTTCCCCTAGTAATTTATTTAGATTTATTAAAGCATGACAAGTAATTTTCATCGGGGTCTCTGCACCCACATTTAGTCAGGGAAACTTAAATATCTAACTTATAACTAGTTGTACATTTATAAAAGATATTTATTCATATAAAGGAGAGTCCGGTCTATCTCTCCATATCATTTATTCGGTGATAGATTAGACCGAACTCTCATAATTTGATAAAACATTCAAAACCTTCCTTGCATTTTTGATGCCAAAATACCTAATCCACCAGACGGAGCGTTCCTATTGGTCCGCCCGGTGGGTAGGTGAGGGGAAGGGTAGGGAAGCGGAGCCCGCCCGTCCCCGCGGGTAGATTTCGCCCCCCGGGGTGGGCAACCAGTGGCGGCGGAGAGATCGAAAAACGAGAGTTGACTCAGCAAAAGCCTGCTCCCGCCTTCGACCTCTCTAGAGGGCCCGTTTTGGGTGAAGGAACTTGTCTTTATTAATTCAAAACGGGGTACATTATAATTGTAAACATAATTATTATCATATCATTTTTGCTTCTAACCCTTAGGCCTACGTTATTTAAGAAGACGAGGACGGCCTGTGAGGGAACTCATCCTCGTCTTCGTTTACCAAATATATTTAACCTTTTAAAAAATAAAGGAAGAAGACGTCCGGAAGGGAATCGTCTTTCCCTCGTCGTCCCGTCCGGTACAATATTAGTACAAAGTAGTTTTATATTATTTTTATTTTATTTAATTACATTAGTGACTGTTTGGTGCGGAATAAATACTAATGTTTATTTCACATGATCCCAAAGATGATTTCTAAAGAAAACAAAACAATAAAAGTTGTTTCCTATGATGGATTATGCAGTAAGAATTTTTTATTTTTTTTTTATTTTTATTACGACTATAAAATTATACTTACAAACAACATAGTATAACAACCAAGAAGTCGTAAGTTGGTACGGAAAAAAACTTAAGAAAACTTTTACATGATATATTTTATTTTACTTTATTGTTTTCGTAGTAATAAAAGGGGATATTGTAAACATTCATTCATCCATTCTTTTCCCCTTGTTTCCATTTCAGGAGGGGCAGGAGAAGAGAAACAAGATTATCACATATCTCATATTTATTGAATATAAAAAGCAAAGCATTTGTTGCTTTTGAAGCCTTTTCCGAGAAAATTAATATCGTTTTCTTTGGTATCGTCCATTGGTACCACAATCTATGAAAAGGGGATACGTTTCTTATTGTTGTACCTACGCACTGGTTTCTTGGAAACTGGAATAATTGATTCGAAAATATTAATAAGAATGAATCTGTTATTGACAAACAAAACATACCATTTTACAGCTCCATCTTACATATGTCCCCAACCCGTTCTATCTCCTCCCACCAATTTTCACTAATCCCAAGTCACGCCTCCACCCCCACTTCAATACCTAATATTTTATGTTCACTCATAATTTTCTAATACTATCGAGTTGAGTTAGTACACGTTTTGCCCTGAGAAAAGGACGGTTGTTCTGAAACCGGTCGGCTTTAAGAGAAACGACTGCGCGGCCTTTTTCATACAGAACTTAAATTTGAATTTGAAGCCAAAATACTTGCAAAAACTGAATAATTATTTTTATAATCAAAAGGCATAGCAAATATTATCTAGTAAAGATTTTTAATATTTCATTTAATTGTCTTTCGAATTAAAAAATATAGGCCATTAAAGAATTCAATCTAAAATCTTTATGCCACTCACGATTGAAATATTGAGTAATAGGATGGGGCTCAGCAGCATCTAAACCAGGGGTTGGGAAACTTTTTGGCATCGGGAGCCATTTGGATGGTATGACCTGCGGGCCGCACATAAATTTTGAAGGGGGAGGGGGGGGTAGAAGTCCCTTTATGACCTCATTTTGTACCACTTTTTATATTACTTGTGACGAGTATTCTTCCGATAAAAATTATGTTTTTTTTTTTACATTAACTCCACACAGGAGGCCCTGATGGAAATTATTTTAAATTATGTAATCTGGGATGCTGTGTGGAGGGTCTTTTTGAGGAGAGGAAGGAATGATCTTTTTGAAGAGACCCATGTTGTAGGAGGGAGAAAACACAGAGGCCGGCAAATCATTCTGCAGCTGAGGTGTTGAACACAAGAACGAATCGAAGAAACGACCAGTTTTCATGTGACAAATGTCAACCGTGTACAAATGTTGGGCACGCGTTTGGCGTGTTTCCCGACTATGTACCGGTGCCGAAGGGATCAATGACGCTAGTTCCTCGGAGCATCTTCCATTGTAATACCAGTAGAACAAGGATAGCATTGCCACCCGACGCCTGTGCTATAAATATTGCAATCCGTCTGTTAAGATGGGAGAATCTATTAAGCGAACCGCCCGTTTCTGCAGAGTCGAGGGTATTTTTCAGCTATATTGGAACTCCAGACCAGAGGTGGCTGCCAAATTCAACCTTGGGGCGCACGTGATTTGTACAGGGTTAGCAGTTGTGTACTATTAAAGTATCTGCGGGCCCTGTACAGTACGCCTAGTTTTTAGGATGCTAACTTTACTCTGGCTTCGATGGAGCCCCCATACCTGAGCTGGTCACTTAGGGTTACACAAAGCGTATCAATGTAGGGCCTGTTCTGTTCCCTGGCTAGGTTTTCATTTCGATCCCTTTTAAACGTACTTAGACAAGATTGGATCTTTGAAACATTAAATTCAACGAGATTATTTTTACCCCAAGAGAAAACACTCTTGAGGTAACCGTTCATTCTTTGTTTCAAAGCCCTCCGAGCCGTTGGAGTTTGTGATCCCTTTGGGGGCTTGTCAAACAAAAAGCTATCATGGAATGTACAGTCAACCGCGTAACAATGAATTGGTGCACACGACAAAAGGTCGTTGATGTGCAACAAAAACAAAGTCGGAGACAGAACCGATCCCTGTGGGAAGCCAGCATTTATCGAGTGTGAGGAAGAGGTAAAACCATCGGCTACCGTCTGAATCGACCTCTCCCTCAAAAAGTCGGCAATCCACGTACACAAGGATGCGGGAAGTGTGTAAGAAGGCAGTTTGTTGACAAGTCCTCGGTGCCAAATCCGGTCAAAGGCCTTGGAAATGTGCAGTGCAACCGTTTGGGTCTTGTATTGACGGTCGTTAATAATTTTGTTCTTCTCGAGGTATGTGAGCAGTTTGTACACAAAAGGCAGGTTTTAACTTAAGGTTGATTCTGCGTAAGAGTCCACAAGCTTGCATATGGTATGCAACTCAAATATAAAACTTCACCCGGTATATGAGAATGGCTTCCTCTGATGAATGTGCAACTTATTATTTACTTTGTCGTTTTATTCTGAACAGAAAACTGGTTTAAATTAAATCTGTATGCGGTGAATTAAAACAACACTCAGAACATGAAAATGGTTTTTCTTTGAATCTGGCAGCACATACATATGTAGTCTGCAATTAGAATATAACTGTACTTCAAATAAGAGAATGGTTTCCCTCAAAATGTGTCAGTAGATGAATCTACAACTAGAAGTCGGTCTTACATATTAAACACAAAAAAAACTAGTTTTAAATTAAGACTTAATATGCGTGCTATTCCCCAGCTTTAATTAGTATTATTTATATCTTATGTGTATTGTAATAGGATTATATTAATATTTAATGCACAAAAAAAGTATTACTTTCGTAATATGCGTATAGTTTTCCTACCAATTACGAATTTTGCGTCATATTGAAACAAAAAAATTTAACCCCACTCGAAACATTAGAACGGTTTTATTCGAAATGCGTTAGCAGATAAATCCGCTACTGGAATTTTGAAAGATCATTCGGAACATAAAACTGGTTTTAACTGTAGAGTGACTCTGCATTCGAGTCCCCAACTTTAATTGATTCTACACTCAGAACACGAAGATGGTTTTCCTCCGATTTTCGCAGTTATTAAAATTTTTCCTTCGAATTGCGTCAGCAGACGAATCCGCAACAGGAATTTGCATTATGAACACAAGAGTGGTTTTAACCTGGAAATTGATTAAATTATATTGTACTCAGAACACGTGAATGGTTTTAATGACAATATTTTATCAAATTTAATGACTAATATTTTTTTTATAATTTTATATTTATTCTACTGCTTACAATAATTTATATGAATATTTTTGTATTATTTTTTTTTCGCCGCACCAATAGTGCTCGCAAAAAGCTTCGCGGGCCGCAGGTTCCCCACCCCTGATCTAAACACATAAAACAAATTAAGGTAACTCAGGATTGCATCGTAAAGACCATACTATTGATACCCATAAGGCCATCAACAAGACATTTTTAAACAGTTTGATGTTCTAAGCATACAGAAAATCTATGTCAATAAATCATTCTAGTACATCACCTCAAAAATGATTCAGAGGCACATACTCATAAAACCTGAACTAAACAAAAAGACATAATTAATATACCAAAGTGTAACTCTTCGTTTGGACAAAGAAGTTCTGAATTTTTAGCGGTAAAGTTATATAACAAATTCCCACTTAGTATCAAACAAATTAAAACAAAAAATATATACATTAAGGACATTAAATGTTGGCTGAAGGAACTATCGGAAAATGAACTTACGTATACTTAAAACATCGTCGTAGAAGTTTCTGTAAAACCTTATCCAAACCATGAAGTTAAGCCAGAAAACTTATCCAAAGCATGGTCCCCCTCAGCATAGAATCTCCTAGTGAGGAGGACTTCGAATATAATTTCTATTTTATATACTTATATTCCTAACATGTTTCATATAAAAATGTAAAAAAATAATAATAAATAGTTACCACAAAAAAAATAATTAATTTAACACGTTTTTGGATCGAAATTTTAAATTTATGAACGATAAATTTGTATTCCAACGAATATTGAACAGGAACAGAAAAAATATTTTTCGTAAATGATAATGATTAAAGATTAAACGACAATTTGGGAGGCGGGTGTGGGTACCGCCGTCTCGGGAACCATTTATTGGATAACCAACACCTCTGCCATAGTTCACCCCAAGTGGCTCGCTCCGTTTGGTGACTTGGCCGGGGTGAGCGGGTTTATTAGGCGAGGTGTGTCCAGGTCTTGACGGCGAATGTGCCGGCCCGCCAGCTGCGTGGGGGGCCAGATCGAGAGGCCGGTTTGGGGAGACCCCTTCACCTCTCAGCTCCCTTGACTTCTCTCTTGATCAATCGTCTTTCACCAGCTTCAGGGGGGGGAGGTTTGTCCGGGTCTTGGCAGCGGATGCGTCTGCCCATCAGCTGCATGGCAAGCCAGATCGAGAGAGAATAGTTGAGGGAGTCCCTTTGACTTCTCCAGCCGTACTCTCTAGGAACATCGCCTTGCACCACAGTGGAATGGATTCATACGTCCGTCACTCCTGGACACATTGACCCCCAGATTATTACCCACCTCTAACACCCTTGTACTTCCCAAAATTTCGTCTCCTTCGCCCTCCACGCAGCATCCCCAAAGATGACATTGGCCCGGAGGAGAATTATTTTCCTCAGGGCTTCCTGTGTGGAGCAAACGTAAAAAAAATCGTTAAATCGCAAATAATTGACAAACGAAACACGCCTTTCCAGGAGGGGAGTTGTTATTTCGGTTGTCAAGATTGACCTATCATCCAAATGTAGGTATGATCCGTCGGCAAAGAGGTGAAATTATGACCTCTGTAAATATCGCAGGTTTCTTTTTCGAAGCGGGGAAATAATTTATCATTTAGAAACGAATCGTTGATAGCTGAAATAGCTTCAGCCGTGTTTGTTGATCTGACTTGAAAAGTAAAATTCTCAATATCACCGTATTTCCCTTGTCAACCTTGTAACATTCCTAAAAATAGATTGTCTTAGCCCCACCGATTCCCAGCATTTACGATTCTTGTGGAGTTCATAAAGTTAATGTACCTACAAACATTGTAATGTGGTGTAAGTTTTGAAATTTCAAAAAAGTTACAATTTTCACTTGAAAAAAGCAACCCAGATCAGTTTCCAATTCCTCGTGTGAAAAATTGTCACTTGGACTGCCAATTTGTAGCATTTATTGGCGAAAAGAGCTGACATGAAAATTGAAGTCCATAGATTAAATCGGTCAGAGGAGATATTTTTTCCCGATGCATGCTCCTATACCTTTTATTCCTGTCTCGACCTGCTGCAGTACGTAATGGAATTCCTGTCTGAGGAGTGTCCCAGGAGGAGTGCTGATAACTTAATTTCTTACTGCTGTTAGAATTCAATTTAGAAACGGATACAATCTAATTTATAAGTAATACTTTGAATATTGATTCTGTAAAAGTGCTCCTGCCTTGTAAAATAATAATCTCATTTGGTTTCAAAACCGATTGAACTCGTAATTCAATTAAAAAGACCATTTATTCAGACATACATTTAGACACACATTTAGATTTGGGAGGCGGGTATGGGTACCGCCATCCCGGGAACCAATTATTGGTCATCTTACGGTCGTGGGTTCGCTGCGTTTAGTGACTTAGCAGGGGTTCCCGGGTGAGGTTTGTCTAGGACGTGGCTTCGAATGGGTCTGCGAAAGCTGCACGGCGGGCCGGATCAGGAGATCGCCTTGCACCCATCATACCTTTTTCTCTACCAGAACATAAAAAGACTTCCATTTTTTTTGCATGAAAAACATATTTATTTTTAATTTTTAACTTTATGAGTAAAGTCTCAAATTATAATATTTAATTAAATTAAGAAAATATTAGCGGAACTCGAGGAAATGTGGAGACAGAAAAATCAGAAAAAAGATATTGGCACCTCTGGGACTCGAACCCAGGACCCTTTGCTTACATGCTTTGCTTACACTCAGTTGGTAGAGCACTTGCCATGTAAGAAAAGGATCCAGGGTTCGAGTTCCAGAGGTGCCAATATTTTTTCTGATTTTTATGTCTCCACATTTTCGATTGAGTTTCGCTAATATTTTCTTCTTTTAATTAAATAAATAAAATACATTTTTTCCTCAAAAACAAAGATGACATTATCTCAGGGTCTCCTGTATGGAGCTGACTTTCCAAAAAATTTCGGCAACAAAAATGCGTCTCTGTGAATAAGCTTAAGTCTCTAGCCGAAGAAGAAATAAGTTGCAAGTTAATCCTTTATCCGACGCTGGCTGGTCCGTAAGCAGCTTTTCTTTTTGCTAATAGTTCTAATTTCTGTCAATAATCTTCAAGAAACAATGAAACTTCGTTAACCGTAAAGTTAGAAAATAATACATCAACAAAGTGATGAGTACGCAATTCAATTTTCTCATCTATTCTGACTATAATCCATTAAAGGGATTTCGGGAGAACATAATTTAAAAAAAATTACAAGTGTGCAGTTTCAGAAGTGAAACTTTCAGAAAATTAAAGTAGACAAGAGTGGCCCGAAAGTTACGAAGCACTAAAGAGGAGACCGATTATTATATCATTCTCTCGCAGGCTAAATCCTATAGATGTGTGTGTTTGTCTTTTTTTTCTTTTTCGTTTCATCGAGTTTCAAATCACAACGGTGCTAAAAAAGTTTTCACCTCAAAAAGATACAGAAAGCATCAGAAATGTTATAAAACCCCCAAAAGTGTTTTTTTTACATTTAAAATTGCACAATGGGCTGAATGAATAAAATTTTTTTAAACTTTTCAGCAATTGCCTTTGAAGTCTTTTGAATTGTGTAATTTTGAGATAGTACTTAAGAAACTTGAATTGAACACATAGAAGTCAGTTCATTCTCACAAACAAGTCCAGAAAACTGATTTTCTTTGTGATATTCTCATAAAATAAATACCATCTTCCTTTACCACCTCCCAAACAAAACATTTTAAGAATATTGGGAATCTGAAGACAATTAATTCATAGTTTGCAAATATACCTTGGGGCGTCATTATTGATGTAATGAAAACAAATAACAATTAATTCATATTACCGTGGAAAATTTAACAATTTTTTTTTGTTTTTAACATTATTAACTTTCTAAATTGTACCCAGACAGTTGTTTTAGTCACATATAATATTCTCGGCGAATCAATTTGTGGACTGCAATCAATAATTTTAAATACGTTTCAAGTTGACACAACCATGGCGGATAACATTTGGATATTTGTAATGGTCTGAATTACTCCCGTTCTGGATATTTTTGTTGAAATGAGTCCTTTTCACGATGCTGGTGGTATTCACCGCACAATTACAAATAAGATATTCGAAATTATACACACCGAGGGAATACAAGGCGGTCACCAACCAGATTTCTTAATAGAATCACAATGTGCAATTAATTTGCACTTGGAGGTCAATAAGTTGTTCATTGCACAGGTTTAATTAACAGATTGATTGTACAATGATTTATTGTTGCAAATGTCACACAGGTAAGTAAGTTTTCCACACACTGTGAGATAGGGACATGTTCTTGAATGGCAGATTGGGTGGAGGAAGGGAGATGTATGTATAGAGTTACATAAACAGACGTCATTTCTGTTTATCGTGCTACACGAAACTCTGAAATTATTTCTGAAATTGTTGTTATTTCCGTAAGGAAATTGCATCACAAGAAGAAGGTCAAAATTTCAAAAATGTTGTTGAAACGAAATTCTTAAAAACTCGGTTGCTCAAAGTTTATTTATTTTCTTTACTCGGCAACCCTTTGCTCGGCTATCTTGTTTATTTTTGATTTATGCAAAATCTTTCAAGACTCTAAATATACCCTTCGTTTATAAAAAGGCCGCATTGTTTCCAACGAGACACTCGGGGGCAGTTATTTTGAAAAAATAAATACACCGAAAAATATGTTACGAGACAACATTTTTTGATGTGAAATATTTTCTTCTTCGAGCCCAGATCTTTTCTATCTTTAAGGGTGCTTGGAGGTAAATTGCTTACTTACATTAAATATGATTTATGAAGCTTTTCTTGTTTTTAGTATCATTTCATTATTTTTATTTGATGACTAAGTAAATACGGTAATATTTCTACCTTGCTGAAAATTTTTGGTCAATTTTATCAGATCTAACACTGTCAATGATTAAGGGCCATTAAGCAGCCAGCGGCCGAGAATTTATATTTGGTCGAAAGATGTTCTTACGATCGTACAGGGTGGTTCCAATGAGAAAGATTAATTATTCTCCGTACCAGCTTTTGAAAATAATAACTCAATATCGATTTTATCTCTTTCAAAATTTGTTTTAATTTATGCCTACATTCAAAAATGCTGAAAGGCGTGATGATAAAACTATTAAAATTATGTACTTTTTGCAATTATTTTTTGATCATTAGTATTTATAATTTTTTAATAAGGTCTAAGCAAAATAAGAATGTAAAAACAATCTTAAATATACTAGTTTGTAAGACCGTAAATAAATAGACAAACTAAAGTATTTTCGTCACAAAACACGTGTGCCGATCTTCTTTTAAATGTTTTTATTTAAACTAAAATTATAAATTTGAAACAGCTTTCCCAGATAATTTATTGATTTATTTTACTGCATGATTATATGATTTGAAATGTGTGTTGTATAATGCAAAATTTTGTTTGAAAATGTAACAAATCCGCCAACGACCTACGGTAAAACCTTATTGTACTAAAAATAAACATATTTTCTCAAAATTTAAAACATAGCTTTACTACATAAAACAACAGTCTTTGGAAATCAATTTATAATTTTTTGTGGAAAAGAGTCAATATGACATATTTCCGGTTTTGTCTGGTTATTCCCTCTTAACTAATCTCCAGGGCGCTTAGCGGCAACCAAATTATTCTTTCAATATGTTTAAAGAAAATTGAAAGTGCATCTTCGCTATCCTAACATAAATACAGTTTTCCATTGATTTTCGATGCAGGCAGCTCGCCAGGTAACTGAGAACTGGCGAGAGATTAAAAAAATTGTTTTACTTTTAATTTTACGTGAGTATCGCCTAGTCCCAACTGCTCCCAGCCGAGAGAGAATGGCGTCCCTAATTATGGTTTGTTGTGAGGCTGAAGATGATGGAGATGGAAAGGAGATGTGTTATAGAAAGTTGGGGAAGCATCTGACATAGTAACCAAACTTGGCTAAATCCATTTCAAGCCACGTTTCAATTCTGAATGGTGATCCGTCACCAGGGCTATACTGAAAGTATTTACAACCTTGGAACGTATCGCAAGCATACTACGTATTATTTGAATTTAATAAATGTTGGCAATTTCTTATCATTGTAATATTTCAACAACGCTTAAGATATCAAGCACTCATTTTCGAAAACAAGTGTGACCTACATCTTAGATCGGACTACTCCTTTTCTACAGCAAGAAAATGAAAACCTTTTTTGCGTAAGTTAACGTGCGTCGCGACGGTTTGGGCGACGAAACTTCCATCTCATTTCGCAAGTCAAATCAAAGGAGATCCGAGCGCCGCGTTTAATTCTTCTCTCATTATCCTCACATCCCTAAGGACCCTCGTTTTATTTCCACCGAGTCACAAGATATATCCTGGAGGAGTTTAAAGAAAATTACACGCTCGCAGCAATGGCGATGGAGCGGGGAAATTTATTCAAATTTAATTGCGACGCCGACTGAACAAAATCAAATACTGCGGCAGGGTACTCCCATGGAGCCCGGTGAAAAATATATTTCCTCTCGTTCAGAAATAATTAAAAACGTATGAGAGATTTTCAAGCGCTTTGGTCAGTTGAATAGATGTTGCATTAGTCAGCAATCTCGAGATTCATTTGTGAAACGTGTGTGGCAATTGAATATCTATCACTAAAAGAATTTCGTAATGATCTGTTTACTATTTCCCGAACCAAAATAAAACTGAATAACTTTAATAATTTCAAAACAAGAGGAAGTTCATTGTCTACTTTTGATTTCTAAAAACTCTACCTAATGCCCGGGCAACGCCGGAGACTTCTGGTATCGTTTGTATATTTTATATTAATCAATTTTGGGAGGCGGGAATGGGTACCGCCGCCCCGGGAACCTTTATTGGATAACCAACACCTCTGCCATAGGTCACCCCAAGTGGTTCGCTACGTTTGGTGATTTAGCAGGGGTGCCCGGGTTCATGGGGTGAGGTTCGTCTAGGTCTCGGAGAACCCCAGATTCCTACCCACCCCTTAAACCCTTTTCCTTCCCAGAACTCTCCTCTCCTTCCTTTCCTTAAAAAAGCCTCCACACAGCATCCCCAAAGATGTGACCAGTTTATTCGAGACATTATTGAAATACTATAATAAAAGTGAGTTTGTTGTTTAATTGATAATACACACTGATTTCCGATCTCATGTGATTTTTGCCAAAAATTATTACATTATATTCAATTTGTTAAATATAAGTTACTTAACATAAAAAAGTATTTTATTTTATTTAAATTGTCCAATAAATAATAATTTTAACCTCAAAATTTTCATGGATCTCAAATATATAAACATTTAAAGTAACAGGCCGCCCAGGCCCCCACGTCAGAGTATTTGTAAAAAAATCAATAAAGGATAAAATGAACGATTCCTGGGAGCTGTTAATAACTTTATTAGATAGCTGCATAATTTAGATCGGTGCATATTTAATGACAGTTAATAATTAACGATTAAAAACAGATTCGGAGGGTCCCGGTAAAACAGTCGTTAAATATGCACCAACCTAACAGTATTTTAGTCAAGTATGTCAACATTATGAATAATATTACCCTTCCATTGAATTAAAATAATATTTTACAGTTGACAAGGTAGACAGACAGATAGATACTGTGATTTGATGGAATAATAACATCCACGGCGAAATACAATGAAGCAGCCCTGAATCCACAGCATCATTAATTCATTTAGCTTATGCTACCATTTTCAATCAATGTTTAAAATATCACCATTGCAGTGGTGATTTAGAATGAACGACGGGAAGATCAGTGGCGTATCATAGTTAATCGTGGCATAGATTGTTCCCGTGTGTTACGTCCATTGGATAGCCCCTACGCCTGAAATTCAGTCTTATTATACTTGAGAAGGGATATATTTTCATGATAATATAAAAGATTTTTTAAAGTTTTACACTCCACCCAACTTGCCGTCCAAATACCTGTCCCATCTGACAATTTGTGGCCAATATCTATGTGTATTACCAACAACTATCCAAATCTTTACCAACGTCTTTACATACTTAGTCGTCTCAACTTGAAACGTATTTAAAATTAAATCAAATCAACAATAAAAAAACACATACATTTATTTAAGACCACTTTTATTTTAAACGCTCTACCGGTTTCAGAAGCACCCTTCCTTCGTCAGGAGAATATTATAACTAAAATAGGATACAGAATGTTGACAGATATATATACAAATCAAATGAATATATGAATAATATATGAATCAAATCAAATCAGATAAATGAAACAGTTTAACTTTGTTTGAGCCACTTTTATATTTGAGTGAATCCGACCGGTTTCAGAACGACCGTTCCTTCCTCAGGGCAAATGTATACTGATTTGACAGTTTCGAAATATGGATGGGAACAATGTATTATTATAATAGGGGTGGAGCCGTTGCTAGGTATTAATGTAGAGTGGGTGGGTAGGGGAACATATCCATGATTGGTCTATAAGACAATATTTTTTGTGTGTTGATAATAGATTCATTATTTTAATGGATTTAAAAAAAATAATTTAATGCTAAAGATAAAAACCATAAATTGACTAATTCCGGAATATATAAACTCAAATTTAATGATTGTCCCTCATTTTATATTGGAAAAACAAATCGTAATTTTGAAATCAGAATCAAAGAACATTTAAGGTGTTTTGTACAGCGACAAAATGGCGGACGGGCTGTCTTAGTTTCGGTTCGCGAAGGGAAATTTTAGTTAACGACATTGAAAATTAAAATGCATTATTTTCCGCCAGCCGTGATGCAATAAGTTTCCTTTTATAGTGATTAAGGCGAATCTAAAGATTTTTTCTAAAAATTATTCGTAATAGCGATGGACACCAATCCCCAAAATTTACCAATTTTAACAAAATTATCATGCATACTTTTTACATAATTTTTCGTCTCCCCCCCGACATAAATACTCACTTTTCATCATAATAAAGCTAAATCTAACTGTTTGAATAAGAAATATATCGTATTAACCAGTAAGCGGAGTAAGACATAAATAATCATAATAGACCTTTTAGGTAGGTATAATATAAATATAAAGAAATTTTTTAGGTCGTTAAATGTATATAAGGCAATACTTACAATATTATTCAAAACAAGGTTGGCCACATTGTCACCTGCCCAAACAGCAGGAACTACGTCCGGCCTAATGACAGTTTGGTCGGACTTCATCCCCTTCATTTTCTTAAAATTAAACTATCTTTAACGCATTCTCAAAGAAAACATTAACCCCCCAGGCCTCGGCATATTCCATCGGAAGGTCAAAATATTTCCGCTCTGCAATAAAATCCAAACAAATGGAATATTTCTGAACATATCTGAAAACTGAAAAACTGTTTTAGAAAGGTGACGACATACACTTTCGAATTTTAAAGTTAGAAATAAACATATAATTTTTGAAATATAAAAATTTAGGATGCAAACATAAAAAAAGTTTTTAAAACAGCTCATCACGCTTTCTAACAAAAATTCAGCAATTTATTAGTCAGTACAACGAAAGTAATTAAAAGCACAACATTTGATTAGACAAATGAATTACGAACGTTATTGTCAAACCACTTTTTGGTTTTTTCATAAAAAATAACAAAGTTTGATCATTTTTAAGTTGTACGTTTTAATTTTTTTGTGGTTAACCTTTAGATTTGAATATAAAGCGAGGTGTTTTCTCTTTCTAACACCGTATAGATCATGTTTCTCATCATGATAGTAAGGAAGACATATCTATTTTTATGAGACCGATAAGAGTTGTTCCCAAAAGCGAACAAATTAGCCTGAACGATTAAGCCCCGAGGAAAATAATTTTCCTCATGGCCACCTGTATCATACTCTTAGGATTTAACGTTAGAAAAAAAGTGTTTCTCAATCACGCTTCGCAGAGATATCTCTGTCGGAAGTACATATTTCCAATATAAACCGGTTGGTTTCTTCAAATCTCTCTCAAATAGCCTGAAGGGCCGTTAACCAGCCAGCGGCCGAGAATTCATATTTCGTCGAAAGATGTTCTTACGACCGTACAGGGCGGTTCCCCAAGAAGGTTCAAAGAGATGAAATATTCTCCGTACCAGCTTTTAAAAATAATAATTCAATATCGATTTTATTTCATTCAAAATTTGCTTTTATTTATACCTACTTTCAAAAATACTGAAAGGCGTGATGATAAAACTATTAAAATTATGTTCTTTTTGTAATTATTTTTTGAACACAAGTATTTATAATTTTTCAATAATATCTAGGCAAAATAAGAATGTAAAAACAATCTTAAATATAGTACTTTGTAAGACCGTAAGTAAATAGTCAAATTGAAGTATTTTCGTCACAAAACACCTTGTGCGGATCTTCTTTTAAATGATTCTATTTAAACTAAAATTAAAATTTTGAAAAATAGCTTTCTAAGATAATTTATTGATTTATTTAACTGCACGATTATATGATTTGAAATATAATACAAAATAATGTTGTATAACACAAAATTTTGTTTGAAAATTTAACAAATCTGTCAACGACCTACGGTAAAACCTTATTGTACTAAAAATAACATATTAAAAAAAAATACAACTTTACTAGATAAAAGAACAGTTTTGGAAATCAATTTACATTTTTTTTTGTGGAAAAGAGTCAATACATCTAAAATTTGATTTAAAAATGACATATTTCCGGTTTTGTCTGATTATTCCCTCTTTAGGTTTTCTTCTAGAGCTAGGGCTAGCGGCTGCCCTGCCCATCCTGCCAGGGTTCTCTCTACGCCATTGGTGAGAATGATTCTATTTTGATTATAAATCACACAATGCAACGGGGTGATTCACTCTCATGTAACGCGTATCGTTGTCATATCAAATAATTGAATTTGAGTATTTATGAAATATTTCATAATCCTGACAATAACTGCCAACGAATGGACATTCCTTTGAATCGGACGAATCCGGCCTTCATTCCGGCTTTTGTCACATTGATTGGAATTTTAAAACGAGATAATGGAATTTATCCATTTTGAATATTGGCAAAGTTTGCTTTAAATGCGTTTTGTTTGCGCAAAAAGGTGACAGTTTGTTTACTCTACCCCATTTCACGCTTTTTAAATGTTCACCAGGAAAAATCTTTTCGGCTGTAAAAATCAATCAACAACCATTGTTCTGCAACATACTGCGTATTGGTAATTGCACCTACCTGGCCCCCTAGCATGGTCGATCGACATATGTTTTATCGAAAATGTCGGTAACCTGAAATCGCTCCCGAGCACGGCTGCAGGACGCTAACGAAGAAATAACAGTTTACGTCAAATAAATTAGGAACCCTTAGTCGATGTGAACTGTTGTTTGTTCATTAGCAGCCTGCAGTCGTGCTCGGGAGCGATTTCAAGTTACCGACATTTTCGATAAAACCTATATCGACCGACCATGCTAGGACCCCTGGTACTAAGTTAGGACGGTTTTTTTTAGGTAGGTATTATTTATTAAAAAAAATCCTTCCTAAAAATCTAGACCGTTCTAAAGAACAACAACAACTCGGTCTTGGTTCACACTCCCTTACCTCAATTACATTTTTTTCCATGAGCTCCACACAGGAGGCCCTGAGGAAAATAATTTCCCTCAGGGCCTATAAGTTGGGTTGTTTAAGGGAAAGGAGGGAGAGTTCTGGGAAGGAAAATGGTTTAAGGGTTGGGTAGGAATCTGGGGTTCATTGTGTTCTGGTCATCCGCCTCCAAGACCTAGACAAACCTCACCCCCATGAACCCTGGCACCCCTGCTGAATCACCCTGCTGTAGCGAACCACTTGGGGTGACCTATGGCAGAGGTGTTGGTTATCTTATAAAGGTTCCCGAATAGCGTAGGGAGTGTGGCGAACCCATCGCTCAGGGAGTGGAAACACAATCCTGCAATAGCCATCCCAAGCCAAGGTGTAAGATACCGTGCTCAGGCTGAATGTCCTGGGGAACAGCGTCACGAACGGTGCCTCCGAGAAAGAAGGTCGCATCTTGGAGTATTTAGACCTCACTCCAGCATTCAGGGCTCTGGTGGAGTGGACCTTCTATTTCCCTGGTAACTCGTGAGACAAAAAAATTGGACCATTCTAAAACTAGGGGCCTTTTGGGAACCTAGGAGTGCTGAGGCCACGTCTGTGGATTTCCTTCCTGGGGCCGTAGGAGGAACCAAGAGGAGAGACCATGGAGAGGTGAGCTGAGGCCACCTCCATGAACTCTTCCCTTGTGGGGCCTTCAAGGAACCAAGGGGAAGGGTACCCTTCCAGCGTGGGGCCTTTGTGGAACCAAGGAGGAGTGAAGTGGATGATGTCCTCTTCCCATATGGGGCCTTCGAGGAACCATGTAGGAGTGAAGAGGAGAAATGAGGCCATCTTGGTGAACTCTTCCAAGGAACCAAGGAGGAGAGATGAAGTTCTCTTCCCTCCTGGGGCCCTCAGGGAACCAACCAAGGTGGAGTGGACTCTCCGTCGTGGAGCCTTCAGGGAACTAAGGAGTGGAGAGGAGAGATGAAGCCCTCTTCCATCGTGGGGCCTTCGGGGAACCGAGTGAAGAGGGGAAATGAGACCTGGGAAGACACATTGTTGAACCAGAAGATATACCTTCATTTCCAATGACAATCCTGGTGAACTTTATAAAAGGGACTGGGTTACTGTCAAAGGGATGAGGTAAAATGGGAGATAGTACAATGAGTCTATGGCCTAAGTGCTCACGGGAACTATGTATATGTAAACCGTCTCCGATTATTTAATGAACAAAAAAAAAAAGGTTCCCGGGGCGGCAGTACCCATTCCCGCCTCCGAAATTACATATATCGTCTCATACATACTGTTCTATTATTCTGACTCTTGGCATGATCCGACTCAAGTATCTGATTTTTTTTGTTTTACATTAGCTCCACTCAGGAGGCCTTGAGGAAAATAATTCCCCTCAGGGCCTATGTCGTCTTTGAAGATGCTGTGCGGAGGGTGTTTTTAGGAAAGGAAGTTCTGAGAAGGAAAAGGGTATTAGGGGTAGGTAGGAATCTGGGGGGTCAGTATGTCCAGGAGTGACAGTCGTATGAATCCATCCTTTCCACTGCGGTGCAAGGCGATATTCCGAGAGAGTACGACAGGAGAAGTCAAAAGGACTCCCTCAACCATCCTCAGCCACGCAGTTGGTAGGCAGACACATCCGCCGCCAAGACCCAAACAAACCTCACCTCATGAACTCGGGCACCCCTGCTAAATCACCAAATGTAGCGAACCACTTGGGGTAACCTATGGCAGAGGTGTTGGTTATCCAATAAATGATTCCCGGGGCGGCAGTACCCATACCCGCTTCCCAAATTGTAAAATTTGATTTATTGTGATCGTGCCATGTTTTCCTCGGGCGTCCCCGACTTCTTCTACCATTCACATTTGCGTCTCATTCATTCTCTCACACTTTCTTTATCTGCCATCGCGACATACGAAAAATTTTCCGCTTACTGTGGAGGTAATAGAAGATTTTCAAATAATTGTCAGATACATTACTGTAATAATATTTATATGTAATTAATATTTATTTTCTTTTAAAATATTAAAAAACTATTTTTTTGTTTAACTTTATCTAAAAACTAATTGTGTAATAATATTGTTTAAATCCAATAACACTTGAGTTTTTAATTACCAGATTTTAATCTGTAGTGCAAATGAACGATAAAATGAGTATAGATAGTCGCACGAGCGTAGCCAGGTTTTAGGTTCGGGGGGGATTCAAGAAAATAAAACTACTGAAATTGCTTGCAATAACCTTTATATAATCAAAACTCGTGTCGGGGGGGGGGGGGGGGGGGGGGGGGTATTCTTTTATTATTTTTTTTATTATTATTATTAATTTAATTAATTATTATTATTATTTTTTTTTTTATAAAATTAAAGTAACAAATGTATATAGAAAATAAGCAGTCAAATTATTAAAATAATCACATTTATGCAAGTACGTATTCACCTGACTGTAAGACTAATCCTGTTATATGTTTATTAAACACTTTTTGCTAAGTGAAATAATAATTTCACAGAACGTATACACTTACTACTGATTAGAAACGGAATTCCAAATAAAAATCACTTTGCAAAATAAAAATCAACCGCAAATACTGAAAAAATGGAACTTGCAAGTTAAATTTTTTTTTTCAATCAAAGGTCCCCATTTATTATTTTAGATATATATAGTATCATTTTGAGATGTCAGTGTTAAAAATAACATTCTCTTAACTCTCCTTATTTTAATATTATTGATGTCGATATCTAAACATTTGGGTGGGGGGGGGTTTGAACCCCCACCCCCCCCCCCTGGCTACGCCCGTGAGATAGTGTAAAAGTGAATGATAGAAGTCGGGGACGCCCGACAACGACCAAATGAATCAAATACTTCAGTCAGTTCACTTTAAGAGTCAGAATAATTGAAGACTAATGTCTCATGGATGACAAAATGTATGATGAAGAGAATCGGCCAGATGGTTAGTTAGTTTTGATTGTAAGGGTTGGCTTCTCAGTAATAGGCCACTTGCATGGATTTCATAACGACTTGGAAAAAATGGTGTGGATAGATTTTTTTACTAAGATTACGAAATGTTAGTAAAAATTTTTAGAATTGTACAGTTTTTTTATTATTTTTAAATAAATAAATCCATTATTTGGGCCTGTGACGTCACTACATGACGTTTTATATGGCAACACTTTGATTTCAGGCGAATAATTTTTGAATTTGACATTTAACGTTCACTAGATTTATTGTTTGTTCTCTACGAACTTATCATTTGGTTTGACTTTTTGACAGATGTTATGAAGAGAACCCCGTTCATTTTATGCTGATTTTAATAAAATAATATTTTTTTAATATTCTTATTATTATTATAATTTACAAGTACAAGTATATAACATCGGATTTAGTAATATAGACGTTGAACATTATAATGATTTATGATCAATAAGATGGATCAAGGAAAAAAATATTTATGAGATTAATATTTTTGGTATGCCTCGTTATTCTCCTGTGCCATTTCTTGTGGAAAACGTTATTTAAAATAAAAGATTTTCGGCTATGTAATTATCGTTTTTTCGCACCCATAAAATTATGTCCCTTGTTTCCGGTCTATAAAAAATGGTCTGATTTTTCGGATTAAAATTTTCAAAAAATCGCCAGGGTTACAAAAATACGATTAAAAAAAAATACAGAATGTCTTACAATATTTGCCTAAATGGGAATTTTTTTTAAATGTGATGCAAGTGGCCTATTATTTCTTCCGGAAACCAAATTGATATTTTCAGAGGTTCTCAAAACGAAATGTTAAGCTCCGTGTTGTTTGACTCAGGTAATGTAAACCTATGAAAGTATATAACAATATAACCACTTTAAATAACTGCGAAAAGGTTGTCAGGAATATTAACGATGTACGTTGTAATTGTTGTTGTTAATTATATAAGAAATATTGAAGCAGTGCGTGGAAAACCATTGTTAAACAACTTTTTTATGAAATTATGTGGTTTCCTCAAAAACGCTTAGAACTTGTTATTATTGTGGAAATTAGTTAAAAAACTATTTAAAAAAAAATAGATCGTACATCAGCTTAGCGAACTCAGAAAATCATTTGTCAAGATTTTATTATAAGCTTCTGTTTAAATTAATCGTTCGGAGTATTTCACTCCTACAATATGTTACTTTTAATTCTAGGCAAAGTTTCGTGGTAAAAGCCCAAAAAATATTTCGTTTTACCCATCCATGTAAATAACCTTCATCAACAAGTCGTCACCTCAGTTGGACAAGGTTCTAACTGATTTTTTTTTTCAAAAATAACGTTTGAGTGCAAAATCATTTCTTTTGCTCATTTCTATAACCAAAATAATTTTAAGAGCCGTCTGTCTTGTATTTCCACAGATACTTCTATGACGAAGTTCTAACATTAAGTTTTCTAAGCTTCCATTTATTTTACAAGGTTCTAACAACACTTTGAACCTATTGCAATTACAATTTTCTTTGTACCTGAGGATCGATTTACGAGGTGATCAGAGATGACCGTTTCATGAGGCGCAGGACAGTTTGTCACTTTACATGGATAGGGTTCTAACTTCGCCTTACGAGGTGTTAAAGTTTGCAAAGACGAATTCTCTAATCTATTTAACAATTTCTAATTTTGAGGTTCAATATTGCGTAAAATATTTTAGTTTAACATATTCTCAAGGAAAATATTTAATTAGATTGTGGCCCCAGCTTGGAATGGTGTTAGAGAATATGTAGTTAGAACCATATGCAATGAACTATTATTCCCTAGGTTTTATATCTTTTTATTTTATTTTATTTTATTTTTATTAAAAAAATACATACGTATACAGATTCATAGTAAAACATTTGATTCTTAAAACTAATAACAATATGTAAATTTATTTTTAATGAAACTACCCAATTCAAAAGAGAAAACATTTCTCGTGCTTGAATTTTGGAGTGCCATTGTAAAATGCATAGTTACACAGAGTATGTTATTACAAGTACTTATATTAATAAAATATATATTCACGAAGACAAGTGGACATAATAACTGACAATATTGTCAGAGTAGATACATATAATAAAGTTGTAACAATTTGGTTCCTGCAAATAATGCGTATGTACTTTGCTTTCAATTTGATATGGTGATGAAATATTTTTAGAGATTATGTTTTAGTTTATTTTTTTTTTGTTGTTATTATTGTGATGATGAATTTAAAACTTATAATTAGTGTCGGGTTGGTCAAATGGTTCTATCTGCAGGTTTAGGTGTTTTCTAAAATGGTAGGTATACATCCGATTTTAAATGTTTTATTTGAAAATATGATAGATTGTAATACATTAATAATAAAAAAAATATATAAAAATATGACCATTTGTTATTTCGGCTACTGGCATTATACCTAGCTCTCTCATTCAAAATTTAGGCATATAAGATTTGTCAAAAAATTTATATATAAAAATGCAAAAATCAGTCATTTTAAATACATGTAGGATTACAAAAGATTTTTTAAATATTTAGGTATATTGAGGGATCTGTAGGATTAATAGGTCCAATTAGGTGTTCTACCGAGCCGAACCCTCTGAAATGAAAATATCTGGAGTCGGTAAATTATTTTCCCATTTGTTCTCTGGTAGGTTGACATGTTGTTCTTGTATTATTTTGTATATATTATACTTATATTATATAGTGCAATTGCATAGCGTGATTTGACTAGATGACCATTTGTGGAAAAGTATGTGAAAGGGTTTAGTCTTTCCTGTGGGGAAGGTTTAACCCGGACGTAAAATCTGGTGCGTTAAATATTTGGATGATTTATATAGGGCCGTTTTGTGAAAAATCACCTTAAGGGCGCTGTGTGCGCATAACATAAGATTCAACCTCAAAATCCGAAATCGGTAAAAAGATTATGAGAAATCGTCTTCGCAAACTTTGTCAACTCATATCTCAGAACAAGGTAAGGTGAACTTAGAATCTTGACCAACCAAAGTGACGGTGTATGAACCTTACTTTTTAAAAAAAATCACCGAAGGACAATTTATGATTTTTTGGAGACCGGACAACTCAAAATGAATTCAACTCATCACCTCCATTGAAAAGTCATCAACAGTGATTAAGTTATGGGCTATTTTTTTTAAATATTTTTCATGGCTTTTAACCCCTCTGCAACGTAAGCAGATATAAGCGTTAGAAATAGGACAGCAGCCAAGTACAATAAGCGTGTTTATACGTCAGCGCGTGTGTTTCTAGGGAAATCGTTCTAACTCCGTTATTGTTTTAGTTACATCCCTAAAACAAAAAGTAAAAGGTCGATAGTAGATCAAGCTGTACATCCCCATCTATAGAAATACATAACGGGAATCAGCTGTCAGTCGCGTAGTTGACAAAAATATTTACCCGAGCGAATTTACTACCGACGGCTCGTCCGCGCTCAACATTTTTAATTTTTATTAAATATTTTTATTTGAAATGATAAAAAAGTGAGGTGACAAAAGTGTTTATTACACATATATACAATAGAATAAGTATTGTTGTTTACATAATCTGTGATTTTAGTACCGTTTTCACATAAAAAACATCACGTGAGTCATTTTCACCTATTTTGAATGTTTGCGATCTAAATTTTAATATTTGCAAATGCTTATTTATTTTTAATATAATAATTTGAAAGCTTATTTTGTAACCTTTCTAAAACAGTTTTTACTATTCGGCTACGTTCAGAAATTTTTCATTTATAGAGCTTTAATTGTGAAGCGGTAATAACAAAAAGTTTTCGTAAAATGTCTATTTTGTTTGAGACAGTTTAAGGGTTAAAATGGCGAATTTTGGAGGGGTTTTAAAGACTTTTCAAAGAGAGTTGAGTTGATTATGAGTTGTCGTGGAACCGATTTTTAAGAATAATAATAGTATATATCTTTATTGAACAAAAATTTAAAGATTTATAACTACAAAAAAAAAAGTATATAATAGTTTAAAAGTTGCATAAGTACGAAAGTTAATAATGGAAAACAATATACATGTAAACAGTAGGTACTTAAAGAATAGAGATTTATAATTATAAACGTAGGTTTCTCGTAATCTGCCTCACTAGGCTAGCCTGTGTTGAGACAGTAATTTTACGTCAATTTATAATTCTGTGAAAATACCTACACCTATATAAGAATATAATCGCACAATAGATTGGTTGCATTAACAATAACATTGGTACAATAATAACAGCATTGGTTCATTACTAATTTCGAATTTGGGCGAGTGCACCCGTAAATGCCCTATCATTATTTTTTATCAAAATTTTTATGTTTTTTTTGAAATTTTTTTGTGAATCACATTTTTTTATACTAATTGGAAGAATGATGTAAAGTCTTGTTGCAAGGTATCTGAAGCTTCGTTGACCAAAAGTAGTATGAGTTATGGGAATTTGTAGTAATTATTTGTTATTGTTTCGAATACATCGAGTATTTAATCTTTTTTCATAGTATTTATGTATATTTGTGTATAGATAAGTCAGTATTGTTTTTGCGTATATCTGCCGAACATCAAACACATAATATTAAAGATTAAGTTCGAGTCTGTAATTAGAGGTAGTCTAAGAATTAATTTTATAATAGTTTTCTGTGCCTTTATGATTGGGTCTAGTGCTGATGCAGTACCGCCTCCCCATGCTATGATACCATACTCAATAATAGATTGACAGACTGCAAAATAAATCATTTTCAAGTGTTGTAAGTCGAGAAAGTTTCGAATCGTTCTAAAAAAGTGCATGGTTTTTCTTATTTTGTTTGAAATTATTTGAGTGCGAATATTCCATTTGAGATATGGATCAATTGTGAGGCCGAGATACTTCATCTGTGTAGTGCGCTCAATGTAGGGACACTGACAAGATTCATCGGAATTTAAACATGTGTGTATTCTAATAGAGGCGTCATCAAGAGGACGAATATATTTATTCGATTTTAAATACGAGTGTTTATATGTCATAAACATGTTCGCAGATCATTATTATTACACTGTAATACACGTTCCAACGATGAAACAAAGAAAATTAAGAGCAGTGAAAAGTGATTTTGTAAGGTGTTTATTACCCCATTTCTTGTTGTTTTTTTTTGGTTTGTTGTTAAGAGAAGATATTTTTAATTGGATTGGGGTCCGATGTCTCAAAAATAATTACACCTGACCAGCGATGGTCGATATTCCTAATCTGGTAATTTTGCTTTTTCCGGAACCGTTGATGTTATTTCCCTGAGGAACAGGTTAATTTTGGAACCGATAGTATTGGAATAATTGTTAAAATTTTAGAAACTTTATCAAAAAGCCATTGATTTTTTTTTTAACTTTTGAGGAAACGGTTCTCTTTTTTAGAATTCACCCTCCCAACCTCTAGCCACCCCCTACGTGATTTATTTTTAGTTTTGAAGAAGCGGTTCCAATTTGGAAGGCGGGTACGGGTACCGTACTATAACCATTTATTGAATAACCAACACCTCTGCCGTAGGCCACCCCAAGTGGTTCGCTATGTTTGGTAACTTAGCAGAGGTGCTCGGTTTCATGGGGTGAGGTTTTTCCGGATCTTAGCGGCAGTTGCGCCTACCCACCTGCGTGGCGGGACAGATTAGGAGATTCTGGTTGGGATAGTCCTTTGTCCTTTCCAGTTGGACTCTCTCAGATCACACGGCATCCTCAAAGATAACTAGATTACATAGGACCGAGGAGAATTAATTTCCTCAGGGCCTCTTGTGTGGAGCTAATATAAAAAAAAAAAAAAAAAAACGGTTCCAAAAGTAACTGGATGAAAAACCGGTTACAAATCGGTCTCCGGTAAAGTGGCCTATACACGACACTGCATGTAGTGACTGCGGCAGTGACTGCAGAGAGCGTGGAGTTGAGCAAACTAGCGCTTTCTCGTTTGTTAAAGGGCCGCTAGAACGCTCAACTCCACACTCTCTGCAGTCACTGCCGCAGTCACTACATGCAGTGTCGTGAGGAGAGCGCTTAACTTGAACCGCAGTGACAACCCCCCTTCAGCTATCAACCCTTGCCGTAAATATCTTAATAACCTGCTACTAGCGTGTTGATCCTTCGTCTAATTAAATCAGTTAATTTATATAATTTACGTCGGCGTAGGAATAACGCTTAATTATGTACGTTTTCGTTAAATATTTGTTTTTCTAAGCGAGCCGGAACACGTGAAATAAAATTAAGCGAGAATGTCGTGCTTTCCTCAGTTATTCATATAATTTATACCTTATTTACACAACAAAGCTATAGACATTAGTCGGCCCTCATGTGCCACGGTCAGCAGGAAGAAAGCCTAATAATTATTCGTGAAAAAATAAAATATGCAGGTTTTTCAGCCACCTCGGAGGAAGTGTATAATTCCCGCCATTTCCATATCCAATTAAGGAAACCGCCGCCATTTATTTATGTTTACATTTTCTTAGTTGTTTCGGTCCGCTTTACGAATATTAAAGCGCTGTTTACTGCTTAATGTTCTGCCCGGGAGTACTTAACAAATGCATACTATTATTAGCGACTAATTTCAGAAAATTTATATGAACACATTGTACAAAATTAAAAGAAAGATTAAAGAAAAAAATTCAATATTAAAAAAATTGTGTCTTTTTTGCAATAGCGCGCAAATTGCTGGTTCTTACAAAAATTCGGGCTTGTTTTCAAAATCTAACATTTTGTCGCAGTATTTAGGAGGCTTTGAGGAAAATAATTTCCCTCAGGGCCTATGTCATATTTGTGGATGCTGAGTGGAGGGTATTTTAGAGGAGAGATAGGAGTGAACATGGGTCTTGACACACGTATGTTGGAGAAGGGAAGAAACACAGAGTCCATCAAATCGTTCCACAGCTGAAGTGTGGAACACAAGAACAAGTCGTAGAAACGTCTCGTTCTCATGTCATACATGTCAACCGTGTACATATGTTGGTTGCGTGCTTGGTGTGTTTCCCGACAATGCACCGGTGCCGAGGGGATCAATGATGCTAATTCGTCGAAGCATCTTCCATTGAAATACTGGTAGAACAAGGTTATAGGTACGATTACTGCGTTGCAAACCGTTGCCTTACTTTAGCTAACTTTTCTTTTCTGAGCAGGATCTGATTATTTCGTAGTTTATTGTCGCGCTGCTTTAAGACGACAATATACCCTAAAATATATTCAGAATCTTAACGACGTAAGTAAAGAAGCCGTGTATACAAATTGCGACTCGCGACACGTGTATTGGACGAACCTACTGTCGAATTTGCCCTATCAGAGAAAAGAAGAAGAAGAAAAATAATGTGGGAACCTTAACGACAAAAAGTAAGTAAGAAAGTTTTTTGCAAGTGAAGAAAGCGTGTAAACAAATATACGCCCGCGGCACGGCGCGCGTATTGGACGAACCCCTCCCGAAGTTATTAATTATGTTATTAGTTATTATTAATCGTGTAGAAAAATAAAATCTGGTGCTTACCGCTAACTTTATAGGGTAAAGTATAAAACGGGTTACAAAGTTTTAAAATCGCTGTACGTAAAATTGTATTAATGTCTCTCTGTTTGAATAAAAAAGTTATTATAGGTACGAATTCTCCGGAAATGATTATAAAGTGAGTTTTGAACAAACAAAAATTATTAGGGTTGTGTACCGCTTGACACGTTGCTTGCATCCCGCTGATCGAAATGATACCCAGATTCCATGTCATGGAAAGTTTATCCAATTCGATGTCTATGGCTGCATCCAAAGCCTTAGTAGTTTAGTAGGTAAATAAATAAAATCTATCACCTGTACTTATAACCTACGGCCCTTCATTGGCCGCCTGAAATAAGTTATATAAATTGCGAGCAATGCGCTAGAAAGATACTGAAAACTTTGCGGGTTTTAATAAAGCACATAAACATGTCCAAGTTTGTTCTTGTGATTTATTTCTCCTTTTTGAAGGCAACTACTCGCGTTCTGGCCACCTCCATTAACTTGGCTCTGTTATTTTTTAACTTAGCACATTAAACTTTGTTTATTTTCTGGCAAAGTTACAAAAATAATATTTCGCTTTTAGAAAACTATCTTCTTCATGGTTATTATAATATATTTGATTTTGTTTGATGGAAGACGATTTTCCAATAACTCATTGCATCACCGTTATGAAGATTGACTGAAAATAGGCGTAGCTTTATTACTTTTAATAGGCGTAGTTTTGTTACTTTTAATAGGCGTAGTTTTGTTACTTTAAGGCTCTGCAACCGGGCTCGAAAAGAAGAAGATAGAGAGATACGAAATTACGAATGTTAGAGGAGAGCGCTAACATTTACAGCGAAAAAATCGATGCAAAAATTGAGAAAATGTTTAATAAAACACGACTCATTTAAAATAGAGCAAAAATCTCGCGGGCATTATCTTAAACAGCATTTAAAGAAACACCGTGAATTTTTTCATACACATAACTTGGAAAATAACTGAAACAAACGTGTTTATAATAATTTTTGGAGCATACTTTGCGATTTTTTTCTATCGAGGGAATTTTATATAATTTACGTTTCGACACGGGCAAAGTCTAGATATTATCTCCAAGAATAACATATATTTTTTAAGAGCTTTAAAACTTACCGTATTTAAGGGAAATATGTAATAAATCAGTAGAAATCCGGGTTGCGGGCCCTTAACAGCCCGTAGTTTGGAGAGATGTTTTCTTTAGTTGCAGTTTCTCAGTCCAATGTTTATCTTGTGACAGATGGGTAAGCTGCATAATACATTATTAGAAAAGGAAGAAATAAATAAGCACGATGTATGCCGTTACAGTATAATGAATAGAGAGTTCTACCGGTACCTAGCTGCAAGTGACCCAATGGTTTATCCGCCGACATTTTTTTTTTTTTACATTAACTCCACACAGGAGGCCCCGGGGAAAATAATTTCTTTTAGGGTGTGTGTCATCTGAGATGCTGTGTGGAGTGTCTTTTTGAGAAGAGGAAGGAATGAACATTGGTCTTGACGAGACCCATATTGTATGAAGGAGGAAACACAGAGGCCGACAAATCGTTCCACAGCCGAGCTGTTGAACACAAGAACGAGTTGAAAAAGCAACCCGTTCTCATGTGACAAATGTCAACCAAGGTATTTTTTAAACACAAACAGTTGTCAAACATGTTTGTAATATAGCAAACCTATATAACGATTGGGTGTTTTACAGAACATACTCGTAGCATAAAATACAACGATAAAAAGTGCACGTATCTGCACATTTACCTACAAGCAAATTAAACAAAATATAAAAAACGTGTGTGCCTTAGACCACACGACTGAAGTTAAACTTTTTTAGCTCCATCTATATGATAGGAAGAGAGAAAGAAAATGTGCGCGCGCACTGCTCTCATTTGCTCCTACAATGTGATACAGACAATAGACCTGCACTGTGTCTAAGCTATACGTAACTGGCTATGAGAGAAAGAGAGAAAGAAAATGTGTCCTCGCACCTCTCTCTCTTGCCCCTACAGTAATATACGAAATGTAACTCTCTCTCTTTCTATCTTCACTAACTTATATCTCCCTCTCAACTACCGTTCGCCTCGCTTTTCGTAACGCTCTCGACACGCACTCACCAGCTTACTCCCCAAATCAAGCGTGCGTAAAGAAGTTTTATTTCAATAATAAGATTACGCATCCAAAAGAGCAGCAAAATATTTGTGCATTGAATCCGCAAATCTTTCGTATTTTTCTTAAATATAGTAGGTACATCGATAGCATAGAACAATAGAACATATTCAAAACAAATTTATTAAATATCTTACCTTCAAATTCAACATTATCTTCTTGTACATTTCAAACTTTGCAACAAAGGCGAGGCGGTAGATTTTACGTTTATACACAGAATTTTAAATAATAAAATCGACTGTAACGAACTTCTAGCCTTAAATAATTTCAATACATCTTTAAGTGACAGCGCACACACCAGATTTTTCCATCCGATTGTCTGATCAGGCAAAATTCGATTGGACGGCAGGCGCGGAAAGGTGTGGCCTATTTTCATTACCGCCGCGCCGGCCGTCCAATCCGGTCCGACAATGGGCGTCACCAATCGGGTTTTCACATCGATTTTTGTCTGATCAGACAATCTTTTCAAACTTTGAGGGCAGGGACGTTGAGACTGTGGACGTGGCGACCACTCTCCAAACGCTTCTGGGCAAGCCAGTCCCTTTAGAATCAGTTACTGGGGAAAGCGACCACCGCAAACAGGTCAGAATCCTGTCACGACTTCCATCGAGGAACCCCGCCCAGGAGGATAGCATGAAAATAACAAGATCAGAGGTTGAAAATATAATTAAAGGGTTTGGGTCCTAAGAAGGCACCTGGGCACGATAGGCTCAATGGCGTGATAGCGAAGCAAGTCTGGGTCAACGCCAAAGAGGAACTCTTTCAGGTGATGGAGACATGTCTGAGAAGAGGAGTTTGCCCTTCTGAATGGAAGAGGGGCGTGCTCAGGATTATACCAAAGGGGAACGGAAAACCGAAGGACGTGAAGGCATACCATCCCATCACCTTGCTGCCAGTCCTTGGAACATTTTTTGAAAAACTGATTAAGGAGAGGCTACGACGTACCTTGTCCCCCTCCAGCCCGCTTCAATTTGGTTTCGTCCCCGGTAAGTCCAGTAAGTAAGTAAGGTCCAGGTAAGATTTTATTTATACTTACTAACAACTGTACATAGTAGCACTTGCATACTGCTACCTAACATCGTATGCGAGGGCAACGGAGGTCTAGTATCGTTTATTAAATGTAGAGCCGTTTTTATACAAAAACTTAGAGTCCTCGCAAGAGCCTTGAAGGGGTAACCATCTGTTACCTATACCAGGGGGGGGTAAGTGGTGGGTCCCCCAATGATCAGACAATCGGATGGAAAAATCTGACCAAACATATGCAGCAACTAATTCGTCAATTATTATTTTTAATTTATAAACTAACGTTTAGACAAGATTTTTATGCATAGCACAAAGGGTAACAATTATTATAAGCAATAATTATCAACCTGAAACACTCATCAACATTGAAAAATCTTCCGAGAAAAGATACTTGCCGCCAACGGGACTTGAACCAGTGTCCTTCTGATTGCCGGTCAGCTGCTCTTGACCACTGAGCTATGGGGGCTTATCAAATACCCGCCAAATAGTTCAATATTTACTAGTGTTTCATTCAACAATTACTGCTTATTATATTTTTTCCACCTGAAAACAACCAAGTTTATTTTTGCGAGAGATCTCTCGAGCTAAGAAGGGGGGAGAATATGCGAGAAAAGGAAAGAAGGTGCAAGAGGAGCTAAGAAGAGGCTAGAAGAGCCAAGAAGAGGTAAGTAAAGACGAGAAGAAGCAAGGACAGCCAAGAAAAGTCGAGAAGAGACAAGAGGATTTAAGAAGAGAAGATTCAAGAAAAGGTAAGAAGAGACAAGTCAAGCCAAAAAAGGGCTAGAAGATACAAGAGGAAGTAAAAAGAGCCAAGAAGAGACTACAAAATTCCAGAAGAGACAGGAAGAAGTAAGAAGAGACAAGAAAAGCCACGAAGAGCCAACAAGAGCAGAGAAGAGACGGAAGATTCAAGAAGTGTCAAAAAGAGACAGACGAACCAACCAGAGGCGAGAAGAACCAAGAAGATCCGTTAAGAGTCAAAACGAGACGATAAGATCCCAAAAGAGACCAGAAGAAGAAGAGACAAGAAAACCGAGAAGAGGCAAGAAGAAGAAAGACATAAAGAAAAGGAAAGGAAAAAGAGAAAAAAAGAAAAAAATCATCTCAAGAAGATTAATCAATCACTCAAGAAGATTAAAGTAAAACAAGATACAAGGAAAGTCAAGAACAGATGGAAAGATCCAAGAAGGGGCAAGAATAGCCAAGAACAGCCAGAAATAGTCTGGAATATCCAAGAAGAGCCGAGAAGAGGCAAAAAAAAGGAAAACATAAAGAAAGGAAAAAAATAACGCTCAAAACATTCCTTTGTTCCTGTCCAACATAAATTTCAATATTGGCTTATTAGGTTGCCATGTATACTGGTCGATTAAACTCCAATCTCCTCCCTATCCTCAAAGCACGTGTTCTTAGTCCTAACAAATCAGTGCCCCCTGGTGTACCGGTCTCACCGGGACAGAAGTGCTCCTGGCTGGGGTGGTACAATCGTATCGTATCGTATCGTTTACTTCACAAGAGAAAATAATGGATTTAATAGATAGAAGAAAAAATACCTTTAAAACAACATAATGGACCCGTAAAACATTCATTTGACGGCCCTCTGGTTCTAGGTACAATACAACAGAAATAAAGTTACGAGGTAAAAAAGATGTAAGGAAAGGACTATAAGCCACCATAGGGTCGAGCAGATTTAGTAGAGATTAGCGAAACATATCAGCTCGGCTACCGTAGGGTCTACACAGGGCCGCATTGAGGGATTTCTATAAAATGCGCCTGAGGTTATGCAAAATACATAATTCTAGGAAGACACCGTTGTAGATTTAGTTATTATAATGGACTTGGGGAGGTGGAATAAATTATTTGAAGGGATGAAGATGAACGCGTAGTGTAATTTTAAGACATTTTTCTTTCACTCTGAATCCATCTCGCCAATCAGACGTCTCATCTGACGGTAAACAACTTATTAGTAATAATGAAAAACGGTTTTTATTTATTTAAGCATTGTTTTAACGCTTTTAAAATGATTTTATTATTTAGTCGTTTAGACAACATTGATGTGGTGATGATGTATATTTGTATAATTCTCCTGTGTTTAGAATTAAAGGATATAATTGAACTTTAAGCTATTTATAGACGTTCTGTAAATATTTTTTTTACGCAATTGTTTTAAACATTTTAACACGTTTTGTTATCGCATCGTTTAGAAGAATAGTTTATTTGTTCAAAACATAATATTATTTTCTAATAAACGATATAAAATTTTCTAATAACTGCATCAAAAACCCCAAATATGCTGCGATTGCGATAAGATTCCGTTAAAGGTTCGCAATGTGAAATTTATTTTTGGGGTGTTATGCCGTGTTGCGCTACCTCCTTCTTTAGCCAATGTTTCCGAAACGTTGGCTCTAGGAGAAGGAAGCGCAATACGGCGTAACACTCTAAAAATAAATAAAAAAATTCTTTCGGCCGTGAAAATCTAAAATCACATTATAACATCATTTATTATTGGATTGCACCGATTATTTAATCTCTCCATACAACAATAACAATAATAGACGATAGATGGACAAAGTTGGTAAAGGGGAAAAGAAGTAATTTAGTACTGGTATTAATTAGGGATCTGCTCGTAAGCAAAAGAAGACCATTTACGCATGCATTCTTTTAAATAGTATCTCGCAAGCATGCTATCTCGCTTACACTGCCATGCTTATATCATAATTAGGAAATTCGCGGTGGCGGTTCGTGCTGTGAGGCAGGGGAGGCAGTGCCTCCCCAAAAATATAGAGAAGAAAAGGGACAAAGATACAAGTATCCATACATTTAAAATATAATAAAATTTAAATTCAAATGTTACCAATTTACAAATTATATAAGTCACTTCATTCTAAACTAACTAATAACCCGTGAATATTTTCATTTTCCACTAGGACTGGTTGACTTTATATTATGTAACACACCACACCAGTGCAACGCGACCGGTCACACATGGATTTCTGCTAGCCCCACCTAGCTACTACGTAATGCAATGATAGGACCCACCTCTAGTGAGGCAGTGGAGGTTATCCACCACTTACCCGCCCTGGTATAAGTAGCTGATGGTTACTCCTTCAAGGATCTTGCAAGATTCTATTTTTTTTTGTTAAACGAAGCTACATTTATTTATTTTGAACGAATCTAGACCTCCAGTGTCCCTGCATACGTTGTTAGAAAGCAGCATGCAAGTGCTTAACATGAAAATAAAACATAATACAACAAATCAGGTTAGTAATACAAGCAAAATAATATTAGTGAGCCAGAGATAGGACCCACCTCCAGGGATCTCTGATTTCATGTAGGCGGAGGGGAGTGGGGAGGTCACATGGAATCGAAATGAACTGCAGCCGTTGTTTATTTTGAGGCGCGCCTAAAAAACGAACACTTACGAAGTAGTAACGATCATTTACGATTGGTTTTAGCGTTCTAGTGACCATGTTTTGTTTGGTTTTGTGATTATTTGTCACAATACGTCGTAGTAGGTACTACTTGATTTAGTACGGCGAATTTTCAGTTGACGGTCTATATTGTGTTTGCATTGCATTATTGCTATAGTTTGACGAAGGTAAAAGTTTTTTTCTAGGGATAGGTAAGTGTACATAATTTGTTTCGACGTTGTGGAAGTTCTGCTTTTTGCCGATGACATCAAATTATATAAAGAAATATCCAATATAAGTGACTGCCTAATCCTACAGTCAAATATTGACAAATTACACAATTGGTGTGTTGCAAACAACTTATTCCTCAATATCGATAAATGTAAGACACTAACATGTTGTCGAACAACGACCCCGCTATCTTTCAAATACACAATAAATAACAAAATCTTATAAAAAGTCAAAGAAATCAGGGATCTTGGAGTTATATTTGATACCCAATTAAATTTTATAAATCACATACAACAAATAACCAACAAAGGCATGAAGACACTAGGATTTATAATCAGAACCATCAAGACTTTGATTCGTTAGAAGTTATAAAAATTGTATATTTGTCACTAGTACGCAGCTTGCTGGAATACAATTCCATAGTTTGGTCCCCATATTATCAAATTAATATAAAAAAAATATTGAACGAGTGCAGCACAAATTTTTACGATTTGTTAATTTTAAGTTACATAAACCTATTCAATACATTAACTGTACATTCTTACTAAATACACTTAAATTGCATTCCCTAGAAAACAGAAGAAAAATAATTGACCTAACTTTTTTGTTTAAAATTATTCACTCCGAATTAGACTGTTGTGAACTCCTGCATCTCATTGACTTTAAGGTACCAACTAGAGCGACAAGGCAAAACATACTAACATAGCAACAATAATTCTGGAACCAACTACCTCATACATGCACCTGTTCCACGATTTCATTCACTTGCAAACAAATTCACCTCAAGTATCGATGTATTTAATACAAAGTTACCATTATTTAAGAAACACTTGAATGATATTTTTATGTAGTATATCTTGATATTTAGGGAGAATCAAATATCACATTGCATATATTTGTGTATTTTTTATATTTATCTACAATATAAAAAACCTGTTGCCGTTTTCTTTTTTATGTACTGTGACATTTGATTTGAGTTGTCAAGAATTTTTTTAATGTAAATTTTGTAAATACACAATGTATACTATTTTATGCCATCTGCAACTTTAAAAACTTTCTCTTGTATTGTAATGCATTATTTTTACTAAAATGTATCTTTATACCTTCCATTCATGTGATGTTTACTTTTTCAAGATCATCTTTTTTAATTGTTTTTGTGTTTAGTTCGTAGAACTCCATTTTAATTTTTAGAAATTTAATTAAAATTAAATTTGATAATGTTATTATCGAGTTCTGCAAGTTTTTTGGTTAGTGTTTTAGTTACAGTTGTTTCGACTTGTAAGGTCATTTTCAAACTGTGGTGAAGCCACGTACGGACGACTTATTTATAAGATTTTAAATGTCAATTTTTGAAGGTGTCCAAGTTGATTTATTACCGGTTAAACCAATTTGTAGAGACACTAATTGAGAGAGTGCTAATGTGGGATTCGGAGTATTTCCCTTTGGTTTGCCCTGCACTAAGTGTAAGGGTTTTCTTAATTGATTTAGAATGACGTTATTGCTATGACTCATTTAAGTGCATTATATTTTTTAGGTTTGGTAAACATACTTAGTAGTGGGGAATAAATAATTTTCCTTACTTTATTAATTAGCGTTATGTTGGGGTCATTCGTTCGTTTATTGATTTCTAATTGTTCAAGCTTGCTTCAAGTTTTCTTAATTGATTTAGAATGACGTTATTGCTATGACTCATTTAAGTGCATTATATTTTTTAGGTTTGGTAAACATACTTAGTAGTGGGGAATAAATAAGCTTGTAATTCACTTCGTGTAATCAATCAATCAATCCGTGTAATTCACTAGCAGACTTAAAACATTCACTAGCAGAATTAATACTAATTTTAAGTCGATGTGTCGAAACCGGTAGCAAAAAAAGGAAGTAACAAATGTACATAGAAAATAAAACTTTATTATTTCAGTAGTTAGTGAACAGTGAACGTAGCGTACTAGTGTCAGCGATACGGTCGGTACACTTGCTGTAATAAAAACTGCATTACAAATATTGATAAATAGTGGTGTAAGGTATTGGTAGCAGTCTGTATTAATGTTTGAAGTTAACTCTTACAAGATTACTAGACCTTTGTAGATTTTTACGACGGTCAACCGACCTGTGTACACAGAATATATTAATTTTCCCTTTGACAGAATGTTAAACTTCGTTCCAGTGGGTAGGTTAATACATATTTTAAGGGTCGTCACAGCCAGTAATTATGTAAAAGTTCTCGTGATGACTTCGCTCAAAACGGATCCATTATCATTTTTGTTTTCCTTCCCGTCCTACGAATTCCACGAAACAGCCCACAAGAAAAATGAAGGCTCATTCTTTAAAATGAAACTGATTTCAGAACACAAAAGAAAGACAAAGAAATGAAAACAATAGAAAAATACCATTTGCGAAAAAATCATATCTTGAAATATGATGGCATCCACAGGGCATTGATAAAATATTCCAACTTATTTGAAACCGATTCTTTTTTTTTTTTTTTACATTAACTCCACACAGGAGGCCCTGAGGAAAATAATTTCCCTCAGGGCCTATGTCATCTGGGATGCTGTGTGGAGGGTCTTTTTGAGGAGAGGAAGGAATGAACATTGGTCTTGAAGAGACCCACGTTGTAGGAAGGAGGAAACACAGAGGCCGGCAAATCATTCCACAGCCGAGCTGTTGAACACAAGAACGAGTCGAAGAAACGACCCGTTCTCATGTGACAAATGTCAACGGTGTACAAATGTTGGGCACGCGTTTGGCGTGTTTCCCGACTATGCACCGGTGCCGAAGGGATCAATGATGCTAGTTCCTCGGAGCATCTTCCATTGTAATACCGGTAGAACAAGGATAGCATTCCCACCCGACGCCTGTGCTCTAAAGATTGCAATCCGTCTGTTAAGATGGGAGAATCTATCAAACGGACCGCCCGTTTCTGCACAGAGTCGAGGGTATTTTTCAGGTATTTTGGAGCTCCAGACCAGAGATGACTGCCAAATTCAACCGTGGGGCATACTTGTGATTTGTACAAGGTTAGCAGTTGTGTACTATTAAAGTATCTGCGGGCCCTGTATAGTACGCCCAGCTTTTGGGAGGCTAACTTTACTCTGGCTTCGATGGAGCCCCCATACCTGAGCTGGTCACTTAGGGTTACACCAAGCATATCAATGGAGGGCCTGTTCGGAAGATTGCTTCCGTTGAAAGATACTAGATTTTCATTTCGATCCCTTTTAGCGTAATCAGACAAGATTGGGTCTTTGAAACATTAAATTCAACGAGATTATTTTTACCCCAAGAGAAAACACTCTCGAGGTAACCGTCCATTCTTTGCTTCAAAGCCCTACGAGCTGTTGGAGTTTGTGAGCCCTTTGGGGGCTTGTCAAACAAAAAGCTATCATGAAATGTACTGTCATCCGCATAACAATGAATTGGTGCACATGACAAAAGGTCGTTGATGTGCAACAAAAACAAAGTCGGAGACAGAACCGATCCCTGTGGGACGCCAGCAAGAGGTGAAACCATCGACTACCGTCTAAATCGACCTCTCCCTCAAGAAGTCGGCAATCCACGTACACAAGGATGCGGGAAGTCCGTAAGAATGCAGTTTGTTGACAAGTCCTCGGTGCCAAACCCGGTCAAAGGCCTTGGAGATGTCCAGTGCAACCGTTTGGGTCTCACCGAAACGTTCCAGGCATCGCCCCCAAACATGCGTCACATACGCGAGAAGATCACCACACGAGCGGTTCCGCCGGAATCCGTATTGACGGTCGTTAATAATTTTGTTCTTCTCGAGGTATGTGAGCAGTTTGTCGTTGATCACACATTCCATCACCTTAGACAGAACTGATGTGATCGCTATGGGGCGGTAGTTGGCCGGGTTGGAGCGGTCACCCTTCTTTGGAATAGAATGGATAACCGCTTTTTTCCAACCAGAGGGCACAGAGCCAGTCTTCAGGGACATTTTAAAAAGCTTCGTCAAAATTGGAGCTATTTCCGCAGCGCACCTCTGCAGTACCAGGGCAGGTATTCCGTCAGGCCCACTAGCTTTATTAACATCAAGCCCTCGTAAAACATGGAGTACTTCCCGATGCCGGATCCTCAGCTTTTTCATACGAAAACCGCAGTGAGGAACCGACGTCGGGACAGCACCTTGGTCATCGAGGGTTGAGTTATCCGCAAACATTTTACCTAGTAAGTTAGCCTTTTCGGTGGCGGTGTTTGCTAGTGAGCCGTCAGGTCTGGTAAGAGGTGGCAGACTGGATTTGCAGAAATTGCGACCTATTGAGCCCGCAAACGACCAGAATTGCCTGCTGCCATGCGGGCATGCAGTCAGCTTTCTGCTGATCTGCTGGTCGTGCTCGAATTTTATTTATTTATTTATTTATTTATTTATTTAATACAAACGGCATAAGTATGCCATAAACATTGACCTATTTTATTGACATAATTTATTGACTATCTATGACTATCTATTTTATTGACATAATTTTGACCTATTTATGATTCTCTTGGTTTCCTTTGCCATTTTGTTGTAAGCTGTTCTGTCTTCGGAAGTTCTAGATATGTTGTAGGCTCGGTAAGCCGCGTTTTTTCGTCGCACTGCTTCAGCGCATTGTCGACTGAACCACGGCTTTGAGCCTACACCAGTTTCCTTAACAGTAGATTGGATGAAGCCATCCATCGCGGATGTGATGACTTCACCAATTTCCTGGGCACATCTTGAGGGATCCGAAGTCCGAAAACAGACAGCTGACCACGGAAAAGCATTAAAATGTGCCCGCAGACCGAACCAATCTGCTGACCTATAGTGCCACACTTTTCTCTTCAGCCTCTCGTTAGGTGGTCTGAAGTTTACAGGGATTGATGTCGTCACCAGGCAGTGGTCGGACGATCCTAAAGGCGCTGTGACTTCAATCGTGTAACCGTGTGGCACAGTAGTTAAAAATAGGTCTAACAGATTGGAACGGTGAGTCTGGACATCAGGAACCCTTGTAGGCTCCTGAACCATTTGCTCCAATCCGTAGCAAAGGGCAAAGGATTCCGCTTGGCGTCCAGCCGAGTCCGTTGATCCTGAGAACTTCAACCAAGGTAATATTCCCACATTATTCACTTGATTTTTAATAATGGTTGTTATAATTGGTGACCCGGCAGTCGATCCCCCGACTGTTTGCCCCCGAAGTTATAATTATAATAAAATATTATTTTTTTATATTTATTTACCAATTTCAAACCTAAAATCAAACTAATTTATTTACCGTGTCGATTTTTTGTACCTACTTACACACTGGTGTAAGATATATTTATAGACAAATAGTTTTATCCTTGATGAATTTGAATGAACATATATTTTACATTCTTGTTATTCAGCGGTACATCCTCTCTGCACACCCTTTCGGGACCCTTATGTGTAAATAGATATACCGTATTTTTCCTAAACCGACAGCATGATGTATATAAGGTTTCCACGATAGTTGATTCCCCCCCGGCGTACTTATATACAATGTGCAGTCGGTTTAGGGAAAATATAATATAAAATAAAATAAATATAAATATATACTCTAATGTTCTTTAAATCTGTGGCTCACTAGCCCACAATAATAAGGAGGACAGCGCTCTTGAGGCGATTTTTCGCAAAAACAGCGCTATATAAGTTGTCCAAATTTATTATTATATTATTATTATTATTTTTATTTATTTATTTATTTATTTGTTTGTTTATTTAGCACAGCAATATACATTTATATACATAATTTATTAAATTTTGACTGCCCAACCCAAGTATTATCCCGTTTTAGGACAGTCAAATAATTATGGGTATGAACGTGTGGATAAAAAAGGAAATAAAAAGAAGAGAAAGAATATAAAATAAAATATTAAAAAAAAGTTTAAACATAGTACTTAACTGTTATTTGTTTAGCATTGCAAAAGAAAAAAAAGAGATGAGAAAGAATAAAATAATAATGAAATAACCAATTAAAACATAAAACAGTCGTGGATTGTTTAGCATAGTTGTTGAAATGGTAATAATAATAAATAAACATTTATTTACAAGCAAATGATTAAAATATAAGGTGGTAACTGGGGTTTGCATTTCATATTATAGTCCTACGAACACATTTTGCATAGTGAGAACTAGAAAGAGAACAGAAACAATAAAGTAAAATAAAATAAACAATTAATGCTTGATTATTACTGCAGTTTGCTAAGCATAAATATTAAAATAATAATAAAATAATAGGTATATATATACTTATAACTGGTGTTTACATTGCATATTATAAGCCTTCATACATATTTTGTATGAATATGAATAAAAAAGAGAAGAGATAGAATTAAATAAAATATGCAATTAACATAAGATTGACAGCTGTTTTCTAATTTAAAAGTAATAGGTAGGTTCATACAGATAGGTAGATAGGTAGATACACATAATAATATAGATTAGAAGAAAAGGGTATCTTAGGGTATCTACTTAGTTCATTTTTGTTGGAATTTTTGTTGTTGTTTTTGGTTTGTGTTTGATTTTATTTTTTATGTAGTAAAAGTTCACTCTCCTTTCTCCCTAATTGTTGAAACCATGTAGTGGTCAATTTACGAAGAACACCTGTGCTTTCCTTTTTCCAAGCATCAGGCATGAAGTTGTATAGTTTTGGACCTAAGAAAGTGAAGTGTCTTTGAGCGAAAGATGTTTTGGTTGTGAGTGTTACAATTGGATTTCTCCGTGAGTGTCGGGTGTTGTGAGAGTGGTTAATAGATGGGTAGAGGTGGCGTTGTTTATGGGTGTTTAAAATTAATTTTCTCATGTACAGTTGTCTAACATCCAGAACTTCTAAGTCTTCAAATAGTGCATCACTGTGATATCTAAATGGTTTTTTAAGGATTACCCTTAGGAGTGATTTTTGAGCTTTTGATAGTTTGTCCAAAACAGTTTTTACACATCCACCCCAACCTAAGGATGCATAGTCTAGAAGTGACCCGCACATAGCATCATAAATGAGTTTCAATTCTTTTTTACGTAAGATATTTCTGATTGTCATAAACATGTACGTGAGCTTTCTAACCTTTGTGGTGACTAGGTTCACGTGACCGTCCCATCTAAGGTATTTGTCTAATACAACACCAAGGTATTTTATATTGTCCACGCATTCTAATTTATAGCAAGTACAGGTAGTTGAGTCAGTGCATTTATGTACAAAAATATTATATGCTTCCTTGGGTTGGCCGGCTTCTGTCGCACTAAATCGTATAAATTTTGTTTTTTCCGAATTGAGTGTTAACAGATTACTGTCTAACCAAAGTTTTAGCTCTTTTATTCCATCTTCTGCTTTGCAATGTACATCGTGCCATGTTCTTCCTTCAAATATTAAGACAGTATCATCTGCAAATGTTATAATGTGATTGGAAAAATTGCTATTGCATAGATCATTTATATAAATACTGAACAAAATAGGTCCTAAGGTGCTTCCTTGGGGTACACCAAATTCTACAAGGGCCGGATCACTAAAAGTATCATTAATTTTGACTTTTTGGTATCTGTTAGCTAAGTAACTACCCATCCATTTGTGTAGCTGTACCTGAATACCTATAGCCTTTAGTTTTTTTAGAAGTATTTTATGCGAGATGGTATCAAAAGCTTTGGCAAGATCTAAGAAGAGAGCAATAGATTTATTTCCCCGGTCAATATTATTGGAAATAATATCTGCCAGTTTAGCAATTGCATTTTCTGTTCCTAGACCTGGTCGAAAGCCGAACTGGTTGTTAGATAAAATTTTATGAGTTTCTAGGTAGAGGGTGAGACGATTTTTTACGATTTTCTCAATAATTTTTGAGAATGAGTTGAGCAGAGATATTGGCCGATAATTATGTATATCCGATTTGATTCCATTTTTGTGAATCAATATAACAACTGATTGTTTTAGGTGGTTTGGGAATGTGCCTGTCTTGAAACTAAGATTACAAATGTATGCAATAGGATTCGCTATGAGTGGTTTCAATACTTTCAGCAGATTTGAGGAAATTTCGTCTGGCCCACAGGCATTAGATGACTTAAGCTCATCTATCATTTTCATGACTTCTTTAGTCGTTGTTTGAATCTCGTCTGTTTTAAGATTAAGAACAGTTGTAGGTGTGTTGGCTAGTTCAGATTCAGTTTTATTACATTTTTCAAGGATTTTATTTGCGAGAGAGGCTCCTACTGAAGTGAAATAATGATTAGCAAAATTAGCCATCAATTTGGGATTAGTAGTACTTGTATTTTTAATATCCAATGATTGTATGAAAGACGATTTGCTGTTTTTTGTTTTTGTAATTTTACGAAATATTTCCCAGAAATTTTTTGGGGTTATAGTGTTTTCGTATATATATTTTTTGTAGAAATTTTCTTTAGTGGAATTAATTAGTTTTTTACATAAGTTTCTGTATTTCTTGTATTGTTCTTGAACTAGAATATTATCTGGTTGTCTTTTAGCATTTTTGTGAAGTTGGTTACGTCTGTGGATGGATTTGACTAGACCAGGGGTGATCCATGGCATGAGTTTAAATTTTTTGTTCGGTATAACTTTGTTAACAGTGTGATTAGATATATAGTATTGTAATTTTGTGATAAATTGCAGCATTGCTTGGTCAGTGTCAGTCTGATCTATTACGTTTTGCCATTTTTCTGTAGACAGCTCATCAATCAGTGCGTTGTAGTTTATTTTAGAAATATATTTATTTTTAGAAGGAGAAGTAGGCTTATTTCTTAGGCCGAGCGCTGTGGTATAATGATCTGAAATTGTTGTGTGTATAACAAACGAGTCCGTAAAATCAATGTTTTTAACATTGATATGATCCAAGCAGGATTTACTTGTACCTTGTACTCGAGTGGGGGTATCAATTATCGGAGTAAAAGCGTTTTCCGTGAGAAAACATAAATAATCATCGGATTGGCGATGATTGTCTAGAATAGTATTAATATTTAAATCTCCAATGATTATTTGATTTTCTGGATTATCTGTGTTGTTAATGATAGAATAGAGTGAATTTAGAAAGGAATCGATGTTGTGAAATGATGGCGATCTATAGATTGCAAAAATGCATAGGTTTTTGTTAAGCACAATTTTTAGACAGTTGGCTTGTGATAAAGTGAGTTCGTCAACTTGCGTCTGTATACCGTCCCTGACATAAATTACAATACCACTAGCTTTATTTATTGTACTCCTTGTGTGGTACTCAGTATAATTTTGTATCTCTTTGGGGGTGAAGTATTTATTAATCCAGCACTCAGTTAAGACTATCATATCAAATGTGAAATCAAGTTCGTCAAGAAATACGAGAAAGTCATCAATGTTGGTAATACTTCTTATGTTCTGGTGAATAATTTTCAGACCGTACGATTCCCAACAATATTTATTCATGTCTACAGGATTTTCAATCACATTTTTGATACATGTGAGCAAGGTTTCTTCGGGGATATCAAAAGCTACCTGAATCATTTATAGTTTCTTTTTTAAAGTTATTAAGTATACCCACAATGATAAACTTTGGAAACGTACAGATGTGTATGTGGTGTTTGAGTAAAAATAGTATGTGTATGTTTGTAATAGTGAGTCATAGTGTGAGAAGGATATTTTCAAAGGTAATGTGGATAGCTCGTGATTCTGTTGTTTGACGTACGTATACACGACCCGCTTTCACCCATACGTAAGCTAGTTTTTTTTCCGTAGCCGTCTTCTTCGCCAGGTAAAGTAAGCGTTTATTTGATGACGTTAAGTGTTCCGATATATAAACTGGTGTACGCGGTCCGGAGAGGCCTATGGAGCTCGTGTTGAGTTTGTCTTCCTTCGTGGTAGCGTTCAAATTGTATCTTTTTACACAGCTTAAGAACTCATCTCTCAAGTGAATTTCTTTGAACCGCGCAATTATAGGCCGGGTTTTTGTTGGGGTTGGCCTACCAGGAGCTCTAAAGGTTGACTCGATATCATTTGTTGTGGTGGTTGTGCGTATTTCTTGAGTAATGTTGAAAATAATATTTTGTAACTTTTCTCCTTCAATCTCCGGTATCCCTCTTATTTCGGCAAAGAAATTTTTCTGTTGGCGTTCTTGATCGTCGAGTTTGAACTCGAGCATTGTTACTTTTGCTTCGAGTTCCATATTTTTCTTTTGAACGGAATCTATACTTTTCATTTTGTGCATCGCGTTTTTCAATTCATCCTCAAATCCCTCCATTTTTGAGTTGAAGAAAGTCATTATATTACAACGTAAGTTCGTTATTTTAGTTTATTGTGAATTACAATGATCGCAAGTAATATTGTATTTATGTGAACGGTAGCGACTGTTTACTGAGGCTTCGTAAATAGATCTGAACGCTGCCGAACACGCCAGCCGTTCCATTGTACTGTGTGCCCGCTTGTCAATCTCCGGAAACCCGAACCTTTCCGAGCAGGCGCGGTGTGCGAATATACCTACATACACATATACTACATATACCTAATTGCACAAAATATTGCCGAATATCAAACGTATTTTCAATCAAATACATCAAGGAAAAATCTGCTTCTCTATATATTGAGTATATCAGCGTATAACAACACACCACTTAACATCCATATTTATATTTATTGTATTATTTATCAGATTTCTTTTCCTAATTTGCAATATATTTACATATTCCCTAATTACATACATATCATCCTTATACTCCCAAAAGATCATAAGCTTATCCTTTATTGTGTTTTTTCATATCCTTATCTATTTTTATCTATTTTTATCTATTTTATTCTTAGTTTTTCTTGTCTTGTCAGCGAAAACATGTTTTTGGGCTTACTGTTTTATTTTAGCACTCTTTTTTATGTATCTTTGTAAGGCTGTTTGTTTTCCAAATAAAGATATTATTATTTGTTATGTATTTATTATAAGTCCTACAAAAAATCTACACTTTGGATAAATTCTTTTGATATTCATACCAACTTATTATAAATTTTAAGTCGATTTTTACGATTGAAATTAGTATATAATGCGCAAAACATTATAATTTTATAGTAAATATCATTTCGGGGGGCCAACTGTCTTGTCACCGTATATGGTACTGCGCGTTTTCATCTCGTGACAAAATATCCCCGACAAAATATCCTACGGACAAAACATCCTTCAACCAAATATCTACTAAAACCTAACCTAACCTAACCTTATTTTACATTTTACTATTTTGGAACAATAATTTATTGTCTTTACAGGATGTCTGTATTATTTTTGGCCCATTTTTTTGTTAGGTTAGGTTAGGTTGGGTTAGATTAGGTTAGGTTAGATTAGGTTAGGTTAGATTAGATTAGGTTAGGTTAGGTTAGATTAGGGTAGGTTAGGTTAGATTAGGTTAGGTTAGATTAGATAAGGTTAAGTTAGGTTAGGTTAGATTAGATTAGGTTAGGTTTTAGTTGGATATATAATCACCGTCCGTGTATATATATATATATATAGATATTATGTTGGGAACCACCGTACTCATACTTATGTGCCCATACTTAATTTGGGAGGTGGGTATGGGTACCGCCGCCTCGAGAACCATTTATTGGACAACCAACACCCCAGCTACAGGTTACCCCAAGTACTTCGCTACGTTTGGTGACTTAGCGGGGGTGCCCGGGTTCATGGGATGAGGTTTGTCTAGGTCTTGGTGGCGGATACGTTTGCCCAACCACTGCGTGGCGGGCTGGATCGGAGGAGACTGATTGAGGAAGGCCTTTTGACCTCTACAGCCGGATTCTCCCGACCCTTTGACTTGCACCGCAGTGTGAGGAATAGATTCATACGTCCGTCACTCCTGGCCACACTGACCCCCAGATTCCTACCCACCCCTCATACCTTTTTCCTTCTCATATCTTCTTCTCCTTCCTTTCCCTTAAAAAACCCTCCACACAGCATCCCCAAAGATGACATAGGCCCCTAGGGAAATTGATTTCCTCGGTGCCTCCTGTGTGGAGCTAATGTAAAAAAAAATGTATGCCGGTGGTCAACTGTCCAGGGATCAACTGTCACGAAACCTTTATAATTAAATGATCGGTTCTGACGTTTCCTGGAAATGAGATCAACCACTTTGCCAACGGGACTTGGTTAAAACATGTCGACCAGATTAACGACCTTGGTGTTGAATTCTTAAACAATCACCGACATAATGGAAAGATCGATCGTAGAATAGGTGCAATACATGGAGTGCGACGACCTTTGTGTAACCCACAAGTATTCAGTACTAAAGTCATTGGTTTACTGATCAACGAGAGAAAGCGATCTAGAGTCCTGTCTGTCGACTTGAGATTTTTGAAAAAGAGATTTTTTGGTGAGGTAATTTTAAAAACATCCAGGGTGCAAGCAGGACCCGTAATGGATTTGTCAATTTGGAGACTGAGTGCATGTAGTACTGTTCAGATACTACCCGCTTATTCAGACGTGGTTACTAAATAAAACAAAAATCTTTTCAAGCAAAGTAATGGTGCGGCATTGTTGTTTCTCAAAATGTCCTTAATGACTGTACTGGACGTTGACGCCAGTGACATCGACTGTAAATTACCGGCTTCCTCTTGATGGTACCTTGGGTAAGGATTTGCAAATAAAACACAGACTTCACGAATGTTGTCGGACAACTGACTGATTGAGCCATTTATTGGACTTCCCTATTTATCGGGCTAAAAGTGTACAATGTCCACGCGCGTTAATAGAGTAAGTTATTATTATCTCTAAAAGAAGTGCATGAGAGTTTGGATTAAGCAAATAATTAAGCAGTAATTTAACCTTCCAAAGACAAAACAAAATACGTGTACGGTGATAAGAGTATAATCAAGATGCGTTATCGTAGAAAATGTGACGGTACGTTCATCTGCTCTCCGATACAATGACAGTATTTTCCAATTAAAAATAGATTTAAATAAAATTTATATTGATAACAATGATAACAAGTATTACTGTTCTTATTGATTGATTCTTCAAATATTGATGATTATGACCGGTTAGTGGCTGGGATGACAACTCCCACAATTGTGGGAGTTGTCATCACACAGTGGTGGGTTCAATTTATCTGCTGATTCTCAAGTCCCCCAACATTGCACAATCAACATGTTCCGCTTATAATGTTTTATATGTATATACATATAAAACTGATTTTTTTCTCTTTATTGTATAATGCTATACTTTTTACTTATCAGCTTTATTTATATGTACCATGTGTAAAAACTATTCATGTTTTCTTTGTATTCTAAACACACCTGTATGCACTAAAACATAAAAATGTAAGTGTGTGTAAAAGCCCATAAGGGCGTTAATGATTAATAAATAAATAAATAAATAATGATGATTGTAGGAGATTTTAAAATATTTTCTTACCGTGATCTGAACCCAGGACCACTGTGACTAGGGGTATGCTTTAACCGTTATTCAATGCTGCTCGCCGAAACAAACTCTTGACTGTTAAGTTAAACCTCCAGTCTTTAAACCATTTTAACCGAAATTTCATGGAATTTTTAATGGTTCTGAGGTTTTCTTGCTTTTAAAGTTGTCGTAAAATGAAATACCATTTTAGAAATTAGATAAAATTATCATTGAGATTTTATTGTTCAAAATAAACATTGACATTTTTTTAGTTAGCATAAAAACGTATCATTTTTTTAAATTCGAAACGTCCATAATTACACGATATTTCAAAAGTACATCCCTTTCGTGTAGGTATAGGGAGTTAGTAAGAAAACTGTTACTTTTACGCTATTACGACTTTATCCGTGGAATCAAATATGTTTGAAATAAAGTGAGATGAATAATTTATTACTCTTTCCAACTACGAACCAATCACATATCTACGCGTTATAGAATAAAAAAGATAAAAAATACTTCTATAATTTATCAAAGCCTTCAAAGGCTGTACTGGATTACGATGTTTGTGACTAGTAATGTAATGGTCCGCCACTCCTGGCTTTTGACACCAATTGTGATGAACCCTACCTAATTGATTAACTTTTCTAAGCTTCTACCTCGTAGTTCAAATCTCGTAGCTACGTTCATAATTCTACCCTTATGTCCTACTGATCACACCCCTAGGTATGATGGCCTGACTTAACCCTCTTTCCGGTTTGTTTCTACCTCAGGCTCGTGATTTTTTCTAACCCCTATACTTTATAATCTAGCTGAACCTACCCTATTTTCTCAAATCCCTGCGATTTTCTCGCAGTAAACAAGATTTAAGATTTTTTGTTCACATTATTTCTATATTCTTCGTTGTGTATTTTTTTGTTTTAGAATTTACATCTGTTTGCATACTTAATATGCACACATATGTAGAGAAGATAATGTATTACGTGTGGTAACCCCTAGATTCTTTTAGAGAAAGTGTGAGAATTTTCCGATCTATTTAGTTATTATTATTTTAGTATATTAAACCGAGTTTGATAAACTAGCCTCACCCTTAAACCTCGTGTCTGCTTGATTTCCGTAGGAATTTTGTTTGTTTATTTAATCCTTCCTATCACCGCTGATGTTCGATAACATAAAACAACCGATAATAAATTCAACATTTAGGTAGAGAAGTTTACCTTACCGTTGTGGGATGGTCGTTTTTGAAGGTCCAGTTTTATCACTCGAAGTCCTTGTCTGCAACTTCCCCTAACATAGTGTTTTGTATTCATGGTTAGTATTCATGGTTAGTTCTCGCAAAATTGTAGAAAAGGTAGGAATGTATGGACATGGGTGGATATGGGGATATTATGTTTGCTGAAAAGTCGGCTCCTCCGCTAACCAAGTGAAAACCGATGAACAACAATTACAAACCGGATTCTCCCCAGTACGTTTGCTAGGCTTGTCCTTAGATCCGAGTTTTACCCTCTTCAACGGGCGTCTCATGCTATGAAAGGGGCCCTTCACGCCAGCAGGGGGAATACCTAGTCTTCATGCCGTTTTTCTGTCTTACTCCGACTTCCGTCTCCTCCGGATTGAATTTAACTCTACTGAGTCTAGAAGGGGTATTTCATGTCTTCCCTTATCATGCCTCTATCCGTTAAATGTGGCGTAAGCTTGTGACGGACAGATCCATCCTCCCGCGTGACCGACCCAGCGTTACACTCCACCTCTGACTAGCTGACATAAAACGCACCTCGTGAGCCTTATGTTTGCTTTCAGGTTTGACAAGAGCTTACGGTATGCAAATAACCTGTAGTTTTAAATGCCGCGCCTGCGTATTATCCGCATACGTCCCTACCTCTTCCCGCATGCCCCCATCTCGACAATACCGTCACAGGATTTAAATTTTTCCTCTCGGACTAAGTTCTCACTACCCTTCCGATCGGCACATAATTGCATACAGCAGCCTTGAAATTTATATGCGTGAGCAAATTCAGGATTCAGGATTGTATGGTTATTTGAACACCAGTGTTTTTTAAATGAGGTCACTAGTTCCTCGTGTGTTAGGTATTTAGGATTGCGGATGATTATGGATTCTTGGATACCTACTTCCTATAAGAGAAATTTATAAAATGAGATAAATCATGTTGTCATTGAATCAATGACCTCCTGAATAATTATGATGAGCTCTCTTTGAATTTGAAGCTATTCGCAGTATTTTTCTTTGCGAAATTTTGCACGCTGAATCAATGCTACCTATTGGCGATCGCTCTAGTATAATCAGGTTGTTTAGATTTGGGTGAATTAACGCCGATTTTGCTTCCACATATTGACTGAAGACTCCGTCATAAGCTATAATTGATAAACCTGCCCCTTGACATTTATGCTATTTTTCCCTAATCTTATTATTGTATTTATTTTGTAATTTTAAAATATGGAATTTATTGTATTGCACTTCCCCTGTATACATACTGGAATAAATCATTATTATTATTATTATTATACAAGTATGCCAATGTAATTATCTAAAATTGATAGAGAGGTACATTTCTATCACACCGAGTAATACCTAATTACATTGCGCCAATGGTTAATTAACTCCGATGAACGAATGAACGATAAGGGATAGATACATCATTTTTTATGGTTTATTTGTTTACACTTCACATAGACGACCTTCGGTTTACTGACCTACTTTGGAGATTGTTTATTTCTACGGTCATTGTCCTTTTGAAACACGATTCATTGTTTAACTAATTCTTTTATATTTTATTTGCCCTAGTTTTTACCCAAACATTGGTCGTTTAAGTAGGTACTTTGCTAACCTAAGAGGTATCTGGATGACCTGATTTCAACTAAGGTATAATTTGCTTGACCTAGTTTTGAGAAATATAGGTATTTCGGTTACGAATCAAACTGATATCTTATGTCGCCGTATCCGTATGCGCGCTTAAATAAACAATAGACCTACCTAACTAAAACGAGTACTTGTATGACCTAATTTTTAAGTAGGTATTTCCTATTTGACCTACTTTCGAGCAAGTGAGAATTGTTATCAGTGTGTTAGTGACAAAATTTTAAAGCTCCGATTGATTTATTGGTGATGCCGCCCGTCCCTTCCTTCTCTGTCTCTGAAAATAATTAATAATTGGTTAAATCTTACCAGCCTCGATCGATTACAATTTTTCAAGTCGGTAATTTTATGACAACGACATTGTGATCAAGGCTTCCCTTTTCTGTTTCCTAGCTAACGGATTCCTATCGGTCTTCTTGAGAAATGACTCTGATGATGAAAGAAACTCTTCAAAATATCTGTCTATTTAAGATTCACTTCGGTATTTCACTTAGTTTCTCAAACTCGTATTAACTATTGTTTTTTATTTCATTCGATTCGAAAATGATTTATCAAATTGAAATTCAGATGTTTTAATTTTGAAATCCGGAGTTTGGTAAATTATTATTTATTCTCAATATTTTAAAATCACTTTAGAATTAATAACCGTAGATACGCACGTTTTCTAAGTGTTTGAATTATTATCACTTTTGTTTATTGTAATTAGTTATTTAAATCACAATGAAATTTTAAGGCATCTTATTGTCGTAACACCATGAATCGAGCAATTTGTTATTGTTATTAATTTCACCGATATTAAGTAATTTAAAGTAAAATTATAGTTTTAATTATTATATCTTCTTTAGTTAGTTTTAAAAATAATCGCGTCATGTGTTTTCTTTTATCCGGTAAACTGTATTTATTTTAAGACACCGTATTTTTGTTAAATATTAGAAAGTCAATAACTCTATGTTGTAAAAGAAACCCGAATATTATTAAATTCTTATTTACTGACTTTAAACACTTTGATTATAAAACAAAACACCCGAACTTTCACGAAGTATTATTTTTAAGCACTTTTTCGGATTTTTTTTATTCCTCAATTTAAAGGGAGATTATATACCGATTTTACTCCTTTGCAAACACTTGTAGAAATTTCAACTTTTAATAAAGAGTTTTACGTTTGTTCCTGGACCCCGGTCTGTATCCCGACTGCCAACGGACTCTCAACGAACTCTCCCAATGAACTCCTCCTTCTTTATCAAACCATGGCGTTTTAAAGACTTCTTAAAGCTCTCTTTTCGTAGGAAAATGACTTCTGATCACCCAGACCTTCATAGAAAAAAACCAAATTCGGTTCCTCCGTATACGACCTTTTGTCAAATCTCTGATAATCTCCTATCTCATGTTTTAGACCGAAATCAGTCTAACATCTCTCTCACGTAGGAAATCACATAAATTTCTTCATTGACATGTATTTATTTAAAAATTTTATGTACTTTGGTAATAAGTCATTGTTAATGTGTTTGTAATCAAGTTTTATGAATTCTGTAGTCTAAACATTACGTTAGAGCCATGTTAATTTTTATTGCCCTTTTTAATCGATAATGGGCCTTGTGTAAATAAAAGGCATGTTCGGATCTTCATTGTTTTTGAAAACAAAATACATGTGTGGTCGACAACCATTTCCTGCGCCCACTTTGTCAGTAGTCAAGCTCAATTATGTGATCCTTTCAACGGCACAAATGACATAAAACGACCATTTCTGTTGAATAAAATCATCCGTAATTTGTCCGGTATTGTTTCTCGACCCCAGACACTTAACAATACTAATTGTATTTCCTTTGAGATTGCAACTAGCACACAACTATGCCCCCAACGAAACCACCATCTTTTTATTAAATTTTCTTCTAAAAATCGTCTTTATAATATCTCCGCTTCATTTAGAATTGATAACAATAATTTTCCACTGTTTTATGTATATTTTCCATTTTTCCTTTCGTCAGACTACGTTAAGCATCTTTTCCTGCGATTATTCCAGGTCGGTTTTAATTAAATCGTCCCCGGGACCATTCATGTTACGTTTTCCGTGCCCTTATCGATGTTATTTATTTTCAACATTCCCGTCTAAGATTTTTTTGTTTCCATTTGAAACTTTTGGCACCCAAAACCTCCAGTTCTCGATCTCGCCTTATGTAAACACGATCCGGGGTCAATAATCGTCCAATCCTTTGTCTAAAGGTTTGTTTATTATACAGTTCGTTCACCCATCGTTCCTGTGAGAATTTATTCAAGGCCGCTCAATATGATCAAAGTCCACTAACCCTATACACGCCTCTATTTTCTCTGATTGGTTCAGATTATTATTAATCGCTGTACACAATCTCTTATTGGTAAAATTTAAACTTTCTTTGTTCTCGAGACAATTATGATATGGGGCTTCCCTCGCTTAAGTCTTTATACAGATCTCTGTAATAGTTCCCAACTGCTCGGACAGATGTCGCCGAATGTACCGAATTTTCTACATAGTATTAAGGAGGAAAAAAAAATTCCTTGTGGGCTTCTCGTAGGTTGAAGGTTAGCATTCATCACAGTAATGTCCTTCAGAGACTTGAAGGGTTAAACGACTTACAGCCGCTGTCGTAAGGAACAATAATTATAAATCATAGTACTATTGCGCTTTCAATAAAATAGTATATAAAAACTTTTCTCACAAGCACAATAAAAAAAAAACAACTCGTAATAAAAACCATACGGTTAAAAAAGATACGGTTATATCTATTTTCAATTTTCGGGCCATCTCTCACGAAAACAATATCGAAATTCAAATGTACAGATGTATTTAAAAACACAGACAATCTTACTGTAGAAACAAAATCTCAGTTTACGCAAGTTACACCGATTAGCCGACTGCATTTCGAATTCAATTCTCGGAAAAAAAAGCTTATGAAATCAAAACAAATTGTTTGATAAAAAAAAACATCATTCACTTCAAAATTTTTGGGGTTCATGGAATAGCGATAAAACTAAACGCACAGCACAGGTACAATCGAGTTATCTCTTAGTTAACATTGGATTGCAAAATAAATTTCTATAAAATAGGAATGTTATAATTTTCAAAATATCATAACTGAAGGGCGTTTTAAATTCCTGCAATATTCGTTACAGTAATCATCTCGAGATTTATGAAACAGTTTCTCATTGGTTTAAAAGGAATAAAATACAATTTTAAATATTTTTCATTTCGTGTTTGTAATGGTTTTTAGTTTTCACCTTTCAAGGGTATTCTTTGTGTAAGAGTTCAAATTAAAATAATGGCAATTTAGAAATTTGATTTGTGAAGCAGTAAAAATACTCGAACGGTGACCTCTGGCTTCTTAAAATAAATACTTTTCTGTCTGAGATTTTTAGCACAATTAAATAATTTTAAGCTCAAAACCTATTTTCTATCAAGAGTTGTAGTTCATTAAAATTTTAAAACATAATATAAAACGCAACTGCTTTTTTAATAAATATTTTCCCTGGATGATGATTTGATATTGATAACAAACGGTTAATTTGATTCTTTGACAATTTGGGAGGGGGTATGGTACGCTCAAGGAACCGTTTATTGAATAACCAACACTCCTGCCATAGTTCACACCAAGTTTATGCTAGTGTTTGCTACATTTGGTGACTTAGCAGAGGTGCCCGGCTTCAGCCCGGGGTGAGGGTTGACTAGGTCTTGGCGGCGGGTGCATTTGTCCACCTACTGCGTGGCGGGCTGGATCGGAGGAGACTGGTTAAGGGAGATCTTTTGACCTCCCCAACCGGATTCTCCCGACACATCGCCTTCCACCGCAGTGGGAGGAATAGTCACTATCTGAATCCGTCACTCATGGCCACACTGACCCCCAGATTCTTACCCACCCCCTCCATACCTTTTCCTTCCAATATCTTCTTCTCCTTCCTTACCCTTAAAAAATGCTCCACACAGCATCGTCAAAGATGACATAGGCCCCTAGGGAAATTGCTAAGTCACCAAAAGGCACCCCTGCTTAGTCACCAATCGTAGAGAACCACTTGGGGTGACCTGCGGCAGGGGTGTTGGTTGTCCAGTAAATGGTTCCCGGGGCGGCGGTTCCCATACCCGCCTCCCAAATTTTAAATACTGTCCACAATGTAGTTTATGAGGGAATAACCAGACAAAACCGGAAATTTTAAACGTATTCCACAAAAAAATATTAATTGATTTCGAAAGATTGTTGAAAAACCTATGTTTTGAATTTTGAGAAAATAATGTTTATTTTTAGTAAAATAAGGTTTACCGTATGTCGTTGGCAGATTTGTTAAATTTTCAGACAAAATTTGGTATTATACAACATATACTTCATGCAGTAAAATAAATCAATAAATTATTTGGGAAAGCAAACTTTTCAGAATTTTAATTTTAGTTCAAATAAAATCATTTATCAATTTCGCGCCCTTTTTTTTGACGAAAATACTTCAGTTTGTCTATTTATTTACGGTCTTATAAACTAATATATTTAAAAAAAAATCACATTCTTATTTTGCTTAGACATTATTGAAAAATTATAAATACTTATAATCAAAAAATAATTACAAAAAGTACATAATTTTAATAGTTTTATCAACACGAGTTTGAGCATTTTTTAATGTAGGTATTTATCAAAGCAAATTTTGAATGAAATAAAATCGATAGTGAGTTGTTGTGGTAAAATGCTGGTATGGAGAATAACTAAACTTTCTCATCGGAACCGCCCTGTACAGTTGCAAGGGTACTATCGCAAGATCATCGTTCAACGAAATTAAAATTCTTGGCTGCTGTTTAATGGCTCTTAAGACGCTTTGGACACGTTGCTCGCCAAACTGACGTTTTAAACTTGAAGAAACTCAAAGGCACTGGCAAAGTGTTTGTCAGAAGAAGCAGGGGATGATCACCAATGCGCTGGAGTGACCAAGTATCACTGGCGTCCGGTAAGTCGGTGTCCGCAGCTCTCCACGCAGCGCAGAACCGCGAGAAGTGAAGGAACCTTGTCCACCACGGTCCTCAGCAATGGGAACCGACTATAGAAGATGTATACGGAGTAATTGTTTTTACATATCGTGTAGCATCAAAACCGCAGTGGATTTTTTTTTGTACATCTGTCATGCATGTTCCAACGACTGTTTAAAATATTCGAAAATTCAGATGACCGCGCATCGGCACAGGAGATAATAAAAAACAGTGAGCAATTTTTTCTTTACCACGAATCAATTCATTTTGCGGTATAAGATCAGTTCTTCGTTTAATTGCGTTCGGTAAGCTTATAAACTATGACAAAATAATAGCAAGGCGCTATGTTTCAAATACCGTAATTTGCTTTACAACAGCGTCATGTCTCGTCTGTGTAAATCAATTGAATAATTTTTCAAAATTTTATTTTAGCTGGTAGGTGAATTGTTTGATTGAAAAACATGGGATTGTAATATTATATTTCGATTTTTTCTGATAGTAATCCCAAATATATTTTTTGTTTTTACCGTCGTTATTTGGAAGACGGGTATGGGTATCGCTGCCCCGAATAACCACTTGAATAACCAACACCCCTACCTTAGGTCACTCCAAAGGGATCGCTGCGTTTGGTGACTTAGAAGTGGTGTCCGGGTTCATGAGGTATTTTTTCTCGGTCTTGGCGGCGAATGCGTTTGCCCACATACTGTGTGGTGGCCCGAATTGGGAGAGATTGATTGAGAGAGACCTCTCCAGCCGGATTATTTCGGCTAACCACTTTGAACCGCAGTGGGAGGGATGGATTCATATTTCCGTCACTCCTGGACAATTTCCTCTTCCTCCTTTCCCTAAAAATACCCGCTACACGGCATCCCCAAAGATGACATAAGTGCTGAGGGATTTATTGATCTGCTGCCGGAGAATAGTATGTGTGCGGGGCGAAGGATTATGTTTGATTTTTTAAAAAATATATTCCAAAACGCATTCAAAATTAGTTGGAAGTTACACAAATCGTAGAAAGCTTCACGTGTTTAGGTTAAACCGTGTCATAAAACTTCATAATAGTTCAAGTGTGAATTGAAATATCGTGACACGCTAAACAAAAAGTGTTTTTAAATAACACAATTTTAACAAATTAATATTTATTGCTTTCAGATTTGAAGTTTTTTGTTTCGTTTCACAGATGATATGACATCTTTATAGTACACTTGAGTTCTCTCAATTTATTGCCGAGAGAGGTGCGCATAGTAAATCATCGATTATAATTTTAAGACATAAATTGTTGACATGTACCAAGAAACATCTATGGATTGAGTCGAGAGTTTCTCCACTTATAGAATTGTTTATGTTTTTTGTTTTTATTTCAGTCGGTTTTTATTAATTGCATTTCAAATGAATGTCCTTTGTTCTCACAGGGATTTTATGTAAGGATAAGATATGTTGATTTCCTGGTTGGGTTTTGGTTTTATTTAGGTATTTGACGGATGACTACAAAGGTGGGGTCTGAGAAAGGATCGTTTGATTTATCTAAATGTTTGAAAACAGTTTGAAATCGGTACTTTTAGTGTATTTCAGAAATTATTTATTTATTTATATTTATTTATATATAATTTGTACATTTATTTATAACAATTACAGGCAATACAGCTTAAGACGTTATAATTGTACCATTTATGCGGTGTAGGTATATGCAATGCCAAAAATTTTACAAATGCACTATTTTGTGTCCTATAAGACACAAAAAATAAATATATTTTTTTATCTACTGCATTCAAAAAGCACGTAGCTCTCCCCACATGTGAGTTCATAAATAAATTAGTGCGGCTTGCTCTACTATATAGGAGGTTGTTGTGATGAATTGCATTGATCAACAGTGAAAATTAGGAAATATCGTAGCTTCCCACTTTAATTTAAAAAGAAAATATCAATTACTTATAAAACGGACACGTCTACGACATCTATCGGATTAGAGTAAAGTGAATTCATATTTACGGTAGGGATCTATAATTAGACAAGGTGAGACGAGTATTGATAAAAAAATCACAGATGGTATCAACAAATAATCAAAGACAGGGACTCCCCAGTATGCTTTAGGCCGTGATATATTGACAGCCAATTGAATTGCAGCAAAAGCGATTAAAAACCAATTCAGCCTATCAACGGGAAGAGGGCCGAGCCCATTTTTAGAACAAAGGAACGACCTTTGGACTTGGCAATTAGTAATGTAATTAATGAGTTTGACGTTCCCACCAAACCGAGAGGTGAATAAACTCCATGGGAAGAAATAATCTGTTCAGGGACAAAAGTACGGTGACCCCAAGAAATGTTATCATTAACCGGTACGTTCCAGGGATCAGAAACCCTAGTTCCCGAACGCATTAAAGCATATCAGGTGCGGAAAAAAGGATACACGTAAACACGATGGAAAAAGTTTAAGTGGAAAATTGCATAGCAAGTGACGAAAACGTGTTGTAAGGTGTTAGGGAGATTTCATCTATAATACGATTGTTTGTGACGACCGGAGATGATCGATTCGAGGGAAAACGTGCTAAAGGAAATGGAAATGTTGAAAAAAACAATTGAAAATTATTGTTATCAATTCTAGACGGAGCTAGGATATTACGATGAAAGATTTAGGGAGGAAACGTCAAAAAAAAATGAGAGTTTTAAAGAATAGGCGAGGGTATATTTCAGATGTCTAGAGCAGTAACAAGTGTTAGAGAAGAAATAGAGTGCAGTACGGAGGGGAGTGGAAAATGCTGAAAACATTGCGATAGAAAAACTCAGGAAAAGGAGTCATTTTACGTAATTAAAATGGAGTTTATAGAGTAACATAGTACGCGATTGCAGAAAAAAAATGAGGCATTACAATGGTTGTCGATCCCAGATGTATTTTGTTGTGATAAACAAGGAATATTCGAACATGAAAATTGTTTATATAAGGGCAATTAGTCGTTAAAAGAGCTATAAAAATTATCATGGGTCTTATGAAATATTTACATTAAAGAATTCTCGTAAAAGTTAACGACACTGAAATAAAAAAGGATTTATTGCCAGGTGGGTACAGGAACTAATGTATACAACTGTCAAGGCATATGGTTTATGGGATTTTGCGTAAGAACGGGACAAAATTTGGGAGGCGATCTCTATGAAGCAATAAAAATGACAGGAATTTAAGGGCCGAAGTGGGGGTATCTCCTATAAAGATGTTAAAAAATGATATATTTATTAATAACAAATAGAAAATGAAATTTTCCAAGAGGCAGCAAACATCAAAAAACGATATGGTTATATCAGGGAAGTACGGGGAAGTGAGGGGAAAGGAGATACGACAGAGAAAAACAAAGGAAATCTTAGATTAACAGTGAATAAAATAAATACGGCTTGAAATATAAAAATCTATAGAGATATGAACAATAGCGTAAGAATAAATAAGGAAATTCATGGAAAGAGTGTCGTGAATAAAAGAAAATTCGAGAAAAAATGGAAAATTCAAATATACGACGTAAATAGAGAAAATTCGGTTTTAAATGGAAAGGTTCATATAGAATACAGAAAAACTCGAGGAAAAATAATAAAATAAAAATGAACAATTTGCGAGAAAGACTTCGACATGAAGATATCTCTGATAGGCGAATTTGGGGACAGATTTGGAACATATGGTAGATGCCGTACGCACGGACATGTTACGGAATAGATGAAAATAGAACTTTAAAATTATTAAATTCAAGCTAATTTTGTATGAACACCAGGACAAAGGAAGTTGGGCCATTAAACATGGATCTTACTAAATCCGGATCTTGTAAGTATGGGAGTACGAGACAGAATTGAAAGTATCAGACGCGGAAGGTACTAAGAGACCACATTCGACAATAATGGAGAGGTTTCAAGAAATTACGAGTTGATAGTAATTAGATTGGTTTATTATAGGAGATTCAGATACGATCTTTTGGACCTGAGAGGGGTATAAAAGTCTAGACAAATGCCAGTTGAGGACAGTCTACGTCGTGGTCGAAAAGGTTGTAACTTCGCGGAACGTGACGAAACGGTGGGTGATTTAAAGTTAAAAAATTCTAAGTGATAATTATTTTGATACTTAGAAAAATTTCACATTCTATTCAGTGATCTACAGGAAAAAATACTTTGCAGTTAGAGTCAGTGAAAAATAAAAATAAAGCCAACGCATTAATTACTTGTGAAAAATAAAAGTGCTCGTGATAAATACAATTTGTTTTAGTGGAAAATTCGGATTTTATAATCACTTAATATCGTGTTTTTAAACTTAGAAATTTCGCGTTTAATATTAGTGCAATAAATAACTGAAGTGATGTGATAATTTAGCGTGATGAAGTTATAATTAAATACGTGTGTTCAATCTAAGTGAAAGTGTTCTAACAAATAATAAATATTTAAATTAATTATCTTAAATAATAATAATAAAACAAAATAATATTTTATTAATACATAAAATTTCGGAGGGATAAAAATTTAATTTAACAACAATTTACCACCTCTAAATTAATCGTGAAGTAACTATCATTTAAAGTGTTATCTAACCAACGAGTTTTGAGATAAAATACAGTTTAGAACGATAGAGTTCATGCATCATTTTAATTACTTAGATTAAATGAAAAAAAAAAAAATTGAAGTCAAAAAGATTTAATTAAATTTAGGAAAATAAAAAATTAATTTAGGAAAATCGCAGCAAGGTTACCGTGTATTTCCCGGTCGGAAAAAACCTTGGTAGGGGTAAGTCTTTTCCGTTATAAAATTTTACAGATTCCAAGGAGAAAGCGGAATGGAGCAAACATTGGTATTTGGATTAATTATTTGACCAAGATATTACTCGCTTAATATGTGATATGTAACTATATTAAAATATTATAAGTATAATAAGTATATTTTATATATTTATATATGTAAGTATATAAACATATATATATGTAATTTTTGTTCCCAAGAAAAATTATAATAAAAAAAAAAAAAAAGAAAAACACTTATATAAAAAGAGGAAAAGGGTATCGATTCCTACCTCTGAATTCATCAATAACTATTAAAAGTAGTTATGTGTGATAAATTTGCAAATCAATATTTTATATTTAATGTTATGTATGTATTAATATAATTTCAGAAAATCCAGAGCATTTGAAATAAGTTATGATATTAGAAATTATTTCAATCATAAAATTTATGTATGTACATATCCATATTATAAATTATTTATTGAGACAAAGTATATATAAATGAATAAATATGTATACGTAATCGGGTATCAGACTAGACAATTGCGCTAAGTACATCATTATCAAACAAAGAAAATTTTAGAGTCATCTCACACGTCTCCGGAATGTCTAAAGTAAACATACCTCATACGCTTGAATCTAGGTCACGAGGCCGTCGAGAATGTTTACAAAGCTCAAATTGTTTACAAAATAAATCGGTCACTGGGACACTAGTTCGAATACGGAAAAAAGAAAAAAAAAAATGACCTTGATTAGTGGATATCGTACTTAGGTATTAACTTCTAGGAACGGGATAAAATTATTATATTGCGCAATTATTAGGAACAAAAAGAAAAAAAAAAATTTAAACACTATTTTAATTTGAACGTAAAGAGGTATCTACAGACCTAAGCAATTGAAAATTAACAGATTTATTATAGCAGTTCAAAAAGGTGTGTTGAAGATTTACATGAAGCATTTGATAAATCACGGGATAGTTCAAAAAGGGGTAATGAAGGCTTAGATGAAGCAGTTGAAAAATCACGGGATAGCTTAATAAGGGGTAATGAAGACTTACATGAAACAGTTGAAAAATCACGGGATAGCTTAATAAGGGGTAATGAGGATTCACAAGATTCAATTGAGAATCACGGGATAGCAAGAATTTATCAAAAGTTGAACATTGGAGGGGAGGGAAAGAAAAAAAAAAAAAATACAGCTCAACCAATAGAAGGCAGTGGTCGCTTCTATAACAAAATCAAACCATAGAGATGGCGGATCTCTCAAACAAAACCGTCAACAAAACCAAACAAAAGCTTGGAGTTATGGCGAATCTCCAAAACACATCGCCAGATAAGATCTTAATGTACGAATATGTATTTATGTCACCCACTATTCTTATGTATCTATTCGGTATCAATCTGAAAATTTCGCAGAATTTGATGGGCGAGATCCGAGCTCGGGATGCGTTGCAAGTAGTTTCGTATTGCGAGTTATAAACCTTCCCAAAACGTATGTTTACATATATATCTTTTTATGTACTGTTCATTGAATGAAACGAACTCACTTACAATTAGTGCTTTAGGCCTGTCGGGTCACTCTCGTCTCATTTCTTGAACGTGGAGGGAGGATTCACGACCCGTAACTCCACACAAACCCGTGAGTATATGATTGCATATAGGACGAAACCGGTTCGCCCTAAGTAAATAGTAAACTTTGGAGGAGTAGGAATTTGGAGGTATCTGGGCTTGGAGGAAGACCTGAAGGCAGTGCATGATGGCGAAAGGAAGGTTCATTGGGACGCGATAACTTAGGTATCAATCAATTGAACCGTGCCAAAAGACTGTGCGAATTTTGGGTTGACTTCTGATCACCCTGCTTACTTGATGGAGGCAGGAGCCAAATTTTGCCAGAAAAAGGGTTATTCTGAGTTCGTCAAATATGCAATTAACTAATTACATTAACCTACTAAATCCATCTTTATATGTACCTTATAGCAGCTGAATCTAAACGGAGGGGCGCCCAGCAGATACGAGATACAATCATAATCAAATTTACTAACATTTAACCATTTGAGTTATATTTAATTATCTGTTCAATTAGTCATGTGTAGTTTCGATTAGTATTGCTTATTCATGAATTCATTAGGATGTAGGGAATCATAATGAACGTCAAAGGGAAGTTAGTTCATTTAGAGAAATTACTTAAGGTTAAATTTGCAAGAGAGAGACCAATACAGTTTGAAATTCAACACTCTGTTTAGAATCAAGAGGGTTACCACAAAATTTAAAGTAATTAAAGTCCTATATCATAAATCAAAAAAATTACACAACGTTTGATGGAGTTTAATTACAACCTAAATACGAAAATAATTACGTTCAAAGTCGTAAATAACGTATTTATTAGTTAAGTACATATATCGCTAAAGGTATGTAGTACAAGGGAGCTTTAAGTAGCTTTCTGTAGTTATCAGAGGAAATAAGGGTCCAATTTTATAAAGGCTTGTGTGACGTAGGGGAGGAATTTTCCATCCCTACCACACATATGCAAAGCCTTAAGAATTTAAATATCGATCAGAGCCAAGAGAAAAGGCGAGAATATTACAACTGTCTTGCCGATGAAAGGAGAGTTAAATAAGTATGAAAAGACGAAACATTACGACTGGTGCCAAGTGCCCAGGAGTAAATAAAATACAGACAAATATAAGAGAGTAGAAAAGACATACATCACATTGTGCTGACGTCCTCGAGAGTGAGACTCTGGTACAAAAAAATTTAATTGGGCCAGTATCTCATTATTAGATAAGTGACCGTTTATTAGTTGAAAAAACTATTTAAGCAAAGCAATACCTCTACGTGTCTCTAGGGAGTGGTAATTGGTCATCCCTAATATATAAATCGATGGATAAAGCCAAGGGTAACGTCCGTAGAGCCGCGAGAATAAAAACCTAAAATATTTCTTATGGACTCTTTCAATGCGTAAAGTGTATGTTAATTCGTGTGGGGCCCAGATGTTCGAATTTGATTCAAGTACACTCAGGACAAGTGTGTTATATAATAACGTCAGTGTTTTTGTGTTACGAAACGGATATGAGTTTCTAATTACGAAGCCGAGAAGCCTGTATGCTCTGCTTATTAAATCATCGATGTGTTGGTGAAAAGTTAGTTTGCTGTCGTAGATCTTTGATTTGGTTTAGGTGTTGGAGAATAATTTCATTAATTGTATATTCAAATACATGCGGTTTCTTTGATCTTGTATACGTGACAATATTGCACTTGGGTGTACTGAAGTTTAAGCCATTTATTTTGGCCCAGTTTGAGACGCAGTCAATGTCACGTTGAAGGAGAATACAGTCAAGAAGATTTTTTATTGAGCGATATTGTTTCAAGTCATCTGCAAATAGTAAATACAGCGAATGTGTGATGACTGAACCAATATCGTTAATAAAAATCAAAAACAGAAGTGGTCCAAGGATAGACCCCTAAGGAACTGCAGAAAAAACAACGAATTCAAAAGAACTAGAACCCTTATAATAAACAAACTGTCTAAGATTTCGAAAATATGAAGCAAAAAAACAGAGTAGTCTTTTGGAAAAACCAAATGAAGCTAGGTTATTTGGAAGAATGTCAATGTCAACCTTGTCGAATGCTTTTTCCAGGTCAAAATAAGCAACATACACCTGGCCACCATTGTCGAGAGTTTGTGATAAGAAATCTGAGATGCATAAGACGTTTGATGTTACTGACATCTGGGATCTAAAACCATATTGACGGTTGTCAAGAATTGGATTAACATGATTAAGTATATATTTATGTAGAATTTTCTCGAATATTTTCATGATGGAACATAGAACGGCAACTGGTCGATAATTCCGGATATCGCGTTTGTCTCCTTTTTTGTTGTTCTTATAGTTTTTAGTTTGTTCTCTTCTCGTATACATTCAATCGAATGAAGTGGGATTATTTGGGAATTGAATTGTGATAATAAAGTGCGCAACGAGACGAGCCAAGAAGAGAGCAGGAGAGACTCAAAGAGACAAGAATGAACAAGAAGGGTTGGTAAGCAGTTAGAAGACTCAAGAAGAGACAAAACGAGCCACGAAGGGGCGAGAAGATAAAAGATGCAAGAAAAGGCAAGAAGATGCAAGAAGAAGCAAGAGGATCCAAGAAGAAGCAAGAAGAGCCAAGAAGAGACAAGAAAAGTCACGAAGAGCCAAGAATAGCCGTGAAGAGATAAGAAGATCTAAAAAGGGGCAAGAAGAGATGAGAAAAGTAGAGAAGATCGGGAAAATCCAAGATGAGACGTAGAGACGAGAAGATCTATGAAGAAGCATGAAGAGTCAAGAAGAGACTTTAAGAGCCGAGAAATAGCAAGAAGATCTAAGTAGAGCATAGAAGAGACAAGAAGAAGTAAAAAGAAGAAAAATCTCAGAAGAGACGAGAAGAAGCAAGAATAGAAGAGAAAAGAAAAGCCACGAAGGGTCAAGAAGAGCCGAGAAGAGACGAGAAGATCCAAGAAGAGACAAGAAGAGACAATATTAGCCATCAAAAGTGGCAAGAACAGCCAAGAAAAGCCAGAAATAGACGAGAAGATCCAAGAAGAGCCGAGAACAGGCAAGACGAAACCCAAAAAGAAAGAATTAAAAAAAAATCACAATGCTCAATTCAGCCCCTCCGAAATTCCAATATTGACTTATTTATTAGGTTGCCATGTATTCCGGTCGATTAAACTCAAACCTCCTTTCTATCCTCAGAGCACGTGTTCCTAGTCCTAACAAGTCAGTGCCCCCTGGTGTACCGGTCTCACCGGGACAGGAGTGCTCCTGGCTGGGGTGGTACATTCGTATCGTATAGTATCGTATCCAGCGTGAAGCTAGACCACCGGAGACCAAAATCTAGTTATGTAAGTGAAGTACTCGTACGTCTCTTGAACACCGTGTACATATTTTTGAATGTCTATATTAATGCTCTCTAGTTAAAAAAAAAACAGGTAAATTATTTGCGTGCAAAATTTACTTTATATTTACCTCCTTCAGAAAAACTTTGATAGGTTAAGCGGATAATGTATGCAATAGAAAGCAGTTTCTTTACAATTTGTAAAAACATTTCCCGTCAATGGGGAAGTTTTCTAAGTAAATCAGGTGGTACCTTCAAGTTTTCCTTTCAAACAAGCTCGAGTTTATTGTACCAAACTATGACCGTGCTGCCCTTTCAAACCTCCTGCGGGAAATTGTTGACGAAAATGTATCGGATATTTTTTGAAAAGGCGAGTTTTTAAATTTTATTTTGAGGATAATCTATCATAGTGCAGGGCATTTTATGGTATGCCTGCTTAGTTTAACATTATTTATAAACAGTGTATATCTTTTTCCACAAATATCTAAAGAATTCTCATTTAAGAGTTATTATTTCTGCATGGGTCCACGTTTCATATATTTGAAAATATTCTTTTTCCTAATTATCCAGACTCAATATAAATTTGCGGGTTTTATTTTCCAAATTACTGGTATGACTGGCGTTGCATACTATTTTTTAAAGAATTTATAGTTACTGATTCAGGAGGAAGTCATTTTTTATATTTTTGTGTTCAATCTGGACTGAATTTTTTCTCCTGTTTTTTAATGATTTAAGTTTTGAAGGTATTTTATCAAAGTTTTGTAAAAATTGATTTAAATGATATATTTTTTTGTATACAAGGTACGATTTGTCATTTTACGTGAAACACGCTCTCCGAGACTGAAAGTTCCATGGTGATACGAATAACTGCAACGGTAAAACAAATTTATTTATCTATATAAGGTATGTTTACATTACATTATTCGATGCTAGGGTATACCTGTGTTGAGACAGGCGTAGAGGTACATAAATTAATATATCATACATAAGAATATTTAAGGTAAAATACATACTGATTTATACAATAGAAATAGAAAGATGGATAAGTTTTAAGATTTTCACGGCCCAAAGCATTTTCGATATTTGTTTTTGGGGTGTTATGCCGTGTTGCGCTACCTCCTTCTTTAGCCAACGTTTCGGACATCGTTGCAGTGTCCATCATCAGGGCAGATCCGGCAGATCCGGTAGATGTACATCTACCAGATTTGCAAAGAAGGACATTCTAAAGAAGGAGGCAGCGCAACACGGCATAACACCCCAAAAACAAATAACGAAAATAGAAAGATGATTTAAAGTGTGGGTAAATACCATAAAGAGAGCATTATATAGATGAAGGAAGAGATGAATAAAGTAGTAAATCCTGTCAAATCTATATAGGGAGTTATATTATACATATAGGATTTTAGTATTTTGGTTTTTTTAATATGGGTAAGGACATACGTAAGTTTGTAATTCTGTCTCTTTGTAATCTATTTTACAGATGTTAGCAGTAGTGTGACGTCCAATACTTATAATCTATTTCTTTATATCTTGTTTGAATTTGGTCATTGATTCGGTTTGTCTAATCGTAGCTGGTAGTATATTATATAGTTTGCACGCAATGTATTTAAAGTGTTTTTGTCCAAAGGTGGTTTTAGAAAAGGGAGTTTGGAGAAGTTCTTTATTTTTGGCTCGGGTATTGTGTATCATAATAAGCAAGGATGTGTACTTACAGGTTTATTAAACAACGTTCCACCTAATAATTTATATTTATATAACAGATTATTTATCAGAACCTGGGAAGCCAACGCAGAAGCGATTCGCGAGCAGATGAGTCGACGGCAATCGGAAACAGAATGCTTCGCTTTTTAGCTTGTCGTGCCGCTGCTGATAAAAGGCCATGTCTACTATTGGTGTACGAGCAGCCAATACAAGGTATGTGTCGGAAAAGGTACAGCATTGTTCGCTTCCACAATTGTTTCAAAAGAAAGTAGCAACAAATTCTACAGTATTGAAAAAAAACAACAGAAATGTTCAACTAACTCTACTAATTGTTATCAAGGGTCAAATGAGTTCTAAAACTTTGAGTATTAATTCAGGCCTGAAAGAGTTAAGGAATAATAATGTTGTGAAGTAGGTAGGCACTTAGGCAGGTGTTATTAATGCGTCTGATTTAAAAAAAATCCTAAAACTTTGAGTATTAATTCAGGTCTGAAAGAGTTAAGGAATAATAATGTTGTGAAGTAGGTAGGCACTTAGGCAGGTGTTATTAATGCGTCTGATTTAAAAAATTCCTAAAACTTTGAGTATTAATTCAGGTCTGAAAGAGTTAAGGAATAATAATGTTGTGAAGGAGGTAGGCACTTAGGCAGGTGTTATTAATGCGTCTGATTTAAAAAATTCGTAAAACTTTGAGTATTAATTCAGGTTTGAAAGAGTTAAGGAATAATAATGTTGTGAAGTAGGTAGGCACTTAGGCAGGTGTTATTAATGCGTCTGATTTAAAAAATTCCTAAAACTTTGAGTATTAATTCAGGTCTGAAAGAGTTAAGGAATAATAATGTTGTGAAGGAGGTAGGCACTTAGGCAGGTGTTATTAATGCGTATGATTTAAAAAATTCGTAAAACTTTGAGTATTAATTCAGGTCTGAAAGAGTTAAGGAATAATAATGTTGTGAAGTAGGTAGGCACTTAGGCAGGTGTTATTAATGCGTCTGATTTAAAAAAATTCGTAAAACTTTGAGTATTAATTCAGGTCTGAAAGAGTTAAGGAATAATAATGTTGTGAAGTAGATAGGCACTTAGGCAGGTGTTATTAATGCGTCTGATTTAAAAAATTCCTAAAACTTTGAGTATTAATTCAGGTCTGAAAGAGTTAAGGAATAATAATGTTGTGAAGGAGGTAGGCACTTAGGCAGGTGTTATTAATACGTCTGATTTAAAAAATTCGTAAAACTTTGAGTATTAATTCAGGTCTGAAAGAGTTAAGGAATAATAATGTTGTGAAGTAGGTAGGCACTTAGGCGGGTGTTATTAATGCGTCTGATTTAAAAAATTCCTAAAACTTTGAGTATTAATTCAGGTCTGAAAGAGTTAAGGAATAATAATGTTGTGAAGGAGGTAGGCACTTAGGCAGGTGTTATTAATGCGTCTGATTTAAAAAATTCCAGAAATCAATATTACCTACTTTCTTTCATTTAAGCCTGTAAAAATTTAGTTAAAAAAACTTTTTTTAAATATTATTTCACTCGCCATGCCAGGGGTGTCGCTGTGTTATGTGCGGTAAATTCTTATCTTATTTCATTCAGAGCTAATGTAGGTTATTTTAATAGGATTACTATTAATTTTATTATATTAATAACTAGCTGACCCGGCCACGCGTTGCTGTGGCTAAACTACATCTATTGGATGGTTACCCAACCATTATTACCACCGCCATCTGTTAATTTGCATAAAATAAAATCCACACCGTCTGCTTGCCAGCCTGCTCGTTCACCACATATAGACATTCTCTTTTGTAATTCATATAATTCAACTAATTGATACAAAGCCTTGACAAATTACGTACCTAAACCTTCCTCATGAATAAACTATACCTATTGGCGAAATCCGCATGGAAATCCGTTTAGTATTTTTTGAGTTTATCGCAAACAGACAGACAGACAGACGCGATGGAGACTTTAATTTATAATATTTTATTTTTTATTAATTTTCAACGCCCTTATGGGCTTTTACATGACAAGTTTATAATAGATACAGAGACAGTTTTTCAATAAAAAAGATAAACTATAAAATTATAACTAGTAGGTACCTAAACATCATATGAAAGGTAGGTATACAGATAAATTTAAGGAAAGATAGTGCATTACAATAAAAGAGAAAGTTTCTAAGTTGTAAATGGCATAGAAATAAACTAGTAGGTATGTTAGTAATTACAAAATTTACAGGTGACTAATTAATTGTGATGAATGCAAGATACATAAAAAGAAAACGGTAATAGATTTTTACATTGTAGATTAATATAGAAATACACAAATATATGCAATAGACCCTATGTGATGCTCCTTAGATATCAAAATATTCTACATAAAAATATTGTTCAGATATTTCTTGAATAAAGGTAAACTTGTATTAAATACATCGATATTTGAGGTGAATTTGTTCTCTAGTGTGTGAAGTCGTAAAATTGGTGCATGTGTGTGGTAGTTGGTTACAGAATTATTGTTGCAGAATAATATGTTTTACCTTGTTTCTCGAATAGGTACTTTAATATGTAGAGATTAATACCTAACTTCCCATTATGTATTTTTTTATAAACACAACATCGTAAGAGTGCTGGTTAAATTGACCAAACCACCATAGTATTAAGGATGAGGAGGTACCTACAGTAGTATTTATTTTTTTTTTCTTGGTTATTCATAAAATAATATTCTGTTTTTTTTTTAAATGTGAATACCGCACAAAATCCCCAACTGCCCCCGTCTGGAGAAAGTGAGACTTAGACATCCCCAATTGGGGTGTGGTATGAAGCTGAAGGTAATAGAGAATAAGAGAAGAGGAAGGCGGGAAAGAACCTGGCTGTTCAGATCTGAACACCAAACATGGCTTAAGACATTTCAAGCAGCATTTCAGTTCTGAATGGTGATCTAACACTAGAGCGGTAATGACAGTAGGTATCTTCCACTCTGGAATGTGCCGTAAATATACTGCATATTATTTTTAATGAATTAATTGATAAATAATTCAAATAAAATTTATTTGCGCATACCGGGATTTGAAGCAGCGGCCTTCGGATTGCTAGTCGAGATTTTTTACTCCTTAACCACGGAATCCGTTAAAAAATGTGTAAATAACTGGCTACTGGGGACTACAGAAGTGATGGCCATTTATAGGAAAATCATTTAAATTATTGAATTTTTTGAAAAACACAACAGTATAATCTCACTAATCCAGCACTTCAATAGACCGAAACGTCCAATAATCCGGTACCCTCCGCCCGCGCCTCCCTCGCCTCCCTCGCCTCTCTCGCCCCTCTACGCCTATTCGCTCCATCGTCGCGTCGTCGTCTAGCAGTCTAACCTCAAAACTTATCTCATGTGCATGTGCGTACGTATTTACCCGTCGTTTTGAAGTGTGAATAATGTATATATTCTCTTTATGAAATGCTTTGTATTATTTTTTATGATTTTTTCTCTATAATCCAGTAATCCGAACATTCCAATAATCCGGCACCCTCTGGTTTTTAATAGTGCCGGATTAGTGAGATTGTACTGTATTTTAATTTTATTTTAGTTATTTGTACATTTAAGTAAAGAAATGTCTTATTGTAACTAACGTTTAAATATAATTACAGTTTATCTATCTTTATGTGGTTCTTACAATCTATTTTGAATTTATTCGTTTGTGTAACTTTCATGGTTTCTGGCAGCGCATTACAATATTTCAACTCTTTGTATTATAAAGTGTTTTGCGTATTGGCTTTGTCCTTTTTTGGGAGTCAGATTTCATTGCACATTTTTGTATTATATCGACGAATGTCCTTGTTGCAAACACTTATATAAGTAAACTTGACAAACATAAAAACGTAACATTTTAAGATTTTCACGGACAAAAGTATTTTCGTAATTTTTTTTGGGGTGTTATGCCGTGTTGCGCTACCTCCTTCTTTAGCCAACGTTTCGGACATCGTTGCAGTGTCCATCATCAGGGCAGACACATCTACCGGATCTGCCGGATTTGCCCTGGTGATGGACACTTCAACGCTGTCCGAAACGTTGGCTAAAGAAGGAGGTAGCGCAACACGACATAACACCCCAAAAACAAATAACGAAAAAAAAACGTAACATTGTTTAAATTGTTTTGATTCATGATGTATTTACTACGGTTAAAAGTCATCTCAAATAATAATAACTCAGCTATTACGTGAAAAAGGTAATACAAGGTAAAGCCTTTATGTTTTATAAAGCTATCCCCTCAAAGCAACTTCCCGTAATTGTGACTTCCTGAAGAGCCGAACGATAATTTGTTAGATTGGATCCCAAAATCCTAATTTGACGAAATGAAAAGTTCCGCTCAAAATGGATATAATTTCGCCATAACTGAAAACTTTTCAGAGCCTTTGTTCAAAAATATAATTAAAATCCGAGTTTGGCATTAATTAGAGCGCACGATTTCTTAGGCCTTCAAAATATCCACAGCGAACAAGGGCCTTGGGCTTTTCCCAATGCAAAACAGAGAATTTCATTTATTTGTTTGATTTCATAGACCTCTTCATATAATAATGTTTTGCTTCTACGTAAGAAGTTACACAATATTCGAGTAAGTAAATCCGAAGGGCGGTTTATACGCAAATTCGCGGAAAAATTTGGATTTCAAAACCGTCCATTTGTGTCAAAAATTCACGAGGATTTTTTTTTTACATAAATTTTCTCGGATTCACTGCCCAAATTTAAAAAGAGCTTCATGTCAATAATATAAACAGTTCAATGCGCACCCATATCTCTTTACACATCACCAATTCTCATTTCTACAAACATACACACACATCTACCCTCTAAGCACATCACCCGGTAATTACTAAATATACATACTGTAATGAGTCTAGTTTTTGAACTGTTAATTCGTGGTGGAATTCCATTGTATTAGAATTTGAAATTAAACCACTTTTGTACTTTCTTCCACTTATGTATATTTCATAATAAGTGGAAGAAAGTACAAAAGTGTTTTAATTTCAAATTCTAATACATACTATAAATAAGACACTACAAAGAAACATATCATAGGTACCCACCGTGAAATATTACTTATTATCTGTAAATTTTCTCACTACTGTAATCAACATATATTTAATTATATTATTATTTAATTATAACAGATATTTAATTTATTACCTGACACTATAAAGGTATAAAGCAATGTATTTCTTTAAATATATGGTGAAAAATTCGCTATCGGAAAAAAAAAGATTTATATTGATATTGATATGTATTAAAAAAATGTTGAATCTGTAGATATAAGATGTAAATTTGAAATGTAACAAATCTATATGTAACTAAAATATAAGCACCTGTTGATAAGCCAATTCAATTGGCTTAGCAGGACTTGTTTGTTGATTTTAATAAGTAGATATTATCTATTATTTCAATAAAAAAAATAATTAAAAAAACGTATTGTTTGTTTCTATATAAATAAATAAATAAGAATGAACCTACAAGTCCTACACAATATAATGTAAACTGAAATTTAAAAAAAGTTTTTGATATTATTATGTAAATCCATGAGATTGACCGTCCCGTTGGGTAGATAGATTACCGCATTGCAATAAATGAATTGCAGTCAACGTAAGCAGCAGGTGAGGTTTGTGTATTTGTTCTACCGAACACACAGCATCCTAAAGATGACATAATATCTTCAAGACCTCGGTTCTCTACTTTCTTTACAAAAATCCTCCATGTAGCGAAACCTAAGATTTGAAATTTACGGCCAAAGTAATAAATCCGGATATTATATACTATCCAGCCATTATTTATAATGTCTACCCAATTTAGACAAAGTGATAATTGACAAAGAATTAATCACTTTAGCCGGATATTATTCATAATATCGGGTCAAAGTTAGCCAATGTAATAAATACGGTCAAGTGATAACCTAACAACCTAACCTAACAACCTAACCTAAACTAACCTAACCTAACCTCATATCATTCTCAGTTAGCCAAAGTTATAAATAGGTCCAACTGCACCTAACCTAACCTAACTTAACCTAACCTCATATCATTCTTTAAAGACTACAATAATAAAATATTTAAAATCAACTGACGAATTAACTAAATATTCAAAAACAACTGACTCATAATTATTATTTCTTAGGTTAGGTTAGGTTGGGTTGTTAAGTTAGGTGCAGTTGGACCGTATTTATTACTTTGGCTAACTTTGACTAATATCCGGATAAAGTGAGTAATTTATCACATTGTCTAAACAATTTTGTTACTATATATAATGACCAGTCATTATGTTTTATAGCTATTTAATCACTATGACTGTAACATATACATCACCACTTTTCTTCAAATGTCGGGTCACCATTTCTTAGAATGTCTTCAGAATGATACGATTTAGATTTTCATGGCCAAAATTATTTTTGTTATTAGTTTTTGGGATATTATGCCGTGTTGCGCTATCTCCTTCTTTAGCCAACGTTTCGGACAGCGTTACAGTGTCCATAATCACACATCTGCCCCGATGATGAACACTGTAACTGTTGGCTAAAGAAGGAGGTAGCGCAACACGGCATAATATCCCAAAAACTAATAACAAAAATGTCGTCAGAATATTTTTTGATAGTGATATGATTTAAGATTTCACGGCCGCGGTGTTATCATGATCTGTTTTTTGGGTTATTAAGGAGGTAGCCTAACACGGCATGATACCCCGAACACAAATGACGATTTCTTGAAAGAGTTCAATATTTAGATTTTATCATTATGCTTCCGTAATCTAATTTGTATTCTGAAAACTATTTGGTTTTAACTCTATTGGTTAATAATAGTGTAAGGGAACGTATCCATACTACGTGACCTGTTCAGGGGGGGGGGGGGGGTCTTCAAAATACCACGCTTGGTATAAATGAGCGGCGGGGAGCTTAGGTTTTTGGTCACCGGGGGGAGGGGGAGGGGTAAAAATTGCAAAAAGTTGGTCACGTAGTATGGGTACGTTCCCTAAAGTAAAAATATCATTTTTTTTTCCATTGTACGTAAGATGATTCGATCGTCATTTTTTTAACCTTTTCAAAATCTCCTTACTGTATTTTGCAAGTAGACGTTTTCTTTCTGAATATATGTTTGAAAAAATAATTCTGAAAACACACAAGATTAGCCTGAACGGCCCTTTAAAAGTGTATATTACATTCAGGTTATTTTCCGGGGCCTAACCTTATTTTATTTTCTCTAAGTTTTGATAATAATGGACCTCTCTACCGGGTCTAGTAAAACGTTATTTAAAATTTACCCCCTCCAAAAATTAGTTCTAGCAATATTTAGCAACTCGCCAAAAAGCCTGAACCAAAAGCATGGTAGCATAATTTCGTTTATCTAAATAGTGACCGTTTTTAGGTGAGGTGGTAAAGAACTGGAACGACGAGTGTGCAAAGTGAAACTGGATATCCTCGGATGCAATTATGGTGATGGAGACCGTTGCAGTGTTGACGGTAAGTGCATTACGTTGTATGGGTGTTGTTATTGCATACAGCGTTTTAGTGTAATGATGTTTGGTAGGTAACAGTGCATCAAAGTAATGTGCAGCGCTCTCGGTAACCAAGTGCCAAATTGCACCCGGAACCCGGGACCTGGGCAAAGATTAAACCTGCGGAGCGGCGGTATATGATTTATTTCATGATAGAATGACCATAGCATCGTTATTAGAAGTGTGCAGTTTGTCAGCAAGTTAGTCTCTACACTGTAAAGGTTTGCTTTAACTTTGAATACGTCGACTAGACTTCAGTCGTTTGGCAAACACGTGTTGTTAGCACATTAATACATTTATCTTTTGATCAGATTATTATATTTTTTAAGTGTTTACAGAGTTCCAACTGCTCCCAACCGCCCGGAGCCAGTGAGTCTATGGCATCCTCAATTGTGACTTGATGTGTGGCTGAAGGTGGGAAGGGAAAGGGGATGGGGAAAAGGAAGGTGGGAAGTACTTGGTTATTCAGATCTAGTAACTGAAAACACCACAAACACGGCTAAAGCCTTTTCAAACAACGTTTCAATGGTGGTCTTACACAAGGGCGATATTGAGAGTATCTTCCACCCTGAAGCGTGCCGCAAACAAATACTTGGCACGAGTGTCGTAAATTCTAAATAAATATACATACTTGCGCATGCCGGGATTTGAACCTGCGACCTCCGGATCGCTAGTCGAGAGTCTTACCTCGAGATATCGGAGGCCGTCTTCATTAATCGTCAATTTCTTAATCCTACTAATTTTATTTTTGAAGTAAAACTTCTCTACGCATGCTTGATTTGGGGAGTAAGCTGGTAAATGCGTGACGAGAGCGTTACGAAAAGAGTGATCGGGCAAGGCGAACGGTCGGGCCTTTACGCTTGACTTGGGGAGTAAGCTGGTGAATGCGTCACGAGAGCGTTATGAAAAGTGTGATTGGGCGAGGCGAACGGTCGGGCGAGGCGAATGGAAATTGAAAGGGAGATACAAGTTAGTGAAGTTTTAATTTAGTCGTGTGGTCTAAAGCATACTCGTTTTTTTCTCGTTATATACAATATTTTTTTTTATAAAAATTATTTATTGGTAATATGGGCCTCACTGGGAAATTTCCTGTGCTTACCTCAATTTTAATAACCAATACCTCTGCCTACTTTTGATAACTTACCAGATCTTGATGACGGATTCGTCTTGATCAGAAGAGTCCGACGCTCGACCCAACACCTTGCACCGCAGTTGGAAGGATGGATTCACACGTAAATGGGTAAACGGGTAAACCGACTCCCAGATACTTACCCAGCCCTCACACCTCTTTTCTTCTCAGCACTTCCTCTCCTTCCTTTACTTAACCACCCTCTACGCAACATCCCGAAAGATGGCATAGGCCCTGAAATTAGTTTCCTTCCATTCCTCCCGTGTGGAGTTAATGTAAAGCAATAAACCTCTAGGCGTCGCAGACCTGGGATCTACGTTTTGGGTGCTATTTTTTTCGCGGGACAACACCAACCTCCTTTACCTTAAAACATAATACTGTACGCCAGTAGGAAAAATAAGATTATTAAAAAAAGTTCGATTCCAAAAATTATTCTTTTTTATTGTCGTCTGGGTACTAATACTAGATATTTTTTTCTAAAGATTTTTTTTAATAAACAATCGGTCAGTAACCCTGGAAGCCTAATCTATTATACATAAAACCGTAACATACGTCTTAGAGGCGTACAAATATAAATGACAGCCTGTAGCCTAAAACACACCAAATTATGTCCCATTTTTCGTAGAAAATTTAAGGTTGGAATATAAACAAATAATAAAACACATTTTTTAAAATGAAATCTACACAGTTATTTATTACAATAAAACAAAAAATTACGCTTATTTTCAAACTAAAAATTCAACAATAAAATTTTAGTTGAATTCAAACTAAATTAGAACTGAGTTAAAACTTACACAATGCTTAAACATCCATCTCGCAGGCGTGTTGTACCTCAATAAGCCAAAAATGGCGGGACTTACCTTGTAGTGACACAGGCACCATCATAAGCTCCCGTCGGCCACTGCGTTGCGTTGGCGCTAACTTCAACCATTAGAAAGCGTAGAATATTTGGTTGAGTGTACGCCTCACAGGCGTAGATAAGGCTTCTAGGGTTAAAAAGGTTATAATATTGTTTTCATTAAATAAATCTGTTTGAATTTCATTTTTGTTTTCGTAATTGACTGAGTACCGCAGAAGTTTGGAAGTGGAAATTTACCAAATTCCCGACATACGATCGAGCTAAAACTTGGCAGCTCGTTGTCGATGACAATACATTTTATAAACTTTTGGTGACAATCAAAGGTTTACACAAGGCATGTATGCAGTTTTCTGGAATTAAGATGAATTAAAGCATTTGATATTATCGAAGGAAGCAAATACTTTGTGGTGTGACATTATATATTAAATTAAAAAACACACTTTGTAAAGCACCACTTTTTATTACAATTGATATTTAACAGCCAACCAGGTTTCGCTCATCTCGAATATAATAATAAGCCCTGATGAAGCTCGAGATGAGCGAAACCTGGTTTGCTGTTAAATATCAATTCAAATAAAAAGTGGTGCTTTACAAAGTGTGTTTTTTAATTTAATATAAAGCATTTGATATATGAAATAAATTTCGTAATACATTTAATATCCTCTCTTCTATGAAGCGTTATCTAAAATTGCCTCCCCTCCATTCAACATCTCATCCCTCCTAAGTCTGAACTCGACTCCATAATTCCGAAATTTGCACATTTAAATAAAATTAATATATAAATTCATCTTTCCTTTCTCTGTAATTTTAAATGATTGCCTAAAACACCCTTGAAGGGTGAAAGCCAAAAATAATAGAAAAAATAAATAAAACACATACTAAACTTATTTCCACTTTAATTTTTTGACCGTATCAAAGTGGAAATAAGTTTAATATAGTGTTTTATTATATTATTATAACGGAATTCCACCACGAATTGTCATTTAAAAAAAAAAAGAAATAAAAAAAAAATCGTAATTATGCAGGGTCGGTAGCGCGGTTGATTCCGATCACTGGGAAGGAAGGTTCAAGCCTCAGTGTGACCTTTTTGTTTTTGTTTTTAAAGATATAAAAGACATTTGAAAAAAAATATAATCATCATCATCATCTGTGGCTCTACAACCCAGGTCGGGTCTTGGCCTCCAGCAGAGCCTGCCTCCATGACTGTCGGTGTTGTGCTGCGTTGCGCCAGTTTCGGATGCCGATGGTGCTTGCATCCTTCACCACTCCATCCAGCCATCGAAGCTTTGGTCTTCCAACTCTTCTCCGACCCCCAGGTGCACCATCCATAATTCGCTTTGGAATATCTCCTTCGCTCATTCTCTGGATATGTCCAGCCCACCTGAGTCTTCCAGTTTTGATTTCCTTGGAGATATTAGGGTCCTCGTAAAGATCGTATAGCTCCTGGTTGTATCTGATACGCCATTCTCCATTATCACAGACTGGGCCGTAAATCCTTCGCAGCACCTTCCTTTCAAAACTTTCTAGGGCTCCTTCATCACCCTTACTGATTGTCCAGCATTCCGAACCATACATAAGAACAGGTCGTATAAGGGTCTTGTAAAGCAGAACTTTAGTTCTTCTGGTAAGGTGGCGAGATTTCATATGCTTCTGTAGCCCAAAGTAGTATCGATTTGCAGCTACTATTATTCTTTTGATTTCGCTGGATACATTGTTGTCATTTGTCACCATAGTACCGAGATATACAAACTCGTTGACAGTTTCAAATGTATAATTATCTATCTGTATACTTGGTGGTTTCTGGCATCCATGTACTGGCATATATTTTGTCTTCCCCTCGTTGATGACCAATCCCATGTTCCTTGCCGACGTAGCTAAGCTTTTAAACGCCGATTTTAGTTCATATTCTGAGCGTGCGATGATATCTATATCGTCAGCATAAGCAAGGAGCTGAACAGACTTGTTAAAAATATGGCCTGTGATTTGTATACCTGCATTTCGGATGGCCTTTTCCAGCGCTAAATTGAATAAAATGCAGGCAAGTGCATCTCCTTGTCTTAGTCCATTGAAGGTCTTTAGGGTATCTGACAGATCCTGTTGTATTCTGACTCGGCACTCAACATTAGACATTGTGAGCCTTACTAAGTTTACCAGTTTTCTTGGGATATTAAATTCATCCAAGGCTCTGTACAGTCTTTCTCTATTTACCGTGTCATAGGCAGCCTTAAAATCTATGAAGAGATGGTATGTATCAACATTAAATTCTATTGTTTTTTCCAGTATCTGTCTCAGTGAAAAAATCTGAAAAAAAATATATATAGTTATTTGTTATGCACCAAAATAGCCACATTGACTTCGTTTTCACTAATACTTCTACAAAAAAAAATGTAATTGTTCATAACATTCGTTTACACTGATATCCCTTTTTTATTGGATTTTTTTTTTCTTCCTAGATATGAGATTAAAAAAATTGATTCTATGACGTTAAATATTTTCAAATATAGTTTCATATTTTCAAGTATATTACGATTATGTGGGTTTCACAAGGTTCTTTGCCTGTGCTAAGGCTCCCATTTTACAATAAAATAAAATTCATTAAAAATATTATGGAAATAATAAATTTAAATGAAATAAAATATAATACCTACCTACTAAAAAGCGGTAATGGAAAAAAATAAAATGTCGACAAATATAAAAGTAAAGTTGGTTGTTTGCAGGTGAAAAAATGTAATAAGCAGTAATTGTTGAATGAAACACTAGTATATATTGAATTATTTGGCGGGCGGTAGATAAGCGGACGTAGCTCAGTGGATAAGAGCAGTTGACCGGAAATCAGAAGGACGCGGGTTCGAGTCCCGTCGGCGGCATGTATCTTTTATCGGGAGGTTTTTTTAAATGTAGATGAGTGTTTCAGGCTAATAATTATTACTTATAATAATTGTTACCCTTTGTGCTATGCATAAAAATCTTGTCTTAAAGATGAGTTTATCAATTAAAAATAATAATTAATATTTGACGAGTTAAAGTATTTCACCAAAAAATGTAGACATAATTTGTCTCGAAGCCACCCAATGGGAGATTTAGCTCTTACAATGCCTTTCTCATATTAAAATAAAGTTGGTTATTTGCAGGTGGAAAAACGTAATTAGCAGTAATTGTTTGAATTATTTGGCGGCTAGGAGATAAGTCGACGTAGCTCAGTGGATAAGAGCAGTTGACCCGAAATCAGAAGGAGGCGGATTCGAGTCCCGTCGGCGGCATATATCTTTTCTCGGGAGATTTTTCAATGTAGATGAGTGTTTCAGGTTAATAATTATTACTTATAATAATGTCGACAAATATTATGAGTAAGTAAGTATGTATTGTAATGGTGTTGTGTATTACTTATAATTTGCTTTATTCTTTTACGTTATAATTCTTTTTTTGTTCTTTAATTCATCTTTTAATGTGTATCTGAATTTTTTTGGTTTTCATCATGTTTTGTATCGAGTGAAAGATCGTTCAATGCTTTTATTGCACGGTATTTGCGTGAGGCAATCTGAAAGATCGTTGAATGCTTTTATTGCCAGGCATTTGCGTGAGACAATCTGAAAGATCGTTGAATGCTTTTATTGCCAGGCATTTGCGTGAGACAATCTGAAATATCGTTGAATGATTTTATTGCCAGGCATTTGTGTGAGACAATCTGAAAGATCGTTGAATGCTTTTATTGCCAGGTATTTGCGTGAGACAATCTGAAAGATCGTTGAATGCTTTTATTGCCAGGCATTTGTGTGAGACAATCTGAAAGATCGTTGAATGCTTTTATTGCCAGGCATTTGTGTGAGACAATCTGAAAGATCATCGAATGCTTTTATTGCCAGGTATTTGTGTGAGACAATCTGAAAGATTGTCACGATAATAAGTAAAATAGGCAAAGTAAAATACTGCTGATACCAGTATTTTACTTTGCAAGTATATTACTAGGGTCAATCAAATGATTTTGATTGTACTCCCCCTTAATAGTGTCGTCTATCTATAAGATAAGATCGATCACTAAAGAACATGGTAAGTATTGCTTGTTTTTTACAACAATATTTCCCCGAGCAGTGTAAATTGTAAATATTTTTTTTATTATTCTTTTTGCGTTGGTTCAAGTTTACTTTTGTTGGTTCACTATGTTATAGCTAGGTACTTTGATAATTTTATAATTCCTAAGCTTTAAGCCGTATATTCTAGACTCTGTGGTTTCATGTTTGAGGGCAAACATTTTCGCGGGAAGGGGGGAATTGTCACGATAATAATTATTATACTAGAAATAATTATTGTCCTGACTTGATAAACCTCCGCCTGGCTGCATATTTAATTGTTGATTTGCATTTATTTTCGTTTCTTAGACTGGCAACTCTATCAAGACGATTTCCGGCAAGGTATTTCTTGGATTGCCGCCGATACGGGAAGCGACGGCAATTCGATTCGTCACCTAACATGAGAGTTTCTTTTGAATTTTAATATAGGTTAATCCCTTTAATACATTCGGAATATTTCAAACCGTTGGCCGGATCATTGAGTATGTTGATTTTTATAAACGCGACCCATCGTACTAAGCGGGCGTAATCGGGCGGTTTGAAAACCTACACATGGCTTCGCCATTTTGTGTTGGAGATGATCCAAGTTTTCTGATACGTACGGTGACGTGTATTGCGGGAGAGCCTCTGTATGGCTTTGTTTGGCCTTCATTACCCATATTTATGACAAATTCTCGGTGGAATAAACTTGGACGGTGCTCTCTACTAGAACTTGGCCAATACACGGGATTCCTTGGTGCGCTCAGCCGGGATTCTGGTCAATGGCGTGAGACCTGCTGCCTGGCGAGGTGAAGGGGCCTGATCCTCGGATGTGTTCCCTACGTCTTCCAAAGAGATTACGGTTTGCGGAAGCGTTCTTTGGATGCGATCCTCGGATGCGTCCTCTGGAGTTTGTCACTCGAGATTGCGGCTACTGTCCATCGGCGCGTGAAGAGGCGTAATTAAAGTGCTCCCGAGTTTTAGAAGTAATTTAGAAATCACAACCTGGTCCAACAGGTATGAAGCATTTCTTGGTTAATTATCGGTTTATACCTTTTAGGTTATGTTGTTTGGGTACTAGGGATACCCGTCTCTTAAATGTCTTATTGTGATAATTTTGAGTATTTAAATATACTAGCATCTGTTATTATGAAATCTATTCTTTTATTTCATAATTTGTGCTCACAAAGAAGGAATCTGTTTATTTCCACAATCCTGTTGAGAGTCCCAGCTCTGCCGTTTAAATAAAAAAAAAAAACATAAAAATGAATGTATTATGTTACAAGATCGTTGAATGCTTTTATTGCCAGGTATTTGCGTGAGACAATCTGAGAACAAGGGAATGAATTTCAATACCGGGGGACTAAACAAACAGTAACAGGCAAATGACAAATGTTCCCTCCTGTATAAATTAAAATAACGCTATTTGTCATGCATAGAAAAAAATTGTTCTCGTTTGTTTTGCAAAATGGCAATTGCCTGACTGGAGGGCATCAACTAACACGCCACACAGAGCACACACTCCAATCAGCGTGCATTCCATGTGAACAGGGCACTTTGCACTTAGACTGTACAATTGTACACCTATAATATCTTGTTACTAGAAGCCTGGAACTTGGTTCGGCGCATCGGTTTGCAACCTGATTTTCCTCTTTGAGAACATTTTTTTAATAGTCCCCAATTTTTTTTTACTTATGGGAAGGGGGGGGGGGGGCTCAACTAATTCGAAATCAATAATTCGATTAAAAATACATAAAAAATAGTTGTTATACCTTTTTGTTTAGCAATTTAAAGAAGTAATTCTTTGTGTCGGGTTGCTACCTTCTTAATAATAATAATAATACTTGGATGATTTATATAGCGCCGATTTTGTAAAAAATCACCCCGAAGGCGCTGTACAAACTTATAATACATTTCTAAAATCTAAAAAAAACTACAAGCTAGACAAACAATTAAAAACAAATTAGGACTAAAAATTGCATACACCGGTTCATTGATCACCGATACGAAAATATATTTACAATATTTTGACTAATGAACGCGATGCTGCCAAAAAAATAATGAAAACAGGACCATACCTGGGAGGTCGCTTGAAATTAACACTGTATATTGTTTATTTAAAGAAATTTAGAAAGAGTTCGCACGCAGATATAATGTTTTCTTTGATGAGTGTATTTTGGAAAATAAAAGCAACTAATAGTGGGTGGTGCAGTAGTACCTATAAGGATTTGATCTTCCTAAATGTGATTTGTCAAGAGACAGATTGATGTGTAAGGACTTGAGTTATTTTAATTCGGTAAGAAAAGTGTGATTAAGACATATCATAGGCAATACAAGTATGATACTCTCAGATAGGTATATTTAAATTAAGCGTATGAGAGCCCAAAAAGGTAGGTTTTTAGTTTGGACCTAAACTCTGTTGGGCTTGTTATGCATCTTAATTCCGGAGGGAGTCTATTCCAAGCCTTAGGCCCAGATACTCCGAAAGCACTATCTCCAAACTTAGTATTTGGCTTTCGTTTAGGTTCTATTAGTCTGCCTTTAGCAGACGAAGTTGCTGATCTAAGGGTTAATTGCCTCGGACCGGTATTTTTCGGGACGCATAATTCGGAGATGTAAGGTGGGGCCATTTCGTTGATTGATTTAAAAACCACCCAGTACAATTTGTACTGGATTCTTTCAGGACACTTGAGCCAGTGAAGGTTACGGAGGTGTTCTGAAATATGCGAATATTTAGAGATCCCAGTTATGAGCCTTGCCGCTGCATTAAACACGGATTGAAGTTTGTCAGTCTGATATTTTGGTAGATGCCGTTACAGTAATCGAGCCGTGAGACTACGTAAGAGTTGATTAATAGTTTTGTCACCTCTGTAGGATGATTTCTTCGAACTGACTTGAGTTGTCTTAGGTGAAAAAAACCGGTGCCTACTGTCCTATTTATTTGACTTTTTAGCGAAAAGTCTGAATCTAAATTAACGCCAAGAAGTTTGACTGTTGTCTTTGGAATAATATCGTCGCCGGAAATCGAAATAGGTGAATTGTCTATGAAATGTTGGCGTTTGTTTGTGGCCGCCCAGAGAAACTCAGTCTTAGATGGGTTCAGCTTCAGCTTGTTTGAAGACAACCAACGAGTTATTGCTTCTAGGCATTCAGCTATGCGGATTTTGAAATTGTTGATTTCGTTTGGAGAGCAGTAAAAATAAACTTGCTGATCGTCAGTGTAGCAGTGGAACAGGAGACCAAATCAGTCGATTATTTTGGCGACATCATTTGTAAAAAGGATGAAAAGAAGTGGACCTAAAACGGATCCTTGGGGGACCCCTGAAGAAAGTGTTGCGAAGTTAGAGAGTTCCTCTTCCTTCTTGTATGCATGGTCAATTCTTAATAATAATAATACACGTATGATAATATTATATAATGAAAAATAAAATTTTTCATGTCATTCAATTTAATGTAGATCTGAATGTAATGGAATCTTTCAGTTCAATTTTCATCCAGTTCTCGAACTACCGAAATATGTGAATTTTCCACACGTGATAAAAATGATTCAATATTTATTTATTACTAGCTTTTTCCCGCGGCTTCGCTCGCATGGTGTAAGGGGGGTTCCCACTCCACCTGTTTTTTTATGGCTGGCTGCTTTCTGCATAACAGCGTTCAATTTTTGTGAAGTGAACATTGTGGCAACAATGCCCTATCCGCATGCGGCAAATGGAGGATGTCGAGAATTTGTTAAAAGAAAGTCTGGAAAACCACGGTTTTGAAGGAATCGTTGGCTGAATTGTGAAAAAGTTATATCCTTTTGATTGAATAGATTCTTTCCAATGATTCTGCCATGTGGAAATCATGTTTTCCTTCAATTTTATAAAAATGTCATCGGTGTTTAAAAATTTATATAAAATATCCCCCGAAATAATGGCATCTTTCGACAATGAATCGGCCTTTTCATTTCCAGGGATACCGCAGTGACTAGGTATCCAAGCCAAGACGATTTCTTTGTTAGAGTCGGTTAATTTATGAATTAAAGTACGAATTCCAACACAGAAATCGTCTTCTGGGTAATGGAAGGGGGAAGAGTTTAATTTTTGAAGTGCACTCAGGGAATCGGAGAGAATTAAGAAGTTTCCAATGTGATCATCATTAATCTATTTGAGGGATTCAAAAATGGCTATACATTCAGCAGTGAAAACGGAAGCCTCTTTTGGAAGTTTAATTTTTCTATCGACTTGATCTGATGGGCAGTGGAATGCCGCTCCCACATGGTTTGATAAGGGAGACTTGGAAACATAACTTTCCAGTTGGAATATTTCGAATTTAAAATTTGGATAAGTTTTCTTGGAGCTTCGTGATTGTTAATTATGCTGAGAGAAAAAAGAATATTTGGTTTACACAAAGGAATACGAAAGGAGTTGGCATATAAAGGAAGTCTGTCTGATGGATTTAAGAGGGGTTTATACGCACTGTACGTATGGAGGCTTTTAACAAGAAGAGGGATTGATTTGTTCCTCTAATATGGAAGTGATTTCACTTGAGCAGTAAGTGCAGTAATTTTGTCTTTCAGTGGGTGATTAGAGAGTCTTAAGCATTTAAATAAAAACTTGTCAGCCAAGAACTGTCTTCTGAAATGAAGAGGAGCCTCCACAGCCTCCACTTGTAAAGCGTTAATTGGGGAAGAACGCATTGCTCCGATAATCAATCTTAAACTTTGAAATTGGATACGGTCCAACCTCGCGAGGTTCTTTTTAGAAGTGGGTTCTATGAGGAATGACGCGTAATCTAAATGACTCCTAACGTATGCGTTATAAAAAAGTTTTTGGGTGAATGGGTGACTTCCTCACCAGACCCGTGAAACGGCACGTAAAGCGTTGAGGCCAGCTTGACATTTGTTAATGATTAAATTAACATACGGGTTCCATGTTAACTTAGAGTCTAAAATTACCCCAAGAAATCTTATCTGTACCTGCATAGGGAGAATTGAATTATTTATTTGGACTGTTAGACGCGGAGCAACACGTTTTCTGGAAAAGACGATAACATTGCTTTTGAAAGGAGACATTTCTAAGCCGTGATTTGTTAACCAGGTGTCAAGGTTTTTCATGCTTAATTTTTCATGTTAATCAATTCCTCCGGAATAGAAATAATTCGTCCTGAAATATATATAAAAAGATCATCCGCATACTGAAGTATTTTACAAGATGGGTGCATACTGCGATGCAGGTCAAAGGTATGTATATTAAAAAGGATAGGACTAAGGACGAAGCCCTGAGGCAAACCCTTGTTTACTATTCTTTCCAGTGGAGGAGAATCCAGCACCTGGATTTGAATTTTCCTGGTAAGAAGGAGGTTAATTATAAAACTGGAAAGCTTACGAGGGATGCCAATTTTTAATAATTTATTAAATAAAACATTGCAAAAGCTCCGCACACATCAAGGCAAACACAAGGAATTCATTATCGGCCAGGGCCAACTGGATATCAGAAGTCAGGATGGACACACTTTCGATCGTACTTTTTCTTTTTCGAAAGCCAAACTGAGAACTGGGAAGAATTTTCTCATTTTCTACATACCAGTCTAGACGTCTTTTAATCATATGTTCAGCTATTTTAACTAAGGAAGATGACAGAGCTATAGGTCTGTAAGAAAATCCAGAGTTAGGGTCTTTCTGGGGTTTCAGAATGGGAACAATTATTTGAGTTTTCCAGGATGATGGAATTTTGCCGGAGTCAAAGATCAGATTTATAATTGACAGAAAATAGTTTAGTGTGGTAACGTCGCAGTTTTTAATAAAGCTAAAATATCTAAAATTCTTGATTCGATTCAAACTATTAGGGGAGTACATACTTTAAATAAATTTATCAACTTAAAGATTTTCAAAAATAGAATCCTGATTTAACAATCATTGTTTTGCAAAATGTCATTCTCAAACACGCGAACTGTGAAACGTGCGATAGTCGTTAGGTTTTCTGAAATTATCCAATTTTCTGGGCAATTTTCTTAATTTTTCTCTCCGTAAGAACCATCCTCGTACTTCAGGGAATATTCTAAAAAAAAGAATTAACGAAATCGGTTCAGCTGCTCTCGAGATTTACCCATTCAGCGATTCATTTTTATATAAAAGATTATTTATTTATTTCTATTATAGATAATGTTAATATAGTGGTGCATACTAAGTTATTTTTTTTCATTAATGACATATAATAATGATGCCACAAAGTATATTTGCGAAATTTGAAGAACATATTTTTTTTACCGCCCGGACCCTCAACGCCATCTCAACGCCGCCCATGCCATCTCAACGCCCCTTACTTTTCTCTGGATCTTCTACCGCCCCCCTGAAAGTCTCAAACGCCCACAAGGTGCGTTTTCGCCCACGTTGAAAACCTATGGTTCAGCGTCAATTTTCAATATGTAATAAAATTAGCTGGCATGACGTAGATTGTTTAAATTTGTCCTATGACAGTGTTTCAGAAAGTTAAAAGTTAGTTTTGAATTTACTAATTCAATTTGCTTAAATTACGTATAAATTATTACAAAAAAACTGTTTATACGAGGGATGTCCGAAAAATAAGGTCTCCAGGGTGCTGCGGTCGTGAGGAACAATTTTGCGCGAGGTCTTGTAGCCTGGTTTCCCTACGCCAAATCCCCATAACCCTGCACTCTCTGCGACACTTAGTCTCGGCGTGGCAGCCGTTTGCGACGAATTACGCTCTATAATTAGTTTTTTTGTGCGAAGATCAAAACCCCGGTAGAAATTCATTCTCAGCTACTTGAAGTGTACGGAAAACAGTGCATGACTGCGAAAACGTACGCAAATGGTGCAGAGAATTTAAAAGCGTGCCGGACGGCCATCGGTTTCAGATTAAAAAATTTCCAAAGCGAAAAAAAAATTATTGTAAACCAACGGGTTCAGGAGCTCTGTGATATGATCCCTGATGTCAGTGAGACCACTATTGACAAGATTTTGAAAAAACATTTGGAAGACCACAAAGTCTGCTCAAGTTGGGTCCCACAATGCTCACCGAATAACACAAACAACAACGGGTTGAAGCAGCCCGCGAATTCCTTGATTGCTACGAAATCGATGAAGAAGAATTCTTGGATTCAATTGTGACTGGGAACGAGACCCGTTACACGACCCCAGAGACAAAGAGGAGCAATCCCAATGGCATCATTCAGATTCGCCGTAGAAAAGTTTATTAGTAGGGATTTTATTGTAGATTAGCACCACAGTATAAGAAGCTTATTTGCCCAAATGTTGTATTTATAGTTAACTAGCTGACCCGGCCATACGTTGCTGTGGCTAACTAAACACAACGCCATCTACTGGATGGTTATCCAACCCTTATAACCTCCGCAATCTTTGAGATTAGAGACAGACAGACAGCGAAGAGAGACAGACAGACAGACGCCACGGAGGACTTTAATTTATAATACGTAGAGATTATAACAATATGCATGAAATGCTAGAGGTAACTAACATATTTCAGTTGATGAGGATTAATTCTGAATCCGTCTAAATTACTTTCCAATAACCGCATTGTACTTGACCATTTTATTAGAAAATAGAATGGGTGTAGTAAGCTATCCTTAAAACATATATGCCATCGCGGACTTTTTTATATATAGGTACACATGTAAAAGAGGAATATTCCACCATGCATTGTTTTGTTATATCTCAAAGGGATGAGGCAGTGTTTTCGATGAAAGCTCCCATTCAGCTTGACTTTTTCCGACACTTCTAACAATACGTTTCAACCAACTTACACAAATCCCTGACAAATTATATACCTAAACGTAAATTATATACCTTCCTCACGAAACAGTCTATCTATTGGTGAAAACCACCTGAAAATCCGTTCGGTAGTTTTTGAGTTTATCGCAGACAGACAACGCGGATGACTTTAATTTATAATACGTACAGATTGTTAATCCAAACTGCTCGAGATAATAAGAGGGCATAATCTCTTACTTATCCCTTTTGCTAAAACAACTTTTGGCCAAAGAAATTTTAGATACTTTGCAACAAAATTATACAAATGCACTTCCACTAGCCATTAAATAAAACACAATGTTTGTATGTATGTGCACATGTATGTATGTATATGTATTTATGTACATACATAACAGCTACGTTACTTATTTGTGTTTATTTTCCAGGCAAATTTGGCAATTTGTGAGTTATTGGAAACATTTCTACCAATTTTCAATTTTTTTTATAATTTTACTTAAATATGTTTACACTTACTAGACTTCATTTCAAAATAACTATCCTCCGTTGGTCACCGTGATACAGGCAGCTGCATAGTATGGTGACCTAATGTATCTTCTCAAGTAAATGTGTTAATCATGTAACATCTTAATATATAAAACAAAGTCGGGTTAGTTACACTATTTATAACTCGTGAACGGCTGAACCGATTTTGATGATCTTTGATTTGTTGGATTTGTCTCCGCCTCGGATAACATAATAACTATTAAAACATCGCAAAAATTCACAAAAAAGAAAGTTATGACGAAAATTATTTTCCTCATACGTTTAATATGGAACGAATTTTCATCTTTTGAAAGAGCTGCAGGAATATTGTGGTAGGTAGGTATAATATTGAAGTTTGCTTGAATTCCAAAAATTCAAAAATGTCAAATGTCAATGTGCTGATTGTTTTTCTTTTGTTCTTAAACATAGAATGCTGCCTCTCTTTCTTACACACTAAATGTCAACAATCGTAAATGGGACAAATGGTGAACGTATGTCTGCACAACTCCAGGAAAACAGCCAATTCTTTTCAAAACATTCAAGGCGCATTGTGACCTATTGCAATTCGGTGAAGTCTATCAAATACATCTACAAATTTGTCACAAAAGTCAGCGATATGGCGGTTTTTGGCGTTAAAACTACAAATAAAAAACGATGAAATCACACGCTATCAAATTTGTGAGCTACAATGAGGCGATTTGGCGTATATTCTCATTCCCCATCCATGAACGACATTCCATTGTTGTATATTTGGCGATGCATCTGGAGAATGATCAACGAGTTTATTTCATTACATCGATTGTTGCCAAACGTGCAAACATCTCCAGCAACAACATTGACCAGTTCGATTTGCCAATGCGATCTGTTTGCCCGGACGTTGCTCTACTCTGAGATTCCACGTTATTACACTTTGTCGAACGCTTGGTCGAAGAGATTTCCACGTCGGAAGCACGGCGATGTGGTTACTGATCATCCGGTTGTGCGTTCTACTGATGCTCTTGGTTGCATTTACACAGTTCATGTAAAAAGTAACTAATGCTTCTACTTTCGGTTGTTGCTGGTGAATGTTCGTGGGCCGACATCGTTTGAATCACAGGTCAATGGTGTAGTGTGCCCAACAATTCGTGTTGCATGTCAGCAGATCAATTCGCTTGAAAACGATACTCACTGGGACATGACAATCACTGAAGCAATTATTTCTGCATCTCCAGTCTGATACGCACATTATTTGCTATCATTATTTCGACATGTTTCCCATCGAATCCACGTGAACTATGGAACAAGTACAAAGATGACATGTCAGAAGACATTTTACATCGAATTCATGTCAGTTCAGGGAATCCTGATCTCGAAATGAATAAGGATATACATAAACAGGCTTTGTTTTTGATCGAGGACATGTTTTACCTCATGTACGGCAGTTTATTAGTCAAGTTAGGAATAACAACGCCAGATCGACGCTTCATGAATGCAATGAAACTTACAATGAATGATGCTTTCAATCAAGAATTGGTACGTGAACGTGAATATGATCAAGATGAATTGAACCAATCAGTTTGACCGAATGTACCACTGTTGTACCCCAACAGAAGGAATTGCACGATACGTTAATGAAGGCAGTTGATGATGGAAATGGTGGCTTATTTTTCCTCGATGTGCCGCGCCCGGTGGAACTGGGAAGATATCTAACGACAACAAAACGAAAAATGATATCACAAGGTGAATGAAGGGAATCGACCCAAGTGCAACCCACCCAGTAAATAGTTTTAACAGAAAGTAGTACAATAATGCCACGTGAATCATTTCGATTCGCTTTAATAAAGCAAATGTCTTGCTGCCACGTGAATTACATTTCTTAATTCATTTTGAGTATTAATTTTAACTTAAAAAAATTAAATTAATTCAGCTAATAAGTTAACACAACAGTTATTGATTCTTAGGCGGTACAAAGTTCGCCGGGTCAGCTAGTGTACTTATAAATAAATAAAATAATGTATCTTATATACATCTGACACCAAGTTCTGGATTTCCAGCCAATACAGATCCAACTTCAAACATATTAACAAAATGAACTTATAAGTATGCATTTTTTCATTGGTACGATGATAATTTTTTTTAAATTTTTTTTATTTATTTATCTATAATAAAATATATTTACAATGGTTTTATGTGTATGCCTGTCTCACTAGGGTAAACCTGTGTCGAGACAGGCGTACAGGTATATAAATGAATATAGTAGTTACAAGGATATTTCAGGTAAAATACATATTATGAATAGAATTAAAACAGAAGGGTGATTGGAAGGGTGGTAAATCTTTTAAATATAGTTATTTTATAAATGTTGGAGATGGAGTAATGAAATAAATTCTGCCTAGTCTATTTATAGGTTAAATTTGACAGGATTCCATTATTTTCATTTGTTTTATATGGGTTAGGTTGTATGTGAATAGTTATTTCTGTCTATGTTAATTGTCTTGTTACTTTAAATGTAGTATTGCGTTATTATTTGTATTTTTACTATCATTGTTTCATTGTTTTTTTTAAATTATAAACTGTTCAATTTTTAAAGCTCCTGCTCTCAACACAGGTTTTCATGGTGCGACAGGTATAGGACAGAATACATTGTAAGCCTAGAATATATAAAGATGAATTAATTTAAAAATAATTATTTTGGATATATTTTTGACCATGAGATCTAGTGTTAGTTGTTATCTCTTATGTTTTGTATTTATAAATGTGAAGGAGTACAGTTTTGGAACAGAGTTGTTTGACATGATGTCAAGTTTGTCAAAGATTTCATCAGTGTTGGTTTTTACAGAGACCGTACGTGACGTCATCGTTCAAGTATCTTCTGTGTTTTTTTTCTCCCTCTGGGACCTCTGGGACCAGTTTACAGGTCCTTAAATGTCATTAAAAGAAGCTGTGGAGTATAACAGTTGGTCGTCCGCACACAGTTTGATTAAACAATATTTTAAGGGCTTCACTAAATCTATTGTACAAGTCTAGACTTTCGTGAAAATAACTAAAGGTCAACTTTTAAGAAAAGCATTTACCTTTACTTTTATTTTTATTTTTTTTATTATTTCACACTTTTGAATGTAGCTATAACTTTGTGGTTATCCATTATAAATAAATGAAGCAATGTTACTTTGTTTGAACCACTTACATATTTGAGTAAAGCCGACCGGTTTCGGAAAATACCGTTTATAGTATATTTATTTATTTTATAGCATACGTTTGCCCTGAAGAAGGAACGGTCGTTCCGAAACCGGTCGGCTTTACTCGAATATATAAGTGGTTCAAACAGAGTAACGTTGCTTCATTTATTTCATAAATGTTTACATGTTACAGTTTTTGCCATTTTTAACTACCATAGGTACTAGGCTATTGCCCGTGTGTGGTAGTTACTTGTCAGGATACCTTCAATAATTTCTTTTCTTGTAGTAATTGTAACGACACATCACAACTGTATAAAACATAATCAGAATTTAAACAGACGCATATGTTCGTATAGAAAAATCTTCAACCCTCATCAATACTAAATTTGTAAGTATTGCATTATATTGTTCATTCATAATGCTAAGTGGTTAGAGAAGAGCCCCGGCAAGGCTAAGGTCCTGGGTTCAATTCCCAGATGCGACCATATTTTTTCCGATTTTTCTCTTTAGCGTTTTCAATCAAGAGTCGCTATAATTGTCTTCGATGATTACATAATTCAAAGTATATACATATAGTATATAAGTAGAATATACGTTAAAAATGCTGTACCAGGACAATTGTGAGAGTGCCCATCACTCTATCTATATATATAAAAATCAAAATATGCTTGCTCATATGTATGTATGTATGTGAGTTGTCTATGTGTTGCTATGTTAAGCATAGGAAATGTTTGAAACTTTCCAAATACCTTCTTAACCCCGTCGCGTAGGTTTTTGGATTTTTACAACCACATGACAAAATATCTGAAAAGCTTTTTAATCATTACGAAAACCCTTACGAAACTGTCAAAAATGTCAAAAACCATCGACTGCTCAGTCAAAATTCAATTTTAAAATAATTTATTTAAATTAATTAATTTAATCGAAGTACTCACCTATGGTATACGCTAACCAAAATCGAGTACTTTGAATCTAATCAAAATTATATTGATTTTAAATAGGTACCTATATTAGGTACCAAATTTGATTGATTGTTCATATAATATATAAAAAACGAATGTTTGTAATATATGAAAAATGAAAATTGGTTAAAAAAAATTGAAGTAAATTGAAGTGGCACGCGAGCTGTTTGAAACTCGGTTGGTTCGCGGGAGAGGGGAGAGGGAATGCAGGTAAGGTGGAAGAGGGAACGCGTGAGGGGAAGGGGTCATGGAAGGGGAAGGGGAGGCGGAAGGGAACGGTAATAATGGGAAAGGACACGCAGAGAGAAACAATTTATTTATTAAGTGGCATAGCAACGCTTGCCGGGAACTCGCTAGTATACTTTACATTATTTTTGTAATAAAATTTATGAGAAATCAGATTGATGACAATAAATTATTATTAATTTAATTATTATCAAGCTGAATTATCGACACATTTTAAAGGGAACATATTTATATTATAAACACTCCTATTTCCATGTAAAACCACTGAAACATTGATTGCATACAACATTGAATATATCCCTTTTATCCCGACCTCAAATTGCATGTCCCTAATAGACTACCTAATCATAATTAAAAAGCACTCTGCTTAATGCAATATTTAACCTGATTAATAAGCTTATAATGTGGAGTAGATACCTACCGGTGCGGTGGTCGCGTGGTGATGCATTATACGTTCACTTCTGACACGGGAGGCCCGTGTTCGATGCATATCTACGACCTATATTTCAACGCCTTCGAACTGTCAATTAAATAAATATTTAAAGTGTGATGTAACGAAGGTGGTGTATTGGACAGATATCAATATGTTTAAGTGGCACAGTAAATACGATACAATTTATTCCAAGCCGAATATACGTTAGTGAGATTCTTTTTTTCTAGACTATGTTTCTTCTTGAATTAACGTTGTTTTCAAATTGCAACATCATTATATGTCACAATCCAAGTTATGAAGAAAGAAAAATATAGATTGTGCCATAAAATCCTTCCTATTATAATATTATAAAGGCGAAAGTTTGTATGGATGTACGTTTGTTACTCTTTCCCGCAAGAAATTCTGAATGGATTTTAAAAATTCTTTCACTCATAGAAAGATACATCATTTTCGAGTAATATAGGTTGTGTATAATGGTAAGGTCTGGCATTATGAAATTATTTATCATACGTTTTCTGTCCCTAACAAAATCGAGTTATTGCAAACGTCAGAAGAAAAGCAAACAAATTGTTGCCTTGGAAACGACGGTTTTTTAAAATTTTTTATTTAGACTATTCACCCTAAGAAGAGTGCTTTGTTGACGTCGTACCAATCTCTGAAAATGAATCGCAGAAATGTACGTATGCGCATAACTTCCGAACGACTGCACCAAATTGGATAAAAAAATTGTTCGTTTATTTGTATAAAACTATTGTTGAACTCTTGCATTATGAAATTCGTATAAAAAAATTGGTAATAGGTGGCACGCGAGCAGTTTGAAAACTGAATGTACCCGGAATGAATGCGTGGAATCCGAGAGGTGGGTTGGGCTGGGGAGGGGAGGGAGGGGTAGAGGGAGCGGAGGTGAGAGGGGGGAGGGGGTGGCGCGTGCGAAGCCGGGGGCAAAAGCTAGTATAATTATATATGTAAACCGATAAAAATCCTCTTATTTGCAATTAACATTTTGTTCTATCAGATTATGAGATGCTTCTGGAATCTACACGGTCTAATTTAATACAAATAAGCAAGACTACACAACTTTCAAAACTGAGTTAACCCTACCTTTCAACATTCTGCCTCCGAGAAAAATGTCTAAAAAGTTGTTATTTCTGACGTACTCGTACGTCGCTAATCTAAAAATAAACAGCAAACTTATTTCTCGTCTTATTATGTTAAAAGTATGTGTAGATGATACTCGTAAATACGTTAGTAGGAAAACAATCAAAAATAGACTGTTAATGTGTCTGTGTAAGACCATTGAAACTGTCTGATTACTGAGAAAACATATTTTGACAATTATTTGCTTTTATACAATAACGTACGTATAATTATAATTCATTATAATTTAAGGATGTCTGAAAGGGATTGCAACTGTACCAAGTGTCTGACAATGGACGACGTGATTTCTAATATAATTTATTTATTTTATTCGGGTTCTCCATAAAACAGATATACACTGAACAATTATGGAGAAGATTACATTTTTTAAAAGTGCATGGGGGCAATTTAACTATGTTGTGACGTGTGTCAAGAGATAGTTACTAAATTCTATGTAGGTGACATTGAAGACGTCGATGATCAATGCAGAGTCGTTAAGCAGTCGGGTCGCCCTGCTTAATGGTGCATTCATAAAAGTACGTGGGATCTCCCACGAGTATACGCGTTAGGGACATACAAGTTGATCTCTTTCATTATTGGCGGATTTAGTATGGTACCGGAGATTAACTTAAAAAAATGTTTGCCTAAAAATATTTTTCGGCGGCCTTCTAGGGTATTAAAATCGAGCATTCCTGTTAAGAACAATGATGGATATAGGAATGGGTGTAAAAAATGTAGGTCTTCACTCAGGAGAATTTCTTTGGGTAGACTGGTTTTTTATAAATGAAGCACTTTTTGGTTTTCACTTTAATTTCTTGATTTTTTATTGTTATGATTCGAATATTTACAAACTGACGACAATAACTTTCCCCACCCAACGGACAAGGGTTCAGTAATATTTTAAATTCTTGGTGCAAGTTTTTGTAAAGAAGTAAATTAATTTTACTGATGCAAGCCTTTTTATAACGGTTTCGCATCTATATTTACCCTTATTTGTTGTGTGAGAAAAGGACAAAGAATGAAATGATTCTATCGACATCTAGCGAACAAATCAGACAACTCTTGGATAGCAATCCAACCTTTGATGGTAACTCAACTTCATAATTGGTTTGAGTCCTGGATTTAAATCTAAACATATTCCCCCCCAAAATGGGCAGATATTTATTTTGAAATATCGAATCCATTTTTCTGCAAACTAAACAAATAACATTATGCAAACCAATTATGAGCCTAAGTTAAATATTGACTTTGCTCAAAATCAAATTCAAATTAATTAAGTTATTCAATAACATACTAAGACAATTCCGAAAAACAAACTACATTTTTTCAAAAACAAACAGAAACCATAACAATAATTACATATAAACATATAATATAGACAGCACAAACATGTCGCAGCAGGTTTCCTGGTCATCCTTCCTTCCTCGGGAAAAAATTAAATACAGATAAATCATCTCTCCTTCCATAGTTCATTGTCACATTTGAATTATTACAATGTCTCTCCAGATATATCTATGCAGTTTGCAATTATAGCCAGCAGGCTATCCTGATTTATAAGCGTTCATTTTTAAGTGTTTTCACCCTTTTTTTTAAATATATGGATCTACAATCCTTTTTTGTTTTTATTATTTTATATATCACTCCCTACCACACTCAAGTTTTTATTGGTATTCACCTTTTAACACTGGTTTTTACTTTTAATTTATTATTATTTTCTTATTTTTGTCCTTTTTGGCTACTTTTATGCACCAGTTTTACTGTTATTCACCTTTCACGCACAGGAAATTTTTGATACTGCTCAACGTAAAATTGTTATTGCACTTTTTACTTTGAAAGTACAAATTTTTATATTGTTTTTTCCTTTTTTTTATAAAGCACAAGCTTTTCTTTCTTCTTTTTTCTTTCATTTTGCGCTCACACAGCGTCCGGTCCGTTGGGTGGGGATGTTGACATCTTCAGCTCCTCGTTATCGTCTATTGGCAATAGACACAGCTTTGAAATCGCCCTCTGAGTAGTTCCATGCGATGTTTTGAGAGTTGCCACACGCACTCTCCCGTCAGCTCCTGGATGTACTGCAATTACACGTCCGAGTTTCCACACACATGGTGGTAGGTTGTCTTCCTTCAAGACCACCATATCGCCTGGTTTTAGCTGCGCATTAGGTCCGCTGGTCCACTTCGTTCTGCCTTGGAGCTGAGCCAGGTATTCCAATCGCCACCTCGACCAAAAACATTGTATTAGTAAGGATAACTTTTGATAGTTATTCAGCCTGTTGACTGAAATATTTTGTAGATCTTGTTCTGGAATCGCCGCCAAGCTTTCACCAACAAGAAAGTGACCGGGACTGAGGGAGTTTAGGTCATTTGGATCATTTGACAATGGGGTAAGAGGTCTAGAATTTAAACAAGATTCAATCTGACACAAAACGGTATTAAATTCCTCATATGTTAATAAGGAGTTACTTGCTACTCGTTTCAAATGATATTTCACAGATTTTATCCCGGCTTCCCAAAGGCCTCCAAAGTGCGGCGCCCTTGGCGGAATGTACCCCCATTGAATTGATAGCTTTGATAATGATCTCTCGATTTCATCGCTAGAGCTTGACAAAAAATCATAAATATCCCGTAGCTGGTTGTTCGCGCCTTTAAAATTAGTAGCATTATCTGAAAATAATTTACTCGGCCTTCCACGGCGCGCGATAAAGCGTTTCAACGCATTTAAAAAACTTTCTGTATTCAAAGACAGTACAAGTTCTAAGTGTATGGCTTTTGACACCATACATACAAATAAACATATATAAGCTTTTACGTTACTAGTTCTTCTGTGGGTACCCGACTTAATCAAAAAAGGTCCACAATAATCGATCCCGCTTATCGTAAAAGGTTTAGATTCCGTTATCCTTTCGGCTGGAAGGTCCGCCATTATTTGCTGCATCGTCTTTGGATTTGATCTATAACATATTATACATTTTCTTATAATCTTTTTCACTAAATTTTTTCCCATTATTGGCCAGAACTTCAATCTGATTATTGCCAATAAGGCTTGAGTACCTGCATGCAAATGTAAATGATGGTAGTTTTTTACAATTAATTCGGTTAAACTATGATGTGGTGGCAGCAAAATTGGATGTTGTTGGTTTATTGACAGTAATTTTCCTTTGGAAAGCCTGCCGCCTACGCGAAGTAAATCATTATGCAAATAAGGATTTAGTGAGTGCAAATTACTACTTTTTAGGACATCCTTGCCCGACTGCAAAGCTCGTATCTCCTCCCTGAAGGAATAAGCTTGCGCTCTGGATATTAAAACATTCAAAGAGTCATTTAATTCACTTACTTTTAATTGACCATAACGCCTGAGCGATGGGTTCCTACAATTAAATAAAAACCTAAGTAAATAACCTGTTACTCTTTGCAATTTGGTTAGAGATGAGTATTTCCTAAAAATGTCCCAATCTTGCGTTACTGATGCCAACACTACAGTTTTTGTTTTCACCTCAGGTGGATCTATGCACGTAGATTCTCCGCATGGCCAACCGGATTCTGTAAGGGTTAGCCAATCGGGTCCGTGCCACCATATGGTGGATGTCAATAATTGAGAAGTCCTACTACCTCTGGATAGTACATCTGCTGCATTGTCCTCTGATTTCACATGCTTCCATTGTGCTGGTCGACTTGATTCTTGAATTTCGCTCACTCTGTTAGCAACAAAGGTGTTCCACCTAGCTGGTTGGTCCCTTATCCAACACAAGACTATCTGAGAATCACACCAGTAAGTAGTAGATACATTTGGCATACCAATAGCTCCCTTCACATAATTAATTAATCTTACTAACAATATAGCTCCACACAATTCTAGTTTAGGTAGAGATGTGCTTTTTAAGGGTGCCACCCTTGATTTAGAAATTATTAGATTGGAGTGGATTCCACCCGAGTCATCGGTGGAAACCATATACACGCAGGCCCCGTAGGCTTTCTGTGATGCGTCACAAAATCCATGCAAATGCAAATTCACATGATTTTGACAAATGATTTTCCTAGGTACCTTTAAATTATTTATCTGCGGCAATTCTTCTATATAAGTTCTCCAAACTTTCAAAATTTCAGGGGGTATATCATCATCCCACTGAGTTTTGCTCTGCCACAAACGTTGCATTAATAGCTTCGCTACTACCGTTACAGGTCCTATCAGACCCAGGGGATCAAAAATGGATGCTATGCAGGATAACATCTGCCGCTTGCTTCTAATTGGTTTTGTTATGTGCTCTACAGTATATTTCCAATAATCCTGCTGATTATTCCAAGAAAGACCTAATATCTTTCCTTCCTTTGAGTTATCCTTTATAATCATATCGCTAACCTCCTCCTGATTTGAGCATAGCGACGACAAATTTGACCGCCACTTTCTTAGATTCATGCCAGCGGATGTTAGAATAGCAGATAGTTGCTTCTTGATTAATAAGCAATCTTCTTCACCAATGTCGCCAGCTATTAAGTCATCCATGTAAAAATTTTCTTTAAGAATTTGACTGACCTTGGGATTTGTGTTTTGATTTTCATTTCCTAGCTGCTCCAAACATCTGGTGGCTAAGAATGATGATGGTCCCAAACCGTAGGTGACTGTATTCAGCTGATAATGTTGAATCTCCTCGCTGGGTGAGTCTCTCCAAAGGATACGTTGTAAGTCTCTATCCTCCGGCTGCACTAATATCTGCCGGTACATTTTTTCTATGTCGGCCGTTAACGCGTACTGATGTTTTCTGAAATTCAATAGATGTGCACATAAATCCTTTTGCAATATCGGCCCAATCATGAGGGCATCATTTAGGGTAATTCCAGTTGAGGATTTAGCCGATCCATCGAATACGACTCTGGTCTTAGTAGTTGTACTAGATTCCTTGATCACCGCATGGTGAGGCAGATAGTAGTGCATTTGATTTGGTGACGGTGGTTCACATTGCGTCATATGACCTAAGTCCTTGTACTCCTGCATAAAATTCTTGTAATCTTTCATTAATTCTGGGTTTGAGGCTAATTTTTTCTCCAAATTATACAATCTCTTCTCCGCCATAGGGAGAGTTTCGCCTAGCTGTTTCGCACAGGGGCGTTGTGGTAAACTTACTATGAAACGGCCTCTGCCATCTCTTTCATGAGTAGCTGTGAAGCTTTCTTCACATGCTCGCTCCTCGTGATTCCTATGTTTAATAGGACTTAGCTCCTCTAATTTCCAAAAATTTTCAATTTGCTTATGTATTAAGTTGAGTGAAAGATTACAAATTTTTACTGGCCTCTTTTCTGAAGTGAAGATGTGTCCCGAAACCAGCCATCCAAATTCGGTTCGTTGCAATATTGGTCCGGAATCTTGAATCTTCATCCGGTCAGAGTGCAGAGTCTCCCAGAAGGTGTCAGCCCCGATCAACATGTCTATCGGGCCGGTTTCATTAAAGTTTGGATCCGCCAATTGCAATCCTTGGGGAATGCCGGTGCCTTTTTTCTGAAATGAGATTTGCGGCAGATTACTGGTCACCTCCGACAATACTAGGCATTCAATCCTCTTTGAATATGGTGAATAATTGGAAGATATTTCCAAATCCACAATGTTTTTAATATGCTGTATTTTATTATGAATTCCGGTAATAGGGATATCAGTTTTTCTAATTTTTAATTGCAATTTAGAAGCGAATTCCTGGCTAATGAAATTAGACTGTGCTCCGGAGTCCAACAAAATTCTAGCTTTAATTTGATTTCCTTTATTATTTCTCACGTTAATCACTGCCGTTGATAATAAAATGAAATTGTTGGATGTTTTCGTTGCATGATTGTTAACAAGAGGTTCTTTTGAAGAAGTATCGCTTCCCTGATGACTTTGCATTTTATCTTCATTTTGTAAATGTAACAAAGTGTTGTGTGAGTTCGCACCACACTTGCGACAATCATATTTACTTTTACAATCTTGAATTTTATGTCCTACCGCCAAACATTTCAGACAAGCCTTCAAACGACGTATTGTTGTCATTCTATCCTTTATTCCTAGATTTAAAAACTTTTGACAATTATAAATTCTATGATTTTGATTACAATTAATACATTTTAAATTTTGCGATGATAACGAAACATAAGTTTCTTTTTTAAAATTAGAAGAAAATCCCTTGGCATGATTCTGTCGCTTGTCGTTTGGTGCTGAGAATTCTAAAACTTGTACTCGTTCGTATAGACATCTCATAAATTCTTCATAAGTGGGGATTTTATTTTTTATTGGATATTGTTCCCAGCGCATTCTGGTTTCGCTATCCAATTTATTTGACAAAATATGAATTAATAATATATCCCAACTTTCAGTGGGTAGATTTAAATTATTTAATGCCTTTAAGTGCAATTGGGCCTCATCTAATAATTTTCGTAATGCCATATGATTTTCTGATTTTATTTCTTGCAATTTAAACAATGCATTTACATGTTTATTTATTATTACCCTGTCATTCTGAAACCTATCCGTGATCATTTCCCACGCAATGAAATAATTATCACGAGTTGTAGGTAAGGACGCAATCAGTCTTGCCGCATCATCATACAAACAAGATTTCAAATAATAGAATTTCTGAATAACATCTAATTCGTCGTTGCTGTCAATTAATGAAATGAATGCATCCCTGAAATGTAACCAATCTTCGTAATTTCCGCCGAACCTTGGTAGCTCTAAAATTGGAAGCTTGACGCTTTTGGAACGGACGATTTTACCTGTTTCGTTTAATCTATCTTTGGCTTTTGCCAATACACTATAATATGAGTTTTCAAACATTTCTCGTTCGTTCCCTTTTTCTAATTCATCCTGCGATAATGTTTCAATTTTTTCTTGCAACGCTTCGAAAATGTCTAGTAATGGTTCGAATTTTTGAATGCGTATTTCGACTTCAGAAATTAATAACTCCTTATTCTCTAAGTAATCTTTGAATCTGGTTAATTTAGCTTTACATATGCCGCGCTGGGCAATTAACACTTTTAAATCCATGATTTTTGTAAATAACAATCAATTTAACAATACTCACTGATCGTTCTGGTGTGGCCCAATCCTAACCACGGTTAAACACTAAAAACTTGCACTGTCTTTTACTCGAGATAGTTCCTTTTGTTTTAACAAAACACTAGAACACTAGATGCATGTATTCAACAACAAAGAAAATCTATTGTTATTATTTTGTTATGAGAGCTCGCGTCGGAATTTGACTTTTTACAGATGGCGGAATCACTTCGTGCCTACCGCCCTGCCTTACCGACTGGAACAATACTTCGGTTCGGTAGTCAAAATAACGTCCAACGTTCGCTTTCAGATTATTTGAATAATCAATTAATACATTTCATGCATTATAATAATTATCCTTCTGTTTTTTGCGGTAGCATAATCATATGACTAGCCACAAAAAAACCTTGTTAGTTTCAGTTGTAAATAAATAACGACAGTACTTCGTACTCGTCGCCTGCTTTACCGACAGTATCGACAAATCACCATCAAAAACAGAACAATGAAAATACAAAACTCCGATCTTTATGTTTTTTGCGACACTATAATCATAGCCAGCCACAAAAAATCTCGCCAATATCAAATGTAACAATCAGCCCGCTGCGATTTTTTATATCAACAACAATAAAATACCGAAGTGGTCTAACCGAATTTGTTTTTTCTTCTATGGGATCAAAATGGATAATTAGGATGGTCACTTGCCCTTGTTGTGGATCCGCTTCATCAGAATTCTCCTGGTTTATTGCTGGTTCATGTCTGGCTTTCATTGATTTTTTGATCTGGTTCCCAGGATCGTATTCAGCCGAAAAAATCGTATCCGCTCGTGGGATCATACGGCTCGAAGGATCAAATGTAAAAAATGTAGGTCTTCACTCAGGAGAATTTCTTTGGGTAGACTGGTTTTTTATAAATGAAGCACTTTTTGGTTTTCACTTTAATTTCTTGATTTTTTATTGTTATGATTCGAATATTTACAAACTGACGACAATAACTTTCCCCACCCAACGGACAAGGGTTCAGTAATATTTTAAATTCTTGGTGCAAGTTTTTGTAAAGAAGTAAATTAATTTTACTGATGCAAGCCTTTTTATAACGGTTTCGCATCTATATTTACCCTTGTTTGTTGTGTGAGAAAAGGACAAAGAATGAAATGATTCTATCGACATCTAGCGAACAAATCAGACAACTCTTGGATAGCAATCCAACCTTTGATGGTAACTCAACTTCATAATTGGTTTATGTCCTGGATTTAAATCTAAACAATGGGTATTATGTATATTCCCTCATATACAGGTAACGCGAAAATCTTTTTGGCACTTTTTCTATTTCTAGGATATGGTTTTGTTCAGATGGGGGCCAAATAATGGAGCTATATTCCAGGATGCTGCGGACAAGTGCTTCATATGTTCTCCGTATTGCAATTCAATTAGTAAATGATCTCGCATTACGAATAACAAATAAGATATATAAAAACTGAGCTTTATACTTTAACGAATTTGAGGTGCAATTTTATACACCTTTGCTACCTCAAAGCCACCGTGATCCAGACTTCATAGTCGGTGATCGTTTTTACCTGTATTAGGGACACACAGAGAAACTTTCAGGTTTTAAAATAATGAAGGTCTGATCGACACGGGCTCCTGGACTAATGTACTTTATCCGAAACGTTTGCTATAAGCTTTGGCGGTCGCGTCTAGTTGATCTTCTTAAGGAAGAAGGAAGTTAATACAATATCTGGCAAATCATTCAACAGTCGAAAACGACCCATTCGCATACGAAATGTCATCTTGTACAAATTCTTAGTAAGCGTTTGGTGTGTCTTCTGACTGTCAAAAATAAAATTCTCACCATTTCCTTCCATTTAGAAGCTTTTCCCATAGATATTGTCTATTTTCTTTTAAATCTAATAAATAGCACTTTGATGATCTTTGATAAACACATACTTTTTCAGCCTTCTCCACTTAGAATCGGATCCAGACTCAAAGTATAATTAAATAGGTCTCGATTTGCTTTGAAGTATTTCTACCAGACATTCTAAAATTCCGAAGCAATTGAAACGCTTCCCTCTCATACAAAATTTCACCATTGTGCCCTCTGTAATTATCAGCCCTTCAAAGCATTTGGCCGAATTGAGTTAGCGAAATTTAATTTCGGCGACTTGGATAGTTTTAAACTCAATTAGAAATAAAATGCCGATGATCGGAGATCCAAAGATCTTTGATGTTTTATTTATTTAGAAAAGTGTTGGACAACACAAATAATGAGAATAGGCCACTTGCATTGAACTCATAACGACTTGGAAAAAATCGTGTGTATAGATCTTTTTATAAAGATTGCTAAAGTGTTAGTAATTTTTTTTAGAAATGTACAGTTTTTTTTATTTTTAAATAAATAAATCCATTATTTAGGCTCGTGACGTCACTACATGAAAATGTCCTGTCTCCGAAAATGTTCCTATTAATTTTGTAAAATTCCACACTGATTTATTTTTTTAATATGGCGTCACTTTGATTTCAGGCGAATTTTTTAATTCGTTCACTAGATTTATTGTTATCATTTGGTTTCACTTTTTGACAGATGTTCTGAAGAGAATCCCGTACATTTTAGAAGGCGGTACGTGTTTTAGAGGTATAATGGTTATGGTGCTGATTTTAACAAAATCAAGTTTTATAATATTCTTATTATTATTATAATTTATAAGTACAAGTATATTACATTGGATTTAGTAATATATACGTTGTACATTATATTGATTTATGATCAATAAGATGGATCAAGGAAAAAAATATTTATGAGATGTAATATTTTTCGTATGCCTCGTTATTCTCTTATGCCATTCGTCTGGAAAACGTTCTTTTTTTAAAAAAAATATTTTCGGCTATGTAGTTATCGTTTTTTCGCACCTATAAAATTATGTCCCGTATTTCCGGTTTATAAAAAATGGTCTGATTTTTCAGATTGAAATTTTCAAAAAATACCCAGGGTTTCAAAAATACTATTAAAAAAAAAACACAGAATGTCTTAGAATATTTATCTAAACCGGAAAAAAAATTTAAAAATGTGATTCAAGTGACCTATTACTATGGAATAGACTATTTTTTTTCTACACAATGAAAAAAAATATGCCATAGTTAAACTCAGTGGCGTAACAAGCATGGGTGCAAATAAGATGGTGTCCCCCCCATTCAAGTTGACGTTGAGAAATTCAAAATGCAAATTTTGACTTCATAAAAAATAAAAACATTACTATCTAGTTAAATGTATAAAAAAAAATTGAAATCCTCAAAATTACTTAGATATTATTTATTATTATTCCTTAATTAATTATAAATGTACACACAACAGTGAAATACAGAAAAAACATTCAGACGATTCATAATTTTTCAGTTAAGCATCGATGACACAGAGCGAGTTAACAAGCTACTATCTACTAAGTTTAAAAGCGGGTAAATCGGCGAGTGAGATTGTCATGATGACACACAAAACTGTCGAAGCGTAGGAAACTGAGGTCGCTGCTAGCGCCAGTAACAAGAATAACGACGCCTTCGTGAACTAATTCTTGAGATGTTTGACAGTAGAAATCAGCTGTTTATCGGAAGCCATGTTGGAAACATAAATAAACCAATCACGAGCAAGCGGAGCAAGCGTGTAGGCGAGTAAAGATGACGACCTTTCAACTTTTTTTCGTAGATTGTCAACAATCTGCTAGTTGCTGCTAGTTAGCAAGTAACACGATGTCACTGGGCGAGTTTATTAATAGATAGTGAATTTCCCAGATAGCAGCTTGTAAACTCGCCCTGTCATCGACGCTTTAGGTATCGATCGATTCTGCACTGTTTTTTATTCGGGTTTTGCGTTTATCAATTATCATTTAATCCAAAAAAATTAACTATCTAATCCACTTACCCGATTTTTCGAAGATGTCTTTCAAAACTTTTAAAAACACTAACAGAATTACTACTTTTTCACTAATTTACGTCCACCAATAGGTAATAATTTCCTTCACGAATTCACGTCAATCAAGCGAAGAATATTTCAGGAAAATCCCCAATCGAGCAATAGTTAGTAACGAAAATAAAACAACGGAATTTTTAGGGAATCCCTGGCCGACCGAACCATAGAGCTACGAAAATATAAATAATATACCGTGTTCATGTGTTAAAAAAAATTGTGGCAATATTCTACCTTCGTAATTGTGTTTCCACCATCGGGGCGGGCCGCTCCCACCGCCCTCCCTAGCTACGCCACTGGTTAAACTGTGCAGCTTGTAAAAGAAAAGCTGTCATGACAGCTAATAAAATTATTATTATTTTTTTTTTTTATTTGTTACAGGTAGATTACATGTATTTTTGAAAGAAAAACATGCACAAAATGCAATAACTTCTATTCAGACGCTGATATGTCCTGTTTAACCTCAGGTAAATTTACTTAATCCATATTAGAAACAAATTAAATGATTCGTTCACTGTACTAATGTAACACTGGTTAATAAAGTAAGAAAACGATTTATTCCCCACTTTGCAGTAAGTTGTATTATTTTCGCAATAAATCGGTTTAACCGGTAATAATAGTTAATTAAGTAAGGAAAATGATTTATTCCCCACTTTGCAGTACGTCGTATTATTTTCGCAATAAATCGGTTTAACCGGTAATAAATCATTTTAGGCACCGAAAAATTGAAATTAGCCGAGGGTTAATAGAATCTTATAAATAAGTCGTCTCAAAGTGGCCTAACCACAGTTTGAAAATGGCCTTGTAATCCGAAACAACAATCACAATAATACAAATAAAATAAACCAAAATACGAGGGTAGGCTGAAAAGTAATGCACACATGCTTGTACAGCGCGAACCAAACGACGGAAGCGCGTCAGGTGGAATATGGAAGTGACATTCCTCCTCTACACATACGCGCAAGTTTGAGGTCGTTGAATTCATCCTGTGACCTATTTTGAGAAGCGGAAGTATGGAGACGTGTTTTAGTGTTATGTCAACGCAAGGTAAACAGCGTGTTGTTATCGAATTTTTAACTACTGAAAAAGTGACCCTTACGGAGATTTATCATCGTTTAAAGGATGTTTATGGTTATGATGCTATTGATAGGTCTACTGAAAATCGATGGGTAATAAAATTTCATGATTGTGAGCCTCTAAAAGCAATAATTGTTGATGAAACACGCAGCGGACGTCCGATCATTGACACGGTCGATAAACAATCCAAACTTGTCCACGATTTGATTCAAAATTACCAGTGAAACACTGAAAAGCGTATCACAAACCATTTTGAAATATCCAAGAACCATGTCGGCTTCATTGTTGAACGATTAGGATACCGTAAAATCTATGTACGATTGGTACCACGCCGTTTCACAAACGAGAACAGATGGCGTCGATTAGAGCCTTTGCAAAACCTGAAGTTTGAATCGATTCCACACCCTTCTTACTCCCCCGAACTTTCGCCTTGAGATATTTATTTTCTCCTCTACTCAAGAGACACCTCAAGGGTAATCATTACACCTTGGACGATGAGGTGAAGACAGTTGTCAAGAACTGGATTCGAAAATGTCGGAATAATTTTTCAGTTACGTAATGAAAAAACTCTTTACACGTTGGGAGAAATGCGTTAACCTTAACGGTAACTAAAAATAAATGTATGATTTTGAAGCAAGAATTGCACTTCAATGTACTTTTTGCCCGATCTTGCTATTTGTTTTTGTTCGTGTTTTACAAGCATCTGTGCATTACTTTTCAGCCCACTCTAGTACTTGCAGAACTTTATAATAACAGTATAAAATATAAAAAAAATATTAACGGAGTTCTACGAATTAAACACAAAACAATTAATAATTTATTTTTTTTTCGTTTTCTAATTTTACTAAGAATTTTTATTTTTTCTATTTTATCATTTAAAATTTTCTTTATTATTATAAAAAAATATTGTCAACGGAAATTTCACAAATAATAATACAATAATAATAAAAAAATATAAATATGAATAATAATATAAATTAAATACACAACAATGGATACTAATGGTAAAAAGGAAAGCTCAAAACTCTGAACCGCAAAAAATGTAAAAAGTTTAATTAACAATATTGCGAGCGTAGGTTATTACCTACGCTCGTATTTAAAAAATCTACTGCGTATTTAAAAAAAGTACGAGATTCATAGATTACAAAAACAAATCAGAAAGCTTGTGAGTTAAGTTCGAACCAATTTATTTACTCGTCTTTATAACTTACGCTATGATTAACCCTGGATAGCTAACCTCCGTCGATTCGACGGGCAGCGCTAAGAAATATCGCTGTCTCTTTTTAACGTCGCGTCCGAATGTGTTGTCTCGGCTAGCCAACTAAGTCGCCGGTGAGCCCGTTGCAGTTGCAGTGACGCACGCAGTGAACAGGTAAGCATCACAGATTTTGAGATACTTGACCTTTGCCCGTCGTTTCGACGGATGGTTAGCTTTAACGTCAGTATTTTAATTCGAGTGCGCGTGAATATTTTATTCTAAATTTGTAATTATTTTTAGATTTAGAATATTTTAGATAAAGAAGATGAAATAATTAATCTACTATATCAAGAACTAAATAGCGATGCCATGGATGATAGTTCTGCTAGTGAGACCGAAGATCTGGTGTCGGAGGATGATGTGCAGAGTGATGAAAATTATGAATCATTAAATTCCGAGGAAAGCTATTTTTTTCGGTTTTCTCGACATGGAAACATCTCCGGGTCGAGAAAACCGCAAAATGAAAACGTGTGGAAAGTGCCACTATAAGAAAAAGCAAATGACCGAAAGTATGTGCGCCAACTGTATCCTTGCGATATGCGGTAAACATAAAGTTGATTTTATGTCACTTGCGTCAAAGAAAAATGATTTTTTTGACGTTTTAATTACTTTTTATGTTTTTACGTGACATATGAAGCCAAATAACTGATAGTTTTATTTTCATTTACTAATTGATGTTGCATGCCAAAGTGGTTATTAAAAAATGTTCCTATTCCATTAGAGGTCTAAGAAAGATTAAAATAATTTAATTAATAAATAAATCAGGTTAAATTCCAAAATATATTTTTATTTACAATCAAATCTAAGAATAAAACTACAAAAAAGGAGACGATTTTTATAATTATATCTTCCAAAAAAATATAATAATCAAATACCCGTCGTTTCAACGGATGGTTAGCTTAAATAGAGTATACCAGAAGGTTAGCTATCTAGGGTTAATAAAAGATAAATATATCATCGTTTTCTGATATGCCACTTTGAAACGTCATGATTCCAGGAAATTACTCAAAAGTGTGTCAAGAAAAGCATTGTGGTAGAAATAATTCAAAAGAACATGTTTATTCAAAACGTTTTCCTTTAAAACACATTTAACTTCGCGAAATCGTAATATTTAGAAACTCCCCAACAGTCCTTGCTTACAACTCCAACTGAAACTTTGTCAATAATTTCATCAAATAGTTGAAATGCTTAGGTTCTGTTGGATCAAAGGACTAATTAAAAGTTTTCAAATATTAGAAAGACTTAATAATTATTACTTAAGAACACGACGAGACGAACGTTTGATTGTGAAATGATTGAAAGTTATTTTAGCTCTTGAGAATGGACGATTGGGGACTTGGAAGTTAAACAGAAAGTAATCAAAGTTGTCTTTAAATAAGCCGATTTAATCTTAAGTAGCTTATTCAAATGAATTTGAGTTGACTGACTTTGGGGGCAAGGATTTTAGTTGTAAGCCTGGAAGAATTAAAACCAAAATTAAGAATAAGAATTGACCCACAGACATATTTTCCATTGAATCTTTATCTATTGGTCTCGAATGACAAAACAGCTGTCACAATAATAAAAACTACTAAACAGTAACTGAAGAACTAATTAATAACATTATCTTAATATATAAAACAAAGTTATATTTAAACTCAAGAACTTTATGATCAAGAACAAGATTTTTATGATCTTTGATTTGTTGGATTTGTCTTCGCCCCGAATAGCAGAATAGTTATTAAAACTATTGGTTTCTTTTGAAAGTACTGCAGGAATATTCTGATAAGTATAATATTGAGCAGTGAGTGAATTTCAATAATTCAAAAATGTCAAATGTCAATGCGCTGATTGTTTTGCTTTTGTTCTTAAACATATAATGCTGCCCCTCTTTCTTACACACTAAATGTCAACAGTCGAAAACGGGACAAACGTTGAACGTATGTCTGCACCCCACCACAGGAAAAATACAATAATTATAATAAATCTCCGTTACATGTATTAAAAAAAATGAAACACAATTCTCGTAAGTGGAAAAGTAAGAAAATCACAAAAATTATAAATCCGTACACAATGTCATTTCTGATACTGACAAAAACAAAACACGGACAGTTAGTTGCGCATCGATAATTGCTTCATTGTGTAATTTTTAACTTAATAAAAAAATGAATTTAATAACAGTTATTGATTCTGAGGCGGTACGAAGTTTCCGGGTCAGCTAGTTATATTATATAAAATGATTTACTTTATAAAAAAAAAAAAAAAATTATATTAAATTCCATGAGGAATTGGCGGCATAATTCAGGAAATAAGTACAATATTGACACCACGTGTATTGGAAAGTTTATCAATTTATAAACATAATTTAATTAAAATTGTGTGACATTCTCGAAAGTCCTTTTTTATTCTTTGTTACTGCACTCTGTATTTACATTGTCGGGTTACGAATAACCCAACAGTGTTAGAAAAATCTCCTACTACCACCACACTAAGCGGAAAAAATGTTCCTTGTGTCGTGGTGGAGGACTTAGCCAGTCGAGGAATCGAACACACCACGCCCGGGTGGGACCCAAACGTGATGCCCACTCAGCCACTGACCGGTCACTTTATTACTATCATTAAGTGCATTTAACTTTTCGACTTCAATTTGGGAGGCGGGTATGGGTACCGCCGCCACAGGAACCAATTATTGGATATCCAAAACCCCTGACATATGTCATCATAAGTGGTTCGCTACGTTTGGTGACTTAATAGGGGTGCCCGAGTTCATGGGGTTGAGATGGGTAGGTTCTGGGGGTCGATGGGTCCAGGAGTGACAGACGTCTGCTTTTAATACCTCCCATTAGGGTGCAAGGCGACGGGTTGAATGAGTCCTGCTGGAGAGATCAAATAGTCTCCCTCAACCAGTCTCTCTCCCCATCCGGCGACGCAGTAGGTGAGCATCCGCCGTCAAGACCTAAATAAACCTCACCCCATGAACCGGGGCGCGTATTTCCTAAACCCATATCGGTTCAGTCGCGGTAGCGACAATTTACATTTTTAATATCAAAATTTAAATATTTAGAAATAAAATTATGAATCTAATATATACATTAAAAAGATTATTTCATTTAGATTTTAGAACAATTTTTGTTTTTGCATAGTGATAAAAAATAACCAATATAGAGGTGTATTTACAAAGTACGGGAATAATCCGAAATTTTGCGCGCCAACCCGGATGCTTGCAAAAACAAATTGTTCTAAAATCTACATAAAATAATCTTTTCAATGTGGATATTAGAAATTAATAATTTTATTTCTAAATATTTAAAATTTGATATTGAAAATGTAAATTGTCGCTACCGCGACTAAACCGGTTTAGGTTTTGAAAAAAAAACGCCACCGGGGGCACCACTACTAGTCACCATTGGAGGACCCACCACTTACCCGCCCTGGTATAGGTAACAGATGGTTACCCCTTCAAGGCTCATGCAAGGAATCTACTTTTTTGTATATTTTTTTTTTTTTTTTTTTTTTTTTTGCCGGCAACCCGGTCGTTTATTGTAATAATAATCATATACACACAAGTTAGTAGCCCGCCTCACTAGACTAAGTCTGTTCCGAGGCGGGTACACATATATATATATACATAAACTTAGACACATATACATTTACATATATATACATGCATATACACAATTATGTTCATACACACATACACGCATATGCGCACATACTTACACACAGGTATTCGCATACGTGTACATAATCAAACTCATAGATACAAATTAAAACCTAAATACATATAATCAAATAAGAATTATTGGGAGTTGAAATACAGTTATCAAGGAATTGACAAATTTCCATAAAACCAAAAATTCATCAAGTACACATAGTAATGCTAGCGTCTAAATCTAGAACTATAAGATTTCAACAAAATAATATACATATGAGGTAATAATAATATAAACTATCGCAAAACAAAAGCAGTATTAATAATAAAAGCATTCGTAATACATAAGCAGTATTAATAATTAAGATAAAATTTCTATAAGTAACCAACACATATAAGTAAATAAAGAGTGAGGATTAAAGACTAAGATGAGATTACTAATAACTTGGTGATGCTTGCCCTTTTTTTGTGTAGTAACCATGTATTGAAATGTTTGTATAACCAGTTTAGGTTGTTTTTTGTGGTACAGTAGGTGGTTTCTTTTAGGAAGGTGTTGAAAATGTGAGGTGCGAGGTAAGATTCGTGTTTTTGGGCAAAAGTTGATTTAGTTTTAGGCACTAGAAGTAGGTTACACGATTTAGCTCTTGTGTTTTTCGGGTGAGTTATGTGGCATGGAGAGGAATTAACGCAGTTTATTTGTATGATCTTTTTAATGAACAGCTTCCTGATATCTAGTATGTTATTAGTAATAAGTATGTTTTCCGTCGGGTGAAGATAAGGTTTTTTGAACATGATCCTAATTAATGTTTTATGAATTGTGTTAAGCGGTTTAATGTACTTGTCGGCAGCTCCCCCCCAAGCAGAAATTTCATAAGTTAGGAGGCTTTGACAAAGAGCGTAGTAAACATTTTTTAATTGTTTTAGTGGCATAATGTTTCTAATAGTTTTGAAAATAAATGTTAGTTTACGGATTTTTTTAGTTAGTAAGTTAATATGAAGTTCCCAGTTTAATTTACAATCCACTGTTAAGCCTAGATACTTGATATTATCAGTATGTTCTATTTTTTCGCAGTTGTGGTTTGAGGGATTTGAGGTAATATCAGGGTGTAGGTATAAAGGCGGAGTGATTTTTGGTTGCCCGGTAGTGGTTTTGCTGAATGTTAAGTATTTTGTTTTGGAGATGTTTAAGGTAAGAAGATTTTCGTCCAGCCAATTTTTTATTTCTAACATACCAGTTTCCGCACTTTTGAAGGCCTTTTCCCAACTCGGTGCTTTGAATAGAATTACCGTGTCATCTGCGTAACTGATTACCTTGTAGTCGATAGATGCCATTTTAATATCGGTAAGTTCATTTATGTAAATGAGAAATAGAAGGGGACCAAGTACACTACCTTGAGGGACGCCATACTTGATTTCTTCCGGATCACTGTAGCATTTATTAAGTTCAACTATTTGTTTCCTATTTTTAGTATAGCTAACCATTCGAGCGGCGGACCGTTGATACCATTATTTTTAAGTTTTTCGTACAGAATGTCATGAGAGATAGTATCAAAAGCCTTAGCCAGATCTAGAAAAACTCCGATGACTTTGGATCCTACATCTGTATTTTTGACAATGTAATCAGTTAATTCGGATATAGCCTGTTCTGTGCTCATTTTAGCTCGAAAACCGAATTGACAATCTGAGAGTAAGTTGTGTTTATCGAGGTAGGATATTAGCCTTTTTTTCATTGCTTTTTCCAAAACTTTCGATAAAGAATTTAATAGTGAGATAGGTCTGTAGTTAGATATGAGAGATTTGTCCCCTGACTTGTGAATTGGAGTTATAATGGCAATTTTTAGTTTATCCGGGAAAATCCCTTGGCTAAAGCTTTGATTGAAAATGTGTAGAAGAGGTATAACAATAAATTCTCGCAGATTAATCAGAATTTGGTTTGAGATTTTGTCCGGGCCCGGAGCGCAATGTGGTTTGAGAGATAAAATAAAGTCGGAAATTTCTGTTTTATTGAGTTTATATATATTAAAAGAGTGTAATGGTTGCTTGGTAGGGCTGTGTTTAGATGAAAGTTTTTTTGCAGTGTGGTGATTGTTGAGGATTTTGCTTGCTAGATTTAGGCCTACGTTGGAAAAATGAGAATTGATATAATTAGCTAGTTTAAATGGTTCGTTCTTAGTTTCAAGGATTTCTCCATTAATTGACAGTTTCTTGATATTATTATTCTTCTTGGGTTTTAAATATGCTGCTTCATTAATGACTTTCCAAGTTTTTTTTGGATCCGTTCTGGCATTTTCAATTGCGTTCCTATAAAATTTGTATTTGGCCTGCTTAATTAATTTGTTACATAGATTTCTATATAATAAGTAGTCATGATTAAGTTTACCGTCATGTGGGTTTTTATGTACTCTCATGTGCATTGCGTTTCGTTTGTGAATACTCTTTACTAGCCCTGCAGTGATCCATGGTTTAATTTGCAATGTTTTGTGAGCTTTGTTTTTATGTGTTTTTATTGTAGTGTGCTTGTTAGTGTACTTTTCCATAGTTATTAGGAAAGCATTTAGAGCTTTGTTCGGGTCTTTTTCTTTTAGTGTTGAAGTCCAGGATTCATGACTAATTTCTGCCCTAAGTGATTTGAAGTCTATGACGTGTTGTGTGGTGTTTGTAGGCATTTCCGTTTTATTTTTGCAGTTCGATCTAATGCCGAGTGAAGTAGTGTAGTGATCGGTGACCGTTGTGTGAATAATGGATGAGATGGTTATTTTCTTGGTTTTAGCAAAAATGTGATCAATGCAAGACTTGGACTCAAGGCTTATTCTTGTGGTAGAATTAATAGTTGATTTAAGGCCATAATGACTTAAAAGACTTAGATATTCGTTAGTTTGAGGATTGCAATTCAAAATGTTTATGTTCAGATCACCCGCTAAGATGAGTTGTTGGGTATTTGTGTAATCATTCAGAAGTTTTTGTAGAGAATTTAGGAAAGGTGTAAGATTTTTAAAGCACGGAGGTCTATAAATCGCAAATACAGATAAATCAGATCCAAGTGATATTTTTATGCAATTTGCTTCCGTTAAATTTATTTCAGCGATAAAGGGATTCAGCGATTCTGTTACGAAGATAACTATCCCATCATTTTGGTTGAGTTTAGTAGTAGTATGAAATGTCGAATATCCAGGTAAGTAGATATCGGTGTAAGAGTCATCTATCCAGCATTCACTTAAAATTATTATATCAAAGCGGGAGTCGAGGTCTTGTAAAAGAATTGTAAAACTGTCTAAGTTCTTGCGAATGCTTCTAATATTTTGGGATATTATATTTAAAGAGTTATTTGTGTGGAATACTTTGAAATCTTGAGAATTTTTGAATATATGTTCTTCATGATAGGGTGGTTCAAAATCAATGTTTAGTAGTGAGTCCATTTGTAATAGATGGAGTTACCTATACAGTAGACAGTTAAAAATAATGTAACCAATTAGATTAAGAACTGTAAGTCGTTGACATGTTTTACGTTTATTATTTTTGAAGTATGATCAGAGTTCTTTTTTGTGAGGATTTTATTATTTTTGAACCAAGTATACATATAATTATTATCTTTAGCTTTTTGTTTTGTCTTCCACAGCAGCTCTTTAAAGTAAGGGGTTAATAGTTCGCCTACAAATATGTTCTTCTCTCTAGCATTCTTGCGGGAGTTCAAGACTCTCTGCTGGGCTTCCTCATCTTGAAGTTGTACTTTGTATCTGTAAGTTCCGCCCTCCATTTTCTGTGTACGATCTTGATAACGGATTATTCTTTTTATCTTCTGTGATTCGACATTAACTTGTATTTCCTTGAATAATCTGTTTATGGTGTCCGGCGGTTCTTCATTAGGAAGGGTAACTACACCCGCAAACTCCGCCCAATTGTGGCTCATACTGACCTGTTCAATTTCAGCCAGTCGAGTTTCTAGGTTATTGATTCTGATTTCTTTGCTGTTGTTTGCTTCTTCAAGAATATCTACTTTTTTGTTTAATTGTAGGATTGTGTCAACCTTGGTTGAAATATCATCATATTGCTGGCTTATAAAATCTACACTTTTTTTCATTTCTAAAATTTCATGTTCTAGATTTTTCTTAATGTTTAGTGTCTCTTGTTCCATTTTTTTGAAGAGTTGCTGCTTTATTTCGTCCATCTTTTTGTCTACATATTTGATAAATTTATCATAGTGCACTTCACCGGCATCGGTTGGTAGTGGTGACTCAATAGGTTTTGATCGTGTTTGCACTTTACTAGAAGTAGCCATTATTATCGTTGTTGTTGTTTCGTACTTTGTATGTAATTGCGCCTGAATTTGTAAGATCTTCAAATTTCTTTTCACTAATTACACAGTGATTTAAATAAGGATGCAGAAAAAAGGGAAAAAAAAAAAAAAAAAAAAAAAAACCAGACAGTTGTAAATCACTGGGAGTAATGTGTAATATAAATTGCCTTTGCATAGGTATATTTACGGAGATTATTAAAAGTCAATTTTACTGCTAAGGTTAGTCTTCAAAATTATTTTCACTTATTTCAGAATTATGTGTTAATTAATCTTCAAAATAATTTTCACAGTACTTTTTAATAATGTTGCAGAAAAAAGAAGAAAAAAAAAAAAAAAAAAAAAACACTTTGGTATTACTAGGATTCGAACCGTGGATCATCGGATCTCTAGGCAGATGTTCTCTCCACTCTGCTGTCAGCCCTTTGAAACTGATTGGGAATTATGTGTATTATAAAATGTCTTTGCACAGGTATATTATTGGAGATTATAAAGGGTTAATTTTACTGCAACAATATTGACACACTTCAAAGATGATCTAAACACTATAAAACACAGTAAGTTTAGAGCGATTAAGTAACACACGTACGGGTTACACTTCAGGGACACGTTTAACAATGAGTTATATGGTTTTTTTTAATTTTAGACACTAAATTTTGTATATTTTTGTGGAGCAATTTATGACATGCACTCTGTTGGAAATAATAATTACTAATCAATCAATTATAAACGACTCTACATTTAATTAATTAGGTAGCAGTATGCAGGTGCTACTATGTACAATTGTTAGTAAGTATGAATAAAATCTTTCCAGGATTTTAGATAAAGGAATGAAAACAGAGAAAAAAAAACAAAATGTAGGCAGTATGCCTACCCTAACATAAACCAAATGGATCGAACTACTTGGAGTGAACTACGGCAGGGGTATTGGTTATCCAATAAATGGTTCCCGGGGCGGCGGTACCCATACCCGCCTCCAAAATCGAAACTGAACGTTTCTCAACATACCCCAATTAAGGATGCCATAGTCTAACTGGCACTGGACAGTTAATAAATGAGTAACAAACTAAATCTAATTGTTTTTTTTTACTAATTAATATACTTAATTCCTTGATGATTCTTAAGTTTATAAATTGCGAAACCGGCAAGCTTTAGAATTAATGCAACGTTTGTGTTGTAATCACTTATTGTATTTAAGTATTTTTTATTTATTAAAAATAAAATGTAAAGATTTAATATTTTTTTACGGGTTAAATTTTGATTTTCCTTTTGTAATTTAAACAGCTCTATCCTTGCGGCTTGGGTTGATTTTTAATTTTTTTATATTTACATAAATTATGGCTCCAAAGAATAGAGTTTACTAGAATTAGGGAAACTTGTTGAGAGTTTGTTTGAATGAGAAGAATGGCAAAGAAATGGTATAAAACCGGATTCAAAACCTCTAGTAGACATTTATTGCGCAGGCCGAACGTAAAGATTTCAATCATGATGTCTACTGAATGCAAAGATTGAAAGTTGAATTTATTGCTTAGCACGATCGTTATCTTTAAACTTTTTATGTATGATTAAAGTGTCGTACAGACTCAGATATAAAAGTGCCAGCGTTATTTGGCTTGGCGTATTTCGGCATATCGCTCGACGTACATTCCCACTGGGGATATACGGCGAATGATAAGCTGAAAGAGGCCAAGCCAAATAACGCCGGCTTTCTTTTATGTGTCGCAGAAGAGTCCCAACTGTTGCCAACCGCAGTGAGACTATGGCATCCCTAATTGTACGGCTGAAGGTGGGGAGGGAAAGAGGGGAGGTAAAAAAGATGGGGTAGAGGAAGGTGTGGAAGTACCAGGTTATTCAGATCTAGTCACCAAACACGGCTGAAGCCATTTCCAGCAACGTTTCAATTATGAATAATAGTTTTACACCAGGGCGAAAGTGAGAGTATGGAACGTGCCGCAAATATACTATATATTGTTATTTATGAATAAATTAGGAAATAACACAAATTAATCAAATAAAATCTAGTTGTGCTTGCTGGAATTTGAACCTGCAAAACCCCCGGATTGTTAGTCGAGACCCTACCACTCGATCACGGAGTGCGTTGAATGTGTGAAAATCAATTAAATTTATGAAACTTTAGTGATTTTTTTTTCCTGAATGCGTTTATTGCAATTGGGAAAAGTATAATTTTTATATTAGGTTATTAATTTATTGTTTGACGTTTATGTAATTATTACTGCATTTAGAAACCATGATATGTAATATTTGTAATTTTATTTAATTTGTATAATTTAATAGCTTATAATTTAATTTATCAACCATATTATAAAAAAATTCAATGTGTTAACTTCACCCGCCATAACACAGGGATATCCCTAGCATGGCTGATGAAATACACAAGAAGCTACACAATGTACAAAATTCTTATAACAAATAAATGAATCAAAACTAAAATTTCGTAAGCAAGCACATACTTAATTCACCGACTTTTAGACCATCAGACCAGTCAATGGCTGAGTTGGCATCGCGTTTGGGTCCCACCCAGGCGCCCCGTGTTCGATTTCTCGGCTGGCTAAGTCCTCCATCACGACTCAAGCAACATTTTTCGCGGTGATAGTAGGATATTTCCAAATGTTGTCGGGTTATTCATAACACGGGAATAGTTTAAATGACATTTTTTGTGATTTCAAATAAGGAATTAACAATTTGTCCAAAGTAAAATGTACTTGGGGAGTGGGCGGTGAGTTTTGAGAGTACTTACAATTGAACTCCGGGCAAATGCTTTGATAGGAAGACTTTAAATCATACACTTTTATTGTCACTTTTATTTTATATTATTGATATATGATACATAATTAAGACATTTACATAGAATAGATATATTGAATCACTATACTAGGCGGCTGCCTATTTTACGGTGATCAATAGAATATAGTTGCTTTGCCTAATTTGTTTAAAACTAATGTAAACATATACATTAAACTTTCTGAAAATTTTAAAAGTTACAATGGAAAGTAGAAAAAAGAGAATGTTTGTAGTACTAGAGCAGTATTATTGGAAAAAGTGATTATATTGCCATTAATTTGTAATCTAAGTAAATCATACATATAAGAAAAAGTATAGGAACAAGTACACTGCCCTGCGGTACACCAAATTTGATGCTGGTTGGATGAGGTGCTTTAAATGATTGAAACTTAACGAAACCTCTGTCCGTTAAGAAAGTATTACCAGAGAAAACCAGAAATATGTCATTTTTAAATCAGATTTTAGACGTATTGACTATTTTCCATAAAAAATTATAAATGAATTTCGAAAGATTGTTCTTTTATCTAGCATTCACATGTTTTAAATTTTGAGGAAAAATGTTTTTTTTTAATTTAAAATAAAACAATAACTTTGTAAACACCACTTTTATTTTTATACTTTATGCCGACCGGGTTTCGCTACAACCGTAGCTTCATCAGGGCAGTATAATACTCTACTAACATTAGGTTACATTTGTGTTATAATATATATTTTAACAAAAAATGGGCTGGGCTGGACTCGTCAAGTGGAGGAGGAAGAGGGAGGCATAGATGGAGAATTGGGAAGGGAACGGACGTGTTCATTATCAATAGGGGACAATCTTAGTATGGGACTTTTATTTAAATTAAGTTGGTTATTTACTACCTTACTATTAGTGTTTATGGCTTTCCTAAGTTCAAGTGCCTCTAAATTATCCAACCTTAGACCGATGTCGTTTTTATGAATAAGTTTGGCGCCAGCGTTTTTGTCAAATTTATGATCGTTTTCAATCAAGTGGTTTGCAAATTCTGAAAATCCAGAGCTGTGTAAACATCGAAGATGTTCTTTGACACGAGTGTTTATGTTGCGCGCTGTTTTACCAATATAAAAAAATGCGCAATCGCTGCATTGAAGTGAGTAAATTCCCGAGTGTGATAGACTGTCTTCCTTATCCTTACCGTTCATTAAAAGTTTGCCTATATTATTATTAGTGTAAAATGCTGGTTTGATTTCTGATCGGAGATTTTTAACAATTTTTTGAGAGAAATTATTGATGTACAGGATTCTACGCCATTGATGAGGTTGATTATTATTACTTGGTATATTATTATTATGAGGTTGACTATTGTATAAAAATTTACTAGTGGATAATTTTTTAATTTTTTTATTTAGAATGTTGTCTACTATATTTGGGTTGTAACCGTTATTTATTGCGATTTGTTTGATCGTAGTTAATAATGTCAGTTTCGTAGTTAACGTAACGTAGTTAATAATGTAAGTTTATGTTAATAATGTCACATCACAAAGTATCCGCTTCATATGAACAAATGTTTTTTTTAGTATAATAAGGTTTTACCATAGGTCGTTGGCAGATTTGTTAAATTTTCAAAAAAGATTTTGTATTATACCACACCCATTTCAAGTCATATAATCATGCAGTAAGATAAATCAATACATTATCTGGGTATCGCATGTTTTATAATTTAAATTTTAGTTTAAATAAAATCATTAAAAAATATATACGTACATACGTTTCTTGACGAAAATTGGTCCGTTTGTGTATGTATTTGCGCACTTACAAACTAATATATTTCAGATTTTTTAACATTCTTATTTAACTTAGACATCATTGAAAAATGATAAATACTTATAATCAAGAAATAATTACAAAAAATACATTATTTTAATAGTTTTATCATCACGTCTTTCAGCATTTTTGGATGTAGGTTAAATTTAAAGAAAATTTGGAATGGAATAAAATCGACATTGAGTTATAATTTTAAAAGCTGGTACGGAGAATAATTGATCTTTCTCATTGTAATCGCCCTGCACGATCGTAAGAACAACTTTCGACGAAATGTGGATTTTCGGCCGCTGGCTGGTTAAACGCTTTTAAGTATGATTTGAACCATTCAAATACCTTATTCTTTGTTCCGATTTTCCGGAGCTTATAAGATACTGCGAAGAGACTGTGTCAAATGCCTTTGCTGAGTCCAGGAATATTGTCAAATATTTTGATTGATTTCGTGATAAACTTATTTTAATGACTTATTTTCAAGTTGGGAGAGGTTCGGTGCTTTGCGCGGTGTCGTGAGGACGTAGCCAATTATCTTACCTATTTTACATTTCTTTTCTTAATCTTAAATTTAACATAGATACAACATTTAGTAATAATTAGTATAAAATAGGTAAATATAGTCATGATCCTCTTTTATTCTTCCTTATCACTGACCCTACCATTCTTTTCTTGTTTCTGTCAGTTCTTTAGATAGCTTTGCCAGCGATTGTATGCCAAGTCTTTGAATGAAATGGCTGAAGCTATTTTAAGCGAGGAAGCCGCCGAAACGTCTCGTGCATGAGAATTAAATCATTCGAGAAAGTTTTATTTCATTAGAGCTCTTTCAGCTTTAGCACTAAATTAACAAATGGTCTTAATGCATAAAGTAATGTTATTTTATGCACCATTTAAAATATATCTGGGGATTAATGTTGGAAGTGCCTAGGTCCCATGTATGTACGTATCGCCCTGGAATAAAAATTGTTTGTCGATTTCTTGGCGGAAAAAACTCCGACTCAAATATTTGACTTCTGCATTAGATATGTCACAACTTCATCAATCTGGGAGGCAGGTATGGGTACCGCCACCCCGGGAACCTTTAATGGATAACCAACACCTTTGCCTTAGGTCACCCCAAGTGGTTCGCTGCGTTTCGTGATTTAGCAGGGGTGCCCGGTTTCATGGGTGAGGTTTGTCTAGGTCTTGCAGGCGGATGACCAGGACACACTGAACCCCAGATTCCTACCCACCCCTTAAACCTTTTTCCTTCCCAGAACTCTCCTCTCTTTCCTTTCCTTAAGAAAAAACCTCCACACAGCATCCCGAAAGATGACATGAGCCCTGTGGGAAATTATTTTCCCCAGGCCCTCCTATGTGAAGTTCATGTAAAAAAAAAATCTGTAGCATCTGACGTACGTATTCGTAACATTAAATTTGGGACGTTTTAGAGTACTTTATTACATTAACCGCAGACATATTATTGCCACATGCCAGTAACTATGGAGATTGCAAATTAATAGTGCACACTTTCTTATGTACAATATTTATTGGCTAAATTCATCGTCTGGACAGATGTGAATAAAATACTATATTTATTTATTTATTCAGACATACCCAGTAAATTTTATTACGTATGATACCTATTAAAATTACCTATTACCTGTATCTATACAAAATCTTAGTAATTTCGTGTGGGATGAGAATGCCTCTTAATCTTAATAAGAGCAAATGAAACCGGTTGGCATGTTACGAGGATCCTGCACGGCCTTTTTCATACAAAGCTTTTGCATTTCTTTTTAAATGTCAAGCAAATATCTAGTACGGATGTGTGTATATTTTATTTATTTGTGTTTAAAATTGTAATATTTAGGTCATCATCATAGACATCAGAATTCAATAGACCATAAGATATAGACGAGGGGGTAAAACCAAACTATGGGGGGCGAAGAGAGGAAGATGAGTGTGATTCGTTAAAAAATCAATCTGACAGTATATAGGCATCTCGCATTACAATATCACCATTTAGTTCTTAAAAGCAAAATCTGCTTTGAATGAATAGACCTTTTTACATGGGAGCGCGAAATGCTTGCCACGTTAATAACATATTTGCTAAGGCCAAATGCTCGCCCCAAAAAGATTCGCCCCAATACACATAGCAATATTTTGTTGCCGTGTTTAGTTAAAACACTTTTACAAATGTTTCATAATTTACTTACCCCTGTAACCAGCGACGAGCACACTGGAGAATCGCCCATATTCGCTATGTGCTCATTGATATGTAGTTATATTGTATAGCACAAGCTACCGTTTTGGTTTGTAATTTCGTTAAATGTATGGATGTTAGCTTCGCGCTGGTCACGGCAAGAATGATGACGTCACACATTTTAGATTCAAGTGAGGCTCTATCCCCTCCCCATGGAGCGAGCCGGTTCCAAGAAGGAGCTCCAGCTGGCTCCATGGGGAGGGGGAAATAATACGTTTTTATCACTTAGGGCAGGTCCAAATATATTCATATGTCCGTGGTCATCATTAAAGAAATCGATTTTTCACGATTTTTTTAGTCGAGTGCGTGCTTAGCGGTCTCTGAATTATATACATTTCATAGTATGCGTTAATCAATTCCAACCCAAGAATCCCTTGCGATAGGAGTCCATTGATACTTGTGCACGCTGAACAAATCACCAGTGGACCCCCAGTTATCTATCAATGAGGTGCAGCTGTGTTCACATCACGACCCTCTTTTGACCTCTCAGCCTCGTGGGTCAAAATTACACTTTCCTAGGTGGACAGTGAATTAAGTGATAAAATTCTTTAATATGTTTATTCATTGTACAATATTTTATCTTACTTAAATGTTACAAAACTGATCAATCAGTTTGATTGTAGGAAATCTCTCATTTTTCCTATTTATTTGCTAACAATAATACAATTAAATGTTTGATATTTTGGTGTGCTTACAAGAATATAATTAAATATTTGATATTTTGGTGTGTAATACATAGTAATTATATTGGGCTTTTAAATCAACCCCTTTTTAGTCATTATTACACTTTCAGTAGTGTTTTTTCAAGAACGCCGCTGGTCGATAAGCAGTTGTGTGAACTATCCTATTCGAGATACTTTATTTATTAGCTCGCCAACAGAATACATCACATTACAATTATTACATTAATTTTTCAATATGGTTATAGCGATGATTCCAATTAAAGGTGGGCACACCAAACATCTCAATAATCTTAGTATGACTATAAGGTGTAATATATAATAATAAATTAAATTAGATGTACGTACATAAAACAAGGTGGATCCAAATCAAACATTAGTAAATACATACATACACATTTACGAACATGTGTACACACATATATATGTATATGCTTACGTGTGTTCACTCTTCACATTTACATGCATACATGAACGTACACACACATATACATTTATACACATATTATAGAGCCAGTGCATAAGTAGGTGAACGATTCAAATAATTACAAAGCGACTCTAGGTAAGGAGATCGTCAGGTATATGCAAATATAAGTAAGTAAGTAACATATGTTAAAGCCATTTTAAGATTACATACATATGATGCAGCCATAATAAGTACCAGGGTGTGCACTATGCAACCCATGAACGCTATAAGGATACGATTGCCCGAAGAAATGAAACAAAGTAACATATTCCCATCAATTTTAGAGAAAAAACTTTCTTACTGATTTTTCGCTTGCCTTTCTTACTGATACCCGAGAGCATCGTATTGTCTATCCTTGTTTTATAATGTAAGAAACCGCCATAAAACCGGTCATAGTTCTACGAGATGATTAGTTTCCCCTTTAAGTTAATTCATCACATTTTATCTCCGCTGAGATCGCGTTTCACAGCACAAAGGATATCATTATTTTCCTTTTGAAACTCCCACAGATTATGACCAAACTGATGACTGGACTTACGGTCTCGAGAGGTATTAATGTCAGTACATCTGAAACCATTTTAAACCCTGTCAAGAGTTTTGGTTCATCCGCAAGAAGCGCTCCTAGTTTTCCTGGCACTGCACTCGATATGTTAGTACTTGATTCAGTAGGGTGACATTATGATCGCGATCATATTTATTAAGGAAACCGGAGACGGAATGTTACATCAATTTACTCCTTATGTAACTCATTTGTTGTTTAAAAAAAAGCTTTTCTGCGGACATATTGTTTGTATGCCTTGTATGTATGCAGCTCCCCAGCTTACTACAGCGTGTCGGGAGATTTGATTGTACTATACATATAGCATGGTGGACTGATGTTAGATTTTCTAATGAGAGAAAGTTTCGGATTTTTAAGAAAATGTAAATTAATTTCCTCTTTTTTTAACGGTAAGGTTGATTTGATCTTTCCAGTTTAGGTTTTTGTCTATTGTTATTCCGTTATTTAATTTTATTTGAAATTTTTAATGTGGAACAGTTAATTTTACAGTTATTGTTTTCTATGATCTTTTTAGGGTTGTCATATATTATCATAATGTATCAAAATTTAACAGAACTACATTGCAAATGGTATAACGTGAGTTTTTTTCACTATTTAGAGATATTAGATGTATATCGAACCAGTGTTTAAGTATATTTATGTCTTCTGTTACTTTTTGTTTTACTACTTTCCATGTATTTCCACTTTCAATAAGTACTGTATCGTCAGTCATTATACTACCATGAAGTGACTGAAAGAATATCCCGTTTGCACATAAGATGAATAATATAGGACCCAGCACAGTACCTTGTGGAATTCCATATTCAGATTTTTTTTGTTTTTTTACATAAGCTCCACACAGGAGGCCTTGAGGAAAATAATTTCCCTCAGGGCCTATGTCATCTTTGGGGATGCTGTGTAGGGGGTTTTTTAAGGAAAGGAAGGAGAGGGGAGTTCTGGGAAGGAAAAGGGTTTAAGGGGTGGGTAGGAATCTGTGGTTCAGTGTGTCCTGGTTGTCCGCCTCCAATACCTAGATAAACCTCACCCCATGAACCCGGGCACCAAATGTAGCGAACCACTTGGGGCGAACTATGGCAGAGGTGTTGGTTATCAAATAAAGGTTCCCGGGGCAGCGGTACCCATTCCCGCCTCCCAAATTGTCTTTTAAAATAAATGTAATTTATTTTAAAATATTGAGGAAGTTTTTTAAGTAGCTTTGTATCCAATTTGCTAAATACTCATTAATTAATGTTCAAATTATCAAATTATTTCGAAAGTTTTATATGAGATATGCTGTCAAACGCTTGAAAATACCTATACATTTTTTACTCATATCTAGGCTTTTATTTATTATATTTATGTGCCAAGCTTGTACCTCTCTTTTTTCTGTCTAAGGTCCTAAAGTTACCATAGTTATTCAAAATTAAATCTAAAATGTATGGCATTCAACGATCACAGGAGTATGTTATTTTTTCAAAGTATTGTTCATGTCAGGAGCACAATGTTTACAGGCTTTACAAATATAAAAAATCTAGAAAGGCGCACTGTTTTATTATTATTATTGTAAAAATAAATTTAATAACGTAAAGACCATTATAATATAATGCCGGTCGGCTGTTAAGTCTGGCAAGGACCCAAACAGTTTAAATTAATCACTCCGAGCTCAAAATATTATGCCGACATTACGGCCTTAATGTTTCCTTCCGAAAGTGCATAACAAAGTTGAGGAGATTTATAATTTGGAGAATAATGTTTGTATATGGTGCCATGTTTGAGAGCGTGACCTCCGCCCGCATTCAGCACAAGAACGCACAAAAATTACTATTGTCTTAGGTCAACAAATCATGGTTAGTGGAAAAATTAACTTAATTCTTTTTTAAACGAAAACTTCCTTAGCACCGTTGTGATTTGAAACTCGATGAAACGAAAAAGCGACACTAAAAAGAGACAAACACACACATCCATAGGATTGAGCCTGCGAGAGAATGAGATCGAATAATCGGTCTCCTCTTTGTGCGATGCTCTTGTCTACTTTAGTTTTCTGAAGGTTTTACTTCTACTGCTCATTTGTTATTTTTTTGCTTGCGTAGTCACTTCAATTAAACTCTCAGGCCAATTATTTCACTTTGCGACGAGCTCATATAGGTCTCATCTCAGAAATCGTTATGCACTATCCCTCACTTATCTCTCTACCTTAAACGAGTCGCTTTATTATTTCGTTTTGTTAATATAAGTGCGCTTCCTCTAACATTCATATTTACATAAAATATCTCCCTTTTAAACCACCTTATTCTTAATTTTGAACGCCTATTACCGAGCCTTAAGAAAGCCTAATTGATTTCGACTTTGCAATAACATAAAGAGAAAATATTGGTCGTGTAGCTCCATATTTTCTTACTCCATACTTATAGCTCTGACCGCTTTTGACATATGATACGGTGCGGCACTACACCGCTGCCTAGCGGTCGGGGTGACGTCAGCGGTCACGGTAGAAACGAAAACAAAGAGGCCAGTCGAGTCAGGAGGTGTTCGATACAATTAGGTTCATATCAACAATATCGGTTATTAGTCGACATTTGCTGGAACCACCGCAAATCGCCCGTGACATATGTCAGTTCGACGGCCCAAAGTTAAACGACGTTATCTAAAAAAACACTTTAGTACTTACTAATTATTGGTACCTACGTCTTTTTGTAGATAATGTTTTTTGACTTTAAGTCGCCGTATCCCCTCTCAAAAATAAAAAGATGGAGAGATAATATATGTAGTTACGAATGTTGGAGAGAGTGCGCTAATATTTAAAACGCCAAATTTGAAGCGAAAATTGTGAAAATGTTTAATACAACACGACTCGTTCACAATAGAGCAAAAATCTATTACGGCCTGTCTAAAACAGCATTTAAAGAAAAACTGTTAATTTTTTCATACATATAATTTGTAAAATAACTGAAAACGACGTGAAAATATTAATTTTCGGAGCATACAATGTGATTTTTTTCTATCGAGGGAATTTCATAAAATTTGCGTTTCGGCGTGGGGAATGTATAGATTTTATCTTAAAAAATAACATATATTTTTTTAAGAGCTTAAACACTTGAAATGTTTAAAAGGGATATATAAGAAATCGGTAGAAATTCGGGTAGCGGCGGCCTAAGACCTACAATTATTTGTACGTTTTTTGTAGATAGTTTGTTTGACTTTTAGTCCTCGAGTTAACATCGATAATTTTGTTAGGGATACGTCCATACGTCCCTGTCTTGTGATGATTGTTCGGCCTCCGTCCATGGTAGACCCATCCTCTCCTCACACAGTTTCTGGAGTTGCCTCGCCCTACTGTGTCTGGGGCGGCCCACTGGACGTCTACTGGACGTCTCTGGAATCGCACTCAGTATCTTCCTCGGAATTCAGTCATCAGACATTCTTAGTACATGCCCAAGCCACCTCAGTTGCGATTTTTCTATGAAGAGTAGCAGTGGTTCAATGTTTAGATCATCTCGGATCGTCGAGTTTCTTGTATGATCCCATTTCGTAACCCTTGCCACTCCTCTCAAGTACCTCATTTCGGCAACTTGGACTCTAGAGCGTGAAACATATAAATATATACTGAAATATAATATAAATATATAAACAAAAGTTATGGGATAAGGAGTTGGGAAATTCGGAATACCTACTGCTCGTTTATTCGTCCGCGTCTCAATCGGTAACACAGCTAAGTTTTTCGTATCGACACTGCTAAGTTGTAGATATGGCCGTACTGGGTTGTTTGGTCTTGGCACTCTAACAGCCTTACTAAAAAAAACCACAGCGCGACCGATTAACTGTGTTATTGCAATAACATAAATAAACCCCGTATACACTAAAACACGTTTCATTACCAATAAGCTTTTTTACTTGGTCACGCTGTTAAAATGCTTAAAGATCTGACAAGGTCGAATATGGTTACATTTACTAGGAAAAAATGTTGCTTTAATTATTCTCCGCCAGGGGCATTATTGGCGCGCGTGTGCATCAACGGCCCTCGATGAAAACACAGCTTGGTGGGCTTGGTGTGTTTATGGATCAGGCGGGATGTCGAAAATTTTGTTAGATGTTGTGATTTTACTTAATAATTTCTATTGTAGTGACGAAATTACTGTTCTATTCATATAATTGATATATTTACCGTGTTGTTTGTGTGGTTTATATCAGTTGAATCAAGTTATTGTACAAACGCCGTCCTTTCAAAAGTTGAACTGTCAGAATATTGTTTTATAGGTTACATAAAAGATAAAATTTACATTTTAAGATCTTTATTTTAACAGAATTTCTTAAAAGTGATAATTTTTTATAATATTAATATCTAATACATGTGTCCGTAAACGTATCAAAGAAATTAACGTCTTTAGAGATGCAAGAAATCTGTTTTAAATGTCAGTATTATTTCTAAGTTATTTTTTTGGCAATAAAAAAACTTAGAAATTTATTATTATTTTTTTTATTGTATGCACGAGGAAAAAATGAGGTGATAGTTTCCTTTCAAATTTATTACATAAAAGGACGGTTTTTTAAATTTTGATTTTTTTTTAATTTCTCTACATTTTGGTCAAACATGTTTTGGTAAGTATTTTTTTACATTTTTTTCCGAGTTTGAATCTTAAAATATGTCAGTTTTTGAAAACTAAAATGTATTTCAAATACACAAATCTAAAAGGTAATTTTATCTAGTTTTCATAAATGGTATTTGTTTTTACAACACCTTCAAAAATAAGAAATATTTAGAACATTCAAAATACTATGGAAAAATTACAAATATCGTTCGGACATCAGTCGTTAAAACAGAGATAAACTACCCTCTCAGGCCGTGTAAACAACGTGTATTTCTTTCAAAGAACAAATTTTTAATTAGTAATGTTTTCACTGTCAATTGAATAAAATTTTCACTGCGTTTTTTAGTAAGGCTGTTATTATATAACAAGCATGTTAGGACCTGGTAACGAAATTATACTCTTACTTGCAAGTAGTAATTTGTTATTGTACCTATAACAGAGTTAATATTTCAATGATTCCATGGATAAAGCAGGCCTTTTTATAACAAATAATCTTTGATGGAATCGTTAATTTCTCCCTCTCACGTCACATATCCATTTTCGTGGTGAAATGATATCGATCATTTAACTAATGACAGTTTTTTGCTATGACAATAAATGATGACATATTTTTATCAATCAAATAGAAATGTGCAATATTTAAAAAGGTTTCTAATATACCATTTAATGATTAAATCTACTTGTATTCATCAGAATGACAGATATCTATTTAATATGATATTAACCATAGGTATAATAGGAGCTTTATAAAGCAAAGCATTTTTTTAAATTTTAGCTACACATCTTCATGAATTTTATTCCGTTCGAAATAAATAAGTTCATGAAGCACTTATTTAATTGGTGGCATTTAACAACGATTTTATTCCTTCTATATAAAAATATTATTTGTGGCACATTCCAAGACAAATATACTAAAAGTAAGCATTCAAAACAAGAAGACGATGGTTTTAAAGGGAGTTGTGTAAATGAGATATTAGAGGGAGCGCGCTAATATATAAAAAAACCTATTGTAATTAAAAGGCGTAAACGAAAATATATATATTTTTACATTAGCTCCACACAGGAGGCCCAAAGGAAGACAATTTCCCGCAGGTCCTATGTCATCTTGGGGGATGCAGTGTAGAGGGTCTTTTTAAGGAAGGGAAGGATAGGAAGTTCTGGGAAGGAAAACGATATGTGTCCGGGAGCGACGGACGTTTGAATCCATTCCTCCAACTGAGGTGAACGGCGATGGGTCGAGAGAGTCAAAAGACCTCCTCAACAAGTCTCTCCCACCACGCATCCGCGTCGAGACTTGGATAAACCTCACCCCATGAACCCGAGCACCCAGATAGAGGGCAATAGATAGAGTGATTCAAGAGGAAGGTTTATATGTATAATACATGCTTATTATAGTAGAGAAAAGCCGAGAAATTCAAATATTCAATTCAGGCAGCGGGCAGCAGGCTAGCGGGTGGTGTGGATTTTATAAAGGTTGGGTAATGGCGTTGTGTTTCGTTAGCCACAGCAACGTGTGGCCGGGTCTGGTAGTAACAAAAAAAACCGGGCAGCAGGCAAGCGGGTGGTGTGGATTTTATAAAGGTTGGGTAAAGGCGTTGTGTTTCGTTAGCCACAGCAACGTGTGGCTGGGTCTGGTAGTAACAAAAAAACTGGGCGTACTGTACAGGGCCCGCAGATACTTTAAAAGTACACAACTGCTCACCCTGTACAAATCGCAAGTGCGCCCCACGGTTGAATTTGGCAGCCACCTCTGGTCTGGAGCTCCAAAATACCTGAAAAATACCCTCGACTCTGTGCAGAAACGGGCGGTCCGTTTGATAGATTCTCCCATCTTAACAGACGGATTGCAATCTTTAGAGCACAGGAGTCGGGTGGGAATGCTATCCTTGTTCTACCGGTATTACAATGGGAGATGCTCCGAGGAACTAGCATCATTGATCCCTTCGGCACCGGTGCATAGTCGGGAAACACGCCAAACGCGTGCCCAACATTTGTACACAGTTGACATTTGTCACATGAGAACGGGTCGTTTCTTCGACTCGTTCTTATGTTCAACAGCCCGGCTGTGGAATGATTTGCCGGCCTCTGTGTTTCCTCCTTCCTACAACATGGGTCTCTTCAAGACCAATGTTCATTCCTTCCTCTCCTCAAAAAGACCCTCCACACAGCATCCCAGATGACATAGGCCCTGAGGAAAATAATTTCCCTCAGGGCCTCCTGTGTGGAGTTAATGAAAAAAAAAAAAAAAAAAAACAGAATTAACTCCTGTTTTTTACAATTTTCGGAGCAAACTTTGCGATTTTTTTCTATCGAAGGAATTTTACATAATCAATTTTAAGCATAGCAATGTTTTTTTTCCATTTCTAACAATCTTTATAGATTATCTTCGATAATAACATATATTTTTTTAAGAAATTAAAAACTTAAAAGTGTTCAAGCGGGATCTTAAAGTTTAGAAAATGTTCGAATTAAATGAGGGCGGTAAAAGTGCCCTTGAGACTACAAGGTTCCATCTGCCATTCGCATGAAACTGAGATATTAAGGTTCGAAGATTAAATCACAAATAAAATAATAAAAATTGGCATTTTATGAAAAAGTGAACGTGATATAAACACTGTAAATGAGGACCAGAGGAAAAAAAAATCATGTCGGTGAAAATCTCAAGCGGCTTTACTGTGTACATTTCTCACTATAAATTATTTTAGAAGCAACCATCGCTGTCAAAAATGGCGGTTTATTTGGTTAATTGTGATTTTTGAGCTTTCAATTCTGATTTATTCAAATTTGTCGTCATTGACATTCTTGTTTCACCTGTGGTCTTCAATTTAACGAAATTTGTATTTCAGAACATCAAACGCAATAAGGTGAAATTTATCCAAAAAACTTAATAAATGAAATAAAATCAGAGTATGCAATTCACACGCGGTTGAAATGAAACCTTCAGAAAACTAATGTAGACAAGAGTGGGGAGACTATGAAGCACTTTTTGTCATCGTGAAGGATGATTTTTTCCGTATTATTTTCGTCGAATTCCAATTCACCTTTTACTATACAATTGGTCATCTTATTAGTTTTCGTGTTTTCTTCTTCGAAGTTCATGGTACTTCTTTTGTGTTTTCTTTGCCTGTTGATTTTGGAGTTTTTCACTCGCAGTCTAAATCCTATAGAATGTATGTGTTTATCTCTTTTTAGTGTCACTCGCTTCCGTTTCATCGAGTTTCAAATCACAACGGTGCTAAGGTGAAGTTTTCACTTCAAAAACAGATGAAGCCTTGTTCCTTTAAACGTCAACTAAACTCGGAGTAATGCGGTGTTTTGTAGCCTCCCCACTCTTGTCTACTTTAGTTTTCTGAAGGTTTCATTTGTACCGCATGTGAATTGCACACTCTGATTTTTTAAAATTAAGTCCCTACGTAAATCATGTCTAAAAGACATTTGGGAAATACGTAAACGCTGCTTTGTTCCGAGAAGAGAATAGTTATTAGGTATTCTAATCACGTTAGGTAACGTATAATAACGCAGAAGACGAGATAAATAATTATATTTAAAGCACTTTGAATATTACACGCTGGGGGCTAGCGTAAAGCATGACCGTCTAAAGCCAAATAAATAGATTTATTAAAAAGCGTTCCTTTGCAGGGGAAAAGCTGCTCATGACAGAATTAAGTTTGAACAAAAAACGATTGAAATACGTGCTCTAACAATTTTATTCCTCGAATAATTAAAACAGCCACAGTAAAAGCACTGGCTATGTAAGGAAACTGGCAAGTATTTCCAGTAAGGCTTTCTTATTAAATAGTAATTTATGGTTGTGTTCCTTTGGCTTGTCTACAGTTGGAATAATGAAATGTCCTAGTTGAAAGCATTTCACTTTTTATAATTCCTACTGGTGATAGGGTACTTTTCTGACTTGTGTCTTCACTTGGCTTGTTTGAAAAGTAAACTGGAATTGTTTTAAAAGGTTTTAATCAGTTTTTCAAGAACTAGAAACAGGCGTTTTTGAGATACAAATTAATAGAATTAAAACAAAGAAAAGGAATTATAAAATATTTTTTTATTGTATTCCACACAATAAGTTCAATTGCCGAAGCCAGTGAGACAATTAAAAAAGATATTAAAATAGAGTGACTATATTATAAATATTATTCCAATGGAGAATATTACAGATTAGAGAGTAGATAAATTTATTATTATATACACCTGCTCGTGTAATTACACCGTGTAAATGCATTGTTAACCCCTCCTATCTAGATCATATTTGGTGAGAGGTTCAAAATATGTCCGCTTTGCAATAAATCCATGAAATATTTGTCAACGTATCCGAAAAAATATGAATTTCAAAGAGCAATTGGGTGTTCGATATTTTTTGTCAGTCCATCTTTAGCCAACACAAATAAGCTCGATAGTTTGCCTACGCGAGAACACGATGCCGAATGAAATATGAAATATGAAAAATGACGCGACGCTTCTCGTGAATGTCTTGCGCGTGGATGAAAGTTCGATGAGGCGGACGTAGCGCCATCTGTCATTCAACAACATAAACAATTTCGTTCTCTTTGAAACATACAAAATACTAAATCGCGATTAAAAAATGGAAGGGTAGGAGTAGGAGAGTTAAAATTTGAGGTTATAGATATTTTTTGATGCCAAATAAAAAAAATGCGAAAAAAATTTTTGTCATAAAAATAGATTTTTTTTCTGGATAGGGACACCCTAATCACCTAGCGGGATGAAATTAACCCATTCTCATATAAAACCTATTCTCATATCTACCAAATATACATAAAAAATTTCATAAAAATCGGTCAAACCGTTTCGGAGGAGTGCGACCACAAACACCGTGACACGAGATTTTGATATATAATATTATAAATGTCATCGTCAACTCACTCTTTTGTCTTGCATGTAAAAATAGTTAATAAAAATTCCCAAAGTTTCATTTTTTCCAAATTGCTAGCGAAATTTTGGTTCCATCACGGTGTTCATTTAAATTATTTTGCAAATAAATATAAAGCGTGGTATTTTCATTTTCTAAAGTAATGATAGTAAGTGAGACAACGATTTTTATGAGACATAAATGTGAATTGTTCCGAAAATCGAACAAATTAGACGGAGGGGTTAATTATTACAAAATAATATATTACACACACTTGACCAACTTGACTTACTTTTTAGTCGGCGATTCCTGACATTATTATTTGAAGTAAATATTTTAATGAAATTTAAAAAAAAAAATCAGTATTCATTGTACAGTTTGGGCCTGGTGAGGATTGGGCGGTTACTCGGCTGATTTACCGTTGATGACATGAGGAAGATTTTTATTGTTATTTCTTTTTTTATAAAAATATTAAGAAAACAAAATACCGTAAGAAAATCACTGGACTTAAAAAATTCATTTACATTTTTTACTCCAAATAATGTCAGGAATCACTGGTTAAAGTAAGTCAAGAAAGTCCCGTAACATTCTGTTTTTTAGTCTCTGTGAGCTGTAAAACCGGTTGGTGGCTTTCAGTCAAGTTGGTTCATACGAAAAACGTGGGGATAAGTTCCTTGTATAAAAGCTCTACTTCACTGTTTCCCTTTCTTGGAATATTCCCTCACAGACCTTCCACGAATCGGTGGTCAACTGAACATATATAAATGTTTTAAAATGATTTTCCCGAGTTCTCAGCTCCTATAAATATGAATATTTGGATGAATATCCAGCGTTTTCAATATTTGTTGTATAAGAGACCTAATTTTGTGGTTTTGCGAATCATTTTATGTTGCCAGAGGCTCACTTTTTATATGGTGATTTTTATTTAGTGGGTTAGTGAAACTATGTTTTTTTTTTACATTAACTCCACACAGGAGATATTGCAAAAATAATTTCCGTTAGCGGATGTGTCATCTTTGGGAATGCTGCGTTGAGTGTGTTTTTTAAGAGAGGATGAAATGAACGTGCGTCTTGAATAGACCCATGTTGTAGGAGGGAGGAAACAGAGGTCGAGTATAAGTATGATGTATTTGCCAACTTTTGACTCAAATTAATTTTATTTGATTAATTGCGTTAATTCACAAGTAATCCATTAAAAATAATATATAGCATATTTGTGTTATGTTCCATAGTGAAAGATACTCCCAGTATCGCCCTGCTGTAAGATAATCATTTAGAATTGAAACGTTGCTTGAAATGGTTTTAGCCGTGTTTGGTGACCAGATCTGAATATCGAGATACTTCCCCAAGTTCCTTTTCCCCACCTTCCTCTTCCCCAGCCCCTTCCCCTTTCCTCTACCTTCAGCCTCACAGCACACCCCAATCGAGGATGTCAGATGCCATAATCTCAATGGCTCCAGATGGGAGCAGCTGGGACTTTTGTGAGGTATAAATAAAAAAAAGTATGTTGTTCAGTTGAAAGGAGTAGGAAGGGGAAGGAGATGGGTAAAGCGATAAGGAGAGGTAGGTTGGAAACATTGACACCTTGCTAGTCATATCTGGTCATTAAATATGACTAACCTTTTTACTCTGAAACCTGCGGCAAAAAGTTTTAATTTTTAATAAAAGTTTTTTTTTTTTTTTTTTTTTTAATTTTTTTTTTTAATTGAATTTTGAATATAGCTGTGATTTGAATTCTTTGAAACCATTTTTAAGGGATCTTATATTTTCTGGCATTTTATTAAAGAAATCAATTGTTCCTAGGTATTTTTAGTTCTGTTGATCCTAAGTATTATTTGTACATATTATGACAAAAATGCGAACAAAGAAAATCTTCAACTTAAATATGCATTCGCTTTTTCGATAAAGCCTGGAACAGATTTTCGAATTTTTATTAAAAGCTTATCCTTCATTGACCGCCTCCAAGCGCCTGCATTGAAGCCGGATTTTGCTTATCGAATTGAAAACATCCACTTCATCTCGTTACGGAAAGTCTAGTCCAGCCATCTCGCCACACAGCTTCCAATTTCACGCGGAGATGAGTCCCAACACAAATGGGGTGTAAAACAAGATTGAAATGTTTCGGAAAACTACCTTCTCTCCTTCTTCGGGGCAGGATCCCGCTAAGAGGGAGACTTTTATCGCGATTGCTCAGAGTTTACCAGTTCGGTTAGATAACTGTTGTTTTTGTTGAAGTGATTTCATAAAGGTTTGTATTTTAATGAGTATGTATCTTCAAAAAAAGAAATTTTCTTCAACCTCAATGAGTATGTAACTTAATGTTGATAAATGCAAAATTTTGTCCTTTTATAGAACCAAGAAACCTATAAAGTTTGATTATAAACTAAATAGCATTTGTCTATCTACTGTCACATCTATCAAAGACCTTGGGCTCACTCTACACTGCAAACTTTCTTTCCGTGATCACATTAATGACATCGTAAACGAATCACTTAAACTACTTGGCTTCATTCAAATAATTACCTCTGACTCCAGTTCCCTTAAAACTCTTTACTGTTCGCTGGTTCGCCCTCAACTTGAATATGCAAGTGTCGTTTGGTCTCCTTTAAATGCTATCAACATTTGTCACATCGAATCCGTACAACATCGCTTCCTACGAGAAATTGCTTGGAGGATAGATGAAGTACTCATGTGATAAAATTGAATAAAATTTAAGCATTTCATCTTTAGAAAAACGTAGAAAGGACTAAGATCTAATGTGCACATTCAAAATTATCAACAGTATTACTGATACACCTGCTTTGTTACAACTCGTTCAGTTCAACATTCCTTCTCGTAGACTCCGAAATAATGAATTGTTGTTCCTCAATCGACAATATACTAATTAAGGTCATTACGGATACCATTCTCCTTTGTCCAGAATGTCGAGATTTGTCAACGCAAGTCCAAGCATTGATTTTTTTTGTGCAAGCCTAAATGACTTTCGGCAGTCGTTACGCAATGTGTAATTTTTAAAGCCATTTAAATCCTTCTTCATGCTTTGACTTGATATCTTCTGTATGTAGTTTTTATATTACGTATTATCATTTGCTCTTCATTTATATGTGCTCTCATTTCACTGTCATCTCTGTTTCTTATTCGTGTTATTATTATGTTGTTAATGGACTATTTGTCCGTAAATAAATAAATCAATTTAATACAATTCTGCTATTGGAAGGTTTAAAACACTCTTGTGTATGTTGGAATATTATGCGATGGTAAGTTACTTTTAGAAGCTAATTTTGAAAGTTCTGAGTCCAAAAATTTATTTTTCTTGTGGAAAGCAATCACTTTGTGGTTTGACAAATTTAATAAAAATAAACCACTTATTTTGTCTAAAACCGGAGTTTTAAATAATTTATTTATCGACCGGTTTCGCTTTGCTCAAACATCATCAGGGTTCAAATAATACTAAACAAGAAATACGTAATGTGTGCTTTTATATATTTAAATAAAGAGGCAGACAACAAGATAAAAATATAACACACAGTAAGTTCATAAAAATGGGCATGGTAACCGTTTAAATAATTTCGAAGCACAAGAAATAACAAAGCAGTAAAAATCAATAGTCGTATAGGAACTTAACAATCAATTAGATGTATTATTGAAGCTCTTAAAAAATAATGAATCCTCTACTAGACCGTGTACGCATAACACTAGATCGAATAAAAATGATATAAAAATATTCCAAGTTATAAAACCACAATTGGACAAAGAAACTATACGTACATACTTTGCAACAAAACTCCATAACATCCTTCCCCAAGACATAAAACTAATAAAAAATACTAATGAATACAAATCAAGAATAAAAATATGGCTGAAAGAGGTCAATGAAAAAACCCTAATGAAGACACTAAAAACGACACAGAGCACAAATAAACTATATTTAAATAACTTTAGTCCGCCTCGGCACAGGACCCCCTAGTGAGGAGGATTAAGAAATACAATATTTTGTACTTAATTTCATCATTACATTTTGTATGTACAATTATTTTATATAGTCGCAAAAAAAATAAAAAAAAATAAAAAAATAAAAATCTAGTAGCCCAATATTAGGTCTGCTTCCAATAAGCAATTAAAAAATTCCCATTCAATGCTTTGTCCCTTTCGATATATTATTATAACCCATTAGTCTCCATAATTGTCTGTCGGTTTTTCCCATTTACTTTGTACTGATGTAAATATATCCCTACTATTTGTTATATTTTTATCTTGTTGTCTCCCTCTGTATTTATGTAAAGGACATATATTCCCTTTAAATTTAAATCCTATAGTGTCAGTTAGAATGCAATTATCAATTGTCACTTGTTTTGTTTTTCTATTATTTGATGGTAAAATATGAGTTTCTGTTAGAAGAAACCATTCAAAGGAAAGTTATATAAATAAACGTAAATGTCTTTTCTTTGTTAAAAAACTTTGCAACACAAGTGTTTTATTTATAGATTAATAGAAAGGAATTAAACCTCTCAACTTGTTATATTTATATTCAAGCACACACTACGTATTGCTTATTTAGTATTAATTTGTACCCTGATGATTCTTAAGCAAAACGAAACCGGTCGGTAAATAAATTAATTAAAACTCATGGTTTTACACAAAATAAGCGTTTTATTTTGATCTTAAATTTATTGTTGAACGCTTTTCGTAATATTAAAAAAAAACATGTGATTGTTGAAATATATAATTTGAAAGGAGAGGTCCAAAAGTTTCATCAACTGATCTTTCCCGATTCAGTCCGCCGTACATCATAAGCTAATCCATTCAGCTTCACAGATCCCGTAATCAGTTAGTAGGTACACAATATAATATTTTGATAGAAAATTAATTCAATTGTCTTTTTTTATAAATTGGAATAATTGTATCTCGGTTTGTGCTAGTTTTAAATAACCTTCTATTGCCGAATGATTAATTTTATTTTGAGCTAGTTATTTGAAAGATTCTCACGGTGAATATTTTCACACGCTGTGTCACAAAAATTCCTGGGAATAGTAAACAAACTTCACTAAAAATATATATTATACAATTTCTTATCAGTGCTTATCAAATATCTTTATCGAGAATTTATTTCCGATACGGAAAATACATCAATTCAACACTGAATAATCTTGTTTGGAACGGTTTTTATACACTTACTAATTACAAATAGTTGTAGGTTTTCTAGACATGGAAAGATCGACTAGGTATTATCTAGACAGAACATTAAAATTAACATCGAAACCAAAAATATTGGTTTAAGAAAACATTTATCAAAAGGAAAGTGTACTATCTCGCAGCTGAAAGATTGGAAGAAGTATTGCGTTTTACCTTTTATTGGTCTGTTCAGAGAACATTGGTTTTCCAAGTTCGTCCCGATGATCATTGGTTTAACGTGGAGATCGGGAAACAGAGACAATAAGAAATATTTTAGGTATTTAATTCTCGCGTACTTTATCATTGACAATTTAATCAGCTATGTGCATATTAAAACAAATATAAACCGCATTGATAGTTTCGAAGTGGCGTATTGATCAAAGAAATAAAAGATAAAAATCTTATCAAAACAGAGTTTTTAGAAGCTTGTACACAGTGCCGGATCCACGAAATCTGGCGCCCCGGCAAAAAGTAACGTTTGGGCCCCCCACACATTTATTATTTATTCAGATTTTTAAAAAATACCCCCTAAACAAAAAAATTAAACCTCTTTCAAAAAAATTAAAAGGTGAGAATTATATTTGACTCAAAATCACTTCACTCAAGGCAAAAAGAAAAACTAAATAAACTCACTAACATGCCAATTCAAAATATATAATAAAAATAATATAGTATGTGTATAGGTTAGAAAAGACGCGAGGTGTGGGAAGAGATGTGAGAAAAATGCCTTTAACCTTCTTAATTTTTTTATGACAACCCTTTCCTTGTCTCTTCAAACACCCTAAAAATTAATAAGCCGTTATAATTGCATTAACCCCTCAGGCTAATTTGTTTGCTTTTCGGAACAAATTGTTAAGGTCTCATAAAAATAACTGTCTCCCTCACTATCAGAGTGAGAAATATGATATAAACGGTGTCAGAAAGTGAAAACACCACACTTTATATTCAAATCTAAAAGGTAACCACAAAATAAGTAAAATGTACCTACACCTTTATAAATCCGATCGAATTTGATTTTTTTTTTGAAACTTTGAAAATTTTTGTTAAATATTTTTACATGGAACGACACACAAAAGTGAAGTGACAATAAAGTTTATAATATATTTGTAATTTTAATTTTTTAGTCATTTTAATTAGAAAAAACGTAAGATGAGCAATTTTTAAAACTTTTTATGTTTGTGTGCAAAATTTTTTACATTTCAAAAATTACATATCTACCGGATCTGCCCTGATGATGGACACTGCAACGCTGTCCGAAATGTTGGCTCAAGAAGGAGGTAGCGCAACACAGCATAAAACCCCAAAAACAAATAAAGAAAATTTCAAAAATTGTTTGTTTAGTTTGCATAATAAAATTTGGATGCTTATTATTTTATCACCTTCCAAAAACATTTTTTAGTTTTTGGATACGATCAGAAATGTTTAATTTATTTGGATTTTATTGCAAAGCGGAAATGTTTTGACCCTCTGACAAAATATGGCCGAAGCCCAGAGGGGTTAACAATATAAAACTTAAGTTGAAATAGTTCGTTTTATACCACTTTGCAAAGAAATCATTTCAAATGTTTATCATACAAGACGGTTGCAGGGCGAATTTATAGGTTTGTAACAGACGTGTGAATCCATCCCTGATCGGGATAGTACGGCTGGAGAAACAAAAAGATCTCCCTCAACCAGTCTCACCCGATCCAGCCTGCCACTTAGTTTTTTTAAATTTTTTTTTATTAATAAAATTCCTTTATTATTTATTTACAGTTTTTTACATTTTTAAATTAAGTCCCGTTAAACTGATTGATATCAGTTTGTCAACGGGTTCTTTTGACAATTACTTTTTTTTAAATTGAGACAGGTCTTCGACCAAGTCGAAGAGACATGTACATAAAATATACAGATACATGAAAAAAAATATTGTTAATAAAATTTATAAGAAATACAGAACAGAGAAAATGAAAGAAATAAAAGAAAAGACAAAAAGTAGGTGGACAAATGCATATACGGCCAAGATCTAGACAAACCTCATCCCGTGTTATGTTTAACACTTATTGTTATACCAATGTTTAAATTCAGTTGGGTCATTTTTATAATAATTACATTTCAGGTTTCTTTTTCTGGGTGGTCAGCAATTTTTTTTATCGTGGTTCAAAATGATTGAAAGATTCCAAATGATTGAAGGAGTAATAAAGGAAGACCATCAAGAGACGACACACATGAATAAAGCACACGAAATGGTCACTAGAACGGAAAAGTGGAGATGATTGAAGTACAGAAGTAAGCTAAGAGGTTCGGAGAGATCATTGGAATGTTCCACATTATTTTTTATTACGTACTTGAGGGGCACAATTGCAATGCAGTAGAGAAGTATAAAAATAAATGAAAATTATATTTGAAGTCATAATGAAGTCATAAGAAGTAGTTGACGCTGTAACGTTAAAATAACTTTTAGCATTATTTCTTTCTTTCGTTGACAATATATAAGCTATTATCTTTTGAGTAGGTACTGTTTTTTTAATTTTTAATCTGTACCTCTTTTTCCATTTGTTTTAATCCTTCTCTGAAAATGTTTTCATGTTTTTTTTTTTTTTTACATTAACACCACACAGGAGGCCTGAGGAAAATAATTTCCCTCAGGGCCTATGTCATCTTTGTAGATGCTGTGTGGAGGGTCTTTTTGAGGAAAGGAAGGAGTGAACATGGGTCTTGAAGAGACCCATGTTGTAGGAGGGAGGAAAAACAGAGGCCGGCAAATCGTTCCACAGCCGAGCCGTTGAAATCAAGAACGAGTCATAGAAACGACCCGTTCTCATGTGAGTAATGTCAACCGTGGTCAAATGTTGGGCGCGTGTTTGGCGTGTTTCCCGACTATGTACCGGTGCCGAGGGGATCAATGATGCTAGTTCCTCGGAGCATCTTCCATTGTAATACCGGTAGAACAAGGACAGCATTCCCACCTGACGCCTATGCTCTAAAGATTGCAGTCCGTCTGTTAAGATGGAAGAATCTATCAAACGGACCGCCCGTTTCTGCACAGAGTCAAGGTTTTTTTTAAGGTATTTTGGAGCTCCAGACCAGAAGTGGCTGCCAAATTCAACCGTGGGGCGCACTTGTGATTTGTACAGGGTTAGCAGTTGGGTACTATTAAAGTATCTGCGGGCCCTGTACAGTACGCCCAGTTTCTGAGAGGCTAACTTAACTCTGGTTTCGATGGAGCCCCCGTACCTGAGCTGGTCACTTAGAGTTACACCAATCATTTCGATGGATGTCCTGTTCGGAAGGTTGCTTCCGTTGAAGGAGACTAGATTTTCATTTCGATCCCTTTTAGATGTTATCAAACATGATCCAAGAGAAAACACTCTCGAGGTAACCGTCCATTCTTTGCTTCAAAGCCCTCCGAGCTATTGGAGTTTGTGTGCCCTTTGGGGGCTTGTCAAACAAAAAGCTATCATGAACTGTACTGTCATCCGCTTAACAATAAATCGGTGCACATGACAAGAGGTCATTGATGTGCAACAGAAACAAAGTCGGTGACAGAACCGATCCCTGTGGGACGCCAGCATTTATCGAATGCGAAGAAGAGGTGAAACCGCCTGAATCGACCTCTCCCTCAAAAAGTCGGCAATCCACTTACACAAGGATGCGGGAAGTCCGTAAGAAGGCAGTTTGTTGACAAGCCCTCGGTGCCAAAACCCGGTCAAAGGCCTTGGAAATATCCAGTGCAACCGTTTGGGTCTCACCAAAACGTTCCAGGCACGGCCCCAAACATGCGTCACATACGCGAGAAGATCACCGCACGAGCGGTTCCGCCGGAATCCGTATTGACGGTCGTTAATAATTTTGTTCTTCTCGAGGTATGTGAGCAGTTTGTCGTTGATCACACGTTCTATTACCTTAGACAGAACTGATGTGATCGCTATGGGGCGGTAGTTGGCTGGGTTGGAGCGGTCACCCTTCTTTGGAATAGGGTGAATGATCGCTTTTTTCCAACCAGAGGGCACAGAGCCAGACTTCAGGGACATTTTGAAAAGCTTCGTCAAAATTGGAGCTATTTCTGCCGCGCACTTCTGCAATACCAGGGCAGGTCAGGCCCGTATTCCGTCAGGCCCACTAGCTTTATTAATATCAAGCCCTCGTAAGACTTGGAGTACACCCCGATGCCGGATCCTCAGCTTTTTTATATGAAAACCGCAGTGAGGAACCGACGGCGGGACAGTACCTTGATCATCGAGGGTCGAGTTTTCCGCGAACATTTTGCCTAATAAGTTAGCCTAGTATTTGCTAGAGAGCCGTCAGGTCTGGTGAGAGGTGGCAGACTGGGTTTGCAGAAATTGCGACCTATTGAGCCCGCAAGCGACCAGAACGCTTTGCTGCCGTGCGGGCAGGCAGCCAGCTTTCTGCTGATCTGCAGGTCGTGCTCGAATTTAGACCTATTAATGATCCTCTTGCTTTCCTTTGCCATTTTGTTATATACTATTCTGTTTTCGGACGTTCGAGATGTGTTGTAGGCTCGGTAAGCCGCGTTTTTTCGTCGCACTGCTTCAGAGCATTGTCGACTGAACCACGGCTTTGAGCCCACACCAGTTTCTTTAACAGTGGATTGGATGAAGCCATCCATCGCGGATGTGATGACTTCACCAATTTCCTGGGCACATCTTGAGTGATCCGAGGTCCGAAAACAGACAGCTGACCACGGGAAAGCATTAAAATGTGCCCGCTGGGGATCAGAGTGTCCAGGAGTGACGGACGTATGAATCCAACCCACCCACTGCGGTGCAAGGCGATGGGCTGGGAGAGTCCGGCTGGAGAGGTCGCCCAATGCGCCCCAACGCTACTGGTGGGTCCCCTCCGGTCACAAACCGACACAACAGCAGCGGCAGGGTTTTTGCACTCGTTGATGGGGCAGCCCACCCTCAGTCGTGAGCCTGAGGGTCGGGCCCCTGTACTACCGAGCGGCCCGGACAACGGTAACCGGTTGTAAAGGGTCTCCCTCAACCAGCATCTCCCAATCCGGCCCGCCACGCAGAAGGTGGGTCGACGCACCCGCCATCAAGACCCAGACAAACATTACCCCATGAACCCTGACACCCCTGCTAAGTCACCAAACGTGGCGAACCACTTGAGGTGACCTGTGGCAGAGGTGTTGGTCATCCAATAAATGGTTCCCAGGGCGGCGGTACCCATACCCGCCTACCAAATTACAATTTGTATAACACTGTATGTAAAAGCAATATGATTTTTTAATGCCGGGCGTTTATTGTTATAATTATGATTCCTGTTCTTGAGACGGGTAAGGCGTCATTTTTAAAAAATGTTTTATTTTTATTTTTGTTTGAATACCAACTGAAGGGTTCACTGCAACAATGATGAATGTCCAAAAATATTTAAATCTAAGTGAGTAATGTCATTCGATCACTTGACATATTATGTAGTTAGTAATTTTGCTTACAAAGTCAGCAATAAAACTTTCAGATCCGAACGCTCAACGTTACAGGACTTCACGGCAATAATAATAAATGTCCATCAATTTAGAATTCAGAGAGAACATCCACGACTCATGTTTTACAGAAATTTTAATAATAGTCCATGGGAATCAAGTGTGGTCAACACACCAATTTCTTTTCGGTCTATGAAGGCAGGTAGCAGTCTAGGAGGGAGAATTTAAATTAGCTGGTTTGGTATTTTTACGATGAAGTTCCTCATGCTGCAAAAGAATCAGAAGTTGATTAAACCAACCATCACCTGTCATTATTGACTGTAATCGCAGTGTAGAAACGTGGATAGTGGTCTTTATAGTACTAATTTTTGAAGACTTACTTAACCCGCTTAATCACAGCCCTCTATTGATATGCTTGGTGTAACCCTAAGTGACCAGCTCAGGTATGGGGGCTCCATCGAAGCCAGAGTAAAGTTAGCCCCCCAAAAACTGGGCGTACTGTACAGGGCCCGCAGATACTTTAATAGTACACAACTGCCAACCCTGTACAAATCACAAATGCGCCCCACGGTTGAATTTGGCAGCCACCTCTGGTCTGGAACTCCAAAATACCTGAAAAATACCCTCGACTCTGTGCAGAAACGGGCGGTCCGTTTGATAGATTCTCCCATCTTAACAGACGGATTGCAATCTTTAGAGCACAGGCGTCGGGTGGGAATGCTATCCTTGTTCTACCGGTATTACAATGGAAGATGCTCCGAGGAACTAGCATCATTGATCCCTTCGGCACCGGTGCATAGTCGGGAAACACGCCAAACGCGTGCCCAACATTTGTACACGTTTGTCACATGAGAACGGGTCGTTTCTTCGACTCGTTCTTGTGTTCAACAGCTCGGCTGTGGAATGATTTGCCGGCCTCTGTGTTTCCTTCTTCCTATAACATGGGTCTCTTCAAGACCAATGTTCATTCCTTCCTCTCCTCAAAAAGACCCTCCACACAGCATCCCAGATGACATAGGCCCTGAGGGAAATTATTTTCCTCAGGGCCTCCTGTGTGGAGTTAATGTAAAAAAAGACCATATTTGTCCCAACGCACACACGTCTCATATAAACAGCCGTAACTTCCTTACCATCATAGTTAGAAATATGTTCTAATCGGTGTTAGAAAGGAAAAACACCACGCTTTATATTTCAATCTAAAAAATAGCCGCCACCAAAAAGTAAAATGAACACTTTTATGGACACAAAGTTTTGAATCGCAAATTGAAAAAAGAATTTGAACATTGACAATTTAATCAGCTATGTGCATATTAAAACAAATATAAACCCCATTGATGGTTTCGAAGTGGCGTATTGATTAAAGAAATAAAAGATAAAAATCTTATCAAAACAGAGTTTTTAGAAGCTTGTACACAGTGCCGGATCCACGAAATCTGGCGCCCCGGCAAAAAGTAACGTTTGGGCCCCCCACACATTTATTATTTATTCAGATTTTTAAAAAATACCCCCTAAACAAAAAAATTAAACCTCTTTCAAAAAAATTAAAAGGTGAGAATTATATTTGACTCAAAATCACTTCACTCAAGGCAAAAAGAAAAACTAAATAAACTCACTAACATGCCAATTCAAAATATATAATAAAAATAATATAGTATGTGTATAGGTTAGAAAAGACGCGAGGTGAGGGAAGAGATGTGAGAAAAATGCCTTTACCTTCTTAATTTTTTTATGACAACCCTTTCCTTGTCTCTTCAAACACCCTAAACATTAATAAGCCGCTATAATTGCATTAACCCCTCAGGTTAATTTGTTCGCTTTTCGGAACAAATTGTAAAGGTCTCATAAAAATCACTGTTTCCCTTATTATCAGAGTGAGAAATATGATATAAACGGTGTCAGAAAGAGAAAACACCACATTTTATTTCAAATTTAAAAGGTAACGACAAAATAAGTAAAATTTACCTACACCTTTATAAAACCGAAGTTTCCGATCGCAATTTGAAATTTTTTTTGAAACTTTGAAAATTTTTATTAATTATTTTTCCATGGAACGACACAAAAAAGTGAGGTGACAATAACGTTTATAATATATTTGTAATTTAAATTTTTTAGTCATTTTAATTAGAAAAAACGTAAGATGAGCAATTTTTAAAACTTTTTATGTTTGTGTGCAAAATTTTTTACATTTCAAAAATTACATATCTACCGGATCTGCCCTGATATGGACACTGCAACGCTGTCCGAAACGTTGGCTCAAGAAGGAGGTAGCGCAACACGGCATAACACCCCAAAATAAAAAAAAAATAAAATTTCAAAAATTGTTTGTTTAGTTTGCATAATAAAATTTGGATGCTTATTATTTTATCACCTTCCAAAAACAGTCTTTAGTTTTTGGATACGATCAGAAATGTTAAATTTATTTGGATTTTATTGCAAAGCGGAAATGTTTTGACCCTCTGACAAAATATGGCCGAAGCCCAGAGGGGTTAACAATATAAAACTTAAGTTGAAATAGTTCGTTTTATACCACTTTGCAAAGAAATCATTTCAAATGTTTATCATACAAGACGGTTGCAGGGCGAATTTATAGGTTTGTAACAGACGTGTGAATCCATCCCTGATCGGGATAGTACGGCTGGAGAAACAAAAAGATCTCCCTCAACCAGTCTCACCCGATCCAGCCTGCCACTTAGTTTTTTTAATTTTTTTTTATTAATAAAATTCCTTTATTATTTATTTACAGTTTTTTACATTTTTAAATTAAGTCCCGTTAAACTGATTGATATCAGTTTGTCAACGGGTTCTTTTGACAATTACTTTTTTTTAAATTGAGACAGGTCTTCGACCAAGTCGAAGAGACATGTACATAAAATATACAGATACACGAAAAAAAATATTGTCAATAAAATTTATAAGAAATACAGAACAGAGAAAATGAAAGAAATAAAAGAAAAGACAAAAAGTAGGTGGACAAATGCATATACGGCCAAGATCTAGACAAACCTCATCCCGTGTTATGTTTAAGTAAGTCTTCATAAATCAGTTCTATAATGACCACTGTCCACGTTTCTACACTGCGATTACAGTCAATAATAATAATAATATAATAATATATCTTTATTGAAGAAAAAAAAATTAAGATTTATAACTACAAAAACATAAAGTACATCATAAGTACAGTAAAAGTACAGTTTAAAAGTTGCATAAGTACGAAAGTTAATATCAGAAAACAAAATCCATATATACAGTAGGTACTTAAAGAATAGAATCTGAAATTTCGTTGACCAAAAGTAGTATGAGTTATGGGAATTTGTAGTAAATCTTTGTTATTGTTTCGAGTACAGCGAGTATTTAATCTTTTTTCATAGTATTTGCGTATATTTGTGAATAGGTGAGTGAGGATTGTTTTATAATGACAGATGATGGTTGGTTTAATCAACTTCTGATTCTTTTGCAGCATGAGGAACTTCATCGTAAAAATACCAAACCAGCTAATTTAAATTTTCCCTCATTAAGAGGGCATTACCAGAGAAAACGAGAAATGTGTCATTTTCAAATCAGATTTTAGACATATTTGACTCTTTTCCACAAAAAATTATAAATGGATTTCGAAAGATTGTTCTTTTATCTAGCATTCGCAAGTAATAAATTTTGAGATTTTTTTTTAAATTTTTAGTATAATAAGGTTATTCCATAGATCGTTGGCAGATTTGTTAAATTTTCAAAATAGATTTTGTATTATACCACACTCATTTAAAATAATATAATCATGCAGTAAAATAAACCAATACATTATCTAGCAAACGCATGTTTTAGAATTTTAATTTTAGTTTCAATAAAATCATTAAAAAATATGTACGTACATGTGTTTCTTGACGAAAATTGGTCCATTGTGTATTTATTTACGCACTTACAAACTAATATATTTCAGATTTTTTTAACATTCTTATTAAATTTAGACATTATTGAAAAATGATAAAGGCTTATAATCAAAAAATAATTACAAAAAGTACATTATTTTAATAGTTTTATCATCACGCCTTTCAGCATTTTTTAATGAAGGTATAAATTAAAGCTAATTTGGATTGAAATAAATTCGATATTGAGTTATAATTTTTAAAAGCTGGTACGGAGAATAATTAATCTTTCTCATTGTAAACGCCCTGCATGATCGTAAGAATAACTTTCGACGAAATGTGCATTTTCGTCCGCTGGCTGGTTAAACGCTCTTAATACCTGCCTTCATAGACCGAAAAGAAATTGGTGTGTTGACCACACTTGATTCCCATGGACTATTATTAAAATTTCTGTAAAACATGAGTCGTGGGTGTTCTTTCTGGACTCTAAATTGATGGGCATTTATTATTATTGCCGTGAAGTCCTGTAACGTTGAGTATTCGGGACGGAAAGCGTTATTGCTGACTTTGTAAGCAAGATTACTAACTACATATGTCAAGTGATCGAATGACATTACTCACGTAGATTTAAATATTTTTGGACATTCATCATTGTTGCAGTAAATCCTTCATTTGGTATTCAAATAAAAATAAAAATAAAACATTATTTAAAAATGACGCCTTACTCGTCTCACGAACAGGAATCGTCTAGTGAGGCGGGTTACTTGCTTGTTTGTATACGATTAGGGAATGCAATCCCGGTATACCGGGATCCCGAAATACCGAGATCCCGCAGACATTTTGCGGGACTAATCTCGGTCGAAAATTTTGCGGGATCCCGCTGGACTGGCGGGATTATAGAGAAGCGTAGTCACTTCTCTGTAACGTCGCACCAATGTCACTTCAAGATGAACTTGAACTTACTTTGATTAGTATGAAGAGTTCGAGATCAACAGCCCAACAACCTAGATCTGGCAATATGAGCAACCTTGAGGTTTTGATAAAGAAGGAAATGAATTACTTCGAGTCGGGTAGATTAAAAGGTATATACCTTCAACTCACTTACAATGCGCTAATGACTATTGTGCCAACCAACGTGGAAGCTGAACGAGCTTTTTCAGCCGCTGACTACGTTGTGTCCAATATCAGAAGCCGTTTATCAGACGACACAATTAATACTTTAACTTTTTTACGAAGCTATTTCCAAAATAATGTTCAAACTTATGATGCTTATTGTACAGGAATAATGTTTATCGTGTGAATGTTATTATTTAAATTTAAGTTGTTATGTAAATTTATGCTTAATCTTATTCTTTGCCAATTTATGACTTAAACTTTACCTATGTCTAACTAAAGGTATATTAATAAACCATTTAAAATGTCCCAAAGAACTTGTTTGATTAGGTATAAATTTAAAACTCTAAAAACAAGGTTGGTAGATCGAGGTATTAGGTCTTTATTATACGATTGATTAGATATCTAAGTCCACCCTGCTGGATCCCGCAAATACCTGAATCCAGCGGGACTAAGATTGTTCAGTCCTGCAAATACCTGGATTGACATGGTCTTGCGGGTTTGCATTCCCTATATACGATATTATTATAACAATAAACGCCCGGGTTGCCGGCATTAAAAAATCAAATTGCTTTTACATACAGTGTTATACAAATAACATGAAAACATTTTCAGAGCAGGATTAAAACAAATGGAAAATGAGGTACAGATTAAAAAATAAAAAACAGTACCTACTAAAAAGATAATAGCTTAAGAAAGAAATAATGTTAAAAGTTATTTTAACGTTACAGCGTCAACTACTTCTTATGACTTCATTATGACTTCATTATGACTTCATTACGACTTCAAATATAATTTTCATTTATTTTTATATTTTCTCTACTGCATTGCAATTGTGTCCCTCAAGTACGTAATAAAAAATAATGTGGAACATTCCAATGATCTCTCCGAACCTCTTAGCTTACTTCTGTACTTCAATCATTTCCACTTTTCCGTTCTAGTGACCATTTCGTGTGCTTTATTCATGTGTGTCGTCTCTTGATGGTCTTCCTTTATTACTCCTTCAATCATTTGGAATCTTTCAATCATTTCGAACCACTATAAAAAAAATTGCTGACCACCCAGAAAAAGAAACCTGAAAAGTAATTATTATAAAAATGACCCAACTGAATTTAAACATTGGTATAACAATAAGTGTTAACTTGAATAATAATATTTTCTAATCTTCAGGTGTGAGTTTTTTTACCGTTTATAAACTTAAAACCCAATTATCTCGAAACAGAAAACCAGGGACATCATCATTATTGCAGTGGACCCTTCAACTATCAACTGCTCCCACCTGGAAGCAGTGTGACTACGCAACCCAATTGGGTGTGTTGTGAAGCTTAAGGTAGTGGGGGGGGGAGGAGATGGGGAAGAGGAAGGCGAGGAAGTACCTGGCTATTCAGACCTGGTCACCAAACACGGTTGTTGCCATGTGAAGCTAAGTTTCAATTCTTTAAGGGAGATACTGATTTGGAATGGTCGAATTTCATAAGACCAAAAACGTCCCGAGCGACCTTAAAAGCTATATATCTCTCTTCCTATCATGCAAACATGTATTTTTCTTTTAACCAGAAAGAGAACGAAATAATGCTTCTTATTGTCTTCGAAATATGAAAGCTATCTTGTATAGATATTTTACAATATCGATCCAAAGTGATAGTTTCAGAATTTACACGCGGGACCGAGGCTTCCAGATTTATGAGGTGCGAATATATTGAACCAAGCAGACGGGTTAATTTTACTCATTACGCTTACAACAGCCTTGTATTCTTTGCGGATCTCAACGTTTATCACACAATCATATATGGTTTTACCACACATATGCCTCAGGAATCTCATTTCTACAGTCTACTTTCATCCTTCCTCTGCCAGTTCCGTGCCTCACTGCCAAACATCAGCACTCCATTATGGACGGCTAGCTTCACTCCTTTGTTTGGACAATTTTTTTATTGGCGACATACTTCCCAAATATACAAACTCATCCACCTGCTCCAAGTATTCACCATTCACTACTATGTTGCACATTGTTTTCGTACTCTCTCATTCCAATATCATGACTTTAGACTTACTTACATTCATCATTAACTCATTCTTCATACATACTTCTAAGTTAGAATCTAAGCTTTCCTAATAAATTTTACAGCGCCATTGAGGTGATTTTTCACAAAAACGCCGCTTTATAAATTATCCAATTATTATTATTATTAGACGTTAAATTGAAAATAAAAGAGTCTATAGACCGAAATAAATCAAGATGTATTTAAATATAAAATGACAGGTAGAAAATAATGTAAAATAATTAAAATAGGACAACACAACTTTCAATATTAGGAAAATTCTTATTTTAATACATATAACATTTTTGCTATTTTTAACCATTCGATAAAGGAATTGCTCCCGCAAGGCTCAGTTGGGTACAAAGAAATACACATGGTACAATGAAGTAAAAATCACTTGCTGAAATACTAATACTACTTCAAGGGTTATACGAAACATTCCACGATTGAACCTTTGTTGGATACGGAAATAAAATTACACGTAAAATGGGCAACTGGCTTGCTTTCATTCCTTGCAAGTTACGATGGCTGCGGTAACCAGTTTTAGTTTTATTCGTAAAATGTCAAGTTCCCACAACTGCACTCGCGTCCGGCGCTTATTATGTTACGATAAATGTCGGACTTCCAGTCAAGGGATAAAGGTTCCACTTGCAATAAAGTTAAACATATTATTTTTATATATCTTGTTAATAACAGAAAAAAGCATGTCCGTTCTTGCGATCTTTTGAAATGTAGAATATTATTAAGTACTAATTCTGAATTTCTATTCCCACTAACATAATACGAGTATTTTATTATTTCTACACAACATCGCTATTTGAATCCCAGTTCCCCTTTTTTTTACACAATATTTATAATGGTATACATATTATATGTCATTGACATTAGCACTGTTGTGATTTGAAACTAGATGAAACGGAAACGAAACTAAAAAGAGACAAACACATACATCTATAGGATTTAGCCTGCGAGAGAATGCGATAAAATGAAACCTTACCTACGAACAATATTAGCATTTGCTGCTTTGATTATGAGCACACTTTTCAAGTCTCCTATTGGTTGAGATTGTGTGGGTGAAGGTTTCACTTCTACCGCGTGTGAACTGCACTCGATTTTTTTTACATTAGATCCACACAGGAGGACCTGAGGAAAAAAAAGCATTTACCAATTTTTTTCATCTTTGGAGGTGCTAAGTGGATGGTTTTTTAGGGAAAGGAAGGAGAGGAGGGTCTGAGAAAAAAAATGAATGAGGAGCTGTGTGTCCTGGGGGTCAATGTGTCCAGGAGTGATGGACATATACATCCATCCCTCTAATTACGGTTCAAGGCAATGGGTCAACGGAGTCCAGCTGGGGAGGTCTAGGTTAGGTCTCCCTCAACCAGTCTCTGCCAATCTGGCCCGCGATCTAGTATGTGGGCAAACGCATTCGCCTCAATGACCTAGATAAACCTCACCCCATGAACCGGGAACCCCTGCTAAGGCACCAAAGGTAACAAATCACTTGGAATGACCTATGGCGGGGGTGTTAGTTATACAATAAATTGTTCCTGGGGCGGCGGTACCCACACCCGTTATTGCGCATTGTTACCACAAGCAGAATGTTGCGAACGTTAAACGGTACCAATCTACTCATATATGTTACTTTGTCAGCCTAATAATAATGTAATAAGTAGTGACAGACCGAAGGTTCGGTTTCGGTTCCGGTTTCGGCAAAAAAATCTAGTTTCGGCATCAGTTTCGGTTTCGTCAGATTTTCTGCCGAACCTTCGGCCGAACCGATACTTTGCAAAAGATCTCAATAAATGGTAAATTTAGTCTTAATAATGTTGTGATTGTAAACGCAATTTAAATTAAAATACTCAATTAATGAGGTCCTTCCTTTATAATGTACATAAGTGTTGATTATTGACAAATTTTTGTTCCGAGAAGTAGTTAACATGTTTGTCAATTTTTAGTTATATCAAAAACTTTTTTTTTCACATACTTCAATTATTATTTTTTTTTTCATTTAACACATGTTAACTGTATACGTGTGAAAATAAGACAAATTTTAGTAAACAATATATTTTTAACAAGTCTAAAAAGTTTCGGTTCGGGCGAAACTGAGACAGCTACCGAAGATTCGGTTTCGGTTTTGGTCGGACACTAGTAATAAGGTCCGAATAGCTATTATCTGGGGTATGAAATAAGTTTCCTTTTTATTGTAAGAATGATCCACTCTAAAAGGTTACAAAGTCACGCTCTTCCGTGGGTTTCTTCGATTTCTTTCCAGAAATTGTAACATTTCGAATCGAATTCCGTAAGCAACTCAGCTCCATCGCAAACTTGGAAGTGTAAATATATCCTTATAGTATTAGGGTCCCGTCACACTTGTCCGCTTCGTATCCGTGGCGAACACGAGCGGCGGCGGTCGCTCATGGCATTGCATTTGTTTGTCTTCCCCCTAAGTGGTAGGGTACACAAAGATTATCAAAATGGGGCTCGTATGTACGAATGTCAAAAGTTAAAATGATTTGAACGATAGGTTGAAATCGCTCTTCCAACAGAAGTCCATTATGTAGCACCATGTGACCTGCGCATATCCACTCATCTTTAGTAATTTTACAATTACTGCGATTCACGACCTATACAAAATGACATAGAGTTCTTACTCATAGCGATCCTGCGTTGCATGAATACGTCTAGGAATTCACACTCCTGTGTGACTAGTACAATACCTAGCAACTCCATTGATATGCTTGGTGTAACTCTATGTGACCAGCAGAGGCACAGAAGCTCTATCGAAGCCCGATAGAGCTTCTGTGCCTCTGCTCTATTTAATAGTTTACAACGGCTAACCCTGTATAATTTGCAAGTGCACCCCACCGTTGAATTTGGCAATTACGAGTTTGGAGCCCCAAAAAAGGAAAAAAATACTTAACTTTGTGCAGAAATGGGCGGTTCGTCTAATCAACGGAATTGCAATCTTTAGAGCACACGCTGGTGAGAATGCTTTTCCTTATTCTACCGTTATTTCATTGAAAGACGTTCCAAGGAATCACTGTCATTGATTCCTTCGACACCGGTGCATAGTCGGGAAACATACCAAACGCCCAATATTTACACAAAATTTACTTTTTCTCAAATGTGAACATCTCGTTTCTCATTTTTAAGTTCCACAGCTAGCCTGTGGAATAAGTAACCGACCTCTGTATTTCCTCTCTTCTACAACATGGATCTCTTCAAGACCAGGTTTACTCCTTTCATTTGTCAAAAAGATCCCAACACACCATTCCCAAAGATAACATACGCCCTTAGGGAAAATATTTTCCCGCTGAGTGTAGAGATTCGGAAAACCGTTCTCGCTTTTAGTTTTAAGAGCTCAGAAGAAATTGTTTTACAGAAATAACCAAATATTTTCAGTAATAAAATTCTAGAGGATTTAAAACTTATTGAGGAGATACAATATTAAAGAAGAACCACGCAACTTTTTATTCCAGAATGTTTTGAAAATTGGTTAATAGTTATGCTCTCTCCATATCCTGCGGTTTTATTACTTTTTTATATTGGAAATGTTGCGTGACGGATGAAATGAAAGAAGAAAAAGGATGAGAGGAAGGTTGAAAACACCCAGCCGTTCAAATTGAATAATTATTCTGGCAAAATGTGATAAATAATATGATTTAATATTTAAAACTACCGACACCACTTGTACCTTGAAGGAAACTAACCCCATAAGGAAAAGATTTACATTTAAAGTAACTGTGATGGTTTGAGGTACTTGACATTGTGAAGCCTCTAGTGTGGATAGGTCTTAGAGGTTATGCATTTATCCGTCAGACGTCGGTGGTATATAGGGGTGACCCTCCATTATGGGTACTAAGGGATGGGGAGCCGTGAGGTATCAAGAATCATAATATTTTGAGAACATAATAGAGAGGACGTTGGCCTCCAGGCCGTCCTACACACTCGGTCCTGATTATCACAGTTTTTCGTCTAAATAAAGACGTAAAAAAAAAGTGTAGAAGGTGTATTTATTATCAACAGGCATTCACAGCAAACTGGCGCAGCCGGTATTCTGATTGGTGATCTTATTCAATAATAATCTGAGGACTACATATTTATGTTTTTGCTTTTAATGCAATTAATGTTGTATAATTATTCAATTTGTATATTGTTTATGCAGTTTGATTTTGAGAAAGGCTGAGATCTCGTAACTCTGCCGAACGTTGCAGGCGGCCGCGAAAGTTGACACTGTAACTTCGTGGCCACCCGCCAGTTCACCGAGTTAGATCTGTTTTCGTCCCGGAACCGAACGAGAACGTCTTGGATCTTCTGCCAGGGTAGGGTTTTGTCTGGCACCCCAGGGATTATTTTCTTTTGATTTATAATTAATTAGCCATAGTGTTTTTATTTTCTAATTTCCGTAATAATAGTAATGAAAACATTTTTTCATCAATCGATTTAACGTTTTTATACATTTTGTTTATTCATCATTGATTCTAGTGACAAAAAGGTCACTGCTCAGCTATACATTCAGGATTTCTCCTGGAATATAGCTGATTTTCAGCAGTGCCTATGATTCAATGATAAATAAAAAGAGATACGAAAAAGTCATGCTTGGTACTTGTGTGATAGAAAGACGAATGAGTGGATAAGGAGTAAGTCTCTTAGGACGGGTTGCTTTACATAAATTCAAATGTAACATTGTGATCAAATTGCCGTTCAGCGCCATTTTATTTTTTGGCAGTTGCAAGTTCCCCGTTAAATGCCTATTCTAAGTCGGTATCTAAAATTGTGCTAAGCAGAAAAGGACAATTATCATGATGTTAAACTTGTCAGCTAATTAAAATTTGATGAAAAGCTCAAACATACCTAGAATCGGCGTTTAAGGGAACCTTTCAAAAATTAAAAAAAATAATCGTCACTGAATAAAATGGCAGAGACTGATCATTGAAATACATTTGAATTTCTGTAAAACAACTCACCCTCAATTGGTATCACAATATTTTAGGATGGTGTTCTTGTTTGGGAAACAGAAGAAGAGGTCGCCCACAGATGCGATAATAAGATGGTTGACAAATTGAAGAGAAATTAAGGCCTCGGATGGATGAAATCCGCCAAAAATCGTCAATTCGAATAAAAAAAATCGAACGACGAAAATAGACTGAATGCAGTTGAAATTAGATCTCTAAGGCTCGTGTGTGGTAAATATACGGCCGGAGGAGGATTTGGGAAATCCGAAAATAAGGAAATATCTATGCAGCGAAACAAAGTAAAATTGGCACAATTGTTTGGAGTGGAACAGAAACCCGTTAAGAAAAGTTAAACAACAAATAAAAACCAATTAATTGTCTAATATAGTTCAAAGTCTGTCAAACTCAACTAATGTTTTCCTTACTAAGGAAAATTTGAAAGTAAAATGTAATCTGACGTGGTAACTGGTTTGAAGTACATATTAATTTTCTGCGAAATATTCATAGTTTTAGGATTACATTTTCACTGCGAACTTTAAACATAATATAATTTTAAAAATACAAACATTTAGGTACCTACATACATCTTTAAGAACCGACTTTTTTAAATCTATTTGGCTGAAGTTTGAAATTATTTTTTATATGAAAAAATTATAAAGCTCGTTTTTAGAAACGTGCACAGCCGTAGGAGGCTTTTAATCGATGGCAATATATATATTTTTTTTATTTATTTGGGTTTTTGTGACGCCCAGCTGGGCTATTACATGTTTACTTTTTTAAAAGACAAAAAAATCTAAATGTTCACAACAAACATGAAAACGAAATACTTTACAATGCAAGACAAAATAGTAGTTAAGGAATAAAAACATTAATTTTAAATTATGCTGAATTCTGAATCATGACCCGGCCACGCGTCGCTGTGGCTAACAAAACACAACGCCATTACCCAACCTTTATAAAATCCACATCACCCGCTTGCCAGCTGCCCGCTGCCTGAATTGAATATTTGAATTTCTCGGCTTTTCTCTACTATAATAAGCATGTATTATACGTATAAACCGTCCCCTTGAATCAGTCTATCTATTGATGAAAACCGCATGAAAATCTGTTTCGTAGTTTAAAAGATCTATGCGCACATACATTTTGAGCGACTTCATTTTATACTATGTAATGTAATAATTAATGAAGCCCACGGTCGGCACCGCCGCCCCAGACACATCATCCCAGTATCAATCTTGCTCTTTTCCTGTTAGGTCGGCCTTGTAATACGTAAAAATAAATAAATCGGATTGTTATTAAAGTTCTACTGAATTATAATAACAATCTAGTTGAATTGTAATATTATACTGAATTATAATTAATTCTAGTTTAAACCTCCACAACTTAGGTGTTTTGGAGCATCTAAAAAGTACCGAATTTTTATCCCATATACCTCACAAACTGTGGTTTGTGAGGTATATGGGATAAAAATGAAGATATTAAAGAAATCGAATTATATAATTCATTAATAATTTATGTATGAATTCGGTATTCAGAAAGACGATGCATAAATTTCTGAAAAGACGAAATGGCAGCCTTGTTTTGTGACCCAGTTGTTAGTAAGAATGACGAATGCTCTGTAGTTTAGTTTTGCGAATGGAGGTATTTCACGATGAACTTCTAGAATAATTCTTGTGAATTCCTAGAAGTAAGACAGTGGAATTATTTCAAGTATTTGAAGAAATGTAAGGATTGTTTATTGAATACGTACAGCAAAAAAAGATTGAGCAAAGTACCTATTTTTGTAACAATTATTATAAGCAATAATTATCAACCCGAAACACTCATCAACATTGAAAAATCTTCCGAGAAAAGATACTTGCCGCCAACGGGACTTGAACCCGTGTCCTTCTGATTGCCGGTCAGCTGCTCTTGACCACTGAGCTATGGGGGCTTATCAAATACCCGTCAAATAATTCAATATATACTAGTGTTTCATTCAACAATTACTGCTTATTATATTTTTTCACACGTGAAAACAACCAACTTTTGTGCTATGCATAAAAATCTTGTCTAAACGTTAGTTTATAAATTAAAAATAATAATTAATATTTGACAAGTTTAAGTATTTCTCCAATAAATGTAGTCATAATTTGTCTGGACGCCACCTAGCGAGGGATTTAACACTTACCATGTCTCTCTCGCAAAAATAAAGTTGGTTGTTTTCACGTGGGAAAAAATATAATAAGCAGTAATTGTTGAATGAAACACTAGTATATATTGAATTATTTGGCGGGTATTTGATAAGCCCCCATAGCTCAGTGGTCAAGAGCAGCTGACCGGCAATCAGAAGGACACGGGTTCAAGTCCCGTTGGTGGCAAGTATCTTTTCTCGGAAGATTTTTCAATGTTGATGAGTGTTTCGGGCTGATAATTATTGCTTATAATAATTGTTACCCTTTGTGCTATGCATAAAAATCTTGTCTAAACGTTAGTTTATATATTAAAAATAATAATTAATACCTATTTTTGTATCCTGATGAATGAACTATTGGTTTCGGAACATGTATCATTAAGACCAGTGGTTTTCAACATAATTTTACCGAAAATGGTTCCACGAAGTACTTTTCAAATTTGTTGAAGATGTTAGTAAAATTTAGTTATTTTCTTATTCTTAAGCAGCTTTACCTTTAGTTCATTGAGGCGTGAAATTAAAAACAAATTCTTTCATGGTAGGTCATACGACAAAATCATAATTTTTTCGTATATCTTCTTTGATAAACATTCTAAATTTGTTACCCATTATTATTTATTAGAGAGATTTTTTGTCAACAACAGATTCTAATTATAATCATATAAAACTTTCATTTTCAATATGCCATCAGCAGCCATGTAGGAAACATACACGATGTTCCGCATTAAAATGTGTTTTAGTAATAAATTTGGAAAAGTCTATATATATACAAAAATCTCGTGTCAGGGTGTTTGTAGTCGCACTCCCCCGAAACGGCTCGACCGATTTTTTATGAAAATTTTTACGTATATTTGTTAGGTATGAGAATAGGTCGTAAAGTATATTTCATCTCTCTAGGTGATTAGGGTGTCCCTATCCGGAAGAAATTTTCTATTTTTTAAACTTTTTTTTTTTGGATTTTTTGTATTGTCGTTCGTATTTCAAACAGAACGAAATTATTTATGTCGTTGAATGACAGATGGCGCTACGTCCGCCTCATAAAACTTTCATCCACAGTTACGCAAGTCATTGACGAGAAGCGTCGCATCATTTTGACATTTCTTTCGGCATTTGTTATGTATCTCAACGCAGCGCGTGTAAAATTTTGTACGATTTATTTTAATTTATCTATTTGTGAGCTTGAGCCAAATATTCACTAGAAATAATTTATATGGCAGAACAACGTTTGCCGGGTCAGCTAGTAAGATATATAAACCAAGGAAACTGAGTTAAGCCGAAAGTTTTAAAAATTCCATATTTAATTAATAATGCTATGTATTGACCTTCTATGTATATTTAAGCTTTTCTTCAGCCTACCCACTTTCAAGCATATCCTGTCTGACAATATTACATGTGACAATATTACCTGAGACAATATTACCTCTGACAATATTACCTGTGACAATATTATCTGTGACAATATTACCTGTGACAATATTACCTGCGACAATATTACCTGTGACAATATTATCTGTGACAATATTACCTGTGACAATATTATCTGTGACAATATTACCTGTGACAATATTACCTGTGACGATATTACCTGTGACAATATTATCTGTGACAATATTACCTGTGACAATATTACCTGTGATGATATTACCTGTGACAATATTATCTGTGACAATATTAGCTCTGACAATATTACCTGTGACAATATTATCTGTGACAATATTACCTGTGACTATATTACCTGTGACAATATTATCTCTGACTTTATCTTAATATCGATTCCCGCGGAGACTTGTACAGTGTGACCATTTATCTGTATTCACGGATATAACCCTCCCACCCCGATGCTGCCCGCTTATTTTCTGATCGGCAAAGACTGGTCGAGGAAGACCATATTATGACCTCTCCAGCAGAACTCTCTTGACCCAGTCAGAGGGATGGATTTATATGTCTGTCACACGTGGACCCATTGACCCTCAGATTCCTAAAAACTTATTATACCTTTTCTTAAAGTGCCGTTTTTGATTTGCCGCCAAAACCAGCCTATACCATCGGTAGCGGATATACTGTTCGAACCGTCAAGTACGCGCAGATTTAGATCGTTTTCAATCGACATTCAAATTGTACATCTTTAGTTCTTTAACTAACTAGTCAACTAACTTAAAATTTTCTACACATTTTTAACATTTTGAATCCTACTAATATTATAAAGGTGGAAGTTTGTATGGATGTATGTATGTTTGTTGCTCTTTCACGCAAAAACTACTGAATGGATTTTAATGAAACTTTGCAATAATATAGTTCATACATCAGAATAACATATAGGCTATAGCTCAGAGTTCTGGCATTATGAAATTTGTATAAAAAATTGCAATAGGTGGCACGATTAGTAAGATATCTATAATTCTTTATTTGATTCAAATGATTAGGGGAGTACTTCAAATAAATGTGGGAGGGGGGAAGGGGCGGGTGGAGGGGTGGATGGAGCGGTTGGAGGGGGAAGGGGGGCAGGGAGAAGGGGTGGGGCGGAGGGGAGTTGGGGGAGGGTGGGGGGTGGGGGTAAGGGGGGGGGGTGAAGGAGGCGGATTGAGAACCCCTCTAATACCATGCTAGCGAAGCCGCGGGAAAAACTAGTAGTTTATGAAAATACCATAAACCTGTGAGGTGGCAGTAGCCGAATTGGTAAGGTAAGACGAGAGGTTCTGGGTTCTATTCCCAGTTGCGACCGTCATCTTTTCATTTTTCTGTGTCTCGTTCTCTCTCATACGTTGGTTTAGATTATCAGTGTTATCTTCTTCTTCAATGATATATGTATAACATTGATGAGAAGTATCTTCAAAAGTTATAAAAAGAGAGTTGTTCTAACTGTTTGTAACTATTTTTGTATTTATTAAGTATTTAAACATCCATGTATGTAAATTTTTGGGCGTGATGCCTGTTTCATCTATTCAAATAAAATAAATTTATAGCGAGAAACATTTATGGAGTTCAAGAGAAACTTGACGGATCATAAAAAATCAACATTTATGCTTGAAACTTTTCATATTCTCCATTTCCCGTAACGACTTTTAAGTTGAAAGTTTGCGGAGCTGGCAGCTTATTTTTCCCCGTACAAGTCTCACTTACTTCCTTGACTCGATTTACTTCCGGTCGTTTCAACAATAACTGTCTTATCTATGCCTCTATTTACTTTCAGAAAGGTATATGTATAATTGAATTTCTTTACAGTTTAGTATCATCCAAACAACAGCTGTTCATTTAATTTTTGGGACAGCCGGAGTTTATTGACATTTTTGTTAATAGTGAAAGGGGTCGGTGAACAAACCAGAAAAGTGAATTTAGGTTAACTAAATCTAAAATAATTATTCTCATTTACTTTAATCATGAGATTAAGATGCATGGTTTTAGTGCATTTTATTCGTATTGCCATTAATGTACTGAAGGAGAAGTAATGGAGACAACAAGCCAAACATTTATTTATTTTTATTTTTAACTAGCTGACCCGGTAAACTTCGTACCGCTTCAGAATCAATAACTTTTGTATTAACTTATTAGCTGAATTAAATTCAGTTTTTTTTAATAAGTTAAAAATTACACAATGAAGCAATTATCGATGCGCAACTGTCCGTGTTTTGTTTTTGTCAGTATCAGAGATGGCGTTGTGCATGGATTAATATATTTTTTGATTTTCTTACTTTTCCACTTACTTGCGGGAATTGTGTTTCGTTTTCTTTATACGTGTGAGGGAGATTTATTATAATTATTGTATTTTTCCTTTGGAGGGGTGCAGACATACATTCACCGTTTGTCTCATTTTCGATTGTAGACATTTAGTATGTAAGAAAGAGGGGCAGCATTACATGTTTAAGAATAAAAGCAAAACAACCTGCGCATTGATATTTGACGTTTTGAATTTATGGAATTCACTCACTATTCAATATTATACTTATCACAATATTGCTGCAGCTCTTTTAAAAGATTAGAATTCGTTCCTTACAAAATGTACGAGGAAAAGAATTTTCTTCATAATTTTTTTTCGTGAATTTTTTCGATGTTTTAATAGCTATTCGGGGCGGCAACAAATCAAAGATCATAAAATTTGGTCCAGCCGTTCTTGAGTTATAAATAATGTAACTAACCCGACTGTTTTATATATTACGAAGATTAATTAGTAAAACCTCATTATTTTGTATAAAATTGTAAAATTTTATTAAAAAATCTTAAACAGAAAAATCGAAAAACGATACGTTCACATCTGGGACACGAATTAGTCCTCTACCAACTGAGCTAATGTGTCCCTATCCGATACGGTCATATTTACTATATCATTCTTCGACCAGGAACTACTAACATTATCAAAAGAGGACAACCAATGAATGTGCATACCCTCAAATTACATGAATGTCAAAATACTTTTCCACAATGTTCCTGCCCGTCTATAACCCAAACCAAAAGTATTAAATATCTTGGGATTGAAATTGATGAAAATCTACAGTGGAATTCACACATTGATCTTACCTCAAAAAAGCTAACAAAACTCATCTACTTCTCAAAAAATTAAGAAACATATTGTCGATGAGGGATCTAAAGAGAGTATATTATGCTTTATGCCACTCTCGATTGGAATATGGAGTAATAGGATGGGGCTCAGCAGCATCTAATCACTTAAAACAACTTAAGGTAACTCAGAATTGCATTATAAAGACCATTCTAAAGGTCCCCATAAGGACGTCAACAGCAGAAATTTTTAAACAGTTTGATGTTCCAAGCATACAGAAAATCTATGCCAAAAACATTCTAGTACATCACCACAAAAATGATTCAGAGGCAGACACCTCACACGCTCATAAAACCAGAGCCAAACAAACAGACATACTTAATATATCAAAGTGTAACTCTTCATTTGGTCAAAGAAGTTCTGCATTTTAAGCAGTAAAGTTATATAACAAACTCCCACGTAGTATCAAACAAATAAAATAAAAAAATAGCTACATTAAGGACATTAAATGTTGGCTGAAGAATCTATCGGAAAATGAACTTACTAGTATACTTAAAACATCATAGAAGTTTCTGGAAAACCTTATCGAATTAATGAAGTTAAACCATAGAAGTCGCTGAAAAACTTATCCAAAGCATAGTCCCCCTCAGCACAGGATCTCCTAGTGAGAGGAACTACGAATATATTTTATATATACATCTAACTAACATGTTTCATATAAAAATGTAAAAAATATTATATAGTTACTAAATAAAAAAAAATAAAAAAATCTTCATTTTCTTAATGCATATTTTTGTCCCAGATGTGATCTATATTTTTCTGATTTTTCTGTTTTAGATAAATTTATCGAAGACACTATTTAGATAGCATTTAGTTCTGGTTGAATCTTGCAATCATACACTTTTTTTATTTATTTTTTTTATTATTTTTTTTTATTTCATAAAAAAAAAAAAAAATACATACATGCATCTCAACATACTGTCATTTTGCACCGGAGACAAGTGGGCGAGGTAAATGATTGTCGACAGAAATTATACCAGGAAACGTTAGTTATGTCAGTTTTTAATCACGCGAATAATTTCTTTGAAATGAGATGCACATATAAATATTACGACATACAAATTATACGACATATAGGGAAATTGAAAAGCTGTAAAGGACAAAATGTTAATTGTTCAGGAGAGCGAAAAGAAAATATTTACTTTTTCAAAAAATTAAGCCTTTTGTTTCCGAGTTTCTACAATTATTATGAATTTTTATAAAGACAGCAGCCATTAAAAATATAGCAGCCAATAAAAATATGCGTTAAGAAAATGAAGATGATGTTGATCGTTTAATTGATACAGTTGGTCGAAGAATGTTACACTTAGATATGATCGTATCGGATAGGGACACATTAGCTCAATTGGTAGAGCACTGACCCTGCGAATGTCCTGGGTTTGTGTCCCAGATGTGACCCGTTTTTTTTTCTGTTTTAGATTTTCGATTAAGTTTCGCTAATATTGTCTTCATTAACCAAACATTTTTTTCCTTAACTAGAAGCACACATCAAGCTACGTGAAGTACCCTTAATACCCACTGAAACAACTATAATTTAAACTTATGGATTTGCGGTGCCATATTATACACAGCAGCATTTTAATCAAGCCTAGATTCTTCCTGCAACTTCTTCGCTAAGTAAATTACTCTTAGTTCCCGAAGTTTGCGGATCCCAGACAAAAGGAAAATAAAACAACAGCATTGGTGAATTATGATACAATCTCATCCTTTCTATTTTCCAAAAGCAATTCTGAAAAAAATGTCTTTAGATTCTTTGCCCAGTTGAAAGTTGCCGTGTTAAAGAATTCAAACGTTACATTTACTTAGTAACGATGTATGTATTCAAACGTTACAATTACTTGATAACAAGTAAACATAATTATTTAAACGTTACAATTACTTGATAAGAAGTAAAAATAATTATTTAAACGTTACAATTACTTAATAACAAGTAAACATAATTATTCAAACGTTACAATTACCTGATAACAAGTAAACACATACGTATTCAAACGTTACAATTATTTCTAAACAATTAAATGTAAGTATTCAAACGTTACAATTACTTGGAAACAACTTAATAATTACTTGGTAACAAGTAAATGTAAATATTCAAACGTTATAATTACTTGCTGTATATGTAAGTATTCAAACGTTGAAATTACTCGCAAAACAGCTGTCACGGCAGAAATTGTTAATATCTGTTTTTTTTAAATCAAATGAGAAGATTGAAGATTAGAATAAGGATTAGTATTTTCAAGTTTAAACGGTTTTGCACGGTTTCCACAAATTTAAATCTATGAAAGATATGTGTATTTATTATAAGAGTACAAGATATTTCCTTCTCTATGCTTAGCTTATACCAAGAAACAAACTCAATAAGCTATTCTTCATAGAGTTTTCTTTAAATATATAAAAGCTTTCTGGAAAACTGAGAATATCTTCATATTTCAAACGAAAATAATCGTCGTGACATTATATTTCATATCTATGTGTAGGTACTGTTGATAGCGAATTTTTTTGCCAGATAATAATAAAAGATTTTTTTTTACTTTTACATCTAATTTATCTATATTTATAAAAATTTCGTGTCACGGTGTTTGTGGTCGCACTCCCCCGAAACGGCTCCACAGATTTTTATGAATTTATTTATGTATATTTGTTAGGTATGAGAATAGGTCGTTAAGTATTAAATTTTTTTGGGTTTTTTTTTTCGTAATTATTTGGCATCAAAAATAAATATAACCCCAAATTTTCACCCTCCTACCCGCGATTAAAAAATGGGAGGGTGGGGGAGCCTCCCATTTTTCAACCGCGACCCTACCATTTTTTAATCCCGATTTTAATATTTTTGTATGAAAAAATTTAACCGGCGTCGCATCGGGTCGTTCGTGTTTCAAACAGAATGAAATTATTTATGTTGTTGAATGACAGATAGCATTACGTCCGCCTCATCGAACTTTCACCCACACGTAGAAATAATTTATACGGCAGAACTAAGTTTGCCGGGTCAGCTAGTTTATTTATATTATGTAAATAACGTAGAACACATTTAAAAAAAAATAAAAAAGTGTAATGTTATTATTAATTTCTGGATTATTTGATTTTTGTTTTTAAATTATTATTGTGATTGTTTTTTCCGCGTCCAAGTTGTGGATAGGCCACATGGAGACGACTTATTAATATGTTTTTTTTTATATTTAAAATTATTTGTTAATCATATTTTCTGTAAAAACGGATTACTTTGAAAATCAGTCGCTATAATTTAAATTCTTTGTGACAGTAACATACCATTAAAATCGGTTTCCCCTCATTTCGTGCTAGTTTGACATCTTTTTGATAAAAACAAAAATGTTTTTGAAGTGAAAACTTCTTTAGCACCATTGTAAATTGAAAAACGATGAATCGGAAACGAATAACACTAAAAAGTGACAAACACATACATCTATAGGATTTAGCCTGCGAGAGAATGAGATGCAAAACACGGCGGGTGCCACCATCAATTTATTGCGGAAAACATTTGGTGAGCGTATAATTTCACGTAATGGACCTGCGAACCGGTCTCCACGATCGTGTGATCTCACACCATTAGATTACTTTCTTTGGGGGTATGTGAAGTCACTAGTCTGATAAACCAGAGACGTTGGACCATTTGGAAGTCAACATTCGCCGTGTTATTGCCGATATATGGCCCCAGTTGTTCGATAAAGTTGTCGAAAATTGGACTTCACGATTGTGCTTCATTCGAGCTAGCCGTGGCGCTCATACTATCGAAATCACATTTAAACAATAATGGCATAAAATTATCTATTAAATAAAGCCAATATCATAGAAATTAACACTATTTTAATGTGTTTTTTTTTTTCATTTTGAATTTGTATACCTCTAAAAGTACAGCCTTTATAATCGGTCTCCTCTTTGTGCGGTGCTTCGTAGCCTTCCTATTCATATCTGCTTTTATAGTCAGGTTATCTAGTTTTCTGAAGGTTTCACTTTAACCGCGTGTGAATTGCACACTCTGATTTTTTTTAAAATAAGTGTACATAGGTAAATGAACATAAGTACCTTACATTTACATGTAATATTCGCAAATATTAAAACAGATTTATTTTGATATTACTATTTTTTCACACAATATAAAATCTATACTGAACTGATATTATTTAAAATTTTCACGACCAAAAGTTTTATGCTGATTTATTTTGGGGTATAATGCCGCGTTGCGTTACCTCATTCGTAAGCCAATGTTTCGGACAGCACTAGTGTCCATCATCATGCCAGATGTGTAATTGGCTAAAGAGAGAGGTAGCGCAATATGCATAATACCCCCAAAATAAATCATTATGGTCAATACTATTCTGGTTATGATTTTAGATTTTCATGGCTAAAAGTAATTTCGTTATTTATTTTTGGGGTGTTACGCCGTGTTGCGCTGCCTCCTTCTTTAGCCAACATTTCGGACAGCGTTACAGTGTCCATCATCACGGCAGATGTGTAGCGCAATGTGTTTGGCAGAAGGAGGTAGCGCAACACGGCATAACACCCCAAAAATAAATAACATACTGTTTCGTTTCTGATAGACGAATTTAAAAACTATTGCGTTGTGACGAGTAGGTCAATCAACTCATCCTGGAAAAAACTACTTGATCCTAAATTAACTGGCAGTAGAAAATTTTAATTTTCCTAAAACATTAGCGTTTATGCTTGACACAAAATACAAAAAAAAAATACCGCTTTAAATCATAAATTTAATACTTAAATTAAACTTGGCATTTTTTTATTTTTTTTTTTTCATTGAAAGTATAGTTAATAGGTACATACATATCAACAAACAAGTCCTGCTAAGCCAATTAAATTGGCTTGTGAACAGGTGCTTATAGTTAAGTAACATATACATTTTAAGAGTTATAATTTATACGTATATTATATATCTACAGATTTAAAAATTTTTCATACATATCAATATAAATATTTTTTTCTGAGCCAATTTTTCACCATATAGTGTCAGGTTATAAATGAAATATTTTTGGTATGTTGTATTCAAACGTTTTCTGTCCGTAATTATTATCAAATTTCGGAACTACCAACCCGTCGTTGCGCGTGAATCTAGTGCTGTATTTAAGTTCTAATTTTTCTTTATGCTGCGGGGTAATTAATGCTAAAAACCAGATCCAAACCAAGAAACACACCTTTTTGATATTATTTATCAGCGTTGCAAATTAAATTTCTCAATGGAAATCAACTTTGATTCACAACATTATAATTTATTTTAAATGTTTTTACATCACACTAAAAAAAGAGATGAAAACATTTGGTTTAAAATCCAAACTATTCCTCGAAGTCATTTTCCATAGTTTACGAGAGCTGAGTTAAAGGAAACAAAAAGCTTGAAGCTCAGAACATTAATCATTTAATATGAAACGCTCGGACAAGCGGGGTGACGTTACGAGAGTAGAGCACAGAGGGTCATTATGAAAAGTAGTTTTCAACAAGGATACATAACTACATAACTACATCCTATATCCCTTCCCTTTCGACATGTCGCATGTCGGGGAAAACTTGACTCAATGGAGCGGAAAGAACGATAAAGGTTTTTTATATCAATATTTTCAGTGAATAGCCTACACTCGCTAATACAATCACAAATCGCTAAGGACATTTTTGACAGTTGCTATCTTCAAGGTAATGTTTATTTCTTCAAATTTTGCAAATTCACTTTGTGGCACCATTTTATTAATTAAATAATCCTATCCTACTTAATATTATAAAGGTAAAAGTTTGTATGGATGTATGTTTGTTACTCTTTCACGCAAAAACTGCTGAATAGATTAAAAAAATTCTTTCACTAATCGAAAGCTACATTATTTGCGAGATCTATAGGCTATATATATTGGTAAGCTCTGGCGTTATGAATAATCTCTGGCGTTATGAAATTATTTTTCATACAATTTTCTGTCGTTAACAAAATCGATTTATTGCAAACGCTAATTGTCGCATTGGAAACGATGTTTTTTTTTAAATTAAGTTACTATGGACATCCCTTTGATGTTAAAATTCGAATACGTATAAAATACTAATTCCTACTTTACTGAATGGATTTTAATGAAACTTAACAATAATATAAGCATATAGGCTATAGCACAGAGCTCTGGCATTACGAAATTTGTATGAAAAAATTGCAATAGGTGGCACGATTAGTAAGATAACTATAATTCTTTAATCGATTCAAATTTATAGGGAAGTAGGTACTTCGCTAATTTAAATCTTTCTAAAATAGAATTTCTATTTAAGAATCTTTGTTTTGCAAAATGTCATTCTCAAAAATTTTGACATCACAGAACAATTATTGTTTTAATTGGATAGACAGGTATCGCATTTTTTAAGTATAAAACTGTCGTACTGGATTTTTTGGTAGAATATAAAAAGAAGAATAATAATTCATACTTAATAACTATTTCTAAAAATGAATCACCGAAACATACGTACGTATGCGAAATGTATAAACCCGACGACCGGACCAAATTGGATAATCCTTTTTTTTTGTATAAAACTACCGTTTAGTTCTGGCATTATGAAATTTGTATAAGAAATTATAATAGGTAGCATGCGAGCAGTTAGAAAACTGAATGTATTGGGAATGAATGTGTGGAATGCGAGAGGTGAGTGGGGGGAGTGGGGAGGGGGAGGGTGTGTTGGGAGGGTGTTGGTGGAGGGGGGAAGGGGAGGGGGAGGAGGGTGGGCGGAGGGGGTTAGGGGAGGGAGAGGGGGGAGGGAAGGAAGGGTAAAGGGGAAGGATGGAGGAGGGTGTGGGGAGGGGTTGGGGGAGAGGGGAATTAGGTTGATGGGGGGGAGTGGTGTGGGGAAAGGGAATGTGGAGGGGTAGGGGGTGAGGGAAGTGGTGGGTGGAGGGAGAGGGGGAGGGAGTTGATGGGGGGAGTGGAGTGGAGAGAGGGAAGGTGGAGTAGGTGGAGTGGGGTGGAAGAGAGGGGAGGGAAGGAAGGGAAGGGGAGGGGTGGAGGAAGGAGTGGGTGGAGGGATAGGGGGGGGGGGGTTGATGGGGTAGTGGAGTGGGGGGAGGGGTGGGTGGAGGGGGAGGGGGATTGATGGGGGGAGTGGGGTGGGGAGAGGGAAGGTGGAGGAGGCTGAGTGGAAATCCCCTAATACCATGTGAGCGAAGCCGCGGGAAAAAGCTAGTTAATAATAAGGGGAGGTGCTCCCCTTTCCATCTCTCTTCCCCCCATTACTTCCATTTCTACCGACGCCTGTCTTTCTATACTTGATAATTTAGTATTTAGTACATATAATGTCCTGATGAAGAGAACATCGTTCTCGAAATATACTGATTTCTTAAATAAAGATTATCGTGGTAAAAACAAATTGTTTTTAATTATTATATTAAATGTTTATTTATTCGTGCCTGTTCGCTCTCAGATAAAGTTATCTACAAATCAAAATTGTCTACTGCTTTTTAATTAACAGATTCAGTCAGATTCGGACACAGAGGTTTGACAGTTATCTATCTATTTATTGATTTATTTTATTTATGAACAGAAACAAACAGTACATAAGATACTTTAGTTAAAAAAAATTACAATTAATTAGTATATTTCATGGTGGGTACCTACTATGCGTTTCATTGTAGTGTTTTATTTATGGTATGTATATTAAGTAATTACCGGGTGATGAACGTAGTGGAAAGGTGTGTGTGTGTGTGAGGGTGAGTAGGTGTGTGTGTATGTATGTATGTATTATTGACATGATGCTCTTTTTAAACTTGGGCATTGAATCGGAGAAAATGTCGATGTTAGAATTTCGACCAATAATATTGAACATACGAAGAGCACGATTGATTGGCGAATTAGATGCTGCATTTGTCTTGTAATTAGGAGTGTGGAATAGTTCTGTACGGCGCGTACGTCTTAATGGTATGTTAAAATTAACTAAGGAAAGAAGTTCGGTACTGTTAATGTTATAATTTATATAAAGGAGAGTGTCTGTGGCCGGCGGGCGGCGTTTATTTGATTTTTCTACACATTTACAGTTTTATTACAAGATTGATGAAATTTTACCCACTGACAAACAAGAAAACGATCAATGTCCTTTATGCGATTTGAAAAAACCACCTCCATCCCCTAAAGCAGCATTTTGATACTTCTTAAAATAAGAGACAAATTACTGACCCTCAAATAAAAAAACAATTAATCAATTTAGCTAGGCGAACTCATTTGAATTTGAGATTTCAAAACGGCTAACAGGTTTACGATGACATTGATAAAATATGTCAGTGTTGCCAACGTAAAGTATATAAAATTATTGTTATATTACGTAATTCCAGGCGCGCTAGCGATATTGAAAAAGTAATGTAAACAACTAATAAATGGTTCCCGGGGCGGCGGTACCCATACGCGCCTTTCAATTTGAAAAAAATGTTCTCAAAAAATTGGACGTCAACTGTTGTTTGTACGTTAGCGATCTACAGTTGTCCTAGGGACAAAAGTAAAGATATCATATTAATCATATTTGTAAAGTTATCGTATTAACATTATCGATCGACCGTGCTAGTAGCATTTTCGATTAGCACGATTGCAGATGTATGGCCAGTATTGTGGTGAGAACAGGCTTGCATTACTGCCCCAGTAATGATTGATATATTTTTTCTAACGACTTGAGATTGTGATCAGCGTGAAAAATTATTGTTTGCAATACAATGGGCGTATTTTATAAAAACGATTAATTAACACCTTCGGCGTTCTAGCAAACTCTCATAATTATACACCTTACCTTTGTTGCCTGTATTTACAGGCAGGTTCATTAGATCGGTATAAAAGACTGGGTTTCCTTGGGTTTAGGTCAAAAACCCTCGGCATTCTGAATACTAAAAAAGTTCGCACACATAACAAAAAAATTTCAGCTGTCGAAAGTATTCTTTTCAGATTTTTGAATTTTTGGGAATCAGATATTTCAGGAATTTTAAGAATGATATCAGTGGGTTGATATTATGTAAGTCATTGGACAAATGACTTGAATTTCCCACGATTTAACTGAAAAAAATCACTAAGGGCACTGTATTTATTTTTTTGAAGGTACGTAATATAGACATTCTTTAAATTTAGAACACGAAATGACCTTTCTATTGAGCCTTGGTATTTCTTAGTTTAGTTATATAGGGTGTCCGGGGGTAAAGTGCATTAACTTCGGGAGGTGATTCTACACGATGGTAGGAGTAAAAAAGACTTTTTCCGAAATTCCATCATTTTTTTCCCTTACAAAAAGACGTACCTACTAAAATTCCTTAGTGTGAGGTACGATCTTACATGCTGAGCGCCCGCCGGGCACGATTGTGGCTACATTGCATGGTTGCGACTGGCCCGTATCGTAACAGCGGAAAATAATAAAGCTGGCGGTATACGCCGGTCTATTTGTATCTTTTTTACCACATAACAACCCCTAAAAGTTGTAATTTCGAAAAAAGTTATTTATCTTTTGAATCGCCTCCCGAAGTTAATGCCCTTTACCCCTGGACATTCTGTAGATACTGGTGGGCCTTACTAATAAAGGTGTTTAAAATTTGAAACCACTGATAAACACCATTACTTTTTTTTAAATGAGTTCCACACAGGAGCCCTGAGAAAAAAAATCCTTCAGGGCCTGCGTCATCTTTGGAGGTGCTGTGGGGAAGGATTTTTAGGGAAAGTAAGGAAAGTAACTGCTTTCTGTTAGTATATTATACATATTTAAATTTTAAACTTCTTGTTTTGTCTTGTGTAATAATAGCACCGTTATCGTCTATTGTTATTATTCTCCTGTGTGTGCTATAACAGCACTGTCTTTGTTAAATTTTGTTCAGTTTTCATTGTTTTTGTAAATACTGTATATTATTTTTTTAATTATTTTATCAATTTTATTAGGAACACTGTAGGATTATTTTAAATGTATTATAGTTAAGCGCACTTAAAGTGAAATAACACAAAACTGCGCTATATAAATATAACATTATTATTATTATTATTAGGAAATTCTGGTAAGGAAAATGGTATGAGGGGTGGGTAGGTGCAATCTGGGGGTCAATGTGTCCTAGAGTGACGGAGGTATGAATCCATCCCTCTCACAGCGGTGCAAGGCAATGAGTCAAGAGAGTCCGGTTGGAGAGGTCTAGATTATGTCTGACTCAATCAATCTCACCTGATTCGGCCCGCCACGCAGTGGGTGAGCAAACGCATTCGCCACCAAAACCTAGATAAACCTCACCCCAAGAATCCTTGCATCCCTGCTAAATCACCGTAGGTGGTGAACCACTTGGGGTCCCTTGTGGCAGAGGTGTTGGTTATCCAATAAATGGTTGCAATGGTAAAACAATTGTTGAACAGATTATCAATTTCGTTGATCTATCCAGCGCTTAGGAGTCAAATAGGAATGTCTTTTATGGAATAACTAACTTTTATGGACAATTTTTAAATTTTTTATTCATGTTTATTTAGGAAGCATACAGTTGTGTATAAAGTAGTTATACATAAAATAGTGAACATAATTTAAACCAGCTAAGTTCCGTTTATAATATTTAGTTGTTAATGGTTAATGATTATGAATCAAGTGGTAATTAAACAATTATAGTAGGTATATATGGTGTGAGCAATTTAGTAATAGTTTCCAGTAGTTGTTTAACATAATAGTACATAGTGTTAAGTGAAAAGTTATTAAACAGAAAATAATAAACAGGAAATAATAGTGTTTATTTAAGTACATTGTACGGTTAGTTTGATTTTAAACGATTTAAGGGTACAATGGAAAATGTCAATATCTCTTAGGGCATTATAAGTTTGACAGATATGCCCGAGATAGGAGTTTTGTGCGTATTTCGATTTAAAATGTTGTGTGTGAAATAAGGTGTTCGATCTGGTATTGCGTTCAGGGCAACGAAATGCAATCCTTACTAACAATTCTATTACTGCAGACTTCCTTGATCGAAGCTGCAGACACATTAGTCTAGGGATATTTATATTTGTATTCTAATTTATTATATATTACCCACAAAAATGTTGTATAAATATCCTGTTTGTGTCTCGAATAAATAAATAAATAAAATAAACAAGGCTGGCGAGTCAATGAGGCAATTCACAATTTTGTACAGAAACAGTACATCAAAAAATTTCCCCCGTTTGTAAAGAGTAATAGGGTTACAAAATTTTTTTTTGAATGTTTTCAATTCGGTTAATATAAGTTTGGTATTGAGGATTCAAAATGATAGATGAAAATTCGAGATGAGATCTTACATATGCCATGTATAGTAGGTCAAGTGTAAAATGTTTATTGAATGGTTTTGTGACGCGAAGAATGAAGCCCAGTTGTTTGTAGGCTTTTTCTAAGATGTGTTCAATATGATTAAATAGTATGATCTTTAAATAGTACATTTATGGAATAACTATTTTGTCTGCCACATACCTACGTGTATCTCGGATGCAGTACAAATCCTTGTAGCTTGAATGATTTAAACTTTAATTAAACAATGAGTGATTAATTTCCACTAGGAACCGGGCAACAATTTCAAGAATTGAATGTATTTGCAGCGAGCACCATTAATTATCTCCTTGTTCCTTTTACAATTGCGGTCGGTGCAATCCACGAAGGGAACGGGAGAATGCAGCCGAGGCTTCAACCAAGCCTCAACACTCTGTTGCACACGTCAGCGGGGGGTTGCACTTTCCCTTCTCCTTTTCACCCCCTCCCACCCCCACCAACGGCCTAAGCTCTGAGGTGAGGATCGGTAATACCAGCTCTGTGCTTTTCTTTGTAACGCCAAAGCTCTTCTCATCGCCCTAAGCTTTCACCTTTAGCCTGACTTTGACTAATGCTTCTGTAATGAAATTACGACTATATACATATAAAGTTGTTTCTTTTGATATTGTGATTCCAACAATAGTACATTTTGTTGTAAAAATATATTTCAAAATAAACACTTTAACTTTCCGTGCACCACGTAATTTAACTAAAGTAATTTCTCAAGTTAAGTGACGTACAAGTAAATCATTTTAAAGAGGTGCCTTTGTAGTTCTGCACCTACTTGGTAGATAAAAATATTCTATATTCTATATTCATATTTATTTTATTTATTTATTTATTAACATTAACCTGCTAAACTACTTACTTAGTTTATCAGCAGGTACATAATGACAAATTTTTTGCAATAACATGGTACAATATTAAACATTTTGTAGATATGTATAATGTTGATGATAAATTAACAATAAATATAAATTGGTTAAATTACAGAATAGTATAAATATAAATACGTAAAAAGTAGTAGAAGCCTTATATAACAAACAAGCCAAATGAATTTAATATGAACAAATGAATATAATCGACAAGTACGTCTATAGTTTAATGTACGTAAGGTAATACAAATTTATAACGATTTTCCATTTCCTTGGAATGTGAATTCCAATTAGGAAAACAAGGTCTTCGTTAGGGCATCAATATAAATCTTCAGTATCTAATAGCCATTTCCTTGGATTATATTTGACTTTAGCTGTAAAAACGTTTATATTTTTAATTGTCATTGGTAGTTTGTTAAATATTCTGGCTACAATATAGTTTAGGGTTCTTTCACCGTATTTATTGGTACATTTCGGAACCATCAATCCTTTATTTTGAGTGAATCTTGTATTAGGTTTATAAATGAAACATGTTTATAAATGAAACAATAAAACGCCTAAAGAGCATTGTCGAGTTGAATCGCAAGTCTATTGATAAACGCTGCTGCGCACTCGATATCGTTGAACAGTTGCGTTAGTTTTTTGCATAGTACGAAGAATATGTTTAAAATTTTAGATACCACCGAGGTGCACAAATAGTTTAGTTTTTAAATTAGTAGTTGTTCTATAAAAATTAGATCTTGTTTTTTCGAATTTCGCGAATACACTTTGTGGCGTCATTATTGATTTAATGAAAACAAATAACTTTTTAAACACCACTATATTATTAATATTGTCGACATGTTTCTAAAACAAAGATTTCATCGTCAGGATAAGAGATTAATAATTATATTGTGGGGTTCACAAAGTTATTTGTTTTCATTCAAAAGTAGATCTTATGTTAAAAAAAAATGTTTCGGATTTTCTCTTATTTACTTGGGGCCAGTTGGGCCAGTTGTTTCACAGAATTTGAAAAATTCTTCAAAATTTTGAAGTTAATTTTGAAGTGCTGTTAAATTTTCTGTTAAGTCCTGTAATTATTTCAGTTCCTTGGAGGAACTGGCTCATAATGATATAAACAGATTTTTTTCTGTTTATTCAGCAATTTGGGATGCGGGTATGGGTACCGCCGTCATGGGGGTCAGGTTTGTCCGGATCTTGGCGGCGGATACGTCTGCTCACCAATTGCGTGGCAGGCCGGATTGAAAGTGACTGGTTGAGGGAGACATTTTGACCTCTCCAGCAGGACTCTCAGCAGGATTTGGAATGCAGTGGAAGGGATGAATTCATTCGTTTGTCACCTCTGGACACGCGAACCCCAAGATACCTACCCACCCCGCATACCCTTTTCTTTCTCAGAATTTCCTCTCCTTCCTTTCCCTAAAAAGACACTCCACACAGCATCCCCAAAGATTACAAAAGCCCTGAGGGTAATTATTTTCCTCACCGCCTCCTGTGTGGAGCTAATGTAAAAAAAACTAAAGCGTTAAACAGCTTTTGGTTCCGGAAATTTGGATTAAAAAATAATAACAAAAAATAATAATAAATAATAATCCCCTAACGAGTGATTTTTTTTTTAAATTTGACCTAAAGATTCCAACTTTGGACTCCCATGTGTGATGCATGAAGGTTCACAAGTTTTCAACCTGAACCAGAAGTTTCCGGGCACCGTGTATATATGACAGCCTTCATCATTGAGTGGTTACGATCCTTGGCTACGAATCGGGAGATCGCGGGTTTAAATCCCCGCGTGTGCAAATACATTAAATTTGATTGATTTGTGTTTCATAATTTATTAATTTTGTAATAAACAGGTAACAAATTTGTGGAATATCGCAGAGTGGTAGATAATTTCAGCATCGCCCTGGTGAAAGACCATCATTCAGAATCGAATCGAAATATCTTTATCCGTATTTGGTGACCACATCGGAAGATCCATGTAAATTCTCATTTTCCTCTTCCCCATCTCCATCTCCTTCTCATTTTCTTCAGCCTCACAACTCATAAAACCAGAGCCAAACAAACAGACATACTTAATATATCTACCAAAGTGTAACTCTTCATTTGGACAAAGAATTTTTAGCGGTAAAGTTATATAACAAACTCCCACTTAGTATCAAACAAATTAAAACAAAAAATAGCTACATTAAGGACATTATCATGTTGGCTGAAGGAACTATCGGAAAATGAACTTACTAGTATACTTAAAACATCGTCATAGTCATCGTCAAGTTTCTGGAAAACCTTATCCAAACAATGAAGTTAAACCATAGAAGTCGCTGAAAACTTATCCAAAGCATAGTCCCCCTCAGCACAGGATCTCCTAGTGAGGAGGACTACGAATATATATATATATATATATAACTAACATGTTTGATATATAAATGTTAAAAATAATAAATGTTTACATTAAGATTTTCACTATAAAATCAATTAAGAGTTTCATTCTGGAAGCGAGCGGTGCGGCCTTACCAGCACAGAACGGGCGGTTGGAAAACCGGCCCATGGAACTCACACGGAACACAATGGAATCTCACTTCGACCTACGTAATGTAGTTTTAATTATTAACTTCTTTATTATGGTTTATCCTTTCAATTTAGCTATTTGAAGTTTTCCTGATTTGTTCTTTAAAATAGGATGGCGCCCCTAATAATATTTAACTGTTTAGCTTCATTTAAAAAATATAGTATATGACATTAAACTACCGTTTACATTAACCTTGTCTTTTGGAGGGAAGGCACGATCCTGCAGATTTTAATCTTAATAGTTTAACTATAATAATTTACAATATCAAATTATAACTCTAATTGTGATCTATTTAATAAATCTTGTTTCAAGTTAGAGTTTAATTATGTCTCATGCTCTGGATTCCTTTACCTACTATTATTTACCCATGTTACGCATAACATTTATTTATTACACATGTAACTAAACTTTTTAATACAGCATCGACCTCTTATGTTACATTTTGGCCTCTTACTAAATAAATTTTTTTTTTAAAATTTGGAACTCTCGAACTGAATATTCAATTTTAGATTTATTGCTTTACATTATTACTTTAGCTTAGATCTGTGATTGATTCTTAGAAAGCCCAATAATTTGGCCGATAGTGTGGAGGGCCTTTAATTAATTTAATTTCATATTATTCCGTCATCAAGCTACTTTATTACGGAATGTTTTGTATTTATTTTGTACAGGTTTGGAAATTATTTAATAATCATATGTAATGTTTAGAGGCGTCGGGTTGTCGAAAAAACTGAGCGTCTGAATTAATTATGTAACGTCGCAAACACAACGTATGTGTGGTTTATGTGTTTATTTAGCGAAAGCTATATTATTAGGTCCTTACATATGAAATTGGCGTTTTGCCGTACTGGCAACTTTGATCTCAAATATCTTCTCTTTGGTTAGGAATTCCAAATTCAAATTTATACAGCTATTTACTCATGTATTTGTGTTTCGAAAATTGTAATTCATTGTTTTTCATTTGTTTAGAAGTAATTAAAACTACAAAAATTCGAAAACTTCAATATCTTGGACATGTGATGTGACATACAGAGAAATATGTGCCGGAAGACTGGGCCCTGAAAGAAGGAGAACCTCATGGCTGAAAAACCTGAGACAGTGGTTTGGCCAGTCTACCGTGGAGCTGTTCCGGGCAGCAGTAAATAAAATCCGCATAGCCAACATGATATCCAACGTCCGTTGATGGACAGGGCACGAGAAGAAGAAGAAGAAGAAGTCTGTAATAAATAGAACACAAGACAATATACTATTTTTCTTTTTATTTTACCACTCTGAATTTAGGGTTGGAACCAAAGATATTCAAATACAAGAGATATGCATTGTGTCCGCCAGACTGTCGCGACAGAAAGTGACAGGAAGTAATCCCACCGACATGCGACAGGTCGGTAGGATTACTTCCGAATGGGAATAGTTTGAATACGGAAAGTAGTTGATTTTTTTAAGGTATGCAGTGGTATTGGTTAACAATATAGTTTGAATACGGAAATAATTAATTTATTTAGTTGATTGTTTTACGGTGTACAGTAGTATTGGTTAACAATATCGGCGAAACCAGGAAAACTACCCACGAAAATACTTTTGAGGATTTTGAGGTGTGTACATCAGTTAAAAAACGTATAGTTGACAAAATGGCTAATTTTCCAACGTCGAACAGTTCATATTTATTGTCGTAGAGTCACGGAACTCAGATAGATAGAGAAAAACCCTGCAGAATGGTGTTTATAAAGTATCTTCGTGGATAGTGGCGGTTACAGCAGTATTGCTTTTTGCGACGATATCGATTTAAATTTTCAATAAAAAGTACATTTACGACGAAATAAATTTTCAAAAAATATTTGTCAAAATTTTATACATTGAAGATAATATTTTTAATAAATACGAAATGTTTGTAGAATCATGACATTTTTGCTCATAATTTCGACTGCCACGTTAAACCATAAATATTTTTATAAGAACTCGAGTGAGAGCTGTATTACGCTAGTTAGTGGTACTACACATTTATTCGCGCTAAATTACAAATGCAATTGGCTTTCATTAGCGAATATTTTTCAAATATGGTTTGTGATCCATGAAAGTAATGTATTTCCAAGAAGGAATTATGGTCTCAGTATTCAGTTATGCTCATCAGAATCAGTATTATTTCATACTCAGTTATCATCTTTAGCCTCCTTACAACTATGTTGTTTATTCATCGGATACATCTAACAGTTTCAATATACATATAATCAGATCGATAATTTTTAAATGTATTGTAATCAAATATATTGAAATATGATCAATACTGATATTAATTTTTAAGACAAGTCTTTAAAAAATTCGTGGGCAAGTAAAGTGTTTTACAATAATAGATTTGTAAATTGTTTCGTTGGTTAAGTAATATCCTTCCCGCTTCAAACGGCAGAGCTTGGATGGATTCCTGGAAAATGACTTCAGAACGGCAGTGTAAGGCATTTCGCGCTCCGAGTGCGAGTGCCTGATTCGTATTTCGACCCTCGCATATTATGCGATAGTAATTAATTTCTCAGCTTGAATAATTAAGTTAAGTTTCAACCCATATATAGAAGTCTTAGACAAACATCAATACTTCCCACTCCAAAATGTAAAAAAAAATTGGACAATTGAGTCATAAATATCTCTGAGCAAATTTTTTTAATTCATTACCAGAAAAAATTAGAAACATGAATACCAATATAAAAAATTTTAAAACTCACCTTAAAAATTATACTGAAAACTTTGTTTAAATGGTAAGTGAAATGTGATATAAATAAACTGAATGATATAAAAAAAGCAATACAATAACACCCCCTCATACACACAAGCCTTGCTTAATTATGGTGGTACATCAAATATATCTACTATGTAATTAATTACTGTATAAAATTTATTTGTAATTTATGTACCTTCTATTACTAATAAAAAAAAAATAAAAAAAAATATGAAGGTAGGAACTAGGAATACACGCGGGTAATTTAATCTCTTAGAAGCATACGGGGTACAAGCGGAATCTATTTAACGAACTATTTTTTGATATTACCGCAGCAATTTTTCTTTCTCTTTCCATTTAATATTAAGAGGGTATTGCCGGAGAAAACCAGAAATATGTCATTTTTAAATCAGATTTTAGACGTATTGACTCTTTTCCACAAAAAATTAAAAATGGATTTCGAATGATTGTTCTTTTATCTAACATTCGCCTGTTTTAAATTTTGAGAAAACAATGTTTATTTTTAGTGTAATTAGGTTATACCGGTCGTTGGCAGATTTGTTAAATTTTCAAAAAAGATTTTGTATTATACCACACCCATTTCAAAACATATAATCATGCAGTAAAATAAATCAATACATTATCTGGCAAACACATTTTTTAGAATTTTAATTTTAGTTTAAATAAAATAATTAAAAAATATATACGTACATGTGTTTCTTGACGAAAATTGGTCCGTTTGTGAATTTATTTGCGCATTTACAAACTAACAGTGTGTAAGTGACCGGTCTGTGGTTGAGTGGGCGTCGCGTTTGGGTCCCACCTAGGCGTTCCGTGTTCGATTCCTCGGCTGGCTAAGTCCTCTATCACAACTCAAGCAAAATTTTCGGCTTACTGTGGTGGTAGTAGGAGATTTTCAAATATTGTCGGGTTATTCGTAATATACGAGTATATACACATTTCAGATTTTTTAACATTCTTATTTAACTTAGACATTAATGGAAAATGGTAAATACTTATAATCAAAAACAAAATAATAATAATTACAAAAAGGACTTAATTTTAATAGTTTTATCATCACGCCTTTCAGCATTTTTGGATGTAGGTATAAATTAAAGCAAATTTGGAATGAAAAAAATCGATATGGAGTTATAATTTTTAAAAGCTGGTACGGAGAATAATTAATCTTTCTCATTGGAACCGCCCTGTACGATCGTAAGAACAACTTTGAACGAAATGCGGATTTTCGGCCGATGGCTGATTAAACGCTCTTAACACGAACACGTACTCGCGGCGTTTTTTTCATACAAACGTATTCCCGGTTTATCTCTCTGGATTTTGACCCTAGAGCAAATTTTTTTTTCACATAATATAGATATCAACCACTAGCGTGTCGGTACGTTTTACTTTTTTTGATAAATTACTTCTCATAGAAGTTAGGACCTTCCAAAAATGAATAAAATTGCCTGGTTTAAACGCCGTCAAAAGACGTTCAGTATACAAACTAAACAATGTATTTTTAAGAAAAGCAAAAGACATAAAATATTTTCTTCTAATACAAAAAAGTGAAAAAAAAAATCGGTCCAGTTTTGGAGAAGAAAAATGGGGAATACAAAACATCGATTTCGAAGATTTTATTTAGGCATTTTCGGCCCGATGGCGATGTGCAGGTGTCCCTTTCGCTCAGTTCCCCTGAGGGGGGCCGGGGAACGAGGGTTTTGACAAATGCATACAAAGCGAAGTAGTGATGTAACGAATTTTATCGGTAGACTAGTGTTGTCCTTCCCCGAGTAATCGATATTTTTCATTCGTTTTTTTCTGTTTAGTGACTTATCGCGGTATACCAATACTGATCGAGCTTTCATACTAAAATTGAGACAAATTAAAATTGTTTATGTCAAGTACTGGATAACCACTTGGTAACCCCATGTGGTCCGCTATGTTTGGTGACTGAGCCTGGGTTCCCGGGTTCACGGATGAGGTCTGCATGGGTTTTGGTGGCGGATTATTTTGTCCACTTACTGCGTGGCGGGCCGGATTGGGAGAAACTGGAAGAGGGAGATCTTTTGATCTCTACAGCCGGACTCTCCACCATCATTTCATACCTTTACCTACCTTTTCCCTACCCAGAATTTCCTCTCCTTCCTTATCCTAAAAATACCCTCCACACAGCTTCTCCAATGATGTCCAACAACTTCTCCAACAAAGTCCCTGAGCGATTATTTTTCCTCGGTACCTCCAATGTGGGGTTTATGTTTTAAAAAAAAATCTGTTTCAAATTTTCGGTTGAGAGTCGCTTTCATTGCCTTCAGTGATTAATTGAAATTTTTTTGTTTGTAAACACTTTATTGTACAAATTTTTTTACAACTAGACAATGAATTTTAAACAATTTATGATTTAGATCTTTCTCTCGCCGGTAAATTTCTTGGTATGCGACCGTCAATTATTTCTGGTAAAAGGCATTGGTGGTAGAAGTTTTCTAACAGTGGTTCAATTTTTTGCCAGATTGAATCGTCCCTTTCAATTTTTTCATGCAGCAAACCTTTAGGACTCCACACGACAAAATAACAGTATTTACGACGAGTAATGTGTAACTGGCCTTGTACTTGGTAGAAGTAATTGTGATTCCGTTTTAATGTTAAAGCATTGTCTTCAATTTTACAGTAATCAATTTTTTTTGTTCAATTTCTTCTTCTGGTGACATATTTGCTATACTATATGGGCATTTCACTTCAATTATAGAATCCTTACCGATAAGGCCATCCGGACTTGCCGCTAAAAAGTTTTTGTTTTCATCGATAAATAGTCCATAGGCGAATACCTCTAATTTAGTTTCTTTCGTAAATTGCCCAATTGCTAGGTTTTCATTTTCTTTCCCATAATTTGTGGCCATATTTCCTTTAAATGGCGAGTACAGTAACGGGTTTAATACTCTCGCAACTGAAGTTTTTGGCCGTAACTTACATATTTATCCAAAGTTAGAAGCTGTTAGTCTCTTACACCTTTCAATTGCCCACAAATTATTATTGCTTTGGCCCACCGTATTCCGTTCGAGTTCTTCCTTATTCGATGGAGATAATTCTTTGAGAAATTCCTCTTTTTTCGTTTCAAATAATTCAGGTGGTATATCTGGTTCTAATTCCAGTTGACCATAATTTTCATCAGGCCCTGTAACTTTTTTCTCTTTTCTGTTGTGTTCTCGTTATACCTTAGTTTTCTTTTTTGACATCTCTGTGTTGTCTCCTTCGAACGTCGTTTTCTTTCGATAAAATGCTTCGTGTAGTTGCCAGGACTGTGGACTTGGATTTTTTTTTGTATTCGTGAATGGGTTGCCATTTCACTATTCCACGAAGTTACTGCTCCAAAACATCTTGCTTGGTATGATCCCCCTTTTGTAAAATATACTCTTTTTCCGCCTATAAATTTGGCAATAACGTTGTTGAATTGCTCCACAGTGTTATTTGTCACATTAATAATAAGACTTTCTGCATTTGCTATTTGAAACGACAATAATTGTTGAATATCAATCCATATTCCACAATCTTGAAGATCGCTTACTAAATTTGGATCATTAGTATACTTCTCGAACTTGCAACAGTATGACGAACATTTTGTATGATCACCAAAAACATGGTTTGCGGCATTTTTGATGTCCATTGTCAGATTTTTTACTTTATCAATTTGTGCCGTGTTTTCTTGCTCTTTTCTGTAATTTACTGCTCCAACTATAGCTTTTCTCACTCGTAAAACGTTTGCTTCAACCTTTTTTCTTATGTGAACTGGTACAAAGCCTTTAGCGTTGTTGGTTTTTTTTCCAAGAGTTTTTATTTTGTTGCAAAAATTGCGAAGTAAGTGATTTTTTTGTACTATGAAGTTGGACCCATTTGCTGCAAATTTTTTTTCATGATGCTGGAGTCGCCATCTCCAATAAGTTTATTGAATTTCAATCCATGCATTTCAATGCTTCTCGAGAACCCTTCTGCTATAATGTGGGTTTCCATGGCATTAGCACTGTCACGCCAGTTTTTGAAGTACCTGTGCTCAGATGCTTCTACTTGTAGTTTTGTAGCTCTAGCATATATGCAGAAGTACGAGTTTCGCACTCCCAGAAATAAAACCTTTTTAGTTCGCACTCCAACTATGCATCCCGCACCAGATGAGGAGCTAAATCCACTTTTATATGATCTCTTTGCCCAAGAACCATCTGCAACTACCGTCACCAAAGGGTACCCTCCCTCGTCTACGTCACCATTTAAAATTGCTAGCCTTTTTTCTTCTTCACCAGCTGCGATCATTTCTTCTAAGGCACATTCTTCAAGTGTTAGCGCTAAACATTGTTCCATGTTTGTGTAAGTTGAAGGATTCATATTTGGCATATTCAATACCCCATAAATTTTGTTCCATTGTGAATATCCATTTCCTGTTCATACTACTCCTTCGACGACAGCAGTATTTACGGACACTTTCAGTTACGGGTCTTCGGAATGTACATATTCTATTTTCTTGCACATTTTGCATTTGAAAACATATTGGCTTAGAAAACCATTTCGTCGTTCCTTCACAAATTTAAAATCGGAAATTTGCAGTTGGTGTGTTTGTGCTTTATATTTGATATCTCTGAAAACAAATATTTCATATCAACAATTCTGCGACCTTCGTGAATATGGGTTTCATCAATATGGTCTGGTTTCAACAGAAAATCATCAAGCGTTGTTGGCGATGAAGAACTTGCGTTTTCTTCTATATTTGGAGAAAATGATTCATCCCTGGAAGGTTCACGCATTTGTTTAAGATGTATCTAAGTTTCTAGCAGCATCGTTGATGACATCCATATTTCAATCATATTTCAAGTAATAATAATTAAATGACTTATTTTCGTTGTACTTATTCCATACGCGAAGGAATCAATAGAGCCCATTTATTCTCATCAAAATGTAATGCTTTATATCTATTCTTTTCCAAGTCTCCGTTACGCATGCTACACACATGCTTCTTATAACATAAACCATTAGGAGGGTTCAGTAGTTAGAGGAAAACTATATTTCTCGTACTTACCTGGAGATTGAAAGCGGTGCAACATGAATCTGTCGTTTGATAATAATAATTGGATTTTTTCGTCTAGTGGATGAAAAAAAAACGATCTTTGTTTCCATTTCTTTCACCCATTATTTATCTGTAAGAAAAAGATATCACATTTTTTTAGTAGAAGTTAGATAATAGTGGCGGATTTTATATAACTCAATTTCCAAACACACATACGAGGATCTTATGCTGCGTATGAAATTGCGAGCCTTGTAGTACTTGCACATTACTTATGCTAATTTGTTTGCTTTTTGAAATAACTCATATAGATCTCATAGAAATCGTTGTGTCTCCCTTACTACCATGGTTAGAAAAATGATCTGTTAGAAAGAGAAAACAACCAGAACATAATTAAAACTTAAAACAAAATAATTATAACCTTCTATGAAACCAAAGTTTCCGATTAATATTTGAAAAAAAAAATAAGAAACTGGGAATTTTGTGTTAATTATTTTTACGTGAAGCGACAAAAAGTGAGTTGACGATAAAATTTATTTTATCTTTACTTTTTATTACACGCCCGTGGGGTTTTTGCAAACATTTACATACATTTATAATACATATCGTTTGCTCAGGATTGGTTTGTACTAAGTCCACAAAAACTCGTATCGAGAAATAAAAGTTTTGAATTAAATGAAGACTATTTTAGCGAAACTTAATTGAAAAGCTGGAGACAATCTATGTCGAGTTTCGCTAATATTGTCTATCTATCTATAGGTAAAATACCAACATTTTTGGTTGAATTTTGAACGAACCAACACATCCTTTTTTGTATTTACTGCTTATCAAAAATGCAGGAGTACAAATCAAACCTCAGCAAGCGATATATCTAACGTTTTAAACATTATTATTTACAAACATGTCAACTCACACGTATGATACACACAACACAATAAATCCATTTTGTTAATTTAAATTTTATCCTGACAAAGAAACCATATAACACAATTGTTGGTAAAATGTTATTTATTTAAAGTAAGTTCACAGATCACATATAGTAAAAATAGTCACAATGTATCAATTCACAATAATAATAATCAACTGAGCAAGGGATCGGAGGGAACCTTGCTGTTTAGTCTTTGGGAACAACAAAACTGACTGTGGTTCTGCTTAGAGGGTCGTACCATAGGACGAAGCGCAACTAAGGCAGCAGTCGGGGTCTGGTTGGTGCTTTACTTATGGTAGTAGAATACTCCTTAGAGGGTCGTGCCAAAGGACGAAGCGCAACTAAAAGAGCGTACTAGTCAAGAGCGAGCTACAGACGAACTGGTTTAATTTAGGGCTCGCAGCTCTTTATATAGGCCATTCCTTGTTGCGGGGCGTGATTTATGTAGCGACTCGAGAGTAGGAAATGCGCAGAAGGCGTCTGCGCAGCCTGGTTCGCCTAGTTTTGGGTGAGCAGGATGGCGCTGTACGGGGGAAAGAGATGGTGTAGTGGCAAGCGTAAAAACGGCGCGCTACAACCATTGATTTTGTTACATAAAGGTAATTTTGGTTAAATTGGTTATCTTTTACAAAGTGATTTGTTTTCATATAAATTTAAATATTCATTCATTTACTTGTTAGTTGGGAGCGGCTTACTTGTATTGTGTGGCCCCTCTGTACGAACGTATTGAATTGACCTGGTAAGTCCACGTTGTAAAGAACAAAGGTAGATATAATTAAACAAAGTATTTTGAGATTCAAAAAGGCGCCTTATCCACTTGCTCCAGGTCCCATTTGGCTCATGGCTGGATTCGTTTACACGTTTACACCCACCACTTGGAACCTTTTTAACAATAAGCCGGCATCTCTGATTCAAAATTCCAAGAACCTCGTTTCGGGAGATGGAATTCGTTATCGCCCCATTCGAGAAATGATTCCACCCTTTTTGTAATCCGGGAAAATAATACAACATCGAGCGTAGATTTCCCGGAAATTTTTTTCCCATTTCTCACCCGCTGTGACGTAATAAACTAAATTACCAAATAAAGAGTATCGCCCCAGGGGCGGTATTTGGATAACGAAATAACAGCGGGCGGTTGGAGGATTCAAACCATCGCCGGACCTCCGCGGGCGGTTTTTTGAACGGTTTTAGTGTATTAATTTTTTTTATCTTAGAAAATGCATGTATTTGATGAGTTTCGTGTTAGTGTGTAGGCTATCTATTTTATTGGGCAGTGGCGGATTATGATTAAATTCGCGCCGAAAACCAGAAGTGAATAATATTGTATTTTTTTTAATCTCCACACAAGAGGCCCGAGGAAATAAACTCCTCTCGGGGCCTGTGTCATATTTCAGGAGCTGGGTGGAGAATTCGGGAAAGGAAGGAGAGGAAGTTTTGGGAAGAAAAAGGGTGGTTACTGGGTAGGAATCAGTAGGATCAGTAGGTGTCAGTAGGATCAGTAGGTGTAGTAGTAGTCTGGGTAGGAATCAGTAGGTGGTTACTGGGTAGGAATCAGTAGTATCTGGGTAGGATCAGTGTATCCAGGAGTAACAGACATATAAATCCATCTCCCCACTATGGTGCAAGGCGATGTTCCGAGAGAGCCGTGCTGGAGAGCCCAGACCCGTGCTCACCCGTGCCTGCAGACCCGTGAAAATCACGGGCTATTATAATATATTGAAGTATTGATAATTGCGTGTCGGCTAAAGCGGACCCCCGAAAAACTATGAATTCCGACCTTACTTTGTCAAGATCAATCCCAATAAATTAAAAAAAGAATTACACATCTCAAAAATAGAAAAAAATGTATTTTTGGTAAAAAAAGGTACATTATCGCTTGTATGAATTCTTGTCACCGTCAGATCCAATTTTGAAAATGATACTTAAATTCAATAAACAGTCTGTCAAATAGGGCCCTAAATATCCAAAACAAAACTGTGTTTTATTATCACAATGAAATTTAAATGGTATGGTGACATCACACGATTTCAGTCAAGTGTAAGAGAGACAGAGTGCGTGCTGAATGAAATATCACCAAAAAGGTATTAAGGTTTCTATTCAAATCTACAGAGGCATGTCTCTATGAATTAATCTCTTATGCTGATGACACCGTATTGTTAATAAAAGGTCAAACATGGGAACTAGTTAAAAAAATTGGCAAATGAAGATATTAACATCTTAAAACCATGGTTCGATAATAACTTACCCACACTTAATGCTAAAAAAACAACATTATGTCTTATTTTCCTTACAGAAAATACCTGCAAATAAAGTTAATATTGTAATCCACGACGAAAAATGTGATCATGTACTCTGTAAACAACATAATTCTATTTGTACCGTAATTAACTCTTCTTCCGAAATTAAATATCTAGGTATGATCATTGATCAAAACCTGAAGTGGAATAGTCACATTTCAGAGCTAGTAAAAAGAATAAGGAAATGTAGTAAGGGGGTGGGGGGCGGGGCTGGCAGTAGATACCTGATTGGTTAAGTGAATTGGAGACACTACTGGTAATTTTGGAAATGCCGTTTTTGGGGGATTTTCATCGATTAAGACTTTCCAGGTGTTTGGAATTCTGATTGAGTCATTTCTAGTATTCATATTATTTTTATGTTTATAAATTTCTATTGCTTCGCGGTAAATTCTTTTTGGTTCATTGTATATGCTAGCTATTGTTTTGTATTATTATAGTCTATTTTATGACCTTCATTAAGGACGTGTTGTACTATGGATGAAGTTAAGCGTTTATTAGTGACATCTACTTTATGTTCTGCAATTCTACATGATATTTTTCTATTGCAACGTCCAATATACACCTTTTCACATGCCCCACAAGGTATTTTATAAATACCATGTGACTCAAGTGGAATGTGGTCCTTCGGACTTCTTAATAGAGACGAGATTTTATTTTCTGATTTATAAATAGTTTTGATTTTATTGCTTTTGAGGATTCGACTGATTTTCTCTGTCGTGCCTTTGATGAATGGGAGAATTGCTATAGAAAGGGGTTCTTCTTCCGTTTCAGGAATAGTTTTTTTGCGTTTATTTATGGATTTGTCTATTAAATATTTGGAGAAGCCGTTAGCTTGAAGAGCACTACTAAGAAGACCTAGTTCTTCATGAATATGATCTTTGTACATCTTACACCCGTGAAAACCTTAATCATAACATATATTAATATTTGTAGAACAATTTTCTCAGTTTACCCGCGTAACGTAGTCCTTAAAAGGACTTTTTTTAACTCCTGACGTTTCGGACAGATCACACTGTCCATCTTCAGAGGCCTTATGTCTTGAGTTTTTGTCTCAAACTGATAGCTTTCGCATGTCTGTTCGGTCCAAAAGCTAAAACTTAAGTGAGTGCACGTCACTTCTTATGTCTAGAACGAAGTACCCGGGTTGCAGGTGATTGATGGTGGAGGGGGTGGGGGGCGGGGCTGATATATATATATTTGTTAGGTTGAGAAAGATTTTAAATATAAAAATAATGAAAAATGTGTAGGTACTGTGCCCTTGTTCATTCTTTATTTATCAACGGAATTATATTAGGTCCTTACATATGAAATTGGCGTTTTGTATGGGAGGAACATAAAGTCGATTTTTTTTTTATATAATATTTTTATTTAATTTAAGTATGTACCATTGCTATTTATGCACTTTTGCCATCTCATAGGTAGTTCATCGATCCCTTTACTAAAAAAACCATTCGGACGGGAACCAATAAAACCTTTGAAGGCGGTTTGGACTGCCCCATCGGAGTTGAATTTTTTCCCTTGCAAGAAGTTATCCAAATTTCGAAAAAAATGGTAATCTGTTGGGGCAAGGTCCGGAGAGTACGGTGGATGTCTTAGACATTCCAATTAAAGCTCCTCTAATTTGGTAGCCGTCTGTTGTGCGGTGTGTGGTCTACGCGCGTTTGTTGATTTGCTTCACTCAATTCGTGAGGTACCCACCTTTCAAGCTTTTTCACCTTCCCAATCTGCTTCAAGTGGATTAAAACAGTTTTATCACTAACACCGCAGCCTGCAGCTAACTCGGACGTGGTTTGCGATGGATCCGCTTCCACAATAGCCTTCAATTCTTCATTATCAACTTTGGTCTCCGGCCGTCCACGGGGCTTGTTCTGCAGGTCGAAATTTCCAGAACGAAAACGTTGGAATCAAAAACGCATTGTGTTTTCTTTTGCGGCACCGTCGCCATACACATCATTAATCCTTCAAGCCGTTTCTGCAGCACTGGTGCCACGGTGGAACTCGTAAATAACACGATATATCAAGTTTTTCATTTTGTAAACTAAGTGATGCAAAGAAAAAAAAACAATCAAGGAAAAATAAATGAATTTTAATTTTCGAAACACAAATACATGAGTAAATAGCTGTATAAATTTAAATTTGAAATTCCTAATCAAAGAGAAGATATTTGAGATCAAAGTTGCCAGTACGGCAAAACGACAATTTCATATGTAAGGACCTAATATGTTGGGTAGGATCTTATAAAAACAATCTAAACTCAGTAAAAGTTGCGCAAAGAATCGTCATTAAAGTAATATTAAAAAAAAACCACCTTCTCAAAAGAATCACTTTTCAAATTGTTTCCAGTACCAAATGTCAATGACATATTCAAACAAGCTTCCATTTTAAAAATGTGTAAAGGAAAAAAATAACAAGGAATATCAAGAATTTTACAAACTTTTTTTTTTTACATGAGCTCCACACGGGAGGCCCTGAGGAAAATAATTTCCCTCAGGGCCTATGTCATCTTTGGGGATGCTGTGTGGAGAGGTTTTGGAGGAAAGGAAGGAGAGGAGATTTCTGGGAAGGAAAAGGGTTTAAGGGGTGGGTAGGAATCTCGGGTTCAGTGTGTCCTGGTCATCCGCCTCCAATACCTAGACAAACCTCACCCCATGAACCCGGACACCCCTGTTAAATCACCAAACGTAGCTAACCACTTGGGGTGACCTATGGGCCTGTGGCAGAGGTGTTGGTTATCCAATAAAGGTTCCCGTGGCGGCGGTACCCAATCCCGCCTCCCAAATTGTAAAACTAATGAGAAAGGGAAACCAATTAACTACATTTAATTTTAAAACAACTCAAATGCAAAATCATTATATTTTCCAAGCCATAAAATACTACAATAACCTCCCTTCTGAATTACGCTGTATCAACCAATCAGAACAAATAAATAAAATTAAACATTTTTTCAAAAAACACTTACAGTAAAAACAAAATATTTTATACAAAACATATTATAACCTAAGTAAGAATCGTGGCTCCCTTATCATTATCAGGCACAAGAGCTCCTCTTTTCTGATAAGGTATACATAAACCAAAAACGGACTTTATTATAATATTTTGTAAAATATATATGTATCTATGTAACTCACATTTTTTATATTACAATAAAAAAATAAAAATAAAATGTCTAGTTTTATTAACTGGCCAGTAACAAAAGATATTAAGTCAGTGGCAACATTCAATTCGTTTCCATTCATAGTATAAGTTAAGTTTAGTAGTTAATGGATTGCCACGTCAGATTCCAGTAACATCCCTAAAAATAAAGAAACACAAGTTTTTACAGTTTACCACTATTATTATATTTTTCTTTACCATCCGTGTACGTGAATCTTCAGCAGAGTGGAAAAAATACAATCAGTACCTGAGAGAACGGGAAGCATATATATTTTTGTAACCATTTTCTAAGTACTCATCAATATTCTAATATCACACCAAAAAAATCGTAGGCGAAAGACATTTGTGAAGGCATGAATAATGGTGGAACGAAAATGCTCTCCTGAAAGGGAACGTTTATTATTCATTATTTTGTCTGATTTCTTCTCATATTCAAATCTAAATAATCGCGATCGGGAGCAAATTGTTCATTCTAAAATAATATTAAAATAATGTTGTCTGGAACAGGCGGGGCGTGATAAACATGAAACAAAATAATAATCATAATAATGTATGTCAAATTAAAAAAAAAAACAAATTATTTGGCAGATATCAATAAGATTGACGTCATGTTTTATAGTCATAGAGAGGCGAGAACAGCAGCTGTGGATGGGACCTTGAACTATCATTGAAGCGCTGAAGCGCTGAAGGGGTCGGCAAACTTATTAGCCAAAGAGCCAAATATGTACATTACAGTGATTCAAACAAACATTTCGGAGCCAAATCTGTTTATTGATTTATTTACATTTTACATTTGTGATAACTTAAGCACTTCATTATGCTGAAGTTATGCTGAATTATGCTGAATAAAACTTAATATCGTACTTAATAATGATTGTATTCATTTATAAAAAAATAATATTTAATTAAGGAATCCATAAATTTATATCATGACAATGACAGACAAACACTTAATACGAACAATGTCCTTGCATCTCCATGAAAAGTTTGAGTAAGTCAGGTTTGTATGTTGTTATACTTAATTTTAGGCACGATTCTCACGTTCTTCTCCAATATTTCAAAATCAACACAGACTTTCAAATTTAGAGCTCTATATTTCCTAGTTTCTTAAATCCAACAACTTTATTTCAAAGTTATCAATGTCAAAGCCAAAAAAAAAAATTGTTATTTAAGCATTAAAAGGGTATTTGACGAGTGCTAAGGTAGCTCTGCTGTTTAAAAATTCCCGAACCTGCTGAGAAATGCTTCCCTTGTATTTAAAATTGTTGTTTCGAAATAGTGTTTGTCAATGGAGGAATAGTGAAACAATAGGAAAGTGAAACAGTGTTTCCTTTTCAAAATGTTGAGCAAAAGGGGATAATTTATTTTCGGATGAAATGACTTCTGACATCGAAAGACTTGACGAAATGCGCGAGTCTCCCCGCCCGCGCCACGTAGGCTCTGTAGTCGTCACCCGCTGATACCATACCATGACATTTGTGCCAGAGCCGCACATAACGGGCCAAAGAGCCGCATGCGCCTCCGGAGCCGCACTTTGCCGACCTCTGGCCTACACCATAAAATACCAGTATAACAATAGTTTAAAAACTTAAAGCGTTTAAGGGATATGTACTCGTATGTAATAAGTTGGAAAAATTTTGGATTGCGCAGTGTTAAAGCAAATTGAACACCGTTTTCGTATTTACAAAATAATAACATCCTTTTGTATGGATAAAAATTGTCCGAGAGTTTATAAACCAGCGACGGCACCAGAAGAGTTGGTTTTTCATTAACTAAGAACTTAAGAACAATGAGCTTCCCACCGAGTCCGGTCTCTCATATTTTGCAGTCAGTCGATAACAAAAAGGAGAGCTGAGATTAAATCTCCATCAGCGGGAGTTATAGGGGATTGCTTTTTACCGTGGGCGCACTGTACAGCACACAATCTTATTAGCGGGACGGAAACAGGCAAAAAATGGTTGAAAAGTCTTTTATCTTGTATCGTGTAAAAAAATGTTGTATCGGTTTTGAATGAATCTGTGATAGATTAGAGTTTTATTCACTAGAGAAGTCTCCGGCGTTGTCCGGGCTGTATACAGATTTAAAAAAAATGAGACATGGAGAGAGATTTTTCATTATCCAGGGTGTTAAGGTTAAGGGACGTACTTGACTTACTTTAATTATGATTTCTAATATTATTTGGAGTAAAAAATGTAAAAAGAAATTTTTGTCTACGTTGACATTTTCGATGTTTTTTTTTACACAAACATAAAAAATAGTAGGTGTTGGACAGTTGGGGGCGGGTAGGAGGTTGGGGGGTTACTCGATAGAGTGACCAGTGACTACACACGAACGTTTTTTTAAATTTTTTTTGAAGAAAATAAAAAGTTTTCGAAAAGTCACCGGAGACCAAAAATTCGTTTACATTTTTACTCAAAATCATGTCAGGAATCACTGTTTAAAGTAAGTCAACTACGTCACTCAACACCCTGTATATTTTATATTTTTACTTACAGACCCGGCCACACGTTGCTGTGGCTAATGAAACACAACGCCATTACCCAACCTTTATACCCAACGCCATCTGTTAATTTGCATACACATCTCACCGCCCGCGTCCGCTTGCCAGCTACCCGCTGCCTGAATTGAATTTTTGAATTTCTCGGCTTTTCTCTACTACAACATGCATGTATTATGCATATAAACCTTCCTCTTGAATCACTCTACGTATTGGTGAAAACCGCATGAAAATCGGTTGCGTAGTTTAAAAGGTCTAAGCGCACATACAGCGGGAGCGATTTCATTTTATACTATGTAAAGATTTATACGTTTATCCCGTCAAAAAAAAACATTGGTTTCGGAACATGATTTTATTATTATTTTATTAAATAGTGGGCACGTGTGTACAAAGTGATTGATATTCAATGAAAATGACGCCACAAAGTGAATTTCCGACGAATTTGACTAGGACTTTCACAAAACTTGAAAATTGACTTTGAAATTTGACGAATTGTTCAAATTCTGAGAAGCATCTGGCCCTTAAGAGTGAGCAAAATTTCATCAAGAGGTATCAAAATTCTTCTTCAAGAGTAAAAGGGAATGTGAATGGTTTTTAGAAATCTCTTTCAGACAGCGACATTACTCCTGTTTTGTAGGTCAAGTTAGGCCTGTTGAAAAAGTATCGATATATCGATATTTTTAATTAAATATTTCGATATTTTTAGCCGATATATTTTGATCCGATATATCGATAAGAAATATCCAATATCGAAAATTGTATCAAAAACGATATTTTTTTTAAATTTATGTATTTAAAGTCACTAGAATCCAAAACCGTATAGGAACGAACGGAAAAAAGTAACTGTATTGGGTCATGACATCTGGCGGTTGAAATTTTAACTATTAATAACTTACAAATCTATTGTCTTTGCATTAGTATTTGTGATCACCAATACTATCTCATGTGTGTAAGTACATAAATAGAAATGTATGCTATTTTTCGCCATTTTTTTCTAAGCCACTCCTATGTTTTGGTTCCCAATTGTCTATGATTATTGACTATACCTTGTTCCAAACACGAAGTCCTTTTTTGACAGATTAAAACGCCAATAGAATATTACTGAGTCGCATACAAACTTAACTTTAACTTAACTTTGTATGCGTTTCAGTTTAAATATAAGTTAGAAGACAGCTTTTTAGTTTTTGATATTTTTGTAATTATTACGTAATAAAAATGAATAGTGATAAAAATACCTTAATTTTTATTGAGATTTTTGTACATTAAAAAAGCAAATTTTGTACAAAAATTACTATTGATAATATTGAGCTGAATACACTATTATTTTTAAAACGCAAAATCTCTTGAAAATTTGACCGATATATCGATATTTTTTCCTCGATATATCGACGTCGATATTGATATTTTAATGAACATCGATACATCGATATATCGATATATTTTTTTCACTTTCGACATCCCTGGGTCATGTGCGCAAACTTACATAAACCTCGAAATAAAACTGTATATTTGTTTAAAAACAAACCCATGTCGGGATAGCCTTCTTTATGTACGTATTTGTTTATTTACGTCCTAAGAGCTTTTAAATAAAACAAGTCTTTATAATTTCATTAGTGCATTAGAAAATAATAAGATGAAAACAAATCCCTCTGCATCCGCTGCGAATAAAATGAAAATGATAATATGAATTAATTTTTATTTTACCCTGACAAAAAAACCATTGGTTTCGAAACATGTTGATAATTTTGATTAAGTGAGTGGTGCGTACAAAGTGATTTATTTTCGTTTAATTAAAATGAATTGAACAAAGTAAATTTGCGATTATTGAAGAAGTAAAAATAATAGTTTTATTTACTGATTTATATTTAAATACATGATACTTGTAAATGCAAACCTTCATAACTGCTACTTATATGTACCACCCAACTGCGCCCGAGATGTGCAAGTAAACATGTATTTTTAAGCTCCGTAGCGCCTGATATAATTTACGTATTTTGTCTGTCCGTTAAAATGCATTCATAAATTTTAAATTAAGCTAAATTTCATAACGTCAGACCTCACCATCTTGAGATTCTTTTACTTTTCAGACGTTAAGAATCTGTTGAAATTTCAGCCAAAAGTTTTTTTTTTTCATTAGCTCCGCAGAAGGCTCCCAGGAAAACAATTTCCTTCGGGGCCTGTCATATTAGAGTTGTGTGGAGGGTCTTTTTTAAGGAAAAGGAAGAGAGAAAGTGGGAAGGAAAAAGGTATGAGCGGTGCGTAGGAATCCGGGGGTCGGTGTGTCCAGAAATGTCGGTCGAATGAATCCATCCTTGCAACTGCGGCGCAGGGTGACGGGACGACATAGTCCTGCTGGAGACGTCAAAAGATCTTTCGATTCGCAGAAGGTGGACAGACGCATCAGATCTGCCTCCAAGATCTAGACAAACTTCATCCCACGAACACGGGCACCCCTGTAGTACCTATACCCGCTTCCAAATTGAAAATCATTTTATCTACAAAAAATTATTGTGTTTACAATTTGTTAATTTTTCGGCAGTGTTCCAACCGCTCTTTACAGACATCATAACAATTACATTATGTATTGAATAAAATGAAGACAATATTAGCGAAACTTAATTGAAAATCTGGAGACAGGAAAATTATAAAAATATATTGGCACCTCTGGGACTCGAATCCAGGACCTTCTGCTATCATGGCAACAACTCTACTAACTGAGCTAAGGTGTCTATTTCCAATTCGATCACTTTCAACTGAACGTAGTTATGCAGAAAGCAGCCAGGCCACAAGTTTGGCAAAAATGAGTTATTGTTGTAATCCGACGGAGAAACGTCAATTCTATGTTATATTAAAACTAGCCAGGCCCCTTTCATACAAAAATTCATAGTAATCGACTTCCTAAATATTTGCTGATCACGAAAACATCATTGAACAACCTGCAGAAAGCGCCCACGGCAATCGTATTCAGCAGAAAACAGCCAGAGACAACTGGTCGATTTTGTCGGTACAACTAACATTTTAACAATGACGTTTTCCTGATCTGCAGAAAACGGTCACGGCGCATGTCTGTTTTCTACACTATAGCGTTTGTACCGAAACTTTCAAGTGGCGATCTACAGAAAGCGCTCTCGCGTTATAATAATAACTTGTTTTTTGGAAAAAATCAATAATTTTAAGTATGTATTATCATTGATTAATAATATTACATAAATTTAATGAAGTTCAGCAATATTAATATTACATAAATTCAATGAAGACTGCTAGACAGTATTTGTTAGCCGGTTCTAATAACAATCTACTTATATTAATTGTAATATTTAGGAACTGAACCTATCGTGTAACATTATTTTAACGCACGGAAATAAAATATTTTAAGTAAATTAAATAAAAATAAAAACAACGAAGAATGAATATAAAATAATAAAAAATAAAAAAAGTCTACATAAAAAAATAGAGAGAGGCAAAATTCAGTAAAAAAAAAATCAGCATACATCTCCTTTTGAAAATTACGCAACATTTTAACTATAACATGTTAATAAACTAAATGATAAATATCAAGTTTTTTTTGATGATTTTTGATAATAAAAAAAACGTCTAAATATAAAATAATTTTTTGAAATATTTATTTTAATTACGTAAATTAAATGCACAGATGTTATAAGCATGACCACAAGCATTGATTTGTAGTAGATGGTTATAAAAACCCATAGTGAATATAAAATAAATAATAATATCTATGTATAGGTATTATGTTTCACAAAGTAATACGTATTAAAGTTTAAAAATTTATATTTCCTTGAGATATTAAAAATTCATTGGAATATAAAATTACTAATTGGATATAATAGTAATATCCTATATAACTATTGATTTTAATAATTTAATTCTAATAATTTAACTTAATTTCATATATTTAGTAGCTCTGGCTGTTTTCTACGGAATGCGTATTTCGCAAAATAAAGCCGAACGGTTGATTTCTGAGCTTACATTCTCAATAATGTATTCTACAGAAAGCAGCCAGACCTTATAAAACACCAATATCTCTAAAAACCCACCCTTAAAACCACTTTAAAGTTATAAGAATTCGGTATCTACATATTATTTATAATATTTAGAAGTAAAAAACATCCTAGGTGTTATGTAGATTTGATTATTAAATCTTTAGACAAAAGTGCTCGTATCTCCGTTTGAGTTTTTTATGGCTGGCTGCTTTCTGCATAACAGCGTTCAACTGTATCTAAGAACTACCAACATTATCTTCATTTTCGAAATAAATGCTATTTAGACAGTGTCTGGATAAATTTTTATCCATTGTATTTTAATAGGCGACATCTATCGAGTTTCGCTAATATTCTTCATTTAATTAAATATTACAATTTGAGGTTTTACTCATAAAGTTAAAAATAAATATTTTGAATAGTTTATTACAGGTCTCATACTGTCATGTATTGTGAAAAAGATTAATATTAACACTCTTTCTGATGAGTTAAAAAAAGTAATTGCTCAAATTAATTAGATTTCTTACACCTGTTTATGCTGGAAATTTGTTTGCATTTTATTTTAGCTTATGTTACCTTGTTCATGTTCATCTCAGAAACTTACCTTGTTAAAGTCTGTGGCGGAGGTAGCTTCATTGTTTCTTTACGGCTGCATTCATTAACCGCCGGGTTAAACGAATACCGGTGAATTAGCATTCTTCTCGCGCTCAGGTCTTAAAAAAAACAATACTTATCAAAACCACAAACGTTGGACGTGGAAGGTATGGCAAATGAACAATTTGCTCATATTCTGAAAGATTGAAGCGCAAGACCAGGGGTTGAGACTGTTGCGCTTGTTCAGTTTTACCTAGCAAGAAAACTATTTAGCGTCAGCTGTAAATTTGTTTGTTTCGTTCCGTTATAAGATGGTGGCCGTTTTAACGATGAAAATCCTTTTTTAATTTGTTGTTGTAATGTATTTATGTTAGATATCAGCAGGGAAGTACTTCTCCCGACGACCGATAGGGGTACCCAGAGTAGACGGGGACCAGCGAGACAAGCTCCGATAAGCGAGCCGCTAGCGATGTCGAAAGTGAAAAAAGATATCGATATATCGATGTATCGATATTTATTAAAATATCAATATCGACGTCGATATATCGAGGAATAAATATCGATATATCGGTCAAATTTTCAAGAGATTTTGCGTTTTTAAAATAATAGTGTATTCAGCTCAAGTAATTTTTGTACACAATTTGCTTTTTTTAATGTACAAAAATTAAGGTATTTTTATCACTATTAATTTTTATTACGTAATAATTACAAAAATATCAAAAACTAAAAAGCTGTCTTCTAACTTATATGTAAACTGAGACGCATACAAAGTTTGTATGCGTCTCAGTAACATTCAATTGGCGTAAATCTGTCAAAAAGGACTTCGTGTTTGGAACAAGGTATAGTCAATAATCATAGACAATTAGGAACCAACACATAGCAGTGGCTTAGAAAAAAATGGCGAAAAATAGCGTACATTTCTATGTATGTACATACACACTTGAGATAGTATTGGTGATCACAAATACTAATGCAAAGACAATAGATTTGTAAGCTATTAATAGTTAAAATTTCAACATGTGTAAAGAAATACCCCACATTACAGTTGTCAATCGTCGGATCGTCGCGTGTTTATTAATTAAGTAGGTAGGTTTTTAAGTATCTACTTGCACATCTTATAATTTTAGAGGAACGTTTGGATTTGATTTATTAAAAAGAGAAAATTAGAAATATAATGGACCTCTTTGTCCCGAGGTCCACCTGCCTAATATTCTGCCTTCCCCGTTACTAGTGACCGTGTGTGTCCAGACTGTCCAGGTTTGAGGTCTCATAGCCCCTCCAGACTCACGGCGAGAAGCCCCGAGAACACCCGAGAAGCGTGAATGTGATGAGTTTCTCGCATTCTCTTTCTCGGCTCGCCTCTTCTCGGATCACTGTCGGTAAATTTGGTCGCTTCAAAGAATTTCTCGGGCGAGAAGCGAGAAGGCTACTACACTCACGTTTTGTCTCAGTGTTGTTTAGTGAGCGGTTGAGAGTAGACGTGCGTTATATTTTTGTTTTTGTATCGACATTTTTTTTTACTTTAAAATGTGGAACAATCAACAAGAGTTGCAATTTATAGAATACTAGCAGACACGGCCACACATTGCTGTGGCTAACGAAACACAACGCCATTACCCAACCTTTATAAAATCCACACCACCCGCTTGCCAGCTGCCCGCTGCCCGCTGCCCACTGCCTGAATTGAATATTCGAATTTCTTGGCTTTTCTCTACTAAAATGAGCATGTATTATACATATAAACCTTCCTCTTGAATCACTCTACCTATTGGTGAATACCGCATGAAAATCCGTTGCGTAGTTTAAAAGATCTATGCGCACATACATTTTGAGCGATTTCATTTTATACTATGTAATGATGATGATGATTTTCAATCTGAACCGGTGTTATGGGATGCAAAACATCGGAATTATAAAGACAAAAATTTGAACCACGATGCGTGGAACAGACTTAATGGAGATGCAAGTACCTGAACTCAAAAAGAAAAAATATTCCCTTTTTGCTAGTTACCGGAATTATTTTTAGTTACAACGTTCACAAAATTATAATATGCCATGGCGCACATAGCCAAACCTGCTGCATTTTGAATATCGTCTGTAATGTCGTCCATACCGGATGGGAAACAGATCACGAGTGAGAAAAATGAGAGTGTGGATAAGTGCTTGTTCTCGTGAGAAGTCTCGCCGAGACTTCTCGCCGTGAGTCTGGAATCAGCTTCAGATTGGCAAGTAACGTGTCCAAGGTACCGTGGAATTAGAGACTGTAGGCAGTTATCGCGGAAGCTTGGCACTTCTGGGATAGAAATATTGGTGTGCCTAGTTGTCCGTGGAATCCACGCATTATTATTATTAAGGGTCGACCGAGACAGGTTTTTCGTTGTCGGCCAAGACCGAGACCGAAAACAAATTAAAATCTCGGCCGAGACCGAGAGCCGAGTTCGAGAATAGATAAATTGAAAAAAAAATAAACATGCGCTATTTTTGCATAGTATAGCAACAATAAAACATTATACCCTACTTAGTTAACACATTAAATCGAAATAACATCTACAGCTCTCTCACGCACTAACACCAAGTGTCGAATGTAGACGCGCGCGGTAGATTTGAATCCCATTATCCTATACCGTACCTACTTACAACGGTCTCGGTTATGGCCGAGAACCGAGAGAGAGTTCTCGGTAGAAATTGTAGCCAAGAATGCCGATACCAAGACCGAGACCGAGATCTCGGTCGACCCTTAATTATTATATTCTGCAGAATGACAATATATATCCCTAGTACCATCATTATAAGCTGTTATAGCTTGTGCTATGGTGGATGACGTATCCAGAAGAAAGCCCGAGGCTTTGAACCACTCAGTCATAAAACCATCCTTACATCTTGTTCTAATGATATATCTATATCTCTATGTGTAAAAATGAATCCCTGTTTCCCTTAGTCACGCCATAACTCCAGAACCACTTTACCTATGTCATTCAACTAACTAACTAACTAACCATCACGCCGTTTCCCCGCAGGGGTAGGCAGAGAGGACGGACCGCCAAACAACTCGGTCTTGGCACACATTCTTTGCCTCACTCACATTCATACATCGTCTCATACATACTCTTCTATTATTCTGACTTTTGACATGGCCCGTCTCAAGTATCTGATTCACTTGATCGTGCCATGTCTTCCTCGGGCGTCCCCGACTTCTTCTACCATTCACATTTGCATCATATATTCTTTTTACACTACTTTCTTCGCTCATTCGCTCTTCGTGCCCAAACCATCTGAGGGTTCCTTTCTTAATTTTGCTCATTATACTTACATCAGCCTTACATTCTTTGCGGATATCCACATTTCTAACACGATCATACATGGTTTTACCACATATACGTGTCAGAGATCTCATTTCAACAGCATTCAGTTTACTTTCATCCTTCCTCTGCCAGTTCCATGCCTCACTGCCATACATCAGGGTAGGTACCAGGACTCCATTGTGGACAGCTAGCTTCGTTTTTTTTGACAGTTTTTTATTAGCGCCAACGGAATTCAGTCCTCCATTAATGGATTTACCGGCATTTACCCTTCTTTCAATATCTCTATCAGCCTTCCCATCTCTCGTAAACATACTACCCAGATAAACAAACTCATCCATCTGCTCCAAGTATTCATCATTCACAACTATATCGCACACTGTTTTCGTACTCTCTCTTTCAAACACCATGACTTTAGACTTACTTACATTCATCAATAACTCATTCTTCATACATACTTCGTTCATCGTAGATACTAGAGACTGTAGATCTTCCATAGTGTTAGAAATCAGCACCGCATCATCAGCATACAACAGGCAACATACTTTTAGATTATTCAATTTCGCGCCCAATCCCACATCTTTCAATTCTTGCATACAATTATCCATGTATAGATTGAATAACCATGTTGACATTACGCAGCCTTGCTTAACACCTTTTGTGATGTCAAACCACCCCGTAAAATCACCTTACACCCTAACACATGCAACGCTTTCCTCGTACAGAGACGCAATTGCCTGTATGAGATTTGTATTCACTCCATTCTTGGACAACACCTTCCATAGCTTTTTCCTGTCGACTCGATCGTACGCTTTTTGAAGATCTACAAAGGCGCAGAAAAGTTTCTGGTTTTTCGCCAGAAACTTGTGAGCATACGCAAAGAGAAAATCTGGTCCATGCATCCCCTTCCACTCATAAAGGCACCTAGCACATTCCATATTTTATCCTTTGTTTCCGTTCGTACCCTCTCAATCAATATTCTTCCATACAGCTTGCCGACAAAACTTAGCAGGCTAATAGCCCTATGATTCCCACATTCCATGCGTGACCCTTTACCTTTGTACAACGGCATGATTACAGCCCTTCTCCAATCTAATGTCGTGTAACCCTCCTCTAAACATTGGTTAAAAAGTTTGCACAACCATGTGAGAATAATATGGCTATCTCCTTTAAAACATTCGGCAGCAATATTGTCGAAACCAACAGCCTTACCATTCTTCATGCATTTAATCGATTTTTTTTATTTCATCCATACTGATTTTGATAACATTCACTCCGTCATCGTTCATTCCCGATTCGACGCTGGACTCACTATCACCCGGGTTGCTTTCGAAGACTTCCTCAAAATATTTCATCCATCTTTCTTTTATTTCTTCTTCATTCGTCAACATTCTTCCATCTTTCGATTTAATCACTTTCATTCTTCCGTTCTCTGGGCCACTCCGGGACCTTTTGACTTCCTTCCAAAACAGTTTTATGTTTTCTTGGAAGTGTTTTGTCATTTTTATTCCCTGTTCATCTTCCAGGCGTTTCTTTTGTTCTATCACTCCAACACTTACTCTTTTCTTGCATACCTTGTATACTTCTTTCGCTCTATCTCTCTCTTCGCTTGAAGCACTGTCAGTCGCTATCAGACGTAACCAAGCTTTCTTCTTCTCTGAGACCAGTGCTTTGATCTCGTCATCCCACCATGCATCGCCTTTCTTCCTACCTTGCTTACTTATTCCACACACGTCTCTAGCAGATTCGCACAGACTAACCTTTATCCGTGGTTCCATGTTTCCTCTATGCTTAGACCGTCCATTTCTTTCGCATTCAATCTCATTTCTGCACAATTCTCATACTTATTTCATTCATCTTTTTTTAAAGTTTTATAATACATTGTAGAAGGTTCTAACGGAAAGAAAAATTAAGAAAATTGCCCAGAAAATTGAATAATTTCAGAAAACTTAACGACTATTTTAATTTCGTACGTTTGACAGTTCGCGCGTTTGATGAAATTGAATTTAGCTGGCTTAGTTTTTTTTTAAAGAATTGTCGATGGATTCTTTAAATTATTGATATTTTAAAGTGTTAGGTACCAAATTTGATCAATCTATATCCGATTAATCGTATTTATATAAAAATGAATCCCTGTTTCGCTTGGTCACGCCATTACTTCAGAACGACATTACTTATTTAATTAATAAGTAATAATCTTTATAATAAGTAATAATATTATAATCAATAAGTAATAATCTATACATTTTTTTATTCCAGAAAAAAATTACGTTTTCACTCATTTAACTAGAAATAACTTTAAATACATTAAATAAAACTAACTAATATTATAGCCCCTCCAGACTCACGGCGAGAAGCCCCGAGAACACCCGAGAAGCGTGAATGTGATGAGTTTCTCGCATTCTCTTTCTCGGGCTCGCCTGTTCTCGGATAGCTGTCGGTAAATTTGGCCGCTTCAAAGGATTTCTCGGGCAAGAAGCGAGAAGACTACTACACTCACGTTTTGTCCCAGTGTTGTTTAGTGAGCGGTTGAGAGTAGACGTGCGTCATATTTTAGTTTTTGTTTCGAAAATTTTGTTTCCTTGTGTTAAAAATGTGGAACAATCAACAAGAGTTGCAATTTATCGCACAGAGCCAAACCTGCAGCATTTTGAATATCGTCTGTAATGTCGTCCATACCGGATGGGAAACAGATCACGAGTGAGAAAAATGAGAGTGTGGATTAGTGCGTGTTCTCGCCGTGAGTCTGGAATCGCCTTTACAATACAGCGCTATTCCATTTCATTACTTTGTTTATCAAGAATAAAAATTAACATATTTTTTTTAATTTGCCCAGATTTTTTTCATTTTTAATGTTGTTTGGAGGCAGTTATATAAGTTGGCCCCCTCGTAACCAATGGATTGCTTACCATAGTTAGTATGGGTGGTGTTTAAATGTATGTTATCGTGTTGTCAGTTTATTGTTCATTTTTAATATAAGGAGACACGTAGCAGTGGCGGTCCGTGAGTTTTCAGTGAGCTAGAGTGCTAAGATTGAAAAATACAACATTATTGATGTTGTTATGGCTCTTATTTGTTATTTCGGCTACTGGCATTATACCTGTCTCTCTTATTCAAAATTTAGGCATATTACATTTGTCACAGAATTTATATATAAAAATGCAAAAATCCGCTATTTTAAATACATGTAGGATTACAAAAGATTTTTAAAAATATTTATATTGAGGGATCAGTAGGATTTATAGGTTCAATTAGGAGTACTACCGAGCCGAACCCTCTGATATGAAAATATCTGGAGTAGAATTATTTTCCCATTTGGTCTCTGGTAGGTTGAGATTTTCGTCTTATATTGTTTTGAATTTATTACACTTATATAGTGCAATTGCATAGCGTGAATTGACTAGATGATCATTTGTGGAAAAGTGGGTGAAAGGGTTTAGTTTTTCCTATGGGGAAGATTTAACTCGGACATAAAATCTGAAGACATATAAAATAAAATAAATACCAAAATTTAATTATATAAAAAACAATTAAATCGTTATATAATATATAATTATTACATAATAATAATCATTTAATTATTTTTTATAACAATTTGGGAGGCGGGAATGGGTACCGCCGCCCCGGGAACCTTTATTGGATAACCAACACCTCTGCCATAGGTCACCCCAAGTGGTTCGCTACGTTTGGTGATTTAGCAGGGGTGCCCGGGTTCATGGGGTGAGGTTTTTCTGGGTCCTGAAGGCGGATGATCGGGATGCACTGAACCCCAGATTCCTACACACCCCTTAAACCCCTTTCCTTTCCATAACTCTCCTCTCCTTCCTTTCCCAAAAAAAACCCCTCCACACAGCATCTCCAAAGATGACATAGACCCCGAAGGAAATTATTTATCTGAGGGCCTCCCGTGTGGAGCTCACGTAAAAAAAAAAACCACAAAGTAATTGCTTAAATACAAAAATTATCTATAATATAAAAATGAATCGCTAAATGTGTTGGTAAGCGCAAATCTCGAGATCGGCTGAACCGATTTCGCTAATTCTTTTTTTAGAATATTCCTTGAAGTGCGAGAATGGTTCTTACGGAGAGAAAAATTTAGAAAATTGCGCAGAATATTGGATAATTTCAGAAAACATCGCACGTTTGACAGATCGCGTATTTGAGAATGACATTTTTCAAAACATTGATTGTTCAAATCAGGATTCTATTTTTCAAAATCTTTAAGTAGATAAATTTATAGTAGGTACTCCCCTAATAGTTTGAAAGGAATCAATAATTTTAGATATTTTAAATACCTACGTCAGGTACCAAATTTAATATACATGAAAAATGGAAATTTGAATAAAAATTGTAAAAGGTGGCACGCGGGCTGTTTAAAAACTGAATGTACTTGGATTGAATATATGGAACGCAGGAGGAGGGTTGGCGGGACGACGGAAGGCGGGGAAGGCGGAAGGGGAACGCGGGAGGGGAAGGGGACGTGTGAGGGGGGAGGGGAACTCGGGAGGGGGGTTCGCGGGACGGAGGAAGGGGGGGGGGGGGAGTGGAATGGGGAGAGGGAAGGTGGAGGTGACGGAGTGGGAACGCGAGAGGGGAAGAGGACGCAGGAGAAGAAGGGGAGGCGGAAGGGGAACGGGACGAATGGGAAAGGACACTCAGGGAGAAACAATTTTTTTATTAAATGGCATAGCAACGCATACCGGGACCAGCTAGTATTATATAAAAAAATCATTATTTCATAAGAAGCAATTACTTTGTGGATAGATTTAGTGGTTAGATAATTTAATTTTTGTATTATTATAATAAAGTAAATACAAAAATTTAATTATATAAAAAACAATTAAATCAAATCCCTAATTCAACACACACAATATAATACAATAAAATAATAGATATTAAAATTAAAAAAAAAAAATAAATAAGAAAATAAAATTAATTAATAATGTAAATCGGAATTCAAAAAATTAAAGTCAAAAATCCTAATATTAAAACTCCAATACAAAATATATCATCGGTTATTTCCGTAACCACTGACATAAGTTGAGACACCTCAAAACTACTTGTAACTATTTATACTATCTGTTGAAGAATGTTGAAACTACATACTATATAATCGTATACCCAACACTTACCATTTTAAGTAGAAGTAAAGCTGTGACCAAGATAGTAAATGATTGTTTACGTAAAATATCTATACTATCTGTTGAAGAATGTTGAAACTACATATTATGTAATCGTATACCCAACATTTTCAGTAGAAGTAAAGCTGTGACCAAGATATTAAATGATTGTTTACGTAATGCTTTCGCTTAAAAAATACTGATCTGATACATTTTCATATGTTACCTGTAAAGATGAACACGATGATTTGAGCATGTGGAATTGAACCAGATTAAAATAACCGGGTGAAAAACTGAAGCGCAATATAGCTTTGCTGGACTGTCTCCTATCCCAATCTGACTGAATCTAATCCTGAATATTGCAGGAAAGAATCATGCTTAAGAATACTGCTGGAAAAGAACCATGCTATACTTTAGGAAGAGAATCATGCTATACTGCAGGAAGCACTGACACAATTGCAGCTGCTAGCTCATGGTGGATAATTCACCAGCAAACTGGTCATGCTCCCTCCCGTCTCAGCAGCGTGGACTTAATTAAAGCGGGCCAGTGTATGAGGTTGCTACCTTTTATACATTATTTGTTTCTGCTGCACGGGGGAGATGGGGGCTGATTGCAGCGCAGAGAATATTATGTTACATCGCTGTTTCTCCCCACCTTACTCTATTGGGATTTAGTGAGGTTCACACAACGGGTTTTGAGAATTTTTCTGGTTTATTTAAAAATTTAAATTACAAAGTTTATAATGCAACGGTATTAAAAACACAAGAAAAGAACAATCAGGAAACAAACCAAACGCGCACGTAAAAAAAACATTTCCATAATTAAAAAATAGTAAACGCAAGATTGTTTTATATATAGAAAAAGACGAACCGAAGTTACATTTGTCATAAGACTCTCGAATTTCAAACAGCTTCCCATAAAATATTTTTATATCTATTCTTATGCAATAAAAAAAATATGTAGGAAAAGCAAGTATTGTCCAAGATTTTTCTGAGTTCGAAGAACGAACTGTTTAAATTAATAACCCATGACTTTTCGCCGCCTCAGTTCTTATTTGTCCAACAGACCATTTTAAATTTTGTTCAATCTCCATTTTAAAATTAAAAATTAAGTCTAATAAATGATAGTTAATCATTTAACTAAGAACTATGTATTTAAACTAATGAGACCTTTACCTTTACAGAAATAACTTTATCGTATACACCTACTGTAATGTTCTTTTATTGTGGCCTTACTAGCCCACAAATAATGAGATGTAGTCTATTTATTGTAATGTACAATAGATTGAATACTATTATATTATTGTCTAACGTAGCGAGTGATTACTAAGGCTACTGAAATGGTTCTGCCCGCTGCCACGGGAGAGACCGCTGTCTGACCCATGAGACGTTCGTCAAAGTTCGGCGGAACACGAACGTTTCCGAATGATCCAATACATGGATAATTACACATACTACACCTACCATAATGTTTCATTGAAATAATGAGAGAAAACCTTTTCCTCGTGTAAAATTTTCTAATGGTCTTCGTACATATTTGTTAATTTATTCAACTGATTTTCGTACATATTTGTTACTAGTTGAATAATGGCAAACCAAGCCAAACTTCTTCAAAAATCTTCTTCCTTGCACTGTCCCAACTAATTGCCTAGGTAGGCTGTTGGGGTTCTCTCGTTCCCAGGTTATAGATTTTTCGGTTCTGGGTATCGCTTTCATCCAGGCCGTTTCTCTGTTGTAATTTGGAGCATTGAGCTATCCAGGAGTTCACTTTGTAAAAAAAATGTTAGTTTAAAAATCCTTTTTTTGCAATAGCTCCCCACAGGAGGCCCTGAAGAAAATAATTTCCCTCAGGGTCTATGTCATCTCCGGGGATGCAGTGTAGAAGGTATTTTAAATAAAAGGAAGGATAGAAAGTTCTGAGAAGGAAACATATGTTAGGGGTGGGTGAGAATCGGGGGGGTCAATGGGTTCGGGAGTGAGAGACATGTGAAACTCTCATCCCTCCCACTACGGTGCAAGATGGTGGATCGGGAGAGACCAAAGATATTCAAATACAGAAGAGATATGCTATGGTGTCCGCGCAACTGTCGCCGGACTACGCGCTAATTAGCGTAGTTTTCACAAAAAGAATTTGTTCATTTCGTTGATTTTTTGAAAATGTGCATTAATATTGGTTAACAATATATTTTGAATAAGGAAAGAATTCGTTCATTTAGTTTATCGTTCGTTTGGTTTATTCGTTAATTATTAGTTCTTTTAGTTTATTTGTTAATTGGTAAACAATATCGGCGACACCCGGAAGAGCAGACCCACATAGTAAAAACAGCAGATAGCACATCTACTTATATTTCAATATCTTTGGGAGAGACCAACTGTTTTGCGTTTTAAATAAACTCAGACAATAAGACGATAGAGATAACTGCTAGTAAGATTTCTAACACTCTTTAGCACTATTATACATTTTGTGGTAGGGACTCGAGAATTGCTTCCCTGGTTTACATTCAACATTATTTCCGATAAACAAGTAAAACTCATTACGTCGATTCTAGATTCTATAAGCCTAACCTCTAAGTGCCTATGTTATGTTTAAATTCAGTAATTATTAAACTCACATATACATGGAACTTAATTTCCAAGTCTCGATGAATAACAGAGGACTTTTTCAATTGCCAAAAATACTGTTTGCTAACGTGGATCGTAAGCCAAACACTTGAAAGAAGTAGCTGTAAATTCAAAGATTTGTAGTAAGGACCTTTTTACTAAGCACAAATTATGTTGAAAAGGACATAGGGCAGTTGTCCATCAACTTGGATGTTTATCACCGATCATGTTTGGTTATCAAACCTATAGCTGCTTGTCGACCTTCCTTTCCCCCAGGCTATTGACCGCCTTATTTCAAGCAACAAATCGATTCTAAATGGTTGTCGATCAACAATTCAATACTGAGAATATCTTTCACTCTGGAAGGAGTTGCAAATAATGAGGTTATTTAAAAAAAAAGAAATTATTATAATATTTAAAAAAAGTGAGTTACATACATACATATGTATTTTACAAAATATTAAATTAAAGGTTTGGTTAAATTGGTCATGTTATTACCTTATCAGAAAATAGGAGCTCTTGTGCCTGATAAGGGAGCCACGATTCTTACTTAGGTTGTATGTTATAATATCTTTTGTGTAAAATACTTACGTTTTACTGTGTGTTTTTTTTTTTTGAAAAATTATTTAATTTTATTTATTTGTTCTGATTAGTTGATGATACGGCGCAATTCAGAGGGGAGGTTATTATAGTTTTATATGGCTTGGCAAATTTAATGATTTTGCATTTGAGTTGTTTTAAAATTAGGTGCAATAAATTGGTTTCCATTTCTCATTAGTTTGTAAAATTCTTGATATTGGTTATTATTTATTTTCTTTATAAATGTTTACAATGGAAGCTTGCTTGAAAATGCATCCACATTTGGTACAGGAAACAATTTAAAAAGTGATTCTGTTGAGAAGGAAGATTTTTTTTAAATATTACTTTAATGATGATTCTTTGCGAAACTTTTACCATGTTTGGATTTTTTTTTGTAAGATCCTCCCCAACCTGTAACTCCATAATTGACAACTTTTTTTTTTCCACCTGCGTTCTGAGCCCAAAACCTATGGATCCAAAGCCACGTAGTTTAACGTTCTGTAACGGAAAATGTCATGTGCTTGATTATTATTTGCAATTAATCCTTTTTGTAATTTATTTCATTATTAAGGATACAGTTATTTTCATTATTTTTATACATAACTGAACTGCATCAACAACGTTTTTTAAATATTTATTAAGTGATTCATTAAAGATGTCCACTAACTCGGCATCATTATTTCACTCCATTAATATTCTGGGCAATGAGGGGTACATATTTTATGGTTACTTAGTCCCAGAATTACTACACTGAAATAAATTCCGACTTCCAGTATAACCTAGTCAATCTAGCGGAATCCGAAAGCTTACCAATCCAAGAAATTTTTGTCTCTGAAATGCATAATTTAGAATTTTATATAGAAATATATAATAGGTACCCGGGGGGCTAGCGTCGACGGTCGATAAAAGCATATATCAATATGATATTGACTAAAATACGTCGTCCATAGTCAGTTATCAATATTTATGAGCTCGGTCAACGATAGATAACAGATATCCCGATAGACGCGCGACGATTGATAAAATTTAGCGCAACTTCCATAGTATCAGATCTTTGAGAAACTGAAGTGGTTGAAATATGACTAAAGACCTCATTAACTCCCTATTAGTGTCAAAAAGTAAATGCAGATTGCCAATGCATATTTAGGTTAGTATTTCAACTCAACAATGCCAATTTATTAATGTTTTCACGTAATTTTTTGGCGTTTGACGTTTAGGAATGTGAATTTATAGAAAATGCCTCCAGAATTGCCAGAGTTTATAGATTTCTTATTTTTTCGCCGTCAATATCGGTTCGACTGTCAGCAGTGAAACCGTGCTTGGTATATCGATATAAAATGTTCGTAAGTTCCGCCTATCGATCAAATATTATCATCTATTTATCCCAGAGTCTCACTCTCGACGACGTCACCATATCTTCCTTTTTTTGTATAGCCAGTCTCACCAATTTGTTCAGGAACTCACCTGTGGGGAGAGCCATGTACTTCCTAAATGCAGTTGATCAAACGATCGTTATGTTTTGATGTCCTAAAACGCACTAACAAGGTTTTTAGCCCTACCAATATATTGTTTAAACAGTACAATTATAATGACTTAACTTCGACCATAAATCTGTAATGATAAAAATAGGACAAAATGAATTGAATTAATAAAAATTACGTTTTTTTAGCATTACTAAAACATGATAAATAGTTTGAAAAGTTATTTTAAAAACCATCTTTCTAATGCTTAAACTCATAATTGATTAAACCACTGTATGTTTAATTAGTTTTAGTTTATCTTTTTACCCAGACCTCCATGTTATGCATCGTACAACGTATTAAATAACCCACGAGAATGAATGGCTGAGTAACATAATACAAAATGTTGGGAATTTTGCAGGAACAATTTGTTAAGACTGATGCAACGGACGAGTGTTTTTGAAGCATTTAGAAATTTCCCAGGATTACCTATTTTTAAATGGTTTTACCGGAGAATATGAAAAAAGACAGGTTCAGCAAGCCGAGATGTTGTACCTAAAGGAAAATGTATTCATAGTAAATGTTTAAAGCTTTTGACAAGATAAATGAAATAATCCAGGATTTATTGAAAAGGAGAGAAAACTCAAATTTAGATTTTTTTGTCTTTTGAACAATTCAAGTATTCAAAATACGTAATAAAATAGTATGTAACTCATTGTTGTCGATATAAAATTTTCACATTGGCTATTTTTAGGTGGAAAAGCTGCAATAAAATAATGTTAACGCGAAGAAAACCTAGGCCACGCATTTTATATTCACAAAACCAAAGTATTAGTGTATATTGAAGTTAATAAAATTTGAATCAGAAGAATGCCTTATGAACACAATGAAAGAAAAAAAATGCATTTTCGGAGCTTTTCAACAGTGAATTGAATTAATGGTTAAAATTAATTTATTTAGGGTACCTATTCGGTGAATTGAAGCCGTCTACCGTTAAGCCGGGTACAGATCGCTGTAACATAGCGTGCAATGTAACACGCAATAAAAGAATTTGCCGTCCACATTGTCGCAATGAAACAGAATTCCGATAGTGTGGACGCCTTGCGCGCACGAACCGTGCACACTACGCGCACGAACAGAGCATTTCATTCAACTCGTGCCCGCCGCAATACACAAGAGTCGGTGTTTTCGCCGAACACAAAGGGGCGCGCAGTGCGCACGGAGCGTCAGTGTGGACGGCTTGTTCGTGTCTATACTGCAGAACGCGCGCGAACAATGGAAGACTTGTTCTCGGCAGATTGTGCTATGTTCACCGCGCGCATGCCGGAAACAGATTTAGCCCTAGGCTAAAGAAGGAGGTAGCGCAACACGGCATAATACCCCAAAAACTAATAACAAAAATACTTTTGGCCGTGAAAATCTAAAATCGTACCAGATGCGAGTAGGTACATGCTCGGTTCGTGCGCGCGCTGCGTCCACACTTATGAAATTTTCCTTTCATATTACATTGCGTGTTTCGTTACAACAGTCTGTACCCGGCATTAAATCTCGTCATCAATTTAAAGCCCCCCGAAATGTTAAGTTACAGCAATCTGTACCCGGCTTAACAAGACACTTTAGTACTTATTTTTTTTTAAGAAAGACTTATTTAAAATCCTTCTACTTTCATTGTTCGATGTTAATAGCTAAAGTACCCTGCATTGTCAGGGCTTTGCGCAGGGTTTTTCGAAAATAGACGTAGAAAGTAATTTCCTATAATTTTGAACGTCAAGTGAGCAAAAAATTTCACCAAGAAGTATCAAGTTCCAACCTTCCTCTTATTTTGAAAGTGTGCAAAATTTCCTCAATATCGAACTAAACCTTTAATTTGCATTAAAATCAAATCCACGCCTTTCGACTCTTCTTTATACACGGTGTCCGAAAACTCGTAGTACAAGCGGAAAACTGGTGAACCTGCATCACAAAGAGAACCCAAATAAACATAAAGATATTCAATTTAAGCATTTTTACATTTAAAATTTAAAAAAAAAAAAAAAAAAAAAATTTCTGCTATATGAGGGTTAAAGAAATCTCATGATTTTAGAGCGAAGATGCTCTCTAAAACTCTCTCGCTAGGTACTTTACTTAGTACTGGATCAATTCGAACAACGAACAAGCCTTGTGAGAAAAATTACTAGCATAGGTGTGTTCTAAACTTACATTATGTTGTAACGTTCCTTAATCCAAAAACACTAGGTAGGTAGTACATCACAAAAAACACAACATGTCATTGGTACATCACAAAAAACGCATTAACATGCGTTGGTATATTCCATTATAATCCACAATATTCTCAATATGAAAATACCCCAAAAGTTTGTTAAAAACCAGCGAAATTAATTACTGTTATTCGCAAATATTCACTTTTCAAGTTTGAAAACACAAAGGGGTGTTAACGATATCAAGACCCATACTAAACTGCGTAAAAATATTTACCCAGATAAGGGAGTTCCCGTGTCCCATTGTCGTTGCTATGGTCAGTCGAATCGTGTTCCCCGTGCAGTAGTGTTTTAATTTGCGCTGAACACTGGGAATATTATTTTTAATTTATTTAACATTCCAAATTTGCAGTTTTGAACTCACTTACGACATTTATGATTGAGTATTGTTTTATTTTCTTAATTCACTTATTTTTTTATTAGTTTATTTACTTATTTTTTCACTTTTAATCAAAACAATAACTTTCAACAATAATATGAAATTAGAAACCAACTTTCTAGTTTAAATACGGTACGACTTAATTTTGTCCTATAACTTATCAGTTAGAATTAATCGGCCTTTGTATTCCTAGGTAAAATTTACGGCTTATTTGCATTTTTGTTAAGTTACTCACGAGTGCATTTACATACAAAAATATTGCTCATGTTGTTCGGGAGTTTAACTAAGGGGGCATTAATTACGTGACCTCAAAATGGGGGGGGGGGAGTCCAGCAAAATCTCACCACATCTTGAACAGTTTTTAAGCGTATTGTCGCGATCATATTTACCTCAACGGGGGGGGGGGGCGTAATGGGATAGCATGGGGCGGGATGGGATAGTCTGGAATCCCAGATACACCACTGATCTCACATGATTGTTGCAGAGTTAATTAGTTAATTATTGCGGACATCAAACAAAAAGAGGTATACCTACCAAGGGTATGAGGGGTTGGTAGGAATCTGAGAGTCCGTGTATCCAGGAGTGACGGACGCATGAATTCATTCCTCCCATGGAGGTGGAATATAATTAATAGTCCAGTCAGCCTATGTCGTAGAACACCAGTTGAATAACCATCGACTACTTTTATTTAGACAAGTGTTTAGCCAGAAGTCCCCGCCTCTACCCCCCTTACTTCCCCGCCTACGCCCCCCTCCCCAAAACATGAAAAGTGTAAGGGTTTCGTAAATCGCGTCTATCTCGATTACTAAACAACATATCGGGTTGCAATTTTTTATTTTCTTTATTGTAACATTGTTTACAATTAATGTCCAGTTAACTTTCGTCGTAACTTTTACCGTTTGTTTGTAATTCGTATGAAAAGGTAAAAATTTGTATATTTTTTGGTATGTAATTTTACATTTTGTCACAGAACTTTTTAGGCCGACATTTTATGAAAAAATGTTTCCTACAAAGATTGTAGCCCTTTCTATGAGCTGTAAAATTATATATTTTAATGTGTACTTTATGGCTAGAAAACGCCAGATATCAACCGTGAATGCTTGGTTCACCATCTCTGCATCGCTCTGCGGCAGCCGATTCATTAACGAACTACTCATGTATGATGTTTAACTCATTAATTGTATTTTTTGTCAATTGTTTTAAATTTTGGTTTTACTGAAGAAGTGAGATTATGCTAACTGGTATCAGTTCAAGTTGCCATAGTATTTCAGTTTAAAATCTATAACTTTATTTATTGAATGGAAGTATAAACTAGCTCCATTATGAATAACCCCCACTAACACGAGTATTTCACGTTCACGATTTCCACATAGCTTTAGTGCACTAAAACCAACGAAATAATGACAAGACTAGAAGAAGTGTGTGAAGATTTGGTTAAAACTAGTAGAAATTCAAAACTGTGGCTACAAGAGTTTAAATTGGTGAATTTGGTTCTAGACTTTATTCTGGCGGAGAGAATCGGCGATTGGAATTTGCACATTAATACAGTCAAGCAAATGATACCTTTTTTGCATGCTGCTGGTCATTTGCTCTACGCCAAATCCGCACAAATACACTTAAAACAAATGTTGAGCGTACAAACAAAGATGTCAAATGTAGACTTCGAAAGGTTCGTCAATAATTTCCGATATTTAAAAAAGGAGACAAAAATGAGGTGAACAATTACAGACCGATCTGCCTTTTATCAACTATTGTAGGAGCTAAAACTTTTGTAGGAAATATTTTTTCATAAAATGTCGGCGTAAAAAGTTCTGTGACAAAAAGTAAAATTACGTGCCAAAAAAATTTATCTTTTCATACGAATTACAAACAAACGGTAAAAGTTACGACGGAAGTTAACTGGACATTAATTGTAGACAATGTTACAGCAAAGAGAATATAAAAAATTGCAATCCAATATGTTGTTTAGTAATCGAGATGGACGTGATTTACGAAACCCTTACACTCTTCATGTTTGTGGGGGCACAGGGGGGGAAGCAAGGAGGGGTAGGGGCGGGGATTTTTGGCTAAGCACTTGTCTAAATGATAGTAGTCGATGGAGAAAAAATTAGCTTTATACTATTTTTTCAATCTAATTATTACATTATTAAAAAAAATGATAATAACCTTGTTCACATTCGTTTCGAACACTACTGTACCATGCGACCATTTTTGTTGGCGGCCATGTTTGTTTGTGTACCCGAGGATGATACGAATGCAAGTCCAAAATTTGAAGAAATGAGTTTTTGATGCAGACTTGAAGTAAATTATCATGTTTATCAGTGGCAGAAAGAGTCCTATCATGAAGAAAAATAGGATTTTCAAAATTGCATATGGATGCAATTACCATGATGCAACAACTATCTTAGAAGCAGAAGGATGTACCATGGACTTTATTCCTTTTATAATACACCACATGTCATAACAAAATAGTCCACTTCAATTAGAGGCAGTAGGACTCAAGTCCATGTTTTTGTTTGACTCAAGTCAGCGTTTTTTTTTTAAACAACTATTTTTAAAGGCTTTACTATAAAATATTTCGATTTATTTGCTCGTTTTTAAAACAAAACTAATTGATTTAATAATAACTTTTTTTGTTATCTATCAGCACGGATATCCGAAGAAGTTTTTTTTTTTTTTACATTAACTCCACAAAGGAGGCCCTGAGAAAAATAATTTCCCTCAGGGCCAAATGTCAACTGTGTACAAATGTTGGGCACGCGTTTGGCGTGTTTCCCGACTATGTACCGGGGCCGAAGGGATCAATGATGCTAGTTCCTCGGAGCATCCTCCATTGTAATACCGGTAGAACAAGGATAGCATTCCCACCCGACGCCTGTGCTCTAAAGATTGCAATCCGTCTGTTAAGATGGGAGAATCTATCAAACGGACCGCCCGTTTCTGCACAGAGTCGAGGGTATTTTTCAGGTATTTTGGAGCTCCAGACCAGAGGTGGCTGCCAAATTCAGCCGTGGGGCGCACTTGCGATTTGTACAGGGTTAGCAGTTATGAGACCATAGTTACAGAAAAAATACTTTTTTGGCTCTCCTGAACATTTACCTTTTTGGACTTGCATCCGTATGCTTCTCGGGTAAAGAATTTGGTTCGTGAGCTCACAGTTCAAGGTCAAGTCATTTTTTGAAAAATGTAGCTTACCTCTTCTAATTGTGTTCATCGAACCGAGCGCAGAAAGGGACAGCAAATTTCGCATTGCACTCTGACGAGCGCGAAAATAATATTAGGCCAGCTGTTTTTAACCGTGAAATGACCGAAAAACACGGAATAAAATTATGGATAATTTCAAAATAATGCTTTAAATCCGGATTTCTTTGTTTGTTTTCTTTTAAATAGTTTTTTTTAGTTAGGTACTATGATCGTCAGTAATAATTTATAAGAATTTGACCAAAAAAAAAATCAACTTCTGACTCGATTTACTCGAAAACGAAAGCTCAAATCAAAAAAAATTATACTACAAAATCGACTCCAAATGTGATGAGGATTCACCAGTTTTCCGCTTGTACTACGAGTTTTCGGACACCTTGTATAAATAGATAAACAGATATATACTCAATTTGGGAGGTGGTATGGGTACCGCCGCCCCGAGAACCATTTATTGGATTACAAATACCCAAACCATAGGTCACCCCAAGTGGTTCGCTACGTTTGGTAACTTAGCAGGATTACCGGGTTCACGGGGTCCAGGTCTTGGCGGAACATGATATTACCCACCTGCTGCTGCGGAACTGAGGAGAGACTGGTTGGGGGAGACTTTTTGACCTCGCTAGCCGGATTCTTGACCCACCGCAATGTAGGGATGGATTCATACGTCCGTCACTCCTGAATACATTGGTCCCCCCATTCCTACTCACCCCTCATACTTTTTCTTTCGCAGAACTTCCTCTCTTTCATTTTCATAAAAAACCGTCCACACAGCATCCCCGAAGATAACACAGGTCTTGAGGGCTGTTTTGCCTCAGGGCCTCCTGTGAGGAGCTAATGTAAAAATGTATTTTTGTTTGCTTGTACAATAATGATAAATTTCGTTAGCGGAGGTTTGAATTTGCAACGTACGGTTGTAAAGAATAGAAGTATCACTTGCTCCAATTGGTATTAAAAGGCAAGATAGAGGGTCGCCGAGGACCTGGTAGGAGACAAATTTCTTGGCTGCGAAATATACGAGAGTGGACCGGCATTAGAAGTGTGGAGGAACTATTCAGCCCAAGACATTTTCCATAAGAAGAACGGCACACCAAGAAGAGGAAAGTTATAAAGTCCTCATTTACACAAACAGATCCATTCACTAAGCATATATTTTCTGAAAATAATTGAGTTAGAACTCGATTCGCCATTTAATTACCATCCTACTTCGTCAGTCTATGGACCACATAAAATCTAGTTAAAGACAAAAAGAAATTGTTCAAATTGGATCATGTTTTTTCCCAACAATTCCAATTTATTAATTCCGACCTTAATACAACATTTGGACTGCGTTAAAAAAGCTAACTGAAGCTCTTTTCTAACCATTGAAAGCCACTAAAAAGTTTCGCCAAGTGCTTTTTTGTTACAAAAAGACGCCGGGAGTCTTTTTACTCCCAATCTGTTAAAGACATAATTGGGTTAATAATTAGGGGCTGTCATTAAACAAAATGGGGGATTGTTTACTCCCTATTTGAACAAAGCCTTCATGTTTAAACAATAATTTGATCTTAGCGTCTTTGCAGTTATTTGCGAATAGTGCTGTTCATGACGTTTTTCTTTTGATTGAAAAAGAATAAAAATATTTTTAAAGTATTGTTATCAATCTTTCGGTTAAAGTAAATAATAAATTATAGGCATCTCTGACAAGCCATATTATGTTTGACTTAGCAGGACCTAATTAACAAAATTTGGGCATGAAGGCTAGTTCTACATTTAACGCCGGTCTCACATGAATGTCTGGAAATCATTGCCGTCAAATGTTTTCATATGAATATTGTACACCAGTGTCTTTGTAAGGATCCCAAATACATCAATCTGTTTTTATATATAAATAAAATAAGTATATAATATTCATATGTGATACACGGTGGGAAATCTTCTTAAGGGGAATGTATGCGCGGCCCATTTCTGCCCATTTCATACAAATCTTAGATTTGGATTTGAGATAAAAATACCCAACCAAACTTAAAAATTATTTTTGTAATCAAAGGGTATATCAAATAACTAGTTAGGATGTGACCTACTTTATTTATTTATACTTTAAATTATAAGATATAGGCCATTAAAGGAGAGCATTTTGGAGGCAACTTAGGCAATTTTTCTTTAATGGCCTATATCTTATAATTTAAAGCAAAAATAAATAAAATAGCTCACATCCTTACTAGATATGTGATATACCTTTTGATTACAAAAATAATTTTTCAGTTTGGTTGGGTATTTTGATCTCAAATCCAAATCTAAGATTTGTATGAAACGGGCAGAAATGGGCCGCGCATACGATCCCCTTAACTCGTTGTTTTTGTGCGTAAAAATATTTTATCGAAAGGAAACTTACGCTAAAGTACACTGGAGAAACGTAAATTTTATTTTTTAAATGATTTGTTCAAAAGCGAGAACCAATTTTTTTGTAATTTTATGAAATACGTTAATCTGTTCATTTCTTACACATAATACGTCACTAAATGGCTCAACACTGACTTTAACTTCTGTTTGTGGTCCTATTACAAAGAAGGCTCTAATTTTGGACAACACAATACTTTTATAGTTAGGGTTTGGTGAGTACCATATAAAAAAATCATTCAACTAAATTAGGGAGGCGGGTAATTTTTTGGATAACTAACATCTCTGCCACAGGTCACCCCAAGTGGGTAGCTACGTATGGTGAATAAGCAGGGGTGGCCGGGATCATGGGGTGAGGTTTGTCCGGGTCTTAGCGGCCTGGATTCATAAGTCCGTCACTCTTGGATACACAGACTCCTAGATTCCTACTCAACGCTAATACCCTTTTCTTTCCCAGAAATTCCTCTCCTCGCTTTCCTAAAAACACACTCCATACAGCATCCCCAAAGAGAAAAATAATTTCCCTGTGTTGAGCTAATGTATAAAAAAAAACGTACATATTATTTTCGTTATTTGTTTTTGGGGTGTTATGCCGTGTTGCCTGCCCTGCCCTGATGATGGACACTGCAACGATGTCCGAAACGTTGGCTAAAGAAGCAGGTAGCGCAACACGGCATAACACCCCAAAAACAAATAACGAAAATGCTTTTGGCCGTGAAAATCTTAAAACTTATCGTACATATTAATATTTTTAAAAATTCCTTGTTTTCTCCCGCCTGAAGTGTGCGAAGAATCTATATTTTTCTAAATTTAAAAAAAAATCTGTCTCTTTTTCCAAACACTCGGTTCAGTATGTAAGAACAGTTGTTTGTGTATTTGTTGCGTAAACGTAGAACATAAACAAAGTTTTTAAAGATAAATTTTTAGATACCTTACCGTTTTCTTTATCATTGGAAGTATGTTTTATTTTTATTTTTATTTTTTTTTTGTTTCCTATTGTCAGGTAAGTTCACCGTATATATATAAATATTCTGAAAGGCATTAACTTCTACGTTTCCATTAAATGAACTTGTTGAACGTTGTATGAATAAATAATTGATCTTTCCACCAAAAACTCGAACTGGCACTTATCAGAACGTATCTACGTTAAGGCGATTCAACTGCTTAATTAACGATGCCGCATCGACTGTTAACATCTTAAATCCCTCATCTTATTTGTGGACGGTTTTGTTACTGTATTTTGTGGCATATCAGAAAGTTTTTATAAATTATTATTTGACTAACTTTGGTCCAATATTTTCTTTCTTACATTTACCGCGTACATTCCCTCAGGGCCCATGTTATCTTTGGGGATGTGTGCGGGGATGGTCTTTTTAGGGAAAGAAAGGAGATAAAGTTCTGTGAATTAAAAATGTATGAGGGGTGGATAGGAATATGAGGGTCAATGTGTCGAGGAGCATGAATCTATTCCCCCCGTAGCGGTGAGAGAGTCCGCCTGGAGAGATCTAGCCCGCCACGCAGCAGGTGGGCAGACGCATTCGCTACCAAGACCTAGATAAATCTCACTCAATGAACCCGGGTATCCCTGCTAAGTCACCAAACGTAGCGAACCCCTTGGAGTGACCTATGACAGGGGTGTTGGTTATCCAATAAATGGTTTTCGGGGCGGCGGTACTCATACCCGCCTCCCAAATTAATGTAATGTAGCTTGAGATAATCGAAACTGATTGGCTGTTATGCATTGTTTCAGTATAAGTGGCATACTCGTATTACATTTAATGTATATTATCACACATTTGCAATTGAACGTAGAGCGAGCTACAAAATATGTGAATTTTCGCAAACATGATAAAAATGATAACACAGTGAGAGCGTGGACAGGTAAAAAAGATGGTCGAAAAAAATAAAGCAAAGGAAACTTTATTATTGGTTAATTTCTTCTAAGAGTCTCAAAGCTCCCTAATTTTCTTTGGTCTTCTACCGCCCCCCTGACAGTGTCAGACGCCCACAAGGGGGGGGGGGGGGGGGGGGGAGTTTATCGCTCACTTTGAGAACCTATGATATAAATGGAAAGAAATGTCCTAGATGTGACCGAGGAGGTCCTGGTTTCGAGTCGTAGCTGTGGCCGTATCTTTTTCTGATTTTTTGATTTCAGATTTTCGATTAAGTTTTGCTAATATTGTCTTCATTTAATTAAATATTACAATTTGGGTTAAAGCCTATTAAGTTGAAAATAAAAATAAATATTCATCCTAGACTTGCAGAAAAGTCAATAGATGTCTCATACTAAAAATAAAAAAATGAATAAAATTTATCCAAGCCAATTAGATCTAATTTATTATTGGCCGCTATCTAGATTATCTAGATGGCATCCAATAAAAAATGGAGACAATGTTGGTAGTTCTTACTCGAAGTATGATGCAGTTAAATATGACTGAATCGGATAGGGAATAGGAACACATTAGCTCAGTTGTTAAAGCTGAGCCCCGGCAAGGCGAAGGTCCTGGTATTTTTTTGTTTTTCTGTTTTCAGATTTTCGATTGAGTTTCGCTAATATTGTCATTTAATTTTTTCAAAATTGCATTTAATTTATTCATTGTCACAATTTATCTAATGCATGTACATTATAGTATTAAAAGTTTTTTTAACTTCCACAATTATGTAGAATTACTTTGATCTTGCATATTTTTACCTGTTATATAAATAATAACAATTAAGAAGTTAAAAGAAAACTGGAGTAGAAAATTATGCTAGACGTAGAGTTATTATTGCGATAAAACCCATAGAGATATGAACAGTTTTTCTGCACAGAATAATGCTATTACGAGTACCTACGTTAGATTTGCGGCTCTTGAAATAACGCAGTTTGAGGCATTCTTCATCGGGTAACGACGGCGCTGTCGAGACGTAATTTACGCCGCGCAGCAGCGCCAATCCAGTGCCCGGCGTTCCGCAAGCGTAGCGCCGCGCCGCGCTTGTAATGACCGACGTTATACAGCCGCGCCGCGCCGGTAATAAAAACGGCGGACCACAAAGATGAAATAACTAAATTAAAAATCTGTAAGCAATTAAAGGTGACTAACGGTCCCGAGAAATCGTTTAATTGAGAGTATATTTAAGTACATCATCATATTATAGTATTTTATATTTTCATAAATGACGATAATATCTAATTTTATTTCTGTCTTCAATTGCAGCAAGTACAATCGCGAACCAAACGATACGTTGGGAAAGTCGTCAAAAACAAGATTGGAATGGTTAAACTATTAAAGAGGTTTGGTTTTTGAACAGTTGTACTTAAAAATGTTATTACCTATTAATTACTTTTAAACATATTTCAAATTGTCCTCCTTAGAAATTTTATAAATCTTTGTATGTAATAACGAACGATTCATTGCAATCACGTTGTACCTGTACGTTGTACCGTTGTACCACGGTGTTGTACCTTTTTGTTTAGCACGTTAAAAAATCAATTATTTTGTTTTTAAGTACCGGGTTGCTACTTCCTTCCTTCTATAGTGTCAATTTAATTAATATAATTTTTTACAACTAATTATATTTAACAAATATAATTAATTGTAAAAAAACGGATACTATAATTAATTGTACTGAAAAAAAATATGTTTCAAAAGAAAACGGCAGATATTTGTGCGGCCCGCAAAAAAACGGATAATGTAATTATTGTACATGAAAAAAAAATATTTAAAAATAAACCGGCAGATATTTGTGCGGGCCGCAAAAAAACGGATATAGTATAATTGTACTCGTATATGAAAAAATATAAAGATGCCGCAAAAAACCGGATAGTATAATTGTACATGAAAAAAAATATATTTAAAAAGAAAACGCAAATATTTGTGCGGGCCGCAAAAAAACGGATAGTATAATTATGAAATAAATATAGTAAAAATGAAAACGGAAGATATTTGTGCGGGCCGCAAAAAAATGGATAATATAATTGTACTTGAAAAAAAAAAAAAACGAAACGCCAGATACATGTGCGGGCCGCACAAATATCCGTCGTGGGCCGCAGTTTGACGACCACGGATCTAGAGCGTTATGAAATTTTAATAAAGAAATACAATAAGCGGCACGCAAGTCGTTTAAAAAATGTGTGTATTTCATATGGTTTAGCGGCAGGGAAGGGGGAAGGGGGAAGGGGGAAGGGGGAAGGGGGAAGGGGGAAGGGGGAAGGGGGAAGGGGGAAGGGGGAAGGGGGAAGGGGGAAGGGGGAAGGGGGAAGGGGGAAGGGGGAAGGGGGAAGGGGGAAGGGGGAAGGGGGAAGGGGGAAGGGGGAAGGGGGAAGGGGGAAGGGGGAAGGGGGAAGGGGGAAGGGGGAAGGGGGAAGGGGGAAGGGGGAAGGGGGAAGGGGGAAGGGGGAAGGGGGAAGGGGGAAGGGGGAAGGGGGAAGGGGGAAGGGGGAAGGGGGAAGGGGGAAGGGGGAAGGGGGAAGGGGGACGGGGGAAGGGGGAAGGGGGAAGGGGGAAGGGGGAAGGGGGAAGGGGGAAGGGGGAAGGGGGAAGGGGGAAGGGGGAAGGGGGAAGGGGGAAGGGGGAAGGGGGAAGGGGGAAGGGGGAAGGGGGAAGGGGGAAGGGGGAAGGGGGAAGGGGGAAGGGGGAAGGGGGAAGGGGGAAGGGGGAAGGGGGAAGGGGGAAGGGGGAAGGGGGAAGGGGGAAGGGGGAAGGGGGAAATAAATTCCCAAATTGTGTATTTTAGAATTTTTTATTTTAATTATTTTTTTATTTATTAGAGATAATATATTACAAAATTATTACATAAAATTTATAATACATTACTCCCAATGAGTTTAATAAAACTCATTTCGGGATGTTGTCACATTATACATCTAAAGGAAAAAAAAATTACATAAGAACACGGAAATCAGTGAACAATACATAGATTTTTAAATGGACTAGACACACTTGATACACGTAATTGAAGAATATACAAGAGTTACAAAGTAAGACAGATAAATTCGTCACTGGTTAATAAAGTTGCTGAGAAAATATCCTTTTAGAGCCTTTGCCAATATTTTTTTGTTTGAGTCAGGTAGTTTTAGGACGTTAGGTAATGCGTTGTATTGCATATGTGCGATGTATTAGGAGTTAATTCCAAATTTAATAAACATTTTTTCGATAGAACCCTTAATTTTTAAATAATCGATCCACTAAATATCCACTTTCTTTTGGGACACCCTGTATATATAAATAATAATTTGGACCTCAAAATTTTCATGGATAAATAAAAAATAAATAAATTTTCTATTTTCATTTATAAACTAGTTCTGCCGACTAATTTTTATCATTAGGCGTGACAGCTGTTTCACCTTCTGAAGGCATTATTAGTGTGATATTAACATTATGATCATTGTGTAACTTGTTCTAATAAATTGAATAATAATATTTTTGAACATTTAAAAGAAAACATAAGAAACCCGAAGAAAGAAGAAACATTTAAACATCATTTCTCGTGTTTTGAGAAAAGGTGTCAAAGATTGACGAACTAAAAAATATTTGTCCAAAATCAAACATCTGCAATGTACAAACAATTTAAAAAAAAGTACATTTTACATTAACAATATACTAAATTAGTTTTTTTTTCTTTGGCTCCACACAGGAGGTCCTGAGGGCCAATGTCATCTTTGGGAATGCTACGTGGGGGGTCTTTTTAGAAAAAGAAGGAGAGGAAATTCAACCCTCCGACTACGGTGCAAGGTGACGTTCCGAGAAAGTTCTGCTTGAGAGGTCAAAAGGTCTCCCTCAACCGGCCCGCAACGCAGTAGGTAAGCAGGCACGACTGTTGCTAGATCCGGACAAACCTCACCCCATTTTTTTTATATTGCACCAGTCCCAACTGCTCTCAACCGTCTGGAGTCAGTGAGACCATGGTATCGCATTTTTACACAACAATGAATTCAAGGATGTTTAATAGAAAACGGAGAAGAAAAAAATTACAACAAAAATTTACACTGTTGAGATAATTTGAATTTAAACTGAAAATCATGAATATTTCGAACTATCTCAATGAACATTAAATTAACTTGTGATTATAGTGAAACCGTCTAGACAGTTTTGTTTACGCAATCTAATCTTTGTACGGTGCCCTTTACATTTTCAAAATCGAAGCCATCCCGTTCCCTACAAGTAACGAGATAACAAACGAGTTGCGACTATATTGCAAAAATAACATAATAAATCTTTTCGTATGAGGAAATTGAATTGAGAACTTACGAGTATTAATAATGTTCGCCCCAACAAAACGCTAAATAATTATGAAAAATATCTTTTTATAACTAACCACAATTAGTACTTGCTTGTACTAATTGTGCTGTAAATAATTACATTTATTGGATAACCAGCATCTCTGCCGTAGATCACCCCTAGTGTTTCGTTACGTTTGGTAATTTAGCAGGGGTACCCGGGGTTCATGGGGTGAAGTTTGTCCAGGTCTTAGCGGCGGATGTGACTGCCTTCCAACTGCTCGGAAGGAAGGATCGGGAGAGACTGGTTAAGACACCTTTTGACCTCTCCAGCAAGACTCTTTTGGTATATCGCCTTGCACTGCAGTTGGAGGGATAGATTCATACGTCCCTCCTGACACACTGACACCTAGATTCCTACCCACCTTTTGCTATCCCAGAACTATTTCTCCTTCATTTCCTTAAAAATAACCCCACACAGCATCCCTAGAGATGAAAGAGGGCCTGAAGGGAATTGTTTTCCTCAGGGCCTCCTGTGTGAAGCTAATGTAAAAAAAAAATAACACTGAAATTTAAATTAAGTTCTTAGGTTGTCAGTGAATTAAAAGTAGGTGCCTACTAGAGATGAAACGGATAGTTGTTTGGCCGGTTACCAGATATCCGGCGAGCTGCGAGGCCGGATGGCCGGATATCCGGCGGCCGGATATTCGGCCCATTGTCTCGTTGCATGACGTGACGAGTTTAGCACCACACAGGTGCGGCGAACGCGATTAGATCAATTCAGGCGGTTTCGGTTGCCATCGTGAGTATTCGTGAGTGATCGCGTGAGTGTGTGATTGAATAACGAAAATTAAATTAGTTGTTTACTTGCTGCGTAATCTGACTGAACTGAATCATGTCATCAGTGAAAAAAAGATCGTCTATTTGGCAATATTTTTTAAATTTTTTTATTTTTTTTATTTTTTATTATTAAGTTAAAAGAAACATAACATTTCGCTTTCTTAACTTAAATACAGAGCATATATAGTACAGTAGTAAGAAGTAATATTTTTAATTTTGTTCCAACATTTTGAGTTTAAATACTTTTTTTTTTAAAGGTTTTTATGTTATTTTCCGTTTTTAGGCTATCTGGAAGGAGATTATATATATGTAGCAGCCGCGTCACCTCTGCTAAAAATACCGACGCAGGATGCCGACCCCAAAACAAACCATTGATCAACACGGGCAGGCGAAGGGCGCTGATTCAACAAACAGACGACAATGGAATTTGAAACATCAATATTATCGATCAATGACACCCGATACGAAAGCCGCGGACTAAGCAAAGGCATACCGAGAAACATCCGTCCAAACGACAAGTAGACAAAATACTCAACCCGTGTAAGATTGACAAATAATAAAAATGAACTATGGAGTCACCGTCAGCAACTCTGGGGGTCAAGACGCACGCGCTTCACCCCACTGAGAAGTTCGAGAACAAAGGAATCACCCGGTATATAAACCCTGGACGGCCGATGGAGAGGACACTCACTCACTCACTCACTTCACGCACTTACCCACGTTGATCGACTCTGTTTTTATCGCCGTGTTAAAACTTTGTACTATATTTACCGACTTGCATTTATTCGTAATTATTAAATAAATCAATTGAAATCTTCTGCTGCGTTTGCTGTACATTCTCTCGGACGTAGACGACGAATACCTACAGTGGTGACCCCGAAGAACACACGCAACATCGCCTTCAGCCGAACTTCATCATCAGCCGAAGAGCCAGCGAGAGGCCCAGTATACAGCACCAGCAGCAAATTGAAACAGCACCAAAATGGCACAACCGGGATCGAGCGGAAGCGCGGCGGCCGAAATCAGCAGAGTAGCAGTGAGGATCCCACCGTTCTGCCCAGACGACCCGGAAATGTGGTTCTGCATGGCAGAAAGGAGTTTTGAAGCTTCGGCCATCGTCACCGATCAAACCAAGTTTGGGTACATCCTGGGAGCCTTGGAGCCAAGGTATACTGCCGAGGTACGAGAAATCATTCTCAAACCGCCTGAGACCGGTGCCTACCTCCTGCTGAAGACCGAACTGACCCGCCGGTTGAGTTCAACACAAGAACAGAAGACGCGCCGGCTCCTAGAACACGAAGAGATGGGGGATAGAAAGCCGTCTCAATTCCTGCGCCACCTACGCACCCTAGCGGGTGTAGCAGTACCAGACGACGTACTCCGAACGCTGTGGATGGGCCGTCTTCCTCACACCATGCAGATGGTACTGACGACACAGAAGGACGCCGTACTGGATAAAGTGGCTGACTTGGCGGACGCAATCGCAGACTCCACGAGCAGAGCCCATATCGCAGAAATAACGCCCGGTTTTGACGCACAACTGGAAGACCGACTGCAGAGGCTGACGATGACTTTAAAGGCAGAAATACAAGACCTACGGGCGACATTAAGAAACGAGATACAAAACGTCAATGCTCCCGAGCCAACTTATGGTAGACGTGCCCGCGAAACCTTCCGCAGTCGGGATCGGGTGAGGACACGCTCGAAGAGTAGAAGCGAAGGCTACCGCCCACGCTCGCAGACCAGGAACGGAGAAAATGAAGAGGACACGTGCTGGTACCATCACACGTTCGGAGAAAATGCTCAAAAGTGCAGAGCTCCCTGTGCATTTCGCCCGGGAAACGAACAGGGCAAGCACTGATGGCGGCCAGTAACTCCTGCCCGACTTCAAGCCGCCTATTCATCACCGACAAAAACACCAAAATCCAATATCTGATTGACACGGGCGCAGATCTCTGTGTTTTCCCCAGAAATAAACTCCGTGGACGTTACGACAAGCAACCGTACGAATTGTCAGCGGCCAATGGAACCATTATTTCTACGTACGGAGACCTCACTTTGACATTGAATATTGGACTCAGGCGGGACTTCACCTGGAGATTCGTCATCGCGGATGTCTCCAAACTCATCATTGGCGTTGATTTTTTAGCACATTTTGGGCTACTAGTTGACGTCAAGAACCGCCGCTTACGAGATCAAATGACGAAATTATCAACCCAAGGAGGTAGCAGCACCTGCGGAGTTGCTTCAATAAAAACCGTAAGGGGATCGACCATCTACCACCAACTACTACAAAAATTTCCCGACCTAACTCGCCCCGATGGCCAGATGAGAGAGACCCGGCACGCAACGAAACACCACATCCGAACGACTCCAGGACCTCCAGTCAGCGGAAGACCCAGACGGCTCGCTCCGGACAGATTCCGCGCCGCCAAGAAGGAGTTCGAGACCATGGTGCGAATGGGAATTGCCAGACCTTCCGAAAGCTGCTGGTCATCACCACTCCATATGGTCCCTAAAACCGATGACCAGTGGAGACCCTGTGGCGACTACCGGGGTTTGAACGCTAGAACAATACCAGACAGGTACCCTGTTCGCCACATCCAGGACTTCGCCCAATCACTCCGGGGCAGGAAAATTTTTTCTACAATTGACCTGGTCTGGGCGTATAACCAAATTCCGGTAGGGCAGGAAGACATCGCAAAAACAGCAATTACAACCCCATTCGGACTGTTCGAATTTCCTTATATGTCTTTCGGACTACGGAATGCCGCACAAACATTCCAACGCTTTATCGACGAAGTTTTGCAAGGACTGGATTTCTGCTATGCGTATATTGACGACATACTGATTGCATCGACTTCGGAAGAAGAACATCTGCAACACCTAGAAATCCTTTTCCGCCGCTTACAGGAGTATGGAGTAGTCGTCAAGGCTGCGAAATGTAACTTCGGAGAATCAAGTGTCAAATTCCTAGGATACTTGGTCTCCAGCGAAAGTACGCGACCACTACCCGACAAAGTAGAGGCAATCCGACAATACACACGGCCGGCAACTACAAAGGACCTGAGACGTTTTTTGGGTATATTGAACTTCTACAGACGGTTCATACCCAAAACCGCAGAGTCTCAAGCACCCCTCAACGAATTTCTACAAGGAAACGCTAAGGGCAAAACACCAGTGCCCTGGACACCTGAAACCATCAAGGCTTTCGAAGAATGTCGAGAAACTTTGGCGCAAGCGACATTGCTGGCACATCCGGAGAGCGATGCCCAATTGGCCATCATAAGTGACGCCTCCGATACCACCGCCGGGGCAGCATTGCAACAACGAGTGGATGGCCAGTGGGAGCCCTTGGCATTCTTCTCGAAAAAACTGAGCCCAGCAGAGAGAAAGTACGGAGCGTATGACCGAGAGCTACTTGCTATTTATTTAGCGGTCAAGTACTTTCGCCATATGGTTGAAGCAAGGACATTCACGATATACACAGACCACAAACCAATCACGTATGCTTTCGCCCAAAAAGCAGAAAAATGCAGTCCACGGCAGTTCCGACACCTCGATTTTATCGGACAATTTACAACGGATATACAACACGTATCCGGCAAGGATAATATAGTTGGTGACGCATTATCCAGAATCGACGCCATCGAGACACCTATTAACTATGCCGAGTTGGCAAAAGAACAAGAAACCGACGAAGAGGTGAAAAATTATCTTCTGAAAGGATCGTCTCTACGACTGGAAAAAGTCATTATTCCTGACACGAACACATCTGTATACTGTGACGTGTCAACTGGGAAATCGAGACCATTCGTTACGACAAGATTCCGAAGAGCCGCATTCAACGCCATACACAACCTTTCTCACCCGGGAATAAAAGCCACGACCAAACTCATAACACAGCGTTATGTCTGGCCTTCCATTAAAGCAGATTGCAACAAATGGGCAAGAAACTGCTTACCTTGTCAACGTAACAAAGTAACGCGACACGTAAGCGCTCCACAAGGCAACTTCCCACTGAGTTCGTCAAGGTTCGAACACGTACACATCGATATCGTCATTATGCCAATATCAGAAGGATATAGGTATTGCTTGACGTGCGTGGACCGATTCACAAGATGGCCTGAAGCTTTCCCCATCAGAGATCAAGAAGCGGAAACGGTCGCCCGCACATTCTATGAAGGATGAATTACTCGTTTTGGCGCACCAATCCGGATAACTACCGACCAAGGAAAACAATTCGAATCTAAATTATTCAGACAACTTAATCACTTGGCGGGGACAAAACAAATCCACACGACAGCCTATCATCCAGCGGCAAACGGGATGGTAGAGAGATTACATCGCCAGATGAAAGCGGCTATCAAATGTCACCAGACCAACCGATGGACAGAGACATTACCAACCGTGCTAATGGGGATACGAGCTGCTTGGCGAGAAGATTTGAAATGCACATCAGCAGAACTTGTATATGGAGAGCCGCTTCGCCTTCCAGGAGAATTCCTGAACGCGAGATCTTCCGACAAGGATGACTTAACCGGTTTCGTGAAAAACCTAAGTCAACAAATGCATAATCTCCAACCGGTAGAAGGAACACGCCATAACAATAGACGAACATTCATATTCAAAGATCTTCATTCGACAACCCACGTTCTGCTACGAGACGACACTATTCGTGGACCATTACAACAAGCGTATAGCGGCCCATACGAAGTTATAAAACGCAATGGGAGAACTTACGTCATTCTCATAAAGGGAAAGGAAAAAACAGTTACTATAGACCGTATAAAACCAGCATACATTATCGAAGACGGAAAATCATCTATAACTCCTGCTATTATGCCATCAGCTGTATCAGTACCAGATAAGAAAACAACGAAAAAAATAACGAAACAGGAACCAAGTTCAAGGACAACAAGAAGCGGACGCAGTGTCAAGTTTCCCGAGAAATACAAAGCATAATATCGAAGAAAGAATAACAAACTTTTCAAATGTGTTATGCAAACACAAGAATGCGATTACATAAGCGAAACCCGAAGCGAACCATAATAACAGCTGACGATACAATGACCGTTCATTCACCGAACATGACGACACCAGGCGACGTTAAAATAATAGTGCGATAGCAAAAAGTCGCACGCAGCGGTTTAAACAAATCTCAGAAACGCACATACAGGGAGTTCTGTCAGCAAGTTTTAATAAATTATTTCGAAACAATTTTGGTATAAAAGAAGCTACAAATCGAAAATTGCTTCAGTCGACAAACAGCACGCCTTACATCATGGGACAAGCATCAAGCAAAGAAGAAGTCATCATCGCCCAGACAGGAGACATTCATGTGGAAACACACAGATTACAATGGGCAACGCTCAGCATACTATCAGTAGCAGTGCTACTGGTGGGAGTATACTACACTTGGAGGAGATGCCGGAAGCATTACAGAAGTCAGGCATTGGAGGAGCTGAGAGTCAGCGGCGGACCAGTGAAAATTTAATGAATCGTGAGGCTCCACCTCACTGGGGGCGGACCCTGTAGCAGCCGCGTCACCTCTGCTAAAAATACCGACGCAGGATGCCGACCCCAAAACAAACCATCGATCAACACGGGCAGGCGAAGGGAGCTGATTCAACAAACAGACGACAATGGAATTTGAAACATCAATATTATCGATCAATGACACCCGATACGAAAGCCGCGGACTAAGCAAAGGCATACCGAGAAACATCCGTCCAAACGACAAGTAGACAAAATACTCAACCCGTGTAAGATTGACAAATAATAAAAATGAACTATGGAGTCACCGTCAGCAACTCTGGGGGTCAAGACGCACGCGCTTCACCCCACTGAGAAGTTCGAGAACAAAGGAATCACCCGGTATATAAACCCTGGACGGCCGATGGAGAGGACACTCACTCACTCACTCACTTCACGCACTTACCCACGTTGATCGACTCTGTTTTTCTCGCCGTGTTAAAACTTTGTACTATATTTACCGACTTGCATTTATTCGTAATTATTAAATAAATCAATTGAAATCTTCTGCTGCGTTTGCTGTACATTCTCTCGGACGTAGACGACGAATACCTACATATATGAACTCCCTCGTGACCAATACTTCTCTTGCCACTTTCGACATTAACAGTGAAAATAATAAGTTTGTTTGTTGTGCCGGCTTCGACTATTTATGTATTTATCATTATCATTATTTATTATTTATCACTTCAGAAGAAAGTTTTAGTTTTTTGGAAGGCCTTATGGCTTTTTTGTAACTTTTTCGACTTTAAATAAAAGCCGTCATAATTATAAGCCATTTTATTGATATTTACCTAAGATTAATGTATTGCATTTTATTATAGGAAATTGTCGTCGTTTTTGAATATCCGGTATCCGGCTGGATATTGAGTTACTATCCGGTATCCGGCCGGATAGTGAATTTAGGCCGGACAGGCCGGATACCGGATAGTTACCGGATATCCGTTTCATCTCTAGTACCTACATAGCACAAGCGTTGATGCAATTTTTTTAACGAAAAAAAACTTCAATTTAAAATTCTTGCTCATAAGATTACAGAGTGGATCGGCATTAGAAGTGTGGAGGAGCTATTCCGGGCAGCGCAAGACAGAGAGACATTTTCCAAAGTGATCGCCAACATCGGGGGACCTGCTAGGGCACACCAAGTAGAGGAATAAGTTTACATATTACAATAATAATTTAATTCAATTGTAACGAAAATAAATAAAGAATCTGTATATAAAAAATGCATAAATATCCCAACTTAACCAAACACATAAAGTGAAAAATATATTTTAGAGTATTTCTCGTTGTAGGTATTTATTATATATACATTTATTGAATGATATTGGATTGATATGTTTGTGTAAAAATGACTGGCGAAGGACCTTGATTTTGTGTTACTATCACTGCCTGAAATGATAAAAATACATGTGGCATAGAAAGGAAAGGACTCACCGAAAGGATAAAAGAACTTTGTATGCTGGCAATGCAATCGAAGTGCTTTCGCTCCCATCCAACAGGCACAAAAAAAACAATATGCGTGAATTTCGTTATTCTGATAGTATACAGCGGAGTTATTTTTAATAGCGGTCACCGATAGCGGAGCACAATGGTTATGTTGCGGCAGGCGTTTATTACAGACTGAGTAAGATTAGCGGGTAGGCAAATAGGGATAGGTAGGAAAAGGAACTTGCAACAATATTTAATACCAATCTCAAGCAGTGACAGTATGTATGCGTGCTATGTAGGTATGTGTATGTGTAGGTATGTGTATGGGCGTAACCATTTATAAAATTAGCTATCCTTAAAATAATACATATAAATAAATAAAATATTCTCACGGGCTCCGGAAGATTGCGACTTTTTTGCGGTATCACAAATATAAGTTATTCGCCTCCTTATACGATTCCACTTAGAGATACACTGTAGAACTAGGAAATCGAAATACAATAGTAAATGTTTATGCGAAAAAATATGCAATCGCAAATTCTAACCGACTTTGAAGTGAAACTTCTATAGCCCCGCTGTGATTCGAATTTCGGATGAAACGGAAATGACGATTACTGCACCTGCGACGCATCAACTGCGCTCATTACCCGCTTTGATTATGATGTCACTTTTAAATGCTCCTATTGGTTGAGATATGAAACGGAAAATACGATAGGTCTGTGCTTATTGGTCGCTTTGATTATGACCTCACTTCTCAAGTATTGGTTGAGATTGTTTTGGTAAAGTTTCGATTCTACCGCGTGTAAAACTGCACTCAAATTTTTTGTTGGTTACATCTTTTATCGTCATAGTATATCAAATTTACCGCATTCTTATTTCAACACGCACGAAGCCAATGGCATCAAATTACCAACAAAATAAAGCATTACAATGAATACCATCAAATTAACTAAGCGTTTTTATTTAGAAATGCAGAAACATTTTTCGAATTGTAAGCGAACAGGATTTCTAAAAATAAGTATAAATAAATACGAGAAAATGACAGAATAAACGCCGGATAACGACTCTCTGCGTTCTCATAAAACCGTAAACGTCTCCCGTATCGCAAAGGTTTTGTAATTTTATCGGCTCCCTCAACGATTAAATATTATTTTACAGTTCAATACGGTCTTTACAAACTCTTTGGAGGCAGCCATTATCCCCTTGATGTTTTTCTGTCAAGATTAGTTTTACTTTTAAACGGGTTCTTGTTTTAAAGATGCAAATAACTCGGAAAAATACGTTGTTTTTGTTGATGCAAATAACTCGGAAAAATACGTTATTTTTGTTTACTGAGTAAAAATCTGGATTAGAGGGTCGGTTTTTACAATTTTAGTACCATGCAGAAAGTATAAATAGTAACCCGTTTACACACATAGCTTAAATATGATGATTTTATTATATCAGGACTGAGTCATTTAGATACTAGCTTATACCTAGATTGCATGCAGTTGGCAATGCTTTCTCAGAAGTAGTAGATGTGTTCAACTGCACCTAATATAGTTATAAGAAGGCTATAATATCATACCTCAATCATAATAATTAATGTTAGGTATAATAGTGTTCATCATACTCTAATATATATTCCAAACTACTTACTTCATTTATATTAACTATCAGACAGACTAGTTAAGTGATAGCTAATAAATGTATTATTTTTTTTCAAAATTATAATTTTTATTATTGATTCTCTAACTGACAGCCCTGAAAAGCAGAACTAATTAGCAGTACCTGTAGTCATTTCAAACTGCAGTGATTTCAACTGAAGGTAACAATAATATTATCATTACTAAGTTACTCCATTTTAGCCAATTCCTAGAATCCAACAATATGTACAATTAAAAGTAAAGTAGGTATATTATACTCGATGTTCAGAATTTTTCTAAGAAGTCAGCTTTATTTACTTATTTTTACTCTGCATAAAAATGTGTATTTTGTACGAGCTCATATTCTTTTTTTTTTGTATATCATTGTAATTACCCTCCTGTGTACCACTGTGTATCATGCATAATGTATCACCGTATTGTAATAGCCATTTTATGGCGTTGCAATAAATAAATAAACAATTGTATCAGCTGTTTACGGCTGTAGATATACAGTCCATGTGTGGGAGTCTAATTTTATGGGCAGTATGAATTCGCGGACCGACTTTTCTGACAATATAGAACGCAAATTTTGACTTTGACAAAAAATGTCGGTCCAAGAATTCGGAACTAACCCAATCAATGGCAGATGTGAGATTCCATCTTCGAGGTGGATGCAAGTAAAGCTACAACTTAGTTAATTTGACGTATCAGACTGTAGACATACAGTCCATGTGTTTGAGTCTAATTTTATGGGCAGTATGAATTCGCGGACCGACTTTTCTGTAATTTTGACTTCGTCAAAAAATGTCAGTCCAAGAATTCGGAACTAACCCAATCAATTGCAGATGTAAAATTCCATCTTCAAAGTGGATGCAAGTATAGTTACAACCTAAATTTGGCGGATAGGCATTTCAGAATAAATTTAAATACATACAAACTTGAATACCTTAGTTTTCGCGACATAAAAAATAATAAAAGAGTTCATAGAACTTAGCCCGAACTGACCTATTGTATCAGTCTAATTACGGTTTACACGATGTGAGCACCATCACCAACCCTACCTCCTCCACTGGAGCTAAGTCCATTTTTTGCAATCCAATGCAAAATTATGATTCGTTATTATAATACAAATTACTTGTAGATTTTAAATTTTAGCGGAGCATTATTCTGCTACTGCCGATGCAGCTACTGTTGTAGTGAAACCCGGCATAGGAATAAAAAAATAAAAGCGATGTTTATTAAGTTATTATTTTATTTTGAATTATAATGTCACATATTCTTCTTCTTCTTGGTGTGCCCTATCCGGTCCCCTCGACGTTGGAGTTCACTCTGGAAAATGTCTCTCTGTCTTGCGCTGCCCGGAACAGCTTCTCCACACTTCTAATGCCGGTTCACTCTCGTACATTTCGCAGCCAAGACATTTGTCTTCTACCAGGCCCTCGGCGTCCCTCTATCAATACCAATTTGAGCAAGTGATACTTCTCCCCTCGAAGTACAGGGTGTCCCAAAAGAAAGTTGATATTTAGTGGATCGGTTTAAAAAAAGTAAGGGTTCTATCGAAAAAAATGTTTATTAAATACTTAAATACACAATTTGGGAATTTATTTCTGAAAAATAATATCGTCCAAATGTAAACCCTCACGTTCGCAACATTAATTTAATCTTTGTTCATATGAAGCGGATACTTTGTGATGTGACATTATTAATTTAAAATAAAACAATAAAGTTATTGTTTTATTTTAAATTATTAATTTAATCGAAGAGTAAAATTTCTTGAAAAAAGAGTAATGATGGCTCGCCAGGTAGGCTTCGTGATGGCTGCCATTTCGTGATGGATATTTTCTTTTAATTGCATCAGGGAAGTCGGATTTTTGGCGTACACTTAAGATTTGAGATAACCCCACAGGAAAAAGTCCATAGGGGTTAGGTCAGGACCACGAGGAGGCCTATTTATGTCACTTCTCCTGGAGATCAATTTGCCAGGGAAAATTTCACAAACTCATGGCAGAGACGTTTGTTGGACGTATGTAATGTTGCTCCGTCTTGCTGGAACCATGTTCTTTTGTTATAGCCAGTAAGTTTGTAGGGGTGCAACATTAGGTGTGCAAAATGCTGTGTAACGATGATCTATGCATATTTAAAGCACTTGCGCGCTTCCGAATCTAAAAGTTTGTGTCGTCCCGAAAAGACTGATAAACACTCTCTACGTTTTCTACCGTTCTCGATGACCTTGGTCGCCCGGATTTTGGTTTTGCCAGCGTTGTTTGCCAGCGTTTTTTGTCTTTAAACTTTTTGACCCATTTTCGAATGAGAGGAATGCTTGGCGCATCATTGAATTGACGAAAACCTCAAATGTTGCAGAATCTTCTACGCGCTGCAATCGCTGAATCACCATTTTTGTAAAACTCACGCACGCACAACGCGCAGTCACTCCCAAGAAATGCTTCATAGCGACTAAATTCCCAAGAGCCAGACTACTGATTGACATACCCCCTGCGCCCCTCGGAAAAGTTGCGTTCACACAGAAAGAAAAAAAAAATCAACTTTCTTTTGGGACACCCTGCATGTGACCGAGATATGATATTTTCCTGACTTTCACCAATGTAAGCAGCTCTCTATCTGCTCGAGCCCGCCTGAGAATTTCTGTGTTGGTGATCATGTCGGTCCATGAAGACCGACCACACATAACATTTTAGCATTATTTGCCTTAGTTTTAAATTGATATTGTCATTGCAGAAAAGGGATTTCATTTTACTGAATGCAGTTCTTGCTGCTTCAATTCTGCACCTAACCTCTACATCTGGGAATTGTCACATCAGAAAGAATTTTTTTTTTACATTAGCTCCCCACAGGAAACCCTGAGGAAAAAAATTTCCACCTGTGCCCATGTCATCTTTGGGGTTGCTATATGGAGGGTCTCTTAAGGGAAAGGAAGGAGATGAAGTTCTGGGAAGGTAAAAGGTATGAGGGATGTGTAGGAATCTGGGGCTCAATATGTCCAGGAGTGACAGTCGTATAAATTCACCCATCTCACTGCTGTACAATGCGATGGCTCGAGAGAGTCCGGCTGGAGAGATAAAAAGGACTCCCTCAACAAGTCTCTCCCGATTCGGCTCGCCTCGCAGTGGGTGGGCAAATCCGTGTGCCGCCAAGACCTAGACAAATCTCACACCTTTTAAGTCACCAAACGTAGCGAACCCTTGGGGTGACCTTTGGTAGGGGTGTTGGTTATCCAATAAATGGTTCCCAGGATGGCAGTAACCATACCCTCCTCCCAAATTAATCTGTTTCTTATGACAAAACAAAATTGAGTTTATATTTCTAACTCGCTCATATTCAGGTAATTTTATTGGGTGCCGTGAATCCTTATTATAAAGTCATAATAAAAGTGTTACCAGACGGAAAGCACTAATTACGCCAATTAAATATAATATGTGCAATTATTATCACGCCACTCGGCTCATTATGCATACGAAAGTTCTAATTAAATAGAATACCTATTAAAAAGAGTTTCCCTATATGTGAGTTCCGTAAATTAATCGATAAGGGGTGAAACAGTAGGTCTTAGAGCCATCCTATTTGCAAAAATATATGAACCCATTATTTTTATAAGTAATTTTCAAATGATTTTTTGAAGTGAAACTTCCCCAGCCCCGTTAGAGTGATTTAAATTCGGATGAAACGGAAACGACGCCCTAAATTAGGAAGATAAAATGTTTCATATATTACACACGCAATTACTCTGTTATTAATTTTGTTTATATTTTGTAAATAAAAAATGCTTTAAAAAAAAATAACATGTTGGTGGAACGTGCAATAGGTAATTTTTAACCATTTTAAAGAGTTTCAAGCCTTAACCATTTTTCCTGAGACTCGCAACAATAACATTTGGCTGTCATCAGTTCTTTTGTTTTGCTCTTTCAAAAAATATTCTTAAACCAATCTTTTTATTGTGTTTTGGCTGTAAAAAGTTTAGTGTGTTGGAATCTTCTCCCCCCTGATCTTCCAGGAGTCACTTCTTGCTGCTCATTTTCAGATATTTATATAATTTTTTTACTTCTGTCACTTTTTATATTAGCTGTAATTTTTTGAACAATGGAGGAGGATTTCCCTCCTGTACCCCTTACAAAGCCCCCAGATCCCCCTCCTGACCCTCCAGACGGAGACATTTCAGATAAAATAGACTTTTCAGAACATTCAAACATTTCAGACAATGAATCTGTCATCCTAACCTCAATTAAAAAAAGAAAATTTAGTCCCCTTTCCCCAAAAAAACATGATTCGCCTTTGTCTTCTCAGTCCCCTCCAGCTCTTCCTCAACCTCCTCCAACAATCTTTTACTCTACTCATTCCCGTGGCCCCTACATTGTATATGCGCAAAAAACTGAACAAGGTAAAACCATCCATCCTCTTGAATTTGGTAAATTTCTTTCAAATAACAAGAACCTTTCGATTAAACCTGGAGGTGTTAAAGCCGAGGGTCGCTTCCGAATCTCTGTTGAATTCCTGACAGGTTCAGCCGCCAACAACTTTATCAAAATATATTTATTTCATCAAATTCTAAATTCAAGGCGTACATCCCAACTTTCAATGTCACTCGAATGGGCCTGGTCAGGGGTATCTCGACCGATCTGTCCATTCCAGAAATCCTGTCCTCACTTTCAACCCCCCAACATATCGGCAATCCCATAAAAGCCAGGAGGCTAAATTATAAGGACACCTCTGAGGGTATCGTTTCCTGGAAGCCCTCCCAATCTGTCGTCATCACATTCGAAGGACAATCTCTTCCCTCCCATATTTATTTATTTTTCAACTCCTTACCAGTTGAAATGTACACTTATCCCACCACTCAATGTTACAACTGCTGCCGTTTTGGTCATACCAAAGCTGCATGCAGATCCCCTCCCAGATGTTTCAAATGTGGAGAAAACCACTCGGCTGACCAATGTTCTTCTCTCTCTTCACCTAAATGTTTTAACTGCTTAGGCGCTCATTCCGCCATTAACTCTTCTTGCCCCGAACAATCTCGCCAAAAAAATATAAAAACTTCTATGGCCTCTGAGAACTTGTCTTTTCTGCAGGCTTCTAAATTATTCCCGCCTGTCAAAAAATCATTTTCTGAGGTCTTATCCAGTAACTCTTCATCCAACCCTCTCGCCTCCTCCTCAACATCTTCCCGTTCAACAAAATTCACATACAAAAACCCTATCTCTAAACAGGCTCGTGGATACGATCAGCAACAACACAACTCACTTCTCTTAAATCCCAATGGTTCTCCTCTTTCACACGCCACAAATGGGTGCGCAAACAATTATAATTCATCCTCAACAAACTATCAAAAGCTTTCTGAACAACTCTCCCAAGATAATTCTTCATTTATTCAAACTCTTATTATGCTTCTAATTGACCTAATTTCTTCTCAAACTAATCTACCGTCCAACGCTGCTTCTATTATTTCCACATTAAAATCATTTATTCAAAATGGCTCTTCAAGATGTCAGAATTCTTCAGTGGAATAGCCGCAGTGCTATTTCTAACAAATCAAACCTTCTTAACCTATTAAATTCAAACCTTGTTTCTGTGGCTGCTGTCTCGGAGACATGGTTTACTCCATCCACCCACTTTAATGTGGGAGGGTACTCCTGTCTCCGCGATGATCGCCCGGAAGGTACGGGCGGTGGTGCTGCCCTTTTTATTAAAAAATCCCTTCCGTTTTTCCCAATAAATAATATCAAACCCCCCAATGCTGACTTTCAAATGGTTGCAGCTAAAATAAAGGACACTTCCTTTGTTTCTATCTATCTTCCCCCAACATCGCACTTCAATAAACAAGCGTGGTTGCAAATTGTCCGTCAACTAAGCCCTCCTTTCTTTTTATTGGGTGATTTTAATGCCCATTCCCCCGTCTGGGGTTCTGCTTTCTGTGATCGAGACGGTCGAAGTGTGATGGATTTCCTAGATGAATCCAACCTTTTTCTTTTGAATGACGGATCTCCTACTAGAATCTCTCGCCCCAACACAAACCCCAGTGCAGTGGATCTCTCCATATGCTCTATTAATCTGGCACCTTTCTCCTCGTGGGTGGTGTCCCCCGACCCTTGCTCCAGTGATCATTTCCCGATCACCATCACTTATCAAACTTCTTTCCATTCAGACAAGTCCCATATTTCGACAAAGATTAAAACAAAACACACCAAATGGGACGAATTTAACTCACATATGGATAAGTTTATACAAAATTTATCCTATACCGATACATTATCTGTCAAAGATGACTACGATAACTTCAAATCAATGCTCGTAACTGCAATCAATAAATCAAATCCTCCCCCTAAAACCAAATCTCTCAAAAAACTCCCTCCAACTCCCTGGTGGGATGAGGAATGTTCCAAAGTAGTGAGAATTCGGAAAGCTAAATCTCTTTCCTATCGTCACAATATGACTATGGAGAACTATCTCATATACAAAAATGCCGAAGCCAATGCCAAAAGGGTATTGAGGTCAAAAAAAAAATCCGGGTGGTACAACTTCTGCAGTTCAGTATCTCCGAACACTCCAATTTCGGAAGTTTGGTCTATGATTCGAAGATTTCGATCCTCCTTCAGTCCAACATCTCCTCGAGCTTCTCATTCTAAATGGATAGACGAGTTCTTGGACAAAATTGCCCCCCCTTCTGTACCTAACTTAGATGAAATAACTCCAATCCACAACACTCCTACGTCTGATCATTGGCTAGACTCTCCATTCACTTTTATTGAATTAAAAAATTATTTATCAACAGTCAAGGACTCATCTCCAGGCAGAGATGGTATACCTTATAGCATTATCAAAAATAGTAATGATAATGTTCTAAATCACTTTTTAAGCATCTTAAATAAAATCTTCCAGACTGGCATAATACCTGATGACTGGAGTTCTCAAATAATCATCCCAATTCTAAAATTAAACAAATCACCCAATTCTGGATCCAACTATAGGCCAATTGCTCTTTCATCCACCCTTAGTAAAATTTATGAAAAATTAATTAAAAACCGGTTAGAATTTTTTGTCGAGAGTAATCATCTTCTCTCTCCATCCCAATTTGGATTTAGGAAAAAGAAATCTACACAAGATAACCTTGCCATCATCAGCACTGATATTAATTTATCCATTTCTAACAAAGAAGTATGTCTTGCAGTCTTTATAGACATAGAAGGCGCCTTTGACAATGTTTCCATCCCAATTCTTAAAAAAAAACTTTTAGGCCTTGGCTTACCCCTCATGTTTGTCCAATCTATTATTAATCTTTTTCTCGATAGGAAAATTTTCATTGAGCTACCAGATGTTACTCCTCAGAGTAGGTCAATTTGGAAGGGCTTACCCCAAGGCGATGTATTATCCCCCTTACTGTATAATATATACACACACGATATGCATGTCACCATTCCCCCTCAAGTAAAAGTTGTTGAGTTCGCAGATGACATAGCTTTCTTCTTATCATCCAAAATCATTCCATCCGCCGTCAAATATCTTAATGAAGCCATGGATGCCCTTTGCACATGGCTTACTTTAAATGGTCTTGAACTTTCAGTACAAAAGAGTCAGTGTGTTACCTTCTCAAATCGTCATAATAACCCCCCATGTTCAAATTTTATTTAAAAACTCTCCAATCCCCAATGCTTCCGAAGTAAAATTTTTGGGAGTAACATTTGATAGGAAACTTAAATGGTCTTCCCACATTAATAATATAGTTACTAAATGTGAAAAAAATTTAAATATTATCAGATCATTGACTGGCGTTTGGTGGGGTGCTCATCCTATCTGCATTAAGTTGCTCTACAATGCACTTATTCGAAGTCATCTCGACTATGCCTGCCCACTTTTTAGTACTGCATCCAAAAATGCACTCAGTAAATTAGACAAAATTCAATCTAAGTCATTGCGAATAATAACTGGCGCGATGCAATCGTCGCCCATCAATTCTCTTCAAGTAGAATGTTCTGATCCTCCTCTTTATTTAAGGCGTCAATTATTTGCTGACAAATTTGTTCTTAAATGTTTAAATTCTAAAAGTCATCAGATTATTCCCAGAGTCTCGTTGTTCAACGACTCAACACATTCATCTACAATCAGAGCTCGAACTAAACCTCTCCCTGCCATCTGTAAAAATTTTCGCTCTCTCTCAGAGCTTCAAATTATCAAAAATGATCTTCTTCCTTTGTACAAATTAAAATATAGTCACGTCACCCTATCCCCAACGATATTAGAAGGGATCGGCATCCTTAAAAGTCATTCCAATCTCCCAGCCCGTACTGTCAATAATATGTTCAATGACATTATTTCTTCTAAATGGCCCAACTCTTCTCTTTTATTTACTGATGGCTCCAAATCTCCGGACTCTCCTAACTGTGGTATTGGTATTAACGTTTACCACAATAATTCTAATGAAAGAATATTTTATTCAATTTCAAACCAATTTTCAATATTTTCTGCCGAGTGCATTGCGATTATTGAATCTCTCAAATATATAATAAAAAATAATTTTGAACATTCTCTTGTCCTCTCTGACTCTCTCAGTTCCCTCCAAAAACTTAAAACAAGTCCTCTTCTTCATCCTGATGATCACTTTGTATGTCTTATTCGAGTATTGATAACCTCCATTCAAAGCTCTGGAAAAACTGTCACTCTGATTTGGATTCCTGGACATGTTGGCATAGTGGGTAATGATATTGCTGATTCCTTGGCAAAACAAGGAGCGTCTAACCCTACCGTTACCCTCGTAAACCATATTCCCCTGTCTGATATTTTTTCCATCATCAAAGATAGATCCCGCAACGTTTGGACAGAGTATTGGAACATTGCTAGTCAATCCAAGGGTGCGCGCTACGCCTCAATACAAAGGACTATCCCATCAAAACCGTGGTTTCAAAAATTCCCCCATTTTTCCAAAAAAGAAATTTCCTTACTTATTCGTATGAGAATCGGACATTGTTCCGTTCCTTCTCACCTTTATAAAATTCATGTGCTTGACTCCCCAGATTGTACGTTCTGTGGTCTAGATGTGGGAACTTTAGATCACATATTTTTTGATTGTCCCTCTCTAAATAAATATCCTCTCTTCTATCAAGCGTTATCAAAAATTGCCTCTCCTCCATTCAACATCTCATCTCTTCTAAGTCTGAACTCTACTCCAATCTTCCATAAAATTCTGAAATTTGCACATTTAAATAAAATTAATATATAAATTCACCTTTCCTTTCTCTGCAATTATAAATGATGGCCTAGAACACCCTTGAAGGGTGAAAGCCAGAAATAATTGAAAAAAAAAAAAATATTATATTTGATTACAGTAATGACGTATTGCCCATCTCACTAGGTGCGAAAAGCCTATGTTGAGATGGCAATTTATAGAGTGGTTGTTAGCTAAGTTTTTGTTTACATAATATTTTGAAAATGACGGTTAAAAATAAAATCAGTATTTTTTTAAAAATTATATCTACAATTCAAGTATGAATGTAGAAGGTCAAGACAAAGCAAGAATAATTTTGAAGCAATTAAATTTGGGGGGTGGTTGACGGGGGAGTGGAGTGGGGGGAGGGGTGGGGGGAGTGGGGTGGGGAAGGTGGAGGAGGCTGAGTGGAAATCCCCTATGCAACTTGCTATCTATTTATTCTGTTCGATCTTTGAGAAGAGACAATGGTTGAAATATGACTGACTTCTGATTTTAGGTTAGTATTTCAATTCAACTTTGTCAATTTATTAATATTTTTAAGTAATTGATTGGAGTGTGAGGTTTCGGAAGGTGAATCCGCCATTGTTGCTAGTGTATATCGATTTCTTATTTATTCCCCGTCAATATCGATTCGGCTGTCAACAAACTGTCAACGAACGGCTGAAACCGTGTTCGGTATACCGATATAAAATCGTCGAAAGTTACGCCTATCGATTCGAAATTGCAAAGTTATCGTTTTCTTTGTGCTTGACCCCCAGGTCTTATATTATTAATTAAAAATTACCAGATTAGAAAAATACACGTAAGGTTCAAAAAGAAGATGATATTTCATTTTGAATTTTTATTTTTTATTATTGTATAAAAATTACATACAATTGGAATTTATTACTCGCTAAGCTACTGCAAGTAGCTTGTCAGCAGGAGATTAGTTCCACAGATTAGTTACAACCACAAATTAAATAATCATAAAGCGGAACAACAACATACACATATATAGTCAATAATTTTAATATTGCCCGTAAAGCGTTCCTATTCATGAACATAGATTTTTCAACGTTGAAGGGCGTTTTTCCTTCGCTTGGGGCTCAGAAATCGCGATTTGAAACTCTTCAAAAAATATTGTTTCATTTTTATGGATTACCATCATGCATTCGGACGTCGTAGTGAGTGGTTGATATTCCCAGTCTAAAATATGTTCAAATAGCTTAAGCCCTCGTAAGTGATAAGGGCTCGTACACATAAACACAAAACGACGTCGCATCGTGGCTACGATACAATCAAGTAGTTTGTAAGTATCTCCATGAACGGAGGACCTAAATGCCTCCGTACATGACGCTACTTACGAGCTACTCGATCCTCCCCACTCCTCGATTCTACTCATCTCCTGAGTCCAGGAAAGCATTTGACGGTAGAACAAAGAATTTTTAACTATCGCTTGAGTCGAGCGAGGAGATTTGTAGAATGTGCATTCGGTACGATGTCGCGTCGCGTCGCGTCGTAGTCCCATTGGCACCAAGCAGGATTTGTGCGAAATTCACGTCTAAACATTTTTTTTAGATAATAGGTATAATAGGTATAACAATTATTGCTTATTATATTTTTTCCACCTGAAAACAACCAACTTTAGTTAAAAAACTTTAGAAAAAAATTAAATAAGCAATAATTGTTGAATGAAACACTAGTATATATTGAATCATTTGGCGGGTATAAAATAAGCTGCCATAGCTCAATTGGGAGAACAGCTGACCGGCAATCAGAAGGGCACGGGTTCAAGTCCCGTTGGCGTCATGTATCTTTTCTCGGAAGATTTTTTCAATGTGGGTCAGCGTTTCAGGCTGATAATTATTGCTTATAATAATTGTTACCCTTTGTGCTTTGCATAAAAATCTTGTCTTAAACGTTAGTTTAAAAAATTAAAAATAATAATCTCTATCTTTTGTCAATTATCACATATTCGTAGGATTTATAAAAAAAATATTATAAAATTGTAAAGTTCTACTTAATTACTTACAAATAAGGGAAAATTTGCCACAATTGGCAGCAAAGCAATCCGAGGTATTTTAAATGATGCCATATTGTGGGAAAAAGCGCTCCAGTGGATAACACAATATTTCGTTTTTAATTAAAAATACCATTCGAAACGCATACATAAGTGGAAGCGCGGTATATAACATGATCAGATTATAACAGAATTATAAATTGCATCACAATATTACATTTAAAAACAAGATAATCAGCATCGTACCATTAAGGCGCAGTATATAAAGCGATCAGATTGTAACAGAATTATAAATAGCACCACAATTTTACATTTAAAAACAAGATAATCAGCATCGTACCACTGTAAACGCGTACTTATAAGCGGAGGTGCAGTTTATAACATTATCAGATTATAACTTAATTACAAATAGCATCACAATATGACAATATTTAAAAACAAGATACCATTCGAAACGCTTAATTATTAGTGGAAGTTTAAAACAAAATCAATTTATAAACTAAGGGAAAGGTAAAAATACTAATAACAACACAACATCATGTCCTGCCTAAGCACGGCGTTGTAAATATATCAACTTTAAAAACATCTGGTGTAAAATTACAAAGAAAATTACGATAAAACTTTCATGAGGAGAATTTTATTACCCGTTGTCGCTTTCTTTTTCCTACTTGAAAGCCTTTTTCCGCAGAACACAATAAAAGTTATTTAAGTACGACACATTTATGTGTTCGTGTGTGTTCACGCTTGTACCTAGCTTACCGAATAGGAACGTGTTACCTTCAGAGATGAGAACGACATTAAAGTATTAATATTTACAACATTTTCTAAGAGGTTTTCCTTGGATCAAAACAACCCACTTAGGGGGTACCTTTATCAAAACATTTTTTTACAATAGGAAGGAGACAATCGAAAGGTGCTTTTTTTTCTACCCTCATATAAATTTAATAACCGTAGTTTTGCGAGTTTTCTGGTAAGCTGTTTACCAGGTATGGCGAAAGATTTCTTTGTTTTATTCAACTCTTATGGATGAATTACAAACAAATAGCCTTACTAAAATACCCCGTGAAAATTTTATTTCATTGATAAACGAGCGTGTATTTGAAAACATTACTAATTAAAAAAAAAATTCATGGAAAGAAGTAAGTAAATTGCTTACACAGCCTGAAAGGGTAGTTTATCTTATGTTTATTATCTTATTTTAGTTTATCTTTACTGTTTTGTAAATGATTTCTGAACGAATTTTGGAATTTTTCCAAAGTATTTTGAATGTTCTATATATTTCTTATTTGCGAAGATGTTGGAATAACAAATACCATTTATAAAAAATGAATATAAAATTACCTTTTCGATTTGTGTATTTGAAATATACTTTAGTATTAAAATAATGTCATATTTTAAGCTTCAAACACGGAAAAAAAATGAATAAAAACCTTACAAAAAACAGTTTAAATCTAAATGTAGAGAAATAAAAAAAATCAAAATTAAAAAAACACATTCCTTTTATATAATGAATTTGGAAGGAAACTATCACCTCACTTTTTTCTTGTGCATACAATAATAAATGTTGAAGTTTGTTTTAATGTCAAAAAATAACCTGAAACAAACTGACATTTCAAACAAATCTCTAAAGACGTTTATTTATTTGATACGTTTACAAACACATTGTTATGAAAAGAAACCATAATATGATTAATTTATTTTACTTATCTTATTATTTTAATTTTACAAGACGCTTATAGGGTTTCTTTTTTTGAACGCTAGTAACATTTGGCAATGGTTTTTTTTTTGGTCGCTAGGGCTGTTTCCGTCACCTTTGAAAGAGCGACGGGGGCAAAGACGTCGTTGGTTCGACGGTCAAGTTAAAATTTGAGGGAGCTAACTCCGGATGTCGGTAGAGATGGAAGACGAAATAAAAGGCGTTAGTCGAAGTAGTGAGTCAGTCGTTTATTGGCCTACGTAGCGAGGGTCAGTGAAGCGGCAACATGATGTATGCAGGAGTGCTGTAGATGAAATATTGCAGACGCACGGAGGTGATGGTGTGGAGAAGGTCATTGCGATGCGGCGGAGCAGACCTCGAGTCTGCAGGTCATCGGCGCGTTGCTCGACACCGTGGCGGTGGAGAATGAACGGAACTTACAGGCCGTTGCTCGACGCGGTGGGTCGCGAAGATGAACGGTGAGTGGCTCTGTGAGCTGAACCACCAGCAGGTAGTCCTGGCGAGGCGGAGCCTGTTTCCGTGGCAGCGAAGCGCGGTGGGCTTCGGAGTGCCATGAAATGGTGAGCTGATCCCTGCGAACCTTGTAAGTAGCGGGATATAGCTGTTCTCTGGAGCTGAAGGCACGGTGGGCCTTATAGCTGAGACGTGGTGATATTCCTCGAGGAAGCTGCCCTGGAAGCTGTTGGACTGTTGGACTGAGACTAGACTGAACTAGCGCAGCATTGAGTCGCTTCATTTATACAGGCGTGACCAGTGGAGTAATTTTCCATTCGCCGGCAATGTGTACGCCGGAAGGTACTCGAATATGCCCGGTGTTGAATGCTAGGCGACTGCTAGATCGCGAACTTTCCAGGTGGTGGCAATATAATTATTTATCGAGATGGCCGGTCGTAGTGTACATCGATTACGGCGTAGGTAGGTAAATAGATACCTAAGCAGTTAACCGGCACTGCGCGAATATTAGATGGTTCTGGTGTATTCTTTCTGATGGCGAAAAGATAATGATGAAAACTAATATAATCTGCAGTGTTAACTTTATTCCGGTTTGCGGGCAGTGGAGCGTAATGCTTGTTATGACCGTGCAGTCATTATTTCTTTATTAAACCTAATTTTGGGTGTTTGATGCGAACAGCCGATGTGGGTGGGTTTTAAAAATTCACCGCGTGCCGCGAGAGGCGAAAGTACAGAGTTTCGCGCTGTTGAAAGCTGGCTTGAGATACCTACCTGGCTGATTATGGAACCTTGGGGCTCGTGTGTGTGTCCAAAGTAAAGCATGTAGTTTTTGGAAGCGCGCGGAGCGAAGATCCGGTTCGGATCTAGCCGTTCTTGAATACACTCGCCGGACTCTTGCCAAATTTTACCGGCCCATAACTTGGCTGCTGCGGGATTTAAGGCCGTATGCTGAATGGAAGCAGAAGCAAACTAGGGCGTGACCTTCCCTTGGCTGGAGGCACGGACTCCGAGCTGGCGTACATCGGTACCAGGCCGTTGCACCATGGATGCGCGGCGGAAAGTTTTGCCTACACCTCTACGCGAGTAAATTGATTTAGCTAGATATTCCTAATACCTGTCGGTCCGGGGGTGAGTAGGTACGTTTATATACATAGTTTTGAATAAACCCTGTACATGTCATCTCACTTTAAAATGGTTCCATGACAGTTGGTTCGGCGAAATTTGGTCCGGCGACAGTTGGTCCGGCGACAGTTATTCCGGCCGACAGTTCGTCCGGCCGACTTTTGGTTCGGCGACAATTGGTCCGGCGACAATTGGTCCGGCGACAATTGGTCCGACCGAAAGTTTAGAAGATGTTTTCAAGTAAGTATGCAAAGAGAATATACGGCCGTACAACCAAAGTTGAAATACTTATATCTGAAGGCATCTTGAGTGAAAATCCGCTGTAAAAATATTTTTACTAATAATTTGGACTCTCCGAAGTACTGTATTTACTGCACTACATTTTATTTTTTCTGATTCTGCATTCATTTTTGTTGTTTTTTTTTTTCAATAAATATCTTCTCTTCTTCCTTTCCTTGAGGCTCTGCAACCGGGCCCGAAAAAAAGAAGATGGAGAGATACGTAATTACGAATGTTAGAGGAGAGCGCTAACATTTACAGCGACAAAATCGATGCGAAAATTGCGAAAATGTTTAATAAAACACGACTCGTTTAAAATAGAGCAAAAATCTCGCGGGCATTATCTTAAACAGCATTTATAGAAAAACTGCGAATTTTTTCATACATATAACTTAAAAAATAACTGAAACAAACGTGTGAATAATAATTTTTGGAGCATTCTTTGCGATTTTTTTCTATCGAGGGAATTTTATATAATTTGCGTTTCGGCGCGGGCAAAGTCTAGATATTATCTTAAAAAATAACATATATTTTTGTAAGAGCTTTAAAACTTACCGTGTTTAAGGGAAATATGTAATAAATCGGTACAAATCCGGGTTGCGGGCCCTTAAAAAGATCCTCTACTCATTGTCCCCTACAATGACATAGGCGCTGAGGGAAATTATTTTCTTCAGGGCTTCCTGAGTGGAGCTAATGTAAAAAAAAATCTAAAAACACTTTATAATTTTCTCATTTGAACGGCTCCCGTAACCATCGATTCTTGGCCGACGCTTAACGCTGGAGCTTTTATACTCAATCACAAATTGATCTCAAATAGATCATTTGAGTTGTGACGAATGGGTTAAAATGTCAAAACAATTAAAAACAAAAAATAAATGTTTTTCACAAATTATGTATTTTTACCTACCCTTTCTTGCTGAATGAATAACTTGAATCTTTTCAGATTTTTTTCTAAATGATTTACGAATGAAAGAAATGTCAATTTTTTATGGACGATTTCAAATTCTTCCATTCTTGGAAAATTAATTACTTAAAAGGCAAGTAAGAAATTCGTTTCCCGGAATAAGTAGCGGCACTTTTGCCAAAAAACTTCTTCAGCAAGACATCCACCCAGCACTTAGCCTGAGTCAAGTCACCAAGTCGAGTAACGGTGTTGACTCGCGAACTACCTAAGCTAAAAGAGAACATCACGAAATTTTCAAGATGTTCCGAAGTTGGGATATATAAAAACTTACGAAGTACAAATGTAACTGACAAAAATTGCAAGGAATTTCCTTTCACATCGCCGAAACCAAGCCGAAACGAAATGATAATTAAAATTATATTAAGGGCCCGCAACCCGGATTTGTACCGATTTATTACGTATTTCCCTTAAACACGGTAAGTTTTTAACCTCTTAAAAAAATATATGTTATTCTTGAAGATAATATCTAGACTTTGCCCGCGCCGAAACGCAAATTATATAAAATTCCCTCGATAGAAAAAACTTCCAAAAACTATTATTAACACGTTTGTTTCAGTTATTTTACAAGTTATATGTATGAAAAAAATCACAGTGTTTCTTTAAATGTTGTTTAAGATAATGCCCTCGAGATTTTTGCTCTATTTTAAACGAGTCGTGTTTTATTAAACATTTTTGCAATTTTCGCATCGATTTTGTCGCTGTAAATGTTAGCGCTCTCCTCTAACATTCGTAATTTCGTATCTCTTCATCTTCTTCTTTTCGGGCCCGGTTGCAGAGCCTTAATCGGAGGATAAATAATTTACTTATCTATTAATTGTTACCAAGTTTATGTTGTAGAACTCCAGTTTTATTGAATTGAATTGTACACTCTAATTTTTTTTACATTTGCTCCACACAGGATGGAGGCCTTGAGGAAAAAAATCTTCCTCAGTACCCATGTCATATTTGGGAACGCTGTGTGGAGAGTTTTTAAAGGAAAGAAAGAATAGGAGTTCTGGGAAGGAAATAAGAATGAGGGTTGGGTAGGAATCTGGGGAGTCAGTGTGTCCAGGAGTGACGGACGTTTGAATCCATCTCTTCAACTGCGGTGCAAGACGAAGAGTCGAGCAACTCCGGCTGGAGAGGTCAAAAGGCCCCCTCAACCAGTCTCTCTCGATCTGGCCCGCCACGCATTAAGTGGGCAGACACATCGGCCGCTAAGACCCTGACAAACCTCACCTCATGAACCCGGGCACTCCTACAAGGTCACCAAACGTACAGAACCACTTGGGGTGACTTATGGCAGAGGTGTTGGTTATCCAATAACTGGTTCCCGGGGCGGCGGTACCCATACCCGCCTCCCAAAATGATACGATAATAGTATATTATTAAAATTATTATTAATAGCGTTTGCATGGCTGAAACCACATAAATAAGTACACTAATAGATTTTTAACACATATTTACAGTGTATAATTATTTGACCACAAAGTTAGGTATGTAAACGAGGCCACACGGATTCAATATTGACCTGCGGCTGATGACATAATCGATATAATAATTCGACAACAATGAAAACAATTTTGAAGGTATTCATTTCAATTTGTGATTATCCAAATTATAGCTAATGGATGATAATGGATTGCTTATTGATTAATAATTATAGCCGATGTTCTCATATATAATAATCTGCTCAATTACGACAGATCAATTACAATATAACATGTCTGCTAAAACACCAAAACCGCACCATAATCTAAATAAATAAACGGTCCATCCTTGTTTATAAATGAAATTACAAAAATATGTATTTACTTTTTCCTGATGACCTTAATGTTTTTTAGAATTATTCAAAATATTTACCATTGTAACATTTTTCAAGATAATATTAACAAATTGTTATGCAATGAAACTAGACTTTACTTAAATATCTCAAAATGTGAAATAGTCAGATTTTCTGGAATAAAAAATCCAGTGATCTACAATAACAACATTGGTAACAATGCTCTCGAGACTAAAACAAATTAAATACTTTGGTGTCACTTTTCAATCAAATCTTTCATTTGATAACGACATAATGGAAGTCTCTAATCTGGGATTCATAAGTAGGCTAACTAGAATTTTCAACAATATTAATAATTCAACAATAAATGTTTTAAACTATTATATTTTGCCTTTGTTAGAAGTCAACTTGAATACAATTATCACGTCTGTAACCCACATTATAATGGACATAGTACAAGCTATTGAAAGAGTCCAAAATAAATTCTTACTTTTTCTAAAATTAAAAATGGGTATTCCAGTAACTACTACAACACTCTTTTAAATGATATGAATATGCTTAACTTGGAAGACAGAAGGATTTTCAGTGATTTGGTAATTCTGTATAAAATACTAAATGATGTAGTTGATAGTCCGGAATTGCTTGCATTGATAAGCTGTCGGATTCCACTGCGTAAATCTAGAAGTCCGGATTTATTTCAGTGCAGAAATTCTGTTCTAACTACCATATGAATTCATCTTTGCCTAGAATACTAATGGAGAGAAATAATTATACAAATTCAGTGGATATCTTCAATTTGTCACTTTAAAGACACAAAATGTTATTACTGAAGCAGTTCAGATAATATGTAAGACAAATATTTTTTTTCTATCCATACGCCCCCAAATAGGGCGTTAATAAATAAATAAATAAATTTTAAGCTGATGTCTACAAAAAGCTTCTACTAAAATTCTACTAGAACGCAATTTTTTTAAGAAATCGTTTTTTTCTTTTTACTGTTACATTTTTTTTAAATTAGCTCAAAATAGGAGACGCCGTGGAAAATAATTTCTCTCGGCACCTATGCCATTTTGGGAATGCTGTGTGGAGGGTCTTATGAGAAGGCAGGAGAGGAAGTTCGTACATAATTTAATATACTTATATTTCGAAATATTTATACAGTCATCGAAAAGTTATAATATATTTCTTTGTAGTCATTTTTTCGCAACTCGTAAAAAAGTTGTGTCAAAAATACTTTTATACAACTTGAACCAGAAATCACTGCCATTCTTTGTATCAAGTTACAATAATTGGGTTAAAAGGAGGGTATAAAAAACAAAGAAAAAGTTAGAAGGACCCGAAGAAGTTTAGGCGAGGCTGAAGTGACTTAAAAGGATAGAATTTATTTTATTTATTACAAAAATTTCTGTTTCCCCTTTCGAGGAGAGAATTTTCTCAGGGAAAACTTCATAGACAGAAAACGTAATAAAACTTTACATGTTGGCGATGTTTATTTGATTAATATTTATGTAATGACATTTTGCCTGTTGTAAATTTGTTCCCTTAACACAGAACACGCCTCGCCAAATAAACTTTAGCCATTCATAATTTTTACCTGATTAATGGCGTACAAAGAAACAGGTTGCCTCAGATGTTTAATTTGCTCGAACTTTATAGCTTATTTATTAGTTTTATGTGGACTTTGTTAACTTATTAAGTAATATTGATGAAAATTTCCAGGCGTAAACTAACTATGCCACTTAGAAACGTTTTGAAGTAGGAAACTTAAATTTTGTGAAGAGTTTTCCATACAAAATTACTTTTCAAATATTTTTTGATGCCAATGGAACCTGTATTAATCAAATTTAAAAACAATTTACATTTCGTATCTAGTGATCATTGGCAATCATAAATAACTACCGTTTTTAGCTTTACCACTTGATTTTAAGACGGTGTGGAAGCGTGGATACTTCGAGCAAGTGAAAGACGCCACGAAATGTTGTGCTGTAGGAAATGTTCAGGATTCAACGGACGGCCTGGCGCATAAATTTGTCGATTCTTAAAGATCTAGAGATCCACAATAGGCTTTCAACTGTATACGACATATTTTAAGATACTTTGGACACGTTGCTGGTCTAAATGAGGACTCCAAACTGGAGAAACTCATAGTTACTGGCAATGTGTTTGGCAGGAGAAGCAGAATTAGGTTATCAATGCGCTGGAGTGACCAAGTATCACTGGCGTCCTATACGTCAGTGTAGCGTGGAACTACGAGGAGGTGGAGGGCCTTCTCCACCACCGAAATTGGGGTGGGGTCACGATCGTCAATAATGATGAAGCGACCGAATGAGGATCAAGATGCGTTCAGTAAGCTGGAACAATTATTTGGCCAAGCGGTTTAAGGTTTAGAGTTCCCCAGGCGACGACGTGGCCTATTTTTAAAATATGCAGTGTTAGAATCATGGAGAATATACATCTAAGAAGATGGAAAACACCCTACTTATGTTAATGGATGAAACTTCTCAATGTCAAAAAATTCGTAGGGTATTTCGGTAGAGCGAAGAGAAATTATAATATCCATATAATTTCAAACGAACCTAGTTTTTATTAAATAAAAAGTAAATTATCAGGGAGTTTTTTTTAAACATTTTTATATTTTGAAAGTATATAGTGTCAAAACTAAAAAAAAACTTCTGAAATCATTCAGAGTTAGTATACTAGTGGAGCGTTCTGACCTAATGTGCATTCAACATACGAAAGATAGTATAAAAGAAAGTATATCGGTACACTCGTACGGTGTAAGTACATTATGTGTGCATTTTGGCCTTGTGTACTTTCAAAATATGTGGCGACACAGTTCGATTCACTTTTAGCTCATTCCCCCTATCATATTCGTACCGGTGTTGGTAGGAGAAAATTAAATTGGTATTATCACGATATTCGTAACCTGAAAAAGTGCATCTTTCTAAAATACTCATAAAATAAATTAAAAATAATAATAAAATAATCACTCCAAATTAAACACCGTTTTAGATTGTTGAAATTATATCGTAGATCTTCATTTCAAGATATCAAAATAGAATTTAAACAATAAAGCGAATATTTTCACTAAACACACAAAATGAAAAATGGTGCACATTCTCATAAAATGCAGGAGATATGAGCCATTCTGCGTCATGAGGCTTAAGAGCTTTCAAGGCTTCTCTTTTACTACCAGCTTTACCATACAGGAGTCAGTGGCGGCAGGGGTGGCTCGGGTGGAAGGGTGGAACTGGTCTCAGTGCTACAGCCACCCCCAGGTAATACCATAGTAAAATAAGTCCCCTCGGTGTCAAGTTGGTCACGAATCATCAATATTGCGTTGGAGGAAACGGTGCAAATCGTCGACATATTAAATTTAAGGTAAGCAACGAAACGAACAGCAGTTTGAGGAGTGTATGCTTGTTTAGTGAGCGTTTGTGTATTGTGTTAAATGTTAAAGCATTTAAATATTTATTATTATTTTACTCCTCGAATAAAATTTCAAGTGATCCACTTTATAGTCATTCAAAGACGGTGAAAATGTAATAAGGTGTGAGAAAACGTCCCTAAATCGATATCATGCAATTGACTTGCCGCTTAACGCTCCCTTGCACCCGCTTTTGTGATTTATGAATACTTTAAAAGATTACGGAGAGGTTACAAAAAATCAGCCATATACAGCTCAAATCTTAATTTTATCCCTGTCTAAATTAGTTGGGAATTGAAATTTAAAGATATATTTACGATATATTTTTTTATCGTTTTACGAAAAATTTTCTTGCATTCAAATGCAAAAGCCGGAAGGGCAATTGTGTGTAAAATAAACATTAAAAAAATTATAAAATCAATCTTAGTGTTTGTTTATTATCATTGAAGAAGGTAATATATTTAAAAAAATAACCGCTAAGTAAAATACGAGAATAATTACTTCTTCCAACACTCCAAATTTATTTTGTGCAGTATTTAAATTAAAAATTAGTTAATTAGTTTTAAGTAAGCCCATATAAAGAAAAAGTGTTGCAAAAGTGTTGGTTTTTTAAACAATCAAAGTGATTAAAACAAAGTTTATTATTAATTATGAGTTTGAGGATTAGTTGAAGATAATATTTCTAATTTAATATTGAAATATGTGACCGATAAAAAAGACGGAAAATAATCAGGTCTCGATAGCGCTGTGGTCCGAGTATTTATTCTTCAATGAGAAAGAAAATATTACACCGATAATATTAAAATATTACACCGATAATATTAAAATATTACACCGATGTAAATAACCTTCAAACGTGTTTCCAGTATAAATTATTAATAACCATTTAAATAAAATGAAAATAACCATAAAAGTAAATGAAAATAAAATAAAATGAAAATTAAATAAAAATTCCTGAAATATGCCAAGCCGAAAAACGCTGGCGCTTTAACGCTAGGTGTGACACGAGCATTGTACTAATCTAAACCATATCACTAATTTCCTTAAGTTGTCATTGTTGTGCATTAGTCCTGTGTGAAATCTGGTTTTAATTTTAGTGTCATATTCATAATTGGATCTGAAAAATTCAGACAAGCCATAATGTAGGTACCTATATGAATATAATATTTTTAAATTAGGAGGTGGGTTAGGGTACCGCCACCCCGGGAACCATTTATTGAATAACCACTAACCCTACCTTAGGTCACCCTACCACGTGGTTCGCTACCGTCGGTAACTTAGTTGCCCGGTTTCATGCGGTGAGATTTGTCTATGTCTTGGCGGAGAATGCGTTTGACCACCAACTGGGTTTCAGGCCGGATCGGGAGATTGGCCGGATTGATTGTGGGAGACCTAACCTAGACCTCTCCAGCCGGACTCGCTCGACCCATCGCCTTGAACTGCAGTGGAAAGGAAAGGATTCACACGTCTGTCACTCCTGGACATATTGATTCAGGTTCGTACCCTCCCCTCATACCTTATTACGTCCCAAAACTTCCTCGCCTTCCTTTCTCTAAAAAAACCATCCACACAGCATCCCCAAAGATTACATAGGCCCTGAGGGAATTTATTTTTTTCAGAGCCTCCTCTGTGTGAAGCTAATGTAAAAAACAAACCCTCAAAATATTGTACTGACTTATTCTATTTGCCTTTACTAAAACGGTAACCGGACAGCGTATTTCCAAAACCTATACCAATTCAGTCGCGGTAACGACAATTTACATTTTAAATATATATATATATATATATATATTTTAAATATATTGGTTATTTTTTATCACATTGCAAAAACAAAAATTGTTCTAAAATATAGATAAAATAACGTTTCTGATGTGTGTATTAGAAATAAATATTTTTATTTCTAAATATTTAAATTTTGATATTATTCCCACATATTGTAAATACACCTCTATATTGATAATGTTTTATCACTTTGCAAAAATAATTTTTTTTCTAAAATCTAGATAAAATAATCTTTCCAATGTGTATATTAGAAATTAATAATTTTATTTCTAAATATTTAAATTTTGATATTGAAAATATTGATATTGAAAATATTGATATTGAAAATGATATTGAAAATGTAAAGCGACTGAACCGGTATAGGTTTTGGAAATACGCAACCGGACAATATGCAACTTAATCACTCATTTAAATAAACATTAAAAGTTATGAAAAAATGATTAAATAGGTTTCGGGATATGTAAAAAAAAATAAATAAAATTAGTTTTGATGACTTTTCAAAGGGATGTTGAAATATCACTTTGTTGAGTAGTAATGGAACGTAGGAAAACATAATAAATTCTATAATAGAACAAGCCAATACACACACAGTCGTAATTTAATCCTGGCAAAGCACTCTGGATGTTTAGTGAATCGCATAGAATATTTAAGATATTGCAGTTCTGCCACGCGTTCTCCATTATCTGCCCGGTTCGCGCCCTGCACTGGCCAATATCTTCACCAACATAAATTCAGGTCGGGTTTTTTTTACGTCATTTTGTTTTCATTTCGCAGAGTACAGCCGCGATCGTGTGCAGGAAATTCCCGGAGATATGGGATACTCGGTAACTGAGGAATAAAAATTTATCGCATGATACAACGACTGGGAAAGCGGTGGGAAAGTAACACTTGTATTGTTTTTAAGCGTGAAAAATATTTTTGAAGACCTAAGAACTGAAGACAAAAGCTGTAGTGCCATTCTGTTTGGCTTTTCGCAGCAAGGAGATCTTTTAAAGATATAAATTACTACTAATGATTACATATGTTATGCGTTAAGACTATTCAAATATATTTGATTTGCAATAGAACGCGGACTAAAGTAACATGTTGTCGGCAAGGTGGTTGGTTGGTAAATGGTAATGCACATAATCTTCCTTTCCATCTCGGTAAGTTTCGTTAATCGAGAACAATCTAAAATTGAATATTGCAGACGTGGGTTGTTCTTGTCCGTTGGAATCAGTATTAACCTATCCTTACTTACATAAAAAAATTTGGTAAAGGAAAGCAAATCACATGGTATACATTATTTATTCTGCGTGTTTTCCACTGGAGCGCTTTTTGTCACAATATGGCACTATTTAAAAATACCTCGGATTGCTTTGCTGCCAATTTTGCAAATTTTCCCTTATTTCTAAGAAATTAAGTAGAAGTTTACGATTTTATTATATTTTTTTTTTTATAAATCCGACGAATATGTGATGATCGACAAAAGATAGGTAAATGCATGGGCTATATAGAAATATAATCAGTTTGTTTATCTCCATATGAAAAATAGGAGGTATAATTTTTTTAATGTGGGCGAAAAATATTCAAAATGGTCACCAAAAAATGTCGAGCAATCGGAGAAAAAAAATTTAAATTGCGCTGTTGTGGTTATTGTTATTCAAAAAATGTTTCATTCAAAACTGCTTACGAATTACAACATCAGATGCACTTGTAATAGACAGAAAATTCTAAAAACTAAACGAGACCAAATGATGTTTACCGGAATTAGATGATAATACGTGTAGGAAAAATAAGGTATGCAAGAAAAAGGGATAACCAAACACTTACCACTGTATTTATGCAAAAAAACACACGACACAACCACAATATAGTCAAAACAATACGATATTAATTACTTCTGAGATCTTCAAATCATTGGCTCCAGACGGTTTGGAGCAGTTTGGACTCTTGTGTTGTACTCACCAAAAAAAACCTCAAGGTACCGTCCTGGTAAAAGATAACTAAAACGGTACCGAGAATCGAAAATTATTTTCCCACCTTCCTCTCCCAATCTCCTTGCACTACCATCAGCCTCAAAACATAACCCAATTGGGGAAGCCATGGCCCCACTATTTCCGGGGAAGTTAGAACTTATGTACGGTGTTAACATAAACAAAGATTCAGCCGCCTATATTAAGCACTTCACTATTTGTTCAACCTTAATCTAACCAATTTCAACAAGCATGTCCACTTAACGACCAGCGTCACAAAACCTTGTAAACCCGCTTCGAAACAATGTTGAAATTTTTACCGTACGAACTGTGCCTTCAAGTATTTCTCAAAAAACTTTACTTGAAGGTGATCCAACTTACACTTTAAAGCAAGAACTAAGTGGAATTTAAGAAAGGAAATAATTTAAAAAATTTATTATAAAAAGCTTCGAGAAAATTCATTGAAGGGTTAATAAAAGTTTTCATAGGAAAAAAAATGTGTTTTGGAAAAGCCTACCTATATGATTTACTTGTAACTTACATTATTATTAGAAGTTTTCCCTTTTTCCTTCTTTTGCCTTCAAACCATTTGAACAGCTATGTAACTCTTTTGTACGAAACTTAAAGTATAACCTCTGGTTTACTTTCTGGAAATGATTTGCTTATTTAAGTTCACCCGAATTATTACGCTAGGAAAATGGAAAAGTTTTTTCAGATAAGTATTTTTCTTATTCGAACAGAAAACCCCTTGTTTGGGTACATAAACTTCACATAGATAGAAAATTTTGCAAAAACCATACACATTCCAAATTCATAGCGTATTATTTTGCAGGAGCGTCGATATCCGATTTTCAATATATCGAGTTAATTCAGAAGCAGATACGAGAAATATTTTACTTTGAGGCTTCATTGAACTCCGGCGTAAGGGAATATTGTTAGTGCATAAATATTTCGCACGAAATAATTGGTATTAAAATAAATCTTACTAATATATTTCCTACTAATATTATAAAGGCGAACGTTTGTATGGATGTATGAATGTTTGTTACTCTTTCACGCAAAAAATATTGAATGAACTTTAAAAAGTCTTTCATTAATAGAAAGCTACGTTATTTGCGAGTAATATAGGCTACATATATTAGTAAGCTCTGGCGTTATGAATAAGCTCTGGCGTTAAGAAATTATTCATCATACGTTTTCTGTTCCTATCAATCTCCAAAAATGAATCGCCGAAATGTATGTACCTACGCGAATAACTTCCGAACGACTGCACCAAATTGGATAATTCTTTTTTTGTTTGTTTGTTATTTATTATAAAACTACCGTTGAGCTCTGGCATTATGAAATTTGTATAAAAAAATTGCAATAAAATGAAAAATTAATTTACCGGGAATGAATGTGTGGAATGCGGAGGGGGGAGTGTGGTGAGGGGAAGGGGGAGGGGGGGAAAGGCAGGGGGAGGGGGGGAAAGGCAGAGGGAGGGGGAGGTAACCCCCCTAATACCATGCGAGCGAAGATGCAGAAAAAAGCTAGTATTATTATAAACGCTTAAGTTTGTATGGATGTATGTGTATTTGTTGCTCTTTCACGCAAAAACCACTGAATGGATTTTATTTATTTTGTGATTTTATCAGTTACATAATATATCGATAGCGGAAATTGAAATGCCGTAAAGGAGAAAAATGAATCCTTTTTTTCCATTTTTTTCTCTATCAATCTGCATCGTCGAAATACGTCAAGGAAAGTAAGTGCGTTTTTTACGACGTGCATTTTAGAAAGATTTTTTTTCTGAAAAATTAAAAATAAAGTAACCTACTGTTATCAAAGAAATTTATAAAAAATATTACTTATTCTGGAAGAAATTATCAATGTTATTTTATAAAAATCCATTATTATAGGTCTACTAAAACGGGAGATATTGATATGAGTTTGAATTTTTGAAAAAAAAAATCTTTTCGCTTTCCTGAGTAGTTAAATGCCCTTTAGAGCATTTCTAATTTCAATTTCAACAATAATGTGTGTTTCTAATTTTTAACTAAACAAAATAAGTTTTTTTTTTAATGAAACTAACTCGATCGTGCAATTTATTTTATTTATACTGTACACAATAGACACTAGGCATATATAAAATTTACAAAGGAATAACGTAAATTAAAATAATAAATAGCAACCATTCAATTTTTTTTATGTGAATACCTCACAAGAGTCTCAGCTGCTCCCTTCTGGAGCCAGTGAGACTATGGCATCCCCAATTGGGGTATGTTGTGAGGCTGAAGGTAGTGGGAGGGGAGGGAGATGGGGAAGAGGAAGGTGGGGAAGTACCCAGCTATTCAGATCTGGTCACCAAATACGGCTAAAGCCACTTCAAGCAACGTTTCAATTCTGAATGGTGATTTATTTTATGTATTTATTTATTTAACGCCCGAAGGGCTTTTACATGTTTGGTAGTACAATTAATTAATGAAAAATTATTTTTAAACAGATAAAGAAATAATAAAAATAAAATTAGATAAAAAAGCACACAAGTCATAAAACTACAAAAATATATCGATTTCATAGGTTTATAAAAATACAGATATTTTTAGGAATAGTTTTGGAATAAGTTTTTTACAAGATCAACAAAATTCGCCAAGTTTATGTTAAATATGTCGATATCATCTAAGTACTGATTTCCCATAGTGTGAAATCGTTGTATCGGAGAGTGGGCAATGTAGTTCCGCTTACGAATGCTACAGTGGAATAGTGTATTTTTTCTTGGAGTTACTGTCGGTATTCGTAAGTTTATGAGTTGCAGGAGTTCGCAACAGTCAAATTTAGAGTTAAGTATTTTGAATAAAAATGTTGAGTCGTTTATTTTACGTCCTTCTTCTAGTGTGTGTATTTTTAGAATATGATCTTATACAAGCGTGATACTGAGAGTATCTTCCACTCTGGAACGTGCCGCAAATATATTAAATGTCTATTATTTTAAATTAATTAATGGTGAAATAACACAAATTCATCAAATAAAATTTATAATAACGGTTACAACATATGTACATGTACACAAAAGATTAATAAGAGTAGGTAAAGAGAAAAAAATAATTTATTAAGGCATTCTAAACGAGAGAAGTGAATAGAGAGGTAGAAATATTAGATTGCTTGTGATTTGGAAAGGTTTTGGCTAAATTTCTAATAAAATTTTGAATAGATTCTTCAGAAATAAGTTCTGATTCAGATAAGTCTTTAGAAGGTGTCAAAAAAGTAAATTTTCTTAGACGACTAAGAAATACAGTAAATGAAAACACACTTTTAAAACAATAGCTGTTATATAGATTTAGGTTACCGCTCTACGATATTCTATTTGGCTAATGAAGGAAACCTTAACAAACTAGAAATTTTTCAAAACAGAGCTGTGAGATCATGTGTAGTACACTAAGGAAAATATGTAAAAATGAATCAAATGGGAGAAGAACTAAATTAGATTCCAATAAAAAAAGAATGCTATAATACGGAATGTAATGTGTTCATTATCAAATATAAACTTATGAATAACCACAATCGAAAATACTTTCGGAAAGAAATGGTTTTTCATAAAAATATGTGTGATTACGAGACCAGAAATGAATGCAAATAGAATTTTATTGCCGCATATGAGAAAAACATCTTCACAGAAGTGCTTTATTAATGCAAGATGTATGATAAAATGCCTGAAAATCAGAAGAATGAAGGAAGGATTGAAAAAAAAATTGTTACTGTAAATATAAAATATTATAAACAATGAAATAACCATAAACATATTAGTTTACGTATGGAAAATGTAATTTAACTTACGCAAGTCAGGCAAGCATGTCAAACCAAACATTTCGGGTTCAGGCTATTATTATTTATTGACTACATTCAAATTGGGAGACTAGATGACCAACACCTCCAAAGGTCACCCCTAGTGGTTCGCTACATTTGGCGACTTAGCAGGGGTGCCCGAGTTCATGGGGTGAGGTTTATCCGGATCTTATCGGCGGATGCGTCTTCCCACCAGCTGTGTGGCACACCGGATCGGGAGAGACTAGTTGAGAGAGATCTTATGACCTCTCCAGCAGGACTCTCTCGGAACATTGCCTTGCACTGTAGTGGTGAGGATAGATTCATGTATCCGTCGCTCTTGGATACACCGACCCCAGATTCCTACCCACCCCTCATACATTTTTTCCTTCCCAGAACTTCCTCTCCTTCCCTTTCATAAAAAGACCCTCTACACATCATCCTCAAAGATGACATAAGCACTGCTGGGAATTATTTTCCTCAGGGCCTCCTGTGTGGAGCTATTGTAAAAAAAGCACATTGGGATAACCCTTCAGAAAAACTATCATGTTTTAAATTCATTCGTAAATTATTTGTTTATGCTTTCATGAAAACCTTTTTTTTGTACTCACCGTGGGATTTACAACGACAAATCTTCTGAACATGAATATATTATAATTTTTAGACAGCGGTAACATGTAGCGATGTATTTGTCTTGTCAAGAATGTAATGGAAAGGCACTCGTCAGTTTTGATCTAGCGTAGGTTTTGGCAGAAATCCAAACATTAAACCATGTATTTATGTATGAATATGTCTTGAACTCAACGGAACTCTACTGATAACGTCACTTTATTTCGCATTTGGTATTTGGTAGGCATTTCGAATAATCTCTCCTCGTATGTTGGTTAAGGTTTGAATTATTTATATCTTTGTTTTACTTGTAATATTCATTTTTGTATTTTGTACAATGTTTTTAGATTTCAGAGTTTTTAGTCTGGATGGTAATATGATATTAGCAATGGCTTCTTGAGTTATAATTATATTTGAGAAAGTCGATTTTACCGACGAAATCGATTCGGGAAACTCGATTGGCGGGATTCTTATTCGCTGTTTTGAAAAATTACTTAGGACGAGTTAGATTTAGGTATATTAAATAATAACAGTAAAAACTCTTGATAATACAATACAGAATAATGTCAAATGTAATGTCTCAAATAATAATAACAATAATAGGACTGAGTACTCGAAACACTCCCTTGTATCTAGGTTACATGATGATAGTAATAGATATGCAGATGTGGCAGATCTATTTAACTGCACGGAAGGACACAAGAAGGCTATGCTATCAAATCTTTTCAGTCAATATTAATTCTATTTGTACTATAGATTTTTGTATGTAATTTTTGTAGGTGTCATTTCTAATTCAAATGCCACAATTATCTGTTAAACAATTTTTTTCTTTTATTTCAATATTATTATTTTTGATTTTGTGACATGTAATCAGTTCTTATGGTATATGTATACCGTTGAAATTAAATAAATAAATATTATTAGGATAGTTGAGCGCACAGGTTAATTAAATTGAATCTTATTTATCAAATCTGGGCGTTGAATATTATTATTAACTAATTTATACAAATCTATGTGATGCCTTCGTACAATCAATAAATCAATGAAGCTGCCTCTGCATACTTATTAAATACTAGCTGACCGGACAAACGTTGTTCTGCCACATAAATTATTTCTAGAGAATATTTTGGTTTGTTAAATAAAAAAAATAACGAATGTATTGTAAGTGTGTGGGGATGGGATCTACGAGAGAAAGAGAAATGGAGCGCTGTAGACGATGACCACCGATAAAAACAAAAAACACCAACTAAAGTAGAAAAGTGAAATGAAGAAAATCAATATGATTTTCGAAGAGCAATGGAGTGTACGATATTTTTTGTCAGTCCTTCGTTAGCCAACACAAATAAGCTCGATGGTTTGCCCACGCGAAAACATTATGCCGAATTAAATATCAAAATGATGCGACGCTTCTTGTGAATACCTTGGGCATGTGTGGATGAAAGTTCGATGAGGCGGACATAGCGCCATCTGTCATTCAACAACATTTCTGTTTCTAATTATGAAACCCAACATTTTAGAAGCTTTATTCATGATGTGTTGGCAGGTTATATTGCAGTTTACTGTCAATGGTTATTCCAAGAATATCTGAGACTGGTGAAATGTTGTTTTTAAATCAAAAATTAAATTTAAATTGAATTGGGCCTGTTCGGAAGATTGCTTCCGTTGTTACTTAAAGAACAAATAAATAATACTTTCAAAATCCTTCTTTTTAATAAAATACTTAGTTTTTACCACTTTTATTGTTTACAAAAACCAACATGTCTTAGTTTTTATTAATACTAATTATAAATAATAGACATAGACAATGGTGTCAATTGAAAAATAATGGACATAGACAATGATATCAATGGAAATATGAGAGTGGGTAGAGGAGAGCGGGGCAATGGGGGACAATTTACAAAGTTTTTTACACTTATATAGACAGTTAACACGCGTTAAACGAAATAAAAAAAACCATAATTGAAATATTTGAAAAAGTAATCTTTATTTTTTTTTATATTACTGCTATAAAACAAACTACTTCTTGGAACAAAATTTTGTCAATAATCAACACTTACATTATAAGGGAAGGGCCTCATTAATTGAGTATATTAATTGTAATCGCGTTTACAATCACAACATTCTTATTACACTTGTTCAATGAAATAAAAATTTAAAAAAAAATAATAATAATTAAAGTATGTGAAAAAATAGTTATTTATTTTTTTGATATTACTGATAACAAACGAAAATTAACAAACATATTAACTACTTCTTGGAACAATTGCTTGTCACACTTACAATATGAAGGAAGCACCTCATTAATTGAGTATTTTGCTGATGATGGCGGATGATACACGAGCCACGAACTCACCTGAAGTCGGCCGAACGACGCGCGATAATTCACGAACGTAGAGTTTCGGTGCGGCCGAAGGTTCGGCAGATTTTCTGCCGAAACCGAAACTGATGCCGAAACTAAATTTTTTTGCCGAAATTCGCCAAAATCGAAACTGAAACCGAACGGTCGGTCACTAGAAACAACCCTTCCTTAGAACGAACCCTTTCGAGTTCAGATTGTTCTACTCTTAAAATCTTACCCAAGACTTATCAAACTACTTAACATGCAATTTTTCTTTAGGAATTCCGATAATGGTAATGCCCTTTGTTCTAAAAACCCTGGTAGCAGAATTGGTACGCGCCTTCTCAAAAGATTAAAACAAAGATATAACCCTAATGGTAACTGGCATTTTTCACTTAGCGTTCGCAACAATTAGCCTGCCAACCAGAAAACAGAGACGGAAGAACAATCGTTTGCGGCAGTTGCATCCCTAGTGCAGGATTCCGGATTCATTACATTAAAACCAGCTGAGTATAAACAATGAGACTGCGGTGATAAAAGAGAAAAAATACCAGTCACGTAAGTGTTCATAGTTCTGTTCTTTGTTTTCCATGGGATGCCACATTCTTCAATGTTTGCGACCATGTTTCATCACGAAGAGTTCTATTGACGAATGTTACTCTGTCACGATAGTTTCCCACAACCTTCGTTTCCATCATCCTTTTTGTGTAACTCGTTGCACCCTAGCCGTTAGAGTGTCTTTATAACATTCAGCTATTCTTTCGTTAATTGTTTTTAGGGAGCTTCCTCTCCTTGATGCATTGTTTTAGATCGCGTTCTTTGGGTCCCCTGTGCTATTATTTCTACTTAAGAGAAGATTTGACCAAAATAATTAGTATTTCCGCGGAAGCTCCTCGTTCTATGACCAAGAGTGTGATCATTACTGAAGTGGCAAATGACTCTTCGAAGGCTTAATTGTAAGAGAGCTAGCTCGGAAGATGAAAGTAAGCGTAATAAGGAACTCCAGTGAAAAATATTATGACTTTAAAAAAATAAGTTCATATAGATTAGAAAACGCTGATTCTGAATATATAAGTTTTATTTAATAATATTAGACGCAGAGTTTTAAAAAAATATTAAAAAGTCCATTTTTAATCGGGTTATAGAAACACGCCGTCAAGTTGGTATTACTGAAATGTTTAGTGGTGACGTCACTGAAAAGTCATTGTATGGGAGTGTAGGTATGACACAAACCATCGTATTAACAACGTTTCATGTTAATCGTTTATTTACATACTGTTTATAGAGATTTAGTTGTTGTGTTTATTATTTAGGCCTAAATAATTCAGTTTCAAAATTAAAGGTATCTCTTATTAGTTTATCTCTATTATTAAAAATATTCAAAAACTACTCCACAAAAAAATAGTAATGCTACTCTAGGGAGAATACTTCGAACTCTCAATTTAAAAATGGCGCCAGTTGAACAGCTGATTGCCCGATCTTATAGTAACTTTTCGGGAGTGATGACATCACACGATTCACTACACATACGGTGGTTTTCGGGGGATCTTGAAAATTTAAAACTTTGACAATTATTTTAACTAAAAACTAACTCTAAAAATAAAAATAAATATACAGTTTTTTACGTTAGAAGATCCATTATTCATAAAAAAATGGTCTGGATTTCCTTATTAAAAAGGAAATAAGATTTATAAGTACAGATCACAAAGAAACAAAGGAAAATAAGGGTTTGAAAATCAATTAGATTAAAAACATTCCTTTCCTTATATTATTGTTGGTCTAATATTGGTCTAATGTTCATGGAATCGATTAATTTTGCGTGCAATTTAACCTTTTTGTGAAATTGTCTTTATAGCTATCTAATTATGCTAGGTATCACATAAATATCATACAATCCACATTATATTACACAGGTATCTAGACTCGAATTAGTCCACAGAAAATTTACACTGATTTTATCTTACCGATTGGGTGTCTATCATCTTCTAGACGGGTACGAACAAAGACTTAAACGTTTTAAATTAGAGAGTCTAGTTAAAAGACTAAACATAAATGACCTCTTAATGCTTTATAAAATTGTGAATAATCGAGTAGATAGTAAAATAGTCAAACAAATCAAGTTATACGTTAGGCCCAAATCTACCAGAAACGTTAACATATTTTGGACCGAATTTTTAACCAATAATAATGGATATTTTAATCCTATGTCTAAAAATACTTCATAAATATTTTCTACTTATCATGTATTTCAAATTTTGTATTTAAGTTTTTAAGTTATGTGTAAATATACTTATCTTTTTTGTTTTTCGTGTGTTTGTTTCTTATTTATTTATTTTTATTTTGCAGAAACAAACAGAACATTATTACATAATGGAAAATAGTTACAAAGTTATAGAATTAATACTATAATTGGTACCAATGACATGTCGCTGTTATATACTTATGTTTTTGTGAGATAAATAATACATTAATATATAGGTGTAGGTACTAATAATATAGGTGTAGGTATTTTCACAGAATTATAAATTGACGTAAAATTACTGCCTCAACACAGGCTAGCCTAGTGAGGCAGGTTACGAGAAACCTACGTTTATAATTATAAATCTCTATTCTTTAAGTACCTACTGTTATATGTATATTGTTTACCATTATTAACTTTTGTACTTATGCAACTTTTGTATACTTTTTTTGTAGTTATAAATCTTAAAATTTTTGTTCAATAAAGATATATTATTATTATTATACCTAAATTAAGTTAGTAAATTATTGAAGGAGAGGGGTGTGTGAGAGTGTTTGTATGTGTGTGAATGCGCCTGGAGGGTGAGGAAGGGTGTGGATGTGCGTGTTATGTGTGCGAATTCAGTGTGCTAAAAATGTTTTCTTAAATAGAGGGAGGGAATCAAAAAATATATTGGTATTTGTGTTTTTTTGAATTGAGTTGAATCTTTGAAGGATGCGGGAAATGGGAGAGTTGGCTGCAAGGTTCGTATTATTAGGTTGTGTAAAAAAGGTTGGTGTGGCGAGTTCTTTTAGATGGGATGTTAAAATTTATTTGGGATAGAAGTTCTGGGCAGTCTGTTTCGTTATGTATTATTTTATGGAGAAATGTCATGTCAGCTACCGTTTGCCTGGATTTCAGGGATTGGAGAGTGCAGATAAAATTATTGTTGTATTTATAACCGAGAAACTTAATAAATTTATTTTGTATGCGCTCTATATTATTGACGTATTGGGTGTATTTGGGATTCCAGACAGGCGATGCAAATTCCAGTGTACTTCTGACTAGTGAGGAGTAAAGCATTACTAGAGTATGTGGATTTCTAAATAATTTACTCAGACGTAGTATTTACATTTTGTAAGATGTATCAGTGATTGAATCAATGTGCGTATTAAATATACATAAGTTTACTGTCTAAATAGACTCCAAAGTCCTTAAATTCATTTTTTGAGATCACGGGTTCATCGCAGAGTGAATATGAAAAGTTGATTGTTTGCTTGTATGTAGTAAAGGACGTAGTGTGATATTTAGAAACATTGAGGTCTAAATAGATAGTTGCAGAGCCTATCTAAGTCACTTTGTAGCTCTTTACAGTCCGATAGAGAGCGAACCGTTTTATAAATTTTCATATCATCTGCAAACAATAAAAATTTTGATTGTTGGAAACATGAGCCCATGTCATTTAAGTATATATTAAAGAAGAGCAGACCAAGGTGGGAACCCTGAGGGACACCCGAGGTTACGTTGATTATTTTGGATAAAACTCCATTTATTGAGATAACTTGACTACGATTGCTAATGTATGAAATGAAAATGTGATTACTGCAGACACATTAGTCTAGGGATATTTATATTTGTGTTTTAATTTGTTTTATATTACCCACAAGAATGTTCTATAAATATCCTGTTTGTGTCTCAAAGAAAAAAAAAAAAAAAAAAATTAAAATAAAAACAAAACATAATATGACTGATTACCGAAAGCAATTAACACTAAATGGTCAATCTGAAGTCGAGAAGTATAAAAATCTAAGAAAACAAGAACTTCGAGTCAAACGAGTCAGATCTATCTTAATCTCCCCATTCCTAATTCTAGAAATTGGAGAGTAATCACGTTAAGTACCTCAAAGCCATACCTAGGCCAAGTTGTTTTTTCCGCTCGAGACGAATCGCTTTCCTCGCTTTTCTTCGCAATACGGTTTTTCCGGCCCAGACCGTCAAAGTTTTGACGGGAATTCAATAAACAAAACGGAAAAAATCATTCATCATAACGGAATCAGATTTACGACTGAAATACGATGCTAATAAAATATTCGTGAAGGACCATTTTCGAGACTTCGTAAGTAAGAATGTGAACACTATAAACAGCTCCGGTGCCTGAAAACATCACGAACGGGATGTTATTTAATATTAAGATTAACGATACAGGGTAGTAGTATTTTTGGCAGACGATGGGATGTGATATCAAATGGCGATAACAAAATTATTTATTTCGCAAAAAGGAATTTTGATAAATACACGTTGAAAAAACTTACTAAGAATTACTCCATTTCTCTCCCTTAGGCAGTTAGATTGGAACGGGACTCATTTCTCACTAACGGCACCTTTTTCTCGTATAAAATAAAGTAATTATTTTTTTACGTAGTTTTACCGTACGGTCCTACCTACTCTTCAGTTAATCTTTAAATACAAATTTCAACATGTCCCGTATTACGTGTCTCACTTGATCCGGATATTGATTTTTAATCTCCTCTCCTCATTCGTAACACGGTCCTACCTACATAATTTTACAACGTGCATGCCATACGGAATCTCATTTCTATTTAGTCTATGATTATTGTCATCGTCTCTGTTGTTTAAATTTCTCTTTTTATAGTGACAACTTTTGCACATTGGATACTGTTAAATAAGTACCTACTCTCAGCATCATCACCCTGGTGAAAGACATCCAATCAGAACCGTTGATTAAACTGGTTTAGATGTGTTTATTGACCAGAGCAGATAGTCGGGTACTACTATTTCATCTCCCCCTTCTGAAACAAACCAGTTTTGGGATGTCATAGTCACGCCAGTCAAAACAAACCAATTTCGGACTGCCAATCATTCATGTCAGTTAAAACAAAAGAATTTTTGATGCCATAGTGATGCCAGCTAAAACAAATCAGTTTCGAAATGTCATTAAATTAGTCATGCCAGCTAAAACAAAGCAATTTCGCAATGCCATAGTCATGCCAGCTAAAACAAACCAATTTCGCAATGCCATAGTCATGCCAGCTAAAACAAACCAATTTCGCAATGCCATAGTCATGCCAGCTAAAACAAACCAACTTCGCAATGCCATAGTCATGCCAGCTAAAACAAACCAATTTCGCAATGCCATAGTAATGCCAGCTAAAACAAACCAATTTCGCAATGCCATAGTCATGCCAGCTAAAACAAACGCATTTCGGGATGCTAAAGATAATAATGGCCACTGGAAATTAGGACTCTTCTGAGGCACACAATTTTTTTTTCTACGAAAGAAGGAAGCTTTGCAAATTTGTCGCATTTGGTTTGAAAAAATGGTTTGATTTTTTTTTTTTTTTTACATGAGCTCCACACAGGAGGCCCTGAGGAAAATAATTTCCCTCAGGGCCTATGTCATCTTTGAGGATGCTGTGTGGAGGTTTTTTTTAAGGAAAGGAAGCAGAGGAGATTTCTGGGAAGGAAAAGGGTTTAAGGGGTGGGTAGGAATCTGGGGTTCAGTATGTTCTGGTCATCCGCCTCCAAGACCAAGACAAACCTCACCCCATGAACCCGGGCACCCCTGCTAAATCACCAAACGTAGCGAACCACTTGGGGTGACCTATGGCAGAGGTGTTGGTTATCCAATAAAGGTTCCCGGGGCGGCGGTACCCATTCTCGCCTCCCAAATTGTTGATTGATTTGATCTAAGTTTTACGAACGTGGGTAGGTATTAATACGTCGAAGATTTACCTCAGTTCGTAATAATATCAGCTATTATTATTTGTATCTATCAAATTAGTTCACCGGCACTACTAATTTCATATCGTATCACTGTAATAATATATTAAACGTGATATTATTGAGATTTCGGCAACATAAATATAATCAAATTGAACGTTTTCAGTTTGTTGATATTGCGTGTGTTCTATGAAATGATCCGCGGAACCGCATTCAACCAAATTCAACCCGAGCAGCACCCGATATCTTTGATCAATTATTCCTGACGCAGAACAATACATGTTTTGTTGTTTGATTCTGGATACAGCGATCAGGGGGAAATTACCCGATTCTGACTCGCACCCCCCGATTTACCGCTTCACCAGCATCTGTCTTAGAGTGGATTGGTTAGATTTCTAAAGGCTCTACGGAGAATCTGATATAATACGTGTGTAGTGATTTTGTTAAGTGTGTTAAGAGATTATTTTGTAAAAATTATTCACTTATCCATTTTAATATTTTTATTATTTGTCAGTGTAAACATAAATACAAGTATATTATTGAAGAGTTACAAGAGGTACTCCTACAAAGCTATCATGTGACAACTTCTCTGCAGGTTGTACCAAATCAATTTATCTTACACTGGCTGATCCGGTCACGCGTTGCCGTGGCTAACGAATCACAAAGCCACCTACTGGATGGTTACCCAACCTTTTTACTCACACCTTCATCTGTTAATTTGCATACAAATCAAATCCGCACTGCCCGCTTGCCGGCCCGCTCGTCCACTACATACAGACATCTCCTTTAACCACTGGAGAGATAGCACAATTTAAAACTTTTTTCTCCAATTGCTCGAGATTTTTTGGTGAAAATTTTGAATATTTTCCGGCCACATTAAAAAAATCATACCACCGAATGTTAATACAAAGACATCCAAACTGATTATAGTTCTATATAGCCAATGAATTCACCTATATTTTGTCGATTATCACATATTCGTAGGATTTATAAAAAAAATTATAAAATCGTAAACTTCTACTTAATTAATTACAAATAAGGGAAAATTTGCGTAATTGTCAGCAAAGCAATCCGAGGTATTTTAAATAGTGCCATATTGTGGCAAAAAGCGCTCTAGTGGTTATTTATATATTTCAACCAATTTACACAAAACTATGACAAATAATATTACGGGGGGAAGGAGGGGGGGTGGAGGAGGCGGAGTCGAAACCCCCTAATAACATGCGAGCGAAGCCGAGGGAAAAAGCTAGTAATATTATAAACGCGAAAGTTTGTATGGATGATTGCGTGTTTGTTATTCTTTCACTCAAAAACCACTGAATGGATTTTAATGAAACTTTACAACTTTTTAATGCTCATGCATCAGAATAACATATAGGCTATAATTTATAAAGATAGCTAGGGAGCGGGCGCGGGAAAGGTGATTCAGTGAGAAACAATGTATTTCTTTGAATATGGCATTTGCAACGCATGCCGGGAACCAGCTAGTACTTACATAATACACAGGTACCGTTTGTTTGAAACTTTGGGTAAAAAAGGAGTTAGCGCAACACGGCAAAATACCCCGAAAATAAATAACTGCAAAAATAATTAAGCCGATTTAAACTATATTAAAAGAAAAAAAAAGCAGGTACGTCTATTACACCCTGTATATTCCACAATGAATATCAATAAAAAGTAAGATTTTTTCTTCAGTTTAAAAATTTCCAAGAATTTACGTTGTTTGGGAGGGAAACACGTTGTATATCTGCATTAAAATCTCTCGCCATTTTCCCGTAACCTTTCTCAGTTTCACTGCGTTCTGAATTAATCCAGAATTAGCTTTGTAATTTATCAGGGTGCCTTTAACTCTGCTTTCCGTGTTCTGTTTACGTCTCCAGGCGCCCGGTGCCGGTGCCTTCGCGTCTGCCCCGAGTTAAGCTGCAATAATTGGCGGCGCCATTGGCGACACTTTGTTAGGCTTAATCAGCACAGTCTTAATAGGTCTGAGTAATCTCCTGATGGATTAACGCAACGATACTCAACCTTTTTTCTCTTCGGGCCACATACATGTATTTGTAAAGTTACTCGGGCCGCAACACTATACTGGTATGATGAAAAAAAATCATCAACCCCCCCCCCCCCCCTCCAACATTTTTTCGATTTAATTTTGAAGACACTCCGCCATTAATAATAATAATATTTGGATAATTTGTAGAGCGCTGTTTTTGTGAAAAATTACCTAATTATGCGTATTTATATTATAAGAAAATAGTACTTTATACGACAGCAAGAAATGCTTTTAAAATTAGTAGGTACCTGACTAACCATTGACATTAACCAGTTTTTATGTATTATAATTGATGCGGTTGTTTCTAGAAGTGGCACTTTTATTTATAAATTACTAGCTGGTACACGGCATGCGTTGCTATGCCGTTTAATAAGGAAATAGTTTCTCACTGCGTGTCCTTTACCATTCGTCTCTTTCCCCTTCCGCCTCCCCTTTCTCTCCCGCGTCCCCTTCCCCACCTCACTCCACCTCCTCCACCTTCCCTCTCCCCACTCCACTCCCCCCCTTCCCCGTCCCGCGACTCCCCCTCCCAAGTTCACCTCCCCCCTCCCAGATTCCCCTCCCCTTTCCCTGGTTTCACTCCAACCCTCCCGCACTCCATACATTCAGTCCCGGTACATTCACTTTTCAAATAGCTCGTGTGCAACCTATTCAATTTTTTTATACAAATTTCATAATGTCAGAGCTCACCAGTGGTTTTATACAAACCTTGTCCTGACAATAACGAACACAATTTTTTTTTATCCAATGACGAACGAAGTTATGCGCTTAGCAACACATTCAGAGATTCATATTTATATTATAGATTTGCGCGCGTACTTGTGTGTCAAATATTTGTTTTTTGGGATTAAATCTAGCGTGTATAAATAGCAACACTCTTACACATCTGCCCTGATGATGGACACTGTAACGCTGTCCGAAACGTTGGCTAAAGACGGAGGTAGCGCAACACGGCATAACACCCCAAAAACAAATAACAAAAAAAAACCTTTTGGCCGTGAATATCTAAACAGTACCAGATCGTGTTGACCATAATGACAATCCTTTTCGGGTGTCACTATCTGTGGCCTGTGCGTCAAAGTCGAAACGAATCTCAAGATTATAAATCGAATCGAATCGAATATTCGAAATTTAGAATGATAGTTTTTTTTAAATCAAGTTCCTGATGGTAAAGTGGTTAAGGCCGCACACAAAAGCTTGGCGGGCCGCAGGTTGAGTATCGTTGGATTAACGGGTCGCGGGGTGCTACTGAGATCTTAGACAGTGGCGTGCAGATGTACAAGAGCCCGGGCTAACCTGTTCAAACCAACCGAAACCCATCACAACTCATTTTTACATGAAAATAGTTTTGTCTTCATCTTAACTGTATGTTGTATTCTAAGATACATGTCATGAAGACTATAATATACTTTCCTATTGTATATACATATTATATTATATTATATTATAAAGGTGAAAGTTCGTATAGATGTTTGTTACTCTTTCATGCAAAACCTACTGAATCGATTTTAAAAATTCTTTCTCTAACAGAAAGCGACATTATTTACGAGTACTATAGGCTATATACAGGGTGTCCCAAAAGAAATTTTATATTTTGTGGATCGATTTAAAAAAGAGTAAGAGTTCTATCGAAAAAATGTTTATTTAATACTAAAATACACAATTTGGGAATTTATTTCTGGAAAATAATATCGTCCAAATGTAAATCCTCACGTTCGCGGCATTCATTTAATCGAAGAGTAAAATTTCTTCTGACGGCTCGCTAGGTAGGCTTCGTGATGGCTGCCATTTCGTGACGAATATTTTCTTTTAATTGCATCAGGGAAGTCGGATTGTTTGCGTAAACTTTAGATTTGAGATAACCCCACAGGAAAAAGTCTATAGGGGTTAAGTCAGAACCACGAGGAGACCAATTTATGTCACCTCTCCTGGAGATCAGTTTGCCAGGAAAAATTTCACGAACTCATGGCAGAGACGTATTGGACGTATGTAATGTTGCTTCGTCTTGCTGGAACCATGTTCTTTGGTTATAGTCAGTAAGTTTGTAGGGGTGCAGCATTAGGTCTTTGTGCAAAATGCTGTGTAACGATGATCTATGCACATTTAAAGCACTTGCGCGCTTCCGAATCGAAAAGTTTGAGTCGTCACGAAAATACTGATAAACACTCTCTACGATTTCTACCGTTCTCGATGACCTTGATCGCCCGGATTATGGTTTTGCCAGCGTTGTACCGATCTCTTTAAACTTTTTGATCCATTTTCGATTGAGAGGAATGCTTGGCGCATCATTGAATTGACGAAAACCTCAAATATTGCGGAATCTTCTACGCGCTACAGTCGCCGAATCACCATTTTTGTAAAACTCACGCACGCACAACGCGCGGTCGTTCCCGAGAAATGCTTCAAAGCGACTAAATTCCCAAGAGCTAGACTACTGATTGACATACCCCCCGCGCCCATCGGAAAAGTTGCGTTCACACAGAAAGCAAAACAAGTATCAACTTTCTTTTGGGACACCCTGTATATTGGTATGCTCTGGATATTATTTATTATACGTTTATTGTCCAGATGAAAAGCAAAGCGTTACTAAGTAAATTTTTGACGTGCGCTGTAATTTTGTTATTTGTTAAGGTTACTATGGAGATCCCTTTGATAATATTATGAAATGGCGATTATTCTATTAAGTTTCGAGTGCTCTTTCGTTTGATATGAAATGTGACTACGAAAATGCTGTTTCAAACCGTTTGATGCTGTTTCCAGTTTGAGAGGCAGGTACGTGTACCGGTGCCCCGGAAACCATTTATTGGATATCCAACACCCCTGCGACAGGTCACCCCAAGTGGTTCGCTACATTTGGTGACTTAGAAGGAGTGCCCGGGTTCATGGATGAGGTTTGTCGAGGACTTGGTAGCGAATGTGTTTTCCCACTTCTGCATGGCGGGAGAGATGGATCGAGAGAGACTGTTTGAGTCCTCTCCTGCCGAACTCTCTCAACTCATCACGTTGCAGCGTAGTGGGAGGGACGGATTCGTAGGTCCGTCATTCCCAGACACATTAACCCCCAGATTACTACTCTCTCATACCTTTTCCTTCCCAGAATTTCCTCTTCTTTCTTTCACTAACACAGGATCCCCAAATAGGACAGAGGCCCTGAGGGATTTCTTTCCTTGTGAGGAGCTTTTGTAAAAAAACACAAGTAGTAGTAGTGAAACTCCTACTTTTTGTAAATTTATTGAGAAAATTTAAGAAAAAAATCGTAAAAATATAATGTTTATACTTAGTAAGTTATTAGACAAAGAAGCGGAAAATATTCATACTTTTAAACCGTAACACAACACGAAATCCGACCACAAAATATCATAAAAATGAGAAATGTCAAGTAATACGATTTTCCAGAACTCATTTTTTACTCATATTTTACATGAATATAATTTAAATAATGTTAAATTAACACCAGTATTACAAATTCGCGACTTGGGAGTTATATTCGATTCAAACTTAACATATAGATAATATAATTAATAAGGCTTTGAAGATTCTTGGCTTTCTTTGTAGAACCCTAACTGATTTTAAGTCCTTGGATTGCATGAAAACACTCTACATTTCATTAATTAGATGTCAAGTAGAATATAATTCACCTATTTGGTCCCCTTTCTATAAAGTACACTCTACCAAAATAGAACGAGTTCAACACAAATTTCTTAGGTACTTAAATTTCAAACTCAAAATTCCAATAGAAAACATTAATTATTTAAGTTTAATGAATCGACTAAATTTAATTACGCTGTCTGACAGAAGAATCATTTCAGACCTAATTTTATTGTACAGAGTTATGAACAACCTAATTGACAGCCCTGCCATCGTTGCTACTATTAAACTTCATGTACCGACAAGGAATACTAGACAAAATATAACATTCTTTTGCAACACATACACAACTAACTATCAATCACACTCACTTACCAATAGGATGCATTATTTAGGCAACAAGTTTGGTGGTATTGTAGATGTATTCGCTGATTCCCTTTACATTCTAAAATGCAATTTAAACCAACACTTTGTGGAATCCTACAAATTATTGTACCATGGTATAATATATTTAACGATTTGATTTGTTATTGTAATGTTTATATTATATTTAGTTCTATGTTATTGTTAAATATTACATTGTTTAAAATATTACACGGTTTTCCACAAGATTATACAAGTGGTTTTCTTTTTCTTTAAAAACTACTTGTATATTTTTAAAAGTTTTTTCACTTTTATAACTTTTGGTATAAATTCTATGTATGTGTAATCCTCGATATCTTAAATATTATTTTCTAATCTATGCAAAAGCCCCTACGGGCGTATAACAACAATAAATAAATATATATGTATATATATAAAAAAAAAATTATTAAAAAAATAAAATATATATACATATATATATATTTTTTTTTTAAATACATACTTATATGTATATAAACATAAATGTTTTTGACACTAGAAGGTTCTAGATTTGTTTTTATCATCAGTCCATCTTTCAGAGCATCGGAAATTTGGGCATCTTACACACGTTTTTTTTTTTTTTTTAATATTCATGATAAACCACAAAACATATTCGAACGAATAAACATGTGGCTAACACATCATTATTTATTCATGCTGTTATGATTTTTACGTAAACAAATCTAAATCACACAAGTAAATAAAAATGGGTTTCATCAATCAGCAAGAAAAAAGGAAAATCTAACATTCCATAGTTTTTAACATATTATTTATCCAGGTGCAGACAGCTTCAAATCCAGTTAATATGGTCAATACGCCACTGACTATAGTTATATGACAATGGTATTTAACGTTAGTAGCCCACTCTACGAATTAAAGTTGTTACTGGTTAGAGCAAGACGGGTATTTTATATTTAATTTTTTATATTAGCTCCACACAGGAGGACCTAAGGAAAATAATTTACCTCCGAGCCTATGTCGTCTCAGGGGATGCTGTGTGGAGGTTTTTTAAAAGGAAATGAAGAAGATGAAGTTCTGGGAAGGAAATAGGTTTGAGGAATTGGTAGCAATCCGGGGAGTCAGGGTCCAGGAGTGACAGACGTACGAATCCATTCCTCCAACTGCGGTGTAAGGGCAAGGCAAAAAGATCTCCCGCAACCAGTCTTTCTCGATCCTGCCTACCACGCAGCAGGTGAGCAGACGCATCGGCCGTCAAAACCTGGACAAATCTCGCCCCATTAACCCGGGCACCCCTGCTAAGTCACCAAACCTAGCGAACCCCCTGGGATGACTTATGGCAGGTTATCCAATAAATGGTTCCAATAGGGGTTACCCATACCCGCCTCCCAAATTGTAGTAAAACGTAACATAAATGAAAATGTTACAAGTATAAAGTTTTAGGAAACGTCAAATATCCTTTATATCCGATATTCCTTTGAGCAGGTATGCTGTCAAGACATTTTCACTTTTGCAGTACCAATGTCAAAAAATACTCTTCGATGCATTCTGCGTATCACTATACTCGTAGATATATACGTTAGAACAATGGGTTGTATAACTACATTCCAATGGCGAAAGCTGAAAGTCGCTTACAATAATGCTTATCGCCAACTATTCCGCCTACCGAGATACTGCAGCGCCACGTAAATGTTACTGGGGTGACGAGTGCACTCTTTGTGAGTACTTCTCCGTCAATGCGTGGGAAGCTTATGGCGCAGACTACGACAGTCGATGAATACCATCATCACTGCCATGGTTACCTGGATGGAGTCCCCTCTGATGGCCCTCAGGAGACGGGACACTATTAAATACCCTTCATAAACCATTATCTGCATACATTTTTGTATTTAATATTAATCACTTCTTTTTGTTTTTATTTTATGTATTTTTTGTTATTTTGGCTCTTTTATCATTTAGATATATGAAATAAACGATTATCATTTTTATATCATTCGCGGGCGTTCTATCTGAGAATAGTACCTGGCGATAACTAAGATGAGATTCTTGAAAAAAGGCTCAGCTCAGAATAAAGGAGTATTTGCCACCCACTTATTTAACTGACTTTGGACTGCTGCGAGGCTATATTGAGAACTCAGCTGTTTTGCAGCACGTGAGTATCTATGTTCGAGATGACTATCTTAGCCAGCGTCATCATAGATTATTCTTCCTGCATGTAGAACCAACCTTTTAATGTTCTTTCTCAGTAGTATATTGCTCCTGAACTGAATCTCTCCCAAGATCGATATATTTAGCGTCAGCGAGGAGAGATTCCAAAGAGAAATTTTGTTGATTCTTGAAAGAATCTATCCTCAATGACGAGATCTTGACCACTGCCTGAAAATGTTTAGAAAAATGTTATATTTTTTTTAATTCAATCTGCTTCAAATCCGGAGTTCGTGGGTTCAAACCCCGGCGTGCTTCAGTATTTATTTTATTTTATTTATTCTCTTATTCAATTAATTAATTAAAAAACAATAAAGTATGACATTTACGGGATGTATGTAAATGTCATACTTTATTTAATTTTTCACCGCCTCATCTCCTCCTTCCCTTTTAATATGATTAAATAAAATAATAATATTATTTAATGAGTATATATTGTAGTATACTTTCGGCATGTTTCAGGATGGCAGAAGATTTGGGAGGCGGGAATGGGTACCGACGGCCCGGGAACCTTTATTGGATAACCAACACCTCTGCCATAGGTCACTCCAAGTAGTTCGCTACGTTTGGTGATTTAGCAGGGGTGCCCGGGTCCATGGGGTAAGGTTTGTCTAGGTCTTGGAGGCGGATGACCTGGACACACTGAACCCCAGATTCCTACCCACCCCTTAAACCCCTTTCCTTCCCAGAACCCTCCTCCCTTCCTTTCCTTAAAAAATAACCCTCCACACACCATCCCCAAAGATGACATAGGCCCTGAGGGAAATCATTTTCCTCTGGGCCTCCTGTGTGGAACTCATGTAAAAAAATAGTTGTGGTGTTTCACAATTCTCAATTGTGAAACACCACAATTGAGAATTGAAACGTTAGGGTTAAATAGCTGTAGCTCTGTTTGGTAACTTTAATAGCGCCACCTTCAGCTTCACAACCTACCCCACTGGGTTGCCATAGTCTCACTGGCTCCAGACGGTTGGCAGCAGCTGGAAATCTTATGTGGTATTCACATTAAAAAAAAAGTGTTTGAAAAGTTCGTGATCACCGTTGACGAGTTTTTTGTGAGATGTAGATACTAAATATGTTGAAATAGAATTAGACGTGTTTGGTGACCAGATCTGAATAGCCAGGTACTTCCCCACCTTCCTCTTGCCTATCTTCTTCCACTCCCCACTACCTTCAGCCTCACAACATACCCCGATTGGGGATGCCATAGTCTCACTGGCTCCAGACGGGAGCAGCTGAGGCTCTTGTGAGGTATCACTATAAAAAAAAATAAAAAAATGCTAACTTAAAAAGAGGCAAACACATACATCTATAGGATTTAGCCTTCGAAAGAATGATATAGATTTTGAGAGATTTCAATTTGAGAGGCGGATATGGGTACCGCCGCCCCGGTAACCATTTGTTGAATAACCAATACCTCTGCCGTAGGTCACCCTAAGTAGTTCGCTACGTTTGGTGACTTAGCAGGGGTGCCCGGGTTCATGGGGGTTAGGTCAGCGTAGCAGGACGGGTCGGGAGAGACTGGTTGAGGGAGATCTGACCTCTCCAGTAGGAATTTCTCGGAATATTGCCTTGCCTCTCAGTGGAAAGGATGGATTCATTCGTCCACCACTTCTGGATACACTGACCCCCAAATTCCTACCCACCCCTCATACCTTTTTCCTTCCCAGAATTTCCTATTCTTCTTTCCCCTAAAAGACCCTCCACACAGCATCCCCAAAGACGACATAAAGCCTAGAGGAATTATTTTCCTTAGGGCCTCCTGTGTGAATCTAATGTAAAAAAAGAATAATCTCCTCTTTATGCGATGCTTCGTGGCCTTCCCACTCTTGTCTACATTATTTTTCTGAAGGTTTCACTTCTATCGCTTGTGTACACTTGTATATTTTATAAATTGCGTTTATACCTTAGCAATCTTTACATTTTTTTCTGATTTAAAATAAATCATATTTACTGAAGTTTTTATTGAGTTCGGCAATTATATTCATTTTATTATTGTGACAGCTATTTTGACGTTTAAGGCCATTGACAAGTATTAATTTATTATTAAATTGTTGAATTCATAGAAATAGTTAATAAAATTTTTATTTAAATTTATAAAAAAAATATTAAAGTTATTTAGTTTTTATTATTGTGACAGTTTAACGATGGTCTTGAACGGAGCAACAGCAATCACAATAAAACAATTTAAAATACTTGCAAGAACTTAATAATAACACTATCAAAAATGATATAAATGCTAACAAATGAAAAAAAAAATTTTTAACAAGAATGTTTCTAATATTTAAACCAATTAAACTTACTTGCGCTCGCAACTTCCGGATTCGCATATTTGCGGAGGAAGCGCAACAAGGCATAATAAACCGAAAAGTAATCACGATAATATTAATTGTGCTACTAATCATCATTCAGAACTTTGCCAAATCCGCCGTGGGTACATCAGAAGCCTAATTACTAACTACCCAAAACGCTAATCACAAACCAAACAAAATACACATCAAATCAACCTCACAATCGAATTAATCTGCTTTTATTTGAGACTGTGTGCGTCTGAAAATAGCTCAAGACTCCGCCGTAATAAACCCTAACGGCGAGCAACGGATTCCGTAACGACTGACATTAAAGCTAACGGGCCGTTGCAGTGGTAGTCGGGTGCTCACGGCGCGATTACGTGGCGGGCGGACTGGAGGTGCAACAAAAAGATTGTGAATCCGGTAATGGCACAAGTTCTCAATTCTGCTCTTTTTTTGCCACCGCACAATGGTGGATGGTTCACATGTATGGGACATTGATATTTAAAAATATATATTATCAAATATTCGTTTATAGACTGCCATCATAAAAAATAACGAATTACTGTAATTTAAAATCAATAAAGTTGAAATTAGTGAATTTTCTCAGATTGAAAAATGTAGGTAATGTTATCGTTTATTACTCGTTATACCTTCAGAAGGCGAAACAGCTGTCGCGCATAATAATAATTACATTGCAGAGCTTGTTTATAAATAAACTGTTTTGACAAATTAAATAATAATATAATTGAATACGTAAAAGAAATAAAAAATGCAAAATATGCATTGTTTTTCAGACCTTCAATCCCTGGTTTTAAATTGAATAAAATTTTATTTTGTCTTGTTTTGTTGTTGTAGTTTTACACACTTATTTTGTGTGTACATGTTATTGGACGGTTGGTGTTCATCATTTCTCATATACTTTAGTTTATAAACTAAACTAAATTAACATTAAACCAAAAAAGAAACAAATTTTCTTTTAATATGATTAGAGATTTTCACGGCCAAAAGTATAATCATGTTTTTTTTCGGATTTCATGCTATGTTGCGCTACCTCCTTCTTCAGACAATGTTTCGGATATCATTTCAGTGTCCATCATCAGGGCAGATGTGTAATCACGTAATGTAAAGAATTTCTCTAGTTTCAGAAAACCAGAATATATCTAGATTCTGCGTACTTCCCTCATAAAAAAAAACTGTAATTTATAGCAATGATGAAGGACAGCATTTGTAAACACGCGATGCCCGATGTTTAATTTCAATATTTTGAAATGCGTCTTTTTTTCAATCCTAAAATTAAATATCTCACGTTTCGGTGGGCCGTCAGTATTACCATGAAATAATTCAATAATTTAATCTTCATCCAAGATTAATGCAAGTTAAACGTTATCTAAGAAATTTTATTATAAAACGTCTTTTACTACCCACCAGACTTTATTCTATTCCTTTCTCCCAGATAACTGTTTCTGGTCACGCCTAAAAACACACTTAGGGAATGCTTAAATATAACTATGTAATAGTGTTTATTCGAATAATTTTTTAATTTACTGTTTCTTATTTTCATTAGAAGTATGGAGGAGCTATTCCGGGCAGCGCGAGATAGAGATACATTTACCAGAGTGATCGCCAACGACGGGGGGACCTCATACGAAGAAGAAGTAATACTGTAGCAATTCAAATAAATCCGGAAGATGCCGAAATTGCACAAGTGAATACATAATTGGTAAAAAAAAAACATTGTCGTAAAATGTAAAATGAATTACCGTCTGTGTCTGGAGAGTCAACCACAGTGCAGCAGGAACAATCTTCTTTACTTATTCAGACCCAGACTGCAGAATTCATGTGGGAGGATTAGAAAAGAATTAAGATTACGGAGCAACTTTCGGATTGATTACTTTTCTATGATCACATTACACGTGTATTACAAGATAGCGTAAGTGATTAGTAACGGGCCATGAGTTTCCTACTTATTTTAATTTCCCCAGTCAATAAATTTTTGGTTTTTAATTGTAGAGAAAATTATAATATTATGTCAAGGTAATTTATTATATAGGTCCTTACATATGAAACTGCCGTTTTGCCGTACTGGCAACTTTGATCTCAAATATCTTCTCTTTGGTTAGGAATTCCAAATTCAAATTTATACAGCTATTTACTCATGTATTTGTGTTTCGAAAATTATAATTCATTTGTTTTTTCCTTAATTCTTTTTTTTTCTTTGCGTCACTTAGTTTACAAAATGGAAAACTTGAAATATCGCGTTATTTACGAACATGAGTTCCACCGTGGCACCAGTGCTGCAGAAACGGCTCGAAGGATTAATGATGTGTATGGCGACGGTGCTGCAAAAGAAAACACAGTGCGTTTTTGGTTTCAACGTTTTCGTTCTGGAAATTTCGACGCAAAGTGACGCAAAGAAAAAAAACAATTAAGGAAAAAACAAAGGAATGATAATTTTCCAAACACAAATACATGAGTAAATAGTTGTATAAATTTGAATTTGGAATTCCTAACCAAAGAGGAGATATTTGAGATCAAAGTTGCCAGTACGGCAAAACGCCAATTTCATATATAAGGACCTAATATTTGTTCTTTTATTATATTTGCTTTCTTTCTAGTGTGGTAGATACTTTCAACGTCGCCTTGGTAAAATAAAATCACTCTAGCTCCTTGAAATGGCTTAAGCAGTGTCTTGTGGTTGCCTGTTGTACGCTGATGATGCGGTGCTGATTTCTAACAGTATGGAAGATCTATAGTCTCTCGTGACTACGATGAACGAAGTATATGTGAATAATGAGTTAATAATGAAATATATAAAGTCTAAGACTTCGGGTTTGAAAGAGAATGCAATGTATTTATGAATGATGAATACTTGGAGCAGGTGGATCGCTTTGTATGTTTGGGACGTACGAGTATCCCAAGAGAAGGAAAAGCTGATAGAGTTATTGAAAGATGGGTAAATGCAGGTAACTCTATTACTGGAGGACTTAACGTCGTCGGCGCTAATAAAAAATGTATCCAAAGAAGCGAAGCTAGCAGTCCACAAAGAAGTGCTGATACCTACCCTGACGCAGAACTAGCAGAGGAAGGATGAAAACAGATTGAATGCCGTTAAAATGAGATCCCTGAGGCGTGTATATGTGGTAAAACTAAGTGTGATCGTGTGAGATATGTGGAGATCCACAAAGAATGCATGGCTGACGTAAGCGTAATGAGTGAGATCAAGAAAGGACGCTTAGATGGTTTGGGCATGTAAAGCGAATAAACGAAAAAGGGAGTGTCAGGAGAGTACACGGCGCAAATGTGAATTGTAAAAGGTGTCGGGGACACCCGAGGAAGACATGGCACGATTAAGTGAATCAGGTACTTGAGTAGGGCCATGTCAAGAGTCAGAATAATAGAAGAGTGTGTTGCGACGAGTTATTTGGCGGTCGTTCCACTCTGCCTACCGCGAGGGAATGCGTGATGGTTAGTTAGTTAATGACCAGATCTAAATATCTCCCCCATCGTCTTTCCCTCCCCATTTCAGACCCTAAAAATTCCCACATTGGGTTCCCATTGTCTCTGGATCGGTACTCGAGACGAGACTCTTAATAACTTTGCTAAAGGTTTATCAGCACAACCACATTTTTTTCGGGAAACGCACTTGAAAATTCACTTTTTGTTAAAAAAAACTTTAATCACTTCCAAATGAAATATTTTTTTATCGGAAACTAAGTACCTTTAAATCATTAAAAAAACCCTCGCTTGTGAAGCGGTTGGATGGATTAAAAATAATTTTATATTTTAATAATTTCATACGAAAGCTGAAGAATTAAACAAAAAAAAAAAATAGCCAAATTGAATCGCGATTCTAAATTAAAACTAAATTCATAAACACAATAAACTGACCAAACATTAACTTTGGGCATTTGGGGTTAAGACAAAACAAGTTTGAAAAACTTTTTTGAAAATTTCGATACTATCAGTGTGCACAAATACATTCAAATTTGTCAACTTTAAAATGATTTGCCAGCGCTCGTATGTTATCGTAATAATTGCTTTGTCTTGGTATACGTTTGGACTGTTCTTTCCGAATTAATAATTTGTATCACTCAATAACGAACTTTAGTCGAATTTGAACAATAACATAAGTGGGTAACGTAATAACCATAATAACCATTAATAATTTCCGACAATTTACTCGGAAATCGTTAAGAGCATTAGAAAGCAATTTCATTTTAATTATAAGTTAACTACATAAATACTATTAGGTAATATCGACGCTGGAAATGATAAATGGCTAAAGCGACGTGCAGCTGAAAAGGAAGAGTGAGTGAGAGTGACGCTTGAGCCATTTTTCCTTTCCAGCTGTACGGTGCTTTTGCCATTTATCCTTAAATAATTATATTATTGATACATTAAAGAAAAACATGAAATGTTTGGTATTTGAGATCATGAAAGATGAGCGCTTATATTCTATTTTTAATTAAAAGATTGAGTTCTTGGACAAAGCCTTGTTCTAAAGCTAATTAGTTGTATGTAAATCAGGAGTGGGGAACCTTTTTGCCATCGGAGGCCATTTGGATGTTTGTGGTATCACCAGTGAGCCGCACGTCGATTTTCGCACGGGGGGGGGGGGGGGGAGAAATCCTCACTTTTTTCTTAGTGCGACCTCTGATTTTGTGTATTCTTCAATTAAAAAATCATGTACACAAATTCTGCAAATAGTGATTTGTAAGGGATTTCGCATCTCATCATCGAATCTTTACATTGTGTTCAGAACATAAAGCAGGTTTTAACTTAAGATTGATTCTGCGTAAGAGTTCGCAAGCTTAAATGATAGTTATATACGGAATAGTCAATTTCTCAGAATTTTGCAGCATATGGAGTACAATTGAAACGTAAAGCTTCACTCGGTACGTGAGAATGGTTTCTTTCGAGGAATCTGCAACTTTTTAGTTAATTTAACGTTGTGTCTGAACACAAAACTGTTTTTAATTGAATCTGTTTGCGGGGAGATAAAAATACATTAAGAATATTAAAATGGTATTTATTTGATTCTGGTAGCAGATACACAGTCTGCAAGTAGAATTTTATAACTGTACTTCGAGTATATAAATGTGTCAGCAAATTAATCCGTTAAGTTATTCGTCACATTCTGAACCCAAAACTAGTTTTTTTTATTCAAGAGTGAATCTGCGTGCAAGTCACCTGCTATAATTAGGGAACGTACCCAAACTACGTGACCAACTTTTTGCAATTTTTAAACCCCCACCCCCGGTGACCAAAAACCTAAGCAACCCGCCACTCATTTGTACCAAGCGTGGTATTTTCAAGACCCCCCCCCCCCCTCCTGAACAGGTTACGTAGTATGGGTACGTTCCCTTAATATTATTCTCTTGACATGCGTATGGTTTTCCTACGAATTACGAATTTTGCAGCAACTGGTTTGAAATAAAACTCCACTCGAAACATTATAATGGTTTTTTTCGAAATGCGTCAGCAAATTAATCCCAAACTGGAATTTTGACAGATCATTCGGAACATGAAACTGGTTTAACTTAAGAGTGAATCTGTATGCAAGTCGAACACGGTTTTACACCGATTTTTGCACTTGAAATACATGGAAAGTTTCTTTCGAAAAGCAGCAGATGAATCCGTAATAGAATTTGCATTATGATCACAAGAGTGGTTTTAACTGAGGAATTAATCTGCGTAGGAGTCCACCAGTTTAAATTATATTGTACTCAGAACAAGTGAATGGTTTTCCTGCATTTTACGGCGTATTTATGGACTGCAATAATTAAAAAAAAATTATATTATCTATTTACAATAATTTACTTAGAATGATTTTATTTTTATTGAACTATTTTTTATGGCAGAAGTGTGGCAATATATAAAGAAAGCACTTCATATTTTTTCCTTTCTGAACAGAATTGTCACCAATACTGGGATAGTTATTCCATACTACACATTATTACACATAATTACATAGGTAATTACCTGTGTAACATAAATAAAGATTACAATATTTATTTGAATATCGTGCAAAGAAATTAAAAAAGGTTCTTGGAACACGTATTTATTTCTATCTAAACTGATTTCTAGTAACATCGTTGCATACGTAAACACATACGTGTTAGCTATGTTATAACTTTCTCTGGGTTTAGTAACTTGAAAATTTATTTGAAACATCGTGAAAGAAAACCGTTTTTGCTTTACGAGTGTAATTTTTTATGATACTTTCAGTAGGCTGCACCAAAAGTGCTCGTGGGCCGCATCAAAAAACCCCGCAGTTTCCCCACCCCTGATGTAAATGGATAATGGAAACACCGCACTATTATCACGTGTGGAATTCTACCCTTCGCGAAACTCCAGGGAAAATGCCGTTCTGTTATTCTGCTATTTTGGGTATATCTAAATATATGTACAAAGTATATACCTGAAACTAAATATGGGTACGAAATTAAGCCGGGTTATTATTAAGTCATAGTTTCATATTACAATTCCTTATGAGTTATTAATTATTTACGTTTCCTGCCGGCCACATAGTTAACCAAGCTGCGCTACTAACACATATTTATACATATCCTGCTCATATTATTATGTTCGCGAAATACATTTTCATGTTAAACTTGGGTAATAAATTAATATATCCGATTCAGTTAATTTAATTAACTAATTTCGGTTTAAAAATAACGGCAGGCCAATATTAATGAGTGCTTAATAAAAACGCAACACAGTTAGGATACCCCATAAATGTATAATATATTTTTTGACTAATTAACTTAAAAATTTATTTGTTTAAAAAAGACCAGTGTCAAAACCAAATTTCAAATACGAATCAAAAACGAAGTCATATAAAAGTAAAAATTTGACGACAATGTTGCAGATGCCATACGAATTTCGGTAAGATGGCATTTTTCTTTGGATATGAAAAATACACAGTAGTTATTTTTTCACATGAAGCAGATACGTACTGATGTGATATAATTTTAAATAACATAATGGCTTAGTGAGCACCACTTTTATTTTTTTACTTGCTGAAGTCACCGGCGTTGCCCGGGCTTCGCATAAAGTTTTTGAAGTAAAACTTCTTTACACACGCTTGACTTGTGGAGCAAGCTGGTGAATGCGTGACGAGAGCGTTACGAAAAGTGTGATCGGGCGAGGCGAACGGAAGTTGAGAGGGAGATATAAGTTAGTGAAGTTTTACTTCGGTCGTGTGGTCTAAAGCACACTCGTTTTTTTGGAAGTCTAATTTAGATAGTGGGTTTCCTCTTGTTTTGAAGCTTAAGTGATCAAATTTTCTTCAGTCTTGAAATAAAACCATAGATTTGTAGATGTCGACGGCCGATCGTAAAATCAGGCGGATCATGATGCGTCTAGCTACTTCGTGAAGTGCCTGGCGGCAGATCGTGAAGTACCTCGGGCGCATCATGATCGGCCTGGTTTTACGAATTGCCTGCGACATATACAAATCAAACCCACGCTGCTAGCCCGCAAGTCCCCCAGTCACAAACAGACACTCTCCTTTATGGCTGTTAAGTGACGTACTTAACTTACTTTAACCAGTGATTCCTGACATTATTTGGAGTAAATAATGTAATTGAAATTTTGCTCTCCGGCGACATTTTCTATTTTTTTTTTTCAACCAAAAATCAGTAGGCTTTGGACAATTAAGGGCGGGGTGAGGCGTTGGGCGGTTGTTCAGCTGAGTGACTAGTGACTGCATGTGGAAGAACATATTTTTTGTCTGATTTTGAAGAAATTTTTTAAAAAGACATCAAATAAGTCACCGTAGACCAAAATTTCATTTACGTCTTTTAATCCAAATTATGTCAGGATTCACATGTTAAAGTAAGTCAACCCGTAAAACCCTGTGAATTAGAGAAGAGAAAAATACTTAATACCGACTGAGTTAAAACCGTTGCTTCTTTAGGGCAGTAGGTACTTACAATACATAAATAAATATTAGATGAGCTCCGGTGGAGAAGGTAGGTGGAGGATTTTCGTCAGTAGGGAACAACCTAAGTATTGGATCTTTATTTAGATGTAGATATTTGGTTGTTGATGACTTTGCTGTTAATCGACGCGAGTTATCCAGTCTGATCTCTATTCCGTTTTATGTAGTAAACTAACGCCTACATTTACAAACATGCTATATAATCCCACTAAAACGGCTCTACTAGTCATAAGACATGGACAAGGACCAAAAAATATTCCTCCAGCTACCCTGAACAGTGTGATTCTGCAGTTGACTGAAGGAACTAAATACCTTGGACACATAATCACCAGTAATCTGATGGACGATGATGACTCTCAGCGTAAGGGCAAACATGCTCAGCAGAAGAATCCGCCTTTGCAGTACCGCTGTAAAAAGGACGCTCTTCCTTTCCTTCTCCGCAACGCTGTATACGTGCGAACTCTGGGCAAACTACAAGTAGTATAGAAAGACTCCGGGTTCAGTACAACAACGCCTTCCGCGTAATGTTTGGTCTCCCCAGATATTACAGCGCTTCCCAGATGTTCACGGAGGGGCGAGTTCCCGGCTATGCAGCTCTTATTAGATCCAGGGTGGCAGGAATGAGGGAAAGGATAAGCAGCTCTGGAAATATCCTCGTCATGGAAGCCCGCCTCAGTCCATCATCCAGCATTGATGCACACTGGAGAGAAATACTGGCTCCTAATGTAGTCACAAAATCCTAAAAGCCAATTATTAATATTTTCTTATCTTCTCTTATTTATTACCTTTATTTGAAGTACAATCATATTCACCCGCTTTTCTTTTTTTATCTTTAAAATATTTTGTGCATGTATTTTAACCCTTATGCAATTTGTGGGATTGCACTATTCTCCCCACATACCGGAATAAACTTTTATTATTATTATTATTAACCGAAATCAATTTGACTCGCGAGAAATCAATTTAATTCCGATTGTCACACAGAAAAAACATACCTGAGTATGTTTTGGAAAAATATACGTGAGGGTTTCCGTATTTTAAATAACAAGTGATATTTTCATATCTTTGCTTACGTTGTTATAAAAGTTGGTGAAACCAGAAAAATGTAAAGTTTTTCCCGTTGCGTGTTATGGAGTAAACGCAGTTCAGAAGTTTGACATCCAAATATCCGGTTTACTGCAATACAATGATACAACAAAACTTTTGCTACTTCTATCAAACTTAACTATAGCTGAAGAAGAAGGTAATATTTATAAATCTAAACGATACATGAACCAGAACAAGACTCAGAAAATAAATATTAAATCAGAGTGATAAAAAATGAAGCGATAGAACTGAAACCTTCAGAAAACTAAAGTAGACAAAAATGGGAAGGTTACGAAGCACCGTACAAAGAGGAGACCGATAGGCTACGAAGCATCACACTAAGAGGAGACCGATTATACTATCTCATACTCTCGCAGGCTAAATCTATAGATGTATGTGTTTGACTTTTTTTTAGTGTCTCTATTTTTAGTTTCATCAAGTTTCAAATCACAAAAAAGGTAACGATCACAACGAGAATCGAACCTAGGGTCTCTGTCTTACAGGAAAATACGACGTAAAATAACCAAGTGGTTTAAATACGTTGTCCCGTTAAAACCCCTCCGCAACGTAAGCAGATATATGCGTTAAAAATACGACAGCAGTCAAGTACAATAAGCGTGTTTACACGTCAGCGCGTGTGTCTCCATAGAAACCGTTATAACTCCGTTATTGTTTTAGTTACATCCGTAAAATAAAAAGCGAAAGGTCGATAGTGAATCATGCTGCACATCTCTATTCAAGTTGTCCATAGAAATACATAAAAAGAACATTCTGTCAGACGCGCAGTCTGACACATAATTTATCCCGCCAAATTTCCGACGGGCGTCGACATCGTTAATTTCTATTAAATATTTTTATATGAAATAATAAAAAAGAGAGGTGACAAAAGTGTTTATTACACATTTATACAATAGAATAAGTATTGTTATTTACATAATCTGTGATTTTAGTACCGTTTTCACATAAAAACATCACGTGAGTCATTTTCACATTTTTTTAATGTTTGCATTCTAAATTTTAATATTTACAAATACTAATATTTATTTGTAATATAATAATTCGAAAGCTTATTTTGTAACCTGTCTAAAACAGTTTTTACTATTCGGCTACGTTCAGAAATGTTTCATTTATAGAGCTTTAATTGTGAAGCGGTTATAACTAAAAGTTTTCGTAAAATGTCATTTCGTTTAAGACACCAAAAGCTAATATTCTCGAAAATTCGGAGGGGAACAGATTCTAAGTTCGATTCCCAGTTGCGACCGTTACCTTTTTTAATTTTCTTTCTCGTCCTGCTTCATATTTCAAATAGATTTAATAATATTATCTTCCTCTATTAAATATTACATTAGTAGCATAACTTTTTAAGGTTACCGCCACAATAAATTAAACTATAATTTATATTAAATTACCTGTGGTTATTCCCCGAAGAACACAAATTTTTTTTTGAAGAATTTGGTAGTAACCCAAAAATTAGTTTTTTTATTAACATCCCTTTTTCAATATAGTGCCAAATAAATATATAGAATCCACTTCCATTAACTCCATTCCAATAATACGTTTTATCTTCACTAATTTAGCAAATTTCGTTTCATCTTAAAAAAACAAGTGCCTTGGATCTGATAATACTTATTGTAAGTTATTTCGGTTAAAGTCAGTTTCATTGTGATAAGGGGCGATGATAAGAGGGGATTTATGTTTATCCATGATTTACAGCTCTTCAGAACAATACAGAAAAAGTGACATAAATATAATATAGGATAGACAGAAAATGGCAAACATAAACTGAAGTGATCTGCAGTATTCGGATGGTCTAATAAATATTGCAAAAAACATAATTTTAAATCCAGTTATTTGTATTAGAGAGGTCCAGTTTCAACCTATTAATGACTTATTAATAGGTATACGTTAAAAAGGCATGATTTTCAACAAAAGAGGAAAATAATTTTTTTTTTCAACAAAAGAGACAATCAGAATCTTGAAGAGACCCATTTTGTAGGGTGGAGGAAACACAAAGGCCAGCCAATTTTTCGAAAGCTGAGCTATTTAAGAACGACTCGTAGAAACGACCCGTTCTCGAATGACAATTGTCCCAACCGTAAACAATTTTTTTGTGCGTGTATTAGTTTATAACAAAGCGTCAGCCGGCGTTTTAGTTCCTCCTTCAGTTGAAAGTCACAAATACAAAGTATTTTGTTTAAGAATCTATATAATATATATTGACATTATTAATGAATCCCTGTTTGTCTTGATCACGCCATAACTTCAAAACGACTTTACCTATTTCATTCATCTTTATTTTAAAGTTTACTTATACTTAGTAGAAGGTTCTTAAAGAAAGATAAAATAAGAAAATTGCACAGAAAATTGGATAATTTCAGAAAACTCCACGACTATTTTAACTTTGCAAGTTTGACAGTTCGCGCTTTGATGAAATTGAATTCAGCAGGCAGTTTTTTTTGTAATAAAAGAATTGTCTATGGATTTTTAAAATTACAGATATTTTAAATAGGTAGATACCTATGTTAGGTACCAAATTTGATTGATTGTTCTTACAAAAATGAATATTTCTAATATCCAAAAAATTAAAATTTTAATAAAAAAATTGTGATAGGTGGCACGCGAGCTGTTTGAAAACTGAATGTACTGGGACTAAATATGGAATGCGGGAGGGGCGGTGGAAGGGGAACGCGGGAGGGTAGGGAATGCGGGAAGGAAACGGGGACGCACGGGAGAGTACATGCAGGGAGAAACAATTTATTTCTTTGAATAAGGCATTGCAACGTATGCCGGGAACCAGCCAGTGCTTTATAAAGTTACACGTTTACAAAATAATGAAAATGAGTAGGTATAGCAAAAATTTATATAAAAAAACATTAAACCTTGAATGTATCGTTGGAATAAAGTGTTACATCTTATTTCTTTTTATTTAACCTCTTACCGCATGGATATATTCATTGCGAAAAAAATACGTGTTATAAATTAAATGAAATATTTTGTGGAAAAACAGTAAAAAAATATTTCACCATTATTTTATATTTTATTGTCAACAAAATACATTGTGCTATTATGGCACTCAATGCACCAATCACTAATATTTATTGAGCCATGTGTGGAAGTCTGAATACTACAGCGTTAAAAAAGAAATAATAGTGAAAGGATGAAAATCTCGACAGGATTATCAGGGCGAATTTGAGAAGCATACTATAAATTAGATTGTTTGGCTATCCATTGAATCTTGTCAGTGCTAGTAAATATTTTTTTTAAATCTGATGGATTTTGTCATATTCTTTGGCTGTGTTTCAGATCCAAATAATGCTGTGTTTTCTTCCAGAACATAAAGAAATGATTCTATCCATTTTCTGACAAATATTCATCTTCACTCGTATGGTTAAACATTTTTTTGTGTCCATCAGAATTATTGAGATCTATTTTATCTATAAATATACTGAATGTAGTATAAGGAAGGGTGCTTCTGAAACCGGTAGAGTGTTTAAAATAAAAGTGGTCTTAAACAAATTTATGTGTTTTTTATTGTAAATTATGGCGAGCCACAAAGTTAATGCTTTTTACAAATTATTATTTTTAATTGTTAAACTAACATTTAAGACAAGATTTTTATGCAGTAGCACAAAGGGTAACAATTATTATAAGCAATAATTATCAGCCTGAAACACTCATCCACATTGAAAAATCTTCCGAGAAAAGATACATGACGCCAACGGGACTTGAACCCGTGCCCTTTTGATTGCCGGTCAGCTGCTCTCCCAATTGAGCTATAGAGGCTTATCTTATACCCGCCAAATGATTCAATATAGACTAGTGTTTAATTCAGCAATTACTGCTTATTATATTTTTTCCACCTGAAAACAACCAACTTTTTACAAATATGATTATTTTTTATACCAACGGATAAAGCGGTTTCTACGCCAGATGCTGCAGTGGCAGCAATTACCAATCACTGTATGCAGCAAGATGACAAATAATCAAGAAAAAAGATTTTTGAAATTAATTAGTAAGGCCATATATGGCCCTGTATGCGGTAAGGGGTTAATACAAAAGTTTAATATAAAGGTAGAGAGTGTTTTTACGGCATATACAAAAATATCTTCTATTGTAAATCTATCTCAAAAATCGATGCAAGATTGTATTCTTTAAAGATACCACATTTTCTCTCTGTTCTTGTACCTATAACGCAATTACAAATTCTCGTTTAACTGCCAGATCTATTTCAGAACCTCGCCTCAAACTGAAATACAATTATCTCAACTTAAACAAAGAAATCTAGAACGTGGCTGTAAAATCTTTTGACAGTTTCAGTAGCGTTACGGTCAGAAGTGACAACCCGTTATCGGATTAGCGTTAATCTAACGTCAGTGTGCCGCGCGACACCGCCCCCCGCCGCGCCATTTGGTCGCCCTAATTCCCCTGCAACTGGACGGACGGCACAGCCCCGTTCAGATAGAGAGTCTTTTGGTGCAATGCATTTGTTGTCCTCCCGATTTGGTGTGATAAAGGGGTATATTTAAAAAATTGTTTCTTATACTACTTCATAGTTAAGTCATGAAAATTATTTTTTTTGTATTTTACCCTTATATTTTTTATAACGTAAATAATAATTTAATTGTAATTCCAATCCATACAAAAGGTAGTAAAAGCTTCGATTTATCCGTAGCATTATTTTTTATGATAAACAGGATTTCACGTATAGCTTCATCTTAAGGTGATGCACTACTAAGCAACGCAAAATAATGTGAATTTTGTTTGAAAATAAGATCGCTTAGATATATTTTAGATGCTTTAATTAAATGTCACTAGAACACATTTTTGCCTTTGAAATTCAAATACAAGAGATGTGCTATAGTGTCCGCCCGACTGTCGGCGGATTACTTCCTAATGTGAACAGTTTGAATACCGAAAGTAGTTAACTACTGAACATCCCGAAATTAAATACATCTTTTGGCCAGAAAAACATTAAGAACACTGGTTAGGCATTACAATATGTTAATTTTGTTTCTTAAATTTAAATAAATATATTTATATCTTAAAAGTGGCAGTTAGGTACTCTTGGTACTTTGGATATAACAGATACCTGATGGTTTGAAAATAGAATTTTCTTGTCATTGTGAAAACTTACGAGTTGTGTATTAATTGACAACTAACTACTTGTGCAAGTTTCAAGTCAAAAAAGGATTGCACTTAACTACTGATTGGATGAAATTATGGAGGCCTCTAAGCTACAAGAACTACAAAACAAGGTTGGTGGATCTGTTATTTTCCCTGGAGTTTTCTTTGTGCCATTCTTTGTGATATATTTGTCCGCGCGAGTAGAGTTTTCATAATCAAAACTGTGAGTATTAGGCTCAGATAGTCTCGCATATTATAATGAATAATCATGGTCTTTCGATCACGGATACGTTCTAGCAAGGTAATATAATAATTTGGAAATTCGGTTTATGTAATTTCGGAAAACCTAAATTATATTGCTGGTTCTAATAATATATGTTGGATGTTAGTGGGAATTTGTGTATTAATTGACAAATCTCATTATACTCTATAACACTTAATTATTGTCTTAACCGAGCCTGATAATTCTTACAGCATAAATTTTATGAGAAGGTTTCAGATTAAGATTATTTCAGAGTAATTTTTGGTAATATTCTTGAAATACCTACCTCTTAGGGGTCGTCCATTAATCACGTGAGGCTCCAAAGGGGGGGGGGGGGTCGGAAAAATCACGAAATATCACGACGGGGGGGGGGGGGGGTAAAATGAGATATCACGTGTATTTATTTTTCGTGATAATATTATTCTGAAAATTTCAAAATACTTTGTACTGGTAAATTTGAAGCAGAAAATTGAACATTACTGTAAATAGCTTATTTTCATATTTACATAAACCAGTTAGGATTGTCGGATTACGTCATTTTTGGTAAATATCGAAATACCTATATTATTGTTAAAGTTAAACTTTTTGTGTGATGTGTTATTGTTGTATTTCTTTAAAAATGCTGAGGATTACAGAAGAAATTTCAAATGATCAATATGATCGAATGCATAATTTCGTTAACAGCAAAAAAGGAAAAACTTTTTTCACGTATTAATGATTTATTTAACTTAACAAAAATTGTCTCTGATTTCGATTTTAGGAATAATGAAACATTCATGGTTCAGACCGGATTAATCGATCAAATGTGGAAAATGAGGAACTTGACGACAAATACGAACATTTCGAAGAAGAAATTCAAAATATTAATCACATAGAAACATATAACATTATCGATGCTTCACAAGTAACCAAACATTTTACGGGCAATTATTGTTTGAAAATACTGAACCAAAACATCAGAAGTGTCACCAAAAACTTCGATAATTTATTGGTTGCTTTAGAACAAATAAAAATTAAGTTTGATGTTATCATTCTCACCAAATGCTGGATTAATGACGATTTTATTGCGCCCAGCATGCAAGGCTACGATGTTTTCTCATCAAAACATCACAAAAATCGTAGTGATGGAGTGATAGTGTACACAAAAAACTCTATTTTTGGTTCAAAAATTCCAACTGCAATACTTGAAGCAAACAGTGTCACCATACAATGTCTTGATTCTGTTGTTATAACCGCCATCTATCGGTCTCCATCATATACTAATATATCGCAGTTCCTAAACTCGTTGAACGAACAAAGGCTTAATAAATTCACGAACTGTATCATAGCTGGAGACCTCAATATCAATATAATTGGAGATAGGCACCACCAAGCTGACGACTATGAATGTCTTCTTGCAAGTTATGGTCTTCGATCCGCCGTCAACTTACCTACAAGAGTTACACCTATATCTCAAACCTGTATAGATCATATTTATGTCAGGACAAAATCTAATATCCCTGCAACCATAATAAATACGACAGTAACTGACCACTTTGCTACAATGCTCGCGTTTTCTAAGAAAAATGACGCGAAGAAAGACAATCAACAAAAGAAAATGCAAATAAAATACACAGATTATGACGCTATTAGATCATCTCTTGAATCCATATCCTGGGCAAATATTTTAAATGAAACAGATGTTAACACTGCAATGATGAATTTTACTGAAAAAATAAATACGACTGTGACAAAATACACAACCTTACAAAAATTGGTGCACAAAAATAGAAAAATTAAACCTTGGATTAATGACAACCTGGTTAAATGCTTACATAAGCGTGACAAACTTCACAAACAGTCTTCAAACTCACCGAATAATATAAGGCTTCAAAACTATTACAAAAAATATAGAAATATCTGCTGATCAATAGTGAAACAGACAAAAGAAGAATATTATAAACGAAAAATTGAAGAAAACAAAGCTGACCCGAAAGTATTATGGAACGTAGTAAAGGAAATAAATAATGTAAATAGAAAACCAGCAGCATAATTCCAACAAATAGATGTTAATGATACAGTAATAACTGATCAGACTGATATTGCCAACACATTAAATAATTGCTTTGCAGACATTGGTCAAACATTAGCCCAAACACTACTAAATAAAACGCACACTGACGAAGATACACTTGCTAATAAATTTATCACTAATGCACAAGACAACAATACATTTAGAGTAAAAACTTTCCAAACCAAACACATAATGCATCACATAAATAAACTGAGAAACGACTGTGCGACTGGACCTGACAAACTTGACACTAAACTAATAAAAGAAATAAAACACCAAATAGCCCTACCCTTCACCTACATCTGTAATCTGAGTATTACTAGAGGTATATTCCCCAGCCATTTTAAAAGTGCAAACATAGTACCAATTTACAAATCCGGAGATAAAAATAATCCCTCCAACTATAGGCATATATCACTTTTAAATGTTCTCACAAAAGTACTCGAAAATCTAGTGAAAATCCAACTGGTAGACTATCTAGACAACCATAAGATTCTATCAGAAAATCAGTACGGTTTTCGAAAGAATATGGGAGTACAGAATGCAATATTAAAAGTGACAGACACCATTATAAAAAATTTTGACCAAAAAAAAAGCTGTATTGCGGTTTTTCTAGATTTAAGTAAAGCTTTTGATACAGTGTCCCATAAAATTCTCCTTAAAAAACTACATAACATAGGTATTAAAAACTTTGCATATAACTGGTTCAAATCATATATAACTGATCGCAGCCACGCTCTAAATTTAGGCAACGTAACAAGCCAAAACAGATACATAACTTACGGTGTTCCCCAAGGAAGTACATTAGGACCCATACTATTTTTACTTTACATCAATTGCCTGTGTCAGTTAGATATTAGCGGAGATGTTATCTGCTTTGCGGATGACACTGTTCTCATTTTCGCTTCTGATTCCTGGACAAATGTATACAAAAAAGCTGCCGAAGGAATCAACCGAATTAAAAATTGGCTCGACAATAACCTGCTAACACTAAATATAGACAAAACAAAATACATGACATTTAGTATAGATCCCAGACGACAACCAAGACTCAATGAAAACCTAACTATACACGACTGCACATCTAAAAAAAACTGCCTGTGCAACCCGCTAATACGGACTCAGATAATCAAATATTTAGGCATTTACATTGACAACTATTTTAGATGGACAGAACAAATAAATAAAACAGCGGGTAAAGTAAGGAAACTTATATACTTTTTTAAGAACATACGAAACATAATGCCAGTGAAGACTTTAAAAACTATATACTACGCATTAGGACAATCAATTATCACCCACGGTATGATTGGTTGGGGTGGTGCTGCGAAGACTAATATGGACCCTCTCGACAAAGCGCAAAAGGCCTTAATTAAAGTTATTACTAAAAAACCTTTTAGATTCTCGACAATACAGTTATTTAAAGACTTTGCTGTATTGAACATACACCAACTGTACATCAAAATTATATCTATACATTACCAAAAAGACAAACTAAACCATCATACTGCACAACACAATTACGACACAAGACATAGACATCAACACATGACTTCGAAGACAAATACTACATTTGGACAAAGACATTATCACAATTTGGCTCCAAAATGTTTTAATTTAATTGAAAAAGATATAAAAGATATTCTAGTGACAAAAAATCTAAAACGCAAAATTCATACGTGGGTAGTAAACAAGGGTATTGCATACTGCGTGCAGATAACTTGATCAAATAACAAACTCAACGCCTGTATTTTTCCTGTTTTCTCCTTAACTATTTTCATCTATTTATCTCATATCTTTTTTTTCATTTCTTTATATTTTTTTCTTTTATTCCATTTATCTATTAAAATTAAAATTATATTTTTTATCTTCCAAGATTAAGATATCAAAATTAAATTAAATTCCTGCCACCTCAGAACAGGCTCAGCCTAGTGAGGTGGTATTTACCAAAAAAAATATATATTTATGTATATGTAGGTATATTGTTTATATTGTAATGTTATTCTTGGTTAATAAATAATTTAAAAAAAAATGTACATTCAGTTTGAAAGCATTATTGACGATATTAATTATCGTCAGTTGACTTTAAATCCAGGGTTTCAACAGGAATCTGAATCTTTGAACGCCTCTGAGGATCTGTTTTTAACGGTCAAACGAACTCGTAACCAGATACTAGCCTCGGCACATACATTCTCGACTCAGAATAAGCCCGTGAAATCTTGTATGTTTTGTAAAAAAACTGATCATGCAATTACTGCTTGTTCTTGATTCAGGGCGGTGAGATCTCCACGAGCCCGTTTTGACTTTATAAAATCAAAACATTTATGTGTAAATTGTTTTAGCGCATCACATACTGTAAATTCTTGCAAATCAACGCTTGTGTGCAATGTGTGCAAAAAATCACATAATACCTTACTACACTTTGGTAGTGGGAATAATTTAAAATCAAACACTCATGTACATACGTCGGAAGTACGAACCAATGAGGAGCAGTCTTCCCTCTCTCTAGTGCCGTCCAGTATCAATGGAACGTGTTATTGCAATATGCAACTAGAGGAACCCTTGCACGTTAACCCTTCATGTTTATTGTCCGCCAAAGTAGCGCCTAATTTGACTGTTTTATTTTCAACCCCTCAAATATATGCGAAACTTAAAAATGGTAATAAAATGATTGTTCGATGTTTAATTGATAACGGCTCGCAGAATAATTTGATTTTAATGGATTGTTGTAAGTCGCTGAATTTGCCAATAATTCCTTTGAGTAATTCTTTTGTCAAAGAAATTGGTTCAGCTTCACGACCAATCTTCGGTTACGTCTATTTAGACATTGAGTCGCGCGTGTATCTAAATAATAAATATAATTTACACGCGCTTGTTGTTGATAGTATCGCAAATCAACTGCCTAATCAATGTACAATCAAAGGTGATATGAGGTTCTTAGTATTCTGTAGTAGGTCTGAAATTGCAGATGATGGATATTACATCCATCATGCCGCCATTCGTCCTGATAATCCTATACCTAGGATTATGCTGGACGCTAGTGCTAAGACACATATAGGGCTGTCACTAAATGACATCTTGCATACTGGTCTCAATTTGCAAGCTGATTTGTTTTTGCTTTTATTTGACTTTCGTCAGTTAGCCAAAGATATGAGACCACATTTCCCGGATACTGCCAATGTGGCAGAGTTCAAGTTGTATGTGGACGACCTGGTCTATTCTATTGCAGATGAGTCCAGCGCCGTACGTCTTTCTCGAGAATTATGTCTCCTTATTCAAGTCCTGTGCCTTTGATTTGGTCAAATGGACTAGTAGTTCTCAAGTTGTACTTGAAAACCTTCCAGATTATCACTGCAGTGCAGTGGACTTCACTGTTGGTTCTAACAATGCCTCTAAGGTGTTACGCCTCTCGTGGGAACCAGTTGATGACAGCTTCTTCTTTACGACTTCGTATGTTCAGGAGAAGTGTACAAAGCGGAACATACTCTCTATAGTCGCCCGCTTATTCGATGTCCTCGGCTTAGTCGCCCCCATCATTTTTTAAGCTAAATTGCTCATTAAAGAGCTATGGCTGTGCAACATTGCAACATTGGATACCCCCCCCCCCTGAGAGCGTTATTCAAAGGTTCTCGTCACTCATACAGGAATTTCCTTTAATTTCTACGATTAAAATCCCGCGTCATGTTGGTGTCATAAAGGACAGTACAGTGCTCATTGTCACTTTCTGCGATGTGAGCCTGAATGGTTATGGCTGTGTGATATATTTACACACAACTGATCCATCTGGGAATATTACCGTGAGTTTGTTTTGTGCAAAATCAAACGCCCTCCCACCAAAGTGACAACACTCGCTCGCTTGGAGCTGTGTGCCGCGGTCTTGATGTCCAAACTAATACGGAAGGTTCAAGATAATTATCGTTCGCGTATTACTATTGCAGGGACATACGCGTTTTCAAATTCTACCATTGCGCTTTCATGGATACACTCATCGCCGCATCAATGGTCGGTGTTTGTTAGTATTGACTCAATGTCAGGAGAATTTTTCTCCTGGGAATTTTTATCATGTCGCCGGTAGCGAAAACCCTAGTGACTGCCTTTCACGTGGCATGCTTCCTTCCCAGCTCGTTTCACACGAACTATGGTGGAACAGCCTATCATGGATTCGCAGCCAACCTTCGAAATGGCCAATAAAACCTTTTCATCTCACAAATACCGGTGAAATGCCTGAGCACAAAACTAATGCGCTCACTGCAATAGTTCAGCGTGAACAATCGGTCCTGCGTGAACTGGGTCAGCGTATATCCACATGAGATAAACTTTTAAGGATAGTAGTTTATGTCCTCCGATTCGTAAAAAAGGTATCACCTCCTCTGAAACGGTCAACAATCTTACGACTTCTGAAAATATTATGATTCGTTCTGTGCAGAGTGTTCATTTTATAGAAGATATTGATGCACTCCAGAAGGGCAAATTGTCCATATACAATTCAAAAAAGCTTCGGAATTTATTAGTTTTTCTCGATGAGGATAATTTGTTACGTATTGGGGGGCGGCTTTCCAAATCGGATTTACCATTTGAGGTTAAACGTCCGGTTTTGCTTTCTAAACATGACTGTGTTGTGGATCTTATCGTTGATCACTTCCATGTCATGTACTTTCATATTGGCCCTGGACTTCTTATGTCCATCTTACGGCAACGCTATTGGATATTAGATGCCAGGACTGTTATTACGGAAAAAGTGCGGAAATGCAATTGCTGCTTCCGCTTAAATCCGTCGCATCCTACACTGAAGATGGCAGATTTACCTTCATATCGTGTTGTAGAAGCAAACGCTTTCGTTCACACAGGTGTAGATTATGCAATTCCCCTCCGTATCACGCTTGCTCGTCTGAGAGGACAACATTCACAAAAGGCATATATCTGTTTTTTGTATGCCTTGTAACCAAGGCCATTCGTTTTGAGTTGGTCTCTGACCTAACTTCAAATGCTTTCCTGGCTGCTTTCAGCCGTTTTATTTCTCGTCGTGGACCTGTGTCGTGCTTGAATTCAGATAATGGCACCATTCATTCAGATAATGGTTCATCCTGGTGCTGATAAAATCATTCGCCTTGCAACGGTAAAGACAAGATATGGATTTTTCTGTTGTTGAATTATATCCCATCCCAGCGCAATAATTTTATCATTATTTTATTTTATGTTAATATTTTGTTGAAGTTTAGTTATTTTGGACTTCACCATGACATTCTTTATTTAACACTTAGTTGACTTAGCAACATGATTTTTATTTTATTTTTAAACATTTTTCAAATCAGTGATTTTATCCTTATTGAGTTTAATTTAAACTTTGTTTTTTTTTTTTAAGTTACGCGAAATTCCAAGGCGGGGAGCATGGTTAGGCATTACAATATGTTTATTTTGTTCCTTCGAAAATTTAAATAAATATATTTATATCACAAAAGTAGCAGTTAGGTATCTACTCTTTGGATATGACAGAGACACCTGATGGTTTGAAAATAGAATTCAAAGAAGTAAATAACTGACACTGTCTGTTTTATGGAAAATTTTCTCGTCACTGTGAAAACTTACTAGTTGTGTATTAATTGACAAATCTCATCTCTTGTGCAACTTTCAAGTCAAAAAAGGATTGCACTGATTGAACTTAACTATTGATTGGATGAAATTACGGAGGCCTCCAAGCTACAAGAACTACAAAACAAGGTTGGTGGATCTGTTATTTTTCCCTGCAGTTTTCTTTGTGCCATTCTTTGTGATGTATTTGCCGCGCGAGTAGAGTTTTCATAATCATATCTTTGGATATTAAGCCCAGAGGGTCTGGGGTTATTTACACACCTCGGGCTCGCATATTATAATGCAAACACCATGGAGATACAAAAGTTTAAAAAACACATCAAATTATGGCCAAGTAAACATGAAGATGAGGAAATTATTAAAATTATGAATTAACCCAAATGCAACCTGCAGACAACAAATCCCAATACTTTTATTTTACTTATTGTTTATTTTGTGAAAATCAACAAACTAGAAGATGAGGAAATAAAAATCAACATTTATACAACAACATACAGTCCGCAAGTTGATTTTTTGAAGGTGTGCAGTAGTAGATATTGGTCAACAATATTGTTTGAATACGGAAAGTATTCGTTCATTTAGTTGATTTTTTGAAGGAATACAGTAGTATTATATAAAAACTGCTTTAAAATTCAACATCTCCTACTTACGAACCCCCTTTCGGTTATGGTTTGTTGAATAATGTGGAAAATTAAATTCTTTAAAAAATGGTAGTCAAAAATTTATTTATTTGTGCCTGAGCTTTGGAAAATAAAATAAAACACGCAATTTACCGATGTTTTTTTTCAAGCATAAAATGAAACAGATCATTTTAACCATTATCGCTATCTATCTACTTAAGGAGTGTTATTGTTAGGGGAGCATTTTTCACGACTTAAACGCTCTAGTAGAGATAGAGAAGGTAGCGTTAAATTGAGTAGGTAGGTATAGTTATAGCGAATAATAGAACAATTTTTATCGTCTTACAATTTTCAATTAAACTTTTTTATATAGAAATTTTTTCGATAGTAAATAAATTAGGAAATAAATGGAGATTACAATACGGAAATTTGTAGCTTTTTAACAGTTATTTTGACTTTAAATAATCCAATATTTAACGATGAAAATTGTGTAACTTGCTGAACACAGTTGATCGAGGAAATTCTATGTATCAAAATCTGCAAAATTTATGGGCTGCTCGCAACAGCTTTTTCTCTACTAACACAAAAAGTACACACCTGGTAGTTCTAAGGATTCATCCCTTTCTCATCAATGTAAGTTGGTGTGTTCTAAAGTTCCTCTTTTTACAAAGTGACAAATATCAATAGTTAATGTTTGCTGCACGCAATTATGCACAATTACGAAAACATGTAAATAATCACATAGATATTTGAAATTCAACCGACCATATGAATATTAATAAATTTGTTTACTATAATTCTCGCTCAGCACCATTTTAAATACAAAACGAATGAATTCATTCAAAATTCGAATACGGAACGTGCCTGGCCATGGCGACCACAATTCCGAAAATATAACCTGCTCAACCAAATAAATTGTTTTCATATTTTCCTTTCAATATTCAGTCAATTTCCCGCCGGATTCGTAAAACCAAATTTTCGGTCTGTTTTGTTTGCGACAGTGGAAGCGCCAAATGTACCCCGCCAATCTAGCCAACATTGCGCCACTAAATATTTTCGAATCGTTGCAGGGTGACAACTGTGGAATGGAAATTCGCTGAATGGGTAGGTACTCGGCAGGTCGTACAGGTTTTCTGGTATTGGAACTCTTGAATTTGCATTTCTCCGTGTCTGTGGAATAATAGATCATCAACTTTAAATCAGACGGTTATATAAAACACATTGAAAATACATTAATTCAAAATCGGAATATGTTCAACTATTAGACATTAGACAATAAAAATAAGATTTTCGATATCGATCCGACAATAATTTAATGAAAATTTAGTAGTTTTTTTTAATAGTTATAAATATTTTATAAGATCATCATGAATCATCTTAATCTTAAAATAACCATAAATACAACAAAGAAATAAAAAAAGTTTAACGAACAATAAATATTAAATCTAATAATCATCAAATAAAAAAAAACTGCCACTAATTGAAATTTACGAAAAACCTCAATATATCTTCAATATAAACTAATAAATTTGTTTAACCACTTTATAGTAACATGCATACTGATCGACCAGTTTTGGAGGTACCCTTTCATCACCAGGACAACATTAAATGTATTTTGCAATTACAGAAAGCCGTAAATTAAATAATTTTTACGAATACGAATATAAATACATTTTTATTAGCATCAATAAGGAATTGACATCAGCAGACAAAAAAATAATAGTAAATCTTTCAAACAATTACCAGACATTCAAAACAATTTCATTCAAAAGCCTATCCGCATTGGTCATCAAAATTCGCATTCAGAAAAAACCTTCACACAAGTACAGTCAAAGTAGATTCAATATCTGCTATCCATTGAATAAATGGCGAACGCTGGACATGTGTGTACAACAAAAGCTTGTCAGGCCATAGAACGGAACTTATTTGGACTACTGCGCTTGCATGCTTAGTTGAATTCAAAACAAAAGGGGCATTCCTATTGAATAGAAATTCAATGACAACGTCCAACCACCAGGACATGTTAAACACGCTTTAAATTCGGCAGACAGCATTTTATTTACCATTGTTAAACAACAAAAAATAGAACCTATTCGACTTCCGTACAGTCAAAGTTGTGATTGGTAGTTTCCGTTTTAACCATCACAAAACGTGTTTTATATAAACAAGAATAACGTTTGAAATTGTTTTTATAATTTTATTTTAAAGAAATAATAGGTTTTATTACAAACGATAAATATATAGGAGGTTAAACTAGTTAGTTGTTCTGTGAAGAGAAGACTTCGCGTCCAAAAAGTGGTGTTTCTAATTTTCTCTTATTTAACAAATCAAAACCGAAATTTCCTCTCAAATCACAAGAGTTGTATTTAGGTACTTAAATACCTGTCTACTTAATTATATGCCGCATATTTTATGTGACTTTTAAAAAAAACTTATAAGTAAGGAATTTTAAAGTGTGACCAAAGAAACCTCACTATTTCAAACAATAATTATTTATCAAACTTTCTTCTGGCAGATAGGCACCATAATATTGAGAAAGTCAGAAAGAAATTCCAAAAAAAAAATCTTTAGTGTACCATTAAAAAAGCCACCATCTTGCATACGGAAAGAATAACAAATTTACAGACAGGCGAAATGCAAAGCGGTCAAGTTAAAACAGGGCTTCGCTAAGCCAAAAAGTTTCTTCTTTTGGTTAGATATAGTAGTTTTATTTTATATTAGGAAAGACAAGGAGGAAAAGAAAATACGATGGAGACAGGAGATACTCTCGATACGTTCTATACACAATACTCGCGCATTAATTTGTCAACGTACACATTACTTCTGTTCGACCATTCTTAAGGTTATTAAAGAATGTATGTATTATTAAATTGTGTGTTGCACTCCAATATTTACAAAATCGACCGTACCGAACTCCTGTTCCTAAAATGTTAACATCCCTTCGAGATTTACGCTGTTACAAAACAAATGCAGCATCATAATTCTCCTATTAACCGTGCTCTTCATACCTTCAATAATATTTGACTAAACTCTGGTAACATCGATTTTGTTCGGATTCAGTGCCCACATTTGAAAGCAGCATCGTGTAAACGATTTAAACGGTTCAATGCGCACACTTATGGCTTCACAGATCACAACTTCTCACACATACAAACACACCCACATATAAATTCACTTATATACTAACACATCACCCAGTAATTATAATAAATAAAATAATTGTAACTATCACAAATAAGATATGACAATGAAACATATCATAGACAGTGGCGTGCACACTCTGTAATCAGAGTAGGGATTAGGTAAAACAAATAAATTAAATTGATATTTTATAAAAATACCCCACACTAGACATGGGCAGGCTGATTCCCAGGAGTGAATCGATTCAGTCTGATTCCCTCGGCCTTTTGAATTGATTCCTTTTATTCATTCGTTTAATTCAATTGATTAAAAAAAAACTCCTTTGTATGTATGCATACATAGATATATTCTCTAATACGCGGTTTTCACATAAAAAAACATGCTATTATCGCGCTTCCATATAATCGATCCGGTCACCTGGAATGGTGAAGTTAAAACCATGCGCTGAAAAAACTAATTAAAAGCCTGGGCAACACGCGTCATATAATTTATTACAAAAATAAAGGAACACATCATTCGATTATCATTTATCAGTATCACGGTTCGACAACGACTGATGTTTTCATGTTTTGTTTACAGCTAGGTAGACATATACCATAAAAAAACAATAATATAAATAAACATCGTTTTGTTTCTACACGCATTGCATAATTTACGTACGTGTGAGGGAGAACAAAATATAGGATTAACTGTCGCTTTTTAGTCTTTTTATTAACGTTCAGGGTCCGAAGCGGAAAGTTTCGCCCTAAGATGACGGCTTGGCCGCGCGGGGACTAACGACGAACCGATTTTCTGCGGGCATTAAGAAATGAATTAGGAACTTCTGACTAATAAGTGTATTTTGTCTTGCTGTGACTTGAATAACTTGCATTCCACGGACCTAATAAGGACTCAAAATCTTCAACAGAATGGAATTGAGCTGTCCGGCCGGATCGACTCGATACGTGGGACCCGGGCTTTGGGACGACGACGTCACAAATGAATAAGAAACAAATGTTTTGATTCCTTGAATAAGTGAAACAGAGATTGGGTTTGCGGATTGAGCGCTACAGTCCGCACCGCCATGTAGGACTATGAAACGTATCATGTTCGTATAAAATGTAACCTTGCGGCAGAGCAGAGACCAGGGCTCAGGATAGTGGCCAAGTAGTTATCTGTCATGTCGGTAGGGTTTTCAGTCAAATAAAAGAAAATGAACTTTATAAAAATGTATTGAATCCAAACCAAAAAGCAACATGGAAGTGTACAAACTTCATACCAAGTTAACAAAAGGAATATAGAAAAATACACATACCAGATGGACTCCTAATGGACACGCTAAACTAACTATACGGAAATAACCCCGGAAGATTAACGCGATCTTGCTTCGCAGAGAGAGAACACGAGACGGGACGGGAACTCCAGCCTTCCCATCCGGGAACGGCGCGGAATCCAGAGCACCAAGGTCGTCCTTCTAATTGGGCAGGAGGCCGCTATACCTCCAAGGAGCACATTCAGCCACGGGCGATCTCGACGAACTCCAATCAAAAGGCACGTGGCCCCCAACAGTATCCAAGTCTGGCGTATTACGGTAGTACGGTTAGCAGACCGTGACTTTGCGACACGGGGTCATGAAGGCATATTATAGTAGCCAACACCAGGACCAATTTACTTCACGATTCCTTTTCCAAAAATACTTCCATAAAACGGCCAACCAGCCACATCGAAAAAAAGTGGGACTTTCACGTCATCCACTATAAATAACACGTACACGAACCTCTCGTGTTACGTAAAAACACCCCGCATTCTTTTAAGTTTTAAATCAACTTAGATTCTCATGATTGAACGAAAATTTAAACACCTTGATGGTGAGTGACCAATTTCCGACCCAACTGCCCAAGTTGATCGGAAGGAAGTGCCCATAAACAAAAAGGAAGCTCTCTCTTTTCCAAAAATTACAAGTGTCCAAAAGAACACCATAGACAAAATAACCACCTGAGCAAGAACTGCATTAGTCACATAATTATTTATGTGACAACTACGACCACGGAGGAACGATTCCCCCGTGACTATGAGGAATAGCGGGACTAGCGGGACGACTGTGAAACAGACACGACACTCATAGCTCAGAATTTAGAATTACTTAGCTCTTGGTTAATTCGATTGTCTGTTGGCGGTTTTGTCGCTTGGACTGGGGACGGGGACTCTGGCCTACGGGGTATTTTGCAGGTATAAGATTTACTGCGCGGGATACTACACGTGATAGACAATTTCGCGGCGCGCATCGCCTGTAGTAGGTGTACATATATCCGAGCAAAAAATATCCAGAATAATATTTAATTTAATTCCTACGAAACACTACAATATTTACAGAATTCCTTATTATTTTCTTACCTCAATTTATGTAACATGAAATATTTAGCTGTAAAATAAATTAATAGAATTCAAAAGAAATATGGTGCTGTTAAAAAATCGTAAGATGCAAGGCCAAGTGTAAGGAATTAAGATTTAATTCCTTTTGAAATCATTTGAGAATCAGATCGAGTGTGTTACAAGATTGAATTTATTAATTTAATTCATTCATTCAATTTTGCCCAAGTCTACCCCACACTGCGCCTTTCATGCCGTTGTTTGTTGGGATTACCTAAATCACACTAAATATCCAAATAACTGCTTTATTTATACAAATTGATTAGTGTTCTACCTAAACCGAAACCGAATCTTCAGTATATGTCTCAGTTTCGACCGAAACCGAAACCTTTTTGGGCACGCTAAAAATCTATCATTTACTGAAATTTGGCTTATTTTTTACACTTATTAGACAGTTAAATGAAATGAAAAATAAAAAAAATAATAATGTGCATGAATAAAATGTATATTACTGCTATAAAACAAACGAAACATGTTAACTACTTTTTTGAACAAATATTGTCAATAAACAACACTTATAAAGGAAGGCCCTCATTAATTGAGTATTTTAATTTTAATTGCGTTTACAATCACATCATTCTTATTTATTACACATGTTAAATGAAATAAATAAAAAAACAATATTTTTTTTAATATTACTGCTATAAAACAAATAAAAATTACAAAAATTAACAAACATGTGAACAACTTCTTGGAACAAAAATTTGTCAATAATCAACACAAATTATAAAGGAAGGACCTCATTAACTGAGTGTTTTCATTTCGATTGCGTTTACAAATGCAATATTCTTATTATGCATGTTAAGAGAAACTTTGAAAAGAGATGAAACTTTGGAGATTTGATGTGCGCATGCCCGAGATAGTATCTGTATACAATAGTGAGCTCTGGCATCATGAAATTATGCATTGCTAAACCATTCGTCCGATTGCAATTAAAATTTGGGGTTTGTAGGGAGGAGTGGGGGGAGGGGGCGAAGGAGGGAAGGGGGAGTGGTAGGTGGAGGGGGAGGGTTAGAGGGCGGAAGGGGAACTCGGAAGGGTGGGGAACTAAAAGCCGCCCGCAAAAACCTGCGGAGCGGGTGGTTTCTGTATACAATAGTGAGCTCTGGCATCATGAAATTAAACATTGCTAAACCGTTCAACCGATTGCTATTAAAATTTGGGGTTTGTAGGAGGAGTGAGGAGTGAGGGGGGAGGGGGTGGAGAAGGGAAGAGGAAGGGGGAGGGGAGGGGGAGGGTTATTTAACTGCTAGTAATATAATAAATAATATAATATAATAATACAGACATCCTGTAAAGACATGTTTTAAATTGTGACAAATAATGTTTATTTTAAGGGTATACCATAGCTTATAAGGTTATACCATAGGTCGTTGGCAGATTTGTTAAATTTTCAAAAAAGATTTTGTATTATACAACACCCATTTCAAATCATATAAAATAAATCAATACATCTGATAAACGCAAGTTTCAGTATTTTATTTTAGTTTAAATAAAATCATTAAAAAATATATACTTACATGGGTTTCTTGACGAAAATTGGTCCTTTTGTGTATTAATATATTTCAGATTTTTTTGCATTCTTATTTTGCTTAGACTTTATTGAAAAATGCTTAATACTTATGATCAAAAAATAATTACAAAAGTACACAATTTTTAAAGTTTTATCATCACGCCTTTCAGCATTTTTGGATGTAGGTATAAAATAAAGCAAATTTGGAATGAAATAAAATCGATATTGAGTTATAATTTTAAAAAGCTGGTACGGAGAATAATTAATCTTTCTCATTGGAACCGTTCTGTACGATCGTAAGAACATCTTTCGAGGAAATGTGGATTTTCGGTCGCAGGCTGGTTAAACGCCCTTAAATGAAATAATAAAAAAATGTATTTAAAGTATGTACATGTGATTTTTTTAAATATTAATACTGTAAAACAAACAAAAACGCACTGTAAGTAATGAATTAATGTGTGAATCAAATATAACCTCATTTATTTTTACATAATTCTCATCATTCATAAAACCGAGTGAATAAATCAACGGAAAGAACTTCTATCAGTCGTGGATTTGTCAACAGGACTTATAGGCTGCGGCCTAGGGGCGGCACTCTCATACAGCCTACAAGTGAGTGATTATGGAGGCAACTTCTAAGAAGGAGGAAGGGGCGGCTCAAATGAAGTGGCCTATACTTACGAAAAGTATAAATCCGTCACTGACTTCAATTCTTAATAAATGCCAATAAAATATGTGACACAGAAGTAATAACAAAAACAAAACACAAACTTAATCACTATGCGCGAGAAATAACACATAAACTCACAACACAGATCACACCGGACCGGCCGGCGAACTCAGCTGATGATGGCGGGAGACACACGAGCCACAAGCTCACCCGAAGTCAGCCGAACGACGCACAATATTCACGAACACAGAGTTTCGGTGCGGCCGAAGCTTCTGCAGAGTTTCTGCCGAAACTGAAACTGAAACTGATGCCGAAACTACATTTTTTTGGACATTCGGTCGGTCACTAATATATTAGTTAAAGTTTAAATATTATTTAAAAAAATGTTATAGTACAAATTCAATTCAAAATGCTTGCCTTTTAAGACTGTGTTCAACATATAATAACATTCCCTCTAATGTTGATATCTTCAATTGTATTTAAAATATATATAAATTATAAATTAAAATACGCTTTAAGAAAATGAAGATAATATTGGTAGTTCTTAGTCGAAAGTATGATACAATTAAAAATGACCAAATCGGATAAAGACACCTTAGCTCAGTGGTTAGAGCAGTGGCCCAGAAAGCCGAAGATCCTGGGTTCGAGTCCCGGAGGTGCCAAAATCCTTTTCTGATTTTTCTTTCTCCAGATTTTCGATTGAGATACGCTAATATTCATTTAATTCAATATTAAAATTTGAGGTTTTACTCTTAGTTGTACAAGCGTGTGGAGGGTCTTTTTAAGGAAAGGAAGGAGAGGAAGTTCTGAGAAGGAAAGAAGTATCAGGGGTGGGTATAGGAAACTGATTGTCAGCGTGTCCAGGAGTGACGGAAGTATGAATCCCTCCAACCACTGTGCTACGCGGGTCGAGAGAATTCGGCTGGAAAGGTCAAAAGGCCTCCCTCTACTCTCGATTTGGCACGCCAAGCAGTCGGTTGGCAGACTCTTTCATCATCAAGACCCAGATAAATCTTATGAATTTGGGCACCCCTGCAAGTCACCAAAGTACTGTTTTTTTTAAAATTTATTTATTTATTTTATTTGTTATAAAATACATTCAGTATAAGGAAGCTTTGACTGTCCAACTAGGAAGGTCTCCCGTTCTAGGACAGTCAAATTGACATATTCCTATTAGGTTGGTAGGTACATTATCATTCATAAAGTATTCAGTAAAGTTTAGCCTCATTTGCATTTACATAATTATACAGTCGAGTAATAGGTTCTAGAATCAATTAATTAACAAGAAAAAATATATTCGAAAAACAGTAAGTAAAAGAAAAATAAAAGAAAAGAAAAAATTTGGAAACAAAAGAAATATGTAATTATCAACTTTTTTAATAATATTTCTGACTCTGTCCTGCCTAAATCTTGTAATCATTTTGTTATTTTTTTACCGAAGGATGACACTTCACACAGTCTTAGTTGTGAAGGGATTTTGTTATATAATTTCGGTCCCAGGTCCCAGAATATCATTTGATAAACTGCTGTGTTGCTTGTTGGAATAGAAAGGTCATTTCTGCCCTTACTTCAGGTTTGATGTTTGTGTTCGACTTTTTTAATTTTATATTTATTTTTATGAGCATAAATTATTATCTTCGAACATCTAGTACATTAAATTCCCTGAAGAGAGCGTCGCTCGAATATCTGAAAGGTTTCTTCATTATAACACGTAAAATAGATTTCTGTGCCTTCAATAACGAGTTTAATATTGTTTTCCCTGCACCCCCCCACCCAATACATCCGTAGGTTATGATCGAGTTGCAAAGCCCGTAATATATATTTTGTTTCTATAATATAAAAAAATATATATACCGGAAATGGGATTTTTATGCTCAGTAAAGTGGTGAAGTGTTATTTATAATACGGTGTATATTGCAAACTAAACAGTCGTTTAATCATGTTTTTATTTCGAGCGGAAACGTTGGATTTGCTGCAAGTTGTGGATCAAAAATACTTCCATTGATGTTGATACAAGATTCATAAAATAGTTCTTTGCGAGTTGAATCTTTGTGTTGACTCGCGAAACAAAGCTCTTGAATACAATATACGTACATTTACCAACACTATTTGCCTCAAATAATATTTTTCTCTTTAAGGTGAAGCACAACGGGGCAAAAGGGCCGCTTACAATAACACTCCTTTTGTAAATGGCGACTAGGTTTAATTCCCCCCCTAACACCAGCCGCCTATTTTGATGTATTCACATTACTTTGAGAAAATATTTAATTGTTTTACGATCATTTTCTAAAGAATTTAATTTTCCACTTTACACAATAAAATCATAACCGATAAGAGTTCGCTGGTAGGAGATTTTAAACATAAAAGCAGTATTTATAGGACTGATACTTTATTTTTTCTGAGCTTATAAAGAGACTAGCAATTTTTTATAAGTCAGTTATTTCAAAAGTAAATTGGTGTTCTTTTTTTTACATGAGCTCCGCACAGGAGGCCCTGAGGAACATAATTTCCCTCAGGGCCTATGTCATCTTTGGGGATGCTGTGTGGAGAGCAGAGTTCTGGGAAGGAAATGGGTTTAAGGGGTGGGTAGGAATCTGGGGTTCAGTATGTCCTGGTCATCCGCCTCCAAGACCTAGACAAACCTCACCCCATGAACCCGGGAACCCCTGCTGTCACTTGGGGTGACCTATGTCAGAGATGTTGGTTATCCAATAAAGGTTCCCGTGGCGACGGTACCCATTCCCGCCTCCCAAATTATAATTATGTTCTACTCGCATTATTTAATTAAATCATATAAATCATCTAAATTATAAATCATCTAAATCATATAAATCATCTAAATCATATAAATCATCTGAATCCTGTAAATCATCTGAATCATATAAATCATCTGAATCATATAAATCATCTGAATCATATAAATCATCTAAATCATATAAATCATCTGAATCATATAAATCATCTGAATCACATAAATCATCTAAATCATATAAATCATCTGAATCATATAAATCATCTGAATCACATAAATCATCTAAATCATATAAATCACCTGAATCATATAAATCATCTAAATCATATAAATCATATAAATCATCTAAATCTGAACGAGCAAAATCAACTTACAACTTGGAAGTTTGTTTTAAGTTGTATCTATTTATTTTACAGTTAATTCATATTAATTACATTATAATATGAACAAAATTTCATTGTGCTGTTGTATCTAGTGTAAGGTAATAATGGTGAATACTGTAAATGTTTTACGTTGCATTAGAGTGTTTCGTGAATTCACTGAACACCTCAAGAGAACCTGTGCTGAGGTGATACCACTGTTCAAGTTTGCTTTATGTACAACCAAGAGTTCTAACTGTGCGGTTTTTACATAAAAAACCAGATATTATATGGCTGAAAGAGGTCAATGAAAAAACACTAATGTAGTCACTAAAAACGACATAAAAGACAAATAAACTATATTAACATAACTTTAGTCCGCCTCGGCACGGGACCCCCAAGTGAGGAGGACTAAGAAATACAAAATCTATTCTTAAATTTACCATTATATTTTGAATAAACAATTATTTTATAAAGTCACTAAAATAAAAATAAAAATACTTATAAAAGAACCGCTCCCAATCGTCTAGAGTCAGCGTGACAATGGCATACCCAATTTGGGATGTGTTGTGTGAAGTGTGGCTGTTCAGGTCTGGCCTTAGGTCTGGTTTTAGGTGAGTTTAATATTGTGAAAAACACAAATGATTTTAATGGAATTTATTTGTGCATGTCGGGATTTGAACCACCGAACTGGTCGAGAGTCTCACCCCTTGACCACGGAGACCATGGCGGAAAAATCTTGCAAAAACACAGTTTATTGTTGTGAAGCACTTACAACTTGTAAGTTACAAGATGGTATTTTTTCCACAGTTCTGTTAGGATCGAAGCTTCTGAGTTCCGCGGAGGGCTGTGGCGGTTTTAGAGTCTAGGCAGTAGGCAGTACTAGACAATCAGGTACTGCGCAGTGCGGGGCCTTTTCTCGTGCGATTTGTTCGCAAGGCCGCCTTCAAGTGCCTTTCAGGACCGTGTGTATTTTTCGGGCCTAAGATAACAAGGTTGTTGTTTATACTTCAGATGAAATAACTGTGAAGGAGCCAGGATAGAGGATTGAGTTGAAATATTACTGCGCTTCACATTTAAATGCACACTTGTTGTTTATTCATCAATTTAGCCCATAGGTTCTCAACGTGAGCAATAACGATAGGGGGGGTAGTAGAAGACCCAGAGAAAATTAGGGGGCCTTGAAATGGCACAGTGAGGCCGTGGGCAGGTAAAAATACTAAGAATTATGCAAGAAATTATTATTATTTCATGTGTTCAATGTAAAATTTCCATTGGCGCAAAAAGAGTAAAATATGTGTGTAAAATATATAACATGTAAACAAATAGCTCAGATGTATTATTTATGGACAGAGAAGTCACCGACGCGACTCAACGTTGTAGTTACGATGTGAGACATACATTATAGAAGATAAATATTAAAAGAAAGAAAAGAAAAATCAGAAAAAAATTCTAACGAATTGCAATGTACAAAGTCGCTGACGTAGCTCAGGACAGGGACGCCTAGAGGGCCTCTTGTTGAAATAGTAGGCCCCCAAACCGAACGGGACAAAATAAAAAAGTTAGGAGGAATAATAGTAAAACTCTTCTTGACCAATTAGTTGTTTATAATATTATCATAATACGTGTGTTATTATTATTAAGAATTGACATTATATCATGAATACAACAAGGAAGGAGGTAGCAACAGCAACCCGGTACTTAAAATACAAAAGAATTGATTTTATAGCTTGCTAAACGAAAAAGGTATAATAAATTACTTTAAATTGGGGGGTTCTAGAAAAAAAAAAATCTCAAAGTGGGCGGTGGGCAAAATAATGGTTGAGAACCTATGACCTAGCTGATCACTCGGATAATATTTTTAAGTTTGCGGGAGCTTGGCATGGAAAATTATGATGAGATTCCAAAAACGATGAAAGATTTATAAAGCGCAAAACTTCATAAATCTGTGTATTGTAAGCAGCTAAGCTCTCTAAATATTAATTTGTTAATATTAATATTATTTTCCGCGTGCAACGTCATTTCCATACCAAAGTTTGGAGCTGTGAATTAAGTAATTTATTAAAATAGCATTTTCCTTGCATCGATTTCATTCTAAACAAGATTAAAAAAAAACATGTAAGTATGTAAGAAATGTTATTTTTTCACTTGATTTAGAAACGGCCCTTGAAAAGATGTTAACAAAAAACAAATTGCCGATAAATTAATATTTTGATTAAAGAAGAAAAAATACGATATTGCAAATACAAATTCAATTCCTTAAAATAATAAAACTGCAATTTAAAACTAATCTTCAAACTTCCGACGCGTGCGCAGCCCACGTTCAGCTGTCCTTGTGAGAAGCATGGATTTTCCAAATTTACCCAATGCTATACCCTGCCGCTGCTACCACTCCTTTGCAATCCCTCCTTCTGCCCCCCCCCCTCCCCCCCCCCTTCCCCCTCCGCCCCCCTCCCCCCCCTTCCCCCTCCCCCCCTCCCCCCCTGTCCCCCAACCCTGCGTCACTTCTTCCCTGAGCGTAATCTCCCATGCATCCCCATTCCTCTCCCATGACCTCCTTCCCCGCCTTCCCACCCTCGCGCATCCCAACGTCCAACAAACTCCTGCTTTCCTCATCTCACCTTCCCTCTCTCGCGAACCAAAAACCCTCCCTTCCCTCCCTGCGTTAAACTATATGCAATACACACATTTTTCAGACAACTCCCGCGCCACCTATTGTAAAATTTGTATACAAAGACCATAACGTCATAGCTCTCTATTACATATAGAAACTTTCGCGGCGTGCGCACATCAACTCGCCAAATTTCATTTCAATCGGATTAATGGTATAGGAACGAATACAGGACAAACCAAGAAACTCTCATTTTTATATAAAGGTTCAAATAATATGCTATATTAGTAGTATTTTGCCCAACTTTCGCCTTAAAATATTATTTTATGTTCTAATTTATTTCATTTTATTTTGTTTATTATTATGTTACAGTGATACTTATTATAAAAATTGTAAAATGGGAGCTTTAGCGACCCAGTGAGGCCCTTTTTATCAAATAATGTAATTTTATCAAAAAACGTAAGTATATGAAATAATTAAATAAAATAAAAAAATCTGCGATTTGTTAAACTCCTTGCGTAAACGTGGAATACCATTTTTTTACTGAACAATATAACTTCCGCATACGCCGTGACGGAAGGACGTATTGTTAAGCTATGTCGTGTAACTCATGTAATGTCATCATAAACGAGTGTCGGAATAAATTCGGTGTTTGGGCTAAATTCCTAAAAAATAAAACTAGTTATTTTTATACTAATTTGGGGTCGGGGAATCCGAATCTGAAAGAATTAGGCGGCGGCAAGCAATATTAACTTAATTACAGGAATTTAAAAAATTTTATACACATACAGGAAAATAGCCATTTTGGAAGCATTTTGATTCCTAGAAAATCAAACTAGTTATTTTTATACTAACTATGGGCCGGGGAATCCGAATCTGAAAGAATTAGGCGGCGGCAAGCAATATTAACTGAATTACACGACTTTAAAATTTTCTATACACACACACATGAAAATAATCATTTCGGATTAATGGTATAGGAACGAATACAGGACAAACCAAGAAACTCTCATTTTTATATAAAGGTTCAAATAATATGCTATATTAGTAGTATTTTGCCCAACTTTCGCCTTAAAATATTATTTTATGTTCTAATTTATTTCATTTTATTTTGTTTATTATTATGTTACAGTGATACTTATTATAAAAATTGTAAAATGGGAGCTTTAGCGACCCAGTGAGGCCCTTTTTATCAAATAATGTAATTTTATCAAAAAACGTAAGTATATGAAATAATTAAATAAAATAAAAAAATCTGCGATTTGTTAAACTCCTTGCGTAAACGTGGAATACCATTTTTTTACTGAACAATATAACTTCCGCATACGCCGTGACGGAAGGACGTATTGTTAAGCTATGTCGTGTAACTCATGTAATGTCATCATAAACGAGTGTCGGAATAAATTCGGTGTTTGGGCTAAATTCCTAAAAAATAAAACTAGTTATTTTTATACTAATCTGGGGTCGGGGAATCCGAATCTGAAAGAATTAGGCGGCGGCAAGCAATATTAACTTAATTACAGGAATTTAAAAAATTTTATACACATACAGGAAAATAGCCATTTTGGAAGCATTTTGATTCCTAGAAAATCAAACTAGTTATTTTTATACTAACTATGGGCCGGGGAATCCGAATCTGAAAGAATTAGGCGGCGGCAAGCAATATTAACTGAATTACACGACTTTAAAATTTTCTATACACACACACATGAAAATAATCATTTCGGAAGTATTTTGACACGCGTAGTACAAAGATCATAGAAAAACAAGAAATATACAAAAACATGTGCCGGCAGTGTTACCAGCTCTCAAAAATATTTATCCCTATATCAATATGAAAATAGATAACAGCAGAAAAACATACCTTATAAATCGACCAAGTCTTCTTCGTCCGTCGTATCCTTGTCAAACTCGCTTGTCTCGAAGGGTTCCTGTCGGATACGCGGATCATATAAGAGTCCAGCTAAGCGGTAAAACTCCAGCCCCTTTATACCGCCTGCTCGCGTCCCTAACCTAACCTAACCTAACGCTAGGTTTGTGTAATATGGTTTGTGCCCCTTTATACCGCCTGCTCGCGTCACGGCAAAAAAACATCCCTGTTTTCAAGTAGTTTAGCGGCTACGCTAGGTTTGTGTAACATGGTTTGTGCCCCTTTATACCGCCTGCTCGCGTCACGGCAAAAAAAATCCCTGTTTTCGAGTAGTTTAGCGGCTACGCTAGGTTTGTGTAACATGGTTTGTGCCCCTTTATACCGCCTGCTCGCGTCACGGCAAAAAAACATCCCTGTTTTCGAGTAGTTTAACGGCTACGCTAGGTTTGTGTAACATGGTTTGTGCCCCTTTATACCGCCTGCTCGCGTCACGGCAAAAAACATCCCTGTTTTCAAGTAGTTTAGCAGCTACGCCGGGTTTATGTAACATGGTTTGTGATACAAAAGTGAGTAAAATTTATACTTTATAAAAAATAAGTACTTAAAATATAAACATGTTATTTTACGTTATTAATATTACTGCTTAATGGCAACACTTAATTTTGTGTGGTAAAAACATCTATGTTATCTTGTTTTTCTATGATCTTTGTACTACGTGTGTCAAAATACTTCCGAAATGATTATTTTCATGAGTGTGTGTATAGAAAATTTTTAAGTCGTTTAATTCAGTTAATATTGCTTGCCGCCGCCTAATTCTTTCAGATTCGGATTCCCCGGCCCATAGTTAGTATAAAAATAACTAGTTTGATTTTCTAGGAATCAAAATGCTTCCAAAATGGCTATTTTCCTGTATGTGTATAAAATTTTTTAAAGTCCTGTAATTCAGTTAATATTGCTTGCCGCCGCCTAATTCTTTCAGATTCGGATTCCCCGACCCCAAATTAGTATAAAAATAACTAGTTTTATTTTTTAGGAATTTAGCCCAAACACCGAACTTTAGCCCGAGTGTCTTACTTTTATGCAAAATAAGGCATATACTCTCGATGAAATCGCCATCATCCAATTATGTACCTCCACCTTCTCCGAGGAGGATGTAAAGGATGCAAAAACTATCCTGTTCGATAAGCTTCCGGAGAAACGCACTCTACGGAAAGGAGACGGCAGGATTAGCCGAGATCTCCAGGACATCCTGAGGGCATTGAAGGAGACGGACCCTGACCAACTGCCTATATTCGTTGCCAGACAGCTGCACAAATTGCCTCCAGTCAACTTCGATAGTGTGGACGTATCTAAACTTCTAAAAGAACTTAATTCCATGAAAACAGAAATAACTCTCATCAAAACGGAATTAAAAGATTCATCAGTCACAAGAAATGATGATTTAAAACAAGAACTGGCTTCACTAAGAGAACAAATTACAAAACTACATGTTCCAAACATACAAAGCGATTTAGCTGAGAACTCGCAACAAAATAGCGGCCAAACTGTAGGTAATCCACAACTTAAAGGTAAACAAATACCGACAGAAGCGACCTACTTATCGACTGCATCTAAGAACGCATACAGTAATGGAACTACCACACACACGAAAACGAGCAGTAATCGCCGTGAACGACTGAGTTCGGACTTTGAACCTAGGCTCGAGAACACAGCAAATAAACAGGGAACGCGCGAACACGGCCCGCGGTCTCAAACCCGGCCATCCGCGACTGACGAAAGCGGTTTCACATTAGTATCGCGGAAAATTAACCGAAACTTGAGAGGTAAAGCAACGTCAACAACTTTAAAGTCAGCTGACATACTCACAACGGTGTACATTTCGAGGTTTACCGTGGAAACTTCAGAGGAAAACATCAATAACTACCTAACAGAAAAGGGTCTGGAATGTACCAAGATTGAAAAAATCAAGCCTTTTCGTCCTACGCCTTTTAACACCTTTAAACTCACTGTTAAAGCGATCGAGGTAAAGAAATTCCTGGCAGAAGAACTTTGGCCGGAGGGAATTGTATTCCGAAGATTTATAGAACCGCGCATATCTATTAAACCTCAAAATGTCCAGTAATGACTTAAGAATTATATCTGTGAACTGCAGATCGGTTCGCAGCTCTGAAAAATTTATATGTGATCTCTGCGAATCACATGATATTATAGTAGTCCAAGAAACTTGGTTACTCCCTACAGATATTGACTTTCTATCTCATATTCACCCGGACTTCAACAGTTTGGGAACCTCTGCTGTGAATATCGCCGATGGGCCGCTAATCGGAAGGCTTCATGGCGGAGTGGGGATAATCTATAGACAAAATCTAAGGGTTACCGCAATCCCGATGCATAATTGTCGGATGGCTGGAATCGAGGTTAGTTTGATTACAGAAACATTAAGCATTTTTACAATTTACATGCCGACTTGCTCAACTGACAACTTTGAGGAATATTCTAACTGCCTTGCCTCCCTATAAGCAATAATTGATGATAATAATTATATTAATACAATTATAATCGGAGATTTCAACGCTCATCCCAACTCGCTTTTTGGAACGGAACTACTATCTTTTTGTCAAGAATTTGAATATGTATGTGCGGACATCGAAATTTTGCCTGTGAATTCCTACACATATATCAGTGACGCTCACAGCTCCACTAGATGGTTAGACCACTGTCTAGTTACAAAAAATATTTCGAAGCAAATTATAGATTTGAAAATATACTACGATATAGATTGGACAGATCACCGGCCTCTCGAGCTGACCTTACAAACAGTGGGACTGGCGAAAACGGAATTGTTTACTTCTGGATTAAGGGATCCAGCATTATGGAATCTGAATAATATACGTGATATCGGAAAATACAACTCGTGCTCGCAAAACTATCTTGTCAAAGTTAAACCAAAATACACATTTCCTGAGAACGGTGACAACCCTGTTCACGCCAAAATAGAATACCTCTATGGGAGTATAGTAGAAGCCCTACGAAGTAGTGCCATCTCTGTATTTAATAAGCTTACTATTCAAAAACACAAGCAAGTATGTGGGTGGAACGAAGTTGTGGCGAATAAATACTATGAATCCAGACAAGCGATGCACACATGGATAATGAATGCGAGACCGCGCGAGGGACTTATCGCAGAGGAGAGAAGAGCAAAGCGTGCTGCCTTTAAAACTGCACTTAAACAATGCCAAAAAAACTCGTCTCAACTTCAGATGGATAAAATAGCAGAGGATCTAGAAAATCGGGACTTCAAAAAATTTTGGAACAAGTCTAACAAACTATTAAACATGCGCTGCAAAATCTCATGCAACATACATGGAGAATCGAACCCGGAAGTAATCGCAAACATTTTTAAAGAACATTTTACAACTACCACCCCAGCTATCGACTCAAATGAAACGCATCTGACTGCCTATGATAATATCGATCCCATTGTCACAACTAGCATGATAAAATCGGCCATTAGTAACATGAAATCTGGAACGTCGGCAGGGTATGACGGCTTAAGCACCGAACACTTCAAACATGCAGGGGCAGCGGTTATGGAACTAATGGCAACATTATTCACCGATATCTTAAAGTGTGGCTATCTACCTAAAGATATGACAAAAACAATTATAATACCGATAATAAAATCGAAACTGTCAGAAATAACTTTAAAGGAAAACTACCGACCAATTTCCATCGCCACGGCTATCGCCCGTATATTTGAACGAGTTCTCTTGGATCAAGTTGGATCTCATTTGACAACGAACGATAATCAGATGGGATTCAAGAGAGAGTGTTCTACGGACTCGGCTATTTTTTGCGTAAAACGGACCTTGGAATACTACAGGAAGAAGAAAACATCAACCTATGCATGCTTTCTGGACCTAAGTAAGGCTTTTGACCGAGTTTCCCACCCCCTATTATGGAAAAAACTAAAAGAAAGAGGTATACCTTGGAAAGTGGTAAAAATCCTCGAAACTTGGCACCGTCAACAGGAAAATCTTGTAAAATGGAAAGATGGATTTTCAGTACCTTATTTCCTGAAAAGCGGGGTCAGACAGGGAGGATGTATGTCCCCAGTATTGTTTAACATATACATGGATGAACTAACCCATAGGCTAAACAATGCTGGAATGGGCTGCCACATCGGAGGTCAATGTATCAACAACATGAGCTACGCAGACGATATGGTTCTGATGGCACCGTCAATAAGGGGATTACGAATCCTCCTGAAGATCTGTGAAGAATTCGCACACGAAACCAACATGATCTATAATGCGAAAAAAACAGCACTGTTGGTCATAAAACACGGTGAAGGCCCAAAAAATATCCCCCCCGCCTTTTTGAACGGCGAACTCCTAAAAACAGTAGAATCTACCAAATATCTGGGACATATCATCAACGATAAATTAACAGATGATGAAGATATTGACAGGCAGAGGCGCGTACTGAGCATAAAATCCAACATGCTCAGTAGAAGATTTCGGCTATGCAGTCCACGGGTAAAAAGGACGCTATTCCTAGCCTTCTGCACAACCCTGTACACTTGCGAGCTTTGGGCAACCTTCAAAAAAAGAACCATGGACAGGCTTCGGGTGCAATATAACAATGCTTACCGTCTGATGTTTGGACTCCCCAGGCACTGCAGTGCCTCCTCAATGTTTACAGAAGGGCGAGTTCCAGGATTTAAAGCTCTATTAAGAACCAGGATTGCAGGACTGAGGGGAAGGATAAACCACTCCAGAAACATTCTCATAATAGAATCCCGCTTGACTTCAGGATCGAGCTTAGAAGAACATTGGAGGAAGACACTGGCTCCCATAACCCCAGACTGCTTCTTTTTTTTTAAAATTATTTATTTATTTTTTACTTGTATTTTTATTTTATTTTCTTCTTAATACCATATTTTATAAATATCTATGTGTTTTATGTATGTACTTACACACTATATAGGATGTGTGGGATTGCACTCACCTCCCCACATTCTGGAATAAAGACCTTTATTATTATTATTATTAATAATAATCTCCATAAGAATAAAAAGGTTTAAAAAAAAATCCTAAATATAACCATGTATCGCAAAACCAGAATTAATTCTATCACACATCTTCAGCTTCCTTTGTGGTTGTTCACTTAAAGAAAAAAAATCCATCTGGCATTTTTAGTCTGAGATATCGCGAATAGCGGGTATTAATCTTCGAGTTTGTAACGCTTGGCATGAACAACGGGAGCTTTTACCCGTACTCAGGTGTTCATTTATCGCTTTTGCAAGATGATATTAAATAAATTTCTGTTTTTCTAGAGTCTCCGTGTTCTAAAAATTATTTTATTTGTTTGTTTTTCGTGCTGACATGTATTTTGACTGCTATCGGTTTTCTTGTTTTGGATTTTGAGGATCCACTTTCAAGAAATCTGAGCAGTATTAAGTTACTGAAATAACTTATTAGCACGTTAGCACGTCGTAATAAAAAATAAATAAATAAAAAATAATAATGATAGAAGTATGTAAAAAAATTATATTTTTATTTATATAACTTCTATAAAACAAACAAACTTTATAAAAAATAACAAAACATGTTAACTACTTCTTGGAACTTCTCGTTCGGCTGACTTTAGGTGAGTTCGTGGCTCGTATCTTACCCGCCATCATCAGCGAAATACTCCATTAATGAGTTCCTTCCTCTAAGTGTTGATTATTGACAAATGTTTGTTCCAAGAAGTAGTTAACATGTTTGTTAATGTTGATTTGTTTTATAGCAGTAATATCGAAAAATAAATATTTTTTAAGTAATTCAATTATTGTTTTTTATTTCATTTAACACGTATAAAAATAATTTCGTGATTGTAAACGCAATAAAAACTGAAATACTCAATAAATGAGGTCCTTCCTTTATAATGTAAGTGTTGATTTTATTGACAAATTTTCGTTTCAAGAAGTAGTTATTTAAAAAAAATATTGTTTGTTTTTCATGTACTTCAATTATTGTTTTTTTTATTTATTTATTTAATTTAACACGTTTAAGTGTCTGAATATGTAAAAAAATAAGCCAAATAACAGTAAAGCCAAGTAATGTCTAAAAAAGTTTCGGTTTCGGTTTGGGTTTCGGCCGAAACTGAGACAGACACCGAAGATTCGGTTTCGGTGGAAAAATTGAATTTCCAATGTTACTCAGTAAGCATAAAAACGTGTTTAAGTTAAAACATTTAATATTTTGGAAAATAATTACTATCCAGTGAGTAATTGAAACAAGTTGGTATGCTAATAAAAAAATCTTTTTGGTTGTTACAAAAAAATTATTTTAACTAAACAGAAAATCAGAAGTGAGTCATTTAGACACTTGCTTGTACAGTTTGTACAGTTGGCAATACTTTCTCCGAAGTGGTAGCCTCATGTAACCTCGCCCCATGAACCCCAGCACCCCTGCTAAGTCACCAAACGTAGCGAACCACTTGGGGTGACCTATGGCAGAGGTTTTGGTTATCCAATAAATGGTTCCTGGGACGGCGGTACCCATACCCCCCTCCTAAACTGGATGTGCTCAATTGCACGGAATATGGTTATAAGAAGACTAAATTAACATTCCTCGATAATAATAATCAATGTTAGCATAATACTTATTCTTCCACATTTTTAGGGTTCTAAATAATTTAAATGTGGTGAACGTATTTCTTGCGGTATGAGAGAGACATGCGTGTATGAGTGAGACAGCATGAGTAACATATAAAAGGGTGTGATTGTTGTCCATTTGTTCTCTTTACCATTAGACTTCCTAGAATAACCATTGTACATTTTTTTTTTTTGACATAAGCTCCACACAGGAGGCCCTGAGGAAAATAATTTCCCTGAGGGCCTATGTCATCTTTGGGGATGCTGTGTGGAGCGTCTTTTAGGGAAAGGAAGGAGAGGAGGGTTCTGGGAAGGAAAAGGGTTTAAGGGGTGGGTAGGAATCTGGGGTTCAGTGTGTCCTGGTCATCAGACCTAAACACACCTCATCCCATGAACCCGGGCACCTCTGCTAAATCTCCAAACGTAGCGAACCACTTGGGGTGACCTATGGCAGAGGTGTTGGTTATCCAATAAAGGTTCCCGGGGCGGCGGTACCCATTCCCGCCTCCCAAATTGTATTATATATCTCGGAATTAACCACAATAGACTACCTACGTATTATTATTATTGTTACACCCTGTACTGAGATCAACATATTCAGAGGAATCTGGATCCATCAAAGGGAGTCCAGAATACATGGTGATAACCGGCCACGGTCATCACATTAAATAACTTATTTTGTATCATGATTACATTGATACTATTACGCAAAAAATATTATTTATATCAAATGTTTCTGAAAGCCGTATAGGCGTATAATAATGTAATGTAAATAAATAAATAAAAAAGTGTTACCACAGAGGTTAAAGTATTCGTTTCAATTATATCACTTCATTGTACGTAGTATCTGTTTTTGGCACTTTTTGGTAACGTAAAAAATGTGTGTGATTTTTGAGGACCTGCTCTTTAACTTGTCATTTTTAAACCCGTTAAAGAAAATGTCGAATACAGTTGGTTTATATTTACCCCAAAGTAAGTTTTGCGCTTAACCACATTGAATATTTGTTTTGATTTTTTTAACTTTGTTTTATTTTTTCTAGATGTAGCTTGCTAACGTGTTTTGAAAAAATACTATGGATGAATCCATTTAAAAAGCCATTTACATTTTTAGATTTTTTCATAGTATTTAACGAGATTAGTTTAGAAAAAAACACAATTTTGTGCTTAGACGGCGGTTTCTACCGATAAAGCTAAGGGAATGTTCTCTGAATCAAGTAATTTAATCCAGTTCAACACTAATTTTATTTTTGAAATATGTAGTGATTAAATATCATCCGGAACAGGCCTTCGAAACGTTGACGTCGGTGTCCTCGGCTTTCCATTTTCCATGCAGCATGGGATCGCGAGGAATGAGGAGTCTATTTCATCAGGGCATTTGGAGTGAGGGTCATCATCTTCCGTAATAAGACAATGGCTGAAGAAGAATACATTCAAATTCGTTTAATGTGGCAAAACTAATCTTAATAAAACCACACTTTCTAGCATAATTATAAGAGAGGTCCTGTTTCCGTCCCTTGCGGTACGCCTGTCACACGGGAGTGTGGAGCAAATGAAGTATGCATGTCTTTATAATTGACACACGGGACCGGCAATCCTAGCAACTCCAAACATGTAGCACGTAACGGCATCATCACCAGGCTGCCGTGTTGTTTGTCCGGTCGGTATAAATGATAGATTGGTTTCCCCTGGGAAGACTGGAAGTCAATGTGAACGTTGGCCTACCTGTATATCCGTGGGGCTCTGTGCATTAACAGGAAATGGATACATTTGTACGATGTTCAACAGGGTGTTTTTGTAATCTATTTCTAATTTCACGATTTTCTAGGAAAAACCACTGGGAAATAATCACTTCACTGAACATTTCCTCAATAATTAGATACTCGCTGAACCAAAATCAATTTGTTTTTAAATTTCATGAAAATCGGAATTCGTCACACGATTGGTTTTATGATGCAAATAACGATTAAAACATGAATTTTACAAACCTGTTACGTGATAATTTTTTTTAGGTTTTCCGTTAAACATTGTAATAAGAGTAATAAATTAATGATTCTAATAGTGAATCACGTAAGCAAAACATTTGAAATTTTGGCTAGATCTACGCTATTCTTCCTTTCACCAAAGTAATAAATTTAAATAAACTACAGTCTTGCCCGAATTTTAAAATTCTAATTTTAAAATCATATTTATTTTTTAACAATATTGGTAAGTATAGAATAAACAAAACAGCGATTTGCCAAATTTTTTAAACACACAAAGAATTTTTAAAAGCCCATTAGCTTATAATGGAATTGATGACGCGAGCTAAAAAGTGTTGTATTGACAAATTATTTCTATTAAAACAAAAAACAGTAGTATACATTTAAAGCTAGGGCTCACCCATAGAGGTTTTTAACCAATAGCAACGGATGCGCATATATCAGAATTTATCTGTAAATTGTCATTTCAATCCTAGGTACTAGGTTTAAATATCTAACACAACTAGATAAGTGAAATAATGTTAGATTCCCCTTAACCCTTTTAGTAATAAATTCAAGTAGTTTGATGAATAACATATTTTCTTGAACATTAATTGTGTTGTGTAAATTTCCCATAATCATAATGAGATGGGAACGAACATAGACCTTATTATAAACATGTATATTCGTCGGTTGCCAGAAACGCGATGCTAGCGCTACAAAATGACATTCTATCATAAATTAATTTCTCCAAGCGTTGGATTCCCCGAGCTCATGTTACAAATTGTTCAAAATGTATGACGAGGAGTTGATGAAACAATGTTTACTATTCATTTTAATCAAATTCACCTGCTTTTGCCACGTGCCTCGTATAAACGTGAACTCATTCTGGTTGTTGGTAACTTGTGGTTAGAATCCAAGAAACTCTAAAAATAATTGCAAAGTAAATGAATTTATTTATATTTATTTAATTATTTATATGGACAAAAAATATATACACATCATAAGAAACCTTTGACTGTCCAACTAGGAGCTTTCTCGTTTTAGGACAGTCAAATTGCCCACATTAGATAGGTACATGCTGTTATTTATAGAATTTAAAACTAAATGAGTGAAGAAAGTACCGCAAGTACCGTTTATATTTGTAATTGTTAGATTCACATACAAGTATATGGTTATAAAAGCAATAAAGCAATTAAGTATTGGTAGTAAAAAGCTACTGAGAATACGTACAAAGTATACAAAAGTAAAATGATAATATATTAAAGCAGATAAAGAAAAAATATTATTTAAATAAATGAAGACAATATATAAGCGAAACTCAATCGAAAATCTGGAAACAGAAAAATTGTCTTCATTTATTTAAATATTACAATTTGAGTTTTTACTCATAAAGTTAAAATAAAAAATAAAAAAAAATTATTGGTTCATGAAACAGAAAAATAAAAAAACGTATTTCTCAATACACTTAATATATGATTTAAGTAAAGTTTAAAAGTAATCATCAATATTTTTTTACATAATTTCATGATTTATCTTATGTTTTCATAAAGGTGGCGTCGCGATTACAACTCGTATTCCGTACTCCGCGAACTAAAAGTAAATAAATAATAAAAACAACACGAAAAATAACCGAGAATGCCTCTAATCGGAGGCTGCCCGTGCGGGATTGTTGTGAACGAGATCCTTGCGTTTATACAACAAAAGATGGACGTGATGGACGAGCAAACTATGCACATAATATGTGATAAATCATTCACCGAAGAAGACATTGAGTCCGCAAAAACCGTTCTCAATAAATGTGTACCGGAAAAAACCTTTGCCAGGAGAGTAGGTGAAGGTAAGAAAAAACGTATTTTAAGTGACATAATTAAAATTCTTAAAGAAACTGATCCGAACAATATACCAAAATTTGCAGTTTTAAACATAAACAAACTACCGCCGGTGACTTTTGATTATATTGACGCAACTGCGTTCTTAAGAGACTTAATAATAATTAAAAGTGATGTACAGAAACTGAAAGATGAATCAGACCACGATAAGAATTTGGCGATTAAGGAACAAATTGATTTATTAAAATCAGAAATAAAAAGTCTCAAACTTAATGTCAATGAACTAACAAAACCATGTAATAACATGATTATCGTGCCATCTGTTGACGAAACGCCAAAGCCTCATACCAAGGTCAAACCCACGAAAGATGAAATCATCGCAATGCCATCTATGGAGAAAGATCCAAAACTTGACCCACCTCTAACCGAAAAACCATTTAATCGCCCGAAATCATTTGCAGATGTCGCCAACACCATCCCTTCAAATGAAAACGAAAATCAAGATAATCAAGAATGGAAATCCATGAAAAAGAAGACGTATAAAAAGCCACAACCACCACCAAAAAAAATAAAAAACATCATTTTGGGCAGTAACGAAAATGCAGAAATCAAAGGTTTGCAGAGGACGAAATATGCTCTCGTCACAAGACTGGAGAAAACAACAACCTGTGAAGATGTTATCGCTTTTCTCAAGCAAAACGGTATTAATGCGGTCGCCTACGAACTACAGACAAAATCTGGCCAATATCGAGCATTCAAAGTTGGGACTCCTGAGTCAACATACGAAAAACTTATGGATGCGAGTATATGGCCGAAATTCTCAGTTGTGAGAAAATACATTTTCCGAATGCCGACAACGCAAACCAATGATTCAAAATAATATTCAAAATGGATCACATAAGTACCAAGACTCTAAAAATTATCTCATTCAATTGCAGATCAATTCGTCGAACAGAACACTTCATAAATGAATTATGTGGTTGTAATGACATCATTGCATTACAGGAAACCTGGCTGTTACCTACAGACTTGGGATATCTGTCGTCAATATATCCAGAATTTCTCAGTCATGGAACATCTGCGGTGAATCTCTCAGACGCTCCATTAATTGGCCGCCCCTACGGAGGCGTTGCAATTTTATGGCGCAATACAATAAAAACCATTCTGATTGACTGTAGAGATCCAAGAATCACGGCTATTGAACTGGAGTCAGCAAATGGAACTCTCCTTATAGTCACGGTTTATATGCCGACCAATTCAGCTGAGAACTTACCGGAATTCGCAGACTGTCTGGGAAAAATACACGCCATTATTGAGGAACAAAACAGCTCCAACTCCATGATTATAGGAGATTTCAACGCGGATCCGAGGTCACTTTTTGGCCGTGAACTTGCACATTTCTGTATAGAAAATAGCTATACATACACCGATATTGTGCATTTAAGCTCTGATACATTTACTTATGTAAGTGACGCCCACGGAACCACCAGATGGCTTGATCACTGTATTATGACACAGGGGTTGAATCGTGCAGTGAGGAGCGTAAAAATCACAGCCGATGCGACGTGGTCAGATCATCTCCCACTAACTGTGGAAATAGATCTAAATCTAACCCCCATTATTTCCAACAGACAGAATCGATCAAAGGTTTTTGGAAAATGGACGGCGAAATCCGAAAATGATATTAAAACTTACAACGCCCTTGCCAATAAACTATTGTTAAAAATGAAACCCCCAGAAGCCGTAAGATGTCAAAGACTTAACTGTGATAACGAAACTCATAAACTTGAACTAGATTCTCTCTACGGTAATATTGTCCATATACTAAGAAACTCCGCCATAAAAGCATTCAGAAGGAAAGAACCCAAAAAAATGTTTGAAATTGTTCCTGGGTGGAATAATGAAGTCTCCACTTTGTACCGCCATTCAAGACATGCATTCCTCTGCTGGGTTCAAGCCGGAAGGCCTACGGAAGGCCGTTTCGCAGACGAAAGGAAAACTAGTAAGAAATCTTTTAAAATTGCTCTCCGAAAATGTCAACACTCGGAAAACAAAGCACGAATGGATAGCATAGCTACGTCTATGCATAACAAAGATTTCAGAAAGTTTTGGCAAAAAACTTCAACTGTGCTGAAAGCCAAGAGCAAAGTTCCACTATGCGTCAACAACATTACGGGTGATGAAAACATAGCCAATGAATTTAGAGACTTTTTCTCTTTAAGCGAGGATCAAGGAGATACCATGAAACCTTCGATAATGACATGCCCGCCTGCGGCCAATGATGACCTGGTCATGAATGTTACTCATGAAATGATTGAAAGCGCAATTAAGCAAACCGCCCATGGTAAAAGTCCAGGATACGACGCCATTGGTATTGAGCATATAAAATACGCAGGAGATCAACTTCATACTATTCTAGCCGCCCTGTACTCAAGCCTCCTAAGACACACACACATGCCGATGGATATGAGCAAAACTATTATCGTACCAATCCTGAAATCCAATCAGCTGGATGCATCGGTATTAGGAAATTACCGACCGATTTCCTTGGCGACAATGCTTTCGAGACTATTTGAAAAAATCTTATTCGCGCTAGTTAAAGAGAAACTATTTACCCTTGATAACCAATTCGGCTTCAAGAGCGCCTCATCAACCGATATGGCCATTTATGGAGTAAAACAAACAATAGCCTATTACAAAAAAAGAAAAACCACAGTCTATGGGTGTTTTCTTGACCTAAGCAAGGCGTTTGATCGTGTCTCCCATCAATTATTATGGGAAAAACTCATAAAGCGAGATGTTCCAGCAGCAGTGGTCAATATGCTGGCTATTTGGTACGGACAACAGGAAAATCACATTCAATGGGCAGGAGCTTCTTCAAGACCTTTATTCCTTAAGAGCGGTGTCAGGCAAGGGGGGAATATGTCTCCAACTCTATTTAATGTGTACATTAACGACCTCTTACAAGAGTTGAACGATACACGAATCGGTTGTCATATCTGCGGACAAGGAAGTAACAACATTAATTACGCCGATGACATGGTGCTGCTTGCACCTTCGATTAAAGCGATGAGACGACTTGTGCAAATATGCGAAGAGTACGCAAACTCTCATAACCTGTTGTACAATTCTAAAAAGTCAGTCATCGTCGCTTTCAAACACAATAAGGAGCCATCACATATTCCTCCAATATATTTAGAAGGAATTGAACTGCTTGTGGCCTCACAGGTTAAGTATCTGGGACATATCCTAACCGAAGACATGAAGGATATAGAAGATATGGAACGACAAAGAAGAGCAATTAATATACGGGCCGGAATGCTCTCAAGGCGGTTCTACCACTGTAGCGAAGATGTCAGAAAATTATTATTCAAGACATACTGTACTGCCCTGTACACGTCAGAACTGTGGACACAATACCCAGCAGCGCAATGGGACAAACTGAGGGTGTGCTACAATAATGCATACAGGCAACTTATGCAACTACCGAGGTTCTGCAGTGCCTCCACGATGTTCACCGAGGGGAGGGTGCACTCATTCCCAGCCCTACTTCGCCACCGACTAGCCAGCTTCTGGAGCAGGATACGGACTTCAACCAATATCATTGTCGTGGCTGCATCCGAGTGGCTCAGTTCCCCATTAAATGAGCGGTGGATGCAGATGATGAGGCGACCTCCATGATGGACTATCCCAAAATATCTTTTTATTTTTAATTCTGTCTACTTATTATTTATTTTAATTTTATGCTTATTTTTTATTATTTGTGTGATGAATTTTGTTATCATTTTATGCTTTAATTAGGTACCTACCTAATATTTAAACTTTTTTTTTTTTTTCTTTTCTTTTATAGTTGTTTATGTAATATGGCAGACTGGGATTGCACTACCCTCCCAGTCTTGCTGGAATAAAAACTTAAATAAAAAAAATAAAAATAAATAAGAACAAAAAAAATAATGTAGGTACAAGTAAAGTGAATGAGAGAATTATTTATCAAAGTGTTCTTGTCCATAAATAGATACTAAGAAAGATGTTTTATTGTCCTAATTATGATTATCACAGTATTTATTACCTTGCCATCTCAATCAAAACTATATCATGTAAAAATACAAGATCGCAGGAATCATTACCATTTAAACTTTACAGAAATTACCAAAATTTTTGCTTTCATGCACAATAACAAAAACAACAAAACAATTGCCACTTATTTTTATTTAATTTTTAAATAATTTAAAATAAATCATTTTAATTTATTGTATAACACTCCGTAACTATAAAATTACAATATATTTATCAATGATACAATTGTAATTTGAAACTCTTTACACGGTTATACAGGGTGTCCGGGGGTAAAGTGCATTAACTTCGGGAGGTGATTCTACATGATGGTAGGAGTATTTTTTTTTTTTTAATAATCGGAGACGGTTTACATATATGTATATAGTTTAGCATTTAGGCCATATACCCATTGTACTGTCTCCCATTTTACCTCATTCCTTTGACAGTAACCCAGTCCCTTTAATAAAGTTCACCAGGATTGTCATTCGAAATGAAGCTATATCTTCTGGTCCGACAATGTGTCTTTCCAGGTCTCATTTCCCCTCTTCACTCCTCCTTGGTTCCCTGAAGGCCCCACGACGGAAGAGGGCTTCATCTCTCCTCTCCACTCCTTAGTTCCCCGAAGGCTCCACGACGGAGAGTCCACTTACCCTTGGTTCCCTAAAGGCCCCACAAGGGAAGAGTCCACTCCACCTTGGTTCACTGAGGGCCCCAGGAGGGAAGAGAACTTCATCTCTCCTCCTTAGTTCCTTAAAGGCCCCACAGAGGAAGAGTTCACCAAGATGGCTTCATTTCTTCTCTTCACTCCTAAATGGTTCCTCGAAGGCCCCACATGGGAAGAGGACATCATCTCTCCACTTCACTCCTCCTTGGTTCCACAAAGGCCCCGCGCTGGAAAGGTGCCCTTCCCCTTGGTTCCTTGAAGGCCCCACAAGGGAAGAGTTCATGGAGGTGGCCTCAGCTCACTTCTCCACGGTTTCTCCTCTTGGTTCCTCCTACGGCCCCAGGAAGGAAATCCACAGAGGTGGCCTCAGCACTCCTAGGTTCCCAAAAGGCCCCTAGTTTTCGAATGGTCCAATTTTTTTTGTCCCACGAGTTACCAGGGAAATAGAAGGTCCACTCCAGCAGAGCCCTGAGTGCTGGAGTGAGGTCTAAATACTCCGAGATGCGACCTTGTTTCTCGGAGGCACCGTTCGTGACGCTGTTCCCCAGGACATTCAGCCTGAGCACGGTAGCTCACACCTTGTAATAATAATGCTGCCCGCACACGTCGGCGCCGGTCTACTTTTATCTTTTTACCACAAATCTACCCCTAAAAGTTGGAATTTTGGAAAAAGTTATTTATCTTTTTTACTTACACTATCATGTAGAATCACCTCCCGAAGTTAATGCACTTTACCCCCGGACATCCTGTATAATAATACATTCATTAGCTAATAAGGAACTCCATTGAAAAATATTATGGCTTTAAAAAATATGTTCATATAGACCAATAAACGCTGATTCTGAATATATAAGTTTTATTTCATAATATTAAACGTAGAGTTCTTAAAAAAATATTAAAAAGTGCATTTTTAAAACTCTCGTCAAAACACACTGTAAAGTTGGTACTACTGAATGGTTAGTGCTGACGTCACGCGTCACCAGTCATTTATTTATTTATGTATTTATTGCTTCTTCACAATTTATATACATATATTTTTAGCATGTAATTATTAACCCCACTAGGGTTCGCCTGTATCGGGGTTAATACTTTCACAATTTAATAAAAATAACATACGCAAATATCGGTCATGCAAAACAGTTAAACAAAGTAAAAGCAAAATAATAAAATTTAAAAATAAAATGATAAACTGAGAAAATAATAAGTGACAAAAATATATGAATTAATAACAAAGTGTTCAGAGATCAGACAAAATGTTCTCATTCATTATATCATTAGTTCATACCATTTTTAACAATAGATAAAATTAAAAATATATATGTCCTTAGGTTTTTTTTTTAAATATGTGTAAAAAATAAAAAAAATGAAACAAAGCAATGATTTATAAGCGATTACATTAGAGCGAATCTTTCTTATGCAATATTAAAGTGACTATCAAATAATTATGAAATAAATATGAAAGAAACCGTTTTGATCACAACATTATTGTTTTCATTCCATTTAAGTGACCGTTTTCATTAAAATATGATTGTATTTTATAGTGTAAGTGACACCTTAGAAATGCCATCCGTGTGATCTTTTAGTTTTGACAAAGTTATGGGATACGATAACCCATATATATTTATTGTTTCTTTACCTTTTTAATTTAGGTGTTAAATTGAAATTTTGAACTTTATTTTGACTTGAGATTAACAATTTTATAGAGTACACAAAATAATGTGTTCAAAGACAATATTGTAACATTAATATTTCTCACAGAATGGGCCTCTACTGCACTATAGGAACAAATACATTATAACGTAAAACATGTAGAGTGACCATATGTTGAAATTAGCTTTGAAATAACATTTTTTTTTGCAAGTTGTTTAATCTATAATATTTAAAATTAGGTTCGGTTAGAAAATTAATATGTAATGGTAAGTTAATAAGAAAATAAAAAATAATATATTAACAGTGAATATACTGTAATAAATAATCAATATGCTATTAATTTAGAAATGACAATGTAGAAAAAATCAATTGGCAATCCTCGGCTAATACGAATAATTGAACCATATTTTTAAAAGTGCACAAGGAATTAGATGACTTAATATCTTCTGGAAGGCTATTAAACATGAGTGGAGCCTGATAGAAGTAATTTCTTTGACCAAAAGAAGATTTAGTTTGAATTGCCACAAAGTTAAGACCAGACCCAATTCTAGTAGTACGAATTTGCTGAGTTCTTTCTGCAATATTAATATTATTAAAAAATTTACAAAGTGTTTGTGTAATATACAGCTGTTTTACATTCATGACATTACATTCCTTATAAAGTATATGAGTTGGATATCAAAATTTTTTCTTGAACGTAACTTTAAGGATCAGTTTTTGGGCAATGTTAAGTGGTTCTATATGAGTCTTTTGTCAAGATCCCCAGCACACTATATTATAAGAAAGTAGAGACTGGATTATTGCAAAATAAACCGTCTTCAATTTTTCCTTGTCTAGTATATGTCTGAGTTCTTTAAAGATATAGGTAAGTCTCCTAGTAATATTTACCAACATATTAACATGAGCGTTCCATCTTAAAAATTTATCTATTTTTACGCCAAGGTATTTGATGCTGACTACATTTTCTAAAGGGTTGCAGTTACAGGTTTGCAAACAATTGTGTATTATTAAATTATGAGTGGCGGAAGGTTGACTTTTACTAGAAATGCTTAAAGTGATATATTTGGTTTTTTGTTTGTTCAAAGTTAAAATACTATTATTTAACCAACTATTTACCACTCATAAACCTGTATTACATTTGTTAAATGTTTCATCCCAAGTTTTACCCTCAAATATTAAGGTAGTATCATCTTCAAAACTAACGATGTTACCAGAAATATTCAGATTACATAAATCATTTATATATATTAGAAACAATATTGGCCCAAGCACACTACCTTGCGGGACTCCAAAGGAGATTGATTTACCATTGCTTAATATTTTATTTATCTCTACTTGCTGCGTTCTATCACTAAGATAAGATCTGAACCAACCCATTGCTGTACTATCAATGCCTAGAGATGATAATTTTTAAGGAGCAATTCATGGGAAACTGTATCAAATGCTTTTGATATGTCCAAAAACACTGCTAAAGCTTTGTTGCCATAATCCAGTGCGCTTATAACTTTGGTCAGTACCTTCAATACAGCATCACTCGTACCTTTATTCTCTCTGAAACCGAATTGATTGTCGGAGAGTATTTTGTGCTTTTCTAAGAATAAAAATAATCTTGACTTTACCAATCTCTCTATTACTTTTGAGAGAGTACTGAGCAAGGATATGGGTCGATAATTGTTAACATCTAGCTGATTTGTACTTGTTTGTACCTTTTTGTTTACCAAGTTAAAATAGCAAATCTTTTGTACGGATTGCTACCTCCTTCCTTCTTGAATTCATGATATATTGTCAATTCTTAATAAGAATAATACACTTAAGATCATAATATTATATTAAAAAATATGTATTGTGTAGATCTGTCATGGAATCTTTCAGTTCACTTCCCGAACTATCTAAATCTGTGAATTTGCGCACACCTGATAAAAATGTTGACAAAACATACAATAACAAAAATTAACCAATATTAAAGTTTACTTTGCTTTATTGATAAGCGTGTTTTTACGTGACCTTTGAAAAGAGGTATAACCTTAGCAATCTTACAATGATAGGGAAACACGCCATTTTTAAAACTAATGTTAACAATATGTGATATGGGACCAGCCAATACAGAAACGTTTTGTTTATACACCATTGTACTTAAGCCATCAATACCAAAGGAAAAAGACATTTTTAATTCATGTATCACTTTTGTAACTTCATAAATGTTAGTAGATTTAAATTCAAATATGTCTCCTGTTACTTGAGTACTAGGAATAAAATGGTTTACAAGACACATTTCGGTAGTTTTGTTTGCGCTGCACAAATTTTTGGCAAATCTAGGACCAATATCGCTGAAGAAGTTATTTACGTGATTGGTGATTATATTTGGATTCTCTTCCATTGAGATAATATTGTTATTGATTTTTAATTTTTTTATAGACAATTTTTCCTTTCGTATATTTACAGCCTCCTTTATAATCTTCCACTGTTGTTTGGTATTTCCATTGACGTTATCCAATTTTCTTCTGTAATATGCTTGTTTTGTATATTTTATAATTTTTGTACACCTTCATTGTATTGAAATCTTTGATTATGGTTTGAAATCTTTCAATACATAATCAAATTCATTGTATTGAAATCTTTGATTATGTAGGTATGACATAAGCCATCAGTATTAACAACATTTTATGTTATTCGTTATTTAATACTGTTTATAGAGATTTATTCGTTGTGTTTATTGAAATAATATTTAAGCCTAAATAATTCAGTATCAAAAATAGAGGTATCTCTATTAGTAGTATATCTCTATTATTTAAAATATTAAAAAAACTACTGCACAAAAAAATAGTAATGCTACTTCTAGGGAGAATGCTTCGAATAACGCTATTCAAAATGGCGGCACTTGATCAGCTGATTGCCCAATCCTATAGTAATTTTTCAGGAGTGATGACGTCACACAATTCACGGTACATACGGTGGTCTTAGGGCGATCTTGAAGAATTAAAACTTTAACAATTATTTTAACTATTAAAACTAACTCTAAAAATAAAAATAAAAATGCAGTTATTTAAGTTAAAAGGTCATTATTCATTAAAAAAAATAAAAAAATTGGACTGGAGTTCTCTATTGAACGATTGCAGAGGAGTATTTTCCTAAGGAGAAATTACGTTAAGATTTACAATTTAAGATAAATAAATGAGGTAGGTATCTGAATTATTTGCTATTTCTATGTGTAATAATTTATGAATAAATTTATTTTTTAAAGAGTTTTTTATTTACTTGAGACGTGTTTATTATACATAATTTGTGAGAATTTTAAGAAGTGTGGTAAGAATTTAAGTAATCTATCTATCTTATCTATCTATACATATAAAAATCTAAAAATGTGTGTATGTCCGCTATGCGTTGCTAGATCATTCATCCGATTGCGATGAAACTTTGGGGATTTGATGTGTGCATGCTCGCGATAGTTTCTGTATATAATAGTGAGCTCTGGCATCATGAAATCACGCGTTGCTAAACCGTTCATCCTATTGCAATGAAACTTTGAGGATTTGATGTGTGCATGCTCGCGATGGTTTTCGTGTACAACAGTGAGCTCTAGCATCATGAAATTAAGCGTTGCTAAACCGTTCATCCGATTGCGATGAAACTTTGGTGAGTTGTGTGAGCACGCCAACGAAGGTTTCTGTATGTATACTGGTGAGCTCTGACATTATTAAATTTATAAAAAAAAATTGTAATTGGAAATTGGGAGTGGGGTTCGTGGGACGGGGGAAGCGGGAGAGGGGAGTGGAGAGAAGGAAAGTGGAGAAGGTAGAGTGGGAACACGTGAGGGGAAGGGGATGCGGAAGAAGAATGGGACGAAGGGAAAGGACACGCAGGGAGAAACAATATCTTTATTAAGTGGCATAGCAATGCATGCCGGGAACTGCAAACCCAGAAGCTAGCATATTTTTATTTTTATATATACAGATTTACCCCAAAAACCATGCGAGCGAAGCCACGGGTAAAAGCTAGTAATAAATAATTATGTGAGCGTATAAAACATTTTTGTTTATCAGTTCGTAAGCATAATTTTCTTTTATTTAAATACATCTATTCGAAATTTTGATTTTATTTTCGTTGTTGAATTAATGCAAATCTTGGAAGTAGAAATTAACCCTATCGAAATCTGATCGAGCTGAAACTCGGCAGATAGACCTTCTGTCGATGACAATGCATTCTGTAAATATTTTGAGGCACTCAAATAGACGTGTATTTTTCTAAAAATCGAATACGTGGTATTTGTAAATTTAAAGCAGATAATATAAAAAATATATAAATATCAGAACCATTCAATTAGGATTTGGCTTAGGTGTTAGCTTAGATGTTCACTCAATTTAGTCAGTTCTTGGGGAAGAAGGTTCAATCGCCAGAAAAACCAAAAAAAATAAATAAAAAAAACATTTTGATGGTTCAATCCTCAGTGAAACCAAAAAATATGTTTTTTTTTCTTGAAACTGGCTTCTAGCCGGCCTAAGGCCAACCTTTTATTACACATCTCCTTCCCTTCCCCATTACAATCCTCAGTCAAACCAAAAAAAATCTTCATAATTGGCTACTAGCCGACCCAACTAGGGCAGGTACTTCCTAACGTTTTTATACCACACCTCCTTCCCTCTTCCAATTCCTACAGCCTCACAAACCCTATTTGGGGTTGCCATAGTCCAAGTAGCTCCAAACAGTAGGGAGCAGTCGTAACTCTTGTTCAGTGGTATTAAACAAACCCCTATGAAAAGATAATATCCTTTGAACATAGTGCTAACATAACTTTTAAGGACAGTAAATCGTTGACTTTTTTTTTCAACTAAAACTGCTATGAATTGTGAATATTTGTTACTTTGTAACATGTGTCTTCCTCCCATCCTTGACGTCTTTCGCGAAACTTCTTGATTTTCATAAATTATTTATCACCTTTCAGCGTGTTGGCGTTTCATTGTATAGAGAAGGAAATATACTCACTTAGGTGGCAGATAGCATCGCGTTGAGAGGTGACGGTTTTATTCATGAGGTACATTTAGAAGATTGATATATGATTGAAATTTTCAGAACCTTTCTAGAAAATAGAGATTCCTGTTTATCTCCTGTGGATCTCTGTATTGTAATGAGCTGAGTTTGAATGGTGTCAGGCTGGATCCCAGTTGGCCCCGCACCACTGAGAACAACTGAATTATTTGCGACTATCGATTGAAGAATGTATGTATATTATATAGGGTGGGCCATAAACATTTTCACTTTCGAAATAATCATGAAAAAAAATTACAGATCATATTTAAATAAACAATTATTGATAAGATCAAAAATTTTATTCAAAATCATTTCGTAAAAAAAAATTCGTCAAAATGGCCGCCATCTCGCCGCTGCTGGCATTCCTCAAATCTGACCATTGGATTTTCGAAAACTTTTCGACACAAATCTCGGGGTGCGTTGACCATTTCTTGACGGATGTTCTCCTTTAATTGGAGTATCGTCTTACGTGGATTCAACTTGTAAGAAATGATCTGTAACAGGCCCCTAGCATGTCAGCCCATATGAGACTTCTCAGGTTGTGATGGGCTGGGCATGTACAGAGAATGCCGGATACACGCACCCCAAAAAGAATTTTGACTGGACACCCAGGTGGAAAGAGAAAAGTTGGAAGACACAGACTGAGGTGGGAAGACGAGGTAAGAGGGGATGCAGCACAGCTTCTCCAGGTAACAAACTGGAAGTCAGCCGCTGAGGACAGGAGGAGTTGGAGGCGAATGTTGCAGGAGGCGAAGGCTCGATATGGGCTGCAGCGCCATCGGAGAGAGAGAGAGAGAGAGAAAGAGATAGTCTAACGTGAAATCGACTTGTAAGATAAAATACGTACATACAAATATATCCCATAAAAAAAAACAACTGGGGTTAGATCCAGGCTGCGGGGAGGCGCAGATCAGTTAGTTAGGGAAAATTTCTTTAACCATGGATATACTCTCGTTGGAAGTATGGCAGGTTGCACTATCTTGCTGCATCCAAGTCTATTATTATAACTAACGAACTGCTGCTACTATGAAAAAAAAATCATTTTCGGATAAGAGACGTCGTACAGACATGATCAATGTTCTCTTCGGCTCTCCTGATCCATAGCCGCCCTGTTTGTTTTCGATTGAGGGTCGTACCGGTTTTTTCGAAATATTTAAACCATGATTAATTAAATTAACAATCGGGCACTGATTAGTACTCTATAATTATTGTTTTCTAATAGAATAGAATCATTTTTTGACCGGAATAGAAAAAAATCATGTTTTTGTAAAAATGATTTACCCGGAAAGCGCGTTGGTCTCCCGTAAAGCGATCTATTGTGACTAAATTTCCAAGAAGCGAGGAGCCGCGCATAAGTGGACCAACTCTTCTCTCCCGTTCGGAATCCCCGCTAGCACGATTAAAAAAGTTCAAATGTTTATGGCCCACCCTGCAGTAAACATATATAAGATATAATCATATGTACCACCCTAAAGTGGTAAAGGGTAGTGGTTGATTTGAATTATATAATATTTAGTAATGTTATTCTTTAAGCTGTCGAATGTGGTGGAATATCACACAGAGTAACTGAAGTTAATGTGGGCGTGTACACAAATAATGTTACTGAGCACCAATTACCTATCTAAAGTAGGGAATAATAGTTATATGTGCTTCAATAAAGTGGTATATTCCTTTTCATGGAAATTGGAAAAAATATTAGATAAAATTGGATTTTTTTTTAATATCAGATAGAAATTGGAAAAAGAGGAAGAAGGCCATTGATCATCAAGTAAAAAAAAAACGTAATATAATTTTGGTTGATACTCGCGCTGATATTTATGATTTTGGTATTTGCTCAAACTTTTCTTTATGATTTCGGTTGATTTATTTATTTATTTACGCCCTTTTACGGGGCTTTTACATAAGTATGAAATTTACAAATTTGCACTACGATTAAATAATATATAAATACTATATATCTCTTTAACAAAGAAATATAATAGGTATTTTGCAACGAAATACATAGTATTTATTGTACATAATTGAACTGCCTCAGTAACAGTAATTTGTATTTTTTTAGAGATAAATTGAAGATGTCCGCTGACTAGGTATAATATATATAATATAATATATCATAGTAATGATTTTGGTTGTTGCTCAAACTCATAGTTATGATTTCGGTTGATGCTTAAACTCAGAATTATGATTTTGATTGGTGCTCAAACTGATAATTTGAAAGATCAAACTGATATCATTGAAGAAGAAGAAGATAACAATCATAATCTAAACGAAAATATGAAAGGGAACAAGACACAGAAAAACAGAAAAAGATAATGGTCGCAACTGGGACTCGAACCCAGAACCTCTCGTCTAACCGGGACGTGCGCGTTTACAAATTTGGCCACTGTCAACTTCTGTCAAACCGTCATAATGGTCAATCTAATATTTCAAATTTTATAATTAACAATATTATCTTCAACTATTTTTTTTCCATTTTTTTTTGTTCTTCTTTAGTGAAATATTACATTGATAGGAATAACCTTCAAAAGATATAAAAAGAGAGTTTTTCTAATAAAAAAAAATTATAGTAATGATTTTGTTTGATGCTCATACCCATATTCACTATTTTAGTTGATTCCTAAACTCATAATTATGCTTTTGGTTAATGATCAAGCTCGCAGTAATGACTTTGGTTGAAGCTGAAACACATAGTTATGATACTTTTGAAGGTAACTTTAACTTTGTGGTTATCCATTATAGATAAATGAAGCAATTTAACTTTGTTTGAACCACTTTTATATTTGAGTAATCCGACCGGTTTCAGAACGAACGTTCCTTCTTCGTTATCATCCATATTTCAAAACTGTCAAATCAGTATACATTTGCCCTGAAGAAGGAATGTTCGTTCTGAAACCGGTCGGATTTACTCAAATATAAAAGTGGTTAAAACAAAGTTAAACTGTTTCATTTACATAGTTATGATTTTGGCTCATGCTCAAAATCATTGTTATTATTTCGGTGGATGCTCAAATTCAGAATTATGATTTTGATTGATGCTGAAACTGATAGTTGTGATTTTATTTGATGCTCAAACCCGTAGTAGTAATTTTGGTTGATTATCAAAGTTACGATGTTTGTTAATGCTCGATGTCGGAGATACAAAATTTTTGCAATGGGTTGATAAACACTGAACAGGCTCACAGTAATTAAAGTTGATCGATTTATTCTGAAGCTCAGTGTTAGTTTTCATATACCATTACATTTTTTTACACTAGCTCCACACAGGAGGCCTCGAGGTAAATAATTCCCCTCAGAGCATATATCATCTTTGAGGATGCTAAGTGGAGGGTCTTTTTAGGAAAGGAAGTTCTGGAAAGGAAAAGGGTATTAGGGGTGAGTAGGAATCTGGGGGTCAGTGAGTCCAGGAGTGACGGACGTATGAATCCATCCCTTCCACTGCGGTGCAAAGCGATGTTCTGAGATAGTACGGCTGGAGAGGTCAAAGGGACTCCATCAACCACTCTCTTCCGTTCCGGCCTGCCGTGCAGCTGGTGGGCAGACGCATCCACCGCCAATAACCACTTGAGGTGGCCTGTGACAGAGGTGTAACCAATAAATGGTTCTCGGAGCAGCGTTACCCATACCCGCCCCCCAAATAATATCAAACTCAGATTTTTTATCGTTAAAATTATAACGTTCATATTTTTATTTATTCTCAACCTCGAACATAAAATTAGGATTGTTATCAATGCACAATTAGCATTTTCTGTGTAATGATGTCTTTTTAGGTTTTTGAAAATGAATAATGGCGAATATGCTTATTCTACATAATTAGTGGAACTACTTAGATTAACGTTACGTTTGGAACCTGTTCACAGACGAGTGCAGTTCTATGAGTAAGTCATTCGCGGAAAGATACATTTTTAAATTTTTCATCTTTTTCGTTTAAATGTCGCTCGATTCCATGTCAAAAGAAACCCACCGGTAAAGCGAGAGCTCAGAGAAAAATGACCAAAGGAAACTCAACTAACCCGCAATATGTATGAAATAAAACTGATTTATTTCAACGAATATTACTGTATATTTTAATTAAAAAAATCGTTTATCTATAAAATTCCACCCATTAGCAGTATAATAACAAGAAAAAATTACCTTGTTTTTGTGACATCCCAATTTATTGGAAGCTAGTTTTATTTGGGCTTTTACTGAGCCCCAATATTTGAGTAGGTTCTTTATTTATTTATTTGAGACACAAACAGGATATTTATAAAACATGTTTGTGGGTAATATATAATAAATTAAAATACAAATATAAATATCCCTAGACTAATGTGTCTGCAGTAATCACATTTGAATTGTTACAGAAGCAAACACATGAAAAACGATGCAAGTATTATTTATACATAACTTAAAAAACTTAAATACAAAATTGAAATACATTATAAGCATACAATATTTGTGAAGTATTTCCTGAAATGTAATAAAACAACAAAATTTTTTTTTTTTTTAGGTGCACAAATCGTGGAGATATTTTTTGAAACATGTTACATTATTTAAAAAAATATCTATGAAACTGTGTATATTAACAAGATCGTTGTATGACCTAGACATTCTAGATATAGGATTAAAATATCCAGTATTATTCGTAAAAATCGCAGTCCAAAATATGTTATGGGTTCTTGTAGATTTAGGCCTGGCGTATAACTTGATTTGGTTGACTAAGTTACTGTCTACACGATTATTCACAATTTTATAAAGCATTAAGAGGTCATTTATGTTTCGTCTTTTAACTAGACTCTCTAATTTGAAATATGTATTGTCTTACTCCAAGCATTTCAATGGAGCTTTTATTAGGGAGCTGATGCTCCCATCACATTGTACCAGGCAGTCACTGCACCCCTCTTTGCTGAAATCAGACACCCTTAGGCTTTTTGAGACATTGAAACTGTCCGAGTTGGCACTAACCTTCCAGAGGTGGGGGTCAACTTTTATCTCAAAACTCCTGAGCTGTTTGGACATCATAAGTAGCAGAGAGCTTGTCAAAAGGTAACCCTCGTGAACGGTGCTGTCATCAGTACAGCAATGAATTGGTGCACATTTAAAGAAATCATTACGTTCCATAAAACAGTGTCGGTAACAGCACAGATCCTTGTGGCACCCCTGCGTTGATTTAGCACGGAGACGCAGAAGATCTGTCAACTACTTCCTAAAATATTATTCTCTCCTTACAACTTTATAAGTTTTTCACTTGAGGTGACCTTAATAAAACTGCGCTGTATTAATTAACCGTTCTTATTGTTATTGAAACATGTCATACCTACATATCTTCCTGTGTATTCCTACAATTTTACGGTGGTAAAGGCAGTCAGTCCTATATTTCTGAAATAATTTCCGAATAAATTTTGAAGACATATTAACTCTTCGGCCTTTAAAATATTGTAACCCAAGGACAAATCATGGAACTTCAGAATGTTTCCTATATTTTAAATGTGCTATATATTTCTTATTTGAAGCTGTCGTAAAAAGAAATACCATTTTAGAAACGAGATAAACTTATCTTTGAGACAGATACGTTTTTAGATTTTTATGGCCAAAAGTATTTTCGTTATTTGTTTTTGGGGTGTTATGCCGTGTTGCGCGACCTCCTTCCTTAGTCAACGACACTGGATTCGAGGAACAAGCTATTTTGGTACCGGTTTCTACGCCATTGCCTATCTCGATTACATTTTACCGGTGACTAGCGATCACTGAATGACAGTGGATTCGCGGAACAGTTTTTTGGAACCAGTTCTTATTGTAGCACACCGGCAATTGAAATTTATAACCATTTTGAAGTTTACCGTAATACCAGCTCGTAGTGTAGTGGAGATGGCAACACGGTATCGCTTCTAAGTAAATAAGCACACATTTTACCACTAACTCTTACACATCTGCCGGATGTGCCCTGATGATGGACACTGCAACGCTGTCCGAAATGTTGGATAAAGACGGAGGTAGCGCAATACGGCATAACACCCAAAAACAAATAAGGAAATTTATCTTTGAGAAGTTTGTATTTGAAATAAATGTTTAAAAAAACATTTTTAATATCGAACATGAAAATGTTAAAATAAAAAGATTTCGAATTAGTAAGAAAATGAAAACTTTAGGCCAATTTATAATCATGCACGTTGACAATTTTTTGACAATTTTATCCATAGAAACAAGTATAAATATTTCACTCAAACTGAGAAGTACAATTATTTCTTATTCCAATAACTTGCCTCCAACAAATCACTTGCCTCCGCATTGTAGAAAATAAGATAAAAATATTTTTATAATGTATGGACACACTGGTCAGATCTGTTCTTCAGAGACTCTAATGGAATATGATGTATTGATGGCTATCTTTTCAAGGCTTGAGGGGTTAATTTTTTGTGTGTTGTTTTTCATATTTTTCAACCCAGCGAATGTATTTTTACAAAAAAGCTCTTCATCGTGAAAACGTAAAGTATTTGTGAGAAAAAGGTAATAGCATGAAATAGGCAGTAAAGAGTGTAGTGCTGAAATGTGAGTTTGTTAGTAAAATAATCAGTGTTTGTATGTTTTATTCTATATATACGAGTAATATATTACAAAAGAATCCATTAAATCCAAAAAAGGAACATATTTATGTTCGAGGTTATTATCGTTTGTTTCGGAAACATTGGATAATTTATGCAAAAAGTGACATGCTTACTTGATGACTTCTGCGGCAGGACGAAAAGATTTTTGGCTCCGAGCCCAGAGGTTTCGTAATAAACCCAAATTAATTAACACAAAAAAAATTTTACACAATAGCATTTCAAAGTAGTCTCAACATTTATAGACAAAATCTTTTCACGCAGCATTCAGCATACCCACTTGATCGGATTTATATAAAGTATATTCTTATCTGAAGTTTCGTAATTAATTTGGTTATCATCAAGGCAAGCTTCGCCCTACAAACTGAAAGATTGTCGAAAGATTTGCAACCGCCTCAAATTCAAGTTCATATGAGATTATTCACATTCTAGATACAAAGTTCTCCGTGGATTAGATTAGGTTAATATATAAGATTAGATTCATTCTATCTGTTCAGGGGTACCCAACCCAAACCGTTTGGTGGGCCAATTTTTTTTTTAATTGAGTTTAGGTGGGCCAACTGGGGGAATATGGTGGGGGGGGGGGGGTTCTAGTTTCACAAAATATAACATAAATGTGATAAATTTGCTTCATTTTGGGTAGTAAAAATGGTTCAGATAAAACCTTGATAAAACCGTTTTGGTGTATCAAAACTTTGTTTGAATTGGCCCTAACTTTTAGATGATATTTTTCTCCGCCTCAGAATATTTCACAATAATTAATAAATAAGTGAATAAATTTTCGATATTGATTTTAGATGCACCATTTTTTATTTGCCATTAAAACGACACGTTTGATATTTTTAAACGACTTCAAAAAGGAGGAGGTTCTCAATTCGATGGTTTTTTTTATGTTTGTTACCTCAGAACTTTTGACTGGGTGAACCAATAGTGATAATTCTTTTTATATTTGAAAGCTGATGCTTTCCGTGGGGTTACATTTTTATTTGGTCCAGTTCTGACAATGGCGTCCACGAGAAAACCATAGTCTCAAATTTGCATTAAGTATGTGCGCGAAAAATGGACGAATAACTTAATATCACGCTAACTGATTTCGATGATTCTTTTTTTTGGAAAGGATGTAATTCAAGGGTAGTTTTATGAGAGTTTGGTTAGGTTCTGATTATGGGATCCATGACAAAGTAATGGAACTCTTCAATTCTTAAGAGCAAATTAACGATACTCGGCCGAATCTTTTATAGGCTTTCCGGATCTTTGTTATAGGTCTAGCTATAGGTCTACCCATATTCAGACAAATTAGTGTACTTCAGATTCACTAAAAATCAAAAAATGAACAAGAATTTCAACAAAACAATAAAACGACTTTAAAAAATGCACTAAAACGTTAAAAAAAATAATTTCGTATTCTTCTACAACTTAAAAATCAACTAACTTTTTCTACTCATCAATATGTAGGTACGAGCGTTATTTTCGGAGTTGGTGCCAGCAAAGGTACCCGGCCCGGCGTGTTCACTTGACAGCTCCCTTCCCGCCACGACCTCGCTTTCGCCTCTCGCCTCGTCAAGTCGCGCGTGCGACACAAGCACATCTCACCTATAACTATGTATGAAGTTACAAACCTACCTTGGCTGACACCGACTCCAAAAATAACAATCGCACCTACATAGTGATAAGTAGAAAAAGTAAGTTGATTATTTAGTTGTAGAAGAACACGAAATTATTTTTTTACTTTTTAGTGCATTTTTTTAAGTCGTTTATTTGTTTTGTTAAAAAATTTTGTTCTTGAATATGGTGTTGTGACGTCGGTGACTGGCGACGTACTAGCCAGAAGAGTTTTCTACGTCATAATGACATTGTAGCCAGTTGGAACCGTTCTGGATTGTACGTTTTTAAAATCAATATTTCTGAATAAAAATACAAAATAAAATAACACATATTTTAATACAATTCCTGCTAATCATTATATTATTTTGATCACTGATTCTGAAATCAGAAAAATAAACTTTAAATCGCTCATTTCGAATAGTATTTATAGTTTGTGAAAACAAATTGTCTATTAATTTTAAACTTGGAATTCCTTTAGAATCAGTAGATAATGTTTTTTTTATCACATTCATTAAAATTGTTGAAGTGAAATTAGAGAAGGAAAAAATTTGAAATTTTATCTTTTTATAAAATTGTAAATTATCAGTTACATCTTTTTCTTCTTTTCGTGCCCTGTCCGTTCAACGAACGTTTGCTATCATGTTGGCCATGCGGACTGGTTAAGCATTGCAATATGTTTTGTTTGTTCGAAAATTTAAATAAATATATATCACAAAGAGGGTACTTACTCACTCCTTGGATTTAGCAGAGACACCTAAATGGATTGTTTTCAAAAATAGAATCTAAAACAAGAAAATAACTGACACTGTTTGTTTCTTGGAAAATTTTCATCATTGTGAAAAACTATGAGTTTGTGTATTGATTGACAAATTTCATCTCTTGCAAATTATCAAGTCACCTAAGGATTGCATTGACTGAATTTAATTATTGATTGGATGACATCACGGAGGCCTCCAAGCATCAAGATCTACAAAACAAGGTTGGTGGATTTGTTATTTTCCCTGGAGTTTCTCTTTGTGCCATTTGTGATATATTTGTTCGCGCAAGTAGAGTTTTCACAATCATAATTTCTGTGAGTCTTAGGCTCAGAGGGTTTGAGATTATTTACACATCTCAAACTCATATTATAATGCACGGACTTTGGTCTACTGCGGCCCGGAATAGCTCTACAGTAAACTGCCAAATCACCGTCTCAAGTGTTCTCCTTCTTCCAGGATCCCGATTTCCGGCAATCCTTCCCTGCATTTCGTACTTCTCTGGATGTCTCATCACATATTCTAATAATTGAAGTTTTCGAATTTTTATTGTTTTAATAACTTCTTTTCTCTCATCTTCATTCGTCACTCTGTCGATCCAGCTCATTTGTCAGTTGGATAGCTCTAATATATTAAAGTTCATTCACCGTCATGTGCCTACTATTAGATAAAGATTGTCTAGTACGTATTATGGTGATAATTAAATTACGGTCTCAGTCAACTATTCTGTTATAAATCTCAACACAGGTATACCCTAGTGACACAGGCATCGAATAATGTAAAGTAAACATACCTTATATAGATAAATAAATAAAAAATAAATTACACATCATTGGTAACTTTTATGCCAATGTTGCTGATATTCTTACCATGGCTCTACCGAGGTAAAATACCGTACTAATGTAACATTTTAGTAGTACCTTCGTATTTGAACGAGGTCACTGCATAACAGGTTTTTGAAGTGAAACTTCCTTAGCCCGTTAGAGTGATTTGAAATTCAGATGAAACGGAAATGACGATAATTCTGCGCTCATTGGGTGTTTTGTTTTTTACGGATCCTCGGAATATAATGCGTAAATTTGCGCCTCGCCGAGCGCGTCCCATAGCGCAGCGGTATAGTGCGTCGCAAATCTCAGCGGCCAGAGAAATCCAGCGGACGGAGGTTCGAATCCTACGAAATCCAAAAAAAATAAACATTTTTGTGTTTGTAAATCAATATCCAATCTTCAAACCACTTTAAAATAAACAGGAAAAATAAAGCTTCATCTAGCGACTTTCTAGTTTCATTTCTATCGCGTGTGAATTACTCCCTCTAATTTTTAATTTGTTTTTCTTTACTGCATTCATTTACTTGGTACTAAAGTATATTTTTTTTCTTTTGTTATGTTTACGATGTACGAGTAAGTAAAAAAAAAACTTTTCTTTCTTCATTGTACGAGTACTATGACTGTTTTAAATAAACTGTAAAAATTATAAAAGAAGCACATGTAATGGCACTTGTGCGGTAAATCGTAAATAAAAGAGAAAAAAAATACTCCATTCGGGATGAAGTTAGATGTCTATAGGCTGCACAGTCCATGTATCCACGAACATAATATGCGATATTAATTTTTTAAAGTTATCTAATGTAATTGCAATTCACAAATCTTCTCAACCCGTTCTTCATAACAGTTTGAATCGATTAAAAACGAAGGTAAATCACAAAAAATAAATAAATGATTCATAAACTGTACAAATTTCACTTTAATTTGCAGCGTTGTGAATAATCTACATTTCCGGTCTTAAGCAGGTTAGCATTCGGGTTTCAGAAGTGGATAGCAAGAAGTAACTAAAAGCACTTTGCATAATTAAAAGTCTCCCAAAGCAAGAAGCCTTCCCGGGGTAGCAGAAGTATCAAGGGGTAGCAGGGATCTGAACTAGTTGTGCAGATAGCAGTAGGTAGAGTGCCAGTGCCGACCGTCCACTGTGTCAACAGTCACCAGAAGCTCTGGGAATGCTTCCAGCTGAAAGATTCCACCTCGACTCATTTGCTAAGACGTACAAATAAAATTAGAACGCCGCGCTGTTCTGCGAAACGAATTGCGGGACAAAAATAGTAATTATAATTGCTTAACCGACTCGTTCCGCAAGGGAAGTGTTCCCGCAGGAAATCGCAGAGATGCGATCGCGGCAAATAAACGGGTTTTTGTCGCCATATAAAAATTACATTTAAGACGAACGGCTGCGCGGCCTTTTTCATAAAAAACTTAATATTGTATAAAATACCCAGCAAAATTGATTATTTATTTTTTAAATCAAAAGATATGGCAATGTCTAGTACGGATACATGCTACCTACTTTATTTACATATGTTAAAATTATAAAATAAGGGCCATTTAAGAATTCAAATTTGCATGATTTTAGTTGCAACTTTTGCATTTTTTTGTTAATTATAAAATAATATTGTCCTAGCTACCGTATTAAATTGAAAAAAAATAGTTAAAAAACATTTTTCATGGGTAGAAATTTTAATTACATTCGACAAATTTGTTTTCCAATGTCAATCAGTCATTTGTAATTTAAATTTATGCCCATCAAATTGCATTTTTCAAAATTTTAATTTTTTTATTATGGGTTAATTAAGGGTGAAAACATGAAGTGTTATCCTATAAATGTCATCATATTTCTATAAAAAAAGAGTATTTTTTTAAAAAAGGTAATTATTAGGACGTGAAAATGTAAAATCATATCCCGTAGACAAATAGTTCCAGAAAAAGAATGTTTCATGTAAATATAAAGTTAGGCTTATTAGTGGTTATTATTATTTATTACCGGTTATTTCTTCTTACTCTATGGGTACATCAGTTGCTTTTTATGCTCGCTATGAGAGAGATTTACGTCAGTCAAGTTGCTCTCCGGCAGAAGCCCTACCAAGATAGCCTAGTGATACCATTGCTAAAAAATACTGATATATCGGCTCCAAATAACTCAGATCTCTAACAGATAAAGAGTTTCTTAGGGCAATACTGAGAAAGTCTTTCTCCTCTCTGGAACGTGCCGCAAATATTATACATTTTATTTTAATAGAACAAATTGTGAAATAGCATAAATTAATCTTTTTTTTGCGCACACCGGGGAATGAACCCGCGAACTTCACGGACGCCGTCAAATAATATGCATTTTTTATTAACATTTTCCACTAATTACATACATATCTCCTTTTCAAATCACCTTCTTTACCTATTTGAACGCTTACTACGAACTAAGAAGCCTTACAAATAATAATAATAGTAATATTTTTGAAAAAACCATTTTCAGCAAGACAAAAATTGGCTTTAAAAATGCGTCATCCGTGTTTTATACCACTAAAGTAAGAAATCGTGAGCTTAATCGTTACAAGATAAAACACCCGAAACCTAAAGGATATTTCCTCCGGTACCGCGAGTCGGATAGATAAGACAAACGACGCCAAATCTCACCAATATAAAATAATGTTTTCTCCTGATGCTGAAATTCGTGGATTTATCTCCGAAAAGTTCACCTATTTTCCAAATTTATGCCGTAAGTTGGGGCAGTATTGGACCCAGGGGGCTGTTCCACCTGGTAATCAATAGAAATATATATTTCTCCCTAGGTGCTGAACGCTGCAATGAATATTTTTGCAGACTCGAAGTTTTGTTGGTCATCGAAATCTAGGCCGTGTGACCCTTGACCTGTGGACCTAGTTTGGAAGTAGGCTTTCCCTTTTATTAGTTTATTTGCAGGTCTTTAAGGCTATCGTTATGTCCGATCGCAGAGCGCTCTAATGATCGTTTTAAACGTAAATGCGTTATTATTATGTTTAAGGAAAATTAAAAACCTTGAAGTGTAAACCTCAAATAACGTTTATATCCATGTAGGTTAATAACTATATAAACATAATTTGACAATAAAAATATTAAAGCATTCAAAATAGTCTGAATAACTAATACTTTACATTATAGACATTCACGGTTCATTAAATTTGCAACGAAATTATATAATTTTACAATAAAATATAATAGTATTATATGATACTGCTTGTTTGTAATATACATCACCATTCATTTCCTATATTTGTGACTTTTTTTTATTTCTATGTGTAATTTTATATTTTTTTATTTACAAAAAGATACATAATTTATAATAAATTTTATACAATAATTAATAACATAATACATGTATTTGATGTACCCCCATAAATAAGCAGGGCTTGTGTGTATGGGGGGGTGTTGTTGTTGTTACATTGGTTCAATTTATTATTTTTTATTCAGTTCAAATTTTCAGTATAATTTTTAAGCTGAGTTTTAAATTTTTTTTTATGTTACTGTTCATATTTCTGATTTTTTCAGTTAGTGATTTAAAAAATTTAACTCCGAGATATTTATGATTTAACGTTCCTATTGTTTTTTTACATTTTGGAATAGGAAGTATTGATGTTTGTCTAAGATTTCTAATGTATTAACACTTTTGTCTAATGAGGCGGGTAAGGATAACCATCTACATAAATCAACACAAAATAAACGCCCGGGTTACCGTCACTGAAAATGAAAAATTGAACGATTTCAATCCTATAAAATATGTCATTTTTTGAAGTGTAAACAGATTTTTCAGTGAGATTTGAGGTTTTATTCCAGGCTCTTCAATTATTGATACCTGCTCGCGAACATGTACATATCTAAAATTTTATAATTCTTACAATCACAAGATTTCGTCATGTACAATAGATCCCCTTTTCTGAGCATCTGGGAATTCTAGCATCACCACGTGGAACCGGCAATGACTTAAATAAAATGTAGTGATAAATACAAACAAAATCAGAGTGTGCGATTTGCATGCGATAGAAATAAAACCTTCAGAAAACTGAAGTAGACTAGAGATACTACGGGGCACATTTTTTTATCAGTATGAAGGGTGATTTTTTCTATATTTTTGTCGTCGAATTACAGTACACCTTTTCCTATAAATTTGGAAATCTTATTAGTATTTGTGTTTTGATTGGATATTGATTTTACAAATATATATATATATATATATATATATATATATATATATATATATATATATATATATATATATATATATATATATATATATATATATATATATATATATATATATATTTGTACATATATATATATATATATATATATGTATATATATATATATATATATATTTTTTTTTTTTTTTTTTTTTTAATTTCGTAGGATGTGATTCTTGGTCGGCTGCATAGATTCGTCAGGCGCTTTATACCCCTACACCAAAGGAGACTTGCGTGGAATTGTGGATTTATCGTACTATATTGGAACCGCGTACCAGTGAATTAAATAATTGCTATCTCATTCTCTCGCGGACGAAATCCTATAGATGTATATGTTTGTCTCTTTTTAGTGTCGCTTATTTCCATTTCCAAATTTCAAATTACAAAGGTGCTAAAGAAGTTTTCACTTCAAAAACAAAAACAAAAAACTGGCTTTTCCCATCTTTTCAGTTTCACCTAAACCGGGCAGGGCCTTATCACGAATTCTTTCGAAATATTAATTATTTCTGACTGCTAACATTACAAGCACGGCTTCCGAAGAGTTTTTTTAGATAGGTTACTCAATATCATGCCCGATTTTAATGCCCCTTTAACCAATGATCTGTACTACGAAATCTCCTTTAAAAACGACGTTCTCCACAAAATATCTTTTATTTTGACGACTTCTTTTAAATGACCAATTTTTTCAGCGGGAGAATCGAAAAGCTCGCTTGTAACGACAAATCAATTGTAAACAGTTCACTATTTTTAATTTATAATCGCAACGAACTTACCCGTCAACACAATATTTCTCTACTAGATCGCATTTTTAATATATTAATGTTTCGAATTTACAGGAGGCAGTTATTTTGTGAAATTAGATATTTCCACGTATTCTCCTCCCTGTTAATTATCTTCATGTTAAATTATTTACATAATTTCAACAAACATTTCTCTAACCTCCAAATAATCCCACACCATATCATCCGTCTGCATGTAGCACAGAGGCGGGTTTTAGGGATAGACTGGGTTTTCCCTCCAATAATCTAGATAATATTTATAAAACAAAATACGGTTTGTGTAAAATCTACCTTATTTTATTCGAGTTTTCTGTATATTATTTATTCATTATTTACGTTTCTTTACATGTACAAATGAACAAAGACCAAATGGATAAATGTCCAAACAGACAAAGTTCAGATGAATAAATATCAAAACGGACATGATGCAAATAGGTAAATGTAGAAATGGATAAAGACAATATTTTTTTTATTTTTATTTATTTTTATTTATTTATTTATTTATTCCATTTTTACAATTTTACAAAGTTAGGTATAAGTACAATTATTTTTTTAATTATGTACATGTAATGCAAATATTTTTTAATGGTGGTAATAATACCTCTCTAATTGAGAATTTCTCGTGTTTAGGGAGGGAGTACTAACACAATTGATATTTTGACATATGTTAAATTGATGCTACCATGAGCGTATTTATGAAAAAATAAAATAAAAACAACATGTATGTAAAATTATATACCTGTGCACTATTTTAGGAAGAAAGTTTTTTTTTTAAATTATAAAATATAAAACCTGTGTACACATTGAAAATATAAGTGGGCGTAATATAACACAAACATGAAATTACTTAGTGGTGAAATGTATTTTAATTTTTTTCTTAAAAATTTTATAATTTTTTTCGGATTGAATATCTTTAGGGAGTTCGTTAAAGCATTTTAAGGCTGAGTATGTGTAATGGTGTTGGGTCATATATTTTCGTTATTTATTTTTTGGGTTGTTATGCCGTGTTGCGCTACCTCCTTCTCTAGCCAACGTTTCGGACAGCGTTACAGTGTCCATCGTCAGGGCAGATGGACGAAAGACGATATAGTTGACTGTCCCAGTAGACAAAGTGCAAATGGATAAATTTCGGCAATATCAATTTCACGAAATGTGTGTATTTCAAATAGTTTAGCGGAATGAAGGGACGGTGAGGGAGAGTAAGGAGCGAAGGAGGGGGGGGGGGCGTAAGTGGGAGAGAGAGGGAGAGTGAGTTGAAGGCGAGGACGGTTTAAAGGGAACAAGGGAGGGAAGGTGACCCAGGAGAGGAACGGGGGCGGGAATCGGTATGCTTGGGAAAGGACTTGCAGGAGAGGGGTGACGGAGGGGTGTGGGACGAGGGAGGGGCGTTGGGAGGGATTGGTTGGAGAATCCATGCTTATCACACGGACAGCGGCAGTGAGGGAAAGTGGAAAGGGGAGGAGAGTCGAACGAAAGAGAGGAGGGGTTCGTGGTAGGTGGGGAGGAACCAGGGAGAAGGGAACGCTGGGAGGAGGGATGGCGGAGAAAAAGAAATGGGAATGCAGGAAGGGAAGTGGACGCGTAAGGGGAAAGGGATAACCTGGAAAAGGACACGCAGGGAGGGGTTGGGGACGAGGGAGGGGCAGAGGGACGGGATTACAAAGGAGAGATAGAAGCGTTCGGGATAGCGGTCGGGATAGCAAGGAGTAAATTTTTAAAATCCATGCTTTTCACACGGACAACTGTATGTAGCCTGCTTATGCGTCCAAAAACCGTTTATCGAAAAACACTGTAAGAAATAGATATAATACCTACAAATACACTTAATTTAAAAAAAAATTAAAACTCTAAAATAAAGCTGTGTGAATAGTTGCCTTGAAAGTCATTTAAAAAATATTCAAGACACAAAGAAAAACATCTTACTTTTTATGAGTACCTAGGCATTTTTTGGTCATGTAAATAAAATTATTTTTTCCCCCATATAAATTGATGGCTTATCAAATTGTCCCATAATATTTAAGCACCGTGAAATCAGCAATTCAGCAGTTGTTGTAATAAACATTTTGGTTAATAAAATTGGGACAATGGGACCAATGCCCGAACACAACCGGAATAATAATATCTACACTAACGCCTGGCAGTTTATTATTCGACTGTAGAAAACCAATAAATTCAAATTAAAACTTGCCCAGTAGGTATCTGTACAATATACCAAACAGTGATAAATTACTAAAGGATAATTCGTACAAATGTCCTTATTATCCTGGAATTATTTGGATAGTATTATTAAGTATGTAGAAAGAAATCTGTTTGTCTGCTGAGTCTTTATCTAAGGTCGTAAAATACATTTTTTTATTAATTTCATTGTTGTGTATTGTTCGTTGTTCTTAAATCGACTGATATGGAAAATATTTGTTGCAATGGCTTAGCTCTGGCGTCGTATAATTAGGGTCTAGGTAAATTGACCGAATTGCAATATTTCGAAATCATATTTTTAGAACATCAATTGACCGAAACACTAGTTTTTCGAATTTATATAAGTATGTATACAGTACCTGCGTACAGGAGTATTTTATTATGTTATGCAGTGTCGCCTAAACCTCTAACGGTGTTGGACGCGAGTGAGCGGCGATAAATAAAATAACACTTTCAAACCCAGACAAACTTTAAAAGTATATAAATTAACCGAAAATAAATCAAAACCCGTGAAAATGGAGGAAGCGGTTGATCCGCATGCCTTCATTACTAAGGCGAAACAAAACATAAGCGACTTACATACAATCATAGAAGAAAATAAACTTACCAAAGAAACCAAATCAAAAATGATGAAAGAAATAAATAACATCATGGAAATGATATCCCACATGGCAATAGAATTAGCTAAATTACAAGAAAAATGTGAAATTCAAGAAAAAAACCAAACACAAAAAAACTCGTTTTCATACTCTTCGGCAGTAAAAAACTTAATACCACAAACGCAAGAAAAACGATTTCCTATAATTATAAAAAGCTTAAAAGAAGAAGACACTGAAAAAATAAAAGAGAAAATACAAAAAATCAAAATATCGCAGTTGGGAATTCGAGTAAGTGAAATTAAAAAAACAAAAAAAAACATTATAATAACATGCCCAGAAAAAGAAGAGGCAAAAAAATTAAAAGATAAGATAAATGAAGTCGACAAAACCATAATAGCGGAGGTACTTGTGAAAACGGATCCATGCGTAATATTCAAAGGACTTGACAAAGACTATACCGAAAAAGAATTCTTAGAAGACATAATTGAACAAAACAACGACATCAAAATGATATGTGAAAAATACCAAGATAAAAAAATATTACAAGTTAAAGCCATCATTACGAACAAAAAAACTAACAGCAAAAACTTAATTCTCCAAACAAATCCAGAATTGAGACTACATCTTATAAATAGAAAAAAAATTCATCTAGGATTCATGAGAATCTATGTAACCGATTGTAACGTTCTTACCCAATGTTTCCATTGTCAAAGATTCGGACACACAGCACAAAAATGCTACAATAAAATGAATAAACCAACATGCAAGCACTGTTCAGAAGATCATCTCATCTCCGAGTGTAAATCCCTGGAACTGCCGCCCAAATGCGCTAACTGTCACTCAGCTAACAAGAAGAAAGAAATAAACTCCTTCAACAGTAAAATGAATGAAATAGACCACCGAACAAACAGCGAAACATGTAAGTTTCATTCTTACATGCTTAAATTAGCCAAAGAAAGAATAAACTATGACATTGATTAAAAAAAACTTATATATAATATTGCAAAATACAACCAAAAATGCATTAATTAAATGGATGATTTCTTAAATAGCGAATTAGAATTAAATATTAAAATTCAAGAATATGAATGTATTTGTACTGATTCATGTAACAAAATTATTTCTAAAAACATCAATGATATAATTATTATGCACATAAACATCCGTAGCATTCAGAAAAATTTAGATGAACTAATTCTAAAAATAAATAATTTAATTAAAAAGCCCGACTTCATAGTGTTAACCGAAACATTTACGAACGCTGAGTCACCGTCTTATCACTTACCTTAGTACAATTATATTTCTACCAAAGTAGATATCAACAAAAACTCGGGAATAATAATATTTGCAAATAATAAATTTAGTATTGTTAACATTATAGAACACCCAATACATTTGGTAAACTGCATCGAAGTACATTTCAAACTCGGCAAATCAATATATCATTTAATAGCTATCTATAGAACGCATGGCTCGAGTATTATTACGTTTATTAATGACCTCAAATACATATTATTAAAATTAAAAAATAAACTCTGCTTCGTGGTGGGCGATTTTAATGTGAACATTAATGAAAAAATAGAAAATAATAACAAAACTGAATACATCAATTGTATGACTGAACAAAATTTCATATCTTGCATAAATAAAAATACTAGAGAAATAAAAGAACATACTCCATCTTGTTTAGATCACATTTGGACAAACGTAAACATTAAAGATCTTCACAAACTAAAATCAATTGTTTGGAAAACTAACATAACTGATCATCATTCATGCTTACTTCTGTATAATAATAATATTAAACATAAAAAACATAATTTAATACCCAAAAAATCAACAATAGACATGACTATTCTCTCTGAAAAACTTAAAAAGGAAGATTGGAACAATGTTTTAAAGAGTGATGATACTGAAATATGTTCGACTAACTTTGAAAAAATCCTGTCACAACACATTAAAAATTCGACAACTGAAATAATAATACACATAAAATCAAAATTAAGATGTTTAAAACCTTGGATTACCAAAGGACTTATAATATCTATCAGAAACAAAGAAAAACTTTATAAAACAACTTTAAAAAATCCCCATGATGAAAAAGCATATATTTTTTATAAAAAATATAAAAATAAATTAACATCTTATATTAAAAAAAGTAAGGAAGAGTTTTTTAAAAATAAAATATTATCTTCAGAAAATAACCATAAACAAATGTGGAAAACTGTGAATTTGGCCATAGACAATACAAAAAAAACACAAAATATTAAGTACATCGAACATGATAAAAAAATTATAGATGCCAATTTACAGCCTAAACAATGTGCAAACATATTTAATTCCTTCTTTGCAAATGTTGGAAAAAATCTTGCGAAAAATATTCATAAACCTTCTAACCCGGAAAAACATAAAAATAAAAATTTACAGAAACGTAATATACTTTCAACATTTGAAATAACAACAGAATGTGAAATCTTAAAAATAATAGAAAATATGAAAGGAGGTTCGTCTCCCGGTTTTGATTCTATTACGGCACACATGTTAAAATCTATGAAATCTTACTTAATAAAACCCATCACTCATTTAATAAACTTGAGTTTAACGAAAGGAATATTTCCAATGAACTACAAAAACACAATAATCTCACCTATTTACAAATCTGGTGATCCACACCAAGTAACGAATTATCGCCCAATTTGTCTAATTTCTAACATAGGAAAGATCTTTGAAAAAATAGTAAAAAAACAATTGGTAAATTTCCTAAATAGTAATAAAATACTACACAAAAACCAGTTTGGTTTTATTAAATCACTCAGCACACAAGATGCAATTGCTAACGTAACTTCATACATTTACGAATCATTAGATAAAGGTAAAAAATGTGCGGGCATATTTATTGACCTCAGAAAGGCTTTCGATAGCATATCCCATGAGATACTATTAAAAAAATTAAATGATATTGGCATAAAAGGCAACGCGATTAAATGGATCACCAACTACTTAAAAAACCGCCCTCAAGTGGTAAAAATCAATCGTATTAATAGTGATCAAGAGATTTCAAGCTTTGGAATCCCCCAAGGTACAGTGCTTGGACCAATCCTTTTTACCATATATGTAAACGATATTTTTTTTCAACATCTACATGGTCAAATTACATCATACGCCGACGATACAGTTTTAATAATAAGTGAAAATACTTGGGAAAATGTAGAATTACAGGCCACAGAAGACATCAATACGCTTAAGAATTTTTTCGACACTAATTTACTATCACTAAATAGTGAAAAGACATTTGTAATTCCATTTGCAATCCATCCAAACGACGCTCCCAAAAATTTTAACATTGTCATACACGATAACACTCAAATTCACAACCAACATTATTGCAAATCAAACTGTACAATATTAAAAACAACAAATAAAATTAAATATCTCGGCGTAATTATCGATAAAAATCTGAAATGGAAGGAACAAATATGTCAAGTAGTAAACAAAATCAGAAAATTAATATATATATTTTTAAGAATTAGAAATTTTCTGTCGATAAAAAATCTATATTTAATCTACTATGCCTTAGTTCAATCAACTCTACAATACGCTATTATTAGTTGGGGATCCGCGTATAAATGTAACCTTCTTCCAATAGAAATTGTACAAAGAACAATTATTAAAATTATATTAAAAAAATCCTTAGACTACCCAACAGAACGCCTGTTTGAAGAATTTCAAGTACCCACATTTAAAGATTTATATATTAAAAATTCAGTAATTCAAATAATAAAAGAAAAAGATAAATATCCATTTTTAAATGAAAACAGAACTCGACTTAAACATGTTTTTCTATGCCCAAAACTAAATACGTCTTTTGCACAGCATCATTATACTTATCAGGGAAGAACTTTTTTCAATCGTCTACCAGAGGAAATCAGAAGCATCAATGATAAGGCCCGAATGCTGCTCTCTGTCAAGAGACATTTTAAAGATGTTCTTAAGAAAAGAACTACTGTCAACTAATCTTACAAATATCTTAGTTCTCCATAACATTCTTTCTTTAAAAAAAAAAAAACACACACCATTATCAAATAAATACTGCAGCTCACATATATTTATGTACAATTAATTATTTAAGTACTAACTTATACCTAACTAATAACTAATAGCATTTATGTACACTCCCCTTCCATACACAAGCAAATGCTTTTAATGGAAGGGTAGTAAAAAAAAAACCTGTAAAAAAAATATTTAGTTGTAAAATTGTAATTATAATAAATGTTTCAATAAATAATAAAAAAAAAAAAATAAAAAATAAAAAATAAAAAAAAATTATAGGATGGAAAATACCAACTAACCTAACCTAATCTTTCATAAAGTAACCTAACCCAACCTCACCTAATAGTATTTCGTTAGTCATAAGCAAGTGAAATATATATTTTAAAAGTTGATTAACAAATTTGAAAAATATATCCAATCGCTGTACGAAAAATTAGTCTTTCGAAAAACTGAAATTCGAACAATTGATTTTGAAAAATTGACTTCGAAAAATTGAATTCGAAAAAGAGGTGTAATTAGGATCGATTTCCTGTTAACAATGACCAGTTAATTGTTTGCAACGTTACTTCCCTCATGAGCTTCAGAGCTTTAACATATTCATGAAACCGACAAAAAGTTAGACGCGACAAACATGTTTTTTTTTCTGTTTCAATTGTTCAATCAGAAAGAAGATCGTTCAAACTCAGCCATACTAATATTAAGCTTGCATCGTAATTGTTTTCTACGTTCCATGAAATTTATATGTTCTATTAATTAAATTGAAGAAATAAGACAAGAGACCAAATTTGAATTGTGTTTTGTAAGGCTAAACAAAACAAAACCGTGTTTGAAACTCGTGCAAAGCCGGGTGACAATATCTTAAATATAAAAGAATCGCTCACCTTTTTTCTTCGTATTTAAGATAATCAAGATTTGATAGAAAACTTGTTTTTTTCCGGCGCAAGCAAATACTTTTTCTCTTGTCCTTACGCTCCAATGAGAATATCTTTTCAGGAGGCATTTAAGTTGTCGGACTTGCAGTGGACTGAATAAATAAATATTTTTTTCGTTAAATAATAAAAATACGACTATTAATTTATCATTTTTCTCGGGAAAAGGGGATGCGAACTCAGAACTCAACAGATCGACACATTGCGGGTTAGGTACATTTTTTTACATTAGCTCCTGAGGAAAATAATTTCCCTCAGGGCCTACGTCATCTTAGCAGATGCTGTGTGAAGAATTTTTTTAAGAAAACGAAGGAGAGGAAGTTCTGGGCAGGAAACAGATATGAGGAGTGGGTAGGAATCTGGGGTTCAATGTGTCCATGAGTGACGGACGTATGAATCCAAACCTCCAATTACGGTGCAAGGCGATGGGTCGTGAGATTCTGGCTGGAGGATAAAAGATCCTGCCTATCACACAGCAGGTGGGCAGACGTATCGGTCGCCAAGACCTGGAAAAACGTCACCCAATGAACCCGGGCACCCTGCTAAATCACCAAACGTAGCGAACCACTTGGGATGACCTACGACAGTGGTGTTGATTATCCAATAAATGGTTCCCGGGGCGGCGGTACCCATACCCGCCTCCAAAATTATAACTGGTACTGAAAAAGGGACTCAACTGACTGGAGCTAGTGGATCTATGGCACATTCATTTGGGATTGCTGCAAGTCTAAAAAAAAGTTGTGAAGGGGTGAAGGAGGGCTAAGAGGAATGTGGTACCAGAAATGGTCACAATTAAAAAAAAAATTCATTTCACTCAATTTCGACGATTTTGGCGATGGGTCGAGAATCCAGCTGGAGAGATCTAGGATATTATTACAAAAAATATTCTCTCTTGATTGGGCCTGTCAAGCAGTAGGTGGGGAAACTCATTCGCCATCAAGACCTAGATAAAACTCACCCATGAACCTGAGCAGCCCTGCTAAGTCACCAAACGTAGCGAACCACTTGGGGTGATCTATGGCCCGTACCCGCCCAACAAATTTAATTAATACACCAAACTAAATTAAAATACCTTGAATGGTACATACATACTACAAATGCGTTGCATGCAGATTTAAATGAATTTAAATGTCACCACAGATTTGGTACCTTTTGGTTCCAGCCCATTTAGCATGCGCTCTGTCTCTCACACTGACATTACATTTGATCAAAATAAAAATTACGTAATGATCACGAAAGGAATTTCTGTATTTGAAATTTAAGAGAAGAACGCCCTTACTTTGCGATCAAGAAACACGCACCCATAGCATATACTATATTTTACCTTATTCTGTGCTACATCATAAAAAACAATGTTCGATACATTCTCGTACCTGCTCATCAGTAGCGGTCCGTGAGTTTTCCGTGAGCTGGAGTGCAAAGATTGAAAAACACGACGTTATTGATGTTGTTGTAGCTAAAAATGAATTTTATTTGATTTCAAAATTTCAACATTTTGTAGGAAGATTTTCAGTATTCTACTGAAATGTTGAAGTGCCGCAAAATGTTGAAATTTTGAAAAAAAAAAAAAATTCGTTTTCAGCTACAACAACATCAATAACGTCGAATTTTTCAATCGTAGCACTCACGATAACTCACGGATCACGGAAAATGTCAAGTCCAGCAGATTAAAAGTGAATGTACACAATAAAGAAAGTTAGTTAGTCCCTAGGTACCAGGTAACTAGGGATGGAGTTAGTAGCTACCTTTTCAACTATCTCTCGTATAATTAGCCATTACAATTAATCTTACATTTTTTTCATTTAGAATCCTCTTAACAACTGTAAAATTATGCTAAACAATACAAATAGTTACTTTTTACGAGCACTCCGGAGTTACAGGAAATTATCCAAAATAAGACATCCTCTGGCCGTATTATTTTGTTTCATTTTCTTCCAACTAATGTTTTCCGGAAGAGATTTAGGAAACTGTCGGTAATTTGCCTTTTTTCAGAATATGCAATTTTTTATATTAAAAGCTTTTTTTCATGGGTTCTAGACAAACAGCCGGGGCAAAAAAAAGTCTTTGATAAATGAAGGTTTCCTGGGCGTGTCACTTCGTGGAACCGCTTTCCACGATTCGGAAGTGGAATCGAATTTATTTTCACTAGCTAGCAGGTGGTGTTGACTGTTGTTCATTACTTTTAATTTATTCAAAAGAAAATATTGGATGTCTCATTTAGAGAAGTTGTTTCAGGGCTATTTTGGATACACATGGACGGAAAAAGTTAATTTAAAAAAACATTTATTGTTAAGATTTTAGATGATTGATGATGAGCTATAAATTTATTTGTTACAATCATAAAGGTACTTAAATTAACATGATAATATATGTTTCATATTATGAACTAGACATATTTACCTTTACGAGAGTTAAAAACTCGTGTGTAAATGGGAAAAAATAAAAATTTATAAATAACTAAAAATTATGACTTAACATTCAGTATGAAGAAAAAAAACTAAAAAAAAATTACATATAAAAGTGAGAAGAACTTTTTGTATATAATGATATGAAGTTAAATATTCAAAACAAATTATTTAAAATAAAAATAAAAAAGTACTAGATACACTAAAAAGTAATAGAATAAGAAAAATAAGATGTCAATTGATTCTAATTAGCTAAATTATTTATGATGGAATAGTTTATTTTATTTTTAAATTTATTATAATCAAGTTCTATCCTCAGCTCAGTGTAAGTGTAGTAATGAACCGATGTTTTTTATAAAGTGTATATTTATACGTTATAATACTCGTAAAAATATCGTTGCGTTGTAAGGATATCAAGAAACATTTTTTTACATTAACCTCACACAGGAGGCTCATCAGTCGGCATAGTCCAGCGGTAAGGCTCTTGACTCGCACACCGAAGGTCGCAGGATCAAATACCGGCGTGGCAAATAAATTTTATTTGATTAATTTGTGTTGTTTCACAATTTATTCATTTAAGATAATATATAGTATATTTGCGGCACGTTCCAGAGTGGAAGATACTCTCAGTATCGCCCTGGTGTAAGACCACCATTCAGAATTGAAACGTTGCTTGAAATGGCATTATCCGTGTTTGGTGACCAGATCTGAATAGTCAGGTACTTCCCCATCTTCCTCTTCTCTATCTCCTTCCTCTCCCTACTACCTTCAGCCTCACAACATACCCCAATTCGGGATGCCATAGTCTTACTGGCTACATACGGGGAAGTTGGGACTCTTGTGCGGTATTCACATAAAAAAAATATATATATATATTATCTTTGGGCCTACGTCATATTGGGGATGCTATGTAGAGGGTCTTTTTCATGAAGGGAAGGAGACGAAGTTCTGGAAAGAAAAATCTACAAGAATTCTATTTAATTTTTAATAATACACTTCCAAATTCCACTTACATTGGTCGTTGTTATATTATTGTAACTGATTGGGAAAATGCGTTTGTTTCCCACCCAGGTATCGTAGATCCAATTCATCTTCTTAAGTCCTCCACCATTACATTAGCAACAGTTTGCGCTTATAATGATGGCAGTAGGAGTTTTTCAGTAAATAATAATTAATAAGTAGGTAAGTAAAAAAAAATGTAGGTTTTTGAAAGGAGGTTGATTATTTCTATTTTATGTTAATCCGCGGTTTTAAACGAAAAATAAAGCAGAAATGAAAAATGCCTATTGTTAATTAGTGAACGGAAATAGTTTTATTGATTCGTGAAGGCTTCTAGACTCGAAGACGTGACAATAAACACCCTTTGCCCCTCTTACGCAGTGCCGGATCGGATGTAGGTATAGCTTCCAAATCAAGGAATTCGTAACCGAATTGAATTTGTAACCGAATTCGTAAGGAATTTTTAACCCCCGACGCAACAAGGGTGTTATAAGTTTGACGTGGTGTGTATGTGTGTGTGTCTGTGGCATCGTAGCTCTTAAAGGAATGGACCAATTATGATGCGGTTTATTTTATTTGAAAGCTGACGTGATCGAGATGGTTCTTAGCTACAATTCATGAAAATCTATTCAGGCGTTTCAGGGTTCATTTTTGTGTCGGGGGTTACTTAAAATTTTGAACATTTTATTTATTAAAGGAGCTATAGGGGTCTTTAGGTTTTGCTTATAATCTGCCGCGACTCGAGCATTATAAGAATCCGTAAAGCGATCCGAAAGTTTGCACGAACGCGAGCGCCTCGAACTACACTAGATTCCACGAATCCTTTTAATCAATTTCTAAAGGTATCATGAGCGAATAATGTCAAACTCAAATAAAATTAAGATAGTCGATGGAGAATAGAGTCAAAGAACTTGTATTCATGTGGCTAAATATAGAAGTATTACGGGAATAAAATTAAATGCATATTTTTTAATGTATTTTTGTCTCCCCCGACATAAATACTAACTTTTCGTAATAATAAAGCTAAATCTAACTGGTTGAATAAAAAATATTCCGTATTAATGAGTAAGCGGTTAAATGCAAAAATAATGGACAAAACTTCCCCCGATAAGGAAGGAAGGAGACAGAGCGAGGAACTTACAGTTTCGATTTAAATTTGAAATTTTAAATTTGGCGCCGAAAGGTTTTGTTGGGTAAGATAAGGTTAGGTTAGGTTAGTTTAGGTTAGGTTAGGTTAGGTTAGTTTAGGTTAGGTTAGGGTAGGTTAGGTTAGGATATTTTGTCGGGGGATATTTTGTCCGTAGGATATTTTGTCGGAGATATTTTGTCGGGGATATTTTGTCGGGGATATTTTGTCGGGGGATATTTTGTCCGTAGGATATTTTGTCGGGGATATTTTGTCCGTAGGATATTTTGTCGGGGATATTTTTTCGGGGGATATTTTGTCTGCAGGATATTTTGTCGGGCATATTTTGTCGAGGGATATTTTGTCCGTAGGATATTTTGTCGGGGATATTTTGTCGGGGATATTTTGTCGGGGATATTTTGTCCGTAGGATATTTTGTCGAGGATATTTTGTCCGTGGGATATTTTGTCGGGGATATTTTGTCGGGAGATATTTAGTCCGTAGGATATTTTGTCGGGGATATTTTGTAGGGGATATTTTGTCGGGGGATAATTTGTCCGTAGTATATTTTGTCGGGGATATTTTGTCCGTAAGATATTTTGTCGGGGATATCTTGTCGGGGATATTTTGTCGGGGATATTTTGTCCGGGGGATATTTTGTCGGGGATATTTTGTCGGGGATATTTTGTCGGGGTTAATTTTGTCCGTAGGATTTTTTGTCGGGGATATTTTGTCCGTAGGATATTTTGTCGGGGCTATTTTGTTCGTATGATATTTTGTCGGGGATATTTTGTCGGGGATATTTTGTCGGGGGATATTTTGTCGTGGGATGTAAAGTCGCGGAACCATTTGCAACTGTAAATTTAGTGTTGTAAGTTGTAATTAATTATAAGTATGTTGATACTCTGCAAAAAAGGAATAAGGATACGTCCGCGTAGACAGGCGGCTTGCTTAGCGCCTAGAGCCTTGTTAGTGGCTTGCATTCTGGATACTTGCTAGGATACACGGTGGCCGCTCTGAAGGTGGTTTGCTGGTCGCTAGGTGCCTTGGTCATTTGCTTGTCGGCACGTTGACGAGATGTCACTTTAAAAAATAGTTCTAAAATTACAAGTTACAGAAAATTCATCTTTAAAATATACCATTTCACGGCCTTAACCATTATGTTGGGTTCATGATATAAATAAGTCACGGGCAAGTCATGTAATTTTGATGAAAATTTTACGATATTTGCGTATGTCAGAGAAACATTTGATCTACTTCTCAGTAAAGTTGAAGAAAAATTAACTCATTTGGATACCCATCTTAGAAAAACAAGAAAAAAAGACAAAAAAATAAATAAAAATAAACAACAAAGACAACTGCATTTATATGGAGTTCATTAGCTGGATTCCACAGAGGTTGTCTTTTAAAAACTGACGCAATTAATATTTCATCCATTTTTTTCTTCTAAAATGCCTCGCGCCTAGTGACAAAAAACGAACACATTTGTTTATTCGATACACGCTAAGCGACTAGCTAAGCGCCAAGCGCACAGTGCGGCCGGTCCAAATTCTAGAACGTTCGTTTTACTAAGCTGCTCGTTAGGTGACTCGCTAGGCTCTAGGCGCTAAGAAAGCCGCCTGTCTGTTCGGACGTAGTCTAAGTGCGGTTCTGCTCCCATGGTGTCCCATTCTTCCACCCCAAGCCATCCTCATTCAGTCCTCAGAGGATATTCTTTACACCCCGCCGTACCATATTTACAAGGCATACAAACTGTAAACCGAACCTCCGTTACTCTCTGTTCTCCGGGCCCTTTACACTTTGTTCCTCCCAACCCCCCAGTCATTAAGAAGACGTGTTGTAATTAATTAATGTTGTACAAACAAGGGGAAAGAGTTAGGCGATCAAATAGGTCAGATTGTGCGATAAAGGGATTAGTATGGCTTGATTAATGGCTCGGGCCAAGTAGGTAGACAGTAGTCGATTTGCGGCCCTAAAATATTTTCAAGCGATGCGGGAGTAATCTTTATTTATTGTAATGAATTATTTATTATAAGAGGGTCATTGAACATGTTTTAATTCGGTTGTGTTCTGAGATGTACTCGTATATCAATCGATTTTGGGACAATCGATTCATCTTTCAAACGATATTAATGTCAGGATTTTTATTCAGCCCTTTAGGCCTCGAACATACGTATCGGAAAACGAAAAACTGTTTTTGAAAGGTAATGAAATACGCGTTAAAATTTTATTATCAGAATTTTTTTTAAATTTAAAATTTTTGAAAGTAAACTTTAAAAAGTTTTAATAGGCCTCTTGCACCACATTGATAAAAAAAAAATCCGGTTTGGCAAATATTCTAAGATATTCCGTTTTTTTTTTAATCGTGTTTTTGAAACCCTGGCGATTTTTTGAAAATTTCAAACCGAAAAATCAGACCATTTTTTATAAACCGAAATAATTTTATAACATAATTTTAAGAGTGCGAAAAAACAACAATTACATAGCCGAAAATCATTTTTAAAAAAGAACATTTTCCCCACGATTGGCACAGGAGAATAACGAGGAGTACCAAAAATATTAAATCTCATAAATATTTTTTTCCTTGATCCGTCTTATTGATCATAAATCATTATAATGTTCAACGTCTATATTACTAAATCAAATGTAATATACTTGTACTTGTAAATTATAATAATAATAAGAATATTATAAAATTTGATTTTGTTTAAATCCGCACCATTATCATTATACGGGGTTCTCTTCACAACACTTCTCAAAAAGTCAAACCAAATGATACGTTCGCAGAGAACAAACAATAAATCTAGTGAACGTTAAATGTCGAATTCAAAAATTCGCCTGAAATCAAAGTGATGCCATATAAAAAAATAAATCAGTGTGGAATTTTATAAAATTAATGGGAACATTTTTCGGAGACGGGACATTTTCAAGACAATATTAGCAAAATTCAACCGAAAATCTGGAGACAGAAAATTCAGAAAAAGATATTGGCACCTCTGGGACTCGAACCCAGGACCTTCTACTTACATGGCAACAGCTCTACTAACAGAGTGTCTATATCCAATTCGGTCGCTTTTAACTGTATCATATTTTGACTAAGAACTACCAACATTATCTTAATTTTCTTAACGCACATATTATCATATATAAAGATAGCAGCCAATAATACGTGCGTTAAGAAAATGAAGATAATGTTGGTAGTTCTTCGTCGAAGTGTGATACAGATAAAATTGACAGAATTGGATATAGACACCTTAGCTCTGTTGTAGCTGTTGCCATGTAAGCAGAAGGTCCTGGATTCGAGTCCCAGAGGTGCCAATATCTTTTTCTGATTTTTCTGTCTCCAGATTTTCGATTGAGTTTCGCTAATATTGTCTTCCTTTAATTAAATATTACAATTTGGGGTTTAACTCATAAAGTTAAAAATAGAAGATAATATTATATTTTTCCGTTATTATTTGGGTATTTTGTGAGCTAGCAGTCCACTATGGCCTCTAACTGCTGTTACCAGATCCGATATATGGATATGAGGCATGGAACTGGCGGAGGAGAGAGAGAGGATGATGAGAAATAAGGCGTAAGTGTGGTAAAACCATAATTGATCGTATGAGAAATTTGAAAATCTGATGTAAGCGTAATGAGTAAGACACAGAAAGAGACGTTTAGGTGGTTTGGGCAAACAGAGCAAATAATAAAGTATAAAGGAGTGTAAGGATAATAAAGGAAGACATAAGATGCGAATTTGACGGTAGAAAAAGTTTGAGACGCCCAAGGAAGACATGGCACGATCAAGTAAACCAAATACTTTAGTCGAGCCACGTCAAGACTAACAGCGGGTATTTAGGTAGAAAGAGCATGTTTTTTAGTTAGGTACTTGGTTTTGTGAGAGATGGGAAGGCTGATAGAGATATCAAAAGAAGGGTAAATGCAGGCAAGTCTATCAATGGAGGACTGAACGCTGTTGGCGCCAACAAAAAACTGTCCAAAGAAGCGAAGTTAGCCGTCCATAATGAAGTGCTGGTACCTACCCTGATGTATGGCAGTGAGGCATGGAACTGGCAGAGGAAGGATGAAAGTAGACTGAATGCTGTAGAAATGAGAACCCTGAGATGTGTGGTAAAACCATGTACGATCGTGTGAGAAATGTGAAAATGCGCGAAGAATGCAAGGCTGATACAAGAAAGAGACGCTCAGATGGTTTGGGCATGTAGAGCGAATGAACGAGGAAAGGAGTGTAAGAGAATATATGACGCAAATGTGAATGGTAGAAGAACTCGGGGACGCCCGAGGAAGACATGGCACGACCAAGTGAATCAGATACTTGGTCGGCCATGTGAAGAGTCGGAATAATAGAAGAGCATGTATGAGACGATGTATGAACGTGAACGAGGCAAGGAGTGCGTGCCAAGATCGAGTTGTTTGGCGGTCCGTCCTCTCTGCCTACCCCTGCGGGGAAACGGCGTGATGGTTAGTTAGTTAGTTAGGTTTTGTGAGGTTGACAGTAGAAGCGTGAACATCATGAGCCTGCGGGAAGAAGAAAGTATAGGTATGGAATATGATTTAAACAAGCATCGTTGCAATATTTTTTTTACAATGTAACAGGTATAACAACTTTTTAAACTGATTATGCTTTCCCCAAAGTTCATTAAACAAACCTCATTAATCATACTTATTAGTAAGTAAGTACCTAATGTATAAATATTCATGCGATGCTCAGATGAAGTAATAAAATGAATATATCGGCGCCCTTGAAATGATTTTTCACAAAACGGTGCAATTCAAATCAGGTAGATAATTATTATTACCCAACGATAGGTAATGATTTGTTTCACCGAACTGGGTCCAGTGTACCCATGTAGTTTATTACCTACTTTAAAGACCCATTCCTATATATTAGGGTGAGTAAATTATTTCATTTTGAATTCAGAAACTTATGCTATCTCAAAAGCTGCGTCTTTATAAGTCAGGTATGCCTCATAGTTCTGTTCATAGGTCCTGGGTTCGAGTCCCATAGGTATTTTTATTATATTTTATTTTATTTATTATAGATACAAAAGAAAGTACAAATTACAATTAGGAAGCTTTGCATGTCCAACTAGGAAAGTTTCCCGTTCCAGGATAGACAAATTGACATGTTTAGTTCATATTATACCTGAAATGTACATAAATTAAATAACAAAAAACAAAACCAAAAAAAAAAAAAAACAGAAAATTTCTTTTTTTTCTGAAGCTAAGGTGTGTAATAAAGAAAATGTATATAAAATATATAAATATAAGTACACATACATTTTTTTGTGACAATATCTGTATCAATATCTGTTTCTGATTTTCGACAAAGTTTCGCTTAAATCGACTTCATTTTAGGAAATATTATTATTTTTTGTAATATTTTATGCCATCTGGAGTTCAAAAACTGATTTTTTCTGTTTCTTACATTCTTCACCTTTCCCACGTACAATGCACATTTATGTTATTTTTGTTATCTAATCCTTTAACACTTCTTTGACACCTGTATACACTAAATCATATAAAATGTAAAAATATGTAAAAGCCCATAAGTGCCTTGATGATTAATTTACTTATTTATTTATTTAACGCCCAAAGGGCTTTTACATGTTTGGTAGTACAATTAATTCATGACAGATGATTTTTAAACAGATACAGAAATAATAAAAATCAATTTAGATAAAAAAAAGCACACAAGTCACAAAAATACAAAAATACAGCGATTTCATAGGTTTACAGAAAAACAGATTTAGTTAGTAATAAAACAGATAAAGAAATAATAAAAATAAAATTAGATAAAAAAGCACGCAAGTCATAAAAAAACAAAAATACAGCAATTTCATAGGTTTACAAAAATACAGATATGTTTAGGAATAGTTTTGGAATAAGTTTTTTACACGATCAACAAAATTCGCCAAGTTTATGTTAAATATGTCGATATCACCTAAGTACTGATTTCCCATAGTGTGAAATCGTTGTATCGGAGAGTGGGCAATGTAGTTCCGCTTATGAATGCTGTAGTAGAATAGTGTGTTTTGTCGTGCAGTTACTGTCGGCATTCGTAAGTTTATGAGTTGCAGTAGTTCGCAACAGTCAAATTTTAGAGTAAAGTATTTTGAATAAAAATTTTAAGTCGTTCATTTTACGTTTGTCTTCTAGTGTGTGTATTTTTAGAATATTTAATAATAAAATTATATTTTAAGTCTTCTAGTGGGATATTTAATTTTAAATTTATAAAACGCAGAATTTTTTTTTTTATTCGCTCAATGTAATTAACGTGAATTTTGTAAGATGGAGACCAAACTACCGAGTTATATTCTATTAGGCTTTTAACTAGAGATACATATAATAATTTAATGGCTTGTATGGAATTAAAGTTTTTGGTTGTTCTTAATACGAAGCCTAGTGTTTTCATACCTTTGTTTACAATTTGGTGGATATGATTGGCGAAACTTAGTTTTTCTTCCAAAATAATTCCAAGATCTCTCATTTCCGTGACTCTTTCTAAAGCTGTGTTATTGATGAAATATACGAATAAAACTTGATTTTTATTTCTGAAGAAAGTCAAGGTTTTGTACTTTTCTACATTTAAGAATAAATTATTTAGAACGCACCAATCTTTAAACTTACAAATATTTGACTGAAGTATATGGCAATGATTTATATCAGTTATTTTCTTGTATAGCTTGATGTCATCAGCAAAAGCAATACCTCGATTTGATAATAATAATTAATTTAACAAATAAATCAATTAATGAAAAAGAAAAGAAGGAAGATACTAATTTTAATTTTATTTTTCATAAGTAATTATTATTTATTTTTATTTTCCGAAGTTGGATTCCACAGACATTGAAATTTTGAGACGCTTCTATCATTTGTAGACGTTTTTCATTACACCAATCCATAATTAGTACAAAAAAGTTAACGAAAGATCCAAGAACATAAGAACGCTTTGACGAGGCCGCCTCGAGGCGCGATCGCATCTGAACACGAAGGAATGCTCTAGCCAGGCAACTGTTCGGGGCACTTACGTCGCGTCGTTTAATTCAAACGAACGAGCATTCTACTAAATTTAGGCGAATGCACTCGGAAGTCTGAAAAAACTAACTTTAATATTTTTTTTCGTTATTTGTTTTTGGGTGTAATGCCGTGTTGTGCTACCTCCTTCTTTAACCAACGTTTCGGACAGCGTTGCAGTGTCCATGATCAGGGCAGATCCGGTAGATGTGTAACATGGCATAACACCCCAAAAACCAATAACGAAAATACTTTTGCCGGTGAAAATCTAAAAACGTAACCTCTCTATAACTGTTTAAACCAAAATAGTTTACAAGACCAGACTAGAATGAGCATTTGCTCGTTCTGTCTAAATCTAAAAAAGTCTTTTCTCACTAAAACGCTTCGAAAAAAAAACAATGACATATATTTTAGAATTTTATTGATTTATGTTTTATTCAATGTAATTTTACCTTTTACTGTTTAACGTGTTGATTATTCAAAACTGCGAATAGTTGTCGAAAACAAATTTTTGTCAAAACAAAATTTATCAAAACATGTAAGCCTATAAAAAGTTCGTGGCCTTTTTCATAAAAAAACTTCATTTTGGTGATGGTCGCAGAATTCTGTATTTTATGTTCAGCTTTGCTTTGTATTATGTGGTTTATGAAAATTTGGTGACCATATCCCAAAAGTATCAAAGACCAACAAACATGTTTGAATAAAAATATCTCAAAGTACACCGAAAGAGATTATCATCTTTGTTGACCTATCCTTCTAGTCTCTATTAGTCCTGTGTTTGTTGATTGAAGCACTGAGAGACACAGTCGCACATACACCTACATTGGAAACAAAGAGATAATCATCTCTCTATTTAACCTCTCCGTAATTAATTTATCTCTTTCCTTGGGCCGTTGCTTTTGAAGATGTAAATAAGATTTAATGTAGAATGGGAACCAGGCACATTGATAATGCCAGAATACTCTAAAAAGGTTGACATGATCAAGTAGACTGGGCCTAAGAAAGAAATAAAGGCATAAAATGAAGAATATAACACTAGAAGTGTCTTCAATTCCAATTTGAATTGAAACAGTGGAGATTATCCACCACTTACCCGCCCTGGTATAAGTAACAGATGGTTACTCCTTCAAGGCTCTCGCAAGGACTCTAGTTTTTTTGAAAGAACGAATCTAAATTTAAGTTTGAACGAATCTAGACCTCCAGTGTCCCTGCATACGGTGTTAGGAAGCAGTATGCAAGTGCTTACATAATATACAAAATGCGAAGAATATAAAGCAAGTCAGGTATAAACTAATTATAAAAGATAACAGAAAAACATAAAAGGCGACTCCTCGCAGGGTAATGGCATCTTGCGTATGTTGCAAGCATCTGCAAGAAAAGAAAATGAAAACAAGTATTGTGATATGAAGAACGCTTGTGGTGGGTGGGATACCTCTCTCGTCATCTGGCAGTACCAGCCAGAATGTGTGTGGTGCCGTCTGGTTTCTCGGTTGTGCCTTGACGATAGTAAGTGGGAAGTAGAGGAACGGATTGAATTGAAACAAATGTCCGCATATGGTTCGATTCCATTTAGCACGCAGTCTGTCTGTCTTACACTTGCCTGAAAATGTGTACCGCCATCCCATTTGAATTTCGTAATCGTGGTGGAATACAGCATTTTAGGGCAATACAGGCCTAAATTAGGCATATAATTGAGAGTTTAACGGAGTTGTAGGTGTTGTCTAGCATTTTGGTGAAATACCACCACTTCAAGTCGAAACGTCGCTTGAATGGCTTGACGTGTTGGTTGACCACATATGATTTGGTTAAGTAATTTCGAACATTCCTCCGTCTTCTTTCCCTTCAGTCTGATAATACACCCCAATTTTAGGGAGGCCGAAGTCCCACCAGCTCCGAGCAGTAAAGACTCTAATCAACTGAGCTTAGCGAAGTCCTGTTTCAACTCCATTTGACATTTCATGCGTGTGTAAATTTGTTTGATATGTTCCGGTTCTAATTCAAGATCATAGCCGTGTTGGAGACCGTCTTTTTATTCCTCCTGATTTCGCATAATCGTGGTTTCGATTATATTTGCTACTAACCTAATATCAATAATAACCGAGTCTCAAGGGCGATACTGTTTTTTTACTTATGAAGGCAAAATAACAGCCTTTTTCAAAAACATGTGAACACCTCAGCACAGGTTCTCCTAGTGAAGTGTTCACAAATATAGAACAATTTACTTTCAGTTACTGTTAACAAAAATGTTGTAAAAATGTTGTATATAATTTTTTTTTTATAAAGTTTATTAATTTTTACTAATAATTTTTACTTATGTATTATTACTGTAACTTATATTATGCATGTAAATTGCATGTACGAGAATAGAAACAAATAAATAAATTCCTTCGGCGTACTGTTCACTTCACTTCAGTGTCTTACCATACTGCCTCACATCGGGGTTGGTATCACAACTACACTGTGAACTATCGAATAATTTATATGTATTAAAGCAAGTCTACTATCAGATAGGTAATGGATAGTACACACATTCTCGAATGGACCAAAAACCACAAAGCCTTTCATGAAAAAGTTGGAACTTTAATTAAATTCGTTTGTTCGAATGAACGCAAAGGGCCTCAATGTAACACGATCAAGCTTTCTCTTACGATGAAAACGATATTAATTCCCTTTAAGTTGGCTGACTTTAATTCCTACCCAGCCAGTTTGAAAGACATCTTGAACAATCTGTCAAATGGGAAAGTAACTCAGGATTCCTGGAAATTATGGAATTTGTTAATTTATTGCGGCAAAATATTTTTCTGCAAATATTTCTGGTCAAAAACTCTGATGAAAAATTAAATTTACTTACTTTATCAGATTTAACTAGGTTGTGTACATGGGTGAGGTTTTAAGCAGGATACAGCGATTTATATTAGGCTTTAGATTTAAACTAGTCCCACCTAGATATCGTACGTCGGACGTCGTCAACTTTCGTCGTCTTCCTTCTCACGCGTCTTGTTTGAAAACAAAAAAAGTCAGAAGTTAATAGAATTGTGACATCGCGTACGATATCTATAGTATACTAAGCTGTTCGCATAATTTTATTGAATTCAAATTTACGAAAAAATGCATTATTGAAGAGAGTAGCGAAGTTTTATAAAGTGAATGAGAATTTAAACGAATCCAAGCAACTTTCAGAGTAGTAGATGTGCTCAAACTTTCAATGTCCACCATTAGATTCCAACCTCGTTTGAAAGGTTCGTGTTTAGGTTTATCGACCAAATCATTACTTACCAATCTTCCTACAACTTTCCACCACTGTAGCATGATGTAGCCTGAAATGGGGGTTACTTGTATGTATGGTAATTATTTAGGTAGGTAAAACACAGTAATCGACGTAAGCAAAAAACATTTCGTTTAGATGGATTTAAGGAATTAGGAATTGATTTATCTAATAAACAAACGACAAAATTGCAGTAGTTTGAAATATTTATTTGAGTTTCTGGAAAACCACCGGATATAAATAACTGCAGTCAGGGAAATCCGCAGGCGGCGCCGACTTGAACTTGATAAAATCGAATTACAAGCTAAGTTTAGAATCCCTCGAGAAATGTCTAGGAAACGAACTGAATTTGTGATCCCATTTTCCATCGGTATATATCTTTGGGTCGGGTTTTTTTTTTACCATCGTTCTGCTATTTTTATTCATCATCTCACTGCTAATCTGAATGTAAATTTTCATTATCTATCTGATAATGGGCTCCCTCTTTGCTTAAGTGTAAGCGGTGAGAGGACCGTTAAAATCCCGCCACACCACTCGAAATTATTCACACTTTACAATGCAAGCATCATGCCTTCGGAAAGAGCTGCCTCTTGACATACGGGAAACCTCTCAAGCACCAGTTTGAAGGTAAAGTTAAATGGCTCTTCGTTAGAACTCCTCATTTTCACAACAAAAAAAGGAAATTTTCACAACGTGGAAAAAATCGTTCTACTGTTAATCTGGGTTAGTTAAAATATTGCACTACAACATACATTCTATCAACCTACAATTTAAATGACTTTTGGACAAAGAAATATGCAATACTTCTCTTTAAAATTATTTAATTAAATCTTGCAATAAAAACCATAAAAAAAATAAGCGTTAAAATATGGATTATGGACATGGGATGGAAGAATATAGATTCAATTTTGCAACCCAACAAAGATTAATGCTTGTATTTTGCTTTCTTTCAGACAAAGCTTAATAATTTTCCTCTTGTAATATTTTAACATATGTATTTACTTATATTTCAAACACGAAAACATGTACTATGTGGCCTTAGAACTGGGTACCCCAGTAAGGAAATATTTTTCTCTAAAAAATTGTAAAACAAAGAAAAAAAAATAAATGCAACTTGTTAGTGGAAAAAAAATAATAACAATAATACCAGACAAAAAGTCCACCTTTGTGCAACCGTGAATTTATCGTAAAAAATGTTGATATGTAAATATTTATTACATGGGAATGAGTACCGCCGCCCCGGGAACCACCATCTCTGCCATAGGTTTGGTCACTTAGCTGGGATGCCCGGGTTCATGGGGTGAGGTTTGTCCGGGTCTTGATGGCGGACGCGTCTGCCCACCCCCTACCCGGTAGGCTAGATTGGGAGAGAGGGGTTGAGGGAGTCCCTTTGACTTCTCCAGCCATACTCTCTCGGAACATAGCCTTGGGATAGATTCATACGTCCGTCACTCCTGGACACACACCAGATTCCTACCCACCCCTCATACCCTTTACCTTCCCAGAACTTACCCCTTCCTTTCCGAAAAAGACCCTCCACACTGCATCCTCAAAGGGGACATGGGCCATCAGGGAATTATTTTCCTCTGGGCCTCCTGGGTGCAGCTAATGTAAAAAAATAACAATTACATTTGCTACGACGACGTTAATTATGACCTTTGGAATCTTAAAAGGCGTGGGTTCCTACTGAATCTGTATTATTTGAAAATCAAAGAGGCGGTATAGAAAAAATCTGAGTTTGCAATTCTAGAAGTGAAACTAGAAAGTCGCTAGATGTAGCTTTCTTTTCTTTTTCCTGTTTATTTAAAGTGGTTTGAAGATTTGATAATCTCAAATTGATTCATGCAAAAAATCTCTTCTATATAATTTCGCTTTTTCCAAAGTCGTAAGATTTTTTTGTCTAATAATGACGTATATATATTTATTGACATTAGACATAGGTATTTTATACCTAGTAAAGCATATCACCTCAAGGGAACGTAAGTATTTTTGACGTTTTGGCAGTTTTATCGATTTGTTCATTAATATGGTTTGATTAAAAAGCAATCCGTCGTAATTCTGTAAAATTATACTTTTACCAAAACAAGGTTACAAATTTCACTTTTTATGAGCAAACACAGAGAAGAATTTCAACCCAACAGCTACACACAAAACTGCGCATGGACAAACAAATATCCTTCACTGCAACAATAATGCCAATACCAATTCGTGTATAAACTCCCTTTATACCACGCATACAGCCATAAATATATCAAACCACCCACCATACAGCGTAGGTAAACTATGTGCGAAAAAACTCCTGAAAAAGCTTTTCACGTATTTGTTGGAAACAGTTCTTAGTTTACGTTTTGTTTGCTGTAGCATAAATGAATAAATACTTTAATTGGTTGTTTAACTCATAATTTAATCTAAAAATAATCATATTGGACCTGCAGAAAAATCAATATGTGTCACGCATTAAAATAAAAATGAATATATCTGTAAATGGATATATAACTAGGTATCTAGATCGCATTTAGTTCGGAAGAATCTTGCAAATGTACATAAAGATAGATGCCAATAAATATATGCGTTAAGAAAATGTAGGTGGTTCTTAGCCGAAGTGCGATACAGTTAAATATGAACGAAGTGGATAGGGTCGAATTAGTTCAGTGATTAGAACAGAGCCCGGCAAGGCTAAGGTCTTGGGTTCAATTCCTAGATGAAACCTATTTTTTTTTTATGCTTCAGGTTTTCTCTTATTATCATCTACTAGCTGAAGTCCCCGGCGATGCTCGGGCTTTATACAGAGTTTTCGAAATCAAATGTAAACAGTTTTCGAAATCAAATGTAAACAGTGACCTTCCTCTTGTTTTGAAGGTCACATGTGCGAAATTTCATCAACCTCGGCATAAAACTGTGGATTTTTATACATATCAAATCCTTGTCAGCCCGCTCGTCCACCACGTACCGACGTTCTCCTTTACATATACTATATATTTCAACCAATTTTCACAAAACCTTGACAAATTATATACTTAAACCTTCCTCATGAATCATTTTATCTTTTGGTGAAAAACGCATGAAAATCCGTTCAGTGGGTTTTGAGTTTATCGCGAACAGACAGACAGACGCGACGGAGGACTTTAATTTATAATATGTAGAGATATGTAGTGTAGAGATGAGTAAATTTTAGAATTTGAATTATATTAGTACAGTTAGGTACCTACTGTTTTAACTATATAGTTGTAATGTGATTTTTTTTAAATAAAAGTGTTTTGTGTTTTGTTCACTAAATTTAAGTGTTTTTACCGTAAACAAATAAATATATAAAACTAGCTTTTTAGTTCCCACTTCTCCATCTTCCCTATGCCCACTCCACTTCCCCCCTCCCCCTCCCCCACACCCACCACTCCGACCCTCTCCTTCCCCATCGCCCCCCCCTCCCCCTCCCCTCGCCCCACCCCGCCCCTTCCCCCATACCCGTTACATAAATTTTTGCATCAATGCGTAACAATCAAACACGCGCAGTTTCGCATTTATAATTTTAGTATAGACATTTATAATTAGTACATAGTAGATTAGTACTTTATACATATTTGAATTTTAACTATCAAAGGGATCTCCATAGTAACCTAAACAAATAACAAAATGACAGCGCACGTCAAAAAATTATTGATAGTTACCAAGCAACCCTTTGCTTTTCGTCTGGACAATAAACGTTTAATAAATAATTTCATAACGCCAGAGCTTATTCACAACGCCAGAACTTTCCAATATATACAACCTATGGTATTGGCAAATAATTTAGCTTTCTATTAATGAAAGAATTTTTAAAGTCCATTCAGTATTTTTTGTGTGAAAGAGTAACAAACGTACATCCATAAACTTTCGCCTTTTTAACCCATATATGCCCAGTGGGTCGTTTTTGTCCTGAAAAACAGGCTCTAGAAAAGTATCAAATTGTTGAATGCAACCGCTTATTTTCGACATCCAGTTCCATCTATCGATGTGTGAAAGTACTATCTACTAAAACAAATAGACTGTTTTGCTTAACGGTCAAAGTTGTTTTGATTTCTGGTGACAGTTCAATTCACGACTCAGTTGAAGTTGGCGAAAAAATCAGGTTTTGCTGAGAATAATGTAAGTTGTATATTTTTCTTTGTAAATATACCAATTATTTTGATTTTATTGTAAAATTAGATAGTTTATTTATCTAATGCAAACGAATGAATCCAAAATAAATATTTTATTTCACAGATATAGTTGTCAAAACTTTTATGGGTCACTAAATACCCCTTGGGCAAAAGAATACTCAATTGCTTTTTTTATTTCTAGGAATAACCTAATACGAAGACCCCCTTATAAGAACGACATTATAGAGGTGATGGAAAGTTTGGACGTTGACGGTGAGATATAAAGTGGGGATGTTTTTATTGACCCATCTGGCGATGGCAGGGTCTCGGACGGTGATTTCGGCGATGAAGAAGTTAACAGTTACTCGCACCTGCCAGTCTTACTTTGAGGCGTCTATGTACTATGAAGAATCTGATAGTACATCACCACTGTCACCGAAACAAGACAAGCGTGGTAGGGCACGTGGAAGGGCACGGAAGGCTTACGGAAGGAGGCATGGAAGGAGTTGTCAAGCGGATGAGGAGCGCACTTGGGAGAAGAGAGACCTTCCCAAGAATAACTGTGAGTGGATCAAGCCCCTACCTAGGTTTATTACAACTCTATCCGAAAATAGTATAAAAAAGTGTTTTTCACGGGTACGGTGTGTAATAATTGTATTGAAAACTGCCCACTGAAGGATGAAAAAGAATGCCAAAAAGAAACAAGAGGAGACTGTATATAAGCATTGCCCGCACTTTGTTGCAAAATAGTGGATCAGAAAGACCTAAACCTGGACCCAGTCGAAAGATCTTTTATGGTGCGAAAGCACAATTCGGAGCACATGATCGAAAAAGCTCTGTCAACACTTCGCTGCGCTTTTTGTAAAAATAAAACTGTGATAGCGTGCAATAAATGCGATCTAAACTTACCTGCAAATTTTTTTCGCAGTTTCATATGTAATTTTTATTTCAAAATATTTTTTTTCTGTTTAAGTTACTAACGATGTCGATAAATAAAGAATTAATAAAATAATGGCATTTTTATTCAGCATGAATTCATGGTAACGCATTTGACCATGGGGTCATTTTCGACCCATTAAAAAAACAACACTTTTTCCACTCCCACCACAAATTTTCAGTGAGAGTCTTTAAAACAATCCTTCAGGGACACACATATCCTAAATTGAAAAAGATCGGAAACCAAAAATAGTTCTGGGCATATATGGGTTAATAGGATGTTCTGTACATTTTCGGTAATTAAAAAAAAAAAAAACATGAATGTTGCACTACTATCCAACAGACCGAATGTCATGACGGCATTACGCACAACTCCACTAAACTAGGCCATGTTAGTGGCTCAACTTAACGTCACGGTGTTCGGTTAATCTATTATGAGTGCTAAATAATATTATTCATGGATAGCAAACAGCATTATTTGCGCTGGAATAGAGTTTAATTTATGATGCCGCTCGGACATGACACGAGCCTGAAAATACGGTCGTACTTACTCGTACTGGAGACTCGTTTTATTCTTGGAGACAAACGAGGTTATGATTGATTAGGAGAGTTAAATTCTTTATCCGTAATAGCGAGTTCAGACGGTTCAATTTTAGCCGACCAACTCACTTGAAAGCATATTGACACGTATGAACAACAAAGTTGAAACAAGTTTTTTCAAACAATTTTTGACGTTTAATAAAAGTTGATCAACTAAAATTAAGTCGCTTGAACCCGCTATTAGAATGCTTAAAGGTACTGACACACATGCTCACAGAAGCCGGCATATGAGCATGCTCATTAATGAGTACGCTCCTGTCAAAAATAGTCAACTGTACACATTTGCTCAATAATGAGCAGGCTTGGCTTGAGCTTTCTCGTGAATGAGCGTGCTCAAAGCCAACATTTGAACACACATGCTTTTTATTGAGCATGCTCGTGTCAAATAAATAAATAATAAATGTCAAATAGAGTCAGTTTCATTCTCTCAGAACTAAGCAAAATAATATTACTGCTTGCAATGGAATTATTTAAGAATCTTCTGACGCAATAAAATAAGACGTTTGATTTGGGTCCAAGATGTCAACAAATCCGAAAACGACTAAATATTTAAAAATAAATGCTAATTTCAATAGAATGTGGTTTCATTTTGGAGGTAAAAGAACTTTTGGGGAATTCGTACATTTTTTGTGGGTATTTTGGTGACTTTGTGTTCCAAATATATTCGTGATTCCCATAACAAATCACGAAAAACAAGGTTTTTTCGTCTCCCCAGCGGGCTATTTTGACATTTTTGCAAAGGATGCGCATATGCGAGAAATCGGATTGACATGAGCATGCTCATAAGCTAGCCTGTAGACACATGCTTAGAGGCTTCCCCTTCCACCCGATAATCCAATGAGCATGCTCATTAATCAAATTACTGTTGATTTGTGAGCAAGCTCATTTGGCTTGAAATGAGCATGCTCATTACTAGCAACGTCACTGACACACATGCTACAAGGTAGCAATTGCTACTAGGCAGCATTCTCTTTGGCTTCAAATGAGCATGTGTGCCCCTAGCATAACTTGGACAAGTAGAAGATTTATTTATTTATTGTTTATTTACGTGGTAGGTATTATTATTTACAATTTTCTTTTTAACCTCAGTTTGTCCTACTGTGCCTTTGTTAAGGTTAATAATTTTATAAAGTAACTAGCATTTACCCGCGGCTTCAGTCGCATGGTGTTGGGTGTGGTGTTGTTAAAATCTAGCCTACACGACACTGCCTGCAGAGAGCATAGGTTTGAGCGAACTAGCGTTGTCTAGTTTGTTAAAAGGCCGCTAGAACGAAACGCATGCAGTGTCGTGTGTAGAACCGTTATATGTGGTGTGGTGTAGCGATGTGTCGGTTCAGCTGGAATGGGCTCTTGTACTCAGGTCCTTTGCGGGAAGCGGTTCCTACTCCTACTCCCATTTAAAATCTACTACTCCAAGAGAACCCGGTCGCGGAACTCACGCTCGGTCCCGAACCCGAAAGTCGGAGTCGGAGTCGGACCGGGAACCCGAATGCCTCCACCGGCCGGCGTCCCTGTGTTCGCGCTCCGCTCAACTCGCGAGTCCTACTAGTCTCTACTCACTAGTTCTCCTAGTACTAGTGAGTAGTAGGAATGTAGGAACCCGAATGCCGCGGCTGGCGGCGGTGTTCGCGCTCCGCTCCACTCGAGTCGCGAGTTCTCCTGGTACTAGTGAGTAGTGAGTAGTAGGAACCCGAATGCCTCCACCGGCCGGCGTACGGCTACGGCTCCGGCTAGGTACGGCTCCGTTTGAACTCGTGAGTCTCGGTCCGAGCGATTCGCGAGTCAGGAGTGGCTCCCGAGATCTGCTCCAAGGACTCAAGTACTTTTAAAAGGAAGCATGTCTCGGAGGCCTCCTGCAAAATGCAGAACTTACCCATCTCTAGTGTGGTGTTGTGGTGTTAAAATCTATACGTATATACGAGTATATAAAACCAAAAAATGTTTGTTTCTGGGTTTGTATATATATTTTACGTATGCCGATCTTCCTGCGTGTTCTTACCCATTCGTCCCGTTCCCCTTCCACCTCCCCTTCATCTTCCACATCCCCTCCCCCTCACGTGTTCCCTCTCCGCCTTCCCTCTCCCCACTCCCCCCTCCCGCTTCCCCCGCCCCGCGAACCCCCCTCTCGAGTTCTCCTCACCCCTTTCGAGCTCCCCTCCCTCCTCCCGCATTCAATACATTCAGTCCCGGTACATTCAGTTTTCAAACAGATCGCGGGGCACCTATTGAAAATCTTTTATATCATTTGTATAATGCCAGAGCTCACTAGTATACATAGAAACATCCGCAGGCGTGCTCTCAACAACTCACCAAAGTTTCCTCGCAATCGGATGAACGGTTTAGCAACGCATTTTCATGACGCCTGAGCTCAATATTATATTTAGAAATTAGACATCAAATCTCCAAAGTTTCATCGCAATCCGATGAACGGTTATATACAAAGAAACCATCTTAATCAAATCCCTAAAGTTTCATCGCAATCGAATGAGTGGTTAGCAAAGCTTAATTTCATTATACCAGAGCTCACTATTGTACATTTCTATTGTGAATTCGATGGGCATGCACACATCAAATCCCCAAAGTTTCATCGCAATCGGATGAACGGTTTAGCAATGCATAATTTCATGATGCCAGAGCTCACTACTGTAAACAGAAACCATCGCAGGAATGCGCACATCAAATCCCCAAATTTCATCGCAATCGCATGAATGGTTTAGCAACGCATAGCGGACAGACATACATATGTACAAACCTAGAAACAAACATATTTTGATTTTTATATAAATACTAGCAGTTAAAAACCCGCTCCGCACCCTTTCGAGTTACCCATTTCCCCTTCCCCCTCCCCCCCTCTCCTTACCCCCTCCACCCTCCTCCCACCCTCTCCAACCTCCACCCTCCCCCTTCCACCACCCCCCTTCCCACACCCCCCTCCACAATCCATCCTCCACCCCCTCCCCCCTCCCATCCCACTCTTTTATTTCGCATTTCCCACATTTTTATTACATTACAATTAATTCATCTCTACACATTATAAATTAAAGTTCCCCGCCGCGTCTTTTTGGCTGTTCGCGATAAACTCAAAAATTACTGAACGGATTTTCATGCGGCAGAGTGGTTCATGAGGAAGGTTTAGGTATATAAATAATTTGTCAAAGTTGTAAACTGTTTGAAATATAAAGGGGAATGTCTGTATGTGGTGGAGAGTGGGCTGGCAAGCGGGCGGTGTGAATTTGATTTGTATGAAAATTAATAGATGGCGGTCGTTATAAAGATTGGGTAACCATCCAGTAGATAGTGTCGTGTTTCGTTAGCCTCAGCTAGTTTAAAGTAATATATTGCATATTTGCGGCACGTTCCATAGTGGAAGATACGCTCAGTATCGCCCTGGTGTAAGACCAATTCAGAAATGAAAAGTTGCATGAAATGGCTTTAGCCGTGTTTTGTGACCAGAATAAAATAGCCAGGAACTTCCTCACGTTCGTTATCTCCTTCCCCTCTCCACTGCCTTCAGCTCCACAATATAACACAATTGAGGATGCCATGGCCTCGCTGGCTCCAGACGGGAGGTATAGATATATAGGTAGACTTGTGAGGTATTCACGATTTGTTAGGACTTGGAACACGTGCTCTGAGGAAAGGAAGGAGGTTGGAGTTTAATCTAATGGCAACCTAATAAGCCAATATTGGAATTTAGGATGGTCAAGAATAAAGGAATGGATTGAGCGTTATATTTTTATTATATTTTCCTTCGTCTTGCCTCTTTTTGGGGGGGTATAGATATACAGGTAGACTTGTGAGGTATTCACAAAAAAAAAAGTTTTTACAGCTTGATAATGGATCGCTACTAAGCTGAAGGAAGCTATTACTTTATAAGGTAAACGTGTAGGGTGACCATGTGTTGAAATTTAATTTGCAATAATGCATTATGCTGTTTTTAAATTGACTAATATGAAAATAAGAAATATATGTACATGATGTACTTCGCTATTAACCTAAAATGACAAAGATGAAAAAATGTGGGCAATTCTCGGTCAACGCAAATAATTTAACAATCTTTTTGAAAGTTACTTCTTTTTGAAATTATAATTAAACCATACTTAATTTCGGGTGTTATGATGTGCCCACGTAACATTCTAAAAAAAAAAACAGACACATTTTTTTTATTTTTTTATTGTTTAATTTAAAACATCGTTACAGCATTGAACATAAATATTATGGAAACCAAAATACTTAAATATGTATTTTAATAGATTTTTACGGCAATTAAGAGTGCTAGTTCTTGAGCTTGGTGTAGGAGTCATTTCATAATTATATACTAGAGTGTACAATAGGTATAATCGAGTACTAGGATATTGTGACGTTAAATTTTAATATGGCATGAAATGAAGTTATAACATTTTGATTGGTGATATTATGGTTGTTAATTTTTTTAATATTAATTTGACCTTTTTCTTGAATGATATGAAATCTTTTCGTTATTTGTTTTGTGGGTGTTAACACCCCAAAAATAAATAATGAAAATACTTTTGGCCGTGAAAATCTTAAAACGTATCCGATATGAAATCTGTTTTTTTTTTGCGTCTTCGGGAAGACTATTAAAATATTTTATGTAATTGTTGCGTATTTGTAGTATTGAAAATAGAGGAATTTAGATGTTAAATTTATGCCTTAATGAAGAGTTCAATTTAAATTTTTTTATAATATTTTTTTTTTAATATTTGTAATATTGAATCTTTTTTTATAGAGGTATTCAATTTTTGGTACTTTTAAAATGTTTAAAATGATGCTGAAGGAAATTTTGATTGTTTTTTCAAAATTAATTTAATAATTAGTATTTGTACCACCTTTACAGTTACAATTTTTCATATACACCTCCCCATTCAATGATTCCGTACTGAATTAATGATTGGGCTAGTGCGTAATAGACTTTTTTAGGTTATTTAACTTGAGAATATTTCTTAATCTAATTAAAATATAGATACATTTCCTAATGCGCTTAACAAGTACATTATTTCAAAATATGTGTCTGTTCCATTTCATATGTTGTTCTACAATTTCACAGAGGTACATTATTTCAGTTGTATGATTTATTATGGTACATGAGTTATTACAAATATCTTTGTAACATTTTTTGTTATGTACATATAATTATATAAATGTTAGGGTAAGTTTTGAATTTATTTATTGAGAAAGGAATAAAAACTGTTTTTTTTTACGTTAATTATAAGTAGGTATTTATCGAACCAGTTTCTTAGGATTTGGATGTCATTATTTCTTCTTCTTCTTCTTGTGCCCTGTCCGTTCAACGGACGTTGGCTATCTTGTTGGCTATGCGGACTTTGTTTACTGCAACCTGGAACAGCTCCACAGTAGACTGGCCATACCACTGTCGGCACTGTCTCAGGTTTTTCAACCATGAGGTTCTTATTATATTCATTATTTGGTTCTTATAGGTCATTATTTGCATTTTCATTTACAATTTTCCAGTCATTAGCCTTAACTATGGTAATCGTGTTGTCTGATATTATAACGATTCCAGTGAAGTTTTGTTTAAAAATATCGTTTACATACATGATAAAAAGTAGAGGACCCAAAATTGTTCCTTGTGGTATTCCAAAATCTCTTGTGAGTGGTAGACTTAGAGTGGTAGACGCGTAATTGATTTTTAACACTTGTGTTCTTTTGTGAAGATAACATTATGGCCAATTTATTGCTCTGTCGTTAAAACCCACAACCTTTAATTTTTGTTTTAATTTGACGTGCTATATATATAATTCTTATTGAAATTCATTTATTTAACTTGAAATAGTACACTGTACGGGTGTACGAATAAAACAAAATGGGGTGATAGTGAAGATTATTTTCAATAAAAATGATCAAAACACGTGGCACTCTCAATCCCAACCATTTCGATGTTATACCAATTTTTATAGTTTTTTAAAATATCCTTTCTTCTTTGCCATTAACTTGATTACCGACAGCAGAATATTGTCTTATTTAACTATTGAAAATAAAATTCGCCCTTTTTTTCCACAGAAAACTCTTTGAGATTCGCTGCTACTGATATATGCCTGCTTCTGCGGTGAATTTAACTACTGATGAGTTTTATTTTGAAATAAGTTTATTACTTAAACGGTTCTAATTTTAAATTAACTAATTCAAAATTTATACCATTTAATAAATAACCAACACCTCTGCCATAGTTACCCCAAGTGGTTCGCTACGTTTGGTGACTTAGCAGGGGTGCCTACCAGCTGCTAAAAAGACCCTCGACCCAGCGTCTCCAATGAAAAAGGCCCTAAGGGAAATTATTTTCCTCCGGGCCTGCTGTGTAGAGCTAATGTAAAAAAAGCTCTATATAATATAATATAATTTATAAAAACACAAGATAATATGATGTTTTTAAAATCCTTCAATATAAAACTTTGTCAAGTACCGTACTAAGTAGGTACTAATACCTGCATCGTATTACCGATAATACTTCTCTGGTTGGAAATACATCGACCTTACGAGAAACTACTCGAAACACGAAACTACCGACAAAGCCTATCAACATTTAAGATTATTCTCGCAAAAACTTGCCTCAGGTGGGTCTGCATCCGAAATTATGCATAGAGGGTGTACAAATCGCTTTAATTAACATGAAATTTCGTTGTAGGAGACGGTCTTAATCTCGAAAAAACATTATTTATTTAATCTTTTATTTATTTTTTTAATTAAGTAGAAAACCATTCTAATTTTTGTTTCTTTCATATATCCCTAAAATAAAATAAATAAATATTCAATAATGTTATTATGTATTTTATAAAAGCATTTTTTTTAGAAAAAAATTGATCTTTGTTATTTTTATTACGCGTGACAGCTGTTTCGCATTCTGAATACAGTTTGATAATGTGAAAACCGTAAGCGGCAATCTGATATTCCGGACTCCAATCTATGATGGATCCAGATTCCTTTAAGATGATCTCGGTACAGGGTGTAGATACAATAATACGTTGTGGGTAGACTAGTTACGTTTATTCCGAGATGTGTACAATGTGGTCCTTCTAGGAAGCCTGTGGGCAAAGAGAACGAATGGACAACAATCACACCCTTTTATACGTTACTCATGTTGTCTCACTCATATACGCATGTCTCTTTCATACCTTAAGACATATGTTCACCACATGTAATGCCCTCAGAAGGCGAAACAGCTCTCACACATAATAATAATAACAAATCAGAAATAAACTGTTTTTATAAATTAAATAATAATATTATTGAAATTAATAATTAATGAGAAATTGCAAATAAGCAACTAAGTAGGTACCGCTTCTCCAAACAAACACTTCCCATTTTAAAAAGATGAGACTTGTAATCCGAGTAAAAGTTTTAGAATCATTGAACGTAGTTAAAGACAGACACAAAATCAATCAAAATTTATATTTTTATAAAATATGCACCATTTAAACTAGTATAAATACTATGATGCGAACCTAGTACTTGTTAACGAATTGTGGTTAAATATAATAATTTGTTTAAAAGAAATAATCACTTAATGGTCAAGCAGACTTCTCCCTTTCTAAATCGGCAATGAATTGCATTATATTTATTTGTTTTTGAGTACTCTGACAGCTACTCTTGTGATATTTCTTTTAAATTCGTGTGTTTATAAATACAATGCTGTGTAAATATATATAATTATATGGGACGTGTGGGATTGCAGTATCCTCCCCACATTATCATTATTATTAAGAGCGTTTAACCAGCCAGCGGACGAAAATCCACATTTCGTCGAAAGTTGTTCTTACGATCGTGCAGGGCGGTTACAATGAGAAATTATTCTCCGTACCAGCTTTTTAAAATTATAACTCAATATCGAATTTATTTCAATCCAAATTAGCTTTAATTTATACCTTCATCCAAAAATGCTGAAAGGCGTAATGATAAAACTATTAAAATAATGTACTTTTTGTAATTATTTTTTTCATATAAGTATTTATCATTTTTCAATAATGTCTAAATTTAATAAGAATGTTAAAAAAATCTGAAATATATTAGTTTGTAAGTGCGCAAATAAATACACAAATCGACCAATTTTCGTCAAGAAAAACATGTACGTACATATTTTTTAATGATTTTATTGAAACTAAAATTAAAAATCTAAAACATGCGTTTGCTAGATAATGTATTGATTTATTTTACTGCATGATTATATTATTTGAAATGGGTGTGGTATAATACAAAATCTTTTTTGAAAATTTAACAAATCTGCCAACGACCTATGGAATAACCTTATTATACTAAAAATTCTCAAAATTTATTACATGCGAATGCTAGATAAAAGAATAATCTTTCGAAATCCATTTATAATTTTTTGTGGAAAAGAGTCAATACGTCTAAAATCTGATTTGAAAATGACATATTTCTGGTTTTCTCTGGTAATGCCCTCTTAATATGATTATTAATAGGATTCTTTGCATCCGTCTCCTTTTCTAATCAGCAAGCGAGCAAAGCGGTTCCTAAAAAAAAAGCAGGGGGACCGAGTCGTGCGTTTTTAACCGTGTAGATTTAAAAATTGCAAAGTCGTCATGTAAACATGATTTGTGAAAATACTCGTAAACCGGAATACTGATTGGAAATGAGTATATTTACTGATTATGACTTCTACTTCCTTGCACTGTCCCAACTCATTGCCAAGGTAGGCTGTTGGAGTCAGCTCTTCTCGTTCTCAGGCTATATGTTCTTCGGTTCGGGGTATTTCTTTCATCCAGGCCGTTTCTCTGTAATATTTTGGAGCATTGAGCCATCCAGGAGTTCTTTGGTCTTCCTATGGATGACTGTTGATGAAGCTCCACAGACATTGCCTACTTCACTGTTTTACTGTGTGGTCTGGTAGTCTCCGTCTAATGTGTTCATACCGGTGACCCGACATTTGATCCGGCGACATTTGATCCGGCGACAGTTGGTCCGGCGACATTTGATCCGGCCGACACTTGATCCGGCGGACAGTTGATCCGGCAGACATTTGATCCGGCGACAATTGATCCGGCGTGATCCTTTAGAAGATTTTGTCTTCAAGTAAGTATGTAAAGAGGATATACGGCCGTACAACCAAAGTCGATGTACTTACATCTGAAGGCATCTTGAGTGAAAATCCGCTGTAAAAATATTTTTACTAACAATAAATTCGACTCTCCGAAGAAGCATGCGGTAATACAAAATACGACATACTTATACGTGCAGTCACAATTTTAAGCCCCCCCCCTCCACCCGGTGACTAAAAAACCTTAAGTAAAACTTATTTTTCCCAAGCCGAGTGCATTTTAAAATTTTACAATAGCTCCACGCATGAGGCCCTGAGGAAAAAAAAATACTCAGGGTCTATGTCATCTTTGGGGACGCTGTGTGGAGGGCCTTTTTAATAAAAGGAAGGAGAGGAAGTTCTGAGAAAGAAAAATTTATTAGGGGTGGGTAGGAATCTTAGGCTCAATGTGTCCAGGAGTGAGAGACGTATGAATCCACCGCCCCCACTCCGGTGCAAGGTGATGGGTCGAGAGAGTCCGGCTGGAGAGATCTAGATTATGTCTGCCTCAAGCAATCTCTCCCGATCCGGACCGCCACGCAGTAGGTGAGAAAAAGCATTCGCCACCAAGATCTGGACAAACATCATTCCAAGAACCCGGGCAACCCTTATAATTCACCAAACGTAGCGAACCACTTGGGATGACCTATGGCAGGAATGTTGGTTATCCAATAAATGGTTCCCGGGGTGATGGTAAACATATCCGCCTCCTAAATCTTAAGTAGATGTTGCACATATAAGAATGTCGTATTTTGCTATTCGTCAGTATTCATTCAGAATTGAAACTTTACTTGAAATGGCTCTAGGCATGTTTGGTGGCTAGATCTGAATAGCCAGGAAAATTTTACAGCCTCACAACATATCAAAATTAGGAATGCCATAGTCTCACTGGCTCCAGACGGTTGGGAGCAGTTGGGACTCTTGTGTTTTGATAAAAGTTCTAAAAAATAAAAATACAAAAAAATTTATATCATATGATTTTTGTAATTTGTTCGCTGGTGTACAGTTTATGTAGGTTTAATCGGATTACTTGAAATGACGTGACCGGATCTGAATAGCCAGGTACGTTTTCCACATCTCCTTCCCCTCCCCACTACCCTCAGTATCACACCATACCAAAATTGGGGGTGCCATTGGCACTCACTGGCTCGAGACGGTTGAGAGCAGTTGGGGCTCTAGTGTAATTTTCAGATAAAAAAGTTATGCGTAAGTAGGAATCTTTTAAGGTTTTTTTGTTAAACTGACTGCATGTATAAGTATGTCGTATTTTGTATTACCGCATGCTTCTTCGGAGAGTCGAATTTATTGTTAGTAAAAATATTTTTACAGCGGATTTTCACTCGAGATGCCTTCAGATGTAAGTACATCGACTTTGGTTGTACGGCCGTATATCCTCTTTACATACTTACTTGAAGAAAAAATCTTCTAAAGGATCAGGCCGGATCAATAGTCGTCGGATCAAATGTCCGCCGGATCAACTGTCGGCCGGATCAAATGTCGGCCGGATCAAATGTCGCCGGACCAACTGTCGCCGGACCAAATGTCGCCGGATCAACTGTCATGGAACCGTTCATACCATCTCAGATGTCGTTCCTCCGGCTTACTATTTATGTTCTTGACACCCAGGATACGATGAATGCGTTAACCTTTGATCCTATCTTTTAGTGATACTCCTGCCGTCCATCTAAGCATTCACATTTCTGTATTCTACATAGTCAAGTATTCGGAGTGATACATTGTCGTGGTTCTAACAATAGTCTGGTATATCTTTCCTTTAAATTTTATACGCATTTTATGGTCACTCAAGATTTCTGTTACGGATCTAAATTTCATCCATCCCACACCTATTATGTAGTCGACATCCGCTGCACGTCCTCCGTCTCTGTGAATGAGTGAGCCCAGATACTTAAATGAGCAACAGTTGGCTAAAGTTAATCCATCCAGTTGCATCGAAGGAGTTACAGCATTCATGTCTTTAAATGGCAAGTACAAATGTTCAGTCTTTTTCCTGTTAATTTTTAAGCCATTATCCTTCAGGATCTTTCTTCACCTTTCCATGCTATTCTGTAAGTCACAATGATTATCAGCTTTCAGTACTACATAATCTGCAAAAAGCATTGTCTTGAGAGTACTGTTCATTTCTTGAATCATTAGATGATTCAGGTCCATTACGAATAGCAGTGGGTTAAGGACAGATCCTTGGTGTACCCCCACTTTAGTGGGAAATTTTTGTAATGTTATTAAACACTATTAGTTAGTAAATGAGAAAAAATATCTGATATGTGCCTAAGGGTGTTTTCGTAGAGTAAATTATAAAAGAAAGCTACTACATCGCACTTGAACATTTCTTTGAAAAACAATTTAAATAAGTATAAATGTTTTTGATTTTGAAATAAATTCGTTTTTTTATTATTTTATGGTGTCTACGTAAATACAAATCGGTATCTTAATAACGATTTGAGAAGAGAAACTTTTTGTTAAATTTATTTGAAACTCATATTAACTAACAAAAGACAGGGTGCTTCGTTTTCTTGATGCATCCATCAGTGTTTGGCTGCGCTATTTCCCTTTGAAATAACTAACAGTGAGCTACAACTCAAAAGTTAAATTCTTCGCAAATACTAATAATTATTATTATTTAGAGTTTGATTGTTATTTGTGTCCGTTACTTTCCGCCGACTTTATAAAGTGAACATCGTGGACACTGAATGCGTAAACCCTAGACGTGAGACTTTTGGAAAAGAAATATGCAACATTTACACAGCGCCCGTGAGGTGATTTTTCACAAAAACGGCGCTATATAAATCATCCAAGAAATATTATTATTTTATTATTTCTCTATAAAATTATTTAATATGGAGGATATCATATCTTACTAATGTCATAATTAGCCTGGCACCGCAGTTGAAGGGATGGATTCGTACATCCATCACTCCTGGATACCCTGACCTCCAGATTCCTACCCACTCCTCATATATATTTCCTTCCCAGAACTTCATCTTAAGGGGGAAATTATTTTCCGCAGGGCCTCCTGTGTGGAGCTAATCTAAAGCTTAGCAAAAGGTTAAAAAATCAGATGTAATCACACGCGGTAGAAGTGAAACTAGAAAGTCGCTAGATATAGCTTTATTTTCATTTGCCTGTTTATTTTAAAGTGGTTTGAAAATTGGATATTGATTTCACAAAAATAAAACTGTTTTTTTTTGTATTTCGTAGGATTCGAACCTCCGTTCGCTTGATGTCTGTCTCTCTGACGCCTTGCCCACTTCGCCATCGAAGGCCCGCACCAAAGCGCGAATTTACCTCGTTATATTAGAACCGAGTGTTTGTGTAGAACTGAGTTGTAACGCACTTCCATCCGAATTTTTAATCACTCACGGTGCTAAAGAAGTTTCACTTTAAAAAAAACGAGTGTGCTTTAGACCACACGACTGAAATAAAACTTCACTAACTTATATCTCCCTCTCAACTTCGCCTCGCCTGACAGTTCGCCTCGCCCGATCACACTTTTCATAACGCTCTCGTCACGCATTCACCAGCTTTCTCCCCAAGGAAGGAAGTTTTACTTAAAAAACTGGAGAGCAAAGATTTAGCCTTACCTTTACGTGCTGCCTGCTTCTTGTGAATTTCATGCTTCATGTATCACTTTCAAGTTCTTAGGCTTTACGGTGTACATCCCACAATACAATTACTTCTAATTTCACAACACGCCGAAATTCAATTTGGAGATGCAAAATTTACCTGATTCAATAGCCAATTTTCGATAGTAACGATCCATAATTTGTAGGTAACAAGATTTCCAGTGCTACGAGTGTAACGATCCTCTGCAGGCAACGACAATAATATTACAAATGTACAATATGTAAATAATTTGCCATCACACTGGGTGGATAGTTTATTTTGAAGTCTTCTTCTTCTTTGCAAAGGAAAAGAGAGGAACGAGTGATATAACAATATTTTAAACAGGACCTAAGGATGTGGAATATGTCCCAAAGCTGTTCCAATATTATATAAACATTTCAGTACTGTTGTTGTCAGTATTGTTGCTATACAATAAAGAACATGCATCAATCACCAAGTTACTGGTAATCTCTTATTTAGCGTTAACTATCATGCTTTATTTACAAGTGTGTTTTATTTACATTTACAGAGATTTATTCTTTCTTTTAAATACTATTGACGTTTTACGTACGTTTACTTTATTATTACTTCATATGTTTATTTAGAATATTATGTTGACATTTTTAATTTAGATGCTAGTTTTTAATTTAGATGCTAGTTTTTATTTTAGATGTTAGTTTTTAATTTAGATGCTAGTTTTTAATTTAGATGCTAGTTTTTAATTTAGATGCTAGTTTTAAATTTAGATGCTAGTTTTTAATTTAGATGCTAGTTTTTAATTTAGATGCTAGTTTTTAATTTAGATGCTAGTTTTTAATTTAGATGCTAGTTTTTAATTTAGATGCTAGTTTTTAATTTAGATGCTAGTTTTTAATTTAGATGCTAGTTTTTAATTTAGATGATAGTTTTTAATTTAGATGCTAGTTTTTAATTTAGATGCTAGTTTTTAATTTAGATGCTAGTTTTTAATTTATATGCTAGTTTTAAATTTAGATGCTAGTTTTTAATTTAGATGCTAGTTTTTAATTTATATGCTAGTTTTTAATTTATATGCTAGTTTTTAATTGAGATGTTAGTTTTTAATTTAGATGCTAGTTTTTAATTTACGTGCTAGCATTACTACGTGTATCTGTTATATTTTTAAAGTTTTTAACAACATTTTTGGTTTTATGAAACTGTGTGTACCTATACCATGATTTTTTTTAATACTTTTCTCAACTGTTGACAATTTATAATAATTCTTTTAAAATTTTATGTACTTATGTTTAGGTATAAATTTATATGTGTAGGCATATGTATGGTCTGGTTGACCGGTCAATGACTGAGTTGGCAACGGGTTTGGGTCCCACCCAGGCATCGCGCGTTCGATTCCTCGGCTTGCCAAGTCCTCTATTACGACACACACAACATTTTCTGTGGTGATAGTTGGAGGTTTTCAAATATTGTCAGGTTATTCGAAACCCGGGAATATATATGTTTATATGGGTGTGTGTATGTGAATGTAGGTATACATACGTATCAATCTTTTAAGGAGATATTTTATATAATTTGGTCTCGTCTTACTCTTGAATTATAGAATTTGTATTTTCATGTTTAAGTTGTGATCATTTTTATGTCCTCCTTTATTCACTTTTTATAATATTTTAATTTTTAGTTTTATTACCCGTCTCAGAAATGCATCGTCGGGTGAGACGGGTAACTTTCTTCCTTTTCCAACATTATTTATTTCAATAAACGTTTAGGTTGCCGGCAGTAAAATTATTATTATTGTAAATTAAAATAAACATTAATTTAATATATGTCTACCGCTGTATAATAGGCAGGCCAATGAAATTGATTATTATCTGCCTAAAATCGATGTTAGAAAGTGTTTGATAAATTTAACCAGAATAAGGAAGAGTTGAGCTTAATTCAAGAACACAAACATGCCCATAGCACACTTCTATCTGTTTATCTATTCAGTGTTTGTAGAGAAGTTGCTGGCATAAGAAAACTTTTAAAATACGACTTAGCCGGCGCACACTTTAAAGTTATCAAGAGTGCTCGCATATCAGTTTCCAATTCTCGGAATAATAATGGCTGGATGTTATGCGAAGTTATAACTTAACTTCACTTAAGTCTGGCAAACTCGAGCTAAGAAGCCTATCGGGGAACGAAACATCATAACTTGTAAGTAGATCCAGAGGATACCATTTCAAGAATTGAAAACTTACAAATGTTTTTATTTTGTTATGAAGTATGTTTCTTTGACTTTGTTATGGAATCATATTCCTAGAGTTGTAGATATTCTAAGAATCGCCCTGGTGGCAAGCCGTTTGGGAGTTGTTCCTGGACACGCTGAACCCCATAGGTATACCTATCCACCCTCCATACCTTTCTCCTTACCAGAACCTCTTCTCCTTTCTTTTCTTAAAAATACACTCTACATAGCATTCCTAAAGATTAATCTTTTGTGAAGCTATTACATAAAATGTATTTTAAGGAAAATAAATTATTAAGTTTATAACAACGATGATTACGTGTTTAATGTATCTGTGTTAATCATATTTAATATTTAATGTAATAATACTAATTAATCAAAGTGGCTAGCTGATGTGAACAATATAGGTAGACCATGTAAAATGTCAAATCAATCTCAATAAAAGACGGATGTTAAATAATATAAAATATGGTTTATTGACTTTAATTTAAGGTACAAATGATTAGTAATTAAGTATGTCAAAGACAGGCAGCCTTACTAAAAAACCCAGTGAAAATTTTATTCAATTGACAAACGGCCGCGGATGTGAAAACATTACTAATTAAAAATTTGTTCTTTGAAAGAAATACACATGATTTCCACGGCCTGAGAGGGTAGTTTATCTCTGTTTTAACCATTGATGTCCGAACGATATTTGTAATTTTTCCATAGTATTTTGAATGTTCTATATATTTCTTATTTTTGAAGGTGTCGTAAAAACAAATACCATTTATGAAAACTAGATTAAATTACCTTCTAGATTTGAGTATTTGAAATACACTTTAGCTTTCAAAAACTGCCATATTTTAAGATTCAAACTCGGAAAAAAATGGAAAAAAATTTCCTCCCACAACGTTTTTGACCAAAATGTAGAGAAATTTAAATAAAATCAAAATTTAAAAAACACAGTCCTTTTATGTAATAAATTTGGAAGGAAACTATCACCTCACTTTTTCATCGTATACACAATAAAAAAATAATAAAAAATTTCAAAGTTTTTTTTATTGCCAAAAAAATAACTTAGAAATAATACCGAAATTTAAAACAGATTTCTTGCACCTCTAAAGACGTTAATTTTTTTGATACGTTTACGAACACATGTATTAGATTTTAATATTATAAAAAATTATCACTTTTAAGAAATTCTCTTAAAATAAAGATCTTAAAATGAAAATTTTATCTTTTAAGTAACTTATAAAAAACAATATTCTGACAGTTCAACTTTGAAAGTACGGCGTTTGTACAATAACTTGATTAAACTGATGTAAACCACACAAATAACATGGTAAATATATCATTTATGTGAACAGAAGAGTAAATTCGTCACTACAATAGAAATTATTAAGTAAAATCACAAAATTTTCGATATCCCGCCATAAAACACACCGAGCTGTTTTGTCATCGCGGGCTGTCGCGGGCCGAAGAACTAATGCATAGGCGCGCCAATAATGCCCCTTGCGGAGAAAAATTAAAACAACATTGTTTCCTAGTAAATTAAAACCATATACAACGTTGTCATATCTTCAATGCGTTTTAACAGCGTGACCACGTAAGAAACGTTATTGGTAATAAAACGTGTTTTAGTGTATACGAGCTTTATTTATGTTATTGCAATAACACAGTTAATCGGTCGCGCTGTGGTTTTTTTTTAGTAAGGCTGTCTATGTTTAAGTAAATCTAGGGCCGCGTACGAGATTTTCGAAGATAAAATCTCGTCAGCCAAATAATGGTTACAAGGAAGTTATTTGAAAGCGTGCAGTGCTTGATTAAAAATAAGAATGAGGGCGCCATTGCATTTTATAGCTAAATACAAAACTAATCAATATCTATAAGTTAAATCGGTAATCTGAATAAACAAAATTAACAGTTAACGTTACGTTCCAAAACGCCATAGTGTCGGTGATCTTTACAGCCACAGTCGCGTATCTCCCTTGGGCCTGGTTTCTTTATACTGAAGTCGGAAGCAAACGGTTTCTCAGCACCAGCGGTAGTTACTGGGATGTCATGTCGCAAATGCCACAATATGTATTTTGAGTCGTAATTGGGGTTGGATAGTCCGTGAGTGAATCAACCCGTTACTAGTTTTAAGGGTGATCTATGTCGAAATTGTTGGGCACAGGAGTAATCAGTAATCACCCTAGTGAGAGATCACTTAAGAGGGCATTACCAGAGAAAACCAGAAATATGTCATTTTCAAATCATATTTTAGACGTATTGACTCTTTTCCAAAAAAATTATAAAAGGATTTCGAAAGATTGTTCTTTTATTTAGCATTCGCATATAATAAATTTAGAGATTTTTTTTTAATTTTTAGTATAATAAGGTTATTCCATAGGTCGTTGGCAGATTTGTTAAATTTTCAAAAAAGATTTTGTATTATACCACACCCATTTCAAATAATATAATCATGCAGTAAAATAAATTAATACATTATCTAGCAAACGCATGTTGTAGAATTTTAATTTTAGTTTCTATAAAATCATTAAAAAATATGTACGTACATGTGTTTCCTGACGAAAATTGGTCCATTTGTGTATTTATTTGCGCACTTACAAACTAATATATTTCAGATTTTTTTAACATTCTTATTAAATTTAGACATTATTGAAAAATGATAAATACTTATAATCAAAAAATAATTACAAAAAGTACATTATTTTAATAGTTTTATCGTCACGCCTTTTAGCATTTTTGGATGAAGGTATAAATTAAAGCTAATTTGGATTGAAATAAATTCGATATTGAGTTATAATTTAAAAAAGCTAGTACGGAGAATAATTAATCTTTCTCATTGTAACCGCCCTGCACGATCGTAAGAACAACTTTCGACGAAATATGGATTTTCGTCCGCTGGCTGGTTAAACGTTCTTAAGCCATGTTTCATTACCAGATCTGAATTGTCAGGTGTTTCACAACATTCCCCTTTCCATCCTTCTTCCCCTCCTCCACTTTCTCCTTTATCTCTTCCCGAAAAACTTCCCATCACTTATTGTGAACTTTTCAACTATTCGGCATGGCGACCCCGCACCGGGTTTTTTTAATATGAATGAAAGAACCCAAGAACTTGACGTCAAACGGATATTATTTTTGTTTTGCAAATATTATTACCATTTCGCTTGAAATTTTAGAGGCCACTTCTATTCTTACATCTTCTCACTACACGACTGTGCATTTTCAAAATATTTGTGAACTACTGAACTATGATTTTCACGACTTGAGAATGGAGAGCGACCGGCGAATGGAATTTCCGATTGCGAGTTCTGAGGCATCGCAAGACAAGTCTTCGTCAGACATCTAAGTTTTATTTGTTTCACGAAATTCTTCACAATTGAAATGCAATATACTTTTCTTTGACTAAAAAAATCATAAATACTTCAAAATGTGTATTGATAATGTATAATTATGATCGTTTTTTTTTATTAAGGAATACCAGTCAATATTTTTAATAATTTTTCAAACTGATATAAATAACTGTATACTTTTTTTTACTAATGTTGATTTCATAGTTAAAACAATGTTAATTTGGATTTTTAAAAGTTCAACAAAATGGTCGAAATCTGATGGAGTACGCGTGACGTCATACCAAACCATCATCAAACATCCTCGGTTTTGTCGATTAAGACGCCGTTACCCGAATTTCTAACGATTTCTTGCAAACCTCCCTTAAACATTTGAAGTTTTTAAGCTCTTAAAAAAAAAGTTATTTTTGAAGATAATATATAGACATTCGTCGCGCCGAAACGCAAATTATATAAAATTCCCTTGATAGAAAAAAATCGGGAAGTATGCTCCAAAAAATATTATTATTATTATAAGTTTGTTTCAGTTATTTTACAAGTCATATGTATGAAAAAATTCGCACTGTCTTTAAATGCTGCTTAAGACAACCCTCGCGAGATTTTTGCTCTTTTTTAAACGAGTCATGTTTTATTAAACATTTTCACAATTTTCGCATAAAATTTGTCACTTTAAACTCTAGCGCTCTCCTCTAACATTCGTAATTTCATATCTCTCCATCTTCTTCTTTTGGTGTGCGGTTGCGGGGCCTTAACGGTAAGGTCAATCCCGTTTGGGTAGGTATTTTATCCCAATATAAAGCTTCATCAAGATTTATAAAAAATATTAATTCCTTAAAAAAAATGTGTCTACCGCATTTGTCCGAGTTTATGCAGCGCAACGCAAAAAAACCGCATTCTGTATATAATAATAATAAAACTTATATATTCAGAATCGGCATTTGTTGATGCCCTACTAAGCAATTCAAAACCATGTGTTTATGAGTTGAAAGTAAAACACTTAGAAAAACTTGCCCGGAAAGCAAGAGGTCCTGGGTTCGAGTCCCAGAGGTGTCAATACGTTTTTCTGATTTTTCTGTTTCCAGATTTTCGATTGAGTTTCGCTTATATTGTCTCATTTATTTAAATACTTAGAAATATTTCAGATGCTATAATTAAATGCTTTGAGTGGAACACATATTTGCCTTTGATATAATAGAGTCTTTTTTTAAGTAAAGTCAAGTCAGCTAAGTTTACGTCTTTTTATAAGCTCAGAAAAAACTAAAGTATCAGACCCATAAAAACGTCTTTAAAGTTCAAAATCTCCTATTTACAAATGCCTTTTTGGGTTTGATTTTTTAAAATGTTGAAAATTAAATTCTTTTGAAAATGATAGTAAAACATTTAAATATTTATGCCTGAGCTTCGCAAAATAAAATAAAACACGTTTTTTCGTGAAGAGTATCGTTAATCGTTGTCTACATGAGGACTGTTATTGTTGGTGACCTGAACTCGAATATTCCACGACGAACTGCATCACCTTAAAGCGTCGATGACACAGGGCTAGTTTACAAGCTAGTAAACTAGCCCAGTGACATCGTGTCACTTGCTAACTAGCAGCAACTAACAGATTGTTGACAATCTACGAAAAAAAGTTGAAAGGTCGTCAACTTTACACGCTTGCTCGTGATTGGTTTACTTATGTTTCCAACATGGCTTCCGATAAACAGCTGATTTCGACTGTCAAACATCTGAAAAATTAGTTCACGCAGTCGTCGTTATTCTTTTTTCGTTATTTGTTTTTGGGGTGTTATGCCGTGTTGCGCTACCTCCTTCTTTAGCCAACGTTTCCGACATCGTTGCAGTGTCCATCATCAGGGCAGATTTGGCAGATGTGTAATTTTTAGTCGTGAAGTGTGTGCTTATTTACTTCGAAGCGATACCGTGTCGCCAGCACCACTAACTTTCACCAGTACAAAAAAATCGTGACAAGCAGTGGCGTCATCGCCGCGGAACGGAATAGAAAGTTTATTAAAACGTGGTATTTATGCTAGCCAGGGGCAAGTCCGTTTGCGAGATGCCGACGGAAGTGGCTCCATCTCTTAATGAAATCTAAAATTAGAAATCACAAAGGTAGAATTTAAGAAAAAATAAATAAAATAATAATAATAATTACAATGGTTAACTTTCACCAGTACAAAATAATCGTGACAAGCAGTGGCGTCATCGCCGCGTAACGGAATAGAAAGTTCATTAAAACGTGGTATTTATGCTAGTCAGGGGCAAGTCCGTTTGCGAGACGCCGACCGAAGTGGCTCCATCTCTTAATGAATTCTAAAATTAGAAATCACAATGGTTAGAATTTAAGAAATAGAATTACAATCGTTAAAGCGAATTTAGTCAATATAAATCAAAATGGTTTACCACGAGCTGGCATTACTGTATACTTAGACATGGTTTTTTTGTTCTATTAATGTTAAATGAATTTTACTAGAATTAGAATTACACTAGTTAAAGACATGATGATGGACACTGCAACGATGTCCGAAACGTTGGCTAAAGAAGGAGGTAGCGCAACACGGCATAACACCCCAAAAAAAATAACGAAAATGCTTTTGGCCGTGAAAATCTTAAAACTTATCCGTCGTTATTCTTGTTACTGGCGCTAGCAGCGGCCTCAGTTTCCTACGCTTCTGAGCGAGTGGACAGTTTTGTGTGTCATCATGACAATCTCACTCGCCGATATACCCGCTTTTAAACTTAGTAGATAGTAGCTTGTAAACTCGCCCTGTGTCATCGACGCTTAAGTGATATCGGTTCAGTCTAATGTAAATAAGTTTTGAAGGTTTTCAAATGTTACATTATCATGAATTTCCTCAACCCGTCAACAGTTGCAAAACAAGGATAATTAAGATGATCCATTTAAATATTTATGTAGTGGTTGGTGCTTTTAAAAACGCGTTAACCTTTTTATTTGCTTAATATTAACCCTTTAATTATTCAATGAAAATTTCCAAAACTTTCCAGACTATGAAGTGGAACTTTATAATAATTTGTTATTTAACAAATTTGCAGCCGAGTTTGTTTTCTCTCATCGGATTATCACCCTCGACGTTCAGTAATTCGGCTTCACGACAAGTTTTTCAATTACGATTATGAAGCAAGTTTTTTTAATCGATTAAAGAAAACTTTTCAAACGAAAACGGTGGGAAATATAATATTTTTTCCTTTCTGGTTTCAGAGTTATTGTTATGAAAAGGTCCACAGTTGGAATGCAATATTACTAAGAATGTTAAATATGGTGTTTTACGAAAAGCTCGATTGTTTAACGTGATGGATTTGACATAATTTATCCTCCAGCGGGTTGTTAAAAGTATCTACACGAGGAGCGATTCTATATCTTTTCTGGATATGGAAAATAATACATACGGAAACGACTATCAAATTTGTGAGATTTTATGTCAATTGCTTTTTCTGGGGGCGTCGCAAATTTTAGTTTAGAGTGTTTAATACATGAATTACTGCAAATATACGTGATTATTTATAAATTTATTGCACGTTTTAAGTTGTAAACCATGGATTTGACAATTTTGAAGTTATGTGTCAATCTAAATACGCATGAATTACTTAATTTACCGAAACTAAGAACCTATTTTGTGCACATAATAACTACGAATTTACGAATCTTTTTCGTGTCCACAAATATACAGGATCTCTCCTACTGTCGTAATGTGTATAAACTGTATTATGGACTATTTTTCTTTTTTAGGCAAGGATATCATAATATATTTGTTAATATAAAAAAAAAATCGTCTTTTCATGAAAATATGGAATACGATAGTTTTTTTTATTTATTTATTTATTTTTTATTTAATATAGATATATAGTACAGTGGTTTTATATAAATTACATATCGGTACACAAATTATTTAAAATTGCAATCTCACCAAAGAAAAAACTAGTTCTTGTGCTTGATGAGCGAGTTACACTAATTATAACAGAAATAGAATAACATTATGCAATAGGTAAGTATATAATGGGAACAATTGAAACTTCTGGATTATCTATAAGTGTAGGTGTACATACATGGGATACGGTTACATACTAAAATATTATGCACTTAAGTGAAATTCGAAAAATCTAAACAAAATAGAGATGAATATAGATTGATAATACATAGAAAGAAAGAGAAAAACAGGTAATTATTAAGTTAATTATTCCCGATGAAGTGTAGCTTCAGTTTGAGTTTCAGTTTATTGATGTCTTTGGTTTTTTTTTAATTTCAATCGGAAGGTTGTTGAAAAACTTTATTGCTTAATAGATATTTGGTTATATTAGGTTATATTTGGTTATATAGGTTTTGCATTAGTTTGGTATTAAATTTTGGTATTTTGAAGTTGTCTTCATATCTTTTTGATTGATGGGTTTCAAATTTTTTGATGATATTATGTTTGTAAATTTGGATAATTGCATTTTTCTTGAAGATATTCTCTACTCGAGGCACCGTGAAATCGGCGAAAAGTGTTTCTGTTGGATAAGTGGGGGGTTTCTTTAGGATTACTTTAATGATTAGCTTCTGCATCACTTTGATCGGAGTTAGAATATTGTTGTATGACCCCCCCCATCCAATAATTCCATATTGAATTGATGACTGGATTAGTGCATAGTATACTCTTTTTAGATTGTTGAGTTTTAAAATATTTCTTAATCTTATGAATATATATATACATTTTCTGATACGCTTAACCAATTCGCAGATATGGCTCTTCCATTTCATATGTTGTTCTATTATCACTCCGAGATATTTGATTTCTGATACTGATTTCAATGTTGAACAGCCTTGGATACATGTTATTTTATTACATTTGTTATTATGGATAATTATTTTAGTGTTGGGGATTGTTTTTAGTTTGTTGATTGAGAAGTGTATGTAGTATGTTTTGTTAGTATTCAATGAGAGAAGATTTGTGTCAAACCAATGTTTTAAGGTGTTCATGCTATTATTTGCTTGTTCGTTTGCTCTATTCCAGTCGATCCCATTCACTATGATAGCTGTGTCATCGGCATATGATATTATGTCTGCGTTAAGTGGTAGTTTAAAAATATCGTTTACATAAATTATAAATAGTAGGGGGCCAAGGACTGTGCCTTGAGGTATCCCGAAATTACTTGTTAGTGGTAGACTTAGGGAGTTGTTTATCTTGACTACTTGTTGTCGTTCAAATAAATAGCTTTTTATCCATTTTAGAGCTTTATCCCAACAAAGTTTAATTTTTTAATAAGTTTATCATATTTATGTATTTATTATCGCTATTGCTAAACTTTCGGGATGAGCCAGAGTCGAAGATACTTTCAGTATCACCCTGGTGTAAACCACCATTCAGAATTGAAACGATGCTTGAAACGTGCTTTGTGTCCAGGTCTAATAGCCAGGTACTTCCCCACCTTCATCTTCCTCATCTCCTTCACCTCCCCACTACGTTCAGCCTTAACCATACCCCAATTAGGGATGCCGTGGCCAATACGAATATTTTTTAACTATCTTACTATAAAATACAACCATTTGAATTCGGGGCGATGGAAAATACTGCTTTTTGCTAAAATTTTAATAACCTAAAACCAAAATTTGTTTTAGTCGTACGGGATGACAGCTGTCAGCCATTTACAAAAATTTATGTCTGTATTCTATGACATTTTCGCCCCGAATGTAAATAGTTGTATTTTAAGTAATACATAGGTGAGTCAAAAGGTTGTTTTTTTTTTAAATTTTCGTACGAAGTGTGTCCAGTTATCCCTCAAGTATACCTAGAAATTGACTGTCAATGCTTATCAAAGTTAGTATTTCATTTCAATTTTGTCGTTTTATTTGGAATTTTATATAGCCGTTTGATGTTCAGGAACATCAATCCAACTTATGTCGCTATTGTAAAACGATTTTATTTGTGTCATTATCGATTTGGCTATTGTTATTTACAGACTTAGAGTGTAGACTTAGGTGAGTGAGATCTTAATAAGATACAATAATGTACGCGAGTACGAGATGAACATTTATTAGGTTCTTTACAGGTTATAGAGCTACGTCCTAACTAACGTGCTGGCGGTAGGGAAAGAGAGCGAGCAGATGCATACATCTCCTTTTACACCGAGATCTGTTGTCTCGCTCTTACATTTTCAAAAAGCAGGCGTGCCACCCAAAACCTTTCTTACAGCTATCGACTGCGCAATCGTGCTCAGGATATCGATATAAAATCGTTGAAATTTAATTCTACAGATCAGATATTGTTAAGGCGGCGTATCCCCGCTAAAGAAGAAGATGGAGAGATATGTAATTACGAATTGGAGAGAGTGCGCTAATATTTAAAACGGTAAAATTGAAGCGAAAATTGGGGAAATGTTTAATAAAACACGACTCGTTTAAACTAGTGCAAAAATCTCTTGAGGGCTGTCTAAAACAGCATTTAAAGAAACTTTGTGAATTTTTTCATACCTACATATAATTTGTAAAATAACTTAATCAGACGTGAAAATAATAATTTTCGGACCATGCTTTTGATATAATTTGCTTTTCGGCGTGGGGAATGTATATATATTATCTTCAAAAATAACATATGATTTTTAAGAGCTTGAAAACTTCAAATGTTTAAGGGGGATATGTAAGAAATCGGCAGAAATTCGGGTTGCGGCGGCGGCTTAAATAATCGATTTTGATTATGCCAGACCTCTGGGTGTGCGCTTTGTATGTTTAATCTATTCGTCAAAAATCTTAAAAAACAGCTAGCTTATTCACTTCAATCTTAAATAGTTCAACAATTTCGTACGTATTACCATAAATAAATTTGTGAAAAATACCAAGCCACCCGCACATAAAAAAAGATTATTTATCTCGCACATTACCAAAGAATACACTTCACCACAACAGCGAAAAGCATCTGAGCTTAAAATCACTCAGCGGAAAACTTGCGTATCGAAAGTTCGTCGGGACAATAGTGTCAATGTATACGCCAGACTGTATTCTGAACTCTGTACAGCCTTATGTAAACTTTCTTGTAAGACATGGACTGAATTTAAGCTTAAACCGATCGGCTGCAAACTGAAGCCAGATACTATTGTAGTTTACTTGTTTTCTTTGGCACTTGTGACAGCGACAGTTAGACTTCGTTTGTGAGAATAGGATAGTGGCTTGACGGGAAAACAACTGATTTTACTACCCGGCTTCTCACAAGTTTTTGTAATTCTTTTACTTATTAAAGAATGGAATATCACCAATAATTGCACGTATTTTGAACTGGCTTCGAAAAATTCATGACGATTGTAGTGTATGTGGGAAGTGTGTATTGAGAATGTGTATAGAGTATCATTGTCTTTAATAATAATAATAATTGAATAATTTATAAAGCGCCGTTTTTGTGAAAAATCACCTCAAGGGCGCTGTACAATTTATTAGGAATTTATTTAGTATAGATATTATATGTAGTTTTGAGTCAAACACCCGAACGATTACGGAAATAGCCGATGATGTCCGATCGACAGCTGAGCATCTTCAGTGACCAGTTCCCCTGCTTCAGATAAACACAGAACATCCAATAGAATAGACGTTAAGTCCATATAATTTTCGTGGCACTCAAATCCTTCAGAACAGAGTATCATTGAAACTCCCAATCATTCAAGAAGTATTGTTCATCAGAGAACACAATAAAACATCACAATACTAAAAATATTGCTTTCCAAGAACAAGAAAATGGTGTAATAAATCCACACTTACTTTTTGTCAGTTCTGATGTCATGCGATGCTACACTAGTGTGAATTAGACAACGCGTTCAAAACTGTAGTTTTTAATTTTCTGTTATTTAATAAATCAAAATTACAATTTCTTCTGCAATCGTAATGTGTTCAAATGTATGTACTTAAATACCTACAATTTAAAGTGAAAGTTCTTTAGCACCGTTGTGATTTGAAACTCGATGAAACTAAAAAACGACACTAAAAAAAGACAAACACATTCGACTATAGGATTTCGCCTACGTGAGTATGAGATAGAATAATCGGTCTCCTCTTTGTGCGGTGCTTCGTAGCCTCCCCACTCTTGTCTACTTTAGTTTTCTGAATTTTTCACTACTACCACGCATGAACTGCTTCCTTGTAAGTTTTAAATTATAATACACATATTTTATGTAACATTTTACAAATTTTGAAGAATTAACAATTTGTGTAAAGAAACACTATCTCAATGACATTTCTTTTTAAAACTTTTTTCCGGCAGTTAGAGGCACTAGATGCCAAAATGCGAATAAGAAAGTCAAAATAAACACGACATTGGAGGGGACCCCTCCACTTTCCCAACGGCGTTATAGGGAAATATATGGTTTCCTCCTTCACCGCACACGTCAAGACTCTATTTTATTGAACGAAACTACACTTATTTGAACGACTCTAGACCCTCTAATGTCCATGCATACGACGTTAGAAAGCAGTATGCAAATACTTACATTAACATAATACAAAAGAATACTAAATGTGACAGCCTGTGATATAATTCTTCTGAAATCTATAGAGAAAAATATATACAGATAAAGGTGTTAGTAAATAAAAAGACAAATAAGAGCTGCGCACAATGGAGGAAGCCTGGAATAAGATAAATAACGAAAACAATAACAGTAATAATATTATGAAAGTATTTACAATAATAACAGAGAGAAAATAAAATGCATAAAAAGAAAATATTCAGAGAAGGTATTCCACAAACCACCAGTAAAATAAACACGACAGCTTCACATTTGAAATAAGAATCTTTACTGAACCACTAAATGGCCACATATTGAAGAATTCCACGGGTGAAGCCGGGTACTGCTCGCCATGTAATAAAATCACAATTTAATCCAATAATACGTAGATACGCTAATACGAGCCCATTGCACATGGACTAGCCCCGAGTAGCCCGGACCGGCCGGGACAGACGGACGGCGATCCTGCTTTCTGCCGTTGACGTTCGCTTGACACCCTTCCTGCCAAAAAATGACTAATAAATGATGCAACAGTCTGCATCTGACGGCCAGTTGTGATTGTGCAGCTTGTATGCCAGACAGTGGCGTAACTGCACGGTATACGATTAGCCCCGCTGCATTCTCCGGGCACAATATATACCTATACATACATGTTATATAACTCCACAAAGAAGGCCCTGATGAAAATAATTTCCCTAAGTTATGATATACTAGGTGTCCCAAAAGAAAGTTGATATTTAGTGGATCGATTTAAAAAAAAGTAAGGGTTCTATCGAAATCATGTTTATTAAATACTAAAATACACAATTTGGGAATTTATTTCTGGAAAATAATATCGTCCAAATGTAAACCCTCCGCGTTCGCGGCATTCATTTAATCGAAGAGTAAAATTTCTTATGACGGCTCACCAGGTAGGCTTCGTGATGGCTGCCATTTCATGACAGATATTTTCTTTTAATTGCATCAGGGAAGTCGGATTTTTGGCGTACACTTTAGATTTGAGATAACCCCACAGGAAAAAGTTCATAAGAGTTAGGTCAGGACCACGAAGAGGCCAATTTACGTCACCTCTCCTGGAGATCAATTTGCCGGGAAAAATTTCACGAACTCATGGCAGAGACGTATTGGACGTGTGTAATGTTGCTCCCTCTTGCTGGAACCATGCTCTTTGGTTATAGCATGTAAGTTTGTAGGGGTGCAGCATTAGGTATTTTTGCAAAATGCTGTGTAACGATGATCTATGCACATTTAAAGCACTTGCGCGCTTCCGAATCGAAAAGTTTGAGTCGTCACGAAAAGACCGATAAACACACTTTAGGTTTTCAACCGTTCTCGATGACCTTGGTCGCCCGGATTTTGGTTTTACCAGCGTTGTACCGATCTCTTCAAACTTTTTGACCTATTTTTGAATGAGAGGAATGCTTGGCGCATCATTGAATTGACGAAAACCTCAAATATTACAGAATCTTCTACGCGCTACAGTCGCCGAATCACCATTTTTTTTAAATTCACGCACGCACAACGCGCGGTCGCTCCCGAGAAACGCTTCATAGCGACTAAATTCCCAAGAGCTAGACTACTGATTAACATACCCCCCGCGCCCCTCGGAAAAGTTGCGTTCACACAGAAAGCAAAACAAATATAAACTTTCTTTTGGGACACCCTATATTTAGAATAAGGGCATATTTGAGGAATGAAAGGTGTGAACCTGGGCTTTGAAGAGACACGCGTCGTACGAGGGAAAAAATAGACTATGGTAAATCATTTCAGAGTCGAGCTGAAAAACTCAAGAGCAAGTCTTAGAAATGTTCGTTCTCATCTGACAAATGTCAACTTTACATCGAATGTGCACCGGTGCCGAAGAGTTCAATAAGAGCACCTCGGAGCATATTTCATCGAAATGGAGTTATGCATGTTAGTGCAATCATCTTCAGTCAAATTCCCACAAAAAAACTCAGCACATAAATACGATACAAGGTTCAAAGAAAACTTAGTAATACCAAAAGCAAACAAAAGTATATTCCAAATACGACCACATTACTTGGCCATTAAGGGCCAATAACCAGCGGACAAGAATTTTAATTTCTTCGTAAGAAAAAGGTTTTGCGATCGTACCCTGGCAACCGTTCAAGGCGGTTCGGATGATAAAGATTAATAAATTATTCTCCGTACCAGTATTTAAAAATAATTACTCATTGTCGATTTCAAAATTTGCTTTGATGTGATGATAAAACGATTAAAATTATGTACTTTGTGTAAATATTATTTAATCAAAAGTATTCATAATTTTTAAATAATGTCTAAGCAAAATAAGAATATATAAAAAATCTAAAATATATAAGTTTGTAATACCGTAAATAAATAGACAAACTGAAGTATTTTCGTCACAAAACACGTGTGCGGATCTATTTTAAATGATTTTATTAGAACTAAAATTAAAATTCTAAAAAGATGCTTTCTATGATAAGTTATTGATTTATTTTACTGAACGATTGTATGATTTGAAATGTATGTTGTAGAACATAAAATTTTGTTTGAAAATTTAACAAATCTGCCAACGACCTACTAGCCTAAGAGCCGGCGACATTAAACCTGTAATGATAGGTCTCCCAAAAATCATACACAAAAATCGTTAGGTCATTTATAGGGGTACACAAAATGGCGGTGCTGCCATTTCTGAAACCGGTCAGCACTAAAAAAAAATAATTTTGAAAAAAATAATTTTTCAAGACTTCTTTAATCATAAGCCTCCCAAATTCTGATTGTTCCTAGAGACAGATGAGGGGTAGGACTATACGAAAAAGCAGTGCTGCCCGTCCCCCTGATGGGCCGTCTCAGTTGCTGCCGAGAAACCAGAAACGCCTCGTACGAGGTATCTGTAGTCATCGGTCTCCTCAAAAAACCAAAGCTTATCTGAAAGATTATCAAATTTTGTGAAAGAAAAACCACTGCTGCCGTTTCTAAAAAGTGGACAAGATGGCGGCAGCAGCGTTTGAAAGTCGCCCTCCTTTCTTATAACTTTCGTTACATAAAAGACACCTCGTACCTAGGTATCTATATTCATCGACTTCCTCAAAAAACCAAACTTATCCGAAAGATCATCAAATTTTGTGTAAGAAAAACTACTGCTGCCGTTTTCAAAAAGTGGACCAGATGGCGGCAGCAGCGTTTGAAAGTCGCTTACCGCGCAACCGAAATTCGCATTTAGATTCGGTTTCATCAGCGATCGCCCGGTTTTTTTTCGATTTGTTTTATTGAAATGCGCCTTCTACTATCACGAACAATGAATTTTACGTGTCGTTGATTGTTTAAATAAATGAAGTCGCATATTTTATGCGATATTTTTTGATTTATCAGCCGTTTTTTTTGTGTTTTTATACTTTCTTATGTTTTTTTTTTTTTTACAGTGAATACCGCACAAGAATCTCAACTGCTCCCGTCTGGAGACAGTGAGACTATGGCATCCCCAATTGGGGTATGTTGTGAGGCTGAAGGTAGTGGGGAGGGGAAGGAGGTGGGGAAGAGGAAGGTTGGGAAGTACCTGGCTATTCAGATCTGGTCACCAAACACGGCTAAAGCCATTTTCAAGCAACGTTTCAATTCTGAATGGTGGTCTTACACCAGGGCGATACTAATAGTATCTTCCACTCTGTCTTTCGTTAATAAGAGACGCTTCGTACCCAGGTATCTATAATCATCGGTCTCCTCATAAACCAAAGCTTATCTGAAAGATCATCAAATTTTGTATAAGAAAAACCACTACTGCCGTTTCCAAAAAATGGACAAGATGGCGGCAGCAGCGTTTGAAAGTCGCTTAACGCGCAACCAAAATTCGCATTTAGATTCGATTTCATCAGCGATCGCCCGGTTTTTTTCGATATTTATTATTGAAATACGCCTTCCACTATCACGAACAATGAATAATTTTACGTGTTGTTGATTGTTAAAATAAATGAAATCGCATATTTTATGCGATATTTTTCGATTTTTCAGCCGTTTTCATTGTGTGTTTTTAACTTTCGTTGTGTGTTTTTATGTCTTTCGTTAATAAGAGACACTTCGTACCCAGGTATCTATATTCATCGGTCTCCTCAAAACATCAAAGCTTATCTGATAGATCATCAAATTTTGTGTAAGGAAAACCACTGCTGCCGTTTCCAAAAAGTGGACAAGGTGGCGGCAGCAGCGTTTGAAAGTCGCCCTCCGCGCAACCGAAATTGGCGTTTCAATTCGGTTTTATCAGCGATCGCCCGGTTTTTTTCGATTTGTATTATTGAAATACGTCTTCTACTACCACGAAAAATGAATTTTACGTGTCGTTGATTATTTAAATATATGAAATCGCATATTTTATGCGATATTTTTCGATTTTTCAGCCGTTTTCATTGTGTTTTTATACTTTCTTATGTCTTTCGTTAATAAGAGACACTTCGTACCCAGGTATCTATAATCATCGGTCTCCTCATAAACCAAAGCTTATCCGAAAGATCATCAAATTTTGTATAAGAAAAACCACTGCTGCCGTTTCCAAAAAATGGACAAGATGGCGGCAGCAGCGTTTGAAAGTCGCTCTCCGCGCAACCGAAATTGGCGTTTAGATTCGGTTTCATCAGTGATCGCCCGGTATTTTTTGATATTTATTATTGAAATACGCCTTTCACTATCACGAAAAATGAATTTTACGTGTCTTTGATTGTTTAAATAAATGAAATCGCATATTTAATGCGATATTTTTAGATTTTTCAGCCGTTTTCATTGTTTTTTTTTCTTACGTCTTTCGTTACATTTTATATTTTTAAATAAAGACCACCTGAAACGTGAAGTTTTTTTGGCTATATTTTTTAGCAGAAATAAAGTCTTCGACCCTACATTGTAACGGAGTCTTAAGAGCCGTTCAGACACGCGGAAGTATTTTAGTCGAGCGGAGAGTTCAGTATTAACAAAACGCGCCCGAACATCGTAATTTTAATAGAGTGGGTTAGTCAGCTCTTTAGTGGATACAATCCATTAGGGTCGAAGACTCTATTTCTGCTAAAAAATATAGTCAAAAAAACTTCACGTTTCAGGTGGTCTTTATTTAAAAATATAAAATGTAACGAAAGACGTAAGAACAAAAAACAATGAAAACGGCTGAAAAATCTAAAAATATCGCATAAAATATGCGATTTCATTAATTTAAACCATCAACGACACGTAAAATTTATTGTTCGTGATAGTGGAAGGCGTATTTCAATAATAAATATCGAAAAAAACCGGGCGATCGCTAATGAAACCGAATCTAAATGCCAATTTCGGTTGCGCGGAGAGCGACTTTCAAACGCTGCTGCCGCCATCTTGTCCACTTTTTGGAAACGGCAGCAGTAGTTTTTCTTACACAAAATTTGATGATCTTTCAGATAAGGTTTGGTTTTTTGAGGAGACCGATGATTATAGATACCTGGGTACGAAGTGTCTCTTATTGACGAAAGACATAAGAAAGTATAAAAACACAATGAAAACGGCTGAAAAATCGAAAAATATCGCATAAAATATGCGATTTCGTTTATTTAAACAATCAACAAGACGTAAAATTTATTGTTCGTGATAGTAGAAGGCGTATTTCAATGATACAAATCGAAAAAAACCGGGCGATTGCTGATAAAACCGAATTGAAACGCCAATTTCGGTTGCGCGGAGGGCGACTTTCAAACGCTGCTGCCGCCATCTTGTCCACTTTTTGGAAATGGCAGCATTGGTTTTTCTTACACAAAATTTGATATCTTTCAGATAAGTTTTTTTTTTTTGAGGAAGTCGATGAATATAGATACCTAGGTACGAGGTGTCTTTTATGTAACGAAAGTCATTAGAAAGGAGGGCGACTTTCAAACGCTGCTGCCGCCATCTCGTCCACTTTTTGGAAACGGCAGCAGTGGTTTTTCTTTCACGAAATTTGATGATCCTTCAGATAAGCTTTGGTTTTTTGAGGAGACCGATGATTACAGATACCTCGTACGAGGCGTCTCTTATTTCTCGGCAGCAACTGAGACGGCCCATCAGGGGGACGGGCAGCATTGCTTTTTCGTATAGTCCTACCCCTCCCCTGTCTTCTCGAGGAACAATCAGAATTTGGGAGACTTATGATTAACGAAGTCTTGAAAAATTATTTTTTTCAATTTTTTTTTTTTTTAGCGCTGACCGTTTTCAGAAATGGCAGCACCGCCATTTTGTGTACCCCTATGAATGACCTAACGATTTTTGTATATGATTTTTGGGAGACCTATCATTACAGGTTTAATGTCGTCGCCGCTCTTACTTACGGTATAGTCTTATTAAACTAAAAATAAACATATTTTCTCAAAATTTAAAACATAGCTTACCTAGAAAAAAAGAGATAATACATATAGAATTTTATTTAAAAACAACATATTTCCGGTTGTGTCCGGTTATTCCCTCTTAAAATACATTCCTTTTAAAGAAATGTCATTAACACACCTCACACCTTAAGTAAAACACCTCTGTTCTTATTTGTATAAACATCACAATATAACATGTAATTTTTGGGTAAGAGTAAGTAATTTCTGCAAAAAATGCAAGTTTTTGTTGTACAATAAATATTTTGTTGATTTTGATTTTGATTTTGAAAGACCGGTAGAACAAGGAAACACATTCCTGTGCTCCAAGGATTGCAATCTGTTTAATGATAGGAGAATCGATCTTATACATATTTTGAGTGGAATATACTATCATTATCGCCCTGGTGTAATAGTCAGTATTTTTTTATGTGTCTCAACTGCTCCCGTCGGGATCCAGTGAGACTATGGCATCCCTAATTGGAGTATGTTGTGAGGCTGAAGGTAGTGAGGAGGGGAAGGAGATAGTGAAGATGAAGGTGGGGAAGTCACTGTCTATGCAGATCTGGTCACCAAATACGGCTGAACCCATTGCAAGCAACATTTCAATTCTGAATGGTGGTCTTACACCAGGGCGATACTGAGACACTGGGGTATCTTCCACTCCGGGTATGCCATAGTCTCACTGGCTTCTGACGGTTGGGAGCAGTTGGGACTCTTTTGTGGATTCTTATAAAGGTTGCTCAAAAAAAAAAATCAAAATAAATAAAAAATCATAAAATTCTAAATCTAGAATAAAGTCTTTTTTAACTAAACCCGAGTTTCTAAGTCATGCCAAAAGTCTATCTAGTATCTTTGTATATTTAGAGAAGATCGCATGTCTTCTTGTACTAGTACCTAGAGTTATTTACTGAGGGAAATTTGAAAGCTGAGTGTAGTGTCAATTTCAATATATTTTCGAAATACACTTTAAGGGCCCGCAACCCGGATTTGTACCGATTTATTACATATTTCCCTTAAACACGGCAAGTTTTAAAGCTCTTAAAAACATATATGTTATTCTTGAAGAAAATATCTAGACTTTGCCCGCGCCGAAACGCAAATTATATAAAATTCCCTCGACAGAAAAAAATCGCAAAATATGCACCAAAAATTATTATTAACACGTTTGTCTCAGTTATTTTACAAGTTATATGTATGAAAAAATTCACAGGGATGTCGAAAGTGAAAAAAAATATCGATATTTATTAAAATATCAATATCGACGTCGATATATCGAGGAAAAAATATCGATGTATCGATATATCGGTCAAATTTTCAAGAGATTTTGCGTTTTTTAAAAAATAGTGTATTCAGCTCAATATTATCAATAGTAATTTTTATACACAATGTGCTTTTTTTAATGTTTAAAAATCTCAATAAAAATTAAGGTATTTTTATCAGTATTCATTTTTATTAGGTAACAATTACAAAAATATCAATAATGTAATAATAATCCCTTGTCCTATTCGGGTCAGGGACCCACTGCGTCGTCAAGGCGCCTCCATTTGTCTTGCGCTGATTTTGCGGCCTCCGTTCATGGCAGTCCCACTCTCTCCTCACACAGTTTCTGAAGTTGTCTTGCCCTACTGGATCTGGGCGGCCCACTGGACGTGTACCCTCTGGAATCACATTCAGTATTTTCCTACGAATTCGGTCATCAGACATTCTTAGTACGTGCCCAAGCCACCTCATTTGCGATTTTTCTATGAAGATTAACAGTGAATCAATGTTTAGATCGTCTCGGATCATTGAGTTTCTTATTTGATCCCATTTCGTAACTCCTGCCACTCCTCTCAAGTACCTCATTTTGGCAGCTTGGATTCTAGAGCGTGTAGAGCTGGTGACCGTACGTAAGCGTCGGGCGGTATATAATTTTGAACACTGTGATTCTTGTCTTGATACTAATCTCGGCTTTCCTTATCACTGAGCTGTAGAGAGGACGCAACACACTTATTCTTCGTTTATTAATCACTGGGAAAGTCCGGCATTTTTTCTAAAATCTCGAATATGAATTTTATTTTTCCCGCAAACACATGTACCATATTAACACGTTTCTGTTATTTTATCCTCTGTATTTTCTTTATCCAATCTGTTTACAACACGTTATTTTAAACGTAAAAAGGGGAAACTCGACAAATCAGGAATGACAGGAGGAAATCGAAATGGAAATATTCCAGATCTCGATACGTCGCAACGCAGTGCTATACACGGCACGTTCGAACATTTGCCAGCGAAACAACATCCAAGTGACGTAATTATTATACAAACTCGATGCCATAAAATTGTAAGCTCTTTAAATAAATGATTTGTCTGGTGGTTACAAGAAGCAATACAAATATCCCATACAAGAACGTAAAATGCCGCGCCACATATATTTGTCCCAATACTTACGAAAGGTCTTGTATCAATAAAAATATTTTGTGTTACTTGGAATATCTTGAGGTGGTTAAATAGGTGTTTGTGTGTTGGCACTGCATTACTCCATTTCGAGTAAGCGATAATTCGAAAATATTCTGGGGAAAATACAGGTACTTCGGTTGTAGAAGATTTTTGGCTCCTCTTTTGCTCTTTCACACCGCACACCTCACCCTCAACACATCATTTCAGGTTTTAACCCCAAGCCTCGGGCATCCTGACATCCAAATAAATGCTATGTTTTTTTAACGTATCCGAAAACTAAAAACTGTTTTTGAAAGGTGATAAAATACGCTTTCATATTTTATTATACATATAATTTTTGAAATATAAACTTTTTGAATGTAGATATAAAAAATATTTTTAAAATGGCTCACCTTACGTTTTTCCAACTAAAATTACTAACAAATCATCATTATCATTAATAGTTATGAATCCTCGCCCAGACTAGTCACATCCGGTGTTCCTCAAGGATCCCATTTAGGACCACTACTCTTTGTTATATTCATAAATGATCTCACGGTACAACTTTCTTGTAAATGTCTATTATATGCAGATGATTTAAAAATCTTTCATCCCGTAAATTCACAACAAGACTGTGAAACTTTACAAAAAGACCTACTTACGTTGTCTCAATGGTGTGCAGATAAAGCCATGGAATTAAATATTAACAAATGTAATATCATCACGTTCACGAACAATGTCCATAAAATTGATTACCCTTACACGATCCGTGATGAAATCCTGAAAAGAGTAGACTCCATTAGAGATCTGGGAATCTTTCTTGACTGGAAGCTGACTTTCAGAAACCATTACCAACACATTGTCAATCAAGCCAATAGAATGCTCGGTTTTATCACTAGAATTACCAAATCATTCAAGAATCCCAGTAGCTTCAGAATCTTGTACTACTCATATGTAAGAAGTATCTTAGAGTATGGCACCGTGATTTGGTCCCCACACTATGCAATTCATAGCAATAAAGTGGAGTCTGTTAAAAAAAAAGACTTAAGTATACTAGCTTACAAATCTGGAGTACATCGGAATCTAGATAACTATGCTGAAAGACTCACTCACTTTAGAGAAGTCTCACTCGTCAAAAGAAGGCACATTTCAGATTTGATCTCCCTGTTTAAAATCATAAACAACATGTATGATTCATATTTAATTAATCAAATTAATCTTAATATAAGGCCGAAATTCACGAGAAACTTTGAAACCTTTTGGATCGATACTTACCACAAGTTTCTTCAAACCAACCTCGAGAATGACTCGGTTATACAATAAATATTGCAAACATGAAGACTTAGATGTATTTTCAAACTCAATTGATACCTTCAAAAGAAAATTATACTTACATATCCCTGATGATCTCCTCACCTAAGCCTATAAAATGTGTATAAATGTATGTATATATTCATATGTGAATATATTTTGTAATTATTGATTCTTCTTGTTTTATGTATGTACTTTAATTTATTATTATGTATTCCAACTAATTAAGAATGTTGTGATGAATGGTGTGCTCACCTCTCATTGGAATTATCACTGTAACCATATTAAAATTGTTAACTGATGTAATAAGTATATGTGATATATTCTGTTGGCGAGCCAACAAATAAATAAATAAATCATCATTACATACCTACTCGTAGTATAAAATGAAGTCGCTCAAAATGTATGTGCGCATAGATCTTTTAAACTACGCAACGGATTTTCATGCGGTTTTCACCAACAGATAGAGTGATTCAAGAGGAAGGTTTATATGTATAATACATGCTTATTATAGTACTTAGAGAAAAGCCGAGAAATTCAAATATTTAATTCAGGCAGCGGACAGCGGGCAGCTGGCAAGTGGGTGGTGTGGATTTTATAAAGGTTGGGTAATGGCGTTGTGTTTTGTTAGCCACAGAAACGTGTGGCCGGGTCTGCTAGTATATTATAAATGTATTGTCAACTTACATATTTTTATGGTTTCATGTAAAAATAATTATTAAAAATCAGAGTGTGTGAAAACTAAAGTAGACAAGAGTGGGTAGACGAAGCACTTTTTTTATCAATGTGAAGGATGATTTTTTCCATAAATTTGTCGTCGAATTCCAGTGCAACTTTTTCCTATACATTTTATTATCTTATTAGTATTTGTGTTTTTAAAATTAATCGAAACAATTCCAGGTCAATAAGTTCATCATCTGGTTTTCTGTAAAGAGCGTAATATCAGCGTCCCCCGAGAACAAATACCTATTGCAAAAGATCTTTAAAACTACAAATATGTATTTTTAAAATAAAAACTCCAAATACATATATTTCTCAAATGCTTTGTTATGTTGAACCAAAAACATACTCTCGTCCCCCAATCACAGCAGGTATTTTCCCGAGATACGCATCAACAAAAAGGTTTATTTTTCAGGCCGCCTACAATATTCTTTATATTTGTGTTTTATGATGCATCGGCTTTTTTTTTTTCAAAATGGTCCACTGCGATTTCTGATGTTTCTGTATGTTGACCAACGGTGCGATATTGTACACACAAATCCAGTAATGTTCAAATATATTGGGAAAGTCATTGAAATGTTGTGTTATTGGTTTTTGTCAATGGGACAAAAAAATCAAAATTGGCTCTCAACGGTTTCGTTCGATATTTGAATATTCGGTTGATTCTGTGATTAATGAATAATTCCAACGAACTTTAAAAATAGGCGCAGCAAAATCTGTTTTCATCAAAATTGAAAGAGGACGCTTTGGATGTATCTGTGTACACCGATAGTATTCTCACTATTTTGGATAAATCATTTAAAAAAGGACACGTAGTGTATGTACATCGACAGTATCGAAGTAAAAAAAAACATCAAACTCGTTTGAAACACCTATCCGCAATCCCCTCTTACCCCCTAAAACTCCAAAGATACTGCTTGAGTAGAGATGTTTATCAATTCCAATTAAATTTAGACTCGCGATTCAATTCGGCAATGTTATTTTTGTGGTTTCATTTAATTTCCTAACGAAAACAAAATCATTATTTGTTCCACACATGAAGCCCTGAGGAAAATAAATCCCCTCAGGGCCTGTGTCATCTTTGGGGATGCTGTGTGGAGGGCCATTTCAGAAAAAGAAATTCTGGGAAGGAAAAAGGAGTGGGGGGTGGATAGGAATCTGGAGGTCAGTGTGTCCAGTCGTTCAATTTCTAAATCCGGCATATCAACTTTCACTGATTCGGAGAAAACCGCAAAAAACTGTCACTTCTCTAGCGCAAATAAAAAATTGCATTTTTTATTTCTGTATAATGAATTGGAGTAATATACCTACATTCGAAAGGTGTTCCCTTTTCAATGTATGTCTAGAAATATTTAAGTAATTTGGATAAATAAAATGGATATAGCGGATTTTGATACTCACTTCGTGATTTGTATGAAATATAGAGGGTTTTGAAGCTCAACTGACCCGAGGGGCGTGTTTCTACACCGGCCATTTTGGCAAAATAACTGCTCGTGATTGGTTGAATTCCGATATAGCGGGTTTTGATAGTAACTTCTTGAAAGATATAGTGGGTTTTGTTTCTCACTCGCAGTTTTAACATGTTTTTTGGTAGTGGTAAGGGAGATTTTAAAACTCAATTTTAGGTTAGTCTTGTTCCTTGCAAAAATGTGAACAAGATGTCATACTCAGATCATTTCGTCAAAAAATCGGATATAGCGGGTTTTGAAATTACAGGACTCATATGTATCTATTCCTCTCGTTGCGAAGGAAAGCGTTTTTCCGAGAGAGTCCTGCTGAAGAGGTCAAAAGTCTTCCTCAACCAGTCTCTCCCGATCCACCTGCAATCAGTTGGTTGATGGGCAGACACATCCGTCGGCAAGATCCGAACAAACCTCAACCCTTTAACCGGGCACCCCTGGTAAGTCACCAAACGTGTCGAACCACTTGGGGTGACTTATTTAAGGGACATAAACGGTCTGAGTAATATAATGCAAATGAGAGGATGACAAAAAAACAGATCAATTATATTAATGTAAATGGTATAAACTAATGATATAATGAATGATAACATTTTGTCCGATCTCTAACACTTTGTTGTTAATTCATATATTTTTATCACTTATTATTTTCTCTGTTTATCATTTTATTCTAAATTTTATTATTTTGCTTTTACTTAACTGTTTTGCATGACCGATATTTGCGTGTGTTATTTTTATTAAATTGTGAAATTATTAACCCCGATACAGGCGAACCCTAGTGGGGTTAATAATTAGATACATGCTAAAAATATATGTATATAAATTGTGCAGAAGCAATAAATAAAATAAATGTTCACAGATAGGTATTTGGAAACACAAAACTAACTAAATGTAAGATGGCAGAGGTGTTGTTATCAAATAAATGGTTTCCAAATTATATACTACACTGAAGAAATAAATCGATAGAAATGACTTTAGGCTTGTCGTGAACCCAATTTTTTCTCCTCTTGTAAAATTGATCAAAGTTAAATTTTTAATTATTGCTTTGTTAAAATTTATTTATTTATTACATTAAATACATTACATAGCAAAAATAACATAGTAATAATATTGCAAAATAACTATATACATTAAAATGTGTACAAGTGTTATTATATCTTGTAGGTCGATATTAGTTCCTAGCTAGGCAGACTGCCCGTTCTAAGGAAACAAATGCTGGAGAAAATGTCAAAAGTTTATTCTGTAAAATGTTGATTTTTTAAAAATAAATGGAAATCTATTTCGTCAGTGTTTCTGGGGCCTGGGAATCAAACGATTTTATGTAGGGGATATAGGGGAGGGATGGGCACCTTTTCACATAACAATTAATAAAAACACTTTTTTTAATATAATCAACATTTATTGTCAATTTTAATTTTTTTATTTTTATTTATTTATTTAATTATTTTCATATTACATTTGGTTATAAAATGACGTATTGCCCATCTCACTAGGTGTGAAACGCCTGTGTTGAGATGGCAATTTACAGAGTGGTTATCTAAGATTTTGTAGTAATATTATGAAAATGGCAGGTTAATATAATTTTTTTTCTTTAAATATACAATTCAAGTATGTTACATATATATAAGAAGATTGCAGTAGGTACATGGTTACATATATACACACAGTAGGTATAAAGGTAAGTCTGTTTTTAAATACTTGTGATGGATATGTTTATTTGAGGTGATCAATGATTTTACTTTTAAATGTACTTTTGGTTTGCGTGTTTCTAATTTCAGGAGGTAGAGAATTGAACAGCTTTGTTGCATTATATTTAAAACTTCTTTGCCCATAAGAAGTTTGACAAACTGGGATGTTGAAAGATTTTACATTTGACTCTCTTAAGGCTCTTGTGTTCATTCGTTCTTCAAACATGTGTGTATTTTTAAATTGATGAAGCAGGATATTTTTTGAATACAATTTATGCAGGTTCGAAACATTTAGTGTCTTAAAAATAAAATCAGTGCTTGTTCTCAACGGGACTTTAAGAATAACCTTCAAAATTAGTTTTTGAATCTTTACTAAAGCATACATTTGGCTACATGTTTTACAAATAACAGTCTATAAATTATAATGAGTCTCAAACTTACAAAAGAATTTCAGAAACTCCCCAAAAGTGCCAAAAGCTAAGGCAAGCAAAGCTAAGCAAAGAGAGGCACCCCCTGTGGGAGGTTTGGGCATGACCTATAAAGCATACAATATCTATAATATAAAGCAAACATAAAAAGTTACATATCACAAAAGTAATCAACAAAGTGTAAATAATTTAACATGTTTTTAACATTTTTACTTATCTAAGTTTCGGTATGACCCATAAAGGTTTATAAAATGTGTACTTAGATAGCCCAAACCTCCCTCAAAATAAGTGACCATTGCTCCCTCTGCATATTTTCTTAACTTAATGTTCCTGTGAAGTTTTTTGGTTCGATATTTTAGCGTGACTTTCGGATAAATTTATGCGTTAACAAATGTACAATGGGAAAAAATATATACAACGTACATACCTTTATTTGGTTCTTCGTCTATTCACCACGAAATCACAACATAATATTTACATTGACCGGCAACTAACCGTATTAAACGTGTAGGTTTGGCAACTGAACGAAATGATAGTTAGTCTTGCCAGTGTTGCCAGTGGGTAAATTTAACCACGAAAATAGGGAAAGAATAAATTCTATAATTGAATTGGAATTAGAGGGGGGTGTCCATGTCTCCTGACTGCCCAAACCTCCCCTATCTTATATAATTTGGTGACCACTATCAATTTGATTTCAAATTTATAAAAATCATGCTCTTTGGGATTAACTGTTCAGCGTAACCACCATTCAAAATCCAAAGAGTTTCCTGTAGAGCGTAGATAGATTAGCAAAGTTTTAGTATATATTCTTGTATGTTCCCTCATAAATAGTATGTGAATTTAAATTAAATGTTCCCGAGATGTTATTGTTTTCGAAAGAGTTCGCAGTATAAGCAATAAAGTCATAGAAAACACAGGATGTTACTGCCATTATTGAAGAACAGAAAAGCAGTAAATATTATTTGCAGGAACAACCAAAGTTCGCTTATGTAATATATTATTTCAAAAGCCATTACAATTGCTCAAAACTACCAAACCGTGTACCAAAATTATGTGTTTCTACATAAATAATAAACGGTAATAAAAATGCTCCGAGGAACCAGCATCGTGAACTGTCCGGAAACACGCCAAACGCGCCCTGCATGTATACAGTTGACATTCGTTACACTCTTCTAAAACTCGTTCTTAAGTTCAACAGCTCGGCAGTGGAACGATTTGCCGGTTTTTGTGTTTCATCCCTCTTACGATACAGGTCTTTTCAAAACCCAGATTCACTACTTCATTTCCACAAAAAGACCCTCCACACAGCATCCTCAGAGATAAAACAGGCCCTGGGGGAAATTATTTTCCTCAGGACCTCTTGTGTTTAGTTAAAAAATAAGTCAATCTAAGTGAAATGCTTTCTCACCTTTTTAAAATTCACGTCATTGATTCCCATTCTACATTCTTTGGTTTAGAAGTGGGAACTCTGGATCAAATATTTTTGGGTTATCAAGCCATAAATAAAATTGCCTTCCCTCCATTCATCATCCCATCTCTTCTAAGTCTGAACTCGACTCCAATTTTCCGTATAATTTTGAAATGTGCCAATTTAAATAAAATTAATATATAAAGTCACCTTCCCTTTCTCCATAATTTTTAATGACGGTCTAGAACAGTGTTCCACAAAGGGTGTGTCGTGGCATAGTAGTGTACCGTGGTCATTAGTTGGTGTGCCTCACAGATGTGCCTCACAGTGCCTCACAGTGCCTCACAGTGCCTCACAGTGCCTCACAGTGCCTCACAGTGCCTCACAGTGCCTCACAGTGCCTCACAGCGCCTCACAGTGCCTCACAGTGCCTCACAGTGCCTCACAGTGCCTCACAGTGCCTCACAGTGCCTCACAGTGCATCACAGTGCCTCACAGGCTTGTTGAAAACAATATTGTTTGGACATTTTATTTAAAACACTAGACATTGCACAATTTTACATTTGCTTCTCCCATTCATATTAGTATTACATTTATGAAAAGATTAGTGGCAAAAGTAGAGTTGATATTTATTTTGAAAGACTTGAGAATTTACGACTCTTTAGGGCTGGAGAATATTCATAAAATGACCTTTATAAACGCTTACAAATAGGTTTTTTTCCGCAATTTTTACAAATTAGTTATTGACAGTGTCACGGGCATTAAATGTGAAGGTGAAAGATTTTTGATTTTAATGTATCAATGTATCGATTTCAAATTCCAAGTTTCGAAAAGGTATTCCAATTGATATTTTTTTCAAACCAACAAAACCTACCACTTGATTTCAGATAACTATTATTTGACTTTTTAGAAATAATGTCTATTGATTGGGATTTATTTAGTAATATGAGATGATTAGGCTAAATATACAAGATTTTTAGAGCGCCAATATCCTCTTCCAAATCAAACCGATATTTTTTATTAAAAGTATCAATATCGATATCGATATTTGGGAAGACTATCAATGTAGATTTATTTTAATTACAAATGAATATAAATAGCCCATAATACGTGTACATAAAAGATGAATACATTAAACCTATATTCATTAAGTCAGCAGCTCAGAATGTCCAATCTGGAAGATGATGGATGAACGTGTTAGGGAAAAAGTGGACTACGCTGGAATTTGTTGAAAAAGATAGTGACCAATCAATCATACAAAGGAAGTACCAATCGGTGGATGATTATATGCCCATAAAAAATAGCCTGAGAGTCCTGTACATTAATGCCAGAAGTATTAGAAACAAAATAGACGAAATAGAAGAAACGCTCAAAAGAACAAAGGATACTGTGCACGTTTTAGTTGTCACCGAAACTTGACTGGGAGATGGAGAAGGATCTTTGTTCAACATCAATGGCTATCAGGTCAATTTTGCTTCCCGGACTACTCGAAGAGGAGGAGGAGTGGCGATATATACTCAAAATACATTTAACTGTGAAGTTATTTAAAAGTGGTCAACGAATAACTCTTTTTTAGGAGTTAGGGTACAATATAAACATTTTAAACCTTTAAACATATATGCTATATACAGGAAACCTAACAACAATATAAATGATTTTCTAATATCTCTTGAATCTATTTTACAAAAAAGTAGCCTAGATACACTCATCTTCGGGGATTTAAACATTAATGTTCTTAAAAAAAATGATACAACCAAAAAATATATCAACACTTTATTTTCATATAACTATTTCATATGTAATAATACACATCCCACGAGAGTCACTGAAACCAGCAGTTATCTATTAGACCATATTATATCAAATAGAGAAAACATATCTTCAACGACCTCCAATATTGATACCCAGATAAGTGATCATAGTATAATGATGTTAGACTACCAAAACTCTTTGAAACACCAATCTAACAACAGAATACCACCAAACATAAATATCAGCATCAATAAGAGGGCTTTGAGAACATATCTTGCCCAACCGTTTTCACACGACAACACAACAAACTATATATATCAAAAATACACTCAACAAAGTTTGGACTGAAATCATTAGAATACATTGCGTACACTAACTATAACAAATTGCCCGAAGAATTAAGACAGGTATATGCCTCTAACAAATCTCGAAACGATATATTGAAATCCTATTTTTTCAAATGTTATTTGGAAAACGAGTCGTAATTAGGTACAAACTCTGTTCTGATAGCTATCCTGATTATCTCCAAGTACCAAACTTTGTACATCCAGATATGATGGGCGCAGTTTACATCTTTTTTAAATCTTATCATGTATTTTTTTATGTAAACATCTTGTATTAGGTCTGTGTATTTTTGAGCATGTACCTTTTATTGTATTTTTCCAGATTTGTTTTTTATGCATTTCTATAGTCCATCATAGAGGATACTTTATTTTAACTTTGTGACACCAACAGTACATAAATCAAATGAGTTGTTATAATATTATTCATAAAATCTTATAAGACATGTTTCTGTGAAATATTTGTAAAGTGATTCTTCATATGTTTGTGCCTGTATGTTGCTTCTGTAAAATGTTTTGTAAAATTTTTCTTCATTTATTGTGTCTGCATATTGGGTTGGGTTGGGTTTATCTTTTCAAATGTACCAATTGGCGATCCCTTAATGAGTTTTGATAACTAACTCATGGGAATGCAACTTCGTTGTATTTTAAATTAAAAAAATAAATTATAAATTAAATTAAGTGAAACCAAATTCCCAAGAAGAAACAGAGTCAACGAACCTAAGCTCGTTAGTCGAAAACATGTTCAGATTTTGTTTCTCTGCAAAACAAGAATGGGTAGTAAAATTTGCAAATCTGGAGGATCTATTCGCTCCTTTAAATATTAAATAAACATTGTTTTTTTATTTGATGTACCTCTTAAATTTCTTTTTTGGTAAGTGTACGTTGATCACAAAAAGTTTGCCGAACACTGATATAGAACACCCTAGAAGGGCAAAAGCAGAATATTAAAAAAAAAGTGAAATTTTCCCGATAAGTCATTGCTTACAAAAGAGCTGCCAAAAAGTAAAAACAAAAACACTGTAACTGAAGAACAAGGAAGACATATGGGAACCACCAAAGCTTGCTTACGTAAATATACCAAAACCATTATTTTAGCAACATTCCAATTGCTCAAAACTACACAACAGTTGCATAGTGATATTCTTATGTATTTCCACATAAATAATAAGCGAACTTAAGTGAAACGCTCCGGAGGTGTTATTGTTTTCGAAAGAGCTCGCTATAAGTAATAAGTACGGTATTTGTTCACTCAACGTAGATTTCCCAACGGCACGTGAGGGGTTCCGACTAATCATTGGGCACCACCTCCCGCCTCCACCCTCCGTGGCTCGTCTTCTTCTTCCCATCCCCAATTCAACGGTAAGGTAAACACTAGCTTTGTATCTATAACGCCATCTGGAGAACGCTGCTAATATTTTATGTGCTGTTTAAGCATTCGGCAGATGAATTGCAAAAATATAACTCTGCGAGGCAGTTTTAACGCCACTATTTTTACGCCCATAAATGTGAACCTCTCACTTAAATTTTAACACAAAACATGAAACACCAGTAAAGGGAATAGCACCGGCACGAGTGTAAATCATAAAGGCCGAAAAGCTGTGCAAGTGAAATGTGCAGTAATTTGCATTTACCTACCGAAAAAGACAACCGAAAAATATTATGTACTTAAAAATTGCAGGGATCAAATGTTTTTAGCAATAAAACGGGTACCCGATGTCGTAGACATGATGTAGAAAAATTAGAATTTGTGAATTATGGATTTATCAATAATGGAATACACCGCTGCAAGTAACTTTATCAATCAATAAAATACTTCTTTATGCAGGCGACTTATCTTTAAAAATATCCCGCTTATTACTAGATCATATTTCTCCAGCTTTCTAGACTCATTCAAAGTTTAGAAAGTTAATTAATAACAAGGATCTTTCTATTAAAAAAAAAACGGGATATACTTAGGTACTCTTTAATGAACGTGACGCACAGTCTGTTTGTATTTCAATATCTTTGGTACGGTGTGACTATTAGAAATTAAAAAAAAAAGAATCAGGGAACATGAACTCTGTTTACGAAATACATAATAACCCGAGTTTGCTGACTATTTAATATAAATAGGCCATAGCCAAAGAAATAAACCATGTTTAAACATTCAAATAAGTATACCTGCACATTTTAATTTGTGCGCCTTAGAAAAAATAAATTAAATTAATTTGTGCACCTTAAAAAAATTGAATTTCATTCCAAATTTGCTTTAATTTATACCTACATCCAAAAATGCTGAAAGGCGTGATGATAAAACTATTAAAGTAGTGTACTTTTTGTAATTATTTTTTGATTATAAGTACATATCATTTTTCAATAATGTATAAGTTAAATAAGAATGTTAAAAAAATCTGAAATATATTAGTTTGTAAGTGCGCAAATAAATACACAAACGGACCAATTTTCTTCAAGAAACACATGTACGTATATATTTTTTAATGATTTTATTTAAACTAAAATTAAAATTCTAAAACGTGTTATACCCAGGTAATGTATTGATTTATTTTACTGCATGATTATATGATTTGAAATGGGTGTGGTATAATACAAAATCTTTTTTGAAAATTTAACAAATCTGCCAACGACCTAAGGTATAACCTTATTATACTAAAAATAAACATTTTTCTCAAAATTTAACAATAATTAATAACTCAATAATTTTTTTGTGGAAAAGAGTTAATACGTCTATAATCTGATTTAAAAATGACATATTTCTGGTTTTCTCTGGTAATATCCTCTTAAGTTTAAGTTCTCTGGTTTCCCTCTTAAGTAACAAATGTAACTAACTAACTAACTAACCATCACGCCGTTTCCCCGCAGGGGTAGGCAAAGAGGACGGACCGCCAAACAACTCGGTCTTGGCACACAATTTTTGCCTCACTCACATTCATACATCGTCTCATACATTCTCTTTTATTATTCTGACTTGTGACACGGCCCGACTCAAGTATCTGATTCACTTGATCGTGCCACGTCTTCTTCGGGCGTCCCCGACTTCTTCTACCATTCCAAAAACTACGCACAGAAATACAATAGAAATATTTTAGTATACTATTCGTTTATGTAAATGTTATCTGTTAAAATTTAAAATAATAATGTTTTGTTTAAATTTACAATATTTTCATTTAAATTTTCGATTACACGATCACAAAAACGGTGACAAAAACATTTATCTACGTGAAATCGTCAGGAATCATTTAATTATGCAATTGATTCATCACCGTACTCGGCATACAGTGTCGGGTTTCTCTGAGCACATTGTATTGCAGTGCCATTTCCTGCAACACACGAAGCACGATCTTTGTCACCTTACACCCTTCAAGTTAATTATAGTGTAAGAGTCGCGCAAACAACTCGCCAATGCCGGGAGCCGCTACTGCCTCTGCTGGGGGGTGGTTGTATACTTGCAGTCCTACAGTACTGGCCGTATTAATCGGAGGAATTATTTTATTACAATTATTATTTTAAATATTACAAAAAGTTTTAATGTTGTATTTCACGATCTTCTTTATAGCTTATTCTCAGGATAATTCACGTTAATTAAACAAATAAATAAATATTGGCTAGAAAACTCGGCTAACTTATTCGATACCCAGCCACTATTCATAGGTTTGAGTATCGAATAGTAATCTCATGCTTTATTAACAAATAAATTGTGAATCGCAAATCAAAAATAAACTTTATCCTACGGATAAGCTATTTAGAGGATGGTGCAATAGCCCCTAAGTCAATTAAATAATTTTATTAAAAACCAGTTGATGTTTAGAAAGCTATTTAGTCACCTGGTATGCGCCTTAGTTTTTGTTGTACAAATACAATAATAATTATTTGTATTATGTTTATTTATTTTATATCATTATACAGTTTGTACTGAGTTGTGGGCATCTGAATCTGACGTGTGACTGTGTGCGGTTTCGGACGTTTACGTACGGTGACCGGACAACTCAGAATGAAACCAACTCAGAAGCACCTCAGAAAGGTCATTAAGAGTAACGATAAAAAAATATTTAAAAAAATGGTGAAATAGGTTAAGTTAGGTTAGGGTTACGGCTATTTTAAAATTATTTTTTCTTAGCTTTTAATGACCTTTCTGAGGTGTTTCTGAGCTGGTTTCATTCTCAGTTTGCATGGAACCTTTACGTACAAACAGATATTCTTGTCGGCGCCCCTGCTTCAGTCGGCCGCCTATGCGCCGACTCGAAACTACGTGTTTCTACCCTTATGCCTTAACTTTCAGTATACTTTGTTTCCTGAGGAAGGAAGGAACCTTTGGTTCTGAAACATGTAGATAATTTTAACTTAAAATAGTGGTAACATTTCATTAGATTTTTTTTTGTTAATTGGCTGCAAAATAGCTATGTACGTTTCAAATAAGTGAATAAAATAAGTCACAATTATTGTTTCTGAAGTGGACAAGTAATTAATTCTTTGTCCAAGGGAATGCCTTTAATCGATTTAAATTGTTTTCGCTCGAAATGGTGTTGGCTATATTTTTAAAGTGTAACTTCTTTAGCACCGTTGTGATTCAAACTCGATGAAACGGAAACTACACTAGAAAGAGACAAGCACATATTGTATTTAGCCTGCGAGAGAATGAATAGAATGAAACCTTACCGCATTGGCCGCTTTGATTATGAGCTCAATTTTCACGGATTAAATTGGTTGAGATTGTGCGGGTAAAGGTTTTACTTCTACTGCGTGTGAACTGCACTCGATTTTTTGCCCTCACGTATATGTAGGTGCCAATATAATTTTTTCCTATTTTTTTTTATTTTTTAAATATTTTCCAGTTGCCTGATTTTTTGCTGCCACACTATATAGAACATTATTAAACGATACAGCAAGTATATATGCCTTGGCATATTAGAAGTTATATCTTCACAGAGAACTTTATATCTCCGCGCTCTTCGTAATCTGTGCCCTCGCATACTTTGTGGACTGTTTCATTTGCACAATATATTTAGCGTCGTCAAGTTGTATACTTGTATGTCATAATTAGTACCCACACATCGCAAACTGTGTCCTTATCCTCACACATCGTAAAATCTTTTATCAAACATCAATGTTTCAAAGACCCAATCTTGTCTGATAACGTCTAAAAGGGATCGCAATGAAAATCTAGTCTCTTTCAACGGAAGCAATCTTCCGAACAGGCCCTCCATTGATATGCTTGGTGTAACCCTAAGTGACCAGCTCAGGTATGGGGGCTCCATCGAAGCCAGAGTAAAGTTAGCCTCCCAAAAGCTGGGCGTACTTTACAGGGCCCGCAGATACTTTAATAGTACACAACTGCTAACCTTGTACAAATCACAAGTACGCCCACGGTTGAATTTGGCAGCCTTCTCTGATCTGGAGCTCCAAAATACCTGAAAAATACCCTCGACTCTGTGCAGAAACGGGCGGTCCGTTTGATAGATTCTCCCATCTTAACAGACGGATTGCAATCTTTAGAGCACAGGCGTCGGGTGGGAATGCTATCCTTGTTCTACCGGTATTACAATGGAAGATGCTCCGAGGAACTAGCATCATTGATCCCTTCGGCACCGGTGCATAGTCGGGAAACACGTCAAACGCGTGCCCAACATTTGTACACGGTTGACATTTGTCACATGAGAACGGGTCGTTCTTGTGTTCAACAGCTCGGCTGTGGAATGATTTGCCGGCCTCTGTGTTTCCTCCTTCCTACAACATGGGGCTCTTCAAGACCAATGTTCATTCCTTCCTCTCCTCAAAAAGACCCTCCACACAGCATCCCAGATGACATAGGCCCTGACGGAAATTATTTTCCCCAGGGACTCCTGTGTGGAGTTAATGTAAAAAAAAAATCAAACTATGTACTCTCATACATTGTTAACTATTTACTAACGTGTCTAAAGCTATGAAAATAAACATAAAGATTATCTCTTGAACATCTTAACCTCTTGAAAATCTTAACATCTAACATCTTAATCTTAACATCTTAACCTCTGATGAAACAATATGCTCAAGAGGCTGAGATGAAATAAATCTATTTTTGAAAGTTGATAAAAAATGCTTTCAAATCTTATTATTAGGTATTTATACATATAATTCGTTAAATATAATTTTTTAATGCAAATTTAAAAATGACTCACCAACAGCTTTTTCGAACCAAAATTATTGATAAGGAAAAAATAAACAAATGCATTATAAACGTTATCGTCATTTAACTTTTTTGTCGCTTCTTGTGAAAATAATTAAATTTTTTATCAAATTTTGATCGGAAACTTTGGTTTCATAAAGGTGTTTGATTATTTTGTGGTAAGCCGTCAGATTTGAATATAAAGCGTGGGGTTTTCTCTTTGTAACACCGTTTAGATAGTATTTCTCATCCCAATAGTAAAGGAGACACAATCTATATGAATTGTTCCCAAAAGCGAACAAATTAGCTTGAAAGGTTAAACTCTTTTCTGTAAGCCATAATTACTCTTCTTAAAAATCATTTAATATTCCGTACTGTGTTAACATATCGTATTTTGTTTCCATTACAATTTAAGAGTTTCACAATTATTATCATTATGAATCTTTATTCTTGTTTACATCTCCTCAAAGTATTGTTGACTTCCTGGTTATTTGCAAGCGTATTTACTCATGATAATGATGTCCATGAATCTTTCCAGTACTGTCCGTATAGCACTGGCCCAACTAAAGCAGTCGAGCTGGCCGAGTTGGCTGAGTTGGCTCATTACAGATTCGTTGTTGTAGCAGTGTTGCCCGAACAAAGAAACTACATGGACCCAAATTATTAATTGGACGGCGCCCGTAATATGGCCGCCCGTGTCCAAAGACAAACTAAGAATTAAATTTCAATTGGCGCAGCACAAGTTAGATTAGTTATTGCGAACTTTGGGATTAATCAAGCGAGCTTCGGTTGCAACAATCGGAGAACATAATGCCGTATTCATAAATACGGACTTCTGGAATAATTCCGTACGTTTTAATTGAAAATTAAATATACGTACTTATCAACCGAAATAAGGATAAAGAGAAACAAACAATAATAAAACGTTGTTGTTGAAGTGAAAACTTGTTTAGCACCGTTGTGTTTTGAAACTCGACAAAACAAAAAATTGCAACACTTAAAAGAGACAAACAAATACATCTATAGGATTTAGCCTGCGATAGAATGAGATAATATAATCGGTCTCCTCTTTGTGCGATGCTTCGAAGCCTCCACACGCTTGCCTACTTTAGTTTTCTCAAAGTTTCACTTCTACCTTGTGTGAATTGCACACTCTGATTTTTCACATAATTTTTTTTCTTTCGTTTAACAGGCTGTTTTTAAATTTCTCGTTGCACTTTGCCTAATATGAAAAGTTTGACGAAAGGATTTTGAAAAATGTTTATTTTACATTAACTCACAGGAGACCACGAGGAAAATAATTTATCTCGGGGCCTATGCCACAATTAACACAATTAAAAAAATATACTGAAAACCTTAACAAAAAAAATAAAAAATAAATAATAATTTTAAAAAGATATATGTATATGTATATACATATGTTTCTCTTATTCTTTATATAAACTAAATTTCAAAAAACAAAAACAAAAAATCAAACTAACCCAACAAATAATACTTCCTCCTGTACACACAAGCATTTTCTTATTATGGGAGAATATTTAAAAAAAAAATATGTATATTTTTATTAATAATAATTGTATTAAGTTTTTTTTAATATACTTTCATTATATTTATGTATCTATTGTATGTATTGTACCAAATAAAATAAAAATGATTTCTTTATCTGTTTAAAAATCATCTATAATGAATTAATTGTACAACCAAACATGCAAAAGCCCTCTTGGCGTAAAATAAAAAATAAATAAAAAATAATAATAAAAATAAAATAAATTTAAAAAATGTCATCTTTGAAGATGCTGTATGAAGGGTTTTTTGAAGAAAGGAAGGGGTTCATACCGCGCGATTGGCGTGTTTCTCGACTATGCACCGTTGCCGAGGGGATCAATGAGGCTAGTTTCTTAGAGCATCTTCCATTGAAATACCAGTAGATCAAGGACAGAATTCCCACCCGACGGCTGTACTTTGTAACTCTGTAAATTTCAACGCCATAGGTGTGGGCTACACTTCGATGTTTATCACGATCCATATTGATATGTGTGATATATCGGTGTGCTATTGGTCCATCAATATTTATTGAACGTGTAGGCCAGTATATTAACAGACCACATGATTTATTTTTTTTTAATTAAAATAAAGTTTTATTTTTAATATAATGTTTTAGACGGTATTTGTATGGTAATTATACATCTCAGGTTTTTTTTACTACCCTTCCATTGAAAGCATGTGCTTGTGTATGGAAGGGGAGTGTAGATTAATGTTATTAGTTAGTACTTACTTAAATAATTCATTGTACATAAATATATTTGAGCTGCAATATTTATTTTGATTACAGTGTGTATTTAAAAAAAGAAAGAATGTTATCGAAAACTAAGGATTTTTGTAAGATTAATTAAGTGACAGTGGTTTTTTTCTTAAGAATATTTTTAAAATGTCTCTTGACAGAGAGCAGTATTCGGGTTTTATCATTAATGCTTCTGATTTCTTCTGGTAGTCGATTGAAAAAAGTTCTTCCCTGGTAAGTGTAATGATGCTGTGCAAAAGACGTATTTAGTTTTGGGCATAGAAAACCATGTTTAAGTCGAGTTCTGTTTTCATTTAAAAATGGATATTTATCTTTTTGTTTTATAATTTGAATTCGGAATTCCAGATGGTGATACTGATCGTGATACGTATCAATATTTATCACGATCCATGGGTTTACGACACGGAATTCAGGAATCTGCAATAACTATTGTGATCCGTCAATACGCTAGCCTACACGTTCAACAAAGATCACGATATTTGATAAATATCGATGGATCACAATAAACACTGAACGAGAAAGGGTACGCTATAAGAACAACAATGCCTAAATTCAATGACTCAATCATTCTTTGATTATTTTTTGTTATTTCACAAATCCCTTCGAATAATAAGAAAATAATTTTCTGTCAAATTTTGCCTATCAAGGTTTGCGCGCAAAATTCCTGGTTCTTCCCATGCATTTTAAATGTTCCTATTTATTGGTTTTTTTTTAACGCTTTTGCAAAAAAAAAAAGTTCTAAAATCTAGATAAAATAATCTTTCCGGTGTGTTTATTAGAAATCCAAATTTTTGTTTCTAAATATTAAAATTTTAATATTGGAAATTTAAATTGGCTGAAAAATGCATACCTGCGAATATTCGAATTAAAGTAATTAAAATAGAATAAACTTATAGTTTAAAATACAGACTCCTTTTCTAAATAGAATTTGTAATAAAACTGTCACCTCACTTTTTATCACTTTCATACAATTTTATTTTAAAATTAAATGTGTGATACGTCACAAATTGGCGAAAAATTAAACCGTCACTTTTGATCGGGTTTGTAAAATATCTGAAAAACCTAGCTCATATAATTCTAAGACAATGAGAAGTATTATTTCATTCCGTTTCTAACATAAAAGAAATCACAAATATTCGCATAACAGGAAGAGAGATATCTAACTTTTAATAATGCACTGTCGCTCTGGGACAATCTGGGTCTCCTGTTATTATAACGGCATATGATGTTCTGGGACAACTTGGGTCTCCTGTGATTAGACGGGTTAAAAAAATATATATTTAGTTTATTTGCGGAACGTTTAAGATTGGAAGATATTCTCATTTTCGCCCTGGACGACCATTCAGAATTGAAACGTAGCTTAAAATAGCTTTAGTCGTGTTTCGTGACCAAACCTAGTCAGGTACTCAACTCAACTTCCTCTTCCTTGTCTCCTTCCTCTACCCACTACCTTTAGCTTAACACCATACCCCAATTGGGGATGCTATAGTCTCACTGGATCCAGACGATTGGGTGCAGTTGGGACTTTTGTGCGGTATTCACATAAAAAAAGATATTGCTAGTGAATAGGCATTGATGTCTTCCCATCAGCATGTCCATGTAATTAACTTAGCTTTCGTAAAATTTTGATTGCATGGTTAACCTTTTTTTTTTGATTTACGGGCTTAAGTTTCAACACCATACTGGATTTTTTTCTTAACTTCAATTTTACGAATAACCTAGAGCTGTAATGCATATTTTGCAACCCATAGCCTAAGGCCGTGCATGCATATTTTTTATTACAACGTTGTAGCCAAAGCTAAGGCCATAGCACTGAAGCGTCGTGTGTCAAAGTTGACTGAGGCTCGACATGTTGCAAATTACCGTGACATGAAAATATGGAACATTCAAGTATTGGATATCAAGGCTTTGTCGCTTGGTGGAGTAGGCTAACAATTTATCGAAAGCATTTGATAATATGGTCCTTTATTTTTTTTTAACCACTGGAGCACTTTTGCCATAATGTAGCGCCATTTAAAATACCTCGGATTAATTTGCTGCCAGTTTTAGTCAAATTTTCCTTAGACGTATTAAATTTTATTTGTAATATTTTCAAATACTCCTGCGGTTTAAACTTGACTTTTTATATTAGCTAAAAGAGATTACTTCTATACATATATTTAATAGATGGCAGTGTCACCTAGTTCCGTACGAATTATTTGGCTTTATAAAATCTTAATATATTTAAAGCGGTCATCTGTCAAAATGCCGCTTTTTATCGTGTTTCAATAGATTTTTATAACATATTTGTATACCGTGTAATAATGATTGAATTTAAAATGCATTCAACGTGTTTGAAACCTAAAAATACAGTGAATATTTGAAATACAAATTTTTTTGTGGTTGTGTTCGCGTATTATTTGCCGATTAGACTGTGATTGACAATGCATTATGTTCAATAAATAAAGAAATAATCGAGTTAATTGGTATTGAGGATTTAAGATAATTAGTTTATTTGTCTGAGGTGCTGTAGTTATTTTTGTTAAAAAATCGATTTTAATCTATTAACGTGTCGTCATTTCTCGACCATTATTTGTGTCCAAAGTTTTTCAAAAGAAACATTAAATACTACACAACTCATAAAAATTCAGTTTTCATATATATATATATATACTAGCTGACCCAACGAACTTCGTACCGCCTCAGAATCAATAACTGTTGAATTAAATTAAGTTTTACAATGAAGAAATTATCGATGCCCAACTGTCCGTGTTTTATTTTTGTCAGTATCAGATATGGCGTTGTATACGGATTTATATTTTTTGTGATTTTCTTACTTTTCCACTTACTTACGGGAATTTTTGAAAGGAAGCGGGTACGGGTGCCGCCGCCCCGGGAACGATTTATTGGATAACCAACACCTCTGCCATAGGTCACCCCAAGTGTTTCGCTACGTTTGGTGATTTAGCAGGGGTTCCCGGGTTCATGGGGTGATTTTTGTGCGGTGGATGCGTCTGCTCACCTGCTGCGTGGCGGGCCGGATCGAGAGAGAATGGTTGAGGGAGGCCTTTTGACCTTTTCAGCTGGATTCTCTCGACCAATAGGTCGAAATAGTCCGGCTGGAAAGGTCAAGGTAAAAGGTTAATTCTGGTCAAGGCAATGACCTTGCACCGCAGTTGGAGAGATGGATTCATTCCCGGATACATTGACCTCTAGATACCTACCCACCCCTCATGCCTTTTTACTTCCCAGAACTTCCTATTCTACCCTTCCTTAGAAAGACACTCCACACAGCATCCCCTAAGATGACATAGGTCCTGAGTGGAGCTTACGTAAAAAAATGCTTTTCATTTCAGAGATTTATTATTATTATTGTATTTTTCCTTTGGAGGGGTGCAGAGACGTACTTTCACCATTTGTCTCATTTTCTACTATCGACATTTAGTGCGTAAGAAAGAGGGGCAGCATTATACGATTAAGAACAAAAGCAAAACAATCAGCGCATTGACATTTGACGTTTTTGAATTTTTGGAATTCACGCACTGTTAAATATTATAGCTATCACAATATTGCTGCATTTCTTTCAAAATATGAGAATTTGTTTCATACAAAATGAATGAAAAAATTAAGTTTCTTCATAACTTTCTTTTTCGTCAATTTTTGCGATGTTTTAATAGTTATTCTGTTATCCGGGGCGGAGACAAATATAAAAAATCAAAGATCATCAAAATCGGTCCAGCCGATCTCGAGTTATAAATAGTGTAACTAACCCGACTTTGTTTTATATATTAAAGATACATAGATTGTGTTCATCTATTAGACCATTTAAAAGAAACTTCATGGAAAATATTTAGTGTGGACGCAAAATTGAACTTCCTACGTGAATTTATGGCTAGAAAATCCTGAGAATATTTCTGTTTCAAATGTTAACGATTTTATGATATATCTTTTTAGAAATCCTACGAGTATGTGATGATCGAAAAAAGATAGTTGAATTCATTAGCAATATAGAACTATAATCAGTTTGTTTGTTTACGTATTAAATTCGGAGGTATGATTTTTTAATGCGGGCGGAAAATATTCAAAATGATCACCAACAAATCTCGAACAACCGGAGAAAAAATTATAAAATGTGCTGTCGCTCCAGTGGTTTTTGCATATATATTTACACTAGCAGACCCGGCAACACGTTGCTGTGGCTAACGAAACACAACGCCATTACCCAATATTTATAAAATCCACACTACCCGCTAGCCAGCTGCCCGCTGCCCGCTGCCCGCTGCCCGCTGCCTGAATTGAAAATTTGAATTTATCGGCTTTTCTCTACTATAGTAAGCATGTATTATACATATAAACTAATTAACTCGCCACTAATTATACAATGCTTGCAATGCAACACTGGATATTTGAAAAGGGAAACTCAAATACCTCCTTAATCTAGGACATCTATTTTCCAATTTCTTCTGTAGAACGAATTTCAAAAGTGACTATAGTACGGCCCTCCAGCCGTTTTAAATCGCACCAAAATATGTTTTCTTTGAATTTTCGGCTTTTCTCTAATATATTTTACATGTATTATACATATAAACATTCCTCTTCAATCACTATATTGGTGAAAACCGTATGAAAATCCGTTGCGTAGTTTAAAAGATTAACGCGCACATACATTTTGAGCGACTTCATTTTATACTATGTAATGATAACGCAAATCCCGTAGAAAAGTTTTTCGCAACTTGTACGTGTAGCACGGTATGCATAGAATTCATTCAAAGAAACGCCCCAATTCCTTTTTCAAAATTTCTTCCGACACCATAATATTTAAAAAAAAAATGCGAATGAGAAAGCCCTAATAAACAACACATTTTGATATTTGGCTAAAAATTCGTGACGTAGCGTACAGTCCATGTTCCACTGGGAGAGAGTGTTTTATTTCTAGCTACGTCAGGCGTTCGAAATTTCAAAACCGGCCCGACGAGTTTTTTTCGATAAAGTCCGTTTGAGCTAACTTTGTTACACGTATTTACAGAAACTTGAAAAAGGTACTTTCTCGCGGAGATGGAGTGATCTAACTTAAATACCGTTTTCGTTGGGTATAGATAACGACAAATACTTTATTATTCAGACATAAAATGTAAAACAGAAATTTTTTTCTTACAACCCTTTTCTATGGGTGTGCGATATATGAACTCACTTCAGTGTTCTTATTTATATTCATTTATATTTTACGTACTTTTAACGTTATGCAAGGTTTGGATGCAGTCTCAAAACAAACTACACAGAGAAAGACGTGTTCTATTTGAAATACTCGATTACTTATTATTACTTACGTAACTGTGAATATTTCCACTTTTATTTTTATTTTTTCCATCACTCTTGTCATTGTCAGTATGCTCACCCTATAATTGTGGCTGGTAAACCACCACTGGTACTTTATAATACTTATTTAGTTAAGGGTGTACTAGACGTTTGTACATAAACTAAATATAATAGGGAGCTGGCCACAATGACACGCCAATGGAGTTTGGTACGCCAGTGGATTTTGGAACGCCACTGGTCTTTTAAATGAATTTACTACTTTGACAAAAAATGCTTCTAGGTATAATGGCAAAACTGATTTGAGTACTGGATTAAAATAAATATTTTTCAATTTGGAGACTGTGGGAGACTGGGGTTTTTAGGATTTTAGGATACTGGGAGAGGTAAACTGAATCTAAGACTGATTAAAACACTTGAAAAGAGGTATGAACTTGAAGGTTGTTGGTATCTTGAATATTGTTTCTTCTTGGCTGATAGTTTTGAACTGACTTCCTACCGGTTTGACTTCTATTTTTATAGGGCAAACTCAGGTCGGACTTTTGGGGGACAGAACCTCCTTAATTTTTCTAAGGTACTTGTTTTAGGTAATTTCCCTGGTCGCTACGATTGGAAGTCAGCTGTGTTAAAATTATGTGTGATAGTTTTTGCCAAGATTTTACCAACTCAGGATCCCAAAGCCTCACATCATTTTTATTGTGTTTACAAGAAAAGGTACAAGTTTACATATGTGATATAAGGTACAATTTTAAACAGTAAATATTTTTCTTAAAGTGCAACAATCACTCATAGACGTCAGTTTTTGGGTTGTTTTTGTAGCATGTACTCATTTTTAGGTGATGATGTTTATTTATTGATCCAAATTATTCCCAATTTCTCGAAATTGAGCTCCAAATTTTTCGAAAGATGAATTCGCTGTCGTAAATATTTACGATTCAGATTTTTCCTTTGTTCAGAATTGACCAATAGTGGCTCGGCTGGTCGCATGGTGGGGGTGACGTAAATAGTCAGCCATTTCCTTGGCGTTGATCATTGCTGTCTGGAGTCCCTTGTGGAAGCATTAGGTGGTTATTCAGATGTGTTTTCCAGTCCAATGAGACTGCTGCATGTATTCATTATCAATTTCATTTATGTTTTCAATTGATTAGTTACTTAAAGGACATAATAGCGTTGTAGACAAATCATTTGGAAGGGGCACCACATGCACATTATTCCGCTAGCCAATAGCAGCTCTCACATTGCCGTGCTGGCGGCATGGTACTCTGTGGGAGCGTAAATTCCATTCTTGAATTTCCAGGGTTGTCATATGCTTTCGCGCACTCGTTCGATGCACACGGATTCCTACGACACGTTCGATACAAACAGCATAATGTTATTTTTGCCAACTATAAACATACAGCCTAGCTGTAATTTCAGTTTGAATAAATGTATTTAGTGTTTCTTTTGTAATCAATATGCAGGATTATTTTCTTAATATTATTTTAAGTAAAAATGTTTTTTTTTAAATTCTATAATAATTATAATACAATTATTGTACAGCTGCATATATTGGCACAGGAATGCCCTACCCTACTTACTTATGATTTCATTGTATTACACTTTTTTTAGAATAAATAAATAAAGAATCTTATACAAATTCTAGCTGACAGATAGAATTTAAAAAAATTCTAAAGCCATTCTATAAATAAAAGCTTTGAAAACGTTAAAGATACTCAACTTTTACAAAAAAACGAAGTGATTTTGGTAATTGATTTTCCAATGCAAAACTAAGCGGTAACTACCTATGTACTTAGTTTGATGATTCGCTAAACATAATTTGAGATATTTCTTTATGTGGGGTATGGGTGCTATATTTTTAGTTATGACCCACAAAAACTGCAATTGTTCGAAAACGACGCTCAATTTAATCACATGCACATCACCAACAGACCTTTTTATCAAATGAGGGGTACGTGGGAAGTGTATCGAATACAGTCCGCTCCTTACAATTATTAATGAATTCATATTTCCAAGTGTCGATAAGTATCACAATGTCAAAGTAGTCCCGCTCAATATTTCATAGTAACAACTTGGTGTAACATCGACTCTGATGAATATTGCATAAGGATTGATCACATTGTGCATTATTTATTCCTGGGCAGCCATGCCGCGGCCTGGAGGGAAGTTACTGCAGTGAAACTTGGCGTATCCATTCTACGAGAATCAAAACTTGGAACTGAGGATTGTCGAATTGTGGAGAATCGGAATGAATGATTATCGTAGTTCATAAAAAAAATAGTTTAATAAATGGCCTTAAGTCACCACGATTCACAGACCAAAGAACTAATGGACAAAACATGCTACACCCTTTAACCAGATGTAGGCGAGAGTACCTGGGCGTTTCCACAATATCCCTTTCAGCTGGTGTCACTCAAATTGGTAGAAATTTAGTTTATTCCATGAGGTACGAGTATGTTATGGCAGTTGAGGGTAATTTAAATCAATTCACAGCCGTATTTATGTATTACAGCCTACGGTAAACCTATATTGATGGCAGTCCAGAGTTTGCGAGGCAATGAGAACCCAGGCTGTCTCTCAGTGGGGTCTTGAACGAGATGGGCGTTTTAACATTGGCTGATTGCCACTCAAGCTTCCACCTATCTTCTGGGGTGAGAGGTGTTCGAAGGAGTCTATCTCCTTCCGTCCAGAAGGGTTTTCGAGACTTTAAGCGGCATGCCGGGTGAGAAACGACATCATCGTGCAAGGGCATTTCGCTTTTTTTGCAGCGCCTTCTTGTATTCCCTCAGTGTTGCAATCTCTCGCCTGATATTTGGCGGGGTTATATTTGCAAGTACGGGGAGCCAAGGAAGAGGAGTCGATTACCGCTTACCGCTACAAGCAGTCGATATGGACTGCTTCAAGCAGTGGCTGCATTGCGATCCCATGGAAAATAAAACCTTACAATACAAAACGGCAGCCCGTTTATTTAGAACCTTGAAATGAGGTTATTCTAAGTTATTGAACCAGATATAAGATTTCTTTTGTTTATCACCATATTTTTTGGTTTTCTTTATAGTGACGTGTGTAATGTAACAAGTCCTTTGGTTCTTCCGCCAATCACAAGTTGTATGAAGAACGGGGCTAAGAAGCCGCAGAAACCGAAGTCTTGTCGTGTTGTTATCGAAGTTTATTGTTTGTTTGGGGAGGCTCCGGTTTCTGTTCGAAACATCGTGTCGGGAGGAGTTTCAATTAATTATTTGATATGTCCCATACTAAAACGAATATCGTTGTTATTTAAACATATTTGTAAAAACACGTACTATATAATTATTATATAAAGTACTCGGAAAATTTAAGTCATAAACGCTTTCTAATCCGAAAGTTTTGTTTAATTATTAGTAGAAACGGATTATACTATTATTAGCAGCATATTTCAATATTGCCGCCTAACAAGCTTCGCTCACCTGCCGCCAGAGGTACTGCTTGCGCCTCTGGCGGCCAACAGGGAAACTACTCCAGCTACTGCGGTCGGCAAAGAAGGTAACTACTGAGAGCTGCAGGTTGGCAACAATGGCAACACGAACCGCAACTACCAACGGCAGCCGACAGGGAATTTAAATGGCGGAACGCAATTTTGCCGATTCTTGAATGTTATAATCGTTATTTACCGTGGAGACAATATATTTCATCATAAAAATTTATTTATTTATTTATAACTTCTCATCATACATTCTTATTTTTTATTTTTACATGCAAAAAAAAATTAACTGCACTAGGACTAGGCCTGTGTTGAGGTTAACATTTATAAAGTTGAGTGATTTTACACACACAAAATACTAAAATACACTACATTTATAACACTAAAATATTATAATAAAGTAAGAAATAAAAATATCATATTAGTGACCAGATGGGTAATTTAAGTGTGATTTGTAACAATATAGACCATAAATAAATCTTTAATTACTATACCCACCAAGAAACAAAGCTAGTTCAAAACATCTAGGGCGACACTCCAATTTTGGCAAATGGAACTCAAATAAAATCTATTTATTTAAAAAAAGCTTATTATTCAAAAAACAAATATTATTAAAAAAACAAATCTTATTAAAAACATTAACTTAGCGTTTAAATATTGTTAACACTATGTACCATCAAAACGACTCAATGTGCAAATATCAACTAATATGAACGGCCCAATTTAAAAAAAACAAATTGACATATTGGCATAATGTAAACATACCTAATGCGTATGCAGGTGAATGTTATGATCTGATATTTAATCACAAGGTTGGCTTGTACAATTTTAGAGAATTTGAAATATTTTTTTCTTCATTAATTTAGGCGTTTCATGAAAAAATGTTAAACTTTTAAAAGTACCCGGTAAATTATTACATATAATATCTAAAAGAAAACTTCTCAGTTAATGTGCGCTTTTATAATTTACGTGCCTATTCACGGTTACGGTAGTACATTCCTTATCGCTGTAATGATGAGATACACAATGTCCGTAGGTCTGTTTCCTCCAAAGCAAAAATGATTATTTTCTTGCATCTCTCTCACACATCGCACCGTGACGTATCCATAGACCACTACAATACTACTACTAGCCATGACGATAATTTTGAAAATATGGAATATAGTAATAAGGATAATACTGAAATGTGAGTGAATTCCAAAAATTAAAAAAAAAAAACATCAAATGTCAATGCGCTGATGGTTTCGCTTTTGTTCTTAAACATGTAATGTTACAGTTCTTTCTTACACACTAAATAACTGCAGTCGAAAATGAAACAAACGGTGAACGTATGTCTGCACCCCTCCAAAGGAAACATACAATCATTATCATATATCTGCCTCACACGTGTATGAAAATGAAACGCAGTACTAATGAAAAAGTAGTACTTTGGAGGAAATAGCCACGCTTATTTTGTGTGCCTCATCTTTTGTGTCACCATTATTTAACGTGTAAGAAAGAGCTGCAGCATTATAGCGACAAGGAACGTATGCCAATTATCTTTTTTGCCGTCATGGTACCGTAACCGTGGAACGTCACGGTAATTATAAAAGCGCTCATTGACAGTTTTAAAAAATAAATTTTAAACTCGCCAATTATAGAATTTGGACGAACACTCTATTATGATGGCAGAGTCACTTGTGTCGAGGCTTCTTTCTGAAAGAGGTTTTCAACACGAACTTCATTGCGTGGGTCGAAGCTTGACCCTTAAATGCTTATTGTAATACAACTACAACATTCCATTATATTATAACGTCTTAATTTTTTTTCGTTCCAAAATATCACAACACTGCATATTGTTGCAGAAATAAAACGATGATTAAGAAAATATCTTTTTTCTGAAATGTGTTTCTAAATATTTTTTTTCCATAATTTGCTAATGTCACATATTACGTTACTTTTAAAACGTTTTTTTTTGTTTTCAATCCTTCCATTTATGAAGACAAACAATACAAATTGTGTGTATTGTTACAATTTTTTCACATGTTATCACTCGATTCTAGAAAAAAATTCCTATTGTTTATGTTTATTTCGTTATTATATTTGACTGAAAAATGTGACTTTTTTGCAAAATTTGTTTCTATTTTTCCTGTCATCTAAGCACACACCATGTGAAAATAAAACATATATCACCGGTCAGTGGTTGAGTGAGCATAGCGCTTGGGTCCCACCTGGGCGTCGCGTGTTCGATTCCTCGGCTGACTAAGTCCTCCATCACAACACAAGCAACATTTTCGGCTTTCTGTGGTGGTAGTAGGAGATTTTCAAACATTGTTGGGTTATTCGTAACCCGGGAATGTTTGTCTTTCTTTTAAAATTAAAAAAAATGTATATATATATTTTTCAAATCTTAAAAGTCATGCATTTCGTGGTTTTAAGTCTTGGTATAATTTTGTTCATTGAAACTATTACTCCTCTGGTTTTTTTATTTTAATCAGGTTTATACACAAATAACAAATACATGCGTGGTTTTCTAAAATGGGAGTATTTTATATGTATATTTTTTTTAAATTACGCAATCGACTTAAACACACAAATACAACTCATCGCTAAAATATTTCATTCCCAACTTCGAAAGTATAATGCTAAAATCATTTTAGATCATTCATGACTGAAAAATTAACAAGTTACCGCTACAATAATGTGTAAAGATGCATATTATTTTCCAACATTAAAAGGAATTATTTTAAGAATTCATGACATTCAAATCACTTGTTAAATACGTAAAGATGGCGTTCGACACAAAGGTTTTCAGTTACCTTTAAGTAGTTTAGAAATTTCCTTCGTTTTTTGGAATCTGTTTTGCTTCCATTCGTGGTATCGGTCTTGTCTCTCATTTGCTTTGAATTTGCGGAACCAGGAAATGACAACATTGTTGTGGAATGAAAACAACGTAGATTGCTACCATGTCACCGAATAAATTCGTCTTCGAGTGCTTTTTAAATTATTTGTTGGATGAACAAGTACTTCAATAGGTAAAAATACCTGTACAAATACCTGCACAACTACATCATTTCGACTTGAATCATCTTCGGGGAAGATGTTTAAAGGATAATAAAATAAACAAGTTAACATGGGTTTTGTGGGGGGAAAGTAACAGAAAAGTCGCCAAGTTGTTTCGCAGCCGTTGAACCCAAGAACTATTCGTCAAAATACCGGAAAATGTCAAACGTCTTCGAATTTTGGGCTTTAAGGCACAATTTTTTCAGAACACCGTCAAACGCAATACCGCTAAAACGAACACGAACTTTCAACCTGTTGTCTGTTTCACCAATTGAAATCCGTTCGATATAAAACATTGAATAATTGGGTAAAATGTTGATAAAGATTTCCATCTTGGAAAACATATTTTGTTCAGGAATTCTTTTTTATTTATTTATTGTCTTCCGGAATGTATGCAGGGGTAGTGCAATGCAATACATTCCATATTTTGAAATAACAAAATAAATTAGACAGGTTAAAAGTAAATAACACCACACACATAAAATAAAAAACGAGTAAGCTTGAAAAACATGAGGAATGAAACTAAAATGAGTTCATGCAGCTGTTTACGGAGGGTATTTCATCGTCTCCCCTCTCCAGAGGGCCATCAGGGGGGATTCTAACCTGGCAGTCATAGCGGTGATGATCGTATTCTTCGAGTCTGCGCCATAAACTTCCCAAGCGGTAGCGGAGAAGTGCTCGGAAAGTGTGCACTCTTCCCTCCAGGAACATTTCTGAGCACTGCAGTATCTCGGTAGGCGAAAAAGTTGGCGATAAGCGTTATTGTAAACAACCTTTAACTTATGCCATTGGGATGCAGTGTAGTCAACCCACAGTTCAGATGTGTATAGTGAGGTACAAAAAGCGTTGAAAAGTGTACTTTTTACTTTTGGGCTGCAGAGGTAAAAACGTCTTGACAGTACACCCGCTCTAACTGATATCGCTCTTCTTTGCCTTTCCATATCCTCGATATCCTTAAGGTCGTCTGTGATGGTGTGGCTCAGGTACTTAACGCTATGATCAACATTCATCCTCCTTTTATCTAGCTACCACTGAGGATGTTTGGATGATTTCGTTTTTGTATTTAAAAACCACATGACTTGGTGGTATTATGTAAAAGGTTATGGTTTTATATATATTTTTAATGTAATTATCATACCAACATTTTTTCATGTTTATCAAATTGGAATACATTTTTTTATATACTTTAATGGAGAGCCGTTCGATTGTAATATTTTCATCATTATTCAATTAATATTTAATCTATACACTTAATTGAACCTGCCTTCATAATAAATATATTTTATTGCCACAATCTTTCAGCAACCTTTCATATACCTAAGTAACTGCCCAGCCCCCACTCCGATCTCAACTGTTCAATACCCACTGATATTTTATGTTTTTAGGTGAATAAACAAAAAAAATATATACTTTGGTGGAAAGCAGTCACCTTATGATTTGACAAATCAATGAAATCTTAATACGTATATAAAACAAAGTCGGGTTGGTTACACCATTTATAACTCAAGAACGGCTGAACCGATTTTTATGATTTTTGGTTTGTTGGATTTGTCTTCGTCCCGAATAGCAGAATAGCTATTAAAACATCCGAAAAATTCACAAAAAAAGTTTTGATGATAATTATTTTCCTCATACATTTTGTATGGAACGAATATCTTTTGAAAGAACTACAGCAATATTGTGATAAGTATTATATTGAATAGTGAGTGAATTCCAAAGTCAATGTACTGATTTTTTTGCTTTTGTTCTTAAACATGTAATGCTGCCCCTCTTTCTGACACACTAAATGTCAATTGTTGAAAATGAGACAAACAGTGAACACATGTCTGCACCCCTCCAAGGGAAAATACAATAATTATAATAAATTTCCCTCCCACGTATAAAGAAAATTAAACACAATTCCCGTAAGTAAGTTGAAAAGCAAGAAAATCTACAAAAATATAAATCCGTACACAACTCCATCCATCTCTGATACTGACAAAAATAAAACACGGACAGTTGGGCATCGATAATTGCTTCATTGTGTAATTTTTAACTAAATAAAAAAGCTGAATTTAATTCAGCTAATAAGTTAACATAACAGTCATTGATTCTGAGGCGGTACGAAGTTCGACGGGTCAGCTAGTAAAATATAAATTAATTAAAATACGATTCAAATAAAGAAAGCCGTTATAACCAAAAGTTGTATTCTAATCAATTAAATATGTCCAATAGCCCAATATTATTATTTAATGAATGATATAAATTTATAATTTATTTTTATTTTTATTATTTTACTTAGATATACTTAGATATTTTTACACTTACGAGTACTAGACTCCAATTCAAACAACTATCCTCCGTTGGTCACCATGATACAGGCAGCTGCCTAGTATGGTGACCTAATGTATCTCCTGAAGTAAATTTATTATGTATGTAACATGTACTTATAAATAAATAAATAAATAAATAATACATTATTATTTAAAAACTACTTCAGTCGAAGCTTTGTCTATTTCGATATAATTTGTGTCTCTTTCTCTCTGTTACTATGATGCATGTTAATGTTATTATATTATTTTCCTTTGTTCTATTTTAGATGTTGTCTCTCTATATTCGTACATACATAAACACGCATTGTAATTTTTGAATAGTTTAATTTGATTAACCCTGATGATGCCTATGTTAAGCGAAACCGTCCGATCATAAATTAACCCGATTTCGTGGTTATCAACAAAGAAATTGTTTAATTTCATTAAAAAATTGTAATTAAAAATCAACTGAGACCAAAATGCCATCTTAATTTTTTAATAGTAGGGAGTATATTTTCGATATTTAATTCTATTCAAACTTACATCGAGGCTAAATTTGGATTTTTTATTAAAGTACGTAGTACTTTCCATATCGTCCACAACAGATTTCGTTATTATGTAGCGATCGCCTTCTCACTACAGTGCATATTCATTCATCCGATCATATTTCTACTTCAACACCCTTTACTTTACAAGGGAACCATAAATCAAACTGTTCTTTGCCACACGTTACTACAGATTCTTGCAAACTGTTAACGTACCCAAGATGACGATTCACGCTACCAAACTTCGATCTTTAATACCTCTACAAGTGTTTAATTTGGTACAAACACAAATACCACACCTAATTGTATTTACAAATATCTATAATACAAACAAAAAAATAATTATTACAATGGAACACTTCAACGAATTCATATAATTGTTAATAATATTTCAATTTTTTTTTTGAGGCGGGTATGGGTACCACCGCCCCGAGAACAATTCATTGGAAAACCAAGACCTATGCCACAGGTTACTCCAAGTGATTCGCTACGTTCGGTGAATTAGCAGGGGTGCCCGGGTTCATGGGGGTCACGTTTGTCTGGATCTTGGCGTCGGATGCGTCTGCTCACCAACTGCGTGGCAAACCGGATACAGAGAGACTAGTTGAGGGAGATCTTTTGACCTCTTCAGCAGGACTCTCGGCAGGATTTGAACCGCAGTGAAAGACGAACGATTTCATTCGTCCGTCACTTCTGGACACACTGATCTCTAGATTCCTACCCACCCCTCATACATTTTTCCTTCTCAGAACTTCTCCTTCCTTTCCCCAAAAAGACCCTCCACATAGCATCCCTAAAGATGTCATAGGCCCTGAGGGGAATTACTTTCCCCAGGGCCTTCTGTGTGGAGCTAATGTAAAAAAAATCATGTCAATACGTGACCGTTCATTTCTACTTGTTTGTTATACATTTACCTAATGCTTTACTGCTATTTTATAGTATAATTTATTTTACATTAGCTCCACACAAGAGGAAAAAATTTCCTCACAAGACCTATCGGTCATCTTTGTGAATGCTGGGTGGTGGTTCTTTTTATGATAGGAAGGAGAGTTCTGGGAATGAAAATGATATGGGGTGGATAGGAATCCGGGGGTTAGAGTGTCCAGGAGCGAATCCATACATCCCACTGCGGTGCAAAGCGGTTTTCCAAGAGAGTCCTGCTGGAGCGGTCAAAAGGTCTCCCTCAACCAGTCTCTCCCGATCCGGTTTGCCACGCAGTTGGTAGGTAGATGCATCTAACACCAGGAAGAACCTCGTCCCATGAACCCGAGCACCCCTGCTAAGATACCATAGGGTGACCTATGGCAGACGTGTTGGCTTTCCAATTAATGGTTCCCTGGGCGACGGTATCCATACGCACAAATACGGTACAATTTTTAAACTACAGTTCTGTTAATTTAGCAAATTGATCCAGTAATTCATTTTATGTTTATAAATTTTTAAAGTAATATCTAAGTCACAATTGTGAAGTGAAATGAAGTTTTAATACCTTAAAATTAATTTTGGTTATAGGAAGCGGAGAGGAAGAGGACTATAGGAAAATGATAAGAGATGCTCCCGATACATTCCATACTCCCATATTAATAATCGATCGTACGCGTTACTTCATATCGATATTTCTTTATGTAATTACTAAAAATGTCAATTAGGCCCTGAGGGAAATTATTTTCTTCAGGGCCTCCTGTGTGGAGCTCACATAAAAAAACATAAGGGTAAATAAAATAAATCGTATTATCGTATATCATTAGTATACTTAATTTCCGCTTAAAAATTTATAATGTTATTACATAAAATGTTGTCAATATCTACCTACTACCTGCTGACAAACTAAAGGAAAACCAGTTTCAACGAACAAAACATTGTAAAAGGATTCTTTTGGAAAAACTTATATTTATATTGAAAATTTTATAAAAAAAATTATAACGCATTATCAAAGTGTTATTATATGTATTATATTACAAAGCTTTCGATATTTCGATGCAGCCATTTAAATAATAATTTATTAAATAAAAGCACCTGGAAAAACAGCGACTTTTTGACAGATTTTGATCAACAAAAAATGCCGCAATTTTACGTAGAGTTTTTTCACAATTTTTTGACTGCAAAAAAATATGTCAACCTGTTTGGATGCTTTGCCGAGAGTACACAATATTTTACTGTGGTTTAAGTGCGTGGAATTCTGCAAAATATATTTTTTGTTGACCCGGTGTTTCATACTTTTGTGGTCGTGTTTCCTACGTACGTGAGTTGTCCATAAAACCACCCCTATCGAAAGGCGGGGCTGTAAAAAGTGATTTATGCCTTATTATATTTACGGCAGCGGGAAAAGCGTTAGATTTACTACATTGTCAGGATGCTTTGAACGGACGATGTTACTTTGTGAGGCTATTGCATATTATGTCGGTCCTAACGACTTGTCACTTTTAGATGGTATCACGATATTACATTAAACTGGATCGTTAAATAATTTGGTTTAATCTGGATCTAAAACATGAACTTTTAATTATTTTGTATAGTTAAGACAAGCAAATGTTCTTTCCTTTTTATATATTTTTGTAGTGAAACTTACTTAGCCCCGTTAGCGATTCGGAATTCGGATGATACGGAAATGACGCGTACAGCACCTGCGAAGCATTATACTCCTATCAAGGCTCCCATTGGTTGAGATATAAAACTAAAACGACGCGAGGTCTGCGCTTATCGGCCTGCTTACTGCGCTTCGATTATGACCTCATTTTTCAAGGCTCCTTGATTCTTCATAGTTTGAGATTGTTTTGGTAAAGTTTCACTTCTACCGCGTGTTAACTGCACTCGATTTTTTTTTAATGTTAGACCTTACAAAAGATCCCCTGTCTATAAATTGGGAAAACAATATCGCCACCCCGTTTGGCAGCATTGAGAGGAGGGTTAAAGACGCCCGCACTTCTTGCAAGTACAGATGCCATTAGCTCGGTCCATATACGAGTCAACTAACTCAAAAACAAGTCGAAGAAAAGACCCGCCCTCATGATTTTTTAAAATATTTTATTTTATTTAATAATCTTTTATACGTTACAGTTTATTGTCTTTTTTCGACTACCATATTAAGCTAATGCCAACATCAACTGTTCCGTTCGTGTTCTTGGAGTTTCTTACATGTTCACAGGGGATCAATGTTGCTAGCTTCTTTGACCAGGCTCCATTGAAGTACCTGAAGATTGTGCATTTGAGATGGATTCTATCAGAGATTAGCTGCATTAGAGATGGTCTGTTAACAACGGATTGTGAATCAGACGAACCCCCCCCCCTGTCTTGCACATGATCAAGATGGTTTATTAGATACAGAGGTCTAGGGGTGGCTTCTAAATTCTGTGCTTGAGATTCGCCCATTTGTAACATGGTCACTAATGAAGAATCGGCTAGAAAGAGATAAGTTATCCAGTTTCTTGGAAGCCCGCATTATTTGGACTTCTATGAAGCCCCGATACTTGAACTTGTCTGATATACTTTGACTCCAAGAATTTCAATGGAGTCTTCATTGCAGAGCTCCCGTCGAATTGCACCAGACAGCCTCTGGTCTCACTTTTTGAAATCAGACGCGCTTGGGTTTTTAGACGTTACAACTGACCAGGCTGGCCTTATCCCAGGCACAAACCTTTTCGACTTGGCGGTCAACTTTTTGTCTCAAAACTTCACGAGCTGATCGGACATCAAAAGTGGAAGGTTGTAAAGTTATAATGAAAATAAAGGTTTAGTTTTACGATGCTCTCTAAGAAAAAAAGTGATGTTTTCTCCAAAACGTTTCATATAACATGTGCCATAATATATCTGAGATTCAAAATTTCAAAAATGAAACTATTACTCGAAACGTCAGTACCATGACATGTTAATTGTTATAAAAGAAAACGTTTAATTAAAGGTACCTACTGTTTGCAAAATATTGTTCAATATATTCGCACAACTGGAAATATTAGGAAACACAATTTAAAAAAATGAAGAGTTTTGAGATGTGGGTATTTAGAGATATTTTTTTCTTGTTTGAAACCGGTTTTTAAAACTATTCACACCGTGCATACTATAATTTAATGCTACTTTTAAGAGATAATATAGAAATCAAATGTACCCACATATTTTGTTAAGTTATAAAGGTTATTTATTTATTATTATTAAGTTAATTTATTTCATCAAATATGAATATGTTTTTAATTTTAATTCATATCAGATATGAATTGAAATATAATTATTTCCTAAATAAAATTTCAATTATTGCTTTGAACGTATAACTTTGATAATTTTCATATCAAACTCTTGTTTCCCGTTAAGTTCAGTTAAATTTACACGACGAATTAAATACGGATAATTTTCATATCATACCCACACAAATTCCAACAAATATGTAAAACATGAGACCTCCAAAACTCGAATGTCGACTGTCAGGAAAAAAATGATTGATTGTGAGTTGTTAACTTTGAAGCCTATAAAAGTAAAACAAATGCTTTATTAACTTTTTCTGGAATTATTTCCGTGGTCTCTGGCCTACACTTAGAATAAACAAATTTCATTATAATTTAAATATTCATGTTTATTACTTCAAAACGTTAGTATAATATCTCCGTTTTTTGTTTAAAAAACTCGTTTGGATTATTTAAAGTGATACACAACGTCACGTAAATTTCGCAATCAGGCCTCTAACAATAACACTCTTTACTTCATAGATTAGCAATTGGGTTTAATACATTGTCCCCGTTCTCCTCCCGCGTCATCTTCCTAGCTAGTCTTTTTTTTTTTTTTTTACAGTGAATAGCGCACAAGAATCTCAACTGCTCCCATCTGGAGCCAGTGAGACTATGGCATCCCCAATTGGGGTATGTTGTGAGGCTTAAGGTAGTGGGGAGGGGAAGGAGGTGGGGAAGAGGAAGGTTGGGAAGTACCTGGCTATTCAGATCTGGTCACTAAACACGGCTAAAGCCATTTTCAAGCAACGTTTCAATTCTGAATGGTGGTCTTACACCAGGGCGATGCTGATAGTATCTTCCACTCTGTGTAATAATAATTATTATTATTAAACGGCGCAAATTCGGTACGCGAAGTAAAATTTCACTTTACGCTATTGAAATTTAAAATGCATCATTTTCCGCCGCCCCAAATGCAAAAAGTTTCCTTTTATAGTAATTAAGGTGAATCTAAAGGTTTTTTCTTAAAATTATTCGTAATAAGCGTGGACAGTGCGAACGAAAATATACCAAATTTTTACAGTATACAATAAAACAGCAACCGAAAAGGGATTCGTAAGAAGTAGATTTTGATATTTAAAGCAGTTTTTATAATAGGCCTGATACTTTTTTTCTCCGTTTATAAAAACTTATTTCAAAAGCGTGTGTTCTACTCGCAGAATTAAATTAAAACATCTGAAATATTCCTGCGATGTAATTTTCAAACCAAAAACACACGAATTTACAATATACAGGGCCGGTTTTATAAACGAAGTACCAAATTTCTGTTAAGTAACGAACCATTTTTCGTTAACGGACCGCTATCCGATCGTTATTTTATTTTACGTACTATAAACAAATTTGCATTTCTAGCGGTCATCGGTTACGTTTAGTCCTAAAGTTTTTTTACTGGCAATGTTTTTGGCAAATTATTGTCTCTGATATTGTTTTTATCTATGGGTATTACTTTAGCTGTCAAAATTGATTGTTATTTATGCAGAAGTCCTGAACTGTGTCACTATTCATGATTATGTAATTGTTTCTCAAGGAGGCTATTATTTTAGTAACTCTCCATACAACGATGCACGCTGTCGACTTGGAGACTCCCGTGAAGTCGCCAGCAGCTTGCAGCTTTGATCCCAAAGCGTAGAATCGTAGTGTCAGTGACAACTGCTGTGCGGGCGTAACTGGCTGGTTTCGATATGTCGCCGGCACTAATTGAGCTTCAATTATATTTAAAATTTGAGCCACGGTTCTCTTTGACAACCGAAATCTCATTTTAAAATCAATGTCCGCATCATAATTAAAATAATCCGGTCTATGCATAAAAACACGTAGACGTCTCCGTCCTCCCGCAGCTTCGTCTTCCCTGCTACTGCTATTAGATGACGACGATGGCGTGTCATCTTCAAGCATTGCCAAACGCCCATCCTCACTTTCACTGCTCGATGAATAATCCATGTTAGAAATGCAAATAATATAATACTGTCTCTTTAAAATAAGCGATCGTCGGGCAACAACCAACTACTACTGACAGCTGTCAAATAACATTTGAGCGCCGACAAGCAACAAAACAGATCGTTATCCGTTTAACTGGTCAAAATCAGTCAGTTAAGCATTAACCGAAACTTAACCTACCGATAATCTAACGAACGTTTATAAAACGGCAAAATCGGGCGATAGACCAAATATTTGTGGCGGTAAACCAAAAATGGTATCAAGCGTAACGAACGGACGTTTATAAAACCGGCCCTTAGTGGTGCAAGCTTAAAAAATTCTAAAACTCGAAACCGAAGGCATCTCGTCTCGTTTCCAAGAAAACTTTGATTTTTGGACTGAAGAAATGATCCCATATACGTATGTTGTCGTCCCAAAGTATTGTCAATTTTACCATACTGCTTTTGAAAATGACGATTCTCTTTCACCTGAAAAAGCTTTTTTTTGGAAATCCCAGGTTACGATTAATCTAATAATAAATTGAAACCCTCCTACTCCCATCACAGTAAACAGAAAACGTTGCTTGTTTCGTGATGGAGGCTTCGCCGAGGAATTGAACTCATCACCCCTGGTTGGAACCCAGACGCGATGCCAAATAAGCACTGACCGGCCAGTTGCATTTGTTTTGCATAACGCTCCTTCTTGCGCGTTGAAATCCTATTATAATTAATACTAACAGTTTGGCGCGGACTTCCAAAGCGTAATCAGCCACTCTATTTTAAAAAGCAACAACACTTTTATAACGATATTCCGCAAAGCAAATAACACAGGGATTCGGAAATTTTATTTACGTTTTTTACTGCCGGAGCTTAATTTTCCGCGTAGCTTTTATGGGTGTCAATATGGCTGTGATGGCAGCAGGGATCTATGAATAAGAGGACTAAACCAAACTACCCCGAATTTTTTTCTGGATACTGCGCGTTAGTGTTATCAATGAAAGGTAAACGTATTGAATATCATAGTGGAGGTTTCAGGTTGAAAATCTTTTGCTTTTTTATGATATAAAGATCCTACAAATTGTTGACAGCAACAAACAAAAATATCGATTTTCCAATCAGAGATCTTGTTCTACCGATACTTCGAGGAACTAGCATCATTGATTCCTTCGGCACCAGTGCACATTCATTTGTATACAGTTGACATTTGTCACATGAAACAGGTCGTTATTGAGTTCAACGATTCGGCTGTGGAACGATTTGCGGCCTCTGTGTTTCCATGGGTCTCTCCAAGGCCCAAGTCACTCCTTCCTTTCTTCAAAAAGACCTTCTATACAGGATCCCCAAAGATGATATGGGCATTGAAGGAAATTATTTTCCATAATGGCTTCCGAAGTTAATGTAAAAAAGAACGTATTTTTGATTTCCAAACATGCTCCACATTTCGTTACATGTTCAAAAATGGTTTGCCAAATGGGGGATTTTTTTTATTTATTTTAATTGTGGGTTTTCACACACAAACACTATTATTTAAAGAGAGTTTTTTCAAAAATTTGACCAAAAAATTGGTATTAATTAAATTCATTGTGATTTCCATAGACATTACCACAATATTATCAATCGATATGCATTATTACTTATTTTTTATATCAATTTAATTATTCATTTATTTATGGTATAAATACATCTTAATAATATTTAACATTAATTATTTACTTCTTTCTCATATGATTATTTCCTGCATTTGGTTCCAAACGAGTGCCAAATTTTCGCATACGTACAGTCTGAATAAATTACTGCTACCTGTAACTCTCGCGTATTCCCATCTCACGGCGGTATTTCGCATAGCGCCCCACTTTTAGGGCGGACCTTTGTGAATATTTGGTGATGAAAAAGGCAAACTAGCTTGGAATAATGATGCCGAGTTCATTGGGTGCCGTTTATTTCGCTGCATTTGCGTTACACAACTCAACCCTTAGCTTAAAGTTCCGGCTGCACGATTGACTGCACGATTACGTTGCGCCGCGTACGTTATTTTTGGGAATAAATTGCACACGAGACAATTACATCGTGAATATAATTGTAAATATTCCACAAGCGCCGTGTTTTAGTTATCGGAGGCGAACGATTTAAAACATTGGAGGGGACCCCACCGCTTTCCCATCGTATAGTTAGTTTCCTTCTTCACCGCACTCGTCAAGACTCTACTTTTTTTTAACGAAGCTACATTTATTTGGACGACTCTAGACCCTCCAATTTCCATGCATACGGGGTTAGTAAGCAGTATGCAAGTACTACATTAACATTATACAAAAGATAAATAGAATTAGCAGTCCGTGGAATATTTCTTTTGAAATAGGTAACATCAAAAAGAGATAATGGTGTTAGTAAAAGAAAAAGAAAAATAACATTCGAAGAACCTTCTGAAAATAAAGTAAGTAATGAGGAAAAATCAATTAAATGATTATGTTATAATGTAAGTAATACCTAATTACTATAATAGCAAAAATAAAATAAAAAAACGATTCTAAAAGAGATTTTTTTTAGTTTTTTCACGGCACTAAGTATTATCGTGATTTATTTTTGAGGTACTACGCCGTGTTGTACTACCTCCTTGTTTAGCCAACATTTTGGACAGCGTTACAGTATACATCATCAGGGCATATGTGTAATAGTAGATTGTGGTCAAGTGTGTGCTTATGTTTGTAGGTGCGATACTGTGTTATACGCTCCAATACTCTAAATATATAATAAAATAATAATCTAGCAAGAGGTCCTGGGTTCATGTCCCAGAGGTGTCAATATCTTTTTCTGATTTTTCTGTTTCCAGATTTTCGATTGATTTTCGCTTATATTGTCTTCATTTAATTAAATATTACAATTTGAGGTTTTACTCATAAAGTTAAAATAAAAATAAAATACTCTAAATATAATTTAAAATGGTTTTTCGGTTTCAGTTTTGGTGTACCGTCAATTACTGGATACAAAGAACTGTTAAGCTCAGCCCAGTCGTCTTGATTAATATTAATGGAATGTTTGTGGATTCCAATTGGGTCCTGTTCCTGTATACCTTGTTAAGAAGTTTACAAAAATGTAACCTTGAAAATTATAAAGAATAAATAAGATGTAAGAACACAACTAATTACCTGATTAATAATTTCAAAACCTAATGAATTCAGAAATCTATACTCACTACACAACAGCAATAATAATAATATTAAAGATATTAAAATAGCTATTAAAGAATTACAAAGAGACTTTAACGAGCTACTCAAATGGTCTCACGATGTAGGTCTAATTATTAATGTCAAAAAACTAAATGTATGTATATAAGATCACCGAGTTTGAAAATGTGGAATTTACCTAAAATTTTGAATGCATACAAAGGAAAATTGAAAATAATTGCCACTGTGAAAAAATTGATTTTAAAAATGAATACACTTACCTTGGCATAATCGTAGACAATAACCTCAAATGGGATAAACAAGTTATCAAAATCTGTAACCAGCTCCGATGTTTGGCGAGTAATTTTTAAAAATTAAAATTTGTGTTGCCTCGATGCACTCTCAAACTTATATATCATTCGATGGTCGAATCCATACTTGGATATGGAATTCGAACTTGGGGACACTCGATCATAATTAATATTAAATTCATTAAAAATTTGCAAACTGCTGTAATTAAAAAAAATTGTTAAACCTAGCATTTACAAACAAAGAAACAACTTAAAATTACTGTATGGCTCTGAGCGCCTACTTCCAATTAGAGGGCTTCTCTGGTATCTTTTAAGTATGGATAATTCGGGAGAAAGCGCGTATAAAAAGTTATTGGTGCAAGGTCACACAACAAGATTTGCCGAAAATAAAGGCCTAAAAATACCACGAATATCAAATAAGTATGGTACCAGAACGCTCGAATATATGATACCTTCGATCTATAATATGTTGATTAAAAACATTAATTTAAAAAATAATGAGGAACCCTGCTCTAAACTGACAAAAAAGTGGTTAATAAATGAACAAAACATTTATCTATCCTAAATCTTTTATTATGTATTAATATTGTAACTTAAGCTAATTTGTGTTATGTAATAATATTATACGGTAGAACCTACAGACAAGCTGATCTGTTACAGCTTTGTGGGACTACCCATATCTTTATATTATTTTAGATGTAATTATATTCAAATTTAATAAATAAAAAATAAAAAAATTAAATTAAAAAAACATACCTACATCTCAAAGTGAACACAACAGCAAATCGAATGGCAAGTAAATGGAAAGGATTCACAGCAATAACATGAAAACTTGCGAAAGGGTCTTTAAAATTACTTAACGGTATGCGACATATTTTAAAGGTAATATTGATAGGTATACTGTTTTTACCTGAATTTGTGAGAAAATGCATTTGCTTGTTTAACTATTATTTAAGCTTTTAGACTCTTAAGCAGTCTCACCCATTTTATTTAATTCGAAGAATTCGTGTCGGATGCGACTTATAAAAATAGGTTTATTGAAAAAAAAGTAAAATGAGGGTTTAATAATATATTGAGGTTTCCAATCCCCTGCCTCAAGCCTGAATTTTTTTAGTTATTCTTCACAAATTCAAATGGTCTCTGATGGTAAAAAGGCTCCCCACCCCTGCTTTGTAGCAAACAAATACCTTCAACCAGCAATGGTTTTTATTAACTCTTTCTGAAAAATGGTTTTGTGAATCGTCAGTCGAATTTTTCATACCGTTTAGATGAAATTTCGTTGCACTGCATGTTAACGAGATATTCGCCTCGGCGCAACACGAGCCCGGGAAAAAAAACGGATTTTTAAATCCCAAAATGATCGAAAATCGTTTAACGCTATGCTTCTTGAATAAACTATGACCAAGTAAAAAAAATGTTATGATAAAGCCAACTGAGATATTTTCAAATCGAATGATTTTAATTTTTATCTAATCTAACAATTGTTTATATATGGTAAATATGATTACCTATTAAATTCTTTTACTCTTAAAAAAAGGATAAACATTAGCGGGTTGAATAATGTGACATTGGAGGACCCACCACTTACCCGCCCTGGTACAGGTAACAGATGGTTACCCCTTCAAGGCTCTTGCAAGGACTCTAATTTTTTTGGTTAAAACGACTCTACATTTGACAACGAAACTAGACCTCCAATGTCCCTGCATACGTTGTTAGTAAGCAGTATTCAAGTGCTTAGCGGGAAATACAGATACAAAATGTGTTAGTATGACAAAATATAGACAAGACAATGGGACAGGTTGGTGAAAGTCCACGAGGTGGCAAGCGCTGGGTGATTGTATCCAACGTATCCTACAAGCACCTGTTTGGGTAGAAGACACAGTAGATAAATAATAAGGGAATGGCAAACGGTTGGGAGTCCTCTCCAATCGATTGGCAGTCCCAGCAAGAATGCGCATGACATTCGGTCTAGTCGTGAACCACACTCAGCTTCCGCGCCCCTTAGCCGGTTCCTCGGTGATGCCTCAAAGAAAAGTAAATGGGAGATTGGGGGAAATACCCGACGACCCTAAGGAATTCAGCGTCGAGTAGCTGGAGGCAAGGCGAAGGAGAGCCGAGGTCGCCCCACCAAACCTAAAGCCTGCACATGTTGATGGGGGTGGCGCAATTAATTTTAGAGGGCACCGTGTCATCGTCGACCGACTCCTGTTGATGAATAATGTGACAAAGATATTTTAATTTTGAGTCAAGTCAAGTCAGGATAGTTTAATTGGATGGGGTTCTATTATTTCTATTTTTGCGTCCTACAGTACCGAAGTTACTTTCCTGGCTTTGCGTTTAACTTCGAATTGCCGGCTAAGCTAGTAATTGATTGATTTGTTTTTTCACCATAAAATCATTTACAATAATGTAAGTTAATGGAGCACGTTCCAAAGCCAACGAAAGTATCAGTATCGCTCTGGTGTAAGACCACCATTCAGAATTGGAATGTTTGAAATGGCTTTATACATATTTGGTGGCTAAATCAGATTAGCCAGGTACTTGCCCACCTTCCAATTCCCCGTCTCCTTTGCCTCTCCACTTACCTTCAACCTCACAATAGAATATGGAATAATTGCTTGGGGAGGAGCAACAAACTCAGCTATCGAACACCTGGAAATTGCGCAGAAAATGATCTTAAAGGTAATACTTAAAAAACAAAGACTTACTGATACAGACCAAATATTCAACCGTTGTGACGTACTAGACATACGACAATTATATGTTAAATCGCTACTAAATTCAGCGCCCTTGAGATGATTTTTCATGAAAACGGCGCTTTATAAATCAGCCAAATATTATTATTAAATATTAAATTACATTTTTGACCAAAAAAACAACCTTCAATAAACACAAAATATCACAAACAGACCAGTTAGACAAGCATACAAAGAAAAATTAAAAACTCCGACGGTAAATACAAGCTTTGGACAAAGACATTACCAATATCACGCTATAAAAGCATTCAACAGTCTAACACTTGAAAATAAAATTGAGGAAAACAAAAATAAATTCCGACACAAAATTACAAAATGGATAGACCAAAATAGACAATACTACCAAAATATCATAGCATAAAATAACAAAACAAATAAGTAACACACAAAACCAATATAAAACACAATCACCCACAAACACACAACACGTATTAAAAATATCGTTTTTAACCTTATATAATATTATTTATTCATAATTTTACGTTAATTCTAAATCTCAAATTTTTAAGTTTAATTTATCTTAATCGTATGTTTTTTATTTACTTTTTCCTTTTTTTCACCAATATTATGTATATATATATATATATATATATATATATATATATATATATATATTTATATGTATTGTGTATAATTTTGTATATGAAATGGAGGCCTCAGCACGGGTAAACCACCCAGTGAGGCCAACATCATTGAATTATGTTAAAAATGTAAATAATATTGCATCAAATAAATAAATAGGATTATAGGATTTATAGGTTCAATTAGGAATTCCACAGAGCCGAACCCTCTGATATGAAAATATCTGGAGTCGGTGAATTATTTTCCCATCTGGTCTCTGGTAGGTTGACATGTTGTTCTTGTATTGTTTTGTAATTATAATACATATAGTGCAATTGCATAACGTGGATTGACCAGATGATCATTTGGGAAGTGTGTGAAAGGGTTTAGTTTTTCCTGTGGGGAAAATTAAACCCGGACATTTAAATCTGGTGCGTAAATACCCCGATTGAGAATGCCATAGTCTCATTGGCTCCAGACAGTTGGGAGGTTGGGACTCGTGTGCGATAATCGCACAAAATTTTTTTTTCTTTGATTAGATGTTCAGGTTTTACTTCATTTTTCGTAAGATATCGATGATCGAGTAGTAAATCAAGTAGTAAAACTGAAAATCTTGATTAAATGAAATGTACTTTAAAACCTATTCTCATACCTACCAAATATACATAAAAAAATCATAAAAATCGGTCAAGCAGTTTCGGAGTAGTGCGACCACAAACACCGTGACACGAGATTTTTATATAGATGGAATAACCAGACACAATCGGAAATATGTCATTTTGAAAGAATTTTCTAGACATACTGACTTTTTTCCTCAAAAAAGTATAAATCGATTTCGAAAGATTGTTATTTTATCTAGTAAGGGCATGTTCTAAATTTTGAAAAAAATATTTATTTTTTGTATAATAAGGTTATATCGTAGGTCGTTGGCAGATTTGTTAAATTTTCAATCAAAATTTTACAACATTATACAACACACATTTCAAATCATATAATCATGCAGTAAAATAAATCAATAAATTATATCTAGGAAAGCTACTTTTCAGAATTAAAATTTTAGTTCATATAAAATCTTTAAAAAAAGATCAGAGCACGTGTTTTGTGACGAAAATACTTCAGTTTGTCTATTTATTTGCGGTCTTACAAACTAACATATATGTCACCCGCCATCATCTGCTGATTGTGTTGTGAGGTTATGTGTTATTTCTCGCGCATACACGCTTGTTACAACATACACTTGACACGTTCGGTAATTTCATAATTTTTGTTTGTTTTATAATTTATTTTTTTCACATACTTCAATTATCGTTTTTTTTATTTCATTTAACACGTGTGATAAGAATGTTGTGATTGTAAACGCAATTGAAATTAAAATACTCAATTAATGAGGTCCTTCCTTTATAATGTAAGTGTTGATTGTTGACAAATTTTAGTTCCAAGAAGTAGTTAACATGATTTTGTTAATTTAAAAAAAAAATGTTTTATATCAGTAATATAAAAAAAAAAGTTTTTTCACTTCAATTATTGTTGTTTTTTTTTTAGCTAAATTTCAATAAACAATAGATTTTCAACATATCTAAAAAAGTTTCGGTTTCGGTTTCGGCCGAAACTAAGACAGATACCGAATATTCGGTTTCGGTTTCGGCAGAAAGTCTTGTTTCGGTCAGACACTATTACAAACCTGTAATTACATACCAGAAATAATACTTTTCAAGAAACAAATTGTTAGTATCTACAATGAAATATATGTGCATAATATTGTTTCATCAATGCCACCAACGAACTGTTTTGAAAAGAGGTTCATTTTCAATCTATAGTTTTCACGGCGTATTTGGATGTCGCGGTCGCGGGCGGCATAAAATCTCTTCCGTTTATCGATCGAAGTTCTAAGAAAAATGCACCTGTTATTCGAGGAATATAGAGCACAATATTGGAAAATTTCAATTCCCGGTATTGGCGTATTATCTCGCGAAAATTGACAATGGATGAGCTGAACACGGTGAGCTAACAAAAGACTACATAAGAAAAATTTATAAAAATATTTATTTAATATTAGAAACAATTAAAAGACGTTTAAAAAGTCTGTGATTTTTAATGACATGCCATGTAAAAAAATTCAGTTTTTTTTCAGTTTCGGTGCCGGCAACCCGGGCGTATATTTTATTTTTATTTATGTACATGGTTTTATTTTACCCACCTAATTATCGAAAGTCTGTTCCGATGTAACACATAACAGAATATAACTTTAATAACTCAGGTACGCGTCATACATCATACGTATGTCTAGTAATGGTACTTTGTTGTGAAAAAAAAACTTATGGGTCCGAGTGATTAAGGAACCAAGTTTTAAAGTAGTAGTACTGAATTGATGTACTAGAACGGGGGTCACCAATTACTTTCATTAGGGGTCGGGTTTTTAAAATAACTTGACCGTCGCGGTCCGATAGGGAAAGAGCCTTGATTTAGAACGAAGGATTTTGTTACAATATTAATGAGAAAAATGACATTTTTGCCAAGGACTATCCATCCGAAGTTTGGACTAAAGTTTGTGCAGGCTATTGTCATTACGTCTTCGAGATGTTCATCGGTTAGTCAGCTCCGGAATTTTTATTTTTAATGAAGTGCATCTTGGAAAAAGCTGCTTCACAAACATATATTGATCCAAACAAAGTGAGAAGTTTCAAGGCTATTTTTTTTTTATTCTAAGTATTTAATAGCACAATCAAATTTTATCCAAAACTCTTGACAATAAACTTCCTGTTTTTGGTGTTTAGATAATGGTTAATTGTTGGGGGGGGAATATTTTGTATTATTATTACAAGGTCCGCACAAAATAGGTCGGCGGTCCGCCATTTGGTGACCTCTGTACTAGAAGAATGATAACGTTGATGGGTCGGTGAATTATTTTCCCATGTGATCTCTGGTAGGTTAACATGCTGTTCATGTATTGTTTTGTATTTATACTACGTATATACTGCATAGCGTGGATTGACTAGATGGTCATTTGGAAAAGTGTGTGAAAGGGTTTAGTTTTTCCTGTGGGGAAAATTTAACCTGGACATTTAAATCTGGTGCGTTATAATAAGTGTGTTTATTTCAGCCGAACAGAGCGATGAGTGCAATACTCTGTTAGCCATAAATATAAGTATGCAAGTGTGCATACATAAAATTACATTAAATAATTACATAAAATAGAATATACAGATAGAAGAAAAATGAAAATATAATAGTAAGCATACTTAGTACTTGTATACTACGGAGCTTTAAGAGCGTTTAACCAGCCAGCGGCCGAAAATCCACATTTCGTCGAAAGTTGTTCTTACGATAGTGCAGGGCGGTTCCAAAGACAAATATTAATTATTCTCCGTACCAGCTTTTTAAAATTATAACTCTATATCGATTTCATTTCATTCCAAATTCGCTTTTTTATACCTACATCCAAAAATGCTGAATGGCCTGATGATAAAATTTGAAAAAACGGGTAAAGTGATTCCAATCCACAAAAACGGAAACAAGAAAGAAATAAATAACTACAGACCAATTACAATTTTAAACACACTTTCAAAAATTCTTGAAAAACTAATCTGTTAACTTTTCTCAACCAAAATAATATACTATCACCCAATCAATATTGATTCAGGGAAAATATGAGTACCTCACATGCGATAGCCTCTGTAACAGACTTCCTCAAAACAAATATAGACCAGGGCAAAAAATGCCTTGGAATATTCCTAGATCTGGCAAAAGCGTTTGACACAATTCATCATCAAAACCTATTCGATAAACTAAAAAACATCGGAATGACGGGAATAGAACTCAAATTAATTGAAAGCTATATGGGAAATCACAAACAGTATACCTCTATAGAAAACACATGTAGTGACAAGGAACAAGTATCCTACGGAGTACCCCAAGGCAGCGTACTTGGTCCAATCCTATTCCTAATATATATTAATGATCTGTGTGACCTCCAAATAGACGGGGAAATTATAAGTTTTGCTGATGACACTGTGTTACTCTTTAAGGCCAAAGACTGGAAAACATTGACCCCAAAAGCAGAACTTGGCTTAAATATTACTAAAAAATGGCTCGCCTCTAACTTATTAACTTTAAATATAGATAAAACAAAATTCACAACTTTCAGCATAAATTCGAGAGGCTAACCCTCCAATAACATCCACCTTAAAATACATTTCTGTCAATCAAACATTGATATATCAACACAAACCCCATGCGATTGTCCCCCAATTATACAAACGGAAAATACTAAATATCTTGGTATATACTTCGACCGTTATACAAAATCGGATAAAAATATATATTCGGTAATAGGAAAACTAAACAAGTTGATTTACTTTTTTAAAAACTTTGAAATATTTTAAACATATGTGATATAAAAATATATATACCTCGCACTTGCACAATCCATAATGGAATACGGCATTATTGTCTGGGGCTGTACCAGTAAAAAATACATTAATACACTGTTTAAAGCTCAGAAAATCCTAATAAAAGTAATACTTAAGGTGCCCATACTAACACCCATTTCAATCATATTCGAAAAATTCCCAGTGCTGAAAATTCAAAAATTATATTCAAAACAAATACTTACTTTCCTTTAGAAGAACTTATCCACATTTAACACTTCAGAAAATTCTCGCAATACTCTAGTATTGCTAGAATTTTCTGAAGTGTGCAAGACATACAAGACAAACAACGTAAACAAGACATGCTCATGAACTACAAATACCAAAAACAAATACATCCTTTGGACAAAAACACTACAGATACCAGGCTATAAAACTATACAATTCTCTTCCTACACAATATAAAACAACTAATATTATTGAATACAAAAAAACATAAGAAACTGGCTACAATCTTTTTAACTTTTAATTTATAACTTTTGTCGAATTGAAGTCGATTTTATATTTTGATTTTTATTGCTTCTCTTTTTATATTAGCTATTAACACTCTTTTGTGTTACTATTCACAATTTATAATTTATAATTTACAACTGAAAAATGTCCTCTACAACACAGGTGAACTCCTAGTGTGGAGGACAATATATTATACCTTTGTAATGTAAATGTAGTAAGAATAAATAAATAAATAAATAAAACTATTAAAATTGTGTACTTTTTGTAATTATTTTTTCATTATAAGTATTTATCATTTTTAAATAATGTCTAAGTTAAATAAGAATGTAAAAAAATCTGAAATATATTAGTTTGTAGCAAATAAATACACAAACAGACCAATTTTCGTCAAGAAACACATGTACGTATATATTTTTTAATGATTTTATTTAAACTAAAATTAAAATTCTGAAATATGCGTTTCCAAGATAATGTATTGATTTGAAATGGGTGTTAGTTATATAATACAAAATCTTTTTTGAAAATTTAACAAATCGACCTATGGTATAACCTTATTATACTAAAAATAAACATTTTTTCTCAAAATTTTCGAATATGCGTTTCCTAGAAAAAGAACAATCTTCCGAAATCAATTTATAATTTTTTTGTGGAAAAGAGTCAATACGTCTAAAATCTGATTTAAAAATGACATATTTCTGGTTTTCTCTTTTCTCCATGTTTGGTCTAGGGGCGCTCCCTGCCAACGGGCCACGGCCTGGACGAGAGTGTTATGCGATCTTCGATAACTCTGACTCCTCTCGGCTATTCTGTGGCGCATCAAAGTAGCAAACCCGCGTACCCTTCCTTCTGTAAACATCTGCGAGGCTGCATCTGCATCTTTTTTATTTGCCTAATATAACACGTATTTTTGAGTTTTATTTTTGAGCTAGTTATAACATTTGGGATTTCTGTATTTTTGTGCAATAAATATTATTAGAATTTGAATTTGAATATTAAGACGTAATGCACTGAATTAGAAATGATAAGATAACCACCGATTTTTATTATCATTTTTTTTTAAATAATCGGAGACGGTTTACATATATATAGTTCCCGTGAGTACTTTGGCCATGGACCCATTGTACTATCTCCCATTTTACCTCATTCCTTTGACAGTAACCCAGTCCCTTTTATAAAGTTCACCAGGAAATGAAGCTATATCTTCTGGTTCGACAATGTGTCTTTCCAGGTGTCATTTCCCCTCTTCAGTCCTCCTTGGTTCCCTGAAGTCCCCACGATGGAAGAGGGTTTCATCTCTCCTCTCCACTCCTCCTTGGTTCCCTAAAGGCCCCACAGAGGAAGGTTCACCAAGATGGCCTCATTTATCCTCTTCACTCCTACATGGTTCCTCGAAAGCCCCACATGGGAAGACGACATCATCTCTCCACTTCACTCCTCCTTGGTTCCACAAAGGCCCCGCTCTAAGGGTGCCCTTCCTCTTGGTTCCTTGAAGGCCCCACAAGGGAAGAGTTCATAGAGGTGGCCTCAGCTCAACTCTCCACGGTTTCTCCTCTGGGTTCCCCCTACGGCCCCAGGAAGAAAATCCACGGAGGTGGCCTCAGCACTCCTAGGTTTCCAAAAGGCCCCTAGTTTTCTAATGGTCCAATTTTTTTGTCCCACGAGTTACCAGGGAAATAGAAGGTCCACTCCAGCAGAGCCCTGAGTGCTGGAGTGAGGTCTAAATACTCCGAGATGCGACCTTGTTTCTCGGAGGCACCGGTCGTGACGCTATTCCCCAGAACATTCAGCCTGAGCACAGTAGCTCACACTATGGCTTGGTTTGGCTATTGCAGGTTTGTGTTTCCACTCCCGGAGCGAATGGTTCGCCATACTCTCTACGCTGTAGATAACCACCGATAATAATATACTTTTATTATTTTATTGTTATTAGAACTTCATTTTAAGCTGTGTGAACAGTAGTGATACCAGTAATTAAAATATATTTTTTGATGTGCTGCAAAATTTTATTGGCCCACAGTGCACATGTGATTACACTATCGAGCTCGACACTTTCCTCCTTTCATATCTGTGTTTTGGCCCAGCCTCTGGGAAATATTCCCCGCGTCACGCTCGCGTCACGGCGTCCCGGCGTCACGGGCGTAATGAATACCTAAACACGGCGCGGGCGTCCCGACGCAGAACGAACCCGGCGCTTTTACAGATTTTCCGCGAACACGGCGTCAATTTTGCATGATTCCTGCGGGACTCTGGGACTTGCTGGATGGAAATGGAGCAGCTAAATCACAGGTGAAATTGTTTTATATTGAAAACATGAACCATTAATTTCAACGATTATTTGCTTCAAATTTTCCCTTGTACTCTACATGATTGATTAAAATCCAACCTGAAAGGAGTAAGACGCGTTCTGGGGAAACAAACGACTTTATTAATATATACTTCTATCTGCACTCGTATAGAAGAGTTGACAATCAAGATCTGTGGATGATCTAAGTTCTGTTATTATGTCTATATAACTCAGAAACATGCAACTTTAACACCTCCTTTGAAAAGTCATTAAATTTGGTTAAATAGGTTACGTTAAGTTAGGTTAGGTTAGGTTAGGTTGTGGGCTATTTTTAATTTTTTTCAAAACTTTTAATGACTTTTCAAAGGGGTGTAGAAATTGCACGATTCTGAGTTGTCATAGAATCTATTTCATCATGGGCTGTTTGTTCCACGTGGATAATAACAGAACTTGATAATAAACTTTGAAATTTGATGAATTCTTCTAATTCTGTGAAACAACCCGGCAATTGTGTTTAGTTTCACACAAAAAGGTTTCAAATTTATCATGACTGTAATTTTTATCACAAACACTATTTTCATCCCTTATCCTCATCGTATAAGGGGGTATATTGATTAATGGTTAGCCGAGATCTCGGTCTCGGTCTCGGCACTCCCAGGTACAAATTCTACCGTACAAATTCTCTGTCTCGGTTCTTGGCGAAAAATCGCCGAGATTTTGGGCCATAACCGAGACCGTCGTAAGTAAGTACGGTATAGTATAATGGGATTCAAATGTTGGTGTCAGTGCGTGAGAGAGCTGTCGATTGTGATTGGTCGGCTGGCAGCGAGGCGGGTTTTATTTACCACTGCTGCCGCTGTTGCGCCGCGCCGTTCGTTCATTTCACGACTTTTGTAAAAAAACAATTGTAATTAAAGGAAGTTTGTTTGAATTTTGTTCGTAGAAGAAAAAAATGAATTCTTTTATGTGTTGTTGTGATTAATTATATTTACTAGCCAGAATAACTACACAAACTAGTTACGAGAATATCAAGATCATTACGTATTATTTTATACGTATGTTGGAAAGCTGGTAAATGTACGAAGATTTTTTAGATTCAGTGGCCATATTCATCAGAATACATCGATTTGCTGATTTGTATGTTCATTGCTGTGTTTTTCTTAGAACTTAGTTCATAATAAACTGCCAAAAACAGCAATGAACATACAAATCAACTAATCGATGTGTTTTGATGAATGTGGCAATTGATTTACGGATAGGCTTTGTTAAGGTGTGTTATTTCGATTTAATGTGTTTACTAAGAAGGAAGAATGTTTTATTGTTGCAGATGAAAACTAAATATGCCTAAAGGCGCATTTTCATTTTTTTTCTCAATTTATCTACTCTCGGTCTCCGCTCTCGGTCTCGGCCTGTAAAAACCTGTCTCGATCGACCCTCAATATTAATTTAACAAGATGCCACTCAGCCTCTATAATTTTCCCCTATTGCTTTTAGTTTATTTCATACTTCACCATCTCTCTATGCGAAATATGGGTGCATAAATTCAGCGAAAATCTTATTATTTTAATGGATTTTTCCAACATACTCTGTAACATGGCAAATCCCAAGCGAATAATATGGGTCGGATAACCTAATTAACTCACTAGCTAGTGACTGAAGCGGATGGTTGTATTTTTTGTGCTGAAGCCCAGTCCATTAGGCTACTATTTTCATAACAGAGAGCTTTGAGCAGTTGAATAAAGTTTGAAAAAAAGTAAAGTTGTTTCTTTTGCGTAGCTTTCCAACGATTTCTTAGAGTAGACGGCAAAACGGAGATGCATTAAAACAATCATTATAATATATCAAGAAAAACTATTGCAATATTATTGCCATGGTTTCTCTTGTGCCGTAGTCACTATGCAAGACATAAATAAAATGCGTATTATTAGAGTTTTTATTGCCGAACAGAAATCATACAATAAACTCATAAATTTGTTAGAAACCACTTAATTTAATAATTGTTGCTCTACTGGATTCTGAAGGAATACCTTTATTAAAACTTAATAAAATTCCTTATAAAGCTAACCTAAAATGCAAAATAATGTCAGAAATACATAAATATTTACGTTTTAGAGTGGAAGGTCAACAAATGGGAAGAGCTTATTAGAGAAATTACGTGGAAAATAGAGCGGTTTACTGGAAATATTTCTAGATGAACTTTGAAAAATTTATTTGGTTATTCTTTTTTTTATCTTACGACTTTATGTCCGCGTTAAATCTGCCCCACAGGAAAAACTAAACCCTTTCACACACTTTTCCACAAATGATCATCTAGTCCAATCCGCGTTATGCAAGTACATTTGTAAGTATAATAAATACAAAATAATACAAGAACAACATGTCAACCTACCAGATACCAAATGGGAAATAATTCACCGACTTCAGATATTTTCATATCAGAGGGTTCGGCTAGGTAGAACTCCTAACTGGACCGATAAACCCCACTGATCTCTCAATATAAATATTTAAAAAATCGTTCGTTATCCTACATGTATTTAAAATGACTGATTTTTGCATTTTTATATATAAATTCTTTGACAAACTAATAAGCCAAAATTTTGAATGAGAGAACTAGGTATAAGGTATAATGCCAGTAGCCGAAATAACAAATGGTAATATTTTTATAGTCTGAGAATGCCAAATTATTTTAACCTCATTTCCTAAATCTACATATTTTCTTATTTTTTCAGAAACAGATCTTTGAATATTACAGGAATGATATAAGCTTTTTTTTTTAATTTTGTCGTGTTACATCAGGTCTATTATGACTAATTGTTCTGTCTCTTAGTATATAGTTTTATCATAATATATTTTATAAAATTCGTTTTCTAAAAATGAATTTGGTTCGTATTCATAATATGGTACTGTATTACGGAAGTCAATCAAGTTACTTTTAGTTTCCAAACTTTGGTGAATTATTTTTAAAACATGATTGTGCCTAAATGTATACTCGGACGGCGCTAATACAGAAGATCCCGATATAATATGTTCTATAGTTTCCGAAAAAACCAAACATTTTCTACATAAATCATTAATTTGATTTGTATCTTTGATTATATGCTTCCTATAATTTTTAGTATTAATGACTCTGTCTTGAATGGAAAGCTTAAATTCTTCTATTTCTGCGCTCAACTCTCCAATACTCAACCATTTGTTTGACGAAAGTTTGTCAACATACGTTTGGTTGAGATAATTGAAGTATTTTGCGTGAATAATTTTTCAGGAATCTAATAATTCCTGGTTAGTATTTATAAGAATGTTGGCATTCTCGTCATATAAATTTAAAGTTGTAATGTTTCTATCTGCCATGCAAATTATTTTGCGCATTTCTGAGCTATTAGCTTTCCTATGAAAAAAAAATTCTTAGCACATCTACCTGATTGTGTTTCATTGATGTTGTTTTGACTACAGCTCTACCTCCTAAATTTCTAGGTAAATTAATTCGTTCTATAGCTGAATTTGGATGATGGCAATTAAACTTTGTTAACTTAATTCTAATTAATCGTCCCAAGCTATCTAAATCTGTATTGGACCATTTAATTATGCCAAATGAGTACGTTATTAGAAGTATTTCAAAATACTAGAATTATTATTTAGGAGTCTTCTGATTTGAATTGTTTTCAAGGTATGTAATTTTTGAGCCTTATCATTAAGGCGAAGAATTTATTTATTTATTTACGCCCTAGTGGGCTTTTACAGGGATAGATAGTAATAGTTAGGCAGGTACGTAGTACACAATTATAATGATTAAAATAATAATAAAAAATAAAATTAATTAAAATCAAAATCATACATTTCATTAAAGTAATTATAAAGACTTATTTTTATAACTAATACAGAATCTGCAAACATGTCTACAATATTCCCAAATTTATTACCAAAATGATGTAATCTATTTATAGGTGTATAAGCCTCATAATTTGTTTTAAAATTGTCACAGAAGAAGGTAGCACATTGCCTCATATTTCTGGTCGGTACGTAAAATTTTATTTTGGCGAGAATTTCAGGGTTGTCAATGCAATTATTAATGACTTTATTTAATAGTACAAGGTCAGAGATGATCCGCCTATCTGACAGCGTAATTAAGTTTAGTTGTTTCATCAAAAGGACATAGTTAATATTTTGAATTGGAATATTCAGCTTATAGTTAACAAATCTTAAAAATTTGTGCTGTACCCTTTCAATATTGTCGGAATGTATTTTATACAATGGGGACCAAATGGGCGAATTATACTCTATCTGGCTTCTTACTAAAGAAGTGTACAATATTTTCAAACATTCTAGTGACTTAAAATCACTTGCTGTTCTGCATATAAAACCAAGCATTTTTATCGCTCTATTTTTTATTACATTTATGTGCAAAGTAAATGTTAACTTTTCATCAAATATAACACCTAAGTCCCTGATCTGAGTGACCGGTGTCAATATTATATTATTTAAAGAGTATTCATAAGTTACATGACTTTGGATTTTATAAAAACGAATAACTTGGCACTTTTGAATATTGAGAAATAGCGAGTTGATCACACACCAATGAAACAATTTATCTAAATTAGATTGTAAAATATGGCAATCCTCTATACTACGTATCATTTTATATATCTTTAAATCATCAGCGAAGAGTAAAACCTGTACATCTTTAAATATACTAACAATGTCATTTATAAATAATAAAAAAAGAATTGGTTGAAGGTGAGATCCTTGGGGAACCCCACTTGTTGCTTCGAAGATATAGGATGCTACAGAATTTATTTTAACACAAAGCTTTCTTTTACTAAGATAACTATTTAACCAGTTCAATAAGGTAACAATAACCTTAAGGTTCAATAACCTCCATGTCCTAAAAATATGATCTGTAGAAATGAGATGATCAGCAAACAATGAAAAATTAATATTATTTGAACAACTAAGTGTTCCGTGAAACTAATATTTATATTTCTACCTGTGTCGAACGATGGACAACCATTGCAAAGTAGTATTTAAGCACCGGAGTAATCTAATACATCTAACATTAGTGTTGCTTTTAGTATTGTAGGAACTAGTCGTAATTTGAATTTAAATGTTGCCCGTATTCATTTAGTTGCCATACTGAAACGCATGCACATTGGACCGCGCTTCTGAACGACGCAGCGTTTTGTAATTGCATCGCAATTCTTGCATACTAACCTCCTTTTTTCCGAACCTTTCTGATGACATCGCTTTTGTAAATTTGACTGCTAATACAGTTTCCGCGTCCTTTAACTACCAGCAGGTGATGATTTACCAATCTTTTTATAAGTATACAATGCGCGTTTAATATGGGAGGGCAAATTTATAGTGAAAAGGTGTGGAGGAAAATCAAGAAAAGTTGGATAAATTATATAAGATTCTACTCAGTTAAAAAGGATTTCTAATGATTTTTTGTTAGTTTCCGATGTATCTTGAGGTGATTTTTCACTAAAACGGCGCTCTAAAAGTTATCAATTATTATTATTCAAACACAATGGTTTCAATCAAATTTATGTGTAAATGTTTTCTTAGAATTCATACAAATAGAAATCAATATAATATATCACCTTTTGTGCGAAAATATGCGTCTGTCCTTACAAATAGAATAATGCTTTTTTAAAATATGAATACCAGCTGGAACCAGTGAGTCTATGGCATACCCAATCGGGTTATGTTGTAAGGCTGAAGGCGCTAGTGAGGGGAAGGAGATGGGAAGAGGAAGGTAGTGAAGAGCCTGGCTATTCAGGACTAGTCATCAAACTTTCAACGCACGTTTCAATTTTGAAAGGTGGTATTTCACCAGGGCGATACTGAGAGTATCTTCCATTCTGGAACGTGCCGCAAATATACTATATATTATTTTAAATGAATAAATTGTGAAATACACAAATTAATCAAATAAATTTTATTTGCCACGCCGGGATTCGATCCTGCGACCTTCGGAATGCTAGTCAAGCGCCTTACCATTCTGGAACGTGCCGCAAAATATACTTTATTCAGGTTAGTAGTTATCTTCAGGTTAGTAGTTATTTCTCCAGTCGGACTCTCTACACCCATCGCCTTGCACCGCAAGGCGCAGTGGGAGGGATAGGTTCACACGTGCGTCAATCCTGATCATATTGCTTCCCAGTTTCCTACCCACCCCTCATACATTTATCCTTCACAAAACTTACTATCCTTCCTTTTCCTGAAAAGACCCTCCACACAGCATCTCCGTTTTTTCTACAAAGGTTTCTACCGAGGGTTTCTTCTTTTTTACGAACCTCCTGTATGGAGCTTTTTTAAAACGTCACTAGACACGGCTAAATCCATTTCAAGTAGCGTTTCAATTATGAACGATTGTCTTACACCAGGGGGTTACTGAGAGTATCTCCCACTCTGGAACGTGCCGCAAATATACCTTATAATTTAATCCAAAAAATTTTAAATGATTCAAATAAGAAATAACACAAATTAATTCAGTAAAATGTACTTGCGCATGCCAGGATTTGAATCCCCGATCTCCCGATCAAAAGTCGAGATTCTTACTCCTCGACCACGGAGGCACACCCAAAAGAATCACATCCAGAAAATATCGTATAAAAATTGCGACTAAAAAATAACAAATACCTACGAAAAAAGCAACGACATTAAAAAAAAACTATCACAAAAGTTGTTTAAAATTCAAAATCAAATGGAATAACGATAAATGATGTCAGGCAGTGTTAAGAGAGACATAGTATTGATTGGCTGTCTTGATCTAATAGTTAAAAGGTCCTATGGCGCATAATATATTGTGGTGACATAGGTTTCCATTTAAATAAGGATGGCATTTTTATTTGAAGGAGCGTGTCTTGTTTTAATTTTAAACGAGTTCTCGGAATTTTCTTCGTTTACTCATATTCCATTTATCGAAATACCGTTGGAGTTATTTTCTGATCCAAAGGATATTTTATATGTTTCAAGTGTATTTTTCCAGGCCAAGAAACCTGTTGCTTCCACCTCTGGGTATGCCAAGAAACAAATTGGATTGAAATATGATGTAATGAAGCAAACAAATTTCATTATTTTCGTATCATTCAATTTTCAATGAACGATGTTAGTCTGCTTCATCCGAAAATCACGTAGTATTGAATAGAAATTTTCAACTTTTTGTATTTCTTGGGCATTAACTATTTAACAATCTAGACATTTTGTCTTTTATTATTGTAGAAAGCAATCACTTTGTGGTTTGACATATTTAATAAAATAAAATACTTTTTTGTTTAAAACCACGATATTTATTAATTTTTTAACCGACCGGTTTCGCTTAACTTAAGCATCTCATCAACTTCATCTTCAGTATTAATTTGTACCCTGAAGATGCTTAAGTTAAGCGAAACCGGTTGGTTAAAAAATTAATAAATATCGTGGTTTTAAACAAAAAAGTATTTTATTTTACTAAATTTTGTCTTTTTTTTATTTTTTTTTTACAGTGAATACCGCACAAGAATCTCAACTGCTCCCTCTGGAGCCAGTGAGACTATGGCTTCCCCAATTGGGGTATGTTGTGAGGCTGAAGGTAGTGGGGAGGGGAAGGAGGTGAGGAAGAGGAAGGTTGGGAAGTACCTGGCTATTCAGATCTGGTCACCAAACACGGCTAAAGCCATTTTTAAGCAACGTTTCAATTCTGAATGGTAGTCTTACACCAGGGCGATACTGATAGTATCTTCCACTCTGGAACATGCCGCAAATATACTATATATTATTTTTAATGAATTAATTGTGAAATAACACAAATTAATCAAATAAAATTTATTTGCGCATGCCGGGTTCGAACCCGCGACCTCCGGATTGTGAGTCAAGAGTTTTAACCACTGGACTACGGAGGTCGTCAGAAGAGTTTTATTTCACATGTACATTTGTTACTTAATTTTTATTAATCTTCTACCGGTTTCGCCACATCCGTGTCGAAATGTGTCGGATATGCGACTGCTGGACATCGACTGCGGCACAGATAAACGTCACGGCATTTTTATTAGGTATTTGTAATTTTTTAATTTGAGCTTTTACACGAGAATTTCTGAATACGATTATTTTGTGGTGGGGGGTAAGGTTCTTGACTAGAAGTCCGAAGGCCTATTTGCGGAACGTTCCAGAGTGGAAGATACTCTCAGTATCGCGCTGGTGTAAGACCAACACTCAGAATTGAAACGTTGCCTGAATTTTTTGACTAGATATGAATAGCCAGGTACTTCCCCACCTTCCTCATCCCATCTCCTTCTCCTCCCCTCATACCGTCAGCCTCTCAACATACCCAAATTAGGGATGTCATAGTCTCACTGGTTCCATACGGGAGAGCTGGGACTTTTGTGAGGTATTACACACATAAAAAAAACCACTTCTGAATTATTTGTTGTTGACATTTTGCGAAAAGAAATATTTTTCTAACAAATCATTGATCATGGGTTATATATTTAAAAATGCATTTTAGAATTAAAATTTATATCTGTGATTATCAACTAGGCTGTAGACAAAATATAGAAGTAATAATATTTAATATTTTCTAAATAGGAATTATAATTTTTACTCTGGAAATTTAAAATTCGGATACTTATAAATCCCGGAAGCGGGTGCGTATTTCAATCAATGATTAAAATATTCTTTAGTAACGAAAGTTTAGGCAAAGGTCGTATTTTGTCTTAAGCCGCAAGTCATGCAATAATGTGTAGCGATTTCTCAAGTTTGGTTTCGGAATTCATCTAGAAAGCAGTTACATTTTTCGATGTATCGCATTTATTCCTGTTTTTTCCTGATTGTATTGTTTACATTTAAAAAAATCGTGCGATTTTGCTTGAAAAAGGACTAGAAAAAAGAAATTATGGACCTTCGTAAAATTTTGATGAAATACAAATATAACATCTTTCTAATCTTAAATATGAAAATCTCGTGTCACGGTGTTTGTGGACGATTTTTATGTTTATTTGGTAGGTATGAGAATAGGTTTTAAAGTATATTTCAAACCGCTAGGTGATTAGGATGTCCCTATCCAGAAATTAATATAAATTTTCTGACTATTTTTTTGTATTTTTTTTATTTGGCATCAAAAAATACCTAAACCCTAAATTTTAACCCTCCGGTCCCCACCCTACAATTTTTGAATAGCGTTTTTAGTATTTTTGTAAGAAAAAAATTATTCGTCGTTCGTATTTCAAACGGAACCAAATTATTTATGTTGTTGAGTGACAGATGGCGCTACGTCCGCCTCATCGAACTTTCATCCACACATGCGCAAGACATTCACGAGAAGCGTCGCGTCATTTTGATATTTCATTTAGCATTATGTTTTCGCGTGGGCAAACCATCGAGCTGATTTGAGTTGGCTAAGGATGGACTGACAAAAAATATCTATTATATTTATTTTTTTTTAATTTCATTTTCCTACTTTAGTTGGTATTTTTTTGTTTTTATCGGCGGTCATCGTCTACAGCACTCCATTCCTCTTTCTGTAATAGATCCCATCCCCACACACTTACAATACATTCGTATTTTTTATTTAACAACCAAAATATTCACTAGAAATAATTTAGGTAGATGGCAGAACAGTGTTTGTCGGGTCAGCTAGTATATTATAATAAAACAAACATGAAACTTATTTCCACTTTAATTTATTTAATCGTACCCGGTTTGTTAAAGCCGTCTTCAGACTGGTATAAATTAATTATTCTTAACCTATGGTTTATGTACATAACATACGGGGAGGGGGGGAGGGGTGGTCTACAAGGATTTTATTAAATTAAATGGGTTTTTTACATTTGTTACTAGGTTTTAATACTTAAATGTAATAAAACCCATATAATTGAATGAAATCCTTGTAGACCACCCCTCTACCCCTCCCCCATATGTTATGTAACTAAACCGTTGGTCAAAAATAATTTGTACCAGTCTGAAGATGGCTTTAATAAGCTGCAACCGATTACGGTCAAATAAATTAACGTGGAAAGAATTTTCAAATTGGTTTTATTATTATTATAATAAAACCAATTTGAAAATTCTTTCCATTAATTAGCTGGTTCCCGGCATGCGTTGCTATGCCGTTTTCAAAGAAATAAATTGTTTCTCCCTGCTTGTCCTTTCCCGTGCATCCCCGTTTCCCGTCCGCCTTCCCATTACCCTCTCCCGCTCCCCCGTCCCGCCAGCACCCCTCCCACGTTGAAATAGTCCATCCAATTTTCTGGGAAATTTTCTCAATTTTTCTTTCCGTAAGAACCTTCTACAAAGTATTTGAAAATTTAAAAAAAAATGAATGAAATAGGTAAAGTCGTTCTGAAGAATCTGAAGGTCTGACCTAGGGAAACAGGGATTAATTTTTAATTATATAGATTATAATGGAATTCCACCATGGATTGTCAGTTTAAAAAAAATTAAAGTCATCCCTTAAATTTCTGAACCCCCGGTGAAAGAGACCACGAACCGCCAATGTTACCAATGTACTTATTAATTTCCGAGTTAATTACCGGGAATATTATGTACGAGTATTATCAAAAATTAAATTGAAGTTCTTCAAAATTTAACAAAAAGATTATATATAAAATAAAATTGAAAGCTACGAGAACGTCTCAAGCTAGAGTAAATTCAAAACGTGAAATTTATAATTTATATTTATATTACGAATTTTCCGAAACCCGCTATTATTTGAAAAACTTTCAAATTTAAAAGTTACATCATTTATAAGTGTTATTTAAAGTTCTTCAGTCCATGTGCCAATTACTGTAACTGCATCAATTATTCACACATCCAATAAGAGAAACCTATCAAATTCTCCAAGTCCAATTAGCCCATTCTGTTTGGCCAATTTTAGTCCTGAAATTAACTAGCTCCAAAGATAGGCAAACCACTTCGCGATAAGGTAATTTTAAATCAATTAATCCAAAATTATAACTGCTTACAATGGTTAACACTTTTTGTGAGCTCGTGTGTTTTATTGTTTGCATTATTGGGGCGCTTTTTTGATATTCCGTTTGTTTGGATAGCTGAAAAGTAACGGACTTGCAGAAGAGACCAGGTAACTTTTTGGAGTCGAAAAGCTTTGTCATTGAGTTTACATATTCAATGCATCCAAAAGAACGGAATTCTGAAATAGCTATCGATGTATTTGTTTGCTTGTATTGCCAAAAAAGAACTTGTTACAAACGAAAACGCAAGTCGTGTTTTATAGTCGTACACTGTTTTGGAAATATTAACATTGAAACCATTATATGCCTTTTTTCAAATATTTCTGGCTTTCGTGGATAGAGGCAAGGTGATTTTATATTATAATTTTATTTAAATAGGCAAATTTCAAAATTATATGGCAGATTGGAGTCGAGTTTAGACTTAAAAGATATGAGATGTTGAATTGAGAGGACGCAATTTTAGATAAAAAGCCTTGATTAAGGTTATTTGTATAAAAGGAGACATCAAAAAACTATATCATCTAAAGTTCCCACTTCTAGAACACAGAATCTACAATCTGGGAGAGAGGGAATTGAATTTTAACAATGTGAGAAGAACGGAAAAATTTCCAATTCTCATTCGCATTAATGAAATGTTTTTTAGATAATTGAGGCTTAGCGGACTCCCTTGAATGCATTACTTACCCTACAGGTTTTTTTTTTTAAATATAATTAAAAATATCTGTATATATTTTGTGTTGTTAGAACTATGCAAGTACCAGTAGAATTGAAGTAATTTAAAGTAAAATAAGTAGGCACCAACCCCTAAGTCATTTTCAGAGTAAAATGATTTTGTTGAGTTTTCTAGTAAAACGCCTTGGTATGTACGCCCTTTTACTAGTATAATGTGTTTGGCAAAAGATGAGTTAAAATTTTTTTGTATTACATTTAAGTTTATTAACTGGTTTGCTCTTAGACTACAAAGATCGTAAAAAAACACGTCATTGATGTTGTTGTAGCCTACAATGATTTTACTACGATGGCCTGCTGGGTCGAGGGGTAAGGCTCTTGACTAGCAATCGAAGGTCGCAAGTTCAAATACCAGTACGCGTAAGTAAATTTTATTTGATGAAATTTTGTTATTTCATGATTTAATCATTTAAAATAAAATAAGGTATATTTACGGCACGTTCCAGAGTGGAAGATACTCTCAGTATCGCCCTGGTGTAAGAACACTATTCAGAATTGAAACATTGCTTGAATTGGCTGTAGCCGTGTTTGGAGATCAGATCTGAATAGCCAGGTACTTTCCCACCTCCCTTATGCCCATCTCCTTCCCCTCCCCACCACCTTCAGCCTCACAATATACCATTATTTGGGATTCCATAATCTCACTGGCTCTGGTTGGAAGCAGTTGAGACTCTTGTGCGGTATGCACATTATTAAAAAAAATGTAATAAGATTTTTCAGGTACGTAATTAAAAACAAAAATACATGATTCGTTTGTCAACAACCGTTCAATTCCGTTCATCGCCATTAAGTAGTTTCACGCTTAGATGAATAAATCATCTCATTATATTTGATCCGTTTGATCGTAATGATTTGCGCAAACCATTGGACCCCAGCCCAACTCTACCGTCACAAGTATGTTACATTTGAAGATGGAATATACATAACAGAAAATAGAACATACAGTACTGTGTGAATTAATGTGAACACGTGATAATTAGCACAATAGGCCACTTGCATTTAATTCATAACGACTTGGAAAAAATCGTGTGGATAGATCTTTTTATTAAGATTGCGAAAATTTTAGTAAATTTTTTTAACAAATGTACAGTTTTTTTTATTTTTAAATAAATAAATCCATTATTTGGGCTCGTGACGTCACTACGTGAAAATTTCCCGTCTCCGAAAATGTTCCTATTAATTTTGTAAAATTCCACACTGATTTTTTTTTCAAATGGCATCACTTTGATTTCAGGCGAATTTTTTTTAATTCGTTCACTAGATATATTGTTTGTTCTCTACGAAATTATCATTTGGTTTGACTTTTTGACAGATGTTCTGAAGGGGGCATTTTAGAAGTCCGTCCGTGTTTTAGAGATATAATGGTTATGGTGCTGATTTTAACAAAATCAAATTTTATAATATTCTTATTATTATTATAATTTACAAGTACAAGTATATTAAATTGGATTTAGTAATATATACGTTGTACATTATAATGATTTATGATCAATAAGATGGATCAAGGAAAAAAATACTTATGAGATGTAATATTTTTGGTATGCCGCGTTATTCTCCTGTGCCATTCGTGTGGAAAACGTTCTTTTTTTAAAAATGATTTTCAGCTATGTAATTATCGTTTTTTCGCACCTATAAAATTATGTCTCGTCTTTCCGGTTTATTAAAAAATTTTGGTTTGATTGAAATTTTCAAAAAATCCCCAGGGTTTCAAAAATGAAAGAGAATGTCTTAGAATATTTGTCTAAACCGGAATTTGTAAAAAGTGTGGTGCAAGTGGCCTATTACACTTGTTCTTGCAGTTATATTCAGTGAGTTACGAGACACACCAAGCTATAGATGGGTTAAATTTTGTAATTTTTTAGAATAACACTTTGTTTGCAGAGGTGAACTTAACTAAGCTTTTTGTTTCTTATTTTTAAAGATGGATATTTCTCTTTAAAAACACACAAAGATTGTTAATATTTCAAAGACAAAAAATACATACGTTGAATAGCCAGGTAACTTTGCGGATCGAAATCCAATTGAAAATCGGTTGGCTATAGTTAAAGCAAGACAAGCACATCAAAAACAAAGCTGATTGAGGCAGTAATTTAGAGACACGCGAATATCAGAAAATTGTAAAAAAAATGTTAATTATATGCCACACCGTGTATAAGAAGTTATAAAAGTTAAGGCAGGACACACTTAGTATTAAAAAAATTAATTGTAATTGTTTTTCTATTTTTTTCTTCAATAAAGAATATTTATTATTTTTTCTAATTCAACACTTGTGTTCACATTAATTCGCACAGTACTGGATACATATAACATACGAGTAATATTATAATATACGATGTATAGAACGTAGAATACAGGATACATGGAACATAGGATAGTCTAGTATACTTTCCTAACTAATGATGGTACAACGCTGTGCCGGTAATTGCACTTCTGTCTGTATTCGAAATTGTCCTGTCTTGCATGCATAACGACGTCATATCCAGGACTTAACCGGCACAGAAAAACAATATGAAAATCCCTCTTTGTGCATTATCATTTCATGGTGGGTAATTTTGTATATGGACCGACTATTTATTTTGTTCGTACTTTTACTCTTGAGATTTTGTGCTTTGATTAAAGTTAGAATAATTATATTTATCTATCATAAAAACTAACAAAAAATTATAATCATTGAAGACAATATTAGCGACTCTCAATTGAAAATTTTAAACAGAAAATTCAGAAAAAGATACGGTCGCATCCAGGAAATAAACCCTAGCCTTATCGGCTTTACCACTGACATATTCGACCTTATCTCCTTCGGTCACATTTAACTGTATTGTACTTTTAATATGAACTATCAACATTATCTTCATTTTCTTAACGCAAATTTTTATTAGCTGCTATCTTTTATGTATGTTTGCAAGGGTTCTATACCAACTCGGAATCATGTCAACTCGAGACCTTTTTGAAATGTCATTAAAAGCTACGAAAAAAATAATTGAAAATAGCCCATAACCTAACCTAACCTAACGTAACCTATTTAACCAAATTTTTTCATCATTTTTAATTACTGTTCAAAGGAGGTGTTGAGTTGTTCAGTCACCATTTGCAAGATTGTTCCCGAACTAAATGATAGATAGTATCTTGGATAATTTTTTATTTTTGTATTTAGTTGATGTGCGACATCTATTGACTTTTCTGCAAGTCAGGATAGATATTGAACTTAATGATTAAAACTTAAAATTGTAATATTTAATCACTCATTCAATTTCATCAAAAATTCAGTGATTAAATATTACAATCTGAGATTTTTTATAAATTTAAAAGTATATATATTATTTTTTGTTAGTTGATTTTTTTTAGTTATTATAATTTTAATTTATTTAAGTACCTTATATTTTAGAGTGTTATATTAAATATGTTAAATAGATTAATTAATTATTTGAGGTTTGAAGTTAAAATATAAAATAAAACATTAAAATTTTTCGTCTCTAACTTCCATCCCTCTGACTGATGCGCTCCGGCTTAATGCATTTTGAACAGCAGTTACTGCCTCGTATTTACATGAAAACATAACAATATCTAACTTGCAAAGTAATTTCGATCAGAAACAGTGGTACTTTGAAAAAAATTCTTAAGCTGACAAAAAAACTATCAGTTTGTAAAGCTAACATTATTAAATATAACAGTATTAATTCCCCAACGACTGTATGGTTGAAATTTAAGAATTCGACTCCAAGTACAACTCTGAAGCCGCGTCGTATGGAAACCATCTGTGAACGTGAAGTTTGTGATTAAGCTACTATCGCAATAGAACCGAATTAAAACAAGTAGCTAAAAATGTCAAAAGAAGGCGCCACTTACGTTAACAGTTAGCACGAGGAACGTCGGGTGGCAGGCGTAAGTACTCTTGGATTTCTCTCATCTCTCCATTCTTGCTTCAAATAAACTTGCTTCAAATCCGAACCCAAGCATCTCATGTCTCGGGCAACCAAGTCCCGATGGCAATCTCCTCCACCGCCTGCCCATGTGCCCATATCCATCCTTCATCTACCTTGATGCGCGGGCTATAATAAAATTTACCTTTGTTCTTTTATATAAAAAATAATTAATATATATAGATATATATATATCTATATATATTAATTATGGTATATATATTTGTTGTATATGAATACATATATGCTTGGGTATATGTAAAAATGTCTGTATGTGTGTATCATCTTGCCCAAGGTAGCCCCATCAGGTGACATTACTACAGTTTGCAAGACAAAGGGGTTAATTTCTCCCTGTAACTTGCCGAAAACCAATACATAATATATCATCTCTCCATTCTCGAAAAGGATGTTATGTACGAAGGAACAATCCTAGTGGCATCATTCAGATTTGCCGAAGCAAAGTTACGAATTATAAAGCGTAACTCATACCTGGCGGGTGCGGCGAGTGGAAGCTCCATCGCGAATAGTAGCCACGCTGAGACTAAGCGTCACAGAGGGTGCAACGGTGGGGATTTGACAAGGGGAAACCAGGCTACACGCCAGTGTCGCAGGATTGCGCGTAAAATCATTCCTCGCGTCTTGGAGACCTTATTTTACCGACATATAGTATGTGAAGTTTGTGACTAAGCTGCTGTTGTGTCACCCGCCTAATTATTATTCTGCCCGTTCCGTGCTAATTTAAACTGAAATAATGTGAAACAGAAAAAGATTCGATCGCATCTGGAATTTGAACCCCGGATCTTTGCCTTGCTCTGACCAAGCTAAATCGACCCATATCGACTTTCTATTCCACCATAAAAACATTGAAAGAATGTGTTTTTACACGTCGCGAGGTCAAAACATACCTTTTTTATTTCCTCCACAAAGTTTTCAACTTTCTAAGGATACTAATTATATTTTAGATATCGGGAATAAGCATTGAGTTGGAATTATTATCATGTACTGCATACGTACGAACGTAGAAGAAGAAGGTACTAAATTGGTTTTCTAAGGGAAATATTTATACAACGATACGAATTCATAACGCAACTGCACGAGACGATGGACTTGCATAAATTAAGTTTGTTAGCATAATTACAGTTTCCGGAAGCATGACCACTAACGACATCTGTATTTAGCGAAGGGGACAACACGAGGCACCTTCCCTTAGCTATAATAACAGCTGTCTGCCACTGGGAGCGCAAACCCGCCTCGGACGGGAGATATTGTTGCTTATTCATGTTCTTATAATGTAATACTTTAAAAATTGATTATTTAGATTTAAAAGTAATGAATTAATGAACTCAAGATAACGCTATTTTTTTATTTCAAACAGTGGCCCGTCACTCTGTCTTAGCATACATATAGTTCTTGCTTTGGTCAATACATTTATGTTTCGCATCATGATTATTCGTATCGCCTTTGTGAGAAAGATCATCATTCAGAATTGTTCCGTTGCTTTAAATGGCTTTAGCCGTATTTGGCAATCAGACGTAAACAGATAGGTACTTCCCAACCTTCCACTTTCACAACTCCTTCCCTTCCTATGATTTTGTTTTTGTTTGATTTTGTTTTGGGCTATCACCACGCTCGAAGCATTGAGGAAAATAATTTATTTATTCTTATAGCCTATGTCACATTTAGGGATTCTGTGTGGAGGGTCTTTTTTGAGGGAGAAAAGGAAGGAAAGGTTCCAGGAAGGAAAAAGGTATGAGGGATGCATAGGAATTGAGGTCATAGTCCCACTGGAAAGTGTCCCAAAACAGTAAGAAATTATCAGCGCATAATATTATACTAGTATATTATAATATACAATATATTGCGCCCAATGCAGCAGTCTATTCACTTAATGATGCTACATATATTATTTTACCGATATTTCCTAGAGCTCTTCTTTTATTCTCGTGATATTTCTATTGCTCTGTCATTGAGTTTACATGTCAAAACCATTTAGTCGCCATTTTTATCATCTTGTCGTTTAGGTACACTTATCGGCCTTACCATATTTTAAATCCCATTTGTTTACTCTACCCATGCTGAAAGAGAGAGTATGTATGTGAATGAACCATTATAAGTGTGTATTAACTTTATAATATACGTAAGGTGGATTGTAATAAAAATATGGTTTTCAAAGTATAGGAATAGCTTGGTGAACAGTGGAAATTTGGGAAGAAGTTTGACTTATCTGAATTTTTACTCTACATGTTTTTGGTGATAATCGATAACATGGGGCTGAGGGATAACTGTTTTGATCACTACACAGGTTTCAGTAATAGACTGGTTGGTACAATTGTAACAAAGTCACTAACGTAGGTATGGAATACACACTGTCAGACAGGGACAGATAATGGAAAAGAGGTTGGATGGAGAATGAGAATCAAGGCGAAAAGGATAATGAAGGAACATATGTTTGTTCTGGTACAAGCTGCTCCCAACCATCTGGGACCAGTGAGACTACGGCATCTCCAATTAGAGTTTGTTATGAGGCTGATGGTAGCGGGAAGGGGAAGGAAGGGAAGGGGAAAAAAAGAAAGTGGGAGGTACCTGGCTATTCAGATCTGGTCATCAAATACGTCTGAAGCCATTTCAAGCAACGTTTCAATTCTGAATGGTGGTCTTACATCAGGGTGATTCTGAGAGTATCTTCCACTCTGGAATGTGCCGTAAGTATGCTATGTATTATTTTGAATTAATTTATTGTGAAATAACACACATCAATCGAACAAGAATCCGCCACCTGCGGATTAGTAGTCGAGAGCCTTACCTCGCGATCACAGAGGCCGTCAAAGATGTTAAAGGGAGATGCAAATACCTACCTACGTCAACACTATAATAGTGTGCAGAAAGACTGGAGTTCAATCTGATCTGCTTAAACTCACAACGAAACGGAGGTCGATGTTGTAGACACGATTAAAAAAAATCACAATACGAATTGAATAAAAAGTTCGCTCATTCGTTTCTTCTTCTATCATTCTTGTTCTTTTGTCCGGAGCAAAAATAAGATTGCATAATATATTATTTACAAATTTTGCCTCTGACTCACCGTACAACGTTATCTGTTATAAACATGCTGCAGAGTAGCATTCAAACAACCGCATAAATCCGGGCGCATAACATAAATAATGCATTATAACACGATAATATATGCACTGCAGAAATAAAAGTGCACATCCTTTATCCCCGCTGCAGGACAGGGAGGAAAAAGGCCACAAGGGAGGAATTCTTAACATTTGTGCAAGGAATGAGGGGGGCGAGGGAGGTCACAGTGGGCGGGAAGGGGCCGCAAGGAGTGGCTATCCACCCACGATGTTATCTCAATTGCTTTACGACCCAAATTCAAAGACTTTTTTAAAAGATTTCTGAAATGTTTCTCGGCGGCTGTTTCATTCTAAGAATTTTATTTTATTTTTATTGTTTGTTACGTGTACAATAATTGGTTAAAAACATTTTATTGCACGTAAATACTTATATTTTTTATTCAAAAACGGTGTTTTTATACATGCGTAGTTTACAATATACTTTTTTTCGGTCGAACATTTTTTGAAGTGAAAACTTCTTTAGCCACCACCTTGCACCGCAGTTGGAGGGATGGATTCGTACGTCCGTCATTCCTGGACACACCGACCCTTAGATTCCTACCCACTCATCATACTTATTTCCTTCACAGAACTTCCTTTCTTTCCTTTCCTTAAAAAAACCCTCCACACAGCATCCCCTAAAATGACATAGGCCCTGAGGGAAATTATTTTCATCAGGGCCTGTGTGGAGCTAATGTAAAAAAAGCACCGTTGTGTTTTAAAACTAGATGAAACGAAAAATAACGACATTAAAAAGAGACAAACACATACATTTATAGGAACACATACATATATCTAGCCTGCGAGAGAATGATAGTAAAATCGATCTCCTCTTTGTGCGGTGCTTCGTAGCCTCCTCATTCTTGTCTACTTTAGATGTCTGAATGCTTTACTTCTACCGCGCGCGAATTGTTTTTTTTTCCTTAAGTATTTAGCCGGGTTATTTATGGCAAACCTTGTGATGTATGTCTTTTCTCTAAACTCTTATATTTGTCTGTATTTTATTTACTCCTGGGCACTTGGCACCAGTCGTAATGTTTCGTCTTTTCATACTTATTTAACTCTCCTTTCATCGGCAAGACAGTTGTAATATTCTCGCCTTTTCTCTTGGCTCTGATCGATATTTAAATTCTTAAGGCTTTGCATATGTGTGGTAGGGATGGAAAATTCCTCCCCTACGTCACACAAGCCTTTATAAAATTGGACCCTTATTTCCTCTGATAACTACAGAAAGCTACTTAAAGCTCCCTTGTACTACATACCTTTAGCGATATGTGTACTTAACTAATAAATACGTTATTTACGACTTTGAACGTAAATATTTTCGTATTTAGGTTGTAATTAAACTCCATCAAACGTTGTGTAATTTTTTGATTTATGATATAGGACTTTAATTACTTTAAATTTTGTGGTAACCCTCTTGATTCTAAACAGAGTGTTGAATTTCAAACTGTATTGGTCTTTCTCTTGCAAATTTAACCTTAAGTAATTTCTCTAAATGAACTAACTTCCCTTTGACGTTTATTATGATTCCCTACATCCTAATGAATTCATGAATAAGCAATACTAATCGAAACTACACATGACTAATTGAACAGATAATTAAATATAACTCAAATGGTTAAATGTTAGTAAATTTGATTATGATTGTATCTCGTATCTGCTGGGCGCCCCTCCGTTTAGATTCAGCTGCTATAAGGTACATATAAAGATGGATTTAGTAGGTTAATGTAATTAGTTAATTGCATATTTGACGAACTCAGAATAACCCTTTTTCTGGCAAAATTTGGCTCCTGCCTCCATCAAGTAAGCAGGGTGATCAGAAGTCAACCCAAAATTCGCACAGTCTTTTGGCACGGTTCAATTGATTGATACCTAAGTTATCGCGTCCCAATTGACCTTCCTTCGCCATCATGCACTGCCTTCAGGTCTTCCCCCAAGCCCAGATACCTCCAAATTCCTACTCCTCCAAAGTTTACTATTTACTTAGGGCGAACCGGTTTCGTCCTATATGCAATCATATACTCACGGGTTTGTGTGGAGTTACGGGTCGTGAATCCTCCCTCCACGTTCAAGAAATGAGACGAGAGTGACCCGACAGGCCTAAAGCACTAATTGTAAGTGAGTTCGTTTCATTCAATGAACAGTACATAAAAAGATATATATGTAAACATACGTTTTGGGAAGGTTTATAACTCGCAATGCGAAACTACTTGCAACGCATCCCGAGCTCGGATCTCGCCCATCAAATTCTGCGAAATTTTCAGATTGATACCGAATATATACGTAAGAATAGTGTGAAATATAAATATATATTAGTACATTAAGATCTTATCTGGCGATGTGTTCTGGAGATTCGCCATAACTCCAAGCTTTTGTTTGGTTTTGTTGACGGTTTTGTTTGAGAGATCCGCCATCTCTATGGTTTGATTAATGGTCCTTGTTACAGAAGCGAACACTGCCTTCTGTTGGTTGAACTGTATTTTTTTTTTTTCTTTCCCTCCCCTCCAATGTTCAACTTTTGATAAATTCTTGCTATCCCGTGATTCTCAATTGAATCATGTAAATCCTCATTACCCCTTATTAAGCTATCCCGTGATTTTTCAACTGCTTCATCTAAGCCTTCATTACCCCTTATTAAGCTATCCCGTGATTTTTCAACTGCTTCATCTAAGCCTTCATTACCCCTTATTAAGCTATCCCGTGATTTATCAAATGTTTCATCTAAGCCTTCAATACACCTTTTTGAACTATCCCGTGATTTATCAAATGCTTCATGTAAATCTTCAACACACCTTTTTGAACTGCTATAATAAATCTGTTAATTTTCAATTGCTTAGGTCTGTAGATACCTCTTTACGTTCAAATTAAAAATAGTGTTTAATTTTTTTTTCTTTTGTTCCTAATAATTGCGCAATATAATAATTTTATCCCGTTCCTAGAAGTTAATACCTAAGTACGATATCCACTAATCAAGGTCATTTTTTTTTTTTTCTTTTTACTGTATTCGAACTAGTGCCCCAGTGACCGATTTATTTTGTAAACAATTTGAGCTTTGTAAACATTCTCGACGGCCTCGTGACCTAGATTCAAGCGTATGAGGTATGTTTACTTTAGACATTCCGGAGACGTGTGAGATGACTCTAAAAATTTTTCTTTGTTTGATAATGATGTACTTAGCGCAATTGTCTAGTCTGATACCCGATTACGTATACATATTTATTCATTTATATATACTTTGTCTCAATAAATAATTTATAATATTGATATGTATATACATAAATTTTATGATTGAAATAATGTCTAATATCATAACTTATTTCAAATGCTCTGGATTTCTTGAAATTATATTAATACATACATAACATTAAATATAAAATATTGATTTGTAAATTTATCACACATAACTACTTTTAATAGTTATTGATGAATTCAGAGGTAGGAATCGATACCCTTTTCCTCTTTTTATATAAGTGTTTTTCTTTTTTTTTTTTTTTGATTAAAATTTTTCTTGGGAACAATAAAATTACAAATATATGTGTTTATATACATACATATATAAATATATATAAAATATACTTATTATATTTATAATATTTTAATATAGTTACATATCACATATTAAGCGAGTAATATCTTGGTCAAATAATTAATCCAAATACCAATGTTTGCTGCATTCCGCTATCTCCTTGGAATCTGTAAAATTTTATAACGGAAAAGACTTACCCCTACCAAGGTTTTTTTCCGACCGGGAAATACACGGTAACCTTGCTGCGATTTTCCTAAATTAATTTTTTATTTTCCTAAATTTAATTAAATCTTTTTGACTTCAATTTTTTTTTTTTCATTTAATCTAATTAATTAAAATGATGTATGAACTCTATCGTTCTAAACTGTATTTTATCTCAAAACTCGTTGGTTAGATAACACTTTAAATGATAGTTACTTCACGATTAATTTAGAGATGGTAAATTGTTGTTAAATTAAATTTTTATCCCTCCGAAATTTTTATGTATTAATAAAATATTATTTTGTTTTATTATTATTATTTAAGATAATTAATTTAAATATTTATTATTTGTTAGAACACTTTCACTTAGATTGAACACACGTATTTAATTATAACTTCATCACGCTAAATTATCACATCACTTCAGTTATTTATTGCACTAATATTAAACGCGAAATTTCTAAGTTTAAAAATACGATATTAAGTGATTATAAAATCCGAATTTCCCACTAAAACAAATTGTATTTATCACGAGCACTTTTATTTTTCACAAGTAAATAATGCGTTGGCTTTATTGTTATTTTTCACTGACTCTAACTGCAAAGTATTTTTTTTTGTATATCACTGACTAGAATGTGAAAATTTTCTAAGTATCAAAATAATTATCACTTAGAATTTTTCAAATTTTAAATCACCCACCGTTTCGTCACGTTCCGCGAAGTTACAAACTTTTCGACCACGACGTAGACTGTCCTCAACTGGCATTTGTCTAGACTTTTATACCCCTCTCAGGTCCAAAAGATCGTATCTGAATCTCCTATAATAAACCAATCTAATTACTATCAACTCGTAATTTCTTGAAACCTCTCCATTATTGTCGAATGCGGTCTCTTTGTACGTTTTGCGTTTGATACATTAAATTCTGTCTCGTACTTCCATACTTACAAGATCCGGATTTAGTAAGATCCATGTTTAATGGCCCAACTTCCTTTGTCCTGTTGTTCATACAAAACTAGCTTGAATTTAATAATTTTAAAGTTCTATTTTCATATATTTCGTAACATGTCCGTGCGTACGGCATCTACCATATGTTCCAAATCTGTCCCCAAATTCGCCTATCAGAGATATCTTCATGTCGAAGCCTTTCTCGCAAATTGTTCATTTTTATTTTATTATTTTTCCTCGAGTTTTTCTGTATTCTATATGAACCTTTCCATTTAAAACCGAATTTTCTCTATTTACGTCGTATATTTGAATTTTCCATTTTTTTCTCGAATTTTCTTTTATTCACGACACTCTTTCCATGAATTTCCTTATTTATTCTTACGCTATTGTTCATATCTCTATAGATTTTTATATTTCAAGCCGTATTTATTTTATTCACTGTTAATCTAAGATTTCCTTTGTTTTTCTCTGTCGTATCTCCTTTCCCCTCACTTCCCCGTACTTCCCTGATATAACCATATCGTTTTTTGATGTTTGCTGCCTCTTGGAAAATTTCATTTTCTATTTGTTATTAATAAATATATCATTTTTTAACATCTTTATAGGGGATACCCCCACTTCGGCCCTTAAATTCCTGTCATTTTTATTGCTTCATAGAGATCGTCCCCCAAATTTTGTCCCGTTCTTACGAAAAATCCCATAAACCATATGTCTTGACAGTTGTATACATTAGTTCCTGTACCCACCTGGCAATAAATCCTTTTTTATTTCAGTGTCGTTAACTTTTATGAGAATTCTCTAACGTAAATATTTCATAAGACCCATGATAATTTTTATTACCTTTTTAACGACTAATTGCCCTTATATAAACAATTTTCATGTTCGAATATTCCTTGTTTATCACAACAAAATACATCTGAAATCGACAACCATTGTAATGCCTCATTTTTTATCTGCAATCGCGTACTATGTTACTCTATAAACTCCATTTTAATTACGTAAAATGACTCCTTTTCCTGAGTTTTTCTATCGCAATGTTTTCAGCATTTTCCACTCCCCTCCGTACTGCACTCTATTTCTTCTCTAACACTTGTTACTGCTCTAGACATCTGAAATATACCCTCGCCTATCCTTTAAAACTCTCATTTTTTTTTGACGTTTCCTCCCTAAATCTTTCATCGTAATATCCTAGCTCCGTCTAGAATTGATAACAATAATTTTCCATTGTTTTTTCAACATTTCCATTTCCTTTAGCACGTTTTCCCTCGAATCGATCATCTCCGGTCGTCACAAACAATCGTATTATAGATGGAAATCTCCCTAACATCTTACAATACGTTTTCGTCACTTGCTTTGCAATCTTTCACTTAAACTTTTACATCGTTGTTTACGTGTATCCCTTTTTCCGCACCTTATATGCTTTAATGCGTTCGAGAACTAGGGTTTCTGATCCCTGGAACGTACCGGTTAATGATAACATTTCTTGGGGTCATCGTTCTTTTGTCCCTGAACAGATTATTTCTTCCCATGGAGTTTATTCACCTCTCGGTTTGGTGGGAACGTCAAACTCATTAATTACATTTCTAATTGCTAAGTCCAAAGGTCGTTCCTTTGTTCTAAAAATGGGCTCGGCCCTCTTCTTGTTGATAGGCTAACTCGGTTTTTAATCGTTTTTGCTGTAATTCAATTGGCTGTCAATATATCACGGCCCAAAGTATATGGGGAGTCCCTGTCTTTGATTATTTGTTGATACCATCTGTGATTTTTTTATCAATACTCGTCTCACCTTGTCTAATTATAGATCCCTACCGTAAATATGAATTCACTTTACTCTAATCCGATAGATGTCGTAGACGTGTCCGTTTTATAAGTAATTGATATTTTCTTTTTAAATTAAAGTGGGAAGCTACGATATTTCCTAATTTTCACTGTTGATCAATGCAATTCATCACAGTTCCCTCCTCTGAACTCAATTTGCTGTGGCTAACGTTGTATTTTATTTTAATGTCCTCTTCTTTTTTTTTTTTTTTTTTTTTTTTTTTTTTTTTTTTTTTTTCGTTTGACACCGAAATTGTGTTCAAATTTAGACTAGCTATCTTCCCCTCCTCATTTGGTTATCCCCTATCTCTACTCCGTGTCATATTACTTCCTATCTCCCCCTCCTCATTCTGTTATCCCCTATCTTTTTTCCGTATCCTATTACTTCCTATCTCCCCCTCCTCATTCTGTTATCCCCTATCTCTTTTCCGTATCCTATTACTTCCTATCTCCCCCTCCTCATTCTGTTATCCCCTATCTCTTTTCCGTATCCTATTACTTCCTATCTCCCCCTCCTCATTCTGTTCGGATTGTTAACAATCTTGAATTTGAATCTCATTGTATTCTTTATTTTCTTTTCGCGTAGATTTTACTTTATGAAATTTTCTTTAATTTTGATAGATTCAAAATTAATTTCTTTTTGCTGGAACACGCCCCTCGACTCGCGTGTTTTGGTGGTCCCCAACCAAATTGGACTAAGACCTCCCTTACAATGATTTAAGTAAAGATTGTTTACAATCTCGCGGCCTTTCGAACAACTGAAAAGCGGGTGGTCTCTTGGTGTGCAATTAATTGTTTTTTGTTTTGTAAGTATGAATATTTTTTGTGAAATGTGGGTTTTCGCACGACCTCACCCAATCCGACAATCAGTGGTATACATGTTTCATATAAATTTTCCAGCATTTTTTTTTTTTTTATTTATTTAAACTTTATTTTATAATTCTTAATTTCTAATTGTAATTTCTTAATTCATCCAAAGTTGTTCTAGCCTAAGTGTTGTCCACTCTAATATTAAAATTTTTATAAATGTTCTTTATTATCCTCAAATTGGTTCAGCGTTCCCTTTTTTTCCTTTTTTTTTTTTTTTTGAAATCTAAACTATTTATACCTTAATTCAAATGTTACCTTTTTATCTCTATACTTAATGTCTACCCTATATCTATAGATAAACTTTCTTATTTCAATATTTCAAAAAACAATCCCTAAGCATTGTTTATTTTTATTCAAAATGTCCCTTTTGTGTGCCATATAATATCTCTAATTCTCTCCTTCGAGTGTTCTTACTTATCTAACCTTTTTTTTTTTTTTTTTTTTTTTTTTTTTTCATTAACACATAAAAAAAAGTCAATTTTTTTTTTTTCAACTAGAAAATCAAAATTAACGAATTTATTTGCCTTACTCTATTTCAATAATTGAATATGATTGTCGCTTATTAAGAACTTGTCCACTCACCCTCAAAGACTTGACGACGATCCGCCCCTCGCAAGCAATCTGATAATCTAATATTTTAGTAATTTTCTTTCTTCCCCCTCCCCAATTATAATGTATCCTAACATATTTTTATTTGTATTTCTCAATCGTTTATTTATTTATTAACATTTACAAATATTTGTAAACTTCGCACTCTATCCGTTGATTTCCACTAACTGTAAACCTGATTTTTGTTTCTTATTACTTGTGTAATATCTAGCTAAATGTAAAGCGCTATAATCTCCTTTTATCTCCCGAGTTGGCTGCGACCATTAGCTCCTTCCCGGCTGTAGTTATTGTAGAATTTCTTTTTGGTGAACTGTTAACTTCGGTGCACTTGCTGCAACTAGCGTTTTCGCCCACACTTTCAATTGCGTGTATCCTCCTTTTTAGGGCGCGGTAACGGTCACGGTATTTGTCCTTCTTGCTGGATTCCTCCCCACTCCTCTTCTTCATGTTCCGTTCTTCTGGTGTACATACCATTGTATCTAGTTTTCGTAGAAACTCAGCGGCGACAATCTCATCTCCTGATTGCCCCGAAAACCATAGCGATTGAATTTCCTTCGGATAATGTCTCATAATTTCGTCAACTATGCCCAACGGTGTGTCAGTAATCTTTAAAGCCTTCGCTAGCTCCCAATAGTTTGCGAAATGAGTAAGCATGGATATATTTTTCTTGGCATCATATACCCCTTCTGCAAGACGACGGCGAACTTCATTTTTCTTTATGTCTCCCCAATAGGTAGCTAAAAAATCTCGTTCGAAATCTAACATAGTCTCCCATCGTTTATTGTACAATTTTGCCCACGATTTAGCTTCCCCTTTCAAATTTTCCCGTACGACGACTAATGGATCCGTTCGTTTCACTTTTCTAGTGTATTCTTTTAAATCTTCCAGGAAACTAATGGGATTTTGATTTCCACCGGAGAATGATGGTCGTTCCTGCTGTGGTAACATTTCCACTACTTGGAGAACGCTTTTCGGCGCACTATCCTCTCCTATCACCGCCACTGTTGCTGGGATTTCCAGTTGTTTCTCGAGTTCTTGCATCTTATTGACGAGCGGTGCCAAAGCTGCCTGAATTATTGTAGTTATATCTCCTATGTTTATTGTTGAAGTCTCGGTTGTGACATTTTCCCCGATTGCTGTCACTAAAGCCTGGGCTCGCCTACTTGTCCCACGTTTCCCAACCATTTTCTTTATTTTCCGAGTGTCGCCCGGTTAATGTTTATATTTTATCTTATTAAGCGACAACCTTATAATCTCTATTTTAGTTTCCTAAATTACCTTATGTAAATTATGTTGCCTTCCTTATTCTATTTATTTACTTATTTTTTTTTTTTTTTCAATTTTCTCGTTTTTCTATATTTTTTTATTTTTCCTTTTACTTCGTTAACTTTTCTTGTTCCTTTTCCTCGGGTTTTTCCTGTAACATACCATGTGTGAGTCTCTCTTCACACTCTCGCTTATTTTCGCCCTGTTCCTCCGATTTTGTGTCGGTCTCCCCCTCTGGCTGAACGACTTCTATCATAACCTCGACTCGTAACTTAGACCTCTTTGAACGTCTAAATATCTCCCGTAATTCATCTCCCAACGGTATTTCTTTAGCTTCTAATTCCGTCGCATCCACTTTCCTTTTTTCCGCCATTTTTTGTTTAAAATTTTTAATGAATTTAACTCAATACCAACTATTTATTATAAGTATACCTATATATATTTATAATTTATTTTATTTTTATTTTTATTTTTATTTTTATTTTTATTTTTTTTTTTTGGAACCTGTCCCCCTATAAAACACAATATTTTCAATTATTTATATTTGTTTGCATGATGATTGTAACCCAAATTAGATCAACTCTACCATCACTTTTCATTTCAATTAAATGTAGGTAATTGCAAAAAAAACGGAATGAATATTGTTACTCCAATGTTAATGAATATCCCGTGATTTTCGTTCAACCAATAATTACTCATTGTTTAGAATGCCAACCATTCCTTCAAGTTCCGCAATACCTACGATATTTTCGCAAAATCTGTTTAGAGTTCGCAATACCTATCTTGATGTTATTTCGTCAAATCCCCTCCTTTTTTTGGTCCGAATGATCAAATGTTCCCTTAAATAGGTATATACCTATAAAACATTCGTCTGTGATATTAAAGCTCTCAACTCGACACTATCCCCAATCAAATATTTTATGTTATTTTTATTTTATGTTCCTTATCTTTTATGTTATGACTTTTTATGTGATAATCCTCACATACAAACCCACAACATTAACTATAAACAAAGGGTCACTTTATGTAGGTAAGTTCCCCCGTTTTTATCTGTAAAGTCTGTTTATTTTTTCCGTAACCGAGTGTTGATATCATTTTCGAGTTTGTTTATTCTACAATCTCTTAAAGCGATGCGCGTTACCCCCGATGTCACCTACTTCAAAATTTTTCGATGTTTTGTTATCACTTTCGATGCTTAGGTTATCAATCTTTCGATGCTTACAAACACCGCGGTATCTCGTATCAGATTGTTTACATTACGGTCATTAACATTCTGGATTCAGGAATGTCAATACCATTATTCTGTCAATTTATGGCCTGCCTTGAATAAACTGTTTACGCTTGTATCTGACCTACATTCTTTGTTACGATATTTATAATCTCATAAGCAATCAACAAATTCATGGTCACTTGATTTAAACTTTATCGACACTTTTATAAATTATTTTAAAACATGTAGAGTTTATTCGTTAACACTTTTTTTTTTTATATTTAAATGTATTGTTTATATATTTATTTTCGTATATTTATTTATTAATTTATATTTTTTTTTCGTGTTTATTTAACGGCGCACTGTTCTGATTTTTATTTTATTTTTATTATCACTTCATTTAACATAACGTCCTACTTATTATTATTATTTTTTTTTTTTTTTTTTGCAATAGATTGACCAATAAAAGTTTTTTTTTTTTTTTTTTCTAAAACAACTTGTAAAACTCTGATCTCCTGTCACGGCTGTGCAGTTGTGATGTATGTCTCTTTTTCTAAACTCTTATATTTGTCTGTATTTTATTTACTCCTGGGCACTTGGCACCAGTCGTAATGTTTCGTCTTTTCATACTTATTTAACTCTCCTTTCATCGGCAAGACAGTTGTAATATTCTCGCCTTTTCTCTTGGCTCTGATCGATATTTAAATTCTTAAGGCTTTGCATATGTGTGGTAGGGATGGAAAATTCCTCCCCTACGTCACACAAGCCTTTATAAAATTGGACCCTTATTTCCTCTGATAACTACAGAAAGCTACTTAAAGCTCCCTTGTACTACATACCTTTAGCGATATGTGTACTTAACTAATAAATACGTTATTTACGACTTTGAACGTAAATATTTTCGTATTTAGGTTGTAATTAAACTCCATCAAACGTTGTGTAATTTTTTGATTTATGATATAGGACTTTAATTACTTTAAATTTTGTGGTAACCCTCTTGATTCTAAACAGAGTGTTGAATTTCAAACTGTATTGGTCTTTCTCTTGCAAATTTAACCTTAAGTAATTTCTCTAAATGAACTAACTTCCCTTTGACGTTTATTATGATTCCCTACATCCTAATGAATTCATGAATAAGCAATACTAATCGAAACTACACATGACTAATTGAACAGATAATTAAATATAACTCAAATGGTTAAATGTTAGTAAATTTGATTATGATTGTATCTCGTATCTGCTGGGCGCCCCTCCGTTTAGATTCAGCTGCTATAAGGTACATATAAAGATGGATTTAGTAGGTTAATGTAATTAGTTAATTGCATATTTGACGAACTCAGAATAACCCTTTTTCTGGCAAAATTTGGCTCCTGCCTCCATCAAGTAAGCAGGGTGATCAGAAGTCAACCCAAAATTCGCACAGTCTTTTGGCACGGTTCAATTGATTGATACCTAAGTTATCGCGTCCCAATTGACCTTCCTTCGCCATCATGCACTGCCTTCAGGTCTTCCCCCAAGCCCAGATACCTCCAAATTCCTACTCCTCCAAAGTTTACTATTTACTTAGGGCGAACCGGTTTCGTCCTATATGCAATCATATACTCACGGGTTTGTGTGGAGTTACGGGTCGTGAATCCTCCCTCCACGTTCAAGAAATGAGACGAGAGTGACCCGACAGGCCTAAAGCACTAATTGTAAGTGAGTTCGTTTCATTCAATGAACAGTACATAAAAAGATATATATGTAAACATACGTTTTGGGAAGGTTTATAACTCGCAATGCGAAACTACTTGCAACGCATCCCGAGCTCGGATCTCGCCCATCAAATTCTGCGAAATTTTCAGATTGATACCGAATATATACGTAAGAATAGTGTGAAATATAAATATATATTAGTACATTAAGATCTTATCTGGCGATGTGTTCTGGAGATTCGCCATAACTCCAAGCTTTTGTTTGGTTTTGTTGACGGTTTTGTTTGAGAGATCCGCCATCTCTATGGTTTGATTAATGGTCCTTGTTACAGAAGCGAACACTGCCTTCTGTTGGTTGAACTGTATTTTTTTTTTTTCTTTCCCTCCCCTCCAATGTTCAACTTTTGATAAATTCTTGCTATCCCGTGATTCTCAATTGAATCATGTAAATCCTCATTACCCCTTATTAAGCTATCCCGTGATTTTTCAACTGCTTCATCTAAGCCTTCATTACCCCTTATTAAGCTATCCCGTGATTTTTCAACTGCTTCATCTAAGCCTTCATTACCCCTTATTAAGCTATCCCGTGATTTATCAAATGTTTCATCTAAGCCTTCAATACACCTTTTTGAACTATCCCGTGATTTATCAAATGCTTCATGTAAATCTTCAACACACCTTTTTGAACTGCTATAATAAATCTGTTAATTTTCAATTGCTTAGGTCTGTAGATACCTCTTTACGTTCAAATTAAAAATAGTGTTTAATTTTTTTTTCTTTTGTTCCTAATAATTGCGCAATATAATAATTTTATCCCGTTCCTAGAAGTTAATACCTAAGTACGATATCCACTAATCAAGGTCATTTTTTTTTTTTTCTTTTTACTGTATTCGAACTAGTGCCCCAGTGACCGATTTATTTTGTAAACAATTTGAGCTTTGTAAACATTCTCGACGGCCTCGTGACCTAGATTCAAGCGTATGAGGTATGTTTACTTTAGACATTCCGGAGACGTGTGAGATGACTCTAAAAATTTTTCTTTGTTTGATAATGATGTACTTAGCGCAATTGTCTAGTCTGATACCCGATTACGTATACATATTTATTCATTTATATATACTTTGTCTCAATAAATAATTTATAATATTGATATGTATATACATAAATTTTATGATTGAAATAATGTCTAATATCATAACTTATTTCAAATGCTCTGGATTTCCTGAAATTATATTAATACATACATAACATTAAATATAAAATATTGATTTGTAAATTTATCACACATAACTACTTTTAATAGTTATTGATGAATTCAGAGGTAGGAATCGATACCCTTTTCCTCTTTTTATATAAGTGTTTTTCTTTTTTTTTTTTTTTGATTAAAATTTTTCTTGGGAACAATAAAATTACAAATATATGTGTTTATATACATACATATATAAATATATATAAAATATACTTATTATATTTATAATATTTTAATATAGTTACATATCACATATTAAGCGAGTAATATCTTGGTCAAATAATTAATCCAAATACCAATGTTTGCTGCATTCCGCTATCTCCTTGGAATCTGTAAAATTTTATAACGGAAAAGACTTACCCCTACCAAGGTTTTTTTCCGACCGGGAAATACACGGTAACCTTGCTGCGATTTTCCTAAATTAATTTTTTATTTTCCTAAATTTAATTAAATCTTTTTGACTTCAATTTTTTTTTTTTAATTTAATCTAATTAATTAAAATGATGTATGAACTCTATCGTTCTAAACTGTATTTTATCTCAAAACTCGTTGGTTAGATAACACTTTAAATGATAGTTACTTCACGATTAATTTAGAGATGGTAAATTGTTGTTAAATTAAATTTTTATCCCTCCGAAATTAATACATAAAATTTCGGAGGGATAAAAATTTAATTTAACAACAATTTACCATCTCTAAATTAGTGATTATAAAATCCGAATTTCCCACTAAAACAAATTGTATTTATCACGAGCACTTTTATTTTTCACAAGTAAATAATGCGTTGGCTTTATTGTTATTTTTCACTGACTCTAACTGCAAAGTATTTTTTTTTGTATATCACTGACTAGAATGTGAAAATTTTCTAAGTATCAAAATAATTATCACTTAGAATTTTTCAAATTTTAAATCACCCACCGTTTCGTCACGTTCCGCGAAGTTACAAACTTTTCGACCACGACGTAGACTGTCCTCAACTGGCATTTGTCTAGACTTTTATACCCCTCTCAGGTCCAAAAGATCGTATCTGAATCTCCTATAATAAACCAATCTAATTACTATCAACTCGTAATTTCTTGAAACCTCTCCATTATTGTCGAATGCGGTCTCTTTGTACGTTTTGCGTTTGATACATTAAATTCTGTCTCGTACTTCCATACTTACAAGATCCGGATTTAGTAAGATCCATGTTTAATGGCCCAACTTCCTTTGTCCTGTTGTTCATACAAAACTAGCTTGAATTTAATAATTTTAAAGTTCTATTTTCATATATTTCGTAACATGTCCGTGCGTACGGCATCTACCATATGTTCCAAATCTGTCCCCAAATTCGCCTATCAGAGATATCTTCATGTCGAAGCCTTTCTCGCAAATTGTTCATTTTTATTTTATTATTTTTCCTCGAGTTTTTCTGTATTCTATATGAACCTTTCCATTTAAAACCGAATTTTCTCTATTTACGTCGTATATTTGAATTTTCCATTTTTTTCTCGAATTTTCTTTTATTCACGACACTCTTTCCATGAATTTCCTTATTTATTCTTACGCTATTGTTCATATCTCTATAGATTTTTATATTTCAAGCCGTATTTATTTTATTCACTGTTAATCTAAGATTTCCTTTGTTTTTCTCTGTCGTATCTCCTTTCCCCTCACTTCCCCGTACTTCCCTGATATAACCATATCGTTTTTTGATGTTTGCTGCCTCTTGGAAAATTTCATTTTCTATTTGTTATTAATAAATATATCATTTTTTAACATCTTTATAGGGGATACCCCCACTTCGGCCCTTAAATTCCTGTCATTTTTATTGCTTCATAGAGATCGTCCCCCAAATTTTGTCCCGTTCTTACGAAAAATCCCATAAACCATATGTCTTGACAGTTGTATACATTAGTTCCTGTACCCACCTGGCAATAAATCCTTTTTTATTTCAGTGTCGTTAACTTTTATGAGAATTCTCTAACGTAAATATTTCATAAGACCCATGATAATTTTTATTACCTTTTTAACGACTAATTGCCCTTATATAAACAATTTTCATGTTCGAATATTCCTTGTTTATCACAACAAAATACATCTGAAATCGACAACCATTGTAATGCCTCATTTTTTATCTGCAATCGCGTACTATGTTACTCTATAAACTCCATTTTAATTACGTAAAATGACTCCTTTTCCTGAGTTTTTCTATCGCAATGTTTTCAGCATTTTCCACTCCCCTCCGTACTGCACTCTATTTCTTCTCTAACACTTGTTACTGCTCTAGACATCTGAAATATACCCTCGCCTATCCTTTAAAACTCTCATTTTTTTTTGACGTTTCCTCCCTAAATCTTTCATCGTAATATCCTAGCTCCGTCTAGAATTGATAACAATAATTTTCCATTGTTTTTTCAACATTTCCATTTCCTTTAGCACGTTTTCCCTCGAATCGATCATCTCCGGTCGTCACAAACAATCGTATTATAGATGGAAATCTCCCTAACATCTTACAATACGTTTTCGTCACTTGCTTTGCAATCTTTCACTTAAACTTTTACATCGTTGTTTACGTGTATCCCTTTTTCCGCACCTTATATGCTTTAATGCGTTCGAGAACTAGGGTTTCTGATCCCTGGAACGTACCGGTTAATGATAACATTTCTTGGGGTCATCGTTCTTTTGTCCCTGAACAGATTATTTCTTCCCATGGAGTTTATTCACCTCTCGGTTTGGTGGGAACGTCAAACTCATTAATTACATTTCTAATTGCTAAGTCCAAAGGTCGTTCCTTTGTTCTAAAAATGGGCTCGGCCCTCTTCTTGTTGATAGGCTAACTCGGTTTTTAATCGTTTTTGCTGTAATTCAATTGGCTGTCAATATATCACGGCCCAAAGTATATGGGGAGTCCCTGTCTTTGATTATTTGTTGATACCATCTGTGATTTTTTTATCAATACTCGTCTCACCTTGTCTAATTATAGATCCCTACCGTAAATATGAATTCACTTTACTCTAATCCGATAGATGTCGTAGACGTGTCCGTTTTATAAGTAATTGATATTTTCTTTTTAAATTAAAGTGGGAAGCTACGATATTTCCTAATTTTCACTGTTGATCAATGCAATTCATCACAGTTCCCTCCTCTGAACTCAATTTGCTGTGGCTAACGTTGTATTTTATTTTAATGTCCTCTTCTTTTTTTTTTTTTTTTTTTTTTTTTTTTTTTTTTTTTTTTTTCGTTTGACACCGAAATTGTGTTCAAATTTAGACTAGCTATCTTCCCCTCCTCATTTGGTTATCCCCTATCTCTACTCCGTGTCATATTACTTCCTATCTCCCCCTCCTCATTCTGTTATCCCCTATCTTTTTTCCGTATCCTATTACTTCCTATCTCCCCCTCCTCATTCTGTTATCCCCTATCTCTTTTCCGTATCCTATTACTTCCTATCTCCCCCTTCTCATTCTGTTATCCCCTATCTCTTTTCCGTATCCTATTACTTCCTATCTCCCCCTCCTCATTCTGTTCGGATTGTTAACAATCTTGAATTTGAATCTCATTGTATTCTTTATTTTCTTTTCGCGTAGATTTTACTTTATGAAATTTTCTTTAATTTTGATAGATTCAAAATTAATTTCTTTTTGCTGGAACACGCCCCTCGACTCGCGTGTTTTGGTGGTCCCCAACCAAATTGGACTAAGACCTCCCTTACAATGATTTAAGTAAAGATTGTTTACAATCTCGCGGCCTTTCGAACAACTGAAAAGCGGGTGGTCTCTTGGTGTGCAATTAATTGTTTTTTGTTTTGTAAGTATGAATATTTTTTGTGAAATGTGGGTTTTCGCACGACCTCACCCAATCCGACAATCAGTGGTATACATGTTTCATATAAATTTTCCAGCATTTTTTTTTTTTTTATTTATTTAAACTTTATTTTATAATTCTTAATTTCTAATTGTAATTTCTTAATTCATCCAAAGTTGTTCTAGCCTAAGTGTTGTCCACTCTAATATTAAAATTTTTATAAATGTTCTTTATTATCCTCAAATTGGTTCAGCGTTCCCTTTTTTTCCTTTTTTTTTTTTTTTTGAAATCTAAACTATTTATACCTTAATTCAAATGTTACCTTTTTATCTCTATACTTAATGTCTACCCTATATCTATAGATAAACTTTCTTATTTCAATATTTCAAAAAACAATCCCTAAGCATTGTTTATTTTTATTCAAAATGTCCCTTTTGTGTGCCATATAATATCTCTAATTCTCTCCTTCGAGTGTTCTTACTTATCTAACCTTTTTTTTTTTTTTTTTTTTTTTTTTTTTCATTAAAAAATAAAAAAAAGTCAATTTTTTTTTTTTCAACTAGAAAATCAAAATTAACGAATTTATTTGCCTTACTCTATTTCAATAATTGAATATGATTGTCGCTTATTAAGAACTTGTCCACTCACCCTCAAAGACTTGACGACGATCCGCCCCTCGCAAGCAATCTGATAATCTAATATTTTAGTAATTTTCTTTCTTCCCCCTCCCCAATTATAATGTATCCTAACATATTTTTATTTGTATTTCTCAATCGTTTATTTATTTATTAACATTTACAAATATTTGTAAACTTCGCACTCTATCCGTTGATTTCCACTAACTGTAAACCTGATTTTTGTTTCTTATTACTTGTGTAATATCTAGCTAAATGTAAAGCGCTATAATCTCCTTTTATCTCCCGAGTTGGCTGCGACCATTAGCTCCTTCCCGGCTGTAGTTATTGTAGAATTTCTTTTTGGTGAACTGTTAACTTCGGTGCACTTGCTGCAACTAGCGTTTTCGCCCACACTTTCAATTGCGTGTATCCTCCTTTTTAGGGCGCGGTAACGGTCACGGTATTTGTCCTTCTTGCTGGATTCCTCCCCACTCCTCTTCTTCATGTTCCGTTCTTCTGGTGTACATACCATTGTATCTAGTTTTCGTAGAAACTCAGCGGCGACAATCTCATCTCCTGATTGCCCCGAAAACCATAGCGATTGAATTTCCTTCGGATAATGTCTCATAATTTCGTCAACTATGCCCAACGGTGTGTCAGTAATCTTTAAAGCCTTCGCTAGCTCCCAATAGTTTGCGAAATGAGTAAGCATGGATATATTTTTCTTGGCATCATATACCCCTTCTGCAAGACGACGGCGAACTTCATTTTTCTTTATGTCTCCCCAATAGGTAGCTAAAAAATCTCGTTCGAAATCTAACATAGTCTCCCATCGTTTATTGTACAATTTTGCCCACGATTTAGCTTCCCCTTTCAAATTTTCCCGTACGACGACTAATGGATCCGTTCGTTTCACTTTTCTAGTGTATTCTTTTAAATCTTCCAGGAAACTAATGGGATTTTGATTTCCACCGGAGAATGATGGTCGTTCCTGCTGTGGTAACATTTCCACTACTTGGAGAACGCTTTTCGGCGCACTATCCTCTCCTATCACCGCCACTGTTGCTGGGATTTCCAGTTGTTTCTCGAGTTCTTGCATCTTATTGACGAGCGGTGCCAAAGCTGCCTGAATTATTGTAGTTATATCTCCTATGTTTATTGTTGAAGTCTCGGTTGTGACATTTTCCCCGATTGCTGTCACTAAAGCCTGGGCTCGCCTACTTGTCCCACGTTTCCCAACCATTTTCTTTATTTTCCGAGTGTCGCCCGGTTAATGTTTATATTTTATCTTATTAAGCGACAACCTTATAATCTCTATTTTAGTTTCCTAAATTACCTTATGTAAATTATGTTGCCTTCCTTATTCTATTTATTTACTTATTTTTTTTTTTTTTTCAATTTTCTCGTTTTTCTATATTTTTTTATTTTTCCTTTTACTTCGTTAACTTTTCTTGTTCCTTTTCCTCGGGTTTTTCCTGTAACATACCATGTGTGAGTCTCTCTTCACACTCTCGCTTATTTTCGCCCTGTTCCTCCGATTTTGTGTCGGTCTCCCCCTCTGGCTGAACGACTTCTATCATAACCTCGACTCGTAACTTAGACCTCTTTGAACGTCTAAATATCTCCCGTAATTCATCTCCCAACGGTATTTCTTTAGCTTCTAATTCCGTCGCATCCACTTTCCTTTTTTCCGCCATTTTTTGTTTAAAATTTTTAATGAATTTAACTCAATACCAACTATTTATTATAAGTATACCTATATATATTTATAATTTATTTTATTTTTATTTTTATTTTTATTTTTATTTTTATTTTTTTTTTTTGGAACCTGTCCCCCTATAAAACACAATATTTTCAATTATTTATATTTGTTTGCATGATGATTGTAACCCAAATTAGATCAACTCTACCATCACTTTTCATTTCAATTAAATGTAGGTAATTGCAAAAAAAACGGAATGAATATTGTTACTCCAATGTTAATGAATATCCCGTGATTTTCGTTCAACCAATAATTACTCATTGTTTAGAATGCCAACATTCCTTCAAGTTCCGCAATACCTACGATATTTTCGCAAAATCTGTTTAGAGTTCGCAATACCTATCTTGATGTTATTTCGTCAAATCCCCTCCTTTTTTTGGTCCGAATGATCAAATGTTCCCTTAAATAGGTATATACCTATAAAACATTCGTCTGTGATATTAAAGCTCTCAACTCGACACTATCCCCAATCAAATATTTTATGTTATTTTTATTTTATGTTCCTTATCTTTTATGTTATGACTTTTTATGTGATAATCCTCACATACAAACCCACAACATTAACTATAAACAAAGGGTCACTTTATGTAGGTAAGTTCCCCCGTTTTTATCTGTAAAGTCTGTTTATTTTTTCCGTAACCGAGTGTTGATATCATTTTCGAGTTTGTTTATTCTACAATCTCTTAAAGCGATGCGCGTTACCCCCGATGTCACCTACTTCAAAATTTTTCGATGTTTTGTTATCACTTTCGATGCTTAGGTTATCAATCTTTCGATGCTTACAAACACCGCGGTATCTCGTATCAGATTGTTTACATTACGGTCATTAACATTCTGGATTCAGGAATGTTAATACCATTATTCTGTCAATTTATGGCCTGCCTTGAATAAACTGTTTACGCTTGTATCTGACCTACATTCTTTGTTACGATATTTATAATCTCATAAGCAATCAACAAATTCATGGTCACTTGATTTAAACTTTATCGACACTTTTATAAATTATTTTAAAACATGTAGAGTTTATTCGTTAACACTTTTTTTTTTTATATTTAAATGTATTGTTTATATATTTATTTTCGTATATTTATTTATTAATTTATATTTTTTTTTCGTGTTTATTTAACGGCGCACTGTTCTGATTTTTATTTTATTTTTATTATCACTTCATTTAACATAACGTCCTACTTATTATTATTATTATTTTTTTTTTTTTTTTTTGCAATATATTGACCAATAAAAGTTTTTTTTTTTTTTTTTTCTAAAACAACTTGTAAAACTCTGATCTCCTGTCACGGCTGTGCAGTTGTGATGTATGTCTCTTTTTCTAAACTCTTATATTTGTCTGTATTTTATTTACTCCTGGGCACTTGGCACCAGTCGTAATGTTTCGTCTTTTCATACTTATTTAACTCTCCTTTCATCGGCAAGACAGTTGTAATATTCTCGCCTTTTCTCTTGGCTCTGATCGATATTTAAATTCTTAAGGCTTTGCATATGTGTGGTAGGGATGGAAAATTCCTCCCCTACGTCACACAAGCCTTTATAAAATTGGACCCTTATTTCCTCTGATAACTACAGAAAGCTACTTAAAGCTCCCTTGTACTACATACCTTTAGCGATATGTGTACTTAACTAATAAATACGTTATTTACGACTTTGAACGTAAATATTTTCGTATTTAGGTTGTAATTAAACTCCATCAAACGTTGTGTAATTTTTTGATTTATGATATAGGACTTTAATTACTTTAAATTTTGTGGTAACCCTCTTGATTCTAAACAGAGTGTTGAATTTCAAACTGTATTGGTCTTTCTCTTGCAAATTTAACCTTAAGTAATTTCTCTAAATGAACTAACTTCCCTTTGACGTTTATTATGATTCCCTACATCCTAATGAATTCATGAATAAGCAATACTAATCGAAACTACACATGACTAATTGAACAGATAATTAAATATAACTCAAATGGTTAAATGTTAGTAAATTTGATTATGATTGTATCTCGTATCTGCTGGGCGCCCCTCCGTTTAGATTCAGCTGCTATAAGGTACATATAAAGATGGATTTAGTAGGTTAATGTAATTAGTTAATTGCATATTTGACGAACTCAGAATAACCCTTTTTCTGGCAAAATTTGGCTCCTGCCTCCATCAAGTAAGCAGGGTGATCAGAAGTCAACCCAAAATTCGCACAGTCTTTTGGCACGGTTCAATTGATTGATACCTAAGTTATCGCGTCCCAATTGACCTTCCTTCGCCATCATGCACTGCCTTCAGGTCTTCCCCCAAGCCCAGATACCTCCAAATTCCTACTCCTCCAAAGTTTACTATTTACTTAGGGCGAACCGGTTTCGTCCTATATGCAATCATATACTCACGGGTTTGTGTGGAGTTACGGGTCGTGAATCCTCCCTCCACGTTCAAGAAATGAGACGAGAGTGACCCGACAGGCCTAAAGCACTAATTGTAAGTGAGTTCGTTTCATTCAATGAACAGTACATAAAAAGATATATATGTAAACATACGTTTTGGGAAGGTTTATAACTCGCAATGCGAAACTACTTGCAACGCATCCCGAGCTCGGATCTCGCCCATCAAATTCTGCGAAATTTTCAGATTGATACCGAATATATACGTAAGAATAGTGTGAAATATAAATATATATTAGTACATTAAGATCTTATCTGGCGATGTGTTCTGGAGATTCGCCATAACTCCAAGCTTTTGTTTGGTTTTGTTGACGGTTTTGTTTGAGAGATCCGCCATCTCTATGGTTTGATTAATGGTCCTTGTTACAGAAGCGAACACTGCCTTCTGTTGGTTGAACTGTATTTTTTTTTTTTCTTTCCCTCCCCTCCAATGTTCAACTTTTGATAAATTCTTGCTATCCCGTGATTCTCAATTGAATCATGTAAATCCTCATTACCCCTTATTAAGCTATCCCGTGATTTTTCAACTGCTTCATCTAAGCCTTCATTACCCCTTATTAAGCTATCCCGTGATTTTTCAACTGCTTCATCTAAGCCTTCATTACCCCTTATTAAGCTATCCCGTGATTTATCAAATGTTTCATCTAAGCCTTCAATACACCTTTTTGAACTATCCCGTGATTTATCAAATGCTTCATGTAAATCTTCAACACACCTTTTTGAACTGCTATAATAAATCTGTTAATTTTCAATTGCTTAGGTCTGTAGATACCTCTTTACGTTCAAATTAAAAATAGTGTTTAATTTTTTTTTCTTTTGTTCCTAATAATTGCGCAATATAATAATTTTATCCCGTTCCTAGAAGTTAATACCTAAGTACGATATCCACTAATCAAGGTCATTTTTTTTTTTTTCTTTTTACTGTATTCGAACTAGTGCCCCAGTGACCGATTTATTTTGTAAACAATTTGAGCTTTGTAAACATTCTCGACGGCCTCGTGACCTAGATTCAAGCGTATGAGGTATGTTTACTTTAGACATTCCGGAGACGTGTGAGATGACTCTAAAAATTTTTCTTTGTTTGATAATGATGTACTTAGCGCAATTGTCTAGTCTGATACCCGATTACGTATACATATTTATTCATTTATATATACTTTGTCTCAATAAATAATTTATAATATTGATATGTATATACATAAATTTTATGATTGAAATAATGTCTAATATCATAACTTATTTCAAATGCTCTGGATTTCCTGAAATTATATTAATACATACATAACATTAAATATAAAATATTGATTTGTAAATTTATCACACATAACTACTTTTAATAGTTATTGATGAATTCAGAGGTAGGAATCGATACCCTTTTCCTCTTTTTATATAAGTGTTTTTCTTTTTTTTTTTTTTTGATTAAAATTTTTCTTGGGAACAATAAAATTACAAATATATGTGTTTATATACATACATATATAAATATATATAAAATATACTTATTATATTTATAATATTTTAATATAGTTACATATCACATATTAAGCGAGTAATATCTTGGTCAAATAATTAATCCAAATACCAATGTTTGCTGCATTCCGCTATCTCCTTGGAATCTGTAAAATTTTATAACGGAAAAGACTTACCCCTACCAAGGTTTTTTTCCGACCGGGAAATACACGGTAACCTTGCTGCGATTTTCCTAAATTAATTTTTTATTTTCCTAAATTTAATTAAATCTTTTTGACTTCAATTTTTTTTTTTTCATTTAATCTAATTAATTAAAATGATGTATGAACTCTATCGTTCTAAACTGTATTTTATCTCAAAACTCGTTGGTTAGATAACACTTTAAATGATAGTTACTTCACGATTAATTTAGAGATGGTAAATTGTTGTTAAATTAAAATTTCGGAGGGATAAAAATTTAATTTAACAACAATTTACCATCTCTAAATTAGTGATTATAAAATCCGAATTTCCCACTAAAACAAATTGTATTTATCACGAGCACTTTTATTTTTCACAAGTAAATAATGCGTTGGCTTTATTGTTATTTTTCACTGACTCTAACTGCAAAGTATTTTTTTTTGTATATCACTGACTAGAATGTGAAAATTTTCTAAGTATCAAAATAATTATCACTTAGAATTTTTCAAATTTTAAATCACCCACCGTTTCGTCACGTTCCGCGAAGTTACAAACTTTTCGACCACGACGTAGACTGTCCTCAACTGGCATTTGTCTAGACTTTTATACCCCTCTCAGGTCCAAAAGATCGTATCTGAATCTCCTATAATAAACCAATCTAATTACTATCAACTCGTAATTTCTTGAAACCTCTCCATTATTGTCGAATGCGGTCTCTTTGTACGTTTTGCGTTTGATACATTAAATTCTGTCTCGTACTTCCATACTTACAAGATCCGGATTTAGTAAGATCCATGTTTAATGGCCCAACTTCCTTTGTCCTGTTGTTCATACAAAACTAGCTTGAATTTAATAATTTTAAAGTTCTATTTTCATATATTTCGTAACATGTCCGTGCGTACGGCATCTACCATATGTTCCAAATCTGTCCCCAAATTCGCCTATCAGAGATATCTTCATGTCGAAGCCTTTCTCGCAAATTGTTCATTTTTATTTTATTATTTTTCCTCGAGTTTTTCTGTATTCTATATGAACCTTTCCATTTAAAACCGAATTTTCTCTATTTACGTCGTATATTTGAATTTTCCATTTTTTTCTCGAATTTTCTTTTATTCACGACACTCTTTCCATGAATTTCCTTATTTATTCTTACGCTATTGTTCATATCTCTATAGATTTTTATATTTCAAGCCGTATTTATTTTATTCACTGTTAATCTAAGATTTCCTTTGTTTTTCTCTGTCGTATCTCCTTTCCCCTCACTTCCCCGTACTTCCCTGATATAACCATATCGTTTTTTGATGTTTGCTGCCTCTTGGAAAATTTCATTTTCTATTTGTTATTAATAAATATATCATTTTTTAACATCTTTATAGGGGATACCCCCACTTCGGCCCTTAAATTCCTGTCATTTTTATTGCTTCATAGAGATCGTCCCCCAAATTTTGTCCCGTTCTTACGAAAAATCCCATAAACCATATGTCTTGACAGTTGTATACATTAGTTCCTGTACCCACCTGGCAATAAATCCTTTTTTATTTCAGTGTCGTTAACTTTTATGAGAATTCTCTAACGTAAATATTTCATAAGACCCATGATAATTTTTATTACCTTTTTAACGACTAATTGCCCTTATATAAACAATTTTCATGTTCGAATATTCCTTGTTTATCACAACAAAATACATCTGAAATCGACAACCATTGTAATGCCTCATTTTTTATCTGCAATCGCGTACTATGTTACTCTATAAACTCCATTTTAATTACGTAAAATGACTCCTTTTCCTGAGTTTTTCTATCGCAATGTTTTCAGCATTTTCCACTCCCCTCCGTACTGCACTCTATTTCTTCTCTAACACTTGTTACTGCTCTAGACATCTGAAATATACCCTCGCCTATCCTTTAAAACTCTCATTTTTTTTTGACGTTTCCTCCCTAAATCTTTCATCGTAATATCCTAGCTCCGTCTAGAATTGATAACAATAATTTTCCATTGTTTTTTCAACATTTCCATTTCCTTTAGCACGTTTTCCCTCGAATCGATCATCTCCGGTCGTCACAAACAATCGTATTATAGATGGAAATCTCCCTAACATCTTACAATACGTTTTCGTCACTTGCTTTGCAATCTTTCACTTAAACTTTTACATCGTTGTTTACGTGTATCCCTTTTTCCGCACCTTATATGCTTTAATGCGTTCGAGAACTAGGGTTTCTGATCCCTGGAACGTACCGGTTAATGATAACATTTCTTGGGGTCATCGTTCTTTTGTCCCTGAACAGATTATTTCTTCCCATGGAGTTTATTCACCTCTCGGTTTGGTGGGAACGTCAAACTCATTAATTACATTTCTAATTGCTAAGTCCAAAGGTCGTTCCTTTGTTCTAAAAATGGGCTCGGCCCTCTTCTTGTTGATAGGCTAACTCGGTTTTTAATCGTTTTTGCTGTAATTCAATTGGCTGTCAATATATCACGGCCCAAAGTATATGGGGAGTCCCTGTCTTTGATTATTTGTTGATACCATCTGTGATTTTTTTATCAATACTCGTCTCACCTTGTCTAATTATAGATCCCTACCGTAAATATGAATTCACTTTACTCTAATCCGATAGATGTCGTAGACGTGTCCGTTTTATAAGTAATTGATATTTTCTTTTTAAATTAAAGTGGGAAGCTACGATATTTCCTAATTTTCACTGTTGATCAATGCAATTCATCACAACCTCTAATTATGACATCCTTCTACAGTTAATATAACGAAACCTCCAGATTTTGGTTTTACTTTGTTATTTTATTTGTGAAAAATTATAAGAATTATTTACCAACACTTTATTTTCTTCCCATGCCAGAAATTTAAGATGTAAAAATTGTGAGAAATGGATAGGTTAAAAGAAGTCGTAAAAACACTCTAAACATTGTTAGCTCTTCTTTTTCTAAATCTTCGTCGTTTTTAAGTAACTCTTATATCGTAGAATGAATAATATAGTTGACACTTGACACCAAACTTACACTTTACCCAGAACTTATCTGCTATTGCAGTCAGTGATAAAAATGTAGCTCTCCGAAATAAGTTGGTCTTCTGAAACATTTATAGAATATTTTTAAGCAATTTCATTCTTAGTCTCTCCAAAACTAAAATGAAACATTATCTCAATCTTCGCATAATAATTTTATTACAATCGTTACGTATCCCCAAAGGCCCATCAAGAAGTCCATCACTTCCACAGCAAGATCTGATGACAATCATTTTATTGCTCGAGATTCAACTAGTTTGATAAAACGCAACGCGGGGGACAAAGCACAGTGCAATATTTAAACGCTAGATAAACTGGCCGCATCGTTTCTTACTTATTTTTATTTCCCAAGGGCTGTATAATATCGTATGCACGATTATTCGGGTCGCATAATAGGGTCGGGAGCTAAAGTAAAATCTGCAGACCGTGCGGTGCTTGTGAAAATCATTGCTGCATTTTGTATTCTATCTCCAAGAACAAATCTATTCACTGGGGGAATAAACGACTCGAAATTGTATTTTTATTCTGTGTAAATTTATAATGTTAGTGATGAATGATGATACTTTGTAAAGTTTAGTTTATACAACAATATTGTTGTACAAAATAAATGTCGTATTATATTTTATTTATACTTCGACTACATGGACGTGATGATCAACCTTTTATGTTGGAGGGCCAATTTATCCATTTTAAATTTGCACGCCGCGCGCCGGCCGCAAGGGGTAGGTTACTGTTGTGTATAGAATAGTCTTGTAGATTCAACATAGTTTTAAATCGAAGTTTTGTGGTATCTCAACAGATCAGTTAAGTATTATTTTAGAAGAGTCACAGTGATATCCGAATGTGTTGGTAGTCGGGAAGACGCCATTAATCTCACGGCTCGCAGCGGCAGAATAACTAAAAGCCTCTTAGAGTAAGGACTTCTGCTCCAGCTAAATATTTATTGTAAATTTTACGATAACGTATATAACTTGTATTCTCAAGTTGAAGAATTAACAGATCATTAATCATTAGAATCAACAGATACAGAATTATGTAGCAAACCTATTTTTATTTTGCAAAACTGTAATTTTTTTAATAAAACAATTTTTTTTAAATAAACAAAAAACAAAGCGCGGCAGGCGAAACTTTTATGACTTCAATTATAAACCAATAAAAGCTGTTGAATTTTATCATTCCGAAATTAATAAGAACATTTTACATAACACTACTTGTAATTTTGAGATACTGTTGATTTTTGGTGTTCGTAAAGTTAGGCAAAATTTAGTCAAGAAAATGATATTTTGGTATTTTATAAAACGAAAACCTTTAAAATGTACAATCATAGATCTCAACAGGAAAACCGCTGCTGCAATTTTTTTGTTTTATTATTTTTTCATTCATTAAATTTTTTATTTTTTGTTATTTCATAAATTTTTTATTAGTTACAGATATTTGTTTTTTTTGGCTACCACACTGGGCTCATGCCCGTGTTATGGTAGTCGTATATTTAATATTTATTTAAATTAATACAAATACTATTTTATTAAAACAGATGATTAAATGTACTAAATAAAAATTATGAAATATTTAAAAGTAAGTGAAAAATAAAGAGAAAAAACATCATATTAAAGAAAACTAGAAATAAAAATGAAAATTCAAATATTGAAATACAAAAATTAATAATAAAGATTGAATGTTAAGAACTCAAGTGTTCTATACAAATATATAAATTAAAACATATAAGTAAATAAATTAAAATTAAAACATAAATAAAATTTAGTGAAAAAATTAAGAGAAAAAAAAAACAACATTTTAAAGAAAAATAGTAATAAAAATGGAAATGGAAATATATTATTATTTGTTATCGCCTACAAGTTATCTGAAATCCATCATATAATAGTTATTATTTAAAAATATAGTTCTACGCTTGGTATACAGAAAATCCTGTAATAACAAGCACAGGAGTACATAAATAAGAGAAGAACTGAATTTTCCGAACTGTCTGGCGGTGGACAAACACAGGAAAGCTCTTCTCGTACAAGAGCGTCCCCACCGATAATTTAATTTATCACGAGGGATGGCCGACATTTTTAATTAGCCAGGACATGGTTAGAAAAACTGCCCGCTGAATTCTGATGGATTAATATGGCGTAAGAAATAAATTCTGCAGAACAAGTAACGTATTAAATGGTAGAAGCATTAATGTAGTAAATACTTAGGTAACATGATTAAAAGGACTTTATTAAGGATAAAGGGAAGACAGAAAGAAAATTGCAGTAAAGGACTCTTTGTACCAAGCGGGATTTTATTTACATGGAGTTTTTCAAAATCAGACAGTGACGTTACTCTTTTTTTAACATTAACTGAGGAAAATATTTGCATAAAAGGGAGGTGATGAACTACGCTTTCAAATATTGTTAATAGAAATAAACATATAATTTTCATAAAAAATCAAACGAACACTTTGAATTTAACCACGAATTTATTATTTTATATATCGACCGACCCTTCGACCAAGCTTCCTCAGGATATAATAATGACTAAATATTAAGACAGAGTTATCAGTTATGTATAATTTAAGAGACAGAGGGAGAAAGAACATGACAAAAGAACATAGTTAGACAGAGACAAAATATTTGAAAGCGGTACAATAGATAATAATCAATTGGAGGGAGGGAGACGACAATATACGTATAATCACAAAGTAATTGCTTCTTATGAAAAAAAAAAATTTTCAAATATGAAAATTTTGAATGTAAACATTAAAATGCTCGTCTTTCAATTTTTCTATCAGTTGATATCGAAAAAAGGGTAAAACACACATATTTTATTAGATACATGTATTATAAACGTTACTGTCATCTTACTTTTTTGTTTCATAAAAAATAATTGAAACCAAAAATTATGAAAGATTTATTAATTTTTCTATATTTCAATTTATTTATTTAGTTTATTTTGATTTATTTTGATTTATTATTTTTTGTGAGCTTTGAGCTATGAGCTTCGAGCTTCCAGCATTGAGCTTTAAGCTTCGAGCTTCAAGTTTTTGGGCTCGAGCTTTGAGCTTAAAGCTTGTAGTTTTAAGTTTCGAGCTTTGGGCTTAGAGTTTAGAACTTCTAGTTCGAAGCAAAGAACTTTGAGTATCGAGATTTAAGTTTTTAGTTTGAACTTCGAGCTTCCAGCTTTAAGATTGAGCGTTGAGTTTCAAAATTCGAGAACTGAGATTTGAACTTCAAACTTCAAATTTTGAGCTTCGAGCTTCGGGCTCCGAGATTCGAGTCTCAAGCCTCGAGCTTTGAGCTTTGTGCTTTGAGCTTCGAACTTTAAGCTTCCAACTTTCTTATATTCATAAACGACTTTGCCTCGAAATTAAACTGTGATTATGCTTTTTTCGCTGAAAATCTTAAAATTTTTCGTAAAATTAAGTCTGTTTTCGATCATCAACTGCTTCAAAATGACCTCGACACACTCAATAACTGGTGTACTGTCAATGATATGCACTTAAATGTTGATAAATGTTACATTTAAAATTTCACTAGAAATAGAATTATAAAGGAGTTTTCTTATGTTATCAATAATATAATTCTCAAAAAAGTGTCTTCAATAAGGGATCTAGGAATCACTCTTAATTCTAAATTCATATTTGATGTACATATTAACGACCTTAAGTGCAAATCATTAAAAATGATGGGATTTATTCACAGAATATGTAAACCTTTCAAAGATCCTCAATCAATTCTAACTCTTTACAATGCCTTAATTAGAAGTAAACTTGAATATGGAAGCACTATCTGGAATCAACATTACTGCAAATATGAAAACATTGTAGAATCAGTTCAAAAAAAATTACTTAGAATGTTATCCTTCAATTGTGGACTACATGACCATCTCAGATCATACGACGTACGTCGTGATTACTTCAAGATTGATACACTTAAAACTAGAAGACAATTGACTGATCTAATATGTTTACATAAAATTATTCACGGCCACCTTGATACTACATTATGTCTTAGCAGTATTGAAAATTCCCATTGTTTAAGACGCCATAACATTTTTCACATGAATAAATTTTAAAATAATATCGCATACTTTAGCCCTCTGACCCAGATGTGTCGACTATATAACAAGATAGAGTGTGCCGAAGTGGATATTTTCGTTGATAATTTGTACGGGTTCAAAATAAAGTTCTGGCGCTGTTAAAAAAAAAAAAAAAACTAACTAATGATATTGTGTGAATTGTCTCTCTATGCATGCCTCGCGTATTTCATATGTCTCTTACCACTCATTGTAATGTGTCACTCGAGTGACCTTGTACATAATTCTGTTTTTTTATTTGTGATGTTTTTGTTTTTGTTATTGTATGTATCTATATTTAATTGTATGTAATTGTAGATTTTTATTATTGTGAAATAACTGAGTTTTATAACTGGATAGTTCTCACGTAAGTGTAAACATCTGTAAAACCCAGTATAAATAAATAAATAAATAAACTTTGTTGGTTTTTGAGCATTTGAACAAGAAAGTCGGAGAAAGTTTTATGTCACCGTCGTTTTCCGGCCATACGCAGAGTTTTTTCGATTTCAGATGGTGCAAGTGTGCAAATTTTCATCGATCGCAGGACAAAACTGTAGATTTGTAAACACATCAAATTTTTTTTTTTTTTTTTATATTATAATATTTAATCGAGGCTTCTGACTCGCATACTGCTGATGAATTTCGTGAGTCTTGAAATGGCATAGTAGTCGGTTGAAGCTATCAAATTATGAATTTCCGATGGGTTTGAGGTCATCAATATTGTTACTCTTTGTTGTTCAAATTTAATGCACTTTGTGAGAGTGTGTTCAATGGCTTCAAATTCTTCACATCAAATTCACGCCGCCCGCCACATCACCAGTTGCATTAAGGCGTAGAAAACGCCAATCGAAGAATACAATCATCACTGCCATGATTGCCTAGATGGAGTCCCCCCTGATGGCCCCCTGAAGATGAGAGACGGTCAAGTAACCTCCATCAACAGCCGCTTGCGTTTATTTTTATATTTAATATTTTTTCAGTTTCATTTTTCATTTCATTCATGCTCATTCGTTTTCATTTTATGTATGTATTCTTATTTACTTTTTTAAATATTTGTCTGATTTCCTTTTGTTATTTCGAAATATTGCATTGCACTACACCTGCATACATTTTGGAATAAACAATTATTATTATTATTAATTAATAGCGTATAGTGCCGCCAAGTTTGACGACTGCGATTCTCTGGCATCGGCAATTCACCAACAAAATTTTGGTGACTAAAACTTCCCCACCATCCTTCCACGTTTTTGGTTGATTACAATGAGGATGATTTTAAAGTAGGTGATGTTGGAAATGTCAATGGTCAATGTAGCAACTCGTTCTATTGATTGGCGAGTTCTGATAGAAGTTTTCACTTTCGGAGCATAAAACGTTCTCCGGATCTCCCACCACACGTATACAGGTAACACATTAACCTCCTTTGTACACATTCTGTTTCGAGGAAATGGTTCAGAAGGGGGCCAAATAGTGGAGCTATATTTCAGGATATTACAAACAAATTTGTTCTTCGTATTTCGTTTTCATTTCCAAAAATCTCGTAATGGAGAACAAATCCAAACATTTTTTTGGTAAAGGAGACAAATTCACAATAACATACGGGATTTGGGTTAGAGATTTTCCTCGTAAATCAGGCAAAGATCTCGAATCTTTTCTTGCGTGTTAATTTATTTTTTAATTAATTAAGAAGGGAGCAGTAATGCATCTTCGGATATTGTAAATGTAAATACCACGAAGGTGAAAAGCAAGATGCAATAATTCCATTGAACACCTTTTTTTAAGTGAAATCTTCTTTAGCACCGTTGTAATGTGAAACTCGATGAAACGAAAAATGGCGTTTTTAAAAAGAGACAAACACATATATCTAGAGCATAGGTTTTCAACGTGGGCGATTAAGACCTTCAGGGGGGCGGTAGAAGACCAATAGAAAATTGGGGGGCGTTTTAAGGGTGGCGGTAGGAGTCTCAGAGAAACCTATCCCATCCCATCCTGTTAGGGGCCATCCATTCACACAAATATTTTCCCTATCCCATTATGCCCCCTCCGTTGTGGCAAATTTAACCCCTTCTTGGTATCCCATTACGCCCCCTTTGTCGTGGTATCCCGTAACGCCCCCCCCCCCCCTCCCGTCCCGTTGTGGTCAATTATTTTTTCGGTTTCACGAGTTGGGGGCGCTCGAAATAAAAATATTCTCAAAGTGGACGGTAGGCAAAAAAGGGTTGAGAATCTATGATCTGAGGGTTCAGTTTGCGAGAGAATGAGATAGTATAATCGATCTTCTCTTTATGCGGTACTTCATAACCTCCCCACTCTCGTCTACTTTAGTTTTCTGAAGGCTTCACTTCTACCCACACTCTGAATTGCACACTCTAATTTTTTTTTCTTAAATTTGCGATATCATCAAGTAGTGTCTCTTCTTCCGTTTAGGTAAAGGAGTATCGTGTGGAGTAACTTTCATAACTTTTTCCCATGAGTGGCATAAGAAATCGAAGAAAGTTATTAAATTGAAAATTATAGAGACTATTAGAAAATTATAAAAGCTTTGAAAATTTCAAAGCCTTTGTTCCGAATTGTTATTTTCAAACACGTCAAATACCACATAATATACATAGGCGAAAATTAGTATCTACTCGTATTTTCGTTAGACGCGCATAATTTATAATTTACGCAATCATATATTGTCTTCAACTCCACCGTATAAAATTGCAAATTAAAGAGATAACTGAAAGTTTCAAAGCTTTTTAATTCCGATAATTGTTATTTTCAAACACGTCAAATTTGATCATCAAATACCCCATAATGTACATAGGCGAAAATTAGTATCTACTTTTGTTAGACGCGCATAATTTATAATTTATGTATTCATGTATTGTCTTCAACACCCCCGAATTCATTCAATGTTGGTGGTAGAGAACATTATATAGATAAATAATACATGCGATGAAAAGGCAAGTATCTTGCCACAATAATAATAATAATTATAATTAATCAATTATTCTCGCACTTTGTTCTGGGAACATTTATGACTTACCATGTTAACATCCTGACACGACGTGAATTATTAACATTGTATTAAATTTACGAGTACTTTAGACAAAGAGAAAATTGACAATGAATTTGGTAGATAGATATTGTGGGTGTTCGCCACTGAAGATATAAATACCAATAAGTGTATTGTTCGTGTGCTCGAAGCAATAATAATGATAATTTTTTCTTTTTTTTATTATTGTATAGAAGTTACATACAGTAGGAATTTAAACCCGCTAAGCTATTGCAAGTGCTTGTCAGCAGGAAGTTTTTTTTTGTTTTTTAACTTTATTTATTTCCATTTCTTTGTACATATAATGTATAATAGCAAATAGTTTAAATTAACATAATATATAATAACAAATAGTATGAATAAGAAATGAAAACCCACTAAGGCACTGCCTGAGTGTGGGTAATATTAAAATAAAATACTATATTTCCAAGTACCCAAAGTATAAAAAAGACTTAAAAAACATATAAAATATAAAGTTAGTATTTCATAGGTAGAATAAATGAAAAAGGTTTTATTTCAGCTATTATAAAAATAAAATAAAAATATGGAGAAAAACATACTGATTTAATTTTTTTTAGGTTATTATAAAAAAATAAACAGAAAACATATTGTACTACAGTTTAGAAAGTTACAGAAAGTGAATTGTAGAAGGATGGATAAATTTATACAAAAACCGTTTCGATATCTACATTATTCAACCATAATTTTACCTCTTTTACATATTTTATCATTTTATTTAACATTTGAGTTTGTAGTGGTAGAAGGTTAAATGTTCGAGGACCAATGAAACTGCTATGTGTCTGCAATAATTTAGTATTAGTTTGTGGGGTGTAAAATATATTATTTATTCTTTTGCTCATACTGTTTTCATTTATTTGGAAATTATTTTTGTTTTTAAATACATATTTCAAAGTTTGTAATATAAATAATTTACGTATATTAAATATTTTAGTTTCTTTGTGTAATAAGTTGGTTGAGAATGTTTAATTTTTGTTATATATGACTTTAATTATGTGTTTTTGAATTATTTTTAGAGGCTTAATAAATGTATCAAGTGCACCACCCCATCCTATAATGCCATAAATGATTGAAGATTTCACCAGGGAAAAGTAGATCATTTTCAATTTTTCAATGTTTAGTACTTCCTTAAGTCTATAAAATATGTAGGTCAGATATCTTAATTTAGAAGTGATTTGATTAGTATGTGATTTCCAATTAAGATTTATATCTATTGATACTCCTAAATATTTTATATTTTCGACATTTGTAAGTTCGTTGCACATGAAGCACATTTCTTGATTGCAACTAGTATTATGGATTCTAATTTTAAGGTTGTCTTTAGGTTTATTTTTAATGGTTTTATAAAACGGTAAGTAAAATGTTTTGCTATAGTTAAAAACGAGTTTGTTGTATTTTAGCCATATTGAAACCAGTAAATACAATCAGTTGCTTTCGAAAAAGTTTCTTTCCAATGATTACCATCCACTATTATTGCCGTGTCGTCTGCGTAAGAAACAATTTTACCAGGGATTACAAAGTTACATAATTCATTAATATACATTAAGAATAAAATCGGGCCAAGCACAGTTCCCTGTGGAACTCCATTTTTTATCTTTGACTCTGAACTATAATTATTCCCAATTTTTGTTTTTTGTGTTCTGTCTTTAAGATAGTTAGAGAGTAGTTTTAGTGTGTCTTTTTTGAAGCCTAGTTGATTTATTTTTGTAATGAGTAAATTATGATTTACGGTGTCGAAAGCTTTTCTTAAATCTAGGAATATGGCAAGACATTTCTTTTTTTTATCGATAGATGAGTATATCTTTTTTGTCAATTCATATATCGCATCCTCGGTGCTTAGGTCTTTGGTTTGGTTTTTCGATAGAATTTTATATTTTTCTAAGTGTTCAATGACTCTAAACTTGATGCATTTTTCGAATATTTTCGAGAGGTTTGAAACAAGAGATATTGGTCTATAATTGTCTAATTTATTCGTATCTCCAGATTGTGAATTATGAATAGGTATTATAGTGGAGATTTTAAATTGCTCTGGAAAATGACTATTTTTGAGGCATAAATTTAAAATATGTTGCAATGGAGTTAGGACATGTTGTTTTATTTTAACGTGTCACAAGATAATCCATCATTTCCCTTAGAGTTGGATGGTTTTAGGTTATCAATATATTTTTCAATTTCATTAAATGTAACAGGAGAAAAATATTCTATATTATTTGAATCTAATTAAGGAGATGTCTCCATATAAGCATCATTAACATTAATGCCGGATGATTCAAGTACTACGTCTACTACATTTGTAAAATAGTTATTACAGCTTTCTGCAATGGTCGATTTGTTAGTTATTATTTCATTATTTATTATAACCTCATTTCCAATATTTGAAGACATACTTTTTTAGGTTAGTTCCACAGATTAGTTAAAACAATCAATGAAATAATATTACATCTCATAAATATTTTTTTTTCCTTGATCCATCTTATTGATCATAAATCATTATAATGTACAACGTATATATTACTAAATCCAATGTTATATACTTGTACTTGTAAATTATAATAATAATAAGAATATTATGAAATTTGATTTTGTTAAAATCAGCACCATAACCATTATACCTCTAAAACACGTACCAACTTCTAAATGTACGGGGTTCTCTTCAGAACTTCTAAAATGTACGGGGTTCTCTTCTGGCAAAAAGTCAAACCAAATGATAAGTTCGCAGAGAACAAACAATAAATCTAGTGAACGAATTCAAAAATTCGCCTGAAATCAAAGTGATGCCATATTAAAAAAATAAATCAGTGTGGAATTTTACAAAATTAATAGGAACATTTTCGGAGAAGGGACATTTTCATGTAGTGACGTCACGAGCCCAAATAATGGATTTATTTATTTAAAAATAATAAAAAAACTGTACATTTCTAAAATTTTTTACTAATATTTTCGCAATCTTAATTAAAAAATCTATCCACACGATTTTTTCCAAGTCGTTATGAATTCAATGCAAGTGGCCTATTGCAAATTAGTACATAGTGAGAGTGAGCAAAATATAATCTTTATACATAAGGTTACTCCCTAATAGCCATGATTTTAACATCAGTGAGAATGTCGTTATAGAGCAATTTTCTTTAAATTCGTATGGCAATTTGTTAAATATTAATGGTATAATATATTCAAGGGTTCTTTGACCATATTTGTTTTGAAACACAGGTACTTTCATTCCTTTATTTTGTATGAGACGCGTATTGTGTGCATGATCCACCATTGTTTTATATGGACTGCCGGATAATACAATTTTTGCCACATTAGCACGTACAGGTAATACATTGATTTATTTATATACTATACTAATATCTCGCCTTTGGTTAAAAACGGTTTTGCTTACTAGCAACTTTACCATGGCGTTTTGAATCATTTTTACATGTTTTATGTTGGTTTTATATGATTGACCCCAATAAGTTATCCCATATCTCACTGTTGATTCTGAAAGAGACAAATAAATTAATTTCATAGTTTTAATAGGCACATATCATTTTATTTTATGAAGTCTACCTACAATAGATCTTTCTGGTGATAGAAAATAAACATTTATAAATATCGAAAAATTTATTTTGCTTATTGGGGTTTCATGTAAGGATTGCGTATAAATCAAATAAGCATTTAATACTGTACTTACAAGTTTATTATAATAATTTACATCCGTGCACATTTACAAAGCTTCGGCAGTCTAAAACAGAATGATTTATTTTAATTTGTGTCGGCAGATGGTGACTGTAAGACTGTACTGGTGGTGGAAATATTGGGAAATAGCTATTGGCTTGTGAGGAACCAATAGGAGTGCTTCTGCGATTCAAATTGAAGCGATGCATCGTTCGCTGTCACACTAGCCCTACCCGCAGACTCCTGCGCTATAACAACCCATAGTGAGAGGTCTTCGGGGGTCGATTAACGTCGGGACCTGGGGTCCTAGCATGGTCGATCGATATAGGTTTTATCGAAAATGTCGGTAACTTGTCATCGCTTCCGAGCACGACTGCAGGCCGCTAACGAACAAAAAACAGTTCACAACGACTAAGGGTTTCTAATTTATTTGACCTGAACTGTTATTTCTTCGTTAGCGGCCTGCAGTCGTTCTCGGGAGCGATTACAAGTTACCGACATTTTCGATAAAACCTATATCGATCGACTGTGCTAGGGGGGCTGGTAGCATAAAATTTACAAGTTAGGTATGCCATTGTATATGGCAATGTTTTTATTGCTGGATTAAAACTATAGTATTTGAAAATGAGTTCGATAATTTATATTTTTATAGAATTTAAAAATGCGAACTTTTTAAAACCTCATTTCATTTGAACGAGTTTGATGCAAAATTATTAATGATGTAAAATAATATTTAAAATGTTTGCAAAAATTGACGAATTTAAATAAAACAAATTATGATCTTATTAAAGCAGTTGACTAATGATAGATAGGTAAGTACTTAAACTCGTCTCTGCTGCTCGTACCTTACATTGCTTACATTAGGTCAGGGATAGTGAAAAATAATAATAATTGTTGTGTAAACCTAAGCATTACCGTAGATGGGGATTAACAAGTTAATAATAATGCCATGTAACATTATAATATATTTTTTAAATATCTATATTGAGGGATCAGTAGAATTTACAGGTCCAGTTAGGAGTTCCACCGAGCCGAACACTCTAATATGAAAATATCTGGAGTCGTTGAATTATTTTCCCATTTGGTCTCTTTGACATGTTGTTCTTGTATTATTTTGTATTTATTATACTTATATAGTGCAAGTGCATAACGTGGAATGAGTAGGTGATCATTTGTGGAAAAGTGCGTGAAAGGGTTTAGTTTTTCCTGTGGGGAAGATTTAACCCGGACATAAAATCTGAAGCTTTTAAGTATCTTTATATTTTTTTTATTGTTTAAATTTTTAAGTATTTACTTTGATACAAATAGTTTGTAAAAAATTTATAAGAAAAGCCCACTAAGGCGTGTAATAAATAAATATATACTCGTGCCGGTTGCTAACTGTTTGTTGATGTATTAAGTAGCGAGTAAATAATAACATTGTTCGTGAATTAATAAAGGATCCTTGGAGTCGAAAGTAAATGTCTTATGTAAATTGGCATCACTAGTTTTCACTCAAATCGCAATTATAGATACACTACTTGGAATTGACTGTTCAGTGCATTGTTGGTGGACGCTGATTCATATGATATTGCCTAATACTTGGCATAATATTCATTTTGGAATAAAATTAACCTACAAGATGCTGAGAGGAAATTAAAAAAAAAAGTTAAAACTCAGTTTTCAGAAATTTTAGAAATATCTTTGAATTTAAAAAATAGTCTGAAATCCGTGACGTCTGATAAGTGACCAAAAAATCTTCTTTCTTCTGCAAGTTAAAAAGAGAATACCGAAGAGAGTTTTTTATGTGAATAACTCACAAGAGTCTCAGCTGCGTCCGTCTGGAGTCAGTTAGACCATGGCATCCCCAATGGTGGTATGTTGTGAGGCTGAAGGTAGTAGGGAGGGGAAGGAGATAGGAAAGAGGGAGATGGGGAAGTACCTGGCTATTCAGATCTGGTCACCAAACACGGCTAAAGCCATTTCAAGCAACGTTTCAATTCTGAATGGTCTTAAACCAGGGCGATACTCAGAGTATACTTCCATTCTGAAACGTGCCGCAAATAAATTGTATATTATTTTATACAGTTTATTAATCAAATAAAATTTATTTGCCCACGCCGGGATTCGATCCCGCGACCTTCGGATTGCGAATCAAGAGCCGTACCACTAGACCACGCCGGTCGTCGATATTGGTACCAAACATAACTAAAACCATTGCAATCTACTTTTCAATTCTATAAGGTCAGTAGTGTAAAAAAATCTCCCACTCTGGAACAAAGCTTAAAAACACATAAAGCGAAATTTGAAACCTCTGCAAAAGTTCTAAACACCTCATGATGTCCAGGGTATCTAGCATGGTCGATCGATATAGGTTTTATCGAAAATGTCGGTAACTTGTGATCGCTCCTGAGCACGACTGCAGGCCGCTAACGAAGAAATAACAGTTCACGTCAAATAAATTAGGAACCCTTAATCATTGTGAACTGTTGTTTGTTCGTTAGCGGCTTGCAGTCGTGCTCGGGAGCGATGACAAGTTACCGACATTTTAGATAAAACTTATATCGATCGACCATGCTAGATACCCTGGTACATTTACTTCTACAAAATATAAGACTTTACATTTTTCATTCAACGCATTAGCAGTTTTTATTTGCAAATGAGGTTCGTTTTTTTTAACGGATGTTACATTTTATGTATAAATCATATTTACTTATGGCTTAGCTTCTCTACGGTCTATTTTTCTGCATGGGTTCTGTATAATTTAATTAGAATATTTCACCTCAAGATTTTTGTTCCTCAAAATTATTATGTCCCTCATTCACATGTTTAATAAATGACCGTTTAGGCGCATATCTTTAATACATAAAACAAAGTTGGGTTAGTTTCGCTATTTATAACTCGAGAATGGCTGGACCGATTTTGTTGGATTTGTCTCCGCCCCGGGTAGCAGAATAACTATGCACAAAAAAGAAAGTTATGAAGAAAATTCATTTCCTCATACATTTTGTATGGAACAAATTTTCATCTTTTGAAAGAGCTGCAGCAACGTTGTGTTAGATATAATATTGAAGTTTGCGTGAATTCCAAAAATTCAAAAATGTCAAATGTCAATGCTCTGATTGTTTTGCTTTCGTTTTTAATCATATAAAGCTGCATCTCTTTCTTACACACTAAATGTCAACAGTCGAAAATGGGACAAACGGTGAATGTAGGTATGTCTGCACCCCTCCAGAAGAAAAATACAATCTTATATATAAAAATCTCGTGTCGCGGTGTCACGTCTCCGAAACGGCTTGACCGATTTTTATGAAATTTTGTATGTATATTTGGTAGGTATGATATATGTTTTAAAATATATTTTATACCGCTAGGTGATTACGGTGTCCGTCTCCAGAAAAAAATATCTATTGTTTGGACAAAATTTTCCTTTTGTATTTTTTTTTATTTAGCATCAAAAATACCTATTACCCCAATTTTTAACACTCTTACCCCCAACCTCCCATTTTTAATCGCGATTTTAGTATTTTTATGCGAACAAATTTAACCGTCTTTCGTATTTCAAACAGAACGAAATTATTTATGTTGTTGAATGACAGATGGCGCTAGGTCCACCATGAGCAAGACATTCACGAGAAGGATCGCGTCATTTTGATATTTCATTCGGCATCATGATCTCGCGTAGGCAAACCATCGAGCATATTAGTTTTGGCTAAAGACGGACTGACAAAAAATATCGCACACTCAATTGCTCTTCGAAATTCATATTGCTTTTCTTTATTTCATTTTCCTACTTTAGTTGGTGTTTTTTGTTTTTATCGGCGGTCATCGCCTACAGCGCTCCATTGCTCTTTCTGTCATAGATCCTATCCTCACAACCTTACAATACATTCGTTATTTTTTTTTTAACAACCAAAATATTCACTAGAAATAATTTATATAGCAGAACAACGTTTGTCGGGTCAGCTAGTAATTATAATAAATTTTCCTCACACGTATAAAGAAAATGAAACGCAATTCCCCTAAGTATCTAAGTGGAAAAGAAAGAAAATCTCAAAAATTATAAATCCGTACAAAACGCCATCTCTGATACTGACAAAAACAAAACACTGATTTTGTTGCGCATCGATTTTGCTTCATTGTGTAGTTGCGCATCGATGATTGCTTCACTGTGTTGTTTTTAACTAATAACAAAAACCCAATTTAATTAAGCTAATAATTTAACACAACAGTTATTGATTCTGAGGCGGGACGTAGTTCACCGGGTCAGCTAGTTATATAAAGAAAAATATATCGTATGACATTATGGGAGTTTTATAATTGGTACCCCGGCAAAGTCCGTCGTTCTAAGAAATATTTTCCTCTTCGATAAATTATTATCTTCTTCTAAATTAGCAAACATACTTTGTGGCATCATTATAATATAATGAAAATCAAAAACATGTTGACATTGATAATTATATTATAGTGGTTTAAACAAAGTGATTTGATTTTCATTAAATTATTATCTGTTCAACAAAATCTCGTTTAAATTTATCGTTCAATTGAATCAACGAAAATGATCTTAAAATACAAACGTTTACCTTTAAATCTCTTAAAAAATACATCACAATGTGACAAATGTTATTTTTTCCCTTGCCCTATGTAATATTTTATTCTTCAGAAGTTATTGTATTATATGACCCTGTCTGACCTTAAACTCTGGCCCACTATTATAAATAACTTTTTTTCTCGGAAGCTTAAACCCGGACTGGATATATTTATTTATGATACATGAGAGGTCTTATTGGTATTTGGTACTAGGCCAGCTTTGGGAAGATTACTGCCTTGCGTGGTTAGAGCTTATAAACCCGACTGTAACTAAAATAGCAGCCAAAATATGGAACATGATTTATGATTTTTCGTTTTTATACGCTTTAATTACCTGAGGGGAATCGGGGATGATTGGAAGGGAGGATGTATTTTATATTGAAGGTGTTTGGGTGAAATATGTTCGAGGGTCTAAATAACAGGGGTGGCATTCAATTAGGGTTTAAATTAGTTTTTTGTAAATGGTTTTGCCTTATCCCAAATTAAAAATGATTAAAAAAAACACCCTTTTGGTGTTGTGTCAAATTATACAAAAAATCAAACGGTGAGAAAACAGTGTATAAAATTATCATAATTTATTCCGAAAGGTCTGCAAAGGTAGTGCAATAATGAATTCCAAAAAATAATATTTATTTATTTATTTATTTATAAGTACATGTTACATACATAATAAATTTACTTCAGGAGATACAGTAGGTCACCATACTAGGCAGCTGCCTGTATCATGGTGACCAAAGGAGGATAGTTGTTTGAATTGGAGTCTAGTACTCGTAAGTGTAAACATATCTTAGTATATCTAAGTAAAATAATTAAAAAAAAAATTATAAATTAATATCATTCATTTCTTATGAATTTTTTTTTCTTTTTTTGGTATGCAGTATTATAAAAAGAAAGAAAAATAAGGTTTCTTTAAGTACCAACTAAATGTAACATGAGTAAGTATAAAGAGAGTATATGAGTGTAATAAATAGGCGAGAACTAGGTGAGTACTGGAGGGAACTGAATAATATAATAATATTATATAATATAATTATATAAACGCATTTAACAGAAAACAAACACGAAGAAACATTTCGAGTAGGGAAAATATACTTGTGCAAAAAAAATCACTAAAAATGCATGTACCTTCCGAAGTGTATTTCCAACATCTTAAAAGAATTACATATTAAAAATAAAAAACAAGTGTGCAGTTCACACGCCGAACAGTGAAACCTTCAGAAAACCAAACATCGAGAGAATAACGAATGCATAGTAGAATTTAGGGTTAAAAATTACACATAACCTAATTGATAGTCCTGATCTTCTTCAACGCCTATCATTCCATGTTCCAAATCGCAACAACAGACAGTCACTTACTTTTAATCTCCCTCTTTGCAAGACCAACTCCAAACAGAACTCATTTATCTATAGATCCACACACTCATTTAACTTAAATTATTACCACATTGACATTTTTAACGAGACTTAACATGACATGAAACGAAAACTCATTAAGCAACATGACTCATACTAGAAAGTTTAATCCCTATATATTCCCATCCTTTGCCTCTTATTCCTAATTCTATATTCCTCCTCCCCCCTCCCCTTTCATATGTTGTAAAAAAAAAATTAAGAAAACACCCTTACAATGTTTATCAATCACTCACTATCTATCATAAGTGGAAAGTTCATAATTGGCATAATTAACTATCTTACTATTAATTATTATTTTTAATTGTTAAACTAACGTTTAAGACAAGATTTTTATGCATAGCACAAAGGGTAACAATTATTATAAGCAATAATTATCAGCCTTAAACACACATCCACATTGAAAAATCGAATCGAATTGATGAGTGTTTCAGGCTGATAATTATTGCTTATAATTATTGTTATCTTACTATTTTTTTTATTTTGTAATCTCAGATTTGCTGTCAACTTTCCCTAAAATAAAAATAAAAAAATAAAAAAATAATATTTTTCATTTTATTCTTCGAAGCACCGCACATGGAGAAAAGCCGGTGGGCTACGTAGTACCATACAAAAGGAACATCGATTAGTCTATCTCATTCTCCGCAGGCTAAATCCAATAGATGTATGTGTTTTGTCTGTTTTTAGTGTCGCTCGTTTCTGTTTCATCGATTTTCAAATCACAACGGTGTTAAAGATGTTTTAACTTTTTTTTAAATGCATGACAATTTCTACTTCTCACCTTTTTAAACAATTTTCTGTACATACTTTTTCCAGGAGTAAAATTATCACATAAATGCAGGTTCAAGTCCCGTCGGCGGAATGCATCTTTTCACGGGAGATTTTTGCAATTTAGATGAGTGTTTCAGGCTAATAATTATTGCTTATAATAATTGTTACCCTTTGGGCTATGCTTAAAAATCTTGTCTTAAACATTAGTTTATCAATTAAAAATAATAATTAATATTTGACGAGTTAAAGTATTTTACAAAAAATGTAGACATAATTTATCTCGACGCCATGTGCCACCTAGTGGGAGATTTAGCACTTAAAATGCCTTTCTCATATAAAATAATGTTGGTTGTTTGCAGGTGGAAAAATGTAATAAGCAGTAAATGCATTTTAGAGTTTAAATCCGCAAAAATTTCACTGCTTAAACATGTGTTAAAATACCTAATGTTAATATTATTTTTTGCTTCCTGCGAAACGTTATAAAGAGAATCTGTAACGAGACGGATTAAATTTAATAATTCTCTCTCTTTCTCATGGTGGTGGGCGG